>OY829326.1:158059623-159551123 GCA_963691655.1 Toxonevra muliebris
ACTCTTTATGAATGCGGCCTAACTTTCATTTTGGTCTCTCAATGAATGGCAGATAGTCGTAACAACTGTCAGCCGTCAACACTGCTGCCTGCCATCACAACTGCAGTTGTCAGTGCCAGTGCCATTTATGTGTGGCATTCATTGACAAAAGCAAAGTATCAAAATTGATATTTGACGTATTTCACACACACATACGCACTAAAAATAGAGGGCTTTTGAGTTTAAGTGCGGAGGAAAAACGAAATCGCTCTGACAAATATTACCTAAGTATACATATGTGGCATGTCCTTAGGGCACACATACACATGCATGCCTACAATCATGCGTACATACTCGTCTTTGTACATTATCATTAGAGTGCGTGCATTTGTATGTAAGCGCGTAATGTACGAATGTGACATTTGTGGTGTGGCATTCAAAATCACTTGATGGCACGATTATGAAGTGGTTGTGTCTGTTGTGGCTATTGCTGATGATGATCATATTGCCATTGTTCTTTTATTAACCGTCCAAAACTGTCTGCATTATTTATGGTTATCATCATCTCTGTTGGCATATCATCCTCGTCTTGTCGTATATCTGTAACCATCCCAAAAATCGTTTCTTCATTGTTATTAAAAGCAGACGTGTGAGAAGTTTTAATGTCTTTGAGGCAGTCATATGCATACAAAGTATATATAAATTTTACCAATTGGAAAATTATGTGGTTACAATTTTGATTGGTTAACTGAAAATTTTGATAGTGACCTAAACCCTGGAAGTTTTTGTGTTATTACTAGGGTGCGGATTTTCATGCACTCAAAAAATTAAAATATGTACATAAAATATGCAATAAAAACTCAAAACTATACATTAAAAATTTAGAAAATTACACTAAAAATCACAAAATATGCAATAAAAATTAATATCATGATTTTTCATTTATTTATTTTTAAAAATATGAACTTAATAAGATATTTACATTACATTTTTATATACAAAAAACGTATGCAAATAAATCTGGATTTATTCAAAACAAAAATTTAAATTTAAAACACAAAAAAAAAAACAATAACATGTATTTATTAATTCAGTCATTATATTACACACTTTATTTATTGATATAGTTAATCTTTAGATGACGATTTATTTGCGTAGACTATAAATTTTTTTTTTTTAAATTTTCAATAATAAAGCTTGAGGCCCAAACGAGAAAGGAAAAATGAACGCTTCGCATCTACTGATGTGATGAAGGTGTACTTAAAAGCAGCCACCTCATTTGAGGAATAGTTTTTTTAGTACAATATTTTCGGTATTCAAATCAAATATATCCGAAATCTTTCTAATTTTTTGAAACCCAATATTTTTTTCTAAAAAAAATCCAATTAGAATGTATCCAACCCATTTAAAAATATTTTGATAATCCGACACATATTTACTCAAGGCTACAATCGTAGTTGCTTTGATTTTTGGCATGTTTCTTTAAATATATAGTTTATTCAGAAAAATGAAATTTTAATTCAAAACTAACAAATTAAACTTACATTTTAGTCATTCAAATATTAGTTTTGCATCATTTTTTGGTTCGCCACAAAACAAGTTTAAAGAAGAAGCTGGGAGAATTGGTGGTTTGATCTTTAAAAAAAAATATTTTATTTAGTTGTGTTGATATTGGCCTTTTTAGAAAGTTAAACAATTTTTATTGGAATCCTTTAATATTGGTATAAAAGTGATATTAATGAATGCAACTTTTGACTTTTTACACTTGTAGTCATTTTTCAGCACAATTGCATACTTTTAGGGTTAACAAACAATTTGCAATTTTTGCAGAAAAAAACCATTTCAGACCTATTTTCAAGTTTTTGCATATTCTAATAAAGAAAAGTGCATTCTAAAATTGAGAAAAAATCCAGGATCATATTTTCTAGATTTTCTCTCCGTCAAAAATTCGTCATTTTCCGTTTTCGTATTTTCAAAAATACCTAACTTTAGAAGTAATACAAAATTTTTAGCTTTTCGAATCTTGATTAAAAACTAACAAAATAAATTTCCTTGATAAAAAACTGGAACTTTCTGTCAAATATCATTAAAAACTGATTTTCAGATGCATTTTACTTAAGGGACTAAAAAACCAAAATCGAACGTTCACACATTTTAGTGAAAAAATTGTCGACTTTGAGCTGCTCGTGCACCCACACTTATTATATTTTCGCTAAGATTTTTTGGTGTTTTCTTACTTTTAAAATGACATCAAATTTGTTTGGTTTTGACACAATGAATGTTTTGAACTCTGGCGAATCACTGTGCAGCGGTAAAATAACGGTGTCGTTGAAACAATGGATCCTAAAATATGGTGAACAATTTTTTTTCTTTTTTCCAATGACTCTCCATGTGAAAAATAAATTACAAAATATTTTCGATAACAACAGTTAAAAAAATATAAGACAAACTTGGCAGAATGTGCAAAATATGTAAGAAAATATGCATTTAACTCAAAATATGCAGAAATATGTATTTACAAGAATGTAAAAATATGCATTAACAAATGAATGCAAATTTGTCGATTCGCAAAGATATTATATATGCATCCAGAAAAAACATGTATTTACATGGAAATCCTCACCCTAGTGATAATTATGCACAAACAACAAAAAAAAATTGTGTTTTTAATAAGTGACATAACCAAATTTTTTTAAATAAAACCTTTTTATGAACACATTTGCAAAAACAAAAAAATTCGTGCATGTTTCTTTCTTAATACAAAACGAGCTAAGTACTAATTTTAAAAATCTATGATCTTGCGTGACCATTCCCCGCTTTTAGTATTTTTTGTGTGCAGAACTCAGTCATGTTTCTACATGTATTGAACTGCACCTTTTACAATTTTGTAAATCTATATGATTTAATAATAAATCTATTATAATTAGGTCTTGTATTGTTCAAGAGCAAAGCTATTCGTCTCTTAAAAGTAGCGGATATGGGTATTCGGTTTGATTTTGCCATATTGAAGAAAAACGTTAATCATTGCATAGCTAATGCATTGAGGTAAACAGAAAAATTTATACCAAAATTCAGCCAAAATATCAGAAAAAAACTCAGGCCAGATTGAAACCAAAATTCAGTAGAAAACTCACTATAAAACTTATACCAAAAAGTCGTCAAAAATTCACATCAGAAATAATCTCGATATCACAGTGCAACAAAAATTCAACTTTTGTCTTATGCGCGAGATTTCCCAACGGTTTTATAGTAATTTAGCGTCGCTGATTAGAAATGCGTACTCAGTTTTTTCCATCAGATCCAGTTCTCACACAATATGGGCCTGAATTCGGAAAAATGGGGTCTTCAGGGGCTATTAAGAAATTTAAATTGAAGAAAATTAAGAATTTACTTCAACAGATACGAATTTGATGTCTGAAGCACAAAGATAAACAATTTTTGTGTATTCGCTTTTTCTCCATCTTCTACCCTTCTCTTGAAAATGGGGGTTTAAACCCCATTTTCGATAAATAGCCGATAAAATAAAAACCGTTGAGAAAAGTCTTATACTGTTTTAAAAGAAAATGTTCCTTGTTAAAAATTATAGGGGGTCCTAGAACATTAGAATGACCTAAGAGGTACATATTGCAAAAATAATTCCAATTAGAATCGAGCCACTCACACTACGTAAGTAAATAATGGTATCGTTTGTTGTTGTAATTGGATTAGGCATCCATGGGGAGCCAAATCTTGATCGACAGAAAGCGGACAGATAATAAGAAACAAATTCTGCATAGTTGACCCTGACGTAGATTTTAAGGAGATGGTGTCCTGCAAGGAATCTGGGTTTTCTTCGGTTCTTTCGTTCCATAAGAATGTCGAAGTCTTAGAGGAGAATTCAGAGAAGAATTCAGAGAAGAATATTTTTGTACAGGTCCGTATATTATGTGCAAAAAACTGTTTGAAAGGGCGCACATTCTAGTCATTATACTTTTAAGCATAGTGAAAGTCTAAAGTTTAATTTATGCATATATACAGATTATTGAAGGTATAAGAATTTCGGTTTATTAGTTACTTCAAAAAATACTTTAAATCAATATCAAGAGATTTTTATCAGGAAAGGGGAATCCCAAAAGCCCACCTTTGGATCCGCTTGTGTGCACAATTGCATATGGAGTTTTTTTTATAACAGGTAAAAAAGTCCAGAAGGTACTCACTTAAGATTTACATTTCCTATAAGTCACTGATAAGCGAGGAATGAAATGCACATGATCTCTCAGTTAATAAACTTTCAGCGCCTTAAGGAAAATCATTTTTTTCAAGCATATAAACTTTGGAATTTATTAAAAATGAAAACAAAAAGACAAAATACAATAAACTACATTTTCACCATAAGCCAACCACAGAAGTACATACTCCAGCACATACTACATATATAGATGAGAATAATCTCATGTATAGGCGCCTAAATTCCCGCTAGCAAAATTGTGGTACATCACGTTCGAGACACTCACGCTGTGCATATAAAAAAAATATATATAAAACATAAAAGAATAGACAAGCATTTTTAGCTTTTAGACAAAGATAGACACACTAGCAGGTAGGTAGGTAAAAATATAGGTAAGAAAATTAGTTTGAGAAATACATATTTATACAGAAGAAAACCAAAATGAAGAATAATGGAGATAAATAAAAAAAAAAACGCTATTGTGTATGTGTAAAAGTTTGCGTGTGTGTTAAAGTTTGTTTGTCTTGCTGCTACATATTTGCGACTAATACGATGGCAGTGTATATTAAATTATCTAGATTAACCTAAATCATGTCACAAATAATAACAACAACAATAATAGTAATAAAAAAATGCATACATAATAATGGAAATATACTAGTATGTGTGTGTGTGAGTATAAAGTAAGTTACATATTCGCACAATGATAAGTAAAGAAAGGAGCGCGAAAAAAGTTTGTAACGCTTGTTTGACACTAAGCAGCTTATAAATTGGGCAAGTTAAGGTAACCAGATTATGGGGCGACATGATAAATTACTTTTGTAATCAAAATAAAATGAAATTTCTGTTTTTAGAAAGACACTGCCTCAACAATTTATTTAATATGCGCCTAAAAGTATGCAGTAAGTATGTGATACAATTCTAATACGTTTTTACTATAAGCGCAAATTAAATTTTAATAAGAAATCAAAATCAATGTCAATATTTATAACAATTTGGAACAACACAAAGGAAGCAAAAATAAATAAATAACAAAAGCAGAAAATAATAAAAACAAAAGAAAGAAGTGAAATCATTTATCAGTGGCCCAAAAGGTCACACAAACTATTATCCTTCAGCTATCAGCGTAAATAAATATGCTACATATATGCAAGTGTTAGTGGTAGTTGGTGTTGATACATATTCTGAGAAAGATAGACAGTCATGCCAGCTGCGTTGGCAAATGTAGCCTTGAGATATATAGACACATTCATACTTACATATGTGCACATGTTGGCATTTGTGTGTTTTGCCCGTATGTACATATGTATGAGGGCTTTACTCACTTAAATGCCTAGCATTTGAAGAAAATTGGTGGGTGTAGAAAGAATATCTGCCAAAAGCGTTTGAGCAAAGTAATAGCACACACACACACACTTATAAAAACAGAATAGCAGAGAAGTAGCAGAAAATAAATAAATAAGTAAACGGCAAGTAACAGCGCACAAAAATATTATAGAATATGAAAAATGTTTATTTGTGGATAAAACACACACATATATTCATTGTTAAGTATGTGTGCATGAATTACATATTTTCATTTATAGTTTTTCAAAATTATTAAAGCAAAATATATGTGTGTGTGTGTGTGTGCTTCGATGGCCCAGCAATATAATTTCGTATTTCCGTTTCCGCTTTCATAGTTCATTACAAGCTTTTATGTGGCTCTTGCTTTTATATATGTATAAGTTCATACATATATAGATATTTATGTGTCTGCTCGTCGTATAACGTAGCAATAAAGTAAATTGCATGTTTGTGTGTGTTGAATTAAAGAATTTTCTATATAATTATTAAATTGTCAATCTTGAATAAAATAATTATTGATTTCATGGTAAAAAAAACTAATGGAAAAATAACTGCCGTCAAACCATATTCATTGACAAACAAAAATATGTTGAATAAATCTTAGAAATGGCAAGAAGCCAATGCAATATTCGACAAACTTCGAGTTGTTGTCTTTGACATGGGGTTTGATCTCGGACTCTGAAGAAGGAAGTGCTATTCAGCAATCCTGCGCTCACAATTTTTCTAGTTAATAAACATAAGGACTTTTTTAGGATGAAATTTTCGTTTTGTGACTGTTTTTAAAAGTTTAAAAATTAATAAAAAAAATTAGAAAGTATTATAAAATTTTTGAAAATTTAGACAAATTTGAAAAGTAATAAAGTAAAAAAAAAAAATTTACTAACAATATTATTTACATATTTTTCCAGCGATTAAACTTACAAAAATAGTAAAAAAAAAAGTAGATAACGAGGGAGGCAGTAAGGCAAGTGATTTTCATAAAACAAATTGTTTGTATTAGAAGCTGATAAAATTCAACTTAATTAAATTGAATTTTTATTAATGAAACTAAACATAATTAAGAAAGTTTAAATATTTTATTAAAAAATAATAACTAGCACACCAAAGCTTCGATTTGCGTCGTTGATTGCAACCAGAGGAAGATGATGCAATTCGAAATAAATAACTATATAAATACCAAAAGTATTGAAAAATAAAAGTTTGCTATTGGAGTATGAATGTATAAACTCGTATTTTTTTCGTAATTTGGACATTTATTGTGAAAAAGTGATTATAAATTTATTCTTTAAAGTAATGTCCATCGTTAGCCACAACCTTTTCCCATCTTTCTGGTAGCATACGGATTCCGCGTCGAAAGAACTCCTCATCTTTTGAGGCTATCCACGAATCGACCCATTTTTTGAGTTCTTCGAAAGAACGGCAGTGCTGTTCAGCCAGGCCATGTGTCATCGATCGGAACAAGTGGTAATCAGAAGGAGCAATGTCTGGAGAATACGGCGGGTGAGGTAGCACTTCCCATTTCAGCGTTTCCAAGTATGTTTTTATTTGCCTTGCAACATGCGGCCGAGCATTGTCGGGCTGAAGAATAACTTCGTCGTGTCTATTCTCATATTCTGGCCTCTTATCTTTTAATGCTCGGCTCAAACGCATCAATTGTAGTCGGTAGCGGTCGCCAGTGATCTTTTCATTTGGTTTTAACAGCTCATAATACACGACACTTTTCATATCCCACCAAATACACAGCATGAGCTTGGATCCATGGATGTTCGGCTTTGCCGTTGATGTTGATGCATGTCCGGGCGGTCCCCATGATTTTTTACGCTTTGGGTTATCGTAACGTATCCACTTTTCATCGCCAGTCACAATACGTTGCAGAAAACCATTTCTTTTCTGTCGTTCAATCAGCAGTTCACAAGTGAAAAATCGTCGTTCGACGTCTCTCGGCTTCAATTCGTACGGCACCCAATTTCCTTGCTTTTGAATCATTCCCAATGCTTTTAATCGTTTAAAAATGGTTGATTGATCAATTCCTAAAGATTCTGCAAGTTCTTGTTGCGTTTGACATGAATCTTCTTCGAGTAATGCCTTCAATTCTTCCTTTTCGAACTTTTTCGGGCCGCCTGAACGTTCCCTGTCTTCAACATCGAAATCACCACTTTTGAAACGGGTATACCACACCTGACACATTCTAACGTCTATAGCTTCAGTTGCTTTTTTCTTTAAATGGAAAAAGCAAATTAAAACTTCCCGCAAATGTTGTTTTGTTGGCACGAAATTCGACATTTTCAGCTATAGTAAAACACTTTTGTAAAATTATGAAAATTATTTGACAGATCAATTCTTATAGTATTTTTGGCGCTTTTCGAGATAGAATAGCTGTCAATGTCAAAAAAATGGCGCGTATGATAGATATGAAGTTAGTCACAATTACGAGTTTATACATTCATACTCCCGATAATATTTATTAAAAATTTTAAAAAGTGCTCAATTTTTGGCAAACATTTTCTTAATTTGAACCAACATTTTCTCATTTTCGACAAGTTTTCTCTCGAATAATTTAAGCATAATCAATTATTTTCTAATTTTACGTCACCAGATGGAGCTGTAAAATTTACAAAAAGAGCAAAAACTATGTAAGAGTTTGAGAGACCGTGGAGGTGAGTGTAAGGAAATCACTCAGTCAAAGACGGAAGAATAATATTTTAAAGATGAATAAATTCTTTTTTAGAAAATATGCACATACCTCCACAGCTTTTCTTGTGAATAAAAATAACTTCATCTAATTAAACCAAAAAAAGAATCATTTAATATTGCAGATATTTATGTTTACTTAAATCTAAAACTTTAACCCTTTTTAAAATGTTTAAATTTTCTAATCTGTATTGTGTTTAAGTTCTAAAAATTTAATTTAAAATCGTAAAGATACTGTGCATGAAAAAGACGTAAAAACCGCATTAACAAAAATACAAAATGACTTGGATAATTTATATAAATGGTTATGCAGTAACAGACTTAAACTCAATATTGATAAGATGAAATATATGATTATAACTAGAAATAATATTAATGACATAGAAACGGATGATGTAAAAATTAATAATGAAGTAATCGAACTAGTAACCAAAATTAAATATCTAGGTGTATTTTTAGATAATAAGTTACAATTTAATGACCATATAGACTACATAGTCAGCAAAGTATCTAAGAAAACTGGTTTTATGAAACGAACGTGTAAATATGTTAAAAAAGACATTAAAATACTAGTTTATAAATCTATAATTGAACCCCATTTTATATATTGTCCGTCCATACTTTTTATTATACCTGACAGCAAAATTGAGAAGCTCCAAAAGATCCAAAACAGAGCCATGCGATTTATTCTTAAGGAACGATATGATACTTCAATAGTTGACATGTTAAATAATTTGAATTGGCTTAGTATTAAACAAATCATATTCTATTATACAATGAAATTTATATTTGACATAAAAAATGGAAGACTACCTGAATATCTAAGTGAGAAGATAATTTATGCAAGAGACTCAGATAAAATTGACACAAGAAATAAAAATAACTTTAAGTTGCCAGTTTTTCGGACGGAAGCAGATAAAAATAACCTTAACTACAAGGGCTTAAAATGTTTTAATGAATTGCCACAAGAGATAAAAGAATGTGATAATGTTAATGTATTTAAAAGAAAATTGTATTGTTATTGTAAATTGTTGCCAATTAGATAAAAGTCACAAATTATATGTTTTATGTATTACCTTAATTTTATTTCTATATCATGTTTTAATTTTTAATTACCTAATACTATATATTGTTATACTTATTTAGGCTTAAAGAAAGCTAATACTATATATTGTTATACTTATTTAGGCTTAAAGAAAGCTAGCTGTAACAAACAAATAAATAAATAAATAAAAATAAATACTCTAATCAACAGACTTATGAATAATGTGATGAAGATTTTTTTCTGAAAATAATCCACTCTCCATTTTTGTTTAATCTTTCCGTAAACTTGACAACATCTAACTAGCAAACAGGCGGTTGGAAAGATTCCCACTTTATTGTCTTTCAAATAAATATAAATTTACAAAGATCCAACAATGCTTTCAATTTCACACTACGAACAAGCTCTTGACTTTATAAACCTAGGAATTACTTGAATGCTCAGTAGCACGTTTTCTTTCATAATTCAATTACGTCGCAGAAAAGTCTTAAAAAGGACAAGTACCCAATAAAAACTTTAATTTTTAAACAATTATAATATGCAAATTAAATATATTTATATAAAATATTTAATCTGCTGCTTACTTATTTTCTACTTTCTTTTAACTATGTCTATTATACTCTTAATAAAAAAAAAAATAAATTATAATCAAGACAAACAAAAAAGTTACTAATACGCCACCGATGTAGTACACCGCTACCCAGTAGACGACGACAACAAACGAATAAACATGATACAATTACTTCTTTATTTCTTTTTTTATCAGTTAGTAAGTAATATAAATCTTTAGTTTTTATTACAGTTTTTCATTTACTTTACTTGCCTTTCATTCTTTATGCCCTGTACAATTTTGACACTTTTGTTTATTATTCTTTTTCTGATTTTATTTTTGTATTGCTTACAGCAAAAACAACAACTACAAGCAAATCAACAAAAGCACACAAAGTGCACTTTGCATATGTTCACTTTACGTGAGTACATATTGTTTTTGTTGCTGTTTTAATTCTTTGCTTCTCTCTCGCATTTATTTATGTATAAAATATTTTTCTTTTTAACATTTTATTTTAATTTCTTTTAACCTTTGTTGTCACTTGAGTTGACTTTCAGCATGATGGTCACGAGGACGACAGCACAGTAGCAACAGCAACATCATATAATCGACCAACCAAGCATACAGCCCATGCCGACCAACTATCCAACCGACAGGCAAACAGACATACATACATACATAAATACATATAGTGAGAGTAACCATACTGACACTGCTTTTCTCACTTTATCTTTTGCATATATGTAGGTACAAAATGAAAAGTATATAAAAAAACAAAAGAAGCATGTTTAAAAGAGGTGAAGAGGTTGCTAGCATATTATAAAAGTGCATAAAAAGTGCAAGTGTACAAGTTTAATTTTAATTTTGTCTTTTGCTATTGTTCTGGTATTGTTTTTTTTTTATTGTGAACACTGCACTTAAAGGTTAAGGGTATATACACTTGGGTATCAAATTTGTAATTACTTTTGAAAAGTTGTAGCTGGTAGAGAAAAATTTGTATATTTATGATTATTTATAATGATCCATTGATAGATTATATGGTTCACTTTTTCTTCGTTTCCGCAATTCAATAACTCAGAACTCTTTCAAGTTGCCGCAACTCCTACAAAGATTGTTATGAAGGATACGATTTCTGGATGCATGTATACTACTTTTGACTGTACAGTACTGTACAGTACTGACAGTACTGCAGTCAGTCTTGCAACATCAAGACTGGTATGGTCAAATAGGTGCCTAGTACTTTGCTATCATATTTTGGGAGCAAAACAGGTGGATAGCGTCTTTTTTCAGCTATCTGTAAAGGCGAGGAAGTGAGAGAGTATATCTGACCTAATTTTGCTCATAAAAATCGCTACTGACTACGCTTGAACAATATCAGGGAAAAACTTCGCATTGGTAATTCATTACCTCAATGATCCTATAATCTGGAGCCCAGATTAAGAGTGTCGAGTAACTACCTTTATTGGTTAACTAAAGCTTTAATTGTCTCTTGGTTGTCTATGAAAATAGTTATTGTAACCTTGTCTTGAAATTTTGGCAGTGATTTGAAGACTTTCTATCTGAAAAACACTAGCTTCGACTAGTAGTGGTATTAATTTGACAATATTTAGCTGATCTGAGTAGACTCCAGTATCTATAAAACATTTCATTCTGGGCCTATCAATGTAGAGTTTTACATATTTCAAACACGATTTCTTTTCTAATTCGTCTTTCGTGAAGTTCAATTCAATAGTTGTACCAATAAGATATGGAAGCATAGGAGCCCTAGAAAAAAGATTAAGTCTATCTTATAGCTTGACGACCTCGATAGTCTAGTGGATAGTGTACTAGACTTTCATCCACAAGGTTGCGGGTTCGATTTCCTTAGTCTGGTGGTTAATTTTCATAAACTTCTTATATTCACTATAGATATGAAGTGGATGAGAATTATAAGAATGTGTACAAGTACATACCTTGGTCGGTAATGGCAAAACCACCGAGCTGATAAAAAATTGCCACAGCCATTCGAAATCGGCGTTAAACTGTAGATCCTACCATCGCCAATGTGGTCTAGTGGCAGAGTGCCAGACTCTTGTCTCTGGAGTCCCGTGTTCGATTTTCGGCTTGGATATGTTTCTTATCAATCTTTCTCTCTTCCTTTCTTCTTTCTTGGGACTTTGGTACAATAGATTTTATAGGTCGTAGTGCCTCACTTTCGAGTAGTCTTTCCTTCAGATAATAATCTTATAGCTTCTGTAAAAGTTGGAAGTCAATTCTGCCCTGTTTTACATATACATATGTACAAGTCAAGCGTTCCATAAATAAAGAACACTTAATTCGATCAATGCTTTTACGGCGAACCTTACTAATGATAGTATTTAAAGATTTGTGAACTTTAGAAGCTTTAACTGGGTTCAGATTTATAGAAATAAAGTACTTAGCCTGCAAATACGATAATAATTGACTAACATTACACTAAAACGGACATTGAACTTAAAATGTTTTATATACCTATTTTCAATAATTCGAGTTTTTATTTTGAACAAAGAAAATCAAAGCAAATTAAACGAAGCTATTGCCTTATATAACCTTTCTTCACAACTCGCTATGGTTTTCATCTAGTTTTAAAATATTCGCTTTACAAATCTAAATTTGTTAATTTGGTTTCTGATTAGGTTTATCCTGCTACTGATGAAGGTTTCTCAAGAGAAAATTAGAAAAACTCGTTATGGTTTCATGGGTAGGTTGATTGGTTGCTTGTCTGCTTATACCATCACAAGCTTTGGCATTAGTAGTTAGTGTTTGCTAGCGTTTTTCCAACTGAAATCTCACGAAAACGTTGCCATCCTAGTTTTCCTCACGAGAAACTATTTAACTACAAGATAATTTTCCAAGTCTAATTTATCCTCAACATAGACTAACTAGGGCCTCCCACAAACTTAATATTTTTCCGGGCGGGTCTCTATCTAGAGCGATTCAATTCAAGAACTTGTTGGCCACCTGTAATTTTAATCAACGTCTAAAATTAGCCAGATAGAAGCACATGAATGCTGAAGAAATTATTTATTTCCTTACTTTGAAACTTGAACTTTTAATCTTTTATTGAATTCCAGTCCCATTCACCTTTAAACATTTCTAGATCCTGTAAATTACATATGAATGTGGACATTCTAAATATAGGGTAAAAATAAATCAGTCTAGACCGATTAAGCTTGCAATTGTTATTGTTTTTGTTGATGCTGTTCCTGCACGGATAAAGAATAAACGTGCAATATTCTTTATTTTTCTGCTTGTTTGTTATTGTACAATTTCCTTTTCTTTGTCTTTATATATTCTTTCCGGCATCGGTGCAGTGTGCACTGCAGTGTGTACAATTCACATATTTACATACATCTTGCATATGTACACTATGCAGAAAGTTTTACTTTTTATTGTTTTTTATTATAATTTTAATAGCTTTCGGGTAAAGTGCACATACTGAAAAGTAATTTTGGTGAAATTTTTGTCATTTTACCACCTTTTACTTGTAAAAAAATATACAAAAAAAATCACGTTCAGTTTTTTTCTTTCATGCAACACTTTTATTCTATGAATGTAGATACCTCCAAATACGCTAAGGTGGTGAAAGTTTAAGCATAACATTTTGTAAGCTAAAGCGTAAAAGATAGAAAAAAGTTTTTGTGAAAGAAAAAAGAGATGAGATTCATTTTAATTTAATACAAGTAGATGCTGCAAAATTCGATGCTGCATTTGCATTTGATAAATAGTGCAGAAAAATGTCCTTAGGGATGCATGTACAAACAAACAAAGTAGAGTCTTTAAAGACTTCATTTGATTTGCACACAGGTTTACCTTTACTAACCCTTGACTGCAATGCATAGATGATTTTATTAAATTTGATGATACGCAGGTGCATACACACATACCTTAAGGTGACCACTTTTTTTAGAAACATTTGGAACATATTTTGAGATATCTGTGCTACTGTACATCTGCCAGAGCTGTAAAAGAGTGCAATCAATTGAGGATATAAGTCACAAATGAATAATAATTTTTGATTGAAGTTATAGAATAATATATTTGACTCCAGAATAGAAAATGCAGTTGGAAGTCTTTTTTGGAGTCGCCGATTGGTTATTCACTTAGAAAAGCCTTTTTTAGAGTCAAGGGAGTGCAGTCTTTTATTGAAATCACGAGACTGCAAATCTTATGACTCCAAAATCATGACTGCTTTGAAGTCACTTGGAGTCAATTGAGTAACCTTGAACTCAAATGCAGTCATTTACAGTCAATTGCAATTTTACTAATTTATTTAATATTAAAAACAAAATATTCTAACAATAATTTCTGCGAAACTGACATTCGAGTATTGTAAATAAAATAACAAGTTGTATTACCCTAAAAATGTATTAACCCTAAAAATGTATCTAAGCAATAACTCGTAAAAACAGTGACTCCAATTGACTCCAAATGACTCCAATTGACTTATAATCCCCAATTGACTCCAAAAGGCTCCAAGTGGCTCCAATTGACTTCAAATTCCCAATTGACTCCAAAAGACTTTAACTGACTCCAATTGACTTCAAAATCCAAATTAACTCCAAAGGACTCCAATTGACTGCAAATTGCAATGGACTCCAAACGATTGCATTTGAGTTCAAGGTTACTCAAGTGACTCCAAGTGACTTCAAGTGACTTCAAAGCAGTCATGATTTTGGAGTCATAAGATTTGCAGTCTCATGATTTCAAAAAATGACTGCACTCCCTTGACTCTAAAAACGACTTTTCTAAATGAATAACCAATCGGCGACTCCAAAAAAGACTTTCAACTGCATTTTTTATTCAGTAACTGCAATCATGAATTGTCGGTTATTAACTGTGACTTCAAGGTATTGCAATTAAATTGATTGCATTCTTTTACAGCTCTGACATCTGTTATACCTTGAAATAAGGCAAAAAATACTTAGCTATATTCAAATTGAACTCTGTATTTTCTGGCCTGATAAGTATGTTCAGTGTCCAATAAAGAAATGCTCCGTATAATAAATGTATGGCCTCTAAGTTTCCGGAACCGAAAATAGAAGTAGAAGATAGGCCACACTTTATGGAGTGGTACCCCTTGACGCAAGAGGCAGACTACCTAGGGAAGGATGATGAAGCGAGGAGTTCGTCAATATGTCAAAAAATAGAAGAAGTTAAAAACAACTGCAAGGAACAACTCGCCTTGGCGTTGATGTTTATGATTAAAAGAAATGAAGCATAAGAAGAAGGCAACCAATAAAACCTAGAAACACCTGGAGGTGCACCAAACAAAAAGTATCTTATGGAAGTTCCAGAGAAATAAGATACATATGTATATCAAATAAAAAAGTATAACCTAACCCGCAGGTTCTGGAAAACTAATTTTTTGAAATATATCTGAAGAAAAAAGATATGAAAAATGACAAGCTAAATTATATATCTGTGAAACTACAATATTCCATAGATTTTTTTTAGTAGTAGGTTTCATTTTTAATAAAACTCATAAATTTAGCGAAAAAACAAAAAAACTTTACTTCTCAGATAGTATAGACTTGTTAAATTATACGTGGGTAATTACATACATGTGAATGGCCACCACGGCTCCTTTTGCACTGAAGCGCCCTTTTCTCAAAAATTTCAACGGTATTTTTTACAAAATCCCAAAAAAAAATAGGTTCACTGGCGTCAAGTCGCATGATCTTGGTGTCCAATAGATGTCGCCAAAATGTGAAATAACTCACTTTGAAAATTTAGTAAGCAATAAGTCGACAGATTCCCTCGGAAATTGGGTCGTTGCTTCATCCTGTTGAAAGTCGACGTTTTCCGTATCCATATCAACTATTTCCCGAAACAAAAAATCATTCATCATGGCGCGATTTCGCGGTCCGTTAGCAGTAACCATCTCGCTTTCATCATTTTCAAAGAAGAATGGCCCGATAATGCCGCCCGATCAGAATGTGCACCAGACGGTGACATTAAGTGGGTGCATTGAAAGCTTTCGAATCTCGTGCGGGTTTTCCGAGTCCCAGATGTGACAGTTTTTATTTTTGACATAGTCGCAGAGATGAAAATGTGCCTCATTCGAAAAATGATTTTGTTGGCAAAAATTTCGACTTACGGCCATGTTTTCTAGCAACCAATCAGGTAACACCCGATGCTATCCGTGGTCTCCAGGTTTCAATTCTTGGGTTAATTGAATCTTATAAGCGTGAAAATGAAGGTTTTTGGTCAAAATTCGATGCACAGTAGCCATAGAAAGATGGAATTGCTGTGTACGGTGCCGAATTTATGTTCTTAGGTTTTCACTGAGGAATTGGAGAAATTTGGAAGAAATTGTAAACCAAAAGGTTCTTTTTAAAAGCCGATATCAAATATGGCAACTGCATATGACCGCAAACAAATTTTTATGGTTTTGGGAGGTAAACCAATTTTTTTTATTTTCGTTCAAATTTCGGTATATTTTCATGTCTTACAATTTTTTGTTGGTACAAAGTAAATGTCATGGATATTTCAGTACTACATATACCGTAAAATTTGGTACAGTTGGCCAGTTTATACATACTGAATATGTGTTCGAGTTTTTGGAAAAATACCCCATTAAATTTTTAGTGCTTCATTTGTTTTATGCGGTGCTTTTTTTGTTTGTTTATTTTTTGTGATAATAGAAGTTGCACACTTTTTGATAATAAAAGTTGTACACTTTTTTTATACTACATACTTTTTTTTATTATTTCTGCTACTATTTACTATTTACTAGGTAAACTCAGCATTTTCTGTATTCTTAGTTAAGTTTGTGCACATCTAAGCTACTTTTGATTATAGCTTTTTATATGCAATTTAATTTAAAGCGAGTTAGAATATCATTTATTTTTATTAATACTATTCTTTTGTATTTTAAGCATATGTTTAATGTAGTAAACGTTTCTTCTGGTACTTATAATGCTGGTGTGCAAATAGTGTCTGTTGTCAACATTAGTTTATTGAATTCATTTTTAAGCTGTGATGAACCAAATTAAAATTTTTCACAAATGTATCGCTTTGGAGAAAGAAATAATACAATGTTTAAAATACGTTGAATTTTTCTCAGATTATAAATTTTATTTTGGTTTATGAGTCTACAGACTCTTTGCTCAATAAGAGGGATTTCTAACGAAATTTTGAACTTCAAGAATTGATTGTGAAAAATAACAAAAATACGAGAATATTTGATTGGGGTTTAAATTCAATACAAATTGCAGCTTTTTCATTTATATTTTTTGTTATATTCCCGTACAATGCTTCAATCGTAAACAGTAGTTTCGAACTCTATCTTAAATTTTTCTTCTTTTTCCCCCTTATCAAGAATATTCTTCTAAAACATAAGTGAAAAATTCGAAGTAAAACGTTAAATATGCATATAATTGTGCCTTGGAGTACTAAAAAAGAGACCTTAACACACAGTGAGCTTTAACCATGTTTAGGTTTGACCAAAAAGACGTCGAAAATGGACTTTACAGCTTGATTAATATACGATTGAAGGTCACAAAACTGTTTGGAGTGAAATCGCAGCTGCTCATTTTTCCGAGAAATCATGAAATTACTTTTTTTTATTTTTACGGGCTTTAATAGCCCAGATATGTACAGTACTGTGCAAATCAAAAGCAACAAATCTAGACTTATTATACTTATTACGTTTTTATGACTTTTATTAATTTTTATTTAAAAGAAAGTAGATTTAATTTATTCTTAACTGATAAAATTAAATAATGAGAAACTTAAAAGTTAGAAAAAATTTCCAAAGAAAAAAATTTTTACAAAATCAAAGAAATATGCACTTAGGGCTGTGCAAAACAAAAGCAACAATTTTATGATATGCTTTATTTTTATTGATTGCGAGACATTGACTTTGTCAGCTTGATGAATGTCCTCTTGGGTGCCGTTTCCACCTTTTATTTCAAATCTATCCCAGCTCATAGCTGATTTGGAAGTGGTACCTACCCACTCTATGTTTCGAGGTTCCGAAGTAGGTTTCAAGGAATTAAGCTCAGATGGTAGTGACAACCCATAAGAGAAATTAACCCTTCTCCAGTCTAATCAATCTCAAACAACTTTAATGTGCGTTTCGAGTAGCTTCCATGTCTAAATATTCAAAAAAATGGCAATTTCCACAATGGTTGATGAAACTTTCGGAGCGTTCCTATGAATTAGGTGGAAAGAATAAAGACCATGAACAAACTAATTTATCCCATTGTAAAAAATTCCGCCTCCATGCTTGGCAGCGACTTTACAGAGTAATGTTTTAGCCGTCCTCTGCATAGACAGAAGTTAAAAGTGGACTGATGAGTCGAAATTCAGTTGAATCAATTCATTCAACAAGTCTCTTATTAGATGAATCGAAGGATATGAACCTATGATCGTAAATATTAAAATTAATATTCACAAATTTTTTTGAAAGTCTCTGAAGCTTTCCAGATGTCAAGAACGATTCATTTTTTCTCTTTCCAAAAACGATTTTTTTACCACACGGTGCGCAAACTTTCCTCCTGTTCTCTTCATGGTCACAAAATAAAATCTCGGAAGAATTCAGCTAGATTCAACTTCAATTGTATTATAAACACGCTTTCTATGATATGATACGATTTATAGCCTGTAAAAATTACAAAAAGGAATTTCATGATTTCTCGGAAATATGAGCAGCTACGATTTAATTTCAAACAGTTTTGTGACCTTCAATCGTATATTAATCAAGCTGTAAAGTCCGTTTTCGACGTCATTTTGGTCATACCTAAAAATGGTTGAAGCTCACTGTGAACAGCTGTTAAAGTAAATAATTTTTTCGCTTCAAAATCGAGAAGCTAAAAAAGCTTCAAAATCAGAAGTTTTCAAGGTTGCTGATTACGGATCTGACATGAGGTTTTTAAAGTTCACATTGGCGCATCCAATATGAAGGAAGAATTTTTAAAAACTGATCCAATTCGTTTGAAACTTATTACTCGGGGGCTTATGGGGACGCTGATTACGAATCAAACATCGGATTTTTAAAACTCAAAATGTCGGATCCAACATGGCCGACTATTTTTCATGCTCATCGGACTCTCTTGAAACACGTTACTCGAGGGTTTTCAGAGTCGATGATGACAAATCTTACATTAAATTCGTAATCAATAACCCTGAACATGTCCTAGTAACGAGTTTCAAGTGAGTCCGATTAATTTTTTACAGATTCGTAATCAGCGACCTGGAAAACCCACGAGTAACCAGTTTCGAGTAAATCAGATAAATTGTTAAAAAAAGTCTTTCCCCATATTGGATCCGTATTTGAAAAACTGACAATCGACTCGTTATCAGCATACTTTTTTCTATCAGAATCGCTAAAAAGACGTTTTCGAACGAAACTCCCATAGCTCAAGTGCTCAAGCTAAATAAGCACTTACAGTAAAAGAAAAGGCAAAATCTGAGCATCTAAAGAAGTTGTCAAAACTTGAAGGCCTTTAATATGCAACAAGGGCCCAAATTGCATAGAAAAATTATTTTTTCAATTTTTAAACGTACAAATTTATTTAAATAAATTTTAAAATGTTTTTTTTTTTAAGGTTTTTAAACTGATAGGACTGATATCTCGAGTTCTACTGAACTGTTTTTGAAAAACGAAAATGTCAAGTAAAAATATGTGTTTTTTCTTTTTTTGAGGAAATTTGTTTTTATCTTTATCTTTATTAGGAAGCTTGGAATCCATTCAACCACCAAAAATGGACTTTTATGAATATGACCTCTACCGCCGTGTAGCATGTAACGTTTAATTTATTAAGGCAAAAGTTCTTTAAGTGACAAAAAGCATATGCACGTATAATTCCAGCTCTGGCTCGTCGGCAATCGGGGTGGAGTTCTTGCTTAAAATCACCTAATGCTATCATATCTACAGCATTACAATTTTAAATTCACGTGCATAATAAGGGGGAGAGTATAGAAGGATAGGAAAGATCTAGATGGAAAAGGATAGATTAAAAGAAAACAGAAAAGAGAAACGAGAGAGAAGCTAGGGACCTATTGTTCTATTTAAAACATTGTTGTTGTTATGTTGCATGTTGAAGTTGCAACATTTGCCCTCCCAACCATGATCCAAAAAAAACCAACAAAATAAACATTTATATGGATCCCACATCACAATCCCACAACGACCTAGATACTTATTGGAATCAAAAGAATATGAGTCAAAACATTATAATATTTATTGTATATGTAATAAAAATAAAGATAAATTTAAAGTAATTCAGTTGCATATTAAAACTAAGTAAATTATGGGTACATATAAAAAAAATAGAATTCAAAAGAAATAGATATTTAATAATAAATAGCAGATATTTAATACAAAAACAAACCGAAGAAATTTAATACAAAAAGTATCAAAACGCATGTAAAATTGTACTTATGTATTTATATACAAATTTTATTCGAATTGAAAATCAAAAAAAAATACACGAAAAATGGTTTACGTGTTTGACCGAAAGAAGTAAAAGAAGTAAACAAAAGCTCACTGAGCAAAAATATTTCTCCTCTATCAACAGCAACAAAAAAAATGTAAACAAACAAAAAAAAGCACACACTCACTCAATTCTGCTGCACTCCCACGATGAAAGATCTTTCAAAGAGCGGCTGCTTCGAAGTAACGGAGATGGCTGGAGAGAATCATTAATATTGCTGCTAACGAAAAGAGAGAACTTTGACAGAGACGAGGTTGTTACCCCTTCTCAAAACCATATAATTAGATACGATTCCTTCGAATCTATCTATCTTTCACTTATTTCGTTCTATTTACACAGTGGGATATGAAAAATTGTTTCGTGATTAAAATTTACAACAGGCACTTGTGGAAAAAAAATCATTAAAATTTATTACGAAAAGCACAATGTTCAATTATGATCAGTGCACATTTATCGCATGCGATAAATTTGCAAATGCATGTACGAGCGTATAAACAAATTACACTCTTTTTTTTTTTGTATTACTAATATTTAATTTCTCTTTCACAAGCACATGCTTTTAAATTGTTCACCAACACTTCTTCATTTTGTAGAAATTAAATTAAATTATTAATTATGAATTTTCTTAATATTTCAGATTTTAAAATTTTAACAAATAATGCGTTTCTAAATTATTACACCCAAACATATTTTCCTTCACAATTTTAGCAATTTAGCAACATTTTATAATATATATGGTTGGTATCATATATATATTTATTTTATGTACAAATTCTTGTTGTTGTTGTTGTAATATTGGGGTATATTACAGCTTTTTTTCACTTTTGTGGGGTTTTTTTTTTTCTTCCAATTATATTTATATGTAAGTAATTATAGATAATTTTCACTTTGAATATTTCTTAAACGTTTTGGGCCTAAAATTATGAACACTGCTTATTTTCACTGTCTGCTCGCTTACACCACCATCTAGTCTGACATGTACATATGTAACTGGACTTTTTCCTCCAACAATCACCTCATCATCAATTCTCCACAAATATATATATGTAAGTATACCTATGTATATATATATATATATATATGTATATACCTATGTATACATATTATACATTGTATGATATGGTATTTTTATGGTGTCAAATCTACATAGATGAAAAAATATTAAATTCAACTTTCATTAGATTTGAAATAAATTGAAAATGAATTTACCCTTTTAGGAAGTGACACCATGGACTAAAAGTGATATCTTCCAGATATCTTTCGCAAAGCTCCAAAAATTAAAATTTCCACAATTCTGGGTGAATTGGTATCTAGGGGTATATGCCGATGTCTATAATATGACATATATTTAAATATATTTGAAAAAACAGAGTTTTTATATGTGCATGAACACATTTGAAGTTGACTTACTTGTGCAATGGTAGAAGTACAGTTCACAGGAACAAAAAGGAAGATCTTCTAAAAGTAGAACTTACTTTGAATGGCGCAGGATCGTGAAAGATCGAGACCTTTTAATTTTGCAAATAAGTAAGCTAGTATTCACTCAGTGAATCAGCAAAATTGAACATATAACATCATATTTCCCAGAGAGTCATAATAGAATTTGGAGATAGATACAAAAAAAAAGAAAAAGGATTTTTTTCTCTTATGAATTTGACCGCTAGATGGCGCTGCATATGAATGAACAGATACTTACAGTGAAGGACACCGAATATCAAAAAAAATTTATAGCAAAAAAAATAAAACAAAATAGGTTGTGACTACAAGCGCCACTACAAATCCCCCCAACCAAAATCAGATTTTGGGGGTATAAAAAAACGCACAAAACTGATTTCGCTTGTAGCAAAAAAAAATATAATCGATCGTATTTTTATTGCCGTATATCCTTAGCGTGATAAGTACCTAAAAGACGTCCGTTAAAGTCTTCTAGCTCATAATAGCAATTCCCTAATTTCTTACGCACACGAGATTTTAAAAATGTTGGTGCTAATTTGGCATTATAACCTTGTTCGAAATTGCTCTGCTTAAAATTTCTTCTAAAAACTTCCTGACCTTCGTCGTAAGATACAATTCGTGCTCTTAGATTATATGAACGTTCGTTTCGTTCTTGTTGCTTTTTCATAACATCACATGCTCTGCTACGGATAATTTCAAATGTATCTTCTCGGTTGAAATTTACTGTTCTATCTTCTAGCAGTTGTAATTTTCGTAAAAGAGCATAAGTTGAACCATTTGTTATCATATGCTGACCGAATGCCATAAAATAGGGTGTTGTGCCTATTGCAGAATGAAATGATGATCGCAATGAGCAACAAATACTACTTAACATTTCATCCCAATTCTTTTGGTCGGGTTTCACATATGCTTTTATAGCAGATATTACTGAGCGATTAACTCTTTCGGATGCGTTAGCTTGTGGTGAATGTATAGCTGTGTACACATGGTTTACACCATACTTTTGCATCAAATGGTTGAACGAATTTGCTTTAAATTGTGTACCATTGTCAGACACTATAGTTTCAGGCACGCCAAAAACATGAAAGAGTTCTTCTTCAACATATTTGTTAATAATATCAGCAGTAAACTTCTTAACTGGTTTAAGAAATGAATATTTTGAAAAGTGGTCGAGAGCTATAAATATACCTATATGGCCAGTACGTGAGCGGGGATAAGGTCCTAGAAAATCGACGTAAAGTTTTTGAAAGAACCTATTGGTACTTGTAGGTATGCCCATTTGTGGACGAAGAATGTAGTTAGGGTGTTTGGTACATTTGCATATTTCACATGCATTTATATATGCTTTCACATCATTTACCAATCCGGGCCAGAAATAGTAACGACGAATGCGTTCAAGCGTTTTATTTATGCCACCATGAGAAGATAGCTGGCTGTCGTGAGCTTTATGTAACACATCGGCTATCATATCTTTTGGTATCCACAACTTCCATACTAAATCATCATGCAGCTGTTCACCGGTTGAATGCTCTGTACGTCTATAAACAAAATTGTCAACTACTTTTAAATCCGGAAATTTATCTTGATTTTCGTTAACGTTTCTTATCAACTCGATATATTCTTTCGATTTAAAATGTGTTGAATTCAAATCAACGAAGACCCCAGTATCGTTATCCATAGCAGACAGATCTTCTACATTTATACGCGACAGTGCATCTGGTACTACATTTTGGCTGCCACGTCTGTGTTCAATCTTAAAACAAAAGCCTTGAAGCTTCAAAGCCCACCGTGCTAAACGTGAGTTTAAATCGCTTTGCGACATGAGCCACTTTAGAGATGCGTGATCGGTGATCACTGTGAATTCATGCCCCTCTACATATGGTCGAAATTTCTTAATGCTAAGCATTGCAGCTAAGCATTCTTGTTCCGTAACAGAATAGTTTCGCTGTGCATGGTTTAACTTTTTTGGACATGAACGCGATAGGGTATTCTTCACCATCATCATTCATTTGCACCAAAACGCTGCCTACTCCTGTTGCACTTGCATCACAGTGTATGAAAAAGGGTTTTGAAAAGTTTGGGCTATGCAACACAGGAGCGCTACATAAAATTAATTTAAGCTTTTCAAAGGATTTTTGAGCTTCATCATTCCAAATGAATTTCCTACTTGTTTTTAGCAAATCAGTTAGAGGTGATGTTATGGACGCGTAGTTTTGTATAAATTTTCGATACCAACCAGACATGCCTAAGAAGCGTCGAACTTGTTTGACAGATCGCGGAATTGGAAAATCGGATATGGCTGACACCTTTTCCGGGTCTGTACGAATTACCCCATTACCAACAATATGCCCCAAATAATGGACTTCCTTCAAGCAAAATTTGCTTTTCTCGACATTTATGGTCAAACCTGATGACCGAAGGTGTTGTGCGATTTCTCGAAGGACATCGATATGTTTATTAAAGGTTTCAGAAATTATTAGCAGATCATCTAGATACACGAATACTTCTGTTCGTAGATGCGCAGGTACCACTTTGTCCATTAATCGAGACATGGTTTGTGGAGCATTACAAAGGCCAAATGGCATCACTTTATAATGATAGAGTGGTCTACCTGGAACAGTGAATGCAGTTTTATCTTTTGACAACGGGTCTAAAGGAATTTGCCAAAAAGCGTCTTTTAAATCCAGACTCGTTATAAATTCTGCATTTGGCAATCTACTTAAAATACCATCTATATTTGGTAAAGGATATGCATCTTTAATGGTGAATAGATTGACTTTTCTACTATCTAGACATAAACGAATTTTTCCAGGCTTACGCACTAGAACGATTGGTGATGACCATGAACTGTCAGACTCCTCTATAACTCCTAATTCCAACATTCTATCAATTTCTGTGTAAATCAGTTTCTCTATTGCCGGAGACACCGGAAAATGGCGTTGCTTAATAGGTTTTGCATCGCCTACATCAATTACATGAGAAATAACATTGGTTCTACCAAGACCTTCTTTTGCAAATGATGGAAATAAACTGATAGTATTTTGGAGTTGTTTATTTTGTATTTCAGTGAGAGTATGTCGGTTTGAATGGTTTGATTCATCTATAGCACACAATTCAGATGATGAAGAAAAGTATGTCGGTAGTAGATCGAAAGATTTCCAAAAATCTACTCCAAGATATAGATCTTGAGATAAACTTGGAACGATAAAAATGTTAATAGGTTTAGATACATTACGGAAGCTTATTTCAGTTTTGACATGGCCTACGACATGCTGTGATTTTCCATCAGCGGTTCGAATAGACGATTTAAACTTTTTAAAAGAATGATTGCTGTTGATAAAATCTTGTGCAGCTTTAGCACCCATACAAGTTATTGATGCTCCTGTATCAAGCAATCCAATTAAAGATTTTCCAAACAAGTTTACTTCAGCGTATGGACGAATATCGCTTGGCTTATTAAAAATTGTACTTAAAAATAATTTTCGGTTAGACTTAATATTATTCCAAAAGGAACGAATACGCATGCTAGAGCGCGCATTGGATTTTGGTGATTTTGTTTTAAAAATTTCATTTCGCGTTTTGTGAAATTCAATTAAACGCAAATGAAATGGCTTAAATATTGAATTGTAATTAGACATAAATGAATTATTAGAAAAATTTGAAATATTGTTTGTGGTTGCGTTGATATCTAATCGGTGCTGGTGGATTGGTGTTTGTGTATCTTCAAAACAATCGGTTTGCGTGCACCTCGATGTGCACTCAATGGCAAGTTTTTTGAACTTGTACAATTTCTACAGTTTGGTTTGTACACATTTGGAGCACCACATCCATAACAGAAAATCTTACGCTCACCCACACAATCTTGAAATCTATGACCATTTTGACCACAGTTCCAGCAGATCAAAGCAATCGCAGAAATCTCTTCTTCAGCCTCATCTTCATAAAATTCATTATCGTAATTTCCTTCAATTTCGGATATCCGTTTCCGTGCAGGAATTATGTTTGAAATTGTTTGTTTACGCTGGATATCTTGCAAGAAAAATTCACGTTTTCTGCATATGTCGCGCAAGTGGGATACCGAATGAATCTGAAGGTTTAAAATTTCATGCTGAATTTCTGGGCGAAGATTTCTACGCAAAATCTCAACAAGTGAGTTTTCAGCTAATGGAGATGTTAGCCGATCAGTTAACTGGACAATTGCATCATAAAACGTGTCAAAATTCTCGTTTTGCTTCTGCTTACGATCACGAATCATTTCCCTAAAATCAACATCAGTGCGAGTATCTTTGTACTGACGCCTTAGTGCTTCGCATAATTCATGCCACCTAACTTCGCGTACTGTCTTATGAAATCTCCAAAACCAATCGCTGGCTTTGGAGTCAAACAAAGAACTAGCATTTCGACAAAGCAGTTCGAAGTTGCCACCTAAGGTTTGGTTTGTCAGCGCTTCAACGCGATAAATAAAATTATCGATTGCCAAGCCATCTATTCCACCAGTAAACCTTAACTTCCAATTATAAATAATGTGGCTAACCTTGTCAGGCCGAATAGCAAAATCTGAAATAGGAGCACTGTTTGTTACTGATGCTCGTTGACCATTACCACTAAAACTATTCCTATCATTTGGATTTGTATTGGATCCAGCTGGTAACCCTAATAGTTGCTCAAGCGTTTGTTGTTCAACATTTGGCAAAGATTGCATTCTCACATTTGGTTGCGCTACATTTGGTTGTGGTACATATGCACTAGCTACATTATTTTGTTCATTATTTGGGTTTGAACTAGAAAATCTTCTGAAGCCTGCTTCAATATTTGTTTCTACCAGTTTCATTAAGGTTTCGCTTAATGATGTTAGCATTTCTGCTTGCTGTGCACCTACTGCTGCAGTTACCAAATTTCTTATGGTATCTCTTTGTTCGGGAGAGCTATGCATAGAAGATAGAGATTGTTGACTTGTAAGCAGAACTTCTGGTATTAAAATGTCTGTTGAAGATTTTTGTGTTTGCGACCTAGTCACTACTTGACTACCTGTAGGAAGCTTCGAAGGGGTTGATTTACTCATTTGTGGAACTTCTAGTACAGTACCGCAAACAGGACACGCATTTTTGCCATGAAGGTATCTAGAGATACAAGATTTATGGAAAATGTGACCACAAGATGTTTTAAACAAATGTGAAGATACGTTTATCTGATTATTACAAATATTGCATCGAAATGCATTTGCATCTGTCAGATTTTCGTTACTATGTCGTACATTCATACTAAAAAAAAATTAACTTATAGGTAGAAATGTGAATTTTTCAGATTAAAAACAAAAAAAATCAAAATAACCAAAAGATATAATTTAATTTCATCCAGTTTTTGATGAACTAAATTAAAATGCATAAAAAAAAATATTATTAAAGTAGTGAAAAACCAAATAAATCAAAATATAGTGAGAAACCAAAGTATCTTCAAGACTTGATTCCTTTTCGTATCGGTCGAAGTGTGATGTGATGTATAGCAACAAGGTTTTTTTTTTTTTTTTTTTTTTTTTTTTTTTTTTTTTTTTTATGGAAAATAGAACAACTAGCACAAAAAAAAAAGATATAGATACAAAAGATTTTTCTACATTGGTTAGCAACTTTTGGTTCTCAAAAAAAACTATTTTCCTAATGCAGTTAGGATTGGGTAAAAATTTCAACCATGTCTAATTACTGCGGTCAGACATTAGCATTGCGCCAAAAGATCTGCAATTCCAATCAGCTCTTAAACAATATTGAAGATTTACGAGAAGAGAAAAAGAAAAGATAGAAAAAGGAAAGTTTAAGAAAATTTTAAATTTTTACTAAAATATCTGTGGTCAGGCTTTGACCTTTTGCCAATAGCGCTGCAATTCCAATCAGAATTCAAGCAAAAATAAAAAGATTTAAGAGAAAAAAAGTAAAAAAAAGATTTTAGTGTTGGGTATAATTTCATCTCTAAAATTTTATACGATTCCATTACACTATGTATAGAAAGAAAGAAAGTGATGTAAAATGAAAATGAGAGAGTTTGAGGTACCACACAAAAGTTATTTAAAACTCCTATAGTTATTTTCGCCAATTTTGAAAAATAATAGAAAAACAGTTTATTATGTGGGCCCCACGTTGGGCGCCAAAAATTAATAACTTATTTCTGTAGCATGTAACGTTTAATTTATTAAGGCAAAAGTTCTTTAAGTGACAAAAAGCATATGCACGTATAATTCCAGCTCTGGCTCGTCGGCAATCGGGGTGGAGTTCTTGCTTAAAATCACCTAATGCTATCATATCTACAGCATTACAATTTTAAATTCACGTGCATAATAAGGGGGAGAGTATAGAAGGATAGGAAAGATCTAGATGGAAAAGGATAGATTAAAAGAAAACAGAAAAGAGAAACGAGAGAGAAGCTAGGGACCTATTGTTCTATTTAAAACATTGTTGTTGTTATGTTGCATGTTGAAGTTGCAACATTTGCCCTCCCAACCATGATCCAAAAAAAACCAACAAAATAAACATTTATATGGATCCCACATCACAATCCCACAACGACCTAGATACTTATTGGAATCAAAAGAATATGAGTCAAAACATTATAATATTTATTGTATATGTAATAAAAATAAAGATAAATTTAAAGTAATTCAGTTGCATATTAAAACTAAGTAAATTATGGGTACATATAAAAAAAATAGAATTCAAAAGAAATAGATATTTAATAATAAATAGCAGATATTTAATACAAAAACAAACCGAAGAAATTTAATACAAAAAGTATCAAAACGCATGTAAAATTGTACTTATGTATTTATATACAAATTTTATTCGAATTGAAAATCAAAAAAAAATACACGAAAAATGGTTTACGTGTTTGACCGAAAGAAGTAAAAGAAGTAAACAAAAGCTCACTGAGCAAAAATATTTCTCCTCTATCAACAGCAACAAAAAAAATGTAAACAAACAAAAAAAAGCACACACTCACTCAATTCTGCTGCACTCCCACGATGAAAGATCTTTCAAAGAGCGGCTGCTTCGAAGTAACGGAGATGGCTGGAGAGAATCATTAATATTGCTGCTAACGAAAAGAGAGAACTTTGACAGAGACGAGGTTGTTACCCCTTCTCAAAACCATATAATTAGATACGATTCCTTCGAATCTATCTATCTTTCACTTATTTCGTTCTATTTACACAGTGGGATATGAAAAATTGTTTCGTGATTAAAATTTACAACAGGCACTTGTGGAAAAAAAATCATTAAAATTTATTACGAAAAGCACAATGTTCAATTATGATCAGTGCACATTTATCGCATGCGATAAATTTGCAAATGCATGTACGAGCGTATAAACAAATTACACTCTTTTTTTTTTTGTATTACTAATATTTAATTTCTCTTTCACAAGCACATGCTTTTAAATTGTTCACCAACACTTCTTCATTTTGTAGAAATTAAATTAAATTATTAATTATGAATTTTCTTAATATTTCAGATTTTAAAATTTTAACAAATAATGCGTTTCTAAATTATTACACCCAAACATATTTTCCTTCACAATTTTAGCAATTTAGCAACATTTTATAATATATATGGTTGGTATCATATATATATTTATTTTATGTACAAATTCTTGTTGTTGTTGTTGTAATATTGGGGTATATTACAGCTTTTTTTCACTTTTGTGGGGTTTTTTTTTTTCTTCCAATTATATTTATATGTAAGTAATTATAGATAATTTTCACTTTGAATATTTCTTAAACGTTTTGGGCCTAAAATTATGAACACTGCTTATTTTCACTGTCTGCTCGCTTACACCACCATCTAGTCTGACATGTACATATGTAACTGGACTTTTTCCTCCAACAATCACCTCATCATCAATTCTCCACAAATATATATATGTAAGTATACCTATGTATATATATATATATATATATGTATATACCTATGTATACATATTATACATTGTATGATATGGTATTTTTATGGTGTCAAATCTACATAGATGAAAAAATATTAAATTCAACTTTCATTAGATTTGAAATAAATTGAAAATGAATTTACCCTTTTAGGAAGTGACACCATGGACTAAAAGTGATATCTTCCAGATATCTTTCGCAAAGCTCCAAAAATTAAAATTTCCACAATTCTGGGTGAATTGGTATCTAGGGGTATATGCCGATGTCTATAATATGACATATATTTAAATATATTTGAAAAAACAGAGTTTTTATATGTGCATGAACACATTTGAAGTTGACTTACTTGTGCAATGGTAGAAGTACAGTTCACAGGAACAAAAAGGAAGATCTTCTAAAAGTAGAACTTACTTTGAATGGCGCAGGATCGTGAAAGATCGAGACCTTTTAATTTTGCAAATAAGTAAGCTAGTATTCACTCAGTGAATCAGCAAAATTGAACATATAACATCATATTTCCCAGAGAGTCATAATAGAATTTGGAGATAGATACAAAAAAAAAGAAAAAGGATTTTTTTCTCTTATGAATTTGACCGCTAGATGGCGCTGCATATGAATGAACAGATACTTACAGTGAAGGACACCGAATATCAAAAAAAATTTATAGCAAAAAAAATAAAACAAAATAGGTTGTGACTACAAGCGCCACTACAGCCGCCATCTTAGATTAGAAGTGGTCAATAAGATACTTATAACTTCTCTAAGCTATTTGGTAATAAAATATCAATGCTTTTTTAAAAAAAGTATATTTTTTTCTAAACTTAAACTGGAATCCCCTTAAATTAAAAACCTAGAAATACAATTAGAGTTAATATAATATATTCGCAACCTTGTAGTAAAATACTCACTTTCAGTTGTTTAACAAACAGGCCGGCAAATAACAAAACAAATGCTTTCTAATAATAAAAAAGCAAATTTTTTTATGTATAGAACTCCGAAATGGTCAATATAATATTAAACAGTTATGATTATGCTTGAACTATCACTTTAATCTTGATGTATTTGCTTTTCATTCATGTGTTTCTATAAAATAAATAGAATAGGCTCACCTCAGTTACAGAAAAAAAATTAAAATTCAACTGTTGCGTATGACGTCAAAATGACGTATCTCCTATAAAAAAAATCTGTAAAGAAAAATTATAGAACAGAAGAAATTCTGAACTCGAAAAACCTTAACAAAATTTTTTCAAGATTTGAATTTAGCAACCGTAAAATTACTCTTTATAGCAGCAGATGTTTTTGTTATAGCGTGTTATTTACAAATCGTTCTTTATCTAGTGAAATCCACATTTGCTTTTTATTTGATTAGTTTGAAATATTGAAATAGATTTTTGTGACTGAGGGCAAGTTAATTCAATGATTTTATATTAGAAAAAGTTCAACGTCTTATCAATGTCAAAAACTATTTGATTTGCTTTTAAATATAGGCATGTATGTAGTTATAAAAAATGCTTGAAAAAATGAATTCTAGTTGCTTAACATTTTTTTAAAATAAATAAGCACAATGATCAAAATGTAAATAATAATATATTTGTTTAGTTATATCATAGTCCCATAAATTATTTCGGTTTTGTATATATATGGCTTAAAACTATTGAAAGATTTTAGTCACATGGATTAAGTAACACTTGAGTTAGATGAATTCTCTAGCAATTTTTTTGTTTGCCACTTTGGTGGTGGCAAATCTGGGAACTTTGACAGCGAATGCTCTTGAGGGTACAGAAGTTACCAATAATACTGAAAAGCTTACTGGAAACGCTATTGACACAGAAAATATAGAAATTACAAATAATAAAATGAAAATACCAGAAGATGTTGGTGAAAATGTTAACAACGATAGCAACGATGAAAATATCGATGGAAATATCAATGAAAATACTGATGAAAATAACAATGAAAGCAACGACGACGAAACAGTATCCAACAGTAATAATAATGCTGAAGATATTTATAATCAGGATAATGATAGTGTAAACTATAATTCTGAAAACAGCCCCATCAATGGAAGGAAACCGAACATTAACCAAATTCGGAGAAGACGTCGTCAACGTCAGCGTCGTCTGCGTCGTCAACGTTTGGCAGCAAATAGACCAGGGTCAAATAATAACAATAGAAATGGAAATAATGACAGCCTTGAAGACAATATTAATACAGATGAGGGTAATCAAGATGTTGAATATATTTCAACCGATAACGATAATACACACAATCGTCAATCCGAGAGTGATGCTGAGAATGTTGATTTCGTTGACTACGACCCAACTGTCAATCCTGAGATGTTAGAGAATAATAGTCCAAAACTTAGTACCAGTAAAACACCTCAACAATTTACTTCCAATCAGCCAATAAAAAAGCAGAATAACAGTAAAAATTTAAATGGAAAAATATTAAAAACAAAGATAAATGGAAATCGAGCTAGAAGAAAACTTAAACTTAATAGAAGAAAACCAAAGCCTATGAGAAGAAGAAGATTGTCAAATAAAGGTAGAGGGAGGAGAGGAAGAAGAAACAGTTTAAGAAGAAAAAACGCTGCCAAAATACAAAGGAATAGAAGAAAGAGGAGGAGACAAGGAGGAAATAAACCAAAATCATCTTTTAAACGAAAAAGAGCAAGAAATCGTAAGCCTTATGGTAGAAGAAGACAGAAAGCAATGCCTAACAGAAGGAGAGGAAGAAGAAATATTAAAAAAAGAGGGAGAAGAAGAATATAAAGTTCATTCAAAGGCATAGGTAATCATACACATAATTTGAATAAGTATATGAAATAGTTTAGATATTAAGACTGCCATATAAGTTTCGGTAATATATTTACTTACTTCTGGTTTTAACTACAATATTAATACGCATCTGTCTTTTGTATCAAATTGATACATTTTTCAAATATGTATATACTAAACAGCAAGTTTGATAATTCACATGAAATGAATATATAAATAAAATAATAATAATAATAAAAAAAATACAATAAAATTTGTTTTGTTAAATAAACTTATAGCGCAGTGTTTCAGTAAAAAAAATAAAAAAATAATTCCAACGAGACCAAGTACAGATTGTCGATCTAGTTTAACTAAGAATAACTGCATTCTTGAAATTTCTAATGCAGCCTTAAAATCAGGACATAAGGCCAAAGACTTGATTTTCAGCAGGATTCAGATCAAGTGAAATTCCAGAAAAAAAAAATATTTCTACCTGTCTCCATTTCGTGTATGGCAACAACAAACCTCCAAGAATAAAAACTGTCTATCAGGCATGTTCCAGAATCCGAGTGAAAGTGGATTCGAAAGTGAATTTGAAATCGAGTGAAATTGTTTTTGGTGTTCTAGAAACCGAGTGAATTCATATTCACTATTTTTTTTAACTCGTTGTAATGTTTGCAACTCGCTGTAATTTTCAATCAGCTGATTGGTGGCGCAAGGAAAAAAACAAAACCAGTTGTGAAAATTTAAAAATTATTAATGCGTTAAATTCTGAAACCAAAAACCAATATGCTAGCGTAAAAATTAAAAGGCGAGCATTAACAGCGGCAGCGTTGGCGGCCGTGGAAGTGCCGGCAGTGTAAGAGGCGGCGGTGCTAGGGGCAGCAAAAGAAGTAGCAGCGACCATAGCAGCTATCGAGCTGGACGGTATTTTCTCATCGGAGCTTGTGCTGTCTACATTTTCAAAAGTGGAAGGGGACCAAACTGTGCAGTGCCTGTTACATCTTCGCTATTTTCTTCCTAATAATTGTTTTCTAATTTATCCAAACCTATTGATGTGTTTAATTAGAAAAATGCATACAAAAATATATGTATAAAATAACTTTTTTCCAATCAGATACATTTCCGTTTTTAATTGTCGCCAGTGTTTCTATTTTTGGTTGGGTGTTTGGTTGGTTAAGGAGGCTGACCCACAGCAGACCCACTGTGAGTCAGAAAGAGCGCTATAGCGCCGTTTTGAAACCACTTTCTCACCGAACTAGAATTAAAGGCGGACTCGTACTACCCCAGCTGGGCTCTTACCCACCTCGTGGAGTTTTGGTTTGAGTATCATTATTATTTCAGCACATTTCCATTGGGAAGGAATGTGGTTTAATTAGCAAGATCCCTTGTATCCGCCCCTGCTTTAATGCAATACTGTTGGTGTTCTTATTAAGAACTTGACCGGTCCATTACTTCGCTTCCTTTGTGAGAGACTTTCTCGTAGTTCATCTTATTTCTATATTGTTTTATTAAAAGTAGAGCGACTAGACGTTTGCAGTAGCCTTTTGAACGCTGAAAACAAATGCGTACACGGAACTTGTCAAAATTTTGACAGAAGTAAACCAAAAATGCGTTCAAGTAAATATCCTCGTATGTTATGTTAAAGAGCCATAAGTTTTAATCCCTACTTCTCAAAAATCCTAAAAAATGTGGAAAATTGATTGATGTTTTGAATTTGGAAACCGATAAACAAATATTTGCTCATATGAACTCTTGAAGAACTTGTTAAATACATTTTGCCCTATATGAGTTTGAATATTTTGAGAATCAGCATACTAAAACCTTCAAAGAATGTGAAAAATTTAATCCTTTTAATTTTATTATTTTAAACCATGCTACTTTATTACGATTTATATCAAAGACACAGTTTAGGGAGAAAAAGAACTATCTAAAACACAATTCCACAGAACCCTGTAATGACGTAAATGCTGTAGTTTGGGTGGTATACTCAGCGGTTTGCAAAGATCGTTAAAAAAAATGAGTCGTTATATTTTAGTTCAAACATTTAACTGCGGGGGAGTCAACCGACGTAGACGAATGCTAGGAACCCCGTTTGAGACTGAAATCCCAACCCTCCTTCACGACTAAAGAAGCTTCTCGCCAATCACAGACTAGTGATTACTGGTATTATTATTTATTATCACAAATTTATTATCTGGAACCATAAACAAAATGGCAAAATATTCTAAGGTAATGCCAACTTAAATTACAAGTACTGTTGTTTTATTATTTATTAATCAAAAAAAAAGGATTTGCTTTTACAATAAACATTTTAGATGTTAATTTTCAGATATTTTCATATGTTTACTTCTAAAAATTTAATATGTTCAAAATTTCCTTTTTGCTTCTGCAACATTTGAAACTACAAGTGGGGAAAAAAGTAATATTGTTATAAATGTGTGTAATAATAAATTAAAACTAACAATTTGTACCAATGAGCATATGTATCTGTATATAAATATATATGTATGTTAAACCATTATTATTTTTCAATTCACAATATAAAATTATTCACAGCAATTTGTAACAAGAATTTGAAGGAAATACAAAGGTTCAACTATATATGCAGTATAAAACATAATCTTTTGTGGATTAACAAACAGGTTAACATTACAAATTGATTCACAAAAGATTATAGGTTTAGTAAACCATGAAAAATTTTTATGTTTTTTTTATTTTTGCAAAAAGAATAGATAAAATATATTTTTCTTATTTTTTTTTTTTTTTTGAAAATATGTGTAGTAAATAGGTGATGAAATTCATTTTAGATCAAATTAAAGTCGAGGAAAATATAAACTTCTTCCTAATTCGATTATTTGGATAATTGAGAATTTTTTAATATAAACGATTTCTGTCGCTTTAAATTTAATTTAACTTAAATCTTCTTATAAGAACGTTTAATTTTTGGTAACCAATTAAAGGTAAACAAATGTGTGTGTATAAAATATAAAAGCACAAACTTCTATGCATTCCAAATTTTATTCATATACATTCTTCATTTCTGTCTTTTCTTTTGTTAGTTTACAAATTAGTTTTATTTTTTTTGCCAACAGCTTTATTGGTTGTGTATGATTTGGTAGTAAAGTGCTTTTAACATAGTAAAACTATCAAATCGTATGCAACCACAACATCCAGCTGCTTTTTAAAACAATATTTTATGTATACATAATAATTAAAAATGTTCACTCTTCTTTCTTCTGTTTCTTTTTCTTTTTTCTCTTTTTAGTACGATTCTGTTTTGCAATGATATATATTTTCACAAATTTTGATTGCAAGGACGTGTAAAATATTAATTTTAATATATTTAAAAAAAAAAAAAGACAACAAAATATAAATGATAATAGTTTTTCGTCTTAGTTTTGGCTGTTTGAATCAATTGAATCTCCGTCGTACAAGCATCCGCCATCTAATCGTATAAGCACATCCTCCTCGACAATGTTGTTGGTGCTGATGCCACTAATTGGCATTGCTGGATCATTGCTGTTGTCACCGCTAGAACTGAGGTGGCTATCGTTGCTGCTGCTGCTGCAACGTATAAGTGCGGCTCCATCGACAATGTTGTTGATGCTGATGTTATTTATTATTGAAATTGCTGCATCTTTGTTGCTACCGCTAGCGTTGATACCGCTAACGATGCTGCTGCAACTACTGGTGCTTGTGTTGCTAGTGCTACTAGTATTGCTGGCTGATGCATGCAATGCTTTGCTGCTGCTAAGGCTAAGTCGTAACTTTTCCTTTTCCATTTGCAGGAAATTCGAATCTTGTGAAGGGCACTCTAGATGCACACAATGAAAGATCTAAAATAAAAATACAAATTTATTATATTTCAAGGACGAACACATGATCCAAAAATCATATTAAAGAGATTAAACGAAGTACAAACCTCATTTGCTGTATTACGCGTACCCACAATGCGTATAAATACAACAGGGCGTGGTGTAAAGGAAAAGTTTTGCCATGACCGCGCCTGATCATTGCGTTTATCAACAACTATTTGCCAATCTTTTTGATTTGTGGATGTCTCAATATAGAAGCTATATGTGCGATCATCACAATCCCAAAGCAGTAAACGCATAGAGCCAACAACGTAAGGTTGTCCTAATGAAAAAAGAAATTGAATTTAATAAAAACATTTAACGCACACCTGTAAATTATTTACCCAATCTAACAACAATATCGCCGCTTCCTAGCTGATGGCAAGTATAACCCGAGTCCCAATCGTAATTAATGTAATCACCATTTAGCAAAGCATTACGCGTGCGACTTACACCATCCACAACAATAGCGCTCATCTCTGTGGTGGCTACGTTTGCAGTAGGCGCAACCAAACCATTAATTACTTTTGGCAAAGTGGTGGTGTAATAAGCCTCAAAACCAACCACATGAAATACCTGTAAAACAGCAAATAAATATAATAAAATTAGGCATGCTTCACTACTCTCTTCTCGCGCTATTTGATTGTACTCACTTTATTCACAGTATTATGCGTTCCAACTAATTTTATATAACGCACTGGACGCGATTGAAAATATAAATATTGCCAGGAACGACAATGATACTCTGTATAGTCGATAATACGATCCCAATGTAGTTGATTCACTGAAACCTCTATGAAATAGGAATATGCACGATTATCACGATCCCATAGCAGCATCTTAATATGATTCACTAAACAAATAGTGCCCAGCTCAATTGTAATGCCACTATCATTATTATCTGTGATGCAATGACGTGTATATCCTTTCTCCATATCGTATGTGGTATAATCACCATCCAGTAATGCAGCCCGGCATTCACCTTGAATGGTGCGTGATACAAATTTTGCAGTGGCAACATTCTCTTCGGGCCATAGCGCTGCACGATATGGTAGATTTTTCGATGCTGTCTGTTCTTCAATGGCATCGAGTAATTTATCCGGTTCAAGTATTCCGGATGGACGTACAACTTGTAGTAAATGTTCGAGATTCATGAGTGGTAGTCGCACATACGAAACAACAGACTGCGTGGGAGAAAAAACTACATGATTTATGATGTAAATAAAGTAAATCTCAATAAATTATCAGAGCGGTATATTTTATACAATCTTAAAAAAATTTTAATTTTTATAAGACGTATTGACTATATATAATTTCAAAAATAGTTTTTGAACCTATATGTGATTTCCCTGTGCGTGGGAGGAATATAAACAGGATTTAAAGTGTGGAAAATGCAAACCTAGTTCGCGGGAGTCCGCAATTTCGTACCCAAATTTTCTTTTGAAGTGCATTAGACTTTCAAAATATGAAGCTGATGCATTGTTAAAGCACGAGAATATAAAATTCATGTGTGACAATTACTTGATCTTTTTAAAGTTTCCAATGACAATTATAAGAACTTGGTTGCCTTAATCAAAAAAAATAAACTTTACGTTGGAAACAAAATTGAAGAAAAGTACAAGATAGTGGCAGAAAGTGTAAAAGAGATGAGAAACTATTTAGTTAAAGAAATAACCTACAATAAAAAATATGAGGGGAATAATCGAGCATCACAGTTAAAATTGAAACTATAAGAGAAACAAGAAAGTGAAAGAACCAAATTTGAAATTAAAAAGAAAATTAAAACATCGACACTGAACGTCGGAGTGAGCGGTATAGCAAACCGGCAAAATGGAGCAATCGCAATTAAATGCGAGAATAATGCTTGGTTTTCACTATGTCATATTTGAAGTCAAAGAGAGAGAAAAAGAGAGAATTTCCCAGATGTAATTTGACACATGCTGGCAAATTTGATTGAAAACCAGGCATAATGAGGCTCGACCAATTTTGGCAAACGAAATTAAAGAATTGGATTGAAATTAAATTAAGCTATTTAGTATGCGAAACCCGAAGGTGCTAATAACTGGAATGAGAGAAAACTTAGAGGGGGAAAAAATTCAAAACTAAAAAAACTTTGAGTGCAACAATTCAATCAAATGTTAATGCGAAAGTAAAAATAAGGACCTAAAGGTCTATGTGTGGCTTCGGCCAGCCAGTACTACATAAACTAACCTAACAATCTGCTTCCAGAAAGTCAATCTGTGTTTATGCGGCAACACAGCTGTCGTATTTACACAATGGAAAACGGAAATGCAGGAAAAAAATGTAGTAGTAGCTGTTTTCTTGGACCTGTAAAGGGCGTTCGAAACAATAGGCAGAGAAATTTTGATTTGCAAACTAGAAAAATGTGGCATAGGAGTGGAGCTTAAATGGTTTAAAAGTTATCTCACTTTGGAACTTTGTTTTTCATAATCATCATTGACATGGAAAAAGTTGTATTGTCTGGAACTTTTGTGGATGATTGCGTCGATCAAATAAATAGTGACTTGGTAGATGTGGGTAGATATTTGAAAATGAACAATCTAAAATTGAGCACAAATAAAACAAAGTTTTCGAATTTCAAACTACGTTTTCCGAGCCCAATTATTTTATTCCAAATTGTATTTGACGCTTCAAAAATTAAATTTGACCTTGCCGAAATCCAATTGATGCTTTCAAAATGCAACTTAAATTTGTGTTGTTGAACCATTCACGCTTTCTGTATTTAATTGGACTATTCTGAGGTGAACTCTTACTTCTATTTGAGGATTCTTAAACTCAATTTTACTAATCCTAATATTAACTATTCCAAATAACAGTTGGCGCTTTCGGGACACTAATACTAGGAATAAGGTTTACCAATCAATATGTTATCCTTCATCTGGAGATGACGCACACGAAAAATACAATGTTATAGTACCTCAATGTCAATGTTCGCGTTGCTTTTGCACCACTCCGATACGGCTAAAAAAATCTGCACTTCTGGAGCAAAAAAAGAATCACGTCTTAGAACTTCTTCAAGAGATTCCTGCAATATACAACAAAACATACAGATAAATATCAATCCGATCTTACTTTACAATCTTTTATCATTTCACATACCTTCGATAGCGTCTTAAATGACTCATGTTGCAATATCTCCGATGCATTACGATCCATAAATGTCAAACAGACCATTGTCAATTTTTCCAAATTATACAAACGCGCTGCATCCAAGATTGCGCAAACATTACCTAAAGCCAAATACTGACGCAAATACTCCGATATAGCTAGTTCCAATTCAGTGAAACCGTATTGATTTGCCAAACCAAGCGTATCCAGTATATTTTCTTCGTCCATTTGTGAGAGTGGCATGCGACCCGAATATATGTACTTAAGTAGAGCTTTAAAAGCTTCCAGTGGAATTTTCAGCTCAATTTCGCTTTGTGTCGATTCCGAAAGGCCACCGTATAGTAAAGCACGGAAATATTCACTGCGTGCTGCCAATATAACACGATGGGCGTATAGACGTGTATTCTCAACGATAAATATAACATCGGAGTAGTCGTCATTCATGCAGAGTTGAGCCATTTGCTCGGAGAAGCGCTCTGAAAAAGTGGCAAATATATTATGGGTGCGGTTATTTGTTTAAGTGGGTGGGATAGGTGGGAGTGGGTCCCCTTTTAACTTACCAGTTAGTTCAACTTCATCGGAACGCGTTGTTTGCTTCGTTGCAATTCCTGACATTTTATGATGACTTTGGCTGCTCATCGCGTCTGATAGCTGATGCGACTGAGGCTCGCCAAACAGGAAATATGCTAAACAAAACAAAAAAAATTCACGATATATATGTATGAAAATTCGGGAAAATTCGTTGCCCACACACACACACGCATCGCGTACACAAAAACTTTTCACTTCTTGTCTCAATATCTTTGCTAGTTAGCTCTTCTGATGCTACTTTTTATGTTTCATGTTTTATACTTACTTAATTTTGTGGAATTCGTTGTGATTTTTGTTTTTTCTTGCTTTTAGATTACGAAAATTTTTGTTTTTTTGGGTTTTGATTGATTTATAAAATTTTTCCGGCAGCGACGCAAATTATTTCTATCAATTTCTGTTTCCTTTTGTTTCTGTTCGTTCTTCTTAATAGTGCTGCCACATATTGAGAAGAAGAGAATCACGCGAAAGAAAGGTGCGTCAATTCTAATTTGTTTTATTATGAAGAGGTAGATGGCGCTAATAAAAAGCAAATTACAGTATGACTTTGAGCCTTTATTGAAATAATTTAAAGGTCACCAATATTACAGCAATCATTTAACGTTCTTTTAAATGAAAACGTAGACTTTAATGAAAGAAAACAGATAAATAATAAATTCAAGGTCATGCTTTTTAGTTATCTCTTGAAGTTTTTAGATGGTGGTCGAGAACCTGTGCAACTCCTAAGTAGCCGGCCGATACATGCATCATTTCTTATCGTTCTTAAAATGGTTGATATCTTATATAAAACAGCGATTCCAAACTATTTGTTTCAAATGCCTTCAAAAGTTCCGTACCATATAACCATGCAAAATATATATACAAACTACTGGATTTATAAACTTATGTAACCCATCGGTACAACATCATTGGCGGGAATGCTTTATGGAAGCAAAATTACACAGTATTTAAGTGATATTCACTTTAGTTATCGCCCTAACTAAAGTTATGAATTAGTTCTAAGTATCCAGTATAGAGATTGTCAACATAACTGGATGTACTTTCAATTTAAAAATCCCCACAAAATTTGAAAAATTAATTTATATTGTCTCAATTGAAGCTTACAAGCAGTGTGGCCAACTCAGTGCTTCTCTCGCTAAATTTAGTGCTTTTTAAAAAATAAAACGCGGAAAAAAGTGATTTAGCGGTCAACGCGTTTTTAACGCGATTTTTTCAATTTGATTGAGTTTCTTCAATATTTTATGCAAATATTAAAATAAATTTAAAAAAATAATATGCCCAGGACTCTTAATCCTTACAGTTATCCTTAAGTTTTCCAATGGGGCATAATGTTTGCTATAGCTTTTGTAACCAGGGATTATAGCAAAGCCAATTTACGGCGATGACTGTGCATATATACAATCCACTCATTGCCAGCCAGCATCCGTATTTTAAAGAAAATGGAAGCCGTATCTCCCAAAAATACGAATTAACTGTTGTGTAGTTTAAGGCTCTTCTCGCGCATCTTGTCAACCACGAAAAACACAAAGAATTCATTAAAAAAAAGGGGACGTAGCTATGTTTGTTTTTTTTTCGAGTCACAGCTCCATAGAATTTTGCTTTGCAATACGAATTATAAGAGGTTGTCAACAACCAATTTCGATTTATAAGAAGTTAAACAGACCTTGTATTGAAAAAAAAATACGAATTAGCGATGGGACCAAAATGTGTAGAATTTTTGCGAATTAAAGCGATTTTTCAAGGGTCCAGCAGTTTGTTACGAATTATTGAGATTTTCGAATTAAAGGGGTACGAATTATCGCGATTCTACTGTATATAAAAAAAAATGTGCTTAACACATTTATAAGGAAACATTTTTTCTTAATTTTAGCTGATTTTGAAAAAAACAAAAGATGGCCACACTGCTTACAAGAGTCAAACGTAAGTTTGTCATAATGGGAAACCATCATTAGGAGGGCGGAGAGGGATAAAAAATTCAGGAGTCGTTGCCTAGGAAAGGTCGAAGTAACATATTGTGAAAGAGTCTGGTGTGATAAAAGAGTTCAAAAATCGTGTCCCTAGGTCAGTAGCTAACAACTTCGTTCATATACGAAGAAAATGACACCTTCTCTTTTGAAAACTATGATACAAAAGTAGACCAAGAGATCAAGAGAAAACAGTGATGACGAAGTTTGGGGGACTGATTGTATTGTAGCTCATGGAAATCGTTATTGAAGTTGCTCTAAAGTGATTTTTTGGCATTATTTTTAAATTTTTGCAGCTTTTTGGATAAAATTTCAGTAATGTCACTCGGAAAATTCACTAAAAAAACTCTTGAGAAGGTGTGAATGCTATTTTGATGCCTTCTTTCTAGCCGTTAAGGATATCATGATAGTAAAAAAAGCAATTAGAGTCACCCCAAAAAGTTACAACATTCCGTGAACGAGTTTGACCCGTTACACCGAGAAATTGGATGACGAAGTGACGGAAGTTCACCTGTGTAATGAGCTATTTTCGTGCGGTTTTCATGAATTTTTCGTGTCAAAACAACTAAAAATTTATCAACATTTCCTACGCCATTTTGTCAGTTTATTATATAATATTTTAGTTATTTTTATTGATGTGTGTCTGATAGGAGCTGAAACGGGATCTCTCTCAAAAATGACAGTTCCAAACGATGTGCAAGATACATCACGCGTCGGTCCTCTGAAATGAAAATCGAAAATATCTCGTTATTCGTAATCTAGTCGCTGAAGTACTGACATAGGTGTTCTGCAAAATTTTTAAAATTTCCAAATGGTGAAAGAAATTTTATTTTTTGGAATTACAAGATGTAAAAAATAAACAAAACAAAATTGGAAAAATCGGCTTCGTCAGTACCTCGGGTAATGTATAAAAACTGCTTATTGAACTTGATTTATTGAATGCATTTTGCGTAATTCACAGCAATTTGAAAAACAAGGTTCAGCGGAAAACGCGTTTAGAGAATACGGACTTAATAAAATATACTTTTCAGAGATTTACGTTCAATATGTGATTCCGGAATCCATACAAATCCTTTCGAAACATAATTTTGCACATGCTTTAGATGAAAAAAAAATCGGTTTTATGAAAATTTTGAAATTGTAACTGACAAAATGAATTGATTTTTTTTTTTATTTTTTAATGCACCAACTACATTTAGTTAAAGTTTTTTTAAATTATAAATTTTTTTGGGAAAATCGGTGGTAAACATTTTGCACGAACTAACGGTATATAGGTATATATACTCATAACTCCTCTTCTAAATGATTTTATGACCACCCATTAAGACTTTCCCCTATATATCTGTTGTTGCAATATCGCCACAAGCAATAATACACAACTCTGAGTAGTTTACAAAAATGCAACACTGCGTTGAATTTCACAATATTATTTTTTCCTTCTTATTGAGTTTAGTTTTACTGACGCACAAGTGCCATTTTGGATATTATAAAAATAATTTAATTTCAAATTTTATCCTTATTGGAAACTTAAGTAAGTTACTGAGATATTATTAGTATTGAATCTTAATTAATGCATACTAAATTACTGATGTCCAAATACAGTTTTTTAAAGCTGTTTGCTCGCTCGTATTTGTACGCATTTCTCTTTTATTTTAATGGGCGGGTGACTGCTGAATAAAATTGGTGGACCAACATCTGTGGAGAAAGGAGTAATAACTTTAAACCTAAAACACAATTGCACCGTACGACGGTGACGGTTAGGGTAGAAGGAGGAGCATTCGCCACTTATTTTTAAACTAATAGTGTTTTTTGAAAAATTATTTTTTAATTAGAAATTTACATTTATTAGCTTTCATCTGTTATCTTTATGAGTTGATTATCTTAATGATTTCTATTATTTTTTTGATGATTTTCCCAAGTAGTCCAAAATGGTGAAAGTGCCCCAGTCATGGGGTACATTCGTCAAGGGGGTGGGGTGCAACCGCTAAGGAATAAAATTCAAGGTTTTTGATAAAGTAATAGTTATTTTTTTTTTTAATTTTTGTTGTATATTACTATTACATATTATCAGTCAGAATAAGTTTTAATTTTTTTTAATTCATCAAAATTCATTTATAATATAAAGTAGCAAAAATAAAAATGATTCATTTTTAAAATATTTTGTTAAAAAATATAAGTTATTTATTAAAAAAATAAGCATTTGTATATACATGTAAATAAAAGTGAATAGTACTGATCCAGAGGAATTTATTTTGATGTTGCATATGATTGTCTAAAACTCATATCATATGCCGTCGAAACCGCCCCATCCGCATTCTGGTGAATGTGCCCCAGGAGCAACCACTTTCAGAAAAACATAATATTTTGAAACTTTTTCAACATTTATAAAAAGAAACTATTGCTTATTCTTTAATTAAATAACTCCGGAATAAAGTAGTTAAACAACTTTTTTCTCACTCAATAAATAAAAAAGTTATTACAAGATAAACTTACTATCAAATATTTTTACAACCACCCGAAAAAACACAGAAACACGTCTGCCCACGATCACTTACAAAGCTCAACTAACAAAGTAGAAGGGATGAAAGATGATCAATAAAACCACAAATTATAGATTGTTTCAATTACAAAACTTTCTTAAATTAGAAGATAATGGAGGGGGAAGGGGGTGGCAAATGTGCCCGCTTCTACCCTACATGAACAGCTGCCGTAATTTTTACCGCCGACGGTAAGCTGTTCATGTAACCTGCCGTCGATTTACCGTCGTACGACGCAATTGTGTTTATTATTAAGTTAATTTTCTTGCCAGCCGAGTTTAACAACTTTAAATAGAAATACAGTATTAAAGAAATTATTATGGGTATTCACGGGTTGATGCAATATGCCCTTGCGACGTGGCGAAAGTGCGGGAGTTTGACACCTTTCTACCTTTGAATTCGTAAGAAAAATCCAAAATATTTTCATTATTTTTCAATGAGATTGTAATATTTTGACAGTTAATCTATTTCGCATCTCCAATATTTGCATTGAACGCTCACATCTAAGTGCTTTAAGTCGCACTTTTGCATCAACGCGTGAATACCCATATTATGGTTTTCGATTTTTACCACAGATATATATCGCTGCCTTAATTTGCTAACGCCCTAACACCAAATTTTTCAATATCGAGTTTTTGATGGATTATGATAGTTTCAGAGACCTACCTCGAGAACTTACGATTTTTTCTTCTTGTAAAAATTATACAAATTCTGGAAGCAGTGCTCCAAAAATACCAATTTTTTTCTTCTCCTCTAGAATTTGAAATATGTGAGTTAGGACTTTAACGAAGCGATATATTCTTTGGCAAGAACCTCTCCACGACCATTACAGTACAAGTAATTAAATGAATTTAAAAATAAGAATAAAAATGTACGACTGCAACAAACATATCACACACACACTCATTAAAAATTCGTAAATGCAATTAAAACTTTCATTAATATCAATTTAATAAAAAAAAACAAACAAAAAAAAACTTTGACAAATCTTGAGCACCACAAATTTATTTCCATTAAATTCATTGCCAATATGTGACGTCGCAACCACCACCTCCACTAAGCAAAAATGTGAAGTGCAAGAACATGCAACACATGCGCGCAACATGTGCGCTGCACAATGATATTGCACATTAAGATCTTACAAGAAACGCGAGAGATGATGACTATGAAACGATGAAAGTTTTACGCTAATAAAAATAAAACTTTTTCCACTGTTTTAAAAACTTAATACATTTTCAAAGCAGCACAGAGCAACAGAACAAGAAAACTCGCTTTGTGGTAAGAAACTGTCGCGACATATTCTGCCACAATAACAAGATAGAAAAGAGGACCACCCATCCCCTGATGGTGATGGAGTTAAACCACAACAACATGAATGACACTTTAACCACATGAACCTCACAAGGCTCACAAAGTCACACAGATATACAAACCTAGACTGTGGCGGCTTTACTGTCGAATTAAATCAAAAATTGGCAAAAATGAGAGAGCGTTTCAATTCGCTATTGTAGGTAGATATTTGGATAGACAGACAGATTCTTTTTAGATTATTTTGCACAATAACTGCTAAAATAATTTCGTGTGAAATTTAAAATGTAGTAATATAGCAGTAGCAAGCATAACTTGAGGCACTAAATGTGTACATACGCAGCGTCTAATGTCTGGCGTAGCATGACTGCGTAACAATTTCATGACAGTTTCTTAATTGATACAAACATTAATGAAAATTGATTATTTTGAATAAAAAAAAAAATAACAGAAACGTTTAAGAATATATGAGAAATGTATATGTCTGGCTGTCTATCTGTGACAATTACTTTTTTTGGCATAAATAATGAGTACAATGACGGGTTTGTAGAAGAAAAGCTTTAAATTTATTTAATTGTTTTCTTGCGCTAAGAATATTCCACTGAAGCTGTTACTGTGAAGCTGATGCTCGAAAACTGTGACAAATGGTGAGCAAAACGTTTTAAAGCTTTATATACTAAAAAAAAAACGATTGCTTTTCAAATTTCATCACAATCTGTTTCTCGTTATAGCCTCTACCCGATTTAGTCCACGTAGTTGGACTATGGAAAACAGAGTTAGCTCTAAAGCCGTTTTGATGCCATATCTTCATAATAGTTTGAGTTGATACTTATTTTTTTTTTGTATCCAACTTGTAAAGTTTAAGTATGTGAGCAGTCTCGTTAATTCAATCTTTGTGATCTCATCGTGGGTATTTAAGAATCGTAGGTGAAAAGAACAAAGACATTTTCTAATCAGAAAGGGGGATTTCTTTCGCGTCAAAATTTTTGCAGCTGGGACATTGGGTTTGGTATTTTGGGGAACATAAGCCTGACCGACATTACACCATTCAGCATAGTGAGCCTAGAAACATCTGGTCGACTGTATTACTGACTACTCGATTTTGGTAAGATTTTAGTAGTGATAATTTTTATTTGCCGTTGTACTGTATCATCTTCGATTACACTGCCCTGCAAATTTCAACTTTTCTTATGAGAATAAGATGGCTTCCAGTGATTTCCAATGAATTTTTCAAGCTGAACACGAATCTGTGGTCAAAACTTTCTATCACGTCACGTTTCCGAGAAAAACGAGAAATCCCTGAAATCAGCGTTTTTGGCTATTTTTGTAAAATTGTGGAGCTGAACCCTGACGTGCTACAAACTTCACTAATATAAGAAATTAAAGACTGAACCATGCCCTTAAGCCAAATTGTTCGCACGTGAGATTATGTCTAGGGGTGCGCGAAAAAAATGTACACAGAGCTGATTTTATCTTACATCTTAATTCGTCCGCCATATTAGATCTATCATTTTGAATTTGTAATACCTGACTGCAGATTTGTAATCAGTTACCCTTAAAACACTTCGGACCACTGCATTTTTCATTACATTTCGTTGGTTATGAGTAAGATAAAATCCGCCCACCATATTTGATCCGCCATTTTGAATGTTTGAAATCTGACTGCAGATGTGTAACCAACGACCCTTAAAACTTTTCGGACCGCTGCACTTCACATTATGTCTGGCTGTGGGTGTGAGATAGATAAAATTCGTATACATGTATACATTTCTTTCCTGCACTCCTAGTCATTTGCCTCCTGATCCAAGGGCGCATGCGAACAATTTGGATTAGGCCTCATTTAAAAGGGCATGGTTCAGTCTTTAAAATAGCACGTCAAGGTTCAGCTCCACAACTGTTCAAAAATGGTCAAAAATGCAGTTTTCAGGGGTTTCAACCCCTTTTTTCTCGAAAACATGACGTGATGGGAAGTTTTTGGCCCCAGATTCGTGCTCAGCATGAAAAATTCATTCGGAAACACTGGGAATCATCTTATTCGTAAAACGCATGCAGAGCAGTGTTATAAGATTCATGCTAGACTTCGATCTGAAGTCTTGTAGAAATGTCTTGCCTGAGACTTATACTATGGGTATTCACGCGTTGATGCAAAAGTGCGACTTAAAGCACTAAGATGTGAGTGTTTAATGCAAATATTGGAGATGCGAAATAGTTTATCTGTCAAAATATTACAATCTCATTGAAAAAAAATAAAAAAATTTTGCATTCTTACGAATTTAAAGGTAGAAAGGTGTCAAACTTCCGCAATCCGCACTTTCGCAACGTCGCAAGGGCATGTTGCATCCAACCGTGAATACCCATACTATGTTCTTACTGAGCCGCAACTTCGTAGTTTCGATAATTTTAATGGTTTCGGATTAAACTACGTTTGCATACTCAACTTTGCAAAAAATAAATATATTAAATGAAACCACGTAAATAACGCAGTTTCACCGAGACTGCGCTGAAACTAAACAAAAAATTTTATGTGACCCTGAATTCATTACTGATATGAATTTGATCTGACATTTCTATTTTGTTTTGGTTTCCATTTGTCAAAAAAAAACTGTGTGGAGTCCGCAGGAGGAGGAGCTCATTGCAGACCTGTAGGCGGAAAAGGTGGAGGATCTACGAACGACCAACAAGAACGGACATACATATGAGCAGATTGGGGAGAATCTGTGGCAATAAGGTTGCATGGTGACTGGAGTTGAAGTAAAAAGAAGATATATCTGTGATAAAAAGGAACAGCAGGAACGACTTGTAACATAAAAATTTTTGGAATTACACATTATTTTAAGCATTGTCTTTGATTTTACCATAAAGTCTCTTGAAACATTTCTATAATTTCTATAATATTTATATTTAAACTTGGCTGACAAGAAAACAGACTTAAGCTATTATTCCTTTTCACCACAGATATAATAATTGTCGCTTTCTCCTATGCATTTTTATTTCGTTGCTAAGTATTTCGTTTATCATTTTGTTTCTCCTTGCATACCGAAATATTTAGCCATAATTGTATTTTCCGCTGATATTTCACAACAAGGAATAAACAATGAATTCACAAATAATTGTTAACACCATAATCGAAAATAGATTCACAAGGTGAATGGTTGCGGTTTCGTTCGAAACCATTTGCCAAAACAACGCAATTTCAACTCAATGGGAACATAGTATTAGGGAGACAAGTTTTTCCCTACATTGATTCAGCAATTTTAAATGATATTGTTGAGTTTAGAACCTTGATAGCTTGACTACGGTGAATAAGATTGTCTGTTGCTCTGCGTGCTTCTCTTATTGCCATTTAGTATGGCATGAAATACACTAGTCAAGTCTGGAAGATGCAGAAATTTAAAAAGTTTAAGATGTTTTAAGTAGAAAACTACAATAAATCATTTACGTTCGAACGCCATAAGGAGTAGATCTAAGTTGGTCTTGTTGTAGGGGAGCTTGGGAATAAAACGTTCCCCCCTTAGACAAGAAAAGATCATGCATTTTGATCGTTGGTTGATCTTGTATTCAAGAATTTAAGAGGGACAAAAAATTTAAACTTGAAATTTGGATTGATTTTCAATGAATGCAGGATTTTTGCTTCTCCTAAAATTCAATATAAACTGACAATTAAAAACAAAGTTGCATTTGAAAAGATATTACAAAGTCATTTTGGAACATTTTATACCATTTCCAATTCCAATTTCCTCCATGAGCTTCAATAGCTGCTTGCAATCGCCATGGCATTGAGACTATTTTCGGTCTTTTCAAGAGCTATTATGCTTTTGAAATAAATTTATTTATTTATGAATAAATAATCATCCTTTATAAAACTGCAAGCTTAAATTTTCCTTAAAATTTTTAGGTTTAGAGAAACTAAAAATCCGTTGGTGTATGTAGACTTTTGTCCTTCACTGTTGGTATACGGACTTGGGGCCTGAATAAACTTAATGCCTGAAAAATTTATTAATATTGATTTTCTTTGAAATGAAATACGCACATTCTCTATGTATATTCCTTATTATTGCACGATTTCTAAACACCAACGAGATTAATACACACACACTTTCTAAATAATAATTAATTATAAATGATATAAACCCAAATAATCATTTAAAATGAATTTACAACAAAGAAAACAAAAACTTTATTGCTATTTATACAAAATGGATTTCCATTTAAAAGGACTATACATTTGTGTATGTGTTTGTAAAAGCACACATACATATTGAAACTATTGTTTTTATTAAGTGTCGCATAATAATATGAACCCATATAACTATAAAACACTTCAAATAGCAACATGACATAAATGAAATTCATTCCTTTGCTCGCTCGAATCAAAAAACATCTGCTTTTTAGCTATGGCATTTGGCATCAAGCAGCAAAAATAAACTCAGACTCATAATGACCGAAATCCGTAGAGCAAATAGAAGTGTTACTTATACAAAGGCATACATGCACATGTGTTTCAATACACAAACACACATACAGAAAAAAAAATAAAACGTCGCTAAATAGTTGGTGAATGATAGTTTGAACCCTTTTTTTGTGCCTGCTTTTGCTCTCCCTACTTCAACAAAAAACAAACAAAAAACACAATGTGCCTTTTTCAACTTTTTAAATATTTTATGTAACATTTTGTTACTTTTGTGAAAATTTTGTCTGCAAGGATCAACTACATACACACACACATACATACAGAAGTAAATATTTCTGAACCGAAGTCTTTTCTTCCTCTTTCACTCCACTTACTACTGATGAATGACTAAAACTCCATTTCTTTTTTTTTTTTTTGTTTTTGCTTAATTTTTTGCATATTTTTTGGATGATTCTTTGTCCTTTGGATAGATGTGACCGTGTGTGTGTCTCTGGTATAATAAAATTCAATGAAAGAAAATTAGTGGAAATATTTACAACTTAATTTTTATTCATTAAATTCTCTACTCAACTCAATTAATTTTATATTCATTCACTTTGCTTTCACAAATTATTTTCAGCATATTTAGAGATTTTTTACTTTGTTTTTTGTTTAACTTCATTAGAAAACAATCGTAAAATTAAAATGTAATGCAAAATGTTAGACGGAAATGTGTCGAGTTGTAACTCCAAATACATATACTTATAAAATTTAAAGGAATTTCGCCAAAGGAATGTGCTTTTCACATATACACACACAATATAAATAGATTTAAAGATTATTTTATTAATTTATTGCATTAACAACCAGGCCATGAAACTCATTTTCAGACGGGTTCTCTGACGTTAAATGAATTTGGTCTTACATACTGCCAGACTTTCAAAAACGTCCTTATCGCACATGGCGCTCAGTTCAAACTGCTATCAGGGTCAATAGCGGATGGATATGTCGGGATATTTCACTTTTTTTAAAAACAAATATATCTAGGAGAATACGGAATACAGCCGACTAAAATTAAATTTTAAACTATTTTATTTAAATTTTTGTTGAGGAATATCATAATTATAATATTTTGCCTTAGTATAAAATAAATCATTGGCGTAATAAGAACCAATAACCTCAAGTTAAAAAAAGCAAACTCAACTAAACAAACATTCAATCAAACAGTCAAACATACAGCCACCTATCTAAAAACATTGAAATATCATTCCAATGGAGTTTGACAACAGGAACCCAAAACAAAAAATAAAGTTTCCTATAATCTTCTTCCGCATTCTTCTCAATTCGGGGATTTGAGTCTATGGTTCAGCGTATCTATTTGGGATTAGAACTCAAAATGTTATTATGAGAAGCTAGTTTAATATGTAAGGTTTAAGCTTTAATAGAAGCTCTTTCAACTGTCTTTATCGCTAAACGTTTTCAAGAAATTAAGACTCAAGCACAGCTAAACACATTTTCTCTGTTTACCCTACTTTTCTCAAAATCCTAGCGTGATCTAAATACGGAATTCAAGCCAAAAACTGGCCCAAAACTTTGATTCACACAAAGTTGAGACCCCAATCAGAACTAAACTCACACCACATTCAGGCCAAAACTCACACCAAAATTCAGACCTAAATTCAAACTAAATATTAGATAAAAAAATATACCAAGAATGGAGATAAAATTCAGACCAAGAATGGCATGGAGATTCGAATCAAAGTTTCGACTAAAAATTTAACCGGAATACAGACCCAAAAATTAATACAAATTCATTCAATACAGGCAGAAACATTTGAATGACTATTTAATACCAGATGATACGTAGTAGTACGAAGTAGGCTTAATACTAAAATTCTTAACAGAGATAAGACTAAGAGAGTTACTAAAAGTTCTAGGTGGGGCACAATAGATCTTCAGGTCGCAGTGCACATCCCGTAAACTAATAATAATAATAACACAATTTTCAGATCAAAATTTACACAAAATTCAAACCTAAAATCAAATTAAATTTAAACCATAAACCAGACCGAAGCTCAGACTAAAATTTAAACCAAATTTAGACCAATTTTGTCTAAAATTCAAACTATAACTCAGACAAAACTCGGACCGAAATTCAGACCGAAAAAATTCATACAAAAAATTAGACTAAAAGTTAGACTAAAATTAAGTCTAAAACTTAAACAAAATTCAGACCAAAAATGAAGCCACGAACTAAACCAAAATTCAGACTAAAAATTAAATCAAATTTAGCCCAAAATTTAAACTATAATTCAAATAAAAAATGGACTATCCGAATTCAAATCCAAAAACCATACCGAATTTCAGACAAAAAGCCAGATCTAAGTAAGACTATAAAAAGGATCGAAGAAAATAAGTCGATCTCTGCAGGTCACAAACTGATCGTGAAATTTCAGATTTAATAAACTAGTGCATATAAAAAAATTATTTCGCTTTAGAAAGGTATTTAAAGGTTGTCAGCATTCACATTTTTGAGAGGGGCTACCTCTCCACTGCATCCATCACTGTCCACTACTATTCTTGATCAATATTTCTAGTTTAATTTAATTAATTTAACTTAAGTATGAAGTAAATCAAATAAATTTCTTTACAAACTTTACTTTACTTTGTTTACTTTAAGAATATAAAACTAAATAAAATACAATTTCGTTTAATATTTCCACATACATAACACTCTGAGTAGCAACTTAATTGAACACATGTTCTTATTAAATACATACATACAAACATGTTAAAACTTTTGCATAAATATAACGAAAGAAGAAATAAACTTTTCCAAGTTCAATAAAACAAAACCACAAAAGCAAAGGAACTTGAACAAGGAAGAAGAAGAAAAACTAAAATCAAATACGACAGCACAACCAACAGCAATGAGTGACTGGACGCACTTACAATCTCCTACGTATGTATGTAAAACCAAAGTTACAAAGTGTCCAAAAATGAAGATAAAACCGCACTCGAACGAAATCAAATTAAACGCTTAAATAGTTCAGCAAACGAGTGAAGGAAAATTCATATATAAAGTTCACCTTTATATACCACACAAAACTCTCAGAATGTGAACTTAAACTGACTTACGCAATCAAATACAGTAATAATGAACAAGAAACAGGAAACTTATGTACAAAAAAACAAGTAGATGTAGATATATATGTGTGTGTGTGTGTGTGTGGGGGCGAGTATAACTGCATATGTATAAGTTCATAAAACACTTAACTTTAGCAATATGTCCTAAAGGAATAGAAATAGTATGTAGTATTGCCAATGGTTCGATTCATTCTTCTTCGCCTCAAAAACTGGAGTAGTAGTGTGCAACTTTTTTTGACCAGAAAAGCAACCAGAGCCAGGAAGTATCAATATGCACACATATGAATGTACAATGATGATGACCATCAAAAGTGGTCAAGCATATCTGGTTTGTGCGAGAATTTGTGAGGTATTCGAATTAGTTGTGAGAATAAGTTGGCATTTGTGCGAAGAAGAAGAAAAGTTCACCAAAAGTCCAATTGACCTAATCTAAGTGAGTTACAAACGAGTATAACTACATACAAACATACCAGATGAAGTTAGGAACACTTGTACCTATGAATGTATGAATGGAAAGAGAGAGATATGAAAAATATGTTTAAATTGATAGCGAAAAGCAACTTCAAGTATGTAGCAAGTGGTGACTCTTCAAGCGCTATGGTTGCCAAGTAACTTTGTGTGCTCTTTTTGCCTAAGTACGACTACTAGTTGGTAGACAAAAAGCAATACTGCTGTTGGCAACTTTAACTTCACAAATTTCTAATATATGTGAATGTATGTAAGTATGTCTGTTGAGAGCTACTTGTCGTATTACAAAGCGTTTATCTGATTTTAGTTACATGCGTTCTCAGTTTGTTCGTTCGTTCGTTCGTTCATTCGACCGTCTGTTGAAATTTTGTGTGTTTCCCTGAATTCGCTCATCTTCAGCAATACTCTAGGTTTGGTCGTTCGTTCTTTCTATGTGTGGAGTGAAGTGAAGTGGCTTTATATGAATTTGTGTGTTGCACACAAAATTTGTTGAAGACACTTTTTCCGGATTACTCTTGTCAATTTGTGGCTTTTCATTTTTCTACTCCCACATTTTCTATTTCTTCCTCCCCATTTTCTCCTCCACTTCATTTCATTTCATGAAATTTCAATATAGAATTTGCTTTTTTCCTTTTTCTAGTTATTTACTGATTTGTGTAGATTGAAATTATGGATAATTGGTATTTAGTTTGTCACATAAAAGAATTTAATTGAGCTGTCAGAAAGTTCATCTCTTTAATGTCATACAATATTTTGACAGTTTTACTCGTTGAACTTTTTTTATTCTTGTTTTTTTTTTTTTTGGTTTTTTGGTACTCAGTCAGTCGAAAATAGGATTTATTTTATTTTTGAAGCAAGCTATTTTTAAAATTAGTTAACAATAGTAGTATTTTCTATAATTGTAACGTTTAAAGTTGAAGTCTTTAATTTTAATAGATTAACCAAATAAAGTTTATTCAAAAGAATTTACCAAAGTTCTCCTTTTAGTTTTAAGAAAATATCTTCTTGATTTCTCCTAACCCCTTGTGGAACATGGGGCAACGTAAAACTCCTTTCATTTCTTTCTAACTGCTGCTGAGTATTATAGCTGAAACAACGACTGGACTTGTTATGCTGTTTCTGTGAATGGTGTTGACTTCTAAGTTGTTTATAGTCTTCTAACTATATGTGGACCTTAGGGATTCCATTCGAATGCCCATTTTCTAAGGCTTTTTGTTTTTGCTTTGGGCTCTATTGCAAACGGTGAAGTGAAAAAATTTTCCAAGCATATTATTGCTCTTCGAGGTTTGACATTGTCAGTTAAGAAGAAAGGGGGAAAAAATTTTTATTTTCTATTTTAGGTTGTTTGACGGTGTCAAATATCGAATTTAGGCACGCTGCGTTGCAGCCCAGCAGATTATTTCTTAGTTTTCAAGTGTCAAGAGCTGTTCGCCGCTATTTTAACTTTTGAGTTTCGGTTAAAGTTAAAATTTTATATTTATGTTTAGCAAACAAAATTTATCGAAATCTTAACATAATTAACGATTTCATCAATCCTTTAGTTACAATTTAATTTTTTTTGGAATAGTTTCGTAAAGATTTTATAGTACAATATTTAAATTTTAATTGAATTAAGCTCGAGCATATTCCTTTCGGAGGTTTTTCAGAAAAATGTTGCAAAAATCATAGATGAATAAAAGGATATTTCTAAAGCACTAAAAATTACATATTCTAAATAGATATACCTACAAACATACAATACCTGTGTGAAAACAGCTTGATTCAGGTATGTTGCTCAATAGCTGCTTGTTGCTTGAGCGATTGGGCTTGGCAGTCACCTAATTTCCAAAGTAGATTGTTGCCTTACCTGCCAACCACTGCCCGCTTCACTGGTTCTACTTTTTAGGTGTAGAGCAGAACATGATGAGCAAGTGATACAAGTAAATACAAATAAAAACTCGATACTTTTAATTCGATTCAAGTACTTTTACTCGATGCTATCCCATAAGTATTTTACTTGGTTTCGGGGAAAAGGGTCAGTATTGGATACTCGATACTTATGGAAACAATTTATTTAAAGAACTGAAATATTGCTATACAATATTTAAAATTGAGGATCGTTTTACAATATTTTACAGCAATCAATAATATATTTCAAAATGTTACTCCAGAATTATTCAATATCCATATTCAAAATATTTCAGTCCATATTGCAATTTTCCAATGTATGCAAATATTGCAGTACAGTATTGAAGTTCTAGAAAATATCGCCGGCCATGCATGTAGAACATAATGTTTATTGAAACTTTTTCATTAAAATAAAAGATTGTTAACAAGCTTTAATCTGTTGATTAGTTTTCCTTCTATTATATTATTCTAGCTATTTGCTAATATCATATACATAAGTTAACGTAATTTCTATATGATTCAAATGTTTCGTATGTTTCATATGAATCAAAACCATGATGTGTAGCCTAAAAACTCGTGTTGAGCTGTGCAAACTGTAGGCTCAACCATGTGGTAACACACTGGGCCGTTCTGGTCTGAGTGTTCTCCTCGACAGCCACTTAAAAAAAAGTGTAATTTGTCTCTTTAAACGAGTATTCAATACAAGTACATATTCGATACTTTTTTCCGATATTTTCGGTTGCATCGATACTTTTATTCGATACAAGTAATGAGTAAAAGTATCGATACTATATGGGTATCGAATCAACACCAGCTGTAGCTTGCACTTGACCATGTATACTTGGTCTTAAGTCTTGCCTTCTTACCAGCTTGGCAAATTGTTCCCAAGGGACGACCACCACCTACATTGCTGGACGCTAGAGTATTTATCTTCCTTTGCTGGGGTCCAGATCATCAACGATTTTATTGCTTATGAGGCTGCTTTGCTGACAACTTTCGATGTTGGAAGTTTAACTTGCTCACTTACCACTCGCCTTGCCATCGCAAGAACTAATTTTTTCCGTAGGACTGGGTAAAAGATCCGAGTGTTTACGCCCGACTTTCTTCTTCAAAGGTTAACTCCACACGCTACAATCCACTGATCTGGTTGAATGTATCTACGCTTGTCTGCTTATATTTGGACTCAGATCTACTGCTTGTAGGACTGCTTGCCTGAAAACTTTCAAATTTGGCAGCCGGCCTTAATTACTACATACCTTTTAATAAAACTACTTCTTCTATATAGAACCAGGTAAAGGACTCCAGTTTATATCGAGGTCTCTCACCAATTTGGAGCCAACATATCATCCCCTTCTGCTTTTTCTCTTCCATCTAACTTTGAATTCAACGTCTTTTCCAATCTCATTCGGTGAACCTAACAAATAGATTCTTGTCGTAACCGTTTCGTCCATCTTACTTGATTTGGAAACATTATTTTTTCGAATTTAGTTATTCACTGGACTCAGGGATTTCTGGATAGCTCATTTCCTTTCAGCACTGATTAGCCCATTGTACCAGCTGTTTAGTCAACTGAAGTGGCTATCTGTTGAAATCGTTATACAGTTTCAAAATCAGTCAGATCGACTGACTGTTCTTCCAGGACGTCTAAAACTATTAGAGTTAAGTTTTATTTTGTTTTCTCCATCAGACACTTTCACATTTTTTACTTGTGGATCCATATTTATTCCCTCAAGGGGCGGAGCAAATAAATCCAGCTATAAAACTAATCACATTTTACAAGTAATGCTAGTTAATCGGGATGATGCCAGTTACTCTATTACACCGTTAGCGTCTAAGCTTTTTATCTCGCCTCTACCCAGGTTCACTTTCGATAAGATTCGGCTAATACTGTAGGGGTTAGAAAGAGGATTAGGAAGGAAAGGAAAGGAAAGGAAGAGACAGACTGTCAACAAAATAAAAATATTCTAATTTTTGTTAAGCGCTAAACAGCTTAGACTACAAATTATATATTTTTTGGCTTAAATTATTCAAAAAAATTCTCTACTTCAATAACTTTATTTCTCCCACATATAAATATGTAGGTATTATATAAAACTTTACAAAATGATTTTTAATTTGTCCCATTTTCATGGTGCTTTTATTTTAGTTCATTTTTTGCTCCTTGGAATATTTGCTTTTTTCTATAAATAATTCATCACAATTCAAAAATACATCAATATAACATTTAACACTTAAGCCACAATAGCAGCAAAATAAAAACAACAAAAAACGAGGATAAATATGTGTGCAGTTTTCTATACATACATACTACCCCCACTTACCCTTGTACATAGTCATATGAATATAAATTTTAAAAATAACATCTGCAATTGACAAATTGAAATTTACAACCAGAAGCGTGCAAAATGCTCACACGACAACAGCTTGGAAGTAGGTAGACAGGGGGGAAGAGGAGGTAGAAGTAGGATTATAGTAACATAGAATGGGAGGTAAAGCTAATGAAACTGCCCAAATATGCTGTGAAGTTTTTTATTTAATTTTTATGAATTATATTTTCACTTGTACTTTAAATTCGTTCGCACTATAAAATAAAATATTATTTAAATGTAATTTACAGTTCCGAAAAATCAAAAGTGAAAAATACAATACCAAGAATTAAATGATTTCTGTGAAATTCGTACGAATCATAGAGTAATGCAGTTATGTAATTACATCCATGAAAAGAAGTTTTTAACTTTTGCTAATCTGATCCAGCAACATTTGAATATAATTTACTTTAATGTTATAAAAACTGAATTCACTTTCATTTGCTTAAAAATAGCTTAGGTTGAAAAGTCTATCCTGTCATATTTATAATTTTTGTGGTTTCAAAATACGTCGGTTTTAATAAATGCGGCCACAACTGAAACAAGGTGTTTAAAAAATTTCTAATTCAAAGATCTCATCAAAGTTTTGAACTTGAAACTATCATCTCAAACTATTTGAACTATTTTTTATGATTTATTAACCTACCACAAAAGCAGATCAAGAAGTTTTTGAAAAATTGCAAAAATATTTACGCTTACTTATGCCACAGTTCTTAAAAGAGTTATGGTATAAATTTCGTAAAATCACCATTGCTGATCCATCACCTCTACTTAAATGTATTCGATTTAAGCGAAATAATGAAAGTTCCCGCTGGAAGTTTTCAAATGCATTACTGAAATATTGTAACATTTTGATACAATTTAATATTGAGTTTTACATTTTTAAACTTTTAAGCCATTATCCTCTTCTAACCCTTCAATTTCTCCTTCTTCCTATGCATTTCTACTCATATTCATACGCTTTTATGCATTATGCATCAGCATCATTAATATCACAGTCAGCTTGTGCAATTTTATATATGTACAAACATACGTATACATCCAATGTAATAGTTTCGTAAGGGAGATCGGGACAACTTTGAAAATTATTTTTCCTTATATTGATTATTGTGCTCCAAACATTTTTTTTATAATATTCGTTCCTACTCTCAAGTATTCCACCTACCCACTGAAAAGAGGTTACACTACTACTACTGTTGTAGTTCATTCTAGATGAATGACTTTCCGAGGTTGCTTGAATAGTCGGACACAGCGTTATCAAATTTCGCTCATCGCGGACAGGAGCTTTCGTCTGTAAGAATCGGTACTTTAACAGCAAGCATTAGCGCTTTTATTACCGCGGCCGGTATCGGTACATCATCGGCAAGCATCAGTAATAAGTATATACAGCGGCCCACATCGGGAATACATAACGCTCGTATCTTTTTTCGGACTAAAAACTGTATATTTCCTACAAACATTTTTAAAAAACTGTAAATCGATTTCAAAAAAACTGTATATTTCGCGGTATCAATTTTTTCAATGAAAATTAACAAGGAAAGCAATTTATTCATCATCTAAATTGTCTTCATTCTCCATTTTCATATCTCCTTCTGTAGTTGTATTGAATTTGTACTTTGAAGAAATTTCCGATTCCGGCTTTGCTATGAGATATTTATAGAAATCAACGCATGGATATTACATTTGACGACAAGAATCGCCTTCAATGTTTCCACTTCTTTCAAAAGTATACTCACAACGAGTTGCCATTGTTTTTTCAGACGTTTTGCATTACGATTGATAAATTTGAATTTCGTAGCTCTAAAAATTGCATATTTTTTTCTCAGTATAAACGGGGTATTTTGATAAAAAAAAAGGCGGTATGCGGTTTTTGAATTGAAAAAACGGTATACTACCGCGAAAAACCGTATAGATACGAGCGTTAGGAATACACCATAACGGCCTGCATGGGCACTACATTACATTGACCACTATTGTGTCTACAGTACAGAGCCAGCATTGGCATTACATCACAGTGGCCTAAGTGGGCTCAATTTTGCCTCATTGGTTTCTTTTATATTCTAGAACTCAGGCCAAATAAAAATATGGATATGGTAAAAAATTTGTAGAGCATGATATACTTCGGAATAAATATTTGCATCTCGATTGCCTAGTTTAATCTTCAGTATTAAATTAAGTTTTCCCAATAAAAGTGTCGGTACCTTACTAACATTTTAAAACCGACTTGGAGGGGAGAAGTCAGCTGTTGATACTATTCTAGTATCAAGCTTACATAAATTGTCAACATTCCACTATCAATATATATGTAAAACCCATTCTTGGCTACCTCGCTTATAGCAGTTCTGGGGAAATACCAGTTTTGACCGATATCAATTCAGTAATTTACCAGTATTGAGACAGTTGAGGTAGCATGTACTCTCAAATTTTTGGTTCAATATCAACACTTATAACAAACTCAACCGTTTATAATTTACTGACTCTGGAACTGACTGATATGAGATAAACCCCAACCTCAAACTTGTATTGAGCTGATTGTAAGTTTAGTTAGTTATTAACCAGGTATTTAAATGAAACTGTTACAAAATTCACCCTTTCACCCCTACGATGTAATAGTAGTAACGATGACTGAACTGAACTACTGCCAACTACAATTAATCATTTTTCTATCAGTTTCAGATTTTTTCAGTTTCTTTTTTCTTTTTCTTTTTATTATTTGCTGCTGTCTTCATTTTTGGTTGTAAAATTGAGCGTATACATTTAATCTTTTTTTTTGCACATTTACTTACAATAAAAATGGCAAATGTTCTTACTTACTTTGCACAAAATCGTATATACATCATATGCAATGAATCAATTCTATTTTTAAATAAATAATAACAAAGAAAACTTCAAAGATTTAAAATAAAAAAATTGTCTTAAATGTGATAATCTCAAATGTTAAGGTAATATCGGTAATACCAGAGAATAGAGACCGTTTGTGAGCTCATTATATAACCGATTTAATATTACGATATATTTAAGGAAATTTTTTGCCATTTTTTCTAAGTCGTGCATCGACCAGTATTACAAAAAAGGGGCAAAACATCAAAAGTTACACAAGTCTGTGTTGGTACAGATATTCAAAGACAGAAGTGTCAAAGTTCTAAATCTCGTTAGCTCACTTATTAATATATATATATATATATATATTAGTTATATGAAGAAATTTCATTATCAGGCACTGCGGCCTTAAAGTTTTTTTTGTCAACCCCCTAATTAAGACAATAAACGGTATATTTTTCTAATTAGGATTAGAACATTTTTCATTGAAAAGGATCTGATTGGTATATCCGATAAAACCGTTTTTTTTCAAATTGTCCCTTCTGTGCCGAGCCAAGACTAGGCGTTCATATAGAATGTGAGTTGTCACCTAATTATCTTTCAGATGACTCATTGAATAGATTTAATTTATTTAGGTGGTATCTGAGCATTGAATGACCATATATGGAATAATATTTCGATATGTGAGAAATTGTTTCTTTGCCAACTCCTCGGGACCAATATTTACCCCAGTAATGCCGCATAGTCATTTTCAAATTAATATCTTTCATTAGTATTTATCAGGTCTGCTAATAAATTAGACAACTGAATCAGATTATCTCTGATCTGAAATAATACCACTCATAAACTTTTCGCGGCATACAATTTTACTGAGTAAAAGAACAGAATTGAGTTACTTGACATGAAAAATCGTTTTCTTTTATCTCAATTATTATTATTAAAATTAGCAACTCAATAAGGTAGCAATAAAAATGTGCACAGGATATATCAAAAAATTTCTCTACAATTACAACATTTAATCAGTTAGTTTTCAGTGCAGTTGTAGCAAAAAGGCGGTCACCTGGTCACCTTCTCAGCATCTTATCAATTAAACCCCTCGACGAAAATTGAGAGAATTTGCTTAGAGCTTCTAAATCGCAATCGATCTTGTTTAAGGATAGAAAGTGATTTGAAAATTGTTTTTGTGTTTTTGTTTTTCAGTTTTGAAAATTGTTTTTGTTTTGTTTGTTTTTTTGTGTTTGTTTTTCTCTTTCTTTTTTGTGGGAAATACACGTTTTTAATATAATTTGTATAGATCAAAGTATATTTTGCCACAATTGAAGGAGTGTAGCCAACCTTTTCAGCTGAGAGGCAATGAACCGCCCATCAGTACACAATATCGATGTTGTATTTATATTAATGCTTAAGTGAAAACATCACAAAGAATTATAAAAACGAATGCTAAAATATAAGCGAATAAAGTGAATTGAGTATCTAAAAATAAAACATTTAAATATAATACGAGCACATAGGGAAGAGAGAATGAAGAAGCATACCCTACAAACAAAAAAAAAAAGCTCAAAAATAATTGCAAAGAAACACGTTAGTTTGTTTTTGTTATGTGTCGAAAACTTGTTCCAAGTGCAAGTTGTAGATACTTTTGTGTATGTTAGTATGTATGTGTGTGTGTGTATGTGCAACACGAAAGTATAACTAAAAAGTACTGGTTGGTTGTGGAATGCGCAGACTGTGTTTGAGTCATCGTTATACTATATACGAAAAAGCAGAAGCAAAAGAAATAGCAAATGAAAAGTCGCCACTAGGAAATTGGTAGCTGACCAAAGTTTAGAACGAAAAAGTTATTTAATTTTTTTCTACCTAATTCACAATGAATTACAAAAGGCAATTTCAATTTTAAGTCTTTAAATTGAAGATCATACCCATTCGATTACCAAGTATCTGAATGGTAATCTCCAGACTTTATAACTAAAGCGAAAATATTAGGAAGTATTCACCTAAAAAAAAAAAAAAATATTTTTAACTTAACTAAAGAAAATTTAACTTATTATATCTTTTTACAATGGCATAGTTTGCCAAAATTTCCTAATGGGTCATTGCTTGTGTATATATGTATCTAGATATGTGAATAGATATACAGTATACACAATTGTAATACAAGTATACAAGCTGAAAGCATGAATGAAATGTTTAGTTCATTGATCGCATTCGCACACAGCTTGCTGCTTGCTGTTTGTTGTTCAAAGTAGAGTTGCCAATTTGATATGAATTGAGCATTAAGAAATTTCATAGTTTGAAATAGTGATGTCGCTTTCTATGGTCGAGAGCAAAAATTGTTCAAACTTTAGAACTAATTAGCTCAGAATGCTTTCAAGCATTACAATTTAGAGGCTTAGAGTTTAAAAACTTTAATCTACCTGGCTAGTTTAAAGCTATATTAAGAAATTTTAAGCACCTAGAAATATTAGATTATTTAATATTTTACTTATTTTTTACATGCTAATATTATGTATTATTAAAATTTTATGTGTGTAAATTAGTGCTTTAATGAAATAAAAAACGAAGGCATAAAATAAATAAATGGCGAAAACTTTTATTAGCAGTGAATGGCAACCCTTGCGCAAAGATCATCTTTTATTTCCAACATACTATAGTATGACAAATAGAAACGTAAAATTTTATGGAAGACCAACAGTAGCATTTCGTATTCATATTCAGTATTTGTTGAACAGCGCTGAAGTTCAGATATTTTATTATACGAGCATGGATTAATATATTATTTGCATTTTCATTTATATTCGAGTTTTGACCACGGGTTCGATTCTCGATAGCAGCACTATTTAATTTTATTTTTCTCAAAGATATAGGTACTTAATATTTACCCATTTTCTATTGTAAAAAAGATTGCGCTTGAGCAGTAGCTATATATGTATGTATGTAATTATATAGAGTGAAAATTCTTCATTTAGACTTTTGGAATTGGATTCTTCCACTTCAAAAGAGATATAGAGCATATTTTGGAATAAGCCTGGTATAGTTATTATCCATCGATTGCCTTAAGAAGTTAAACTTGCAAGTAAATAGAAGTGTAGTAAACTACATTAAACTGGATATGGGAAGATCCTTCGAATTCTGCAAACCTCTATTATAATACACATTGAATGATCTTTGTATAGTTAAGTAAATTATACGGCGGAAATATTATTTATTCCATCTTGTTTGGCTATGAAGATATTACAAATATAATTGTGTAGTTTAGAAAACTCACGGTGTACATTCAAATGTTAAAAACGATAAAAAAAAAGTAATATTGAAATGATAAAATGAGAGTTTCAGATAAAAAATCAGACCAGAACTTGATAAACCTGGCCATGAGACCACACCTAAAACACATCAAACCTCAGACTAAAATTTTTAATAAGTTTTTCGAAAGTAGGGCCCCTTTAAATTGATCTCGAGATTTGAGATTTATTGTAATACATGTAAACAATCTCGTTGCAGAGATATTATGAAAGATTCAAACCTTTCACATTTTAGAGGAGGGGCTCCAGCCCCCATTAAATATTGTTTGCAGTAGCCCCTTTTTAATTGCGTGGATGGTTAGGTTAGGCTGGTGTGGCTGTTTTTTTTTTTTTTGTACGTTGGCAGATGGAAACCTTCATAGGTACCGCAGAACTCCAGTTCGTGTCCGGTTATGTCGGATTCCTACCGACTAAAACCACCTGCTTTCTCTTCTACCATTCTCCCCGCGGGACTACCATTGAGTATTACTTCGCAGGGATGGTTCAGCATTATGCTGTCTCTTTGTTAGCGTTGTTAACGCCATATGTCATCTTCCGTTTCGAGAACTTTTTCTGATGTGCCACCAGTTGTTGGTTGTTCATCATTCATTTCCGTCGTTTTCTGTGTTGTGTTCATGGCGTTTTGTAGCCTTCGTTCGGCTTTCCGCGCGTTTTTCGCATTCCCCAGCGCAGTTATTATGATTTTCGCCGTTTTACTAGCAGCGGCCCATTTCTCTACCGAGCCGCACATCTGTGATGTCAGATTTCCTACAGTGGGGGTTCACCAAATGCTCTCTCCAATTCCTCCCTGTCCCTGTTAAATCGTGGACAGTGAAAGAGAATGTGTGTTGAGTCCTCGGGCTCGTTCGGACACTGGGGGCAGAACGGGTCCTCTTCTATTTTAAGCCTGTGGAGATAGGCCTTAAAACATCCGTGCCCGCTGAGAAATTGGGTGAGATAAAAATCCATTTCTCCATGTCTCCGATCCATCCATGGTGTAATATGTGGAATTAGGCTGTGGCATGTGGCTGTCTAGGGATACACCTGTGATACCTCATAGTTACATCTACAGCTTAACGTCGATTCCGAAAGGCGGTAAATTTTCATCACTTGGTATTGCCATTGCCTACCAAGCTGTGTACTTGTACACTTTCTTATAATTCTCATACAATTCATATCGATTGTGCATATAAGAAGGTTATAAGAAATAACCACCAGACCCAGACGGGGATCGAACCCGCAACTTTCCGGGTGAGTGTCAAGCGCACTACTCGCTAGACTATCGAGATCGTCAGTTAATTGCGTGGATGAAAATGTAAAATTTTTGGATTCGATTAACCGAAGACTACAATTAACCGAAAAATTTGAGCACATTTTGAATTTCTGAAATCATTTAACCCTATTCATCCCACATTATTTTATAACATAAAATCCCGCGGGGTTGACTTAGAGTCACTATCTAGAATTAACTCAGCTATTCTCATTTCATTCAACTTTTTTCTAAAATTTTTGAAAATATGATAAATAAACAACAAGATTAATTTAATTTGGAAAAATTATTATGTCCCTGTCCGCCCTTTCAGCCCTTTTTTCAGTATTTTTCACTTTTTGAAGTGTTTCACGTGAAATTTCGGCGATTTTGTTACGTAGGTTTGACTTAAGTTGTTTAAGAGACTCTTAAGAGAGTATATTGGGATAAACCAGACTTTTTAAGTATCCCCACAAGAAAAAGTCAGAAGCGGTGTCTTCGGTGTTAGCACTTTTTTCAAACGATATTTTGCTCTGTGCTAACGTTGCGTAAACGTAACAGACTACTGATTTTGAAAATAACATTGAAAATTTCAGCTTTTTAATTTGGCGTGTAAAAATTATACTGGACTGAAGTTTATTACATGAGCTGTCAGATGACGATTTGACAGCTGATGTAATTATTAGTCCAATTTAACATCGGGTACCACAAAAAAAAATCCACCTGTATAATAGTTTTATTTTTTTTGGCACATAACTTATTAACGATGCTGTTACTGCTGCTGTTACTGTTACTAACTGCAAAAATGCTGCCCTCTATTCTTGTTAGGAAGAAAATAAATTGAAATGCTTCTTTTATTTTTCGCATCGTGCTAGCACAAGTTAATTGTTTTGACAATTCTAAGCTTGTAAAGTATTTTTCGAAAGTTATATTTCTCTTTGACCGTTCATATAGCTCACAGAGATGTTCTACTTTATGCTGTACTAAAATTTAAGTCTTAGCGCTGCCTTCCTTCCTTAGATACATACAGTATCCCACAGTAAAATATCCGCTATCGCAAGTCTACTAAATGTTCATACCATATTTGTGTAGCCGTCTTCATTTATCGAGTTCCAAAGATTTCCAATCGAAGTAAATTTATGAAGCGATCTACGTACCGATACCATGGTCTTATCATCAAACACCAAATAACACGATAAATCGGTAAATCTTTGTCTTGACATATAAACACGGAACTGCAAATTGCCGTATAAAGTATCATAAAACTCTCCATAATCGACAATGCCATGCTTTTTTACATCTGCATCTATCAATAAATTCAAACACATCGTTCCCTACTATTATTCCGGGCTTGATTTATGGTACAGTACCTATTAAAATATACATATGTATATAGTGATTCAGAGTCACTACGTGGGACTTTACGCAGTTTTTTGTTTTTTTTTAATGATTTTTGACTAATAAAGAAAAACAAAATAAAACGAAAAATCTATTTTTATGAAGATAACCGGTAAATGAACGAATACATTAGGCCCTTCTCGTGAAATAATAAGAAATCTGAAAAATATAAAGATTTTAATTTCAATAGTGACTCAAAGTCACTGCGTGGGATGAATAGGGTTAACGGAATTAAGTGGATGTTAACTAACAGGAAAAAGGTTAACAAAATTAAATAATTGCTGGAACTAACACATATTTTGAAAGTCTTTATACTACTATTATGGCACAACAGCCCCTGGAGGGCCAAGGCCGAGCTTTTCGCATCCATTCATGTTGTGTGAGTTATATTTATACAAGAATGGAAGGGATCTACAGTTGTATGCCAAATCCGAACAGCAAAGTGAAAATCTATTCATATTTATTTTTTTACTCTTGGAGGTTTGCCATTGCTAGCCAAGAGGTGGTGCCGTGTAGAAAAATTTTTATTTTCTATTTTTAATTTTTTGGGCGTGCTGAGATATGAACCCGGGCACCTCTGCGTAACAGTCCAACACACTAACCACTAAGCTACGGCGACCAAACTCTATTATTAGGTAAACAACAAAAATTTAAACCCGTTTAACCAAAAAATTTTATAAAGTCTTGTATACGAAAATTAATCTTTAAAATAATAAATAGTTCCGCAAGGACTGAACAGGACAGTGGATCATTTGAACATGGGTTTGGTTTTAAAGGGGAAAAAATCACTCTAAAAATCTAATATGGAATTCAATCAATTCATTTTTAACTAAGCTGAAATTTGTTCCGTTTTTCTGAAATTAATGGTATGTAAAATAGGACATGCCGACGAGCCTAGCTAAGTTTATGTATACAAATTTTGTTAGGCAAGAATAAATTCCACACAGTGCAACAGGTTCTAACAGAATCAAGTTTATATATTTTTTAACTAGTTTTCATTTTATTGAAGCTTAAATTGATTCAGAGTATCGTCATGTAACTCAAAAATGGGTTAATTCTTTCAAGTTTTCAAATATTGTATACGATATATTGAATTTTAACTATATTTTTTTAAGAACATGCACATAAATTCTAAATCTCTTTATTATTATTATTATTATTATTTTCGTTGTCTTCTTTATATCACATTTTTCGTCATGTCAATCAATCTGTTTTTAATTCATTCAATTTTACACACACACAGACATGTGTATGTATTGAAAACTCGTATTTCCTGTATGTTTTGTTCGGTTTGTTTGCTTGTGTATTTGGAAGCTTTCATTTAATTTACTCTCAACATATTGTTTCCTTACATTTTAATCTTGTTTCATTGTGTGTGTGTGTGTATTGTTGACCCTATATCTTTCTTCCTAACCACCTTTGACCTTTGTATATGTGCATGTGGGTTAGTTACATTCTAACATATATCTATGAGTGTTTGCTTTTATTCGTGTATGTGTATGTGTTTGTTTGTATGGTGTAAATATCTCTGGCCTTAAGCCTTTACATTCACTTGTTTTGTTTAGTGTTGTTGTTGATGTTTTCAGTATTTTAGGACATTGTTTTAAAAGGATTCTTCTTCATTATTTGTATTCTAATGAATAACATTTTATAACTAACAACTGGGAATTCTCAATTTCATTCGTACATTGAGCTACTTGCAGTTTTTATTGTTGCAGTCTCTGTTGTTGTTTTACTTGTATTTGTTACCAAATATTTACATAGTAATTTAGTGTGTTGGCACGGTTGACATTTTACAGATTACAGCATATGGACTTGAGACTTAAGAGATTTGTCTTTCTATTATATTAATTTTATTTTTTATGTTTTTGGGCTGTATTTATTTTTTAATTGAAATTAAATGTTTTACCACAAGTAGCTATTACTATTATTTTTATTATTTTAATAATAATTGAATTTTCAAACGAAATTGTATTTATACAAATTGGTATGAGATAGCCTACACCAAGTTATTTAGTTTGTTAGTAGTTAGTGTATCAATTAAAGCATTAGAAGTAAATCCTTTGTAGAAACCATAAAACCTTAAATGCAGTATGAAATAAATAGTCACAGACGGGGCATGTTCTATTTTTTGTTGTAAACAAGCGCATTTTTTTATTCTATTCTTTCTAGGGCCACTAAAAACAAATAATGCCTGCTCGGAATCTGAACAGGTCTCACAAATCCGTTTCGAACATGTTAGTTAAAATGTTAGGTATGAGTTTTGTCGGAGCACGTCTTGCTGCACGCCACTTCGAGTACGAGCTGAAAACGGTTTTTTTTTATTTATTTTAAAAACAGTAAAACAAATTCGAGGTCGTCTTATCTAATCAACAGCTGCATATAAACTGGCCGGCAATTCGCGTGAAAACGCCATGTGGCAATTTTTTGAAAAATTACCGATATTTATTGGGAGTATGAATGTATAAACTCGTATTTTTTTTTCGCAATTTGGACATTTATTGTGAAAAAGTGATTATAAATTTATTCTTTAAAATATTGTCCATCGTTAGCCACAACCTTTTCCCATCTTTCTGGTAGCATACGGATTCGGCGTCGAAAGAACTCCTCATCTTTTGAGGCTATCCACGAATCGACCCATTTTTTGAGTTCTTCGAAAGAACGGAAGTGCTGTTCAGCCAGGCCATGTGTCATCGATCGGAACAAGTGGTAATCAGAAGGAGCAGTCTCTGGAGAATACGGCGGGTGGAGTAGCACTTCCCATTTCAACGTTTCCAAGTATGTTTTCACTTGCCTTGCAACATGCGGCCGAGCATTGTCGTGCTGAAGAATAACTTCGTCGTGTCTATTCTCATATTCTGGCCTCTTATCATTTAATGCTCGGCTCAAACGCATCAATTGTAGTCGGTAGCGGTCGCCAGTGATCGTTTCATTCGGTTTCAACAGCCCATAATACACGACACCTTTCATATCCCACCAAATACACAGCATGAGCTTGGATCCATGGATGTTCGGCTTTGCCGTTGATGTTGATGCATGTCCGGGCGGTCCCCATGATTTTTTACGCTTTGGGTTACCGTAACGCATCCACTTTTCATCGCCAGTCACAATACGATACAGAAAACCCTTTCTTTTCTGTCGTTCAATCAGCAGTTCACATGTGAAAAATCGTCGTTCGACGTTTCTCGGCTTCAATTCGTACGGCACCCAATTTCCTTGCTTTTGAATCATTCCCAATGCTTTTAATTATTTAGAAATGGTTGATTGATCAACTGCTTAAGATTCTGCAAGTTCTTGTTGCGTTTGACATGAATCTTCTGGGAGTAATGCCTTCAATTCTTCATCTTCGAACTTTTTCGAGCCGCCTGAACGTTCCCTGTCTTCAACATCAAAATCACCACTTTTGAAACGGGCATACCACACCTGACACTTTCTAACGTCTATAGCACAGTCAGGATAAGCTTCAGTGAGTAAACGATGTGCTTCAGTTGCGTTTTTCTTTAAATGGAAGAAGCAAATTAAAACTTCCCGCAAATTCTGTTTTGTTGGCACGAAATTCGACATTTTCAGCTATAGTAAAACACTTTTGTAAAATTATGAAAATTATTTGACAGATCAATTTTTATAGTATTTTTGGCGCTCTTCGAAATAGAATAGCTGTCAATGTCAAAAAAATGACGCGTATGATAGATATGAAGTTAGTCACAATTACAAGTTTATACATTTATACTCCCAATATTAGACAGAATCTGAATTTTTTCATGTAAAGAAAAAAAAAATCATAACCGAAAAATTTCTTGCCAATACCATCTCTAGGCAAACAGCTAAGCGACTAATATAATTCTGAAGAGGTTTTTCCAAACTCTCATGGTTATTTTGAAATTATAAGAAGTAGTGTATCTCCAAGTCTAAAACTTTTTCATATTTGAAATATTTTTATTATTTTTTCATTCACAAACAAACAAAACAATTTTCACTTCAAGCCCACACCCCTTTTCTCTTCCCTTCAGATTTCGTTCATTTTCTTTTCTTTACTATTGTCATCAGAGTTTGATGGAAAATCACATCGTATGCTTTCAAAACACGTTCGCAACAAAAATTTGAGTCACGAAAACAATTTTAAGAATTGGTCTGTTTGTCTGTTTTTGCTGCTACGAAGCAAAGTATGATTTCAATGAAATAGTCGCCGATATGAGACCGGCTACCAATAACACCCAACTACGTACTCACTTATCTACTTACAAGCAACTGGGTATTCATATTCTTAATCGTGAATACCGTAATTTGGTTTCAATGCAATTGCTGGTTAACAGTAGACGTAGATCGGAGACTGTTTTTCTGTATGTGCGTTCATCCATTTTTTTTTTTTTTTTTTTTTTTTTGGCACAGCCATAATACATTTGTTAACCACAAGCTCATTGCTCTCTTCTTTTTAGTTTCAAATGAAGCGTACTTCAACCACATCTACTTAGCTCGGGGTTAGTTATTAAAAATTCTGGAACGGTTTTCTCTGATGTTACTCGATTATTGGCTGTCGCACAATTTTGTAAATCAAACAAAATTCACAGAAAAAAAATTATTTAAATATAAACATTGTAAATTTGTGGTAATTTTATTTTATTGATTGTATTTTCACTAGATTTTCAATTTTATTTGGGTTTAAAGCAAAATTTGCATAAATAAAAATTAAAAAAAAATTTCGCATCACAGTTTGTGGGAATGTTTGTTATGTTGGCGAAAAAAATATTTTCCTTAATTTACAGTCAGAAAAACACAACCCTTTACATCCATTACATCAACATTAATTCAATTCTTCATATTTTTGCTACACCCTAATATCAACCTAGGCTAGCGTGTAGGGAACAGAGAAGAGGAGAGAGCGAAGAGGGAAAAGTTGCAGTCATATTTTTTAATATCAATTCATAATATAAGGAAAATGTAGTAAAAGTAACCCATTCAGTTAAATCGTTAATTTCATCATCTCAGCATGGGTTTGTAAAGGGGAGATCAACCGTTACTAATCTTCTTGAGTTATCGACCAATGTCATAAGTGGATTTTCTAATTGCCAACAGACTGACGCAATTTATACAGACTTTAGTAAAGCTTTAGACAAAGTGAACCATGATTTACTAGTTAAAAAACTTGACTTTTATAGCTTTCCTCCTTTATTATTACAATGGATAGACTCGTACTTGAGAGATAGGGAGCAAATAGTAATTTTTAAAAATGCCGCATCTAAATGAATCAAAATACCATCTGGTGTTCCACAAGGAAGCCATCTGGGTCCTATTTTGTTTTTGTTGTTTATTAACGATCTTCCATCTGTTATCAAGCACTCTAAAATATTAATGTTCGCTGATGATGTGAAATTATTTAAGTCTTACAACGAAATAGAAGGTCAAAATTTACTGCGATCTGATCTTTTGGCATTAAATAATTGGTGCCACTGTAATTTAATGTCTTTAAACCTAAAAAAATGTAAGTTCATGGTTTTTTCTAGAATGCAACCTATTTTTTCTAGGTATGGATTAGATGATCACGAATTGGAGCAGGTTTTTTCGTTCGTTGACCTAGGTGTCACAATGGACACCAAATTAACTTTTAATTTACATATCAACTCAACTATTAATAAGGCTAAGGGCATCCTTGGTTTTGTTAAAAGATGGTCTAAAGAATTTAACGATCCATATGTCACGAAATCACTTTACACTGCACTTGTAAGACCAGTTCTGGAGTATGGTTCTGCTGTGTGGAGCCCTCAGTACAACTGTTATGCTGATAAGTTGGAATCTGTGTAAAAACAGTTCCTCTTGTTTGCTCTACGTTCGTTACACTGGAGTCCATCACAGCACCTCCCTCCTTATGAACAACGGTTAAAACTTATAAGCTTGCCAACTCATCGGAGCAGAAGAGTTATGCCAAATGTAATGTTTGTGACTAAATTATTAAATGGTTATATTCATTCTCAATTCTTACTCAATGAAATCAAAATTAATGTTCCAAATCGCTATTCTAGATATCCCATTCCTATTAAACTTAATGCTTGTAGAACAAACTATGCTCAAAATAACCCTTTTCGTTGTATGTGTAATGATTTCAATTCTCGGCACGACATTTTTGACATTTCCGACTCTCTTTCTTAATCGTTAAACAGCTGATGATTACTAATAATCTGTAGCTGTAAAGAAGACCAAATAGGGATTTATTCTCCCCAATCAGCGCTTTATCAGGGCATTCCGGAATGCATCTGAATCGGTCACTAAATCCCTACGACATGCGGATGTGCCCCTCGCGCGGATGGGCGGGTAAGTGGGTCTGTTGGGATTCGTTCGTTCGAAAAAACATAAAATCCGTAGCTGATGTTTCGCTAGTGCACTTTTTTTTTTCAATTTCAAAATGTATTTAGCAAAAGTCTTGAGATCTAACTACATAATAATACTAAAAGCTTTCACAAAATCCACGAGTAACGATGCATACTATTCAGCTTCTCGATTATTATCTAAATTATTAATATTTATTTGACCATATTTTAAAGTTGCCAAATGCTGCCAAAAATATGCCCACAAATATGTAATCTAATGTTTTACCATTCAGCAAAATAAATAAAGAAAGCAAAGAGGTTATCATTATTTCCACATAATTTAATATCTGCAGAAATTTGCATGCCGATTTTAGATGTTTTCGTTTTACAAAACGCTGCGCAAACTGAATTAGCTCCAATGAATGAATGAATAGGAAAAGAAACGCCAACGCTTTTTCTAGCATTTTCTAATATTTTTCACTTCAAAATTGTGACAAAAGAAATGAAACGAAAAGAAAGGAAAGAATTGAAAGGCGTTAGTATTTTTTGGCATTCAAATGACATTTCCGGTTGACACAAAAATCTGGCTAGCAACAAAAACAACAACAATGCACAAGGAATTGATGGCTATGAATGCAAATAATGATAGGTAAATAGCTCTAGAATGAAAGGTATAAAAAGCATAAGCCAAGAAGAAAGTATGGAAAAGATTGATTTACTTTTGTTCAATGATTTTGAATAGTGTTTACTGATAATGTTGGTGGACAATGACAGGTACTTTATAGGAAGCTATGGTAATATTATTACAAAAAAAAAAAAAAAATTTGTTTGCTTGATTATACTTACATTTTGGGAATTTAGGTTAAACTTAATTAATGAAGAAAAAACGAAATACTTTTCTGCACTATGCTTATACATAGATTATGTTCATAGGCTTGATGTTCATGTGGCATCATCATCCTTTTCATCAACCTCAACCTCAATTCTCATCATAAAAAAAAGAAGAAATATGTTGAGCATTTCATCATTTTACAATCAAGTATCTGCCAGCTTGAATATCCTAACAAACCAATAATGAAACGATTTTTGTATCTATGGAAATGTCAAATGCATCATATCCAATATATGTGCATACTCGTAGTGTAAGTATTTATTGATATTTTGTTACTATTATTGTTATAATAAAAGAAAAAAAAAATTTCAATAAGCGAAAAAATTACTTCAGAGATACTGTCATTTGGCAGTTTTAATATTTCATTCATACTTGTATATTGTAGCTAAGGAAAATGTTGTTGACTATGATGACGCTGCAGATGAAACTCTGATGATATTGTCGATGAATGATGCTGATGAAGCTGTTGATGATGTAGCAGATTTTATTCATTTATTAGTCAGAATTTTATATATGATAGATTCCAATTTTTTATTTTATTATTTCCATATGCATGCGGCAGGCAGCATGCAGCAATCAGGATTAATAAATTTCTGCAATGTTGAGATTTTGTATGCAAAATTTATCGGCTTCGTGCTTGTAAATACAGTGGGATAAGCACGATTATTAGATACTCAAATTGTGGGTTGGTAATACTGAAAATCAAAAAATATCTGTCTTTTTCTTGAATTTCATGATGCAAACCTGGGGAGTTTTGCTTCGTAAACTGCAGCAGTAACTCAGAAGAAAACATGTTTACCGTGTGTATTCCAGTATATCCAAATCAGATATTTAAAATTTGTATCGAAATTTTTTTTAGGGTATCATGTTCTGCATAAATAGACGCTGGGACTTTTGAAAGAGCACAGAACCTTATGAGTAAATGGTCCAGTATATATATATGAAGCTGATTTCGTTGCTATCTGCTACCACTGCTGAGATAATTCTCGGTAAGGAGTCTTCAAGGGGTTTTCAGGATAAATTTTATGCAGTTTAATATGCGGCTATAGTAGAGTTGATAAAGCAGTAAAAGTCAAATCGGGTAAAATATTGACTTGGGCAAATAGATCCATTGCAGTAGCGGATCCAGGAAGCATTTTGGGGGGGAGGGGGGAAATAACAAATAAAAATTAACCAAATCGCGGGCTGGAGCGTTACGTACGTAGGCTTTTTTTTTTTTGCTTATAACTTTACCTATCTCGATTTCTAATAATTTCGGAGGTATGGCCGTGTGAAAATGGACTGGAACGTTAAGTAATTTGGAGAAAATCTCTTCTTGTCGCAAATCATTAAATCATTTCACAATTTCGATGATCTATTTCCAAGGTAAAGGATCGTGGAAAATATTAACCACAGGAAACATTTATTCAGTTTTCGGTTTTAGATTGGTTTATAATAGGTCGAGAATTAATAGATTTTTAAGAATACAGTCAACGCTCGAAACCGTGAACTAACAAAAACCATGGGTGTTCACCTTTAAGCGATAGTTCACGTTTGCTATTATTGAACAAAATAATCGAAGGATTCCCAAAATTGCTAAGATCATAAAAATTGATACACAATTTCTAAGAAATTCAGCTCACGTTTTAGAGCTTTCAGACTTTGTTCACGTTTAAGAATAGTCAATGGAAGAAAAAATTTGTTCACGTTAGTAGATGTTCACGTTATCGAACGTTGACTGTATACCTATTCATAAAATAAAGAAAAATCAAGTGTAATTGTACTATTAAAACTTCAAAAGATATGCAAAAAAAAGCTGGGGGAAAATATAAAAATTATCCTTCCAAAGTGATATTGAGCTATCTTACTCTTAATGTACAAGTAAATGTGATAACAAAAAACAAAGCCAGTGAATACAAAAGCTTTTACCTTTAGAATATTTAATGCGTTGTTAGTTACTAACCAGGGTGCTTTTGCTAAGAATATCAGTGTTTTGGATTGATAGCGTTGTAGTATTTCTAAGTCTCAATACTAGTGGTACCCCACAATTGAACTCCGTATGTCCAAACTGGTTTCAATATCGTTTTATAAAGTAATAGTTTGTTCTCAAGACTCAACTCTGATTTCGGACCCAATAATTAGTGCTTGCATTTTGTTTTTATGTTAAGGCGTAGCCTTTAAATTCTCTTTCCAATTTAAACTTTTATCAAGGTGTAGTCCTAAATATTCTAAACAGTTACGTTTGGGGATAGTAATTCTATTCAGATTTAACGGAGGACATTCCCCTCTTAATGAAAACGTGATATTTGCTGACTTGTCTGTATTTAGCTTTATTTGAGTTGTCGTCGAGCTGTTTCTGAACTAGATTTGCAACTTCTGTAGGAGATTTATTTGACGCTCAAATGGCACTATCGTCTAGATAAGTAGCAATAGTAACACCATCAGTTTCACGAAAGTCGCAGGTAAAAATTGAATAAAGAGCAGGACCCAGAACACTGCCCTGTGTTACTCCGGCTTTTATTTGACATATGGCTGAAGTTTCATCATTTATTTTAACATAGAATAATCTTTCATGTAGATAGGACTTTAAGACCAAATGAAATGGAGCTGGAAGTAAATTTTTTAATTTGTATAATAGCCCTAGATGCCAAACTCTGTCGAAGGCTTGCTGAATGTCCAAAAATATGGCAGAGCAATATTTTTTGCATTCCGGAAAGTCAGTGACAATATTCACTATATGATGATATTGCTCAGGAGTACCGTGCTTATGACGATTATTAGCAATCTACTCAAGAGTATTCTTTCGAATACTTTCAAGAATATTGTCAGCAAAGGTCTATAACCTATGAGAACACTGAGTTGTCAGGTTTATTTGGTTTAGGTATCATAATTATTTCAGCACATTTTCATTCAGAAGGAAAGTGGTTTAATGAGCAAGATAATTCCTTATTCTTATAATTGAAAGTAAATCGTAATAACTAATGGGGGGGAGGGGGTGGAAATTTCCCCCATTTCCCCCCTTGTATCCGCCCCTGTCCATTACGAACATGAAGAATATTTGTTTAATGTTTTTAATCTTCGAACAGTAAAAAAAATAACCAGGAAATGATTTTCGTGAGATTTAGTGATCCGGGGTTGAATTAAAGTTTTGTCAATTATGAATCAAGGGAAGAACGGAAGGTTAAATCAAAAATTAAACGAATTTGAAAGAAGAATAGAAGGAAGGATTGAAAAACGGAAGGTCGGAAGTATGGATGGAAGCACAGAAGTGAGGACGAGAAAAATAACGGAGGGAAGAACACGACGGAAGGACGGGACCGATGGAAGGAAGGTCCAAAAATGTGGTATTACAATGGGCCGTTCAAACCTTAGAGTGTCTTTAAACGGTAACTCCAATCAACCAACCATCCCCCAACAAAATTTTCAAGCTGATCTATTGGAATGAGAGGAAGCTGATCTGAACACAACCTCACAAAATTTGTCTGGCTGATGTAGTGGATCCATATATTTGGGTCTCAATGCACCTATTTTGACAAGTTTTTCCTGTTTAAATGGGGATGGAAGAAAGAGCGAAAAAGAGACTGAAGATCGCACATCGAATTATACGTTTGTTCCGTACTGTAGCTACATCGGGAACAAATGATCCGACTTAATTAACAGTCAGCAAAGTTCTTAAAGGCATGCAATCCCAACAAACAATTGAGAGGCTGAGAGAAAAAGTGATATAACTTCTGCGTTCAGAAAAAAATGGAATAATTTTACTTAAGAGCAAAAGCAAAACGAAATATGTTCAGAGCAAAAGTGAAACGAAAAATGTTCAGAGCGAAAACGGAATAAAAAACTATGCTGTTCTTGCTCTGAAAGAATTGTTATACCATGTTTGTTCTTACTTTTAAGGCGTTTCATTTTCACTCTAAACCGTATTACTTATGCCATTCTTGCACTGACGCTCTAAATTATTTCACTTTTCCTCTCAGCCTGTCAATTGTAGAGCCAATTCGTCTGTATAGCGTGCTGACAGCTAATTACTGAAGAATGATAACAGCTACTGTCATAATATATAGCACGCTATACAGACGATAACCAGCCAATCTGGCCCCAGTTTTTTGGTTTAAAAGATAAATAACAGCTGTTAATAACCAAATTGCTGTAATACACGACTATACAGTACAAAACAGTACGGAACTATATAACAGTTTGTTTGGATCCCTTCCAGAATTCTATGTGAGCTTTGTTTCTATCGCAAAAGCATTAAAGTTTTTAGTGCCACTGTATTAAAAACCTACCATAATGGATTTGCACATACTTTTTCTTTTCTATTCTCTTTTTTTCATTAACGCCATTCATAATATTGTATTAAATATCGATATGCTAGCATAGCAATTGCAATTGCCACATCGAGAAGAGTTAACTCATCAAAACTCTCAAAAGCTTAATAATAAAAAAAAAAAACAATAAATAAAATAGAACTATGAATAAGAACTGAATAAATGCAGCCTGCTAAAGAGCTTAACAACAAGAACAACCAAATGGAGTTGTGAATAGAATAAAAATATACGTAGGTATGCATTATATAGTATTTTTTAATATTGCCAACAATCGCACATTCAGCTAAATGTAGCGGCAGCAACAACGAAGGTATTAAAAATTGTTGCACATGCCGAAGCTGTACGCCAAATGAAACAATGGCGAGTGACTGAGCAGCAATAAATTTGCATTATATTTAAAATGCATTTGAAAAATATTACAGCAACAATAAAAAATACAAATAAAACACTTTAGATTTTTAAATTTTAATAATTTTTACCATAAATATTAAGAGAATAAAAATATTGGTTTAAAATGTAATATTCCCCATTGAATGTGATTTAATGGATTTCATTTCAAAGTATAAATTATAACAAATTAATCGCGTAATTAGTAAAACATTAAAATTTTGTATGAATTATTTGAAGGATTTATTTATTTTTTTTTTTGTTTTTGATAATTATTTTCAAAATTGAGTATCTAAATATGTGGCAATTGAATTGAATACTTAAGGGAGCAGTAAAATACAAAAATTCATTTATGTGGCATTTGTGAGAATTGTGTGTAAATTTAGTTTGGAAATATTTTACATTTTTGTAAGTTGTAAAAAATTTTTAACACACTATGATTGTTATATTTCGAACAAACAGTTTTAGAAAACTTCTATTTGCAAAAAAGAATGACTAACAATTTTTGACTTGTAATGATAAACTTATGTATCTTCACTGTATTGAAATTCAGAGAATTCATTTATTTTCCCTCTTTGGGAAATTCGAAACATACTATACGTAAATGTTTATGCAAATGTGCTGTGTATGTATTTAGTACCTATGCACATTTAAAACTTTTGTATAAAGATATTTTGGAAAAATATTGTTTTTGCATTGCATACCAGCAGCATATGCAATATGCTTGCACAATTCATGCATACATAAATATGTAGTTGTAAAATGAGTAACAACTAACAATCACTAGTACTAGCACACATACTTTGCAATTACAAGTATTGAAAACTTTGTTTTAAATACACATATGCATGTATACGTGCATAATCACAAATATATGCATACGCATATGTTTACTGTATGCATGATTTTGTGTTTGCTGGTCCGTCCATCTTTTCTTTGAATTTTCCTGGATAAATGCATCAAAAATGCAAACTCAATTCAAAAACATCATTGTGTCGTATTACTCTGATGAGGTTGACTGTAGCAGACTGACTGGCAGTGAATATTCACGTATTTCTTAATATAACGTCATCAGTAAAAATAACAACAATTACAACAACAAAAGTTTTTTGCATAAAAAATTTAGTAGTAAACACTAAAAAATTGAAAATTTCTACTATTACTACTATTATGACACTACAGCCTATGGAGGACCTAGGCCAAGCTCCATTCATGTTGAAAAAGTATATTTGCGGACGATTTATCGTTTTTTTCTTGATTTTTAACTGTGTTGAGCATCGAACTCGAGTGCCCAGCACAGCAGTCGAGTCAAATTGAATTTCTCGACTGATGGACAGAGAGACGAGATCAAAGAAGGAAGCGCGAACGGAAGAAAAGAAAGAAGAATGAATAGAAGGGCGGAAGGATGGACAGAAGGATGAGCAGAATAAAGGAATGGGCAGTAAGTTAGTAGAAAGATAAAAATATTGACGGACAATTTTCGAGTGATAAAGGACAGAAAAATAGACAAAACAGGGAAAAATGGAAGGAATAGTGCACAAAAATACGAAGGGAAATCTGTGTAAAAATGGTTGGAGGGCTAGCAGAAATATGCAAAGAAAGGCAAAAAATGAGCCGAAGAATGAATGGTAGAAAGGGGATGCAAAGAAAGAAGGGTGAACAAAAAGCTGGAAGGATGGATAGATGTAAGGACAGAGAATAATGAGATGTATGAAAGGACACAATATTGGACGAAAAGAAAGAAGAATGTAGAAAAGGATGGGAAGATGAATGGAAGGGCAATAGTCAGCGTGGCAGAAAGGTGAATGGAAGGACAAAGAGACGAATGGGGGAAAAATTGGCTTAAGAATAGACGAACAGATGGTTGGGTGGAAAGAAAAAAGGACAGAAGGATGTATTGAAAGTCAGAAGGTTTGATGAAAGGAAAGAAGCATGAAGGAAAGAAAAGTAGGCTATCCAATTGGTAGAAAAAAATAGAATGAAAATAAAGATAGCCAAAAATAAGGATAAAAGCGGAAAGAAAGGACAAACAAAAAACTATTTGGAAAATGAAAAGAATAACGAACGAAAACTGGAAAAGCAGGAAAGATGGATGGAAGGAATCACAGTCGGAAAAACGAAATCGTGATTGAAAGAGTGTAGACGTTTGTGGGAACTGCTCCAGCAAAAATTTGGTTACTTTCCATAAAGTAAAATTTCAAAATCGCTTACATGACCAACCAATAATTTGGTATAGCAGCGGCCTTGTTTTTTTAAATAAGCATTTGTATGGATTTATAAAACAAAGGAATGAAATTAAGGTGTGGAGGGAAAAGAGGGAGGAGTAGTTATGAACATTGGCTTTGAACTGAATAAAGTCAAATCTGTCAACAAAAAAAATCAACGCATGAGCCTCAGGTACAGTATGATAAAATAAACGCACTTATACCAAATATTGTAAAATCAGCGACTCTTTATCTTTTGGGCATGCTCATTCGACGATTTTTAAGCGGTATAAGAAATAATTCACTTCGATTTATCTGCGCAAAGTCTGCCACCACCTATATCCGACCCAAAATTGAGATTAATTCTATTCTATGGGCAGGGGCTTAACGAACTCAGTTAGAACTTCTGAACCATATCTAATATCGTGCGATCAAGCTGATACGCGCGTTGTATTCAACTTTATTAGAGATGAAAATAGTAAAATTACCCAAAGTTGCGACTTATTGAGCGATATTGGGCTCAAATAAAATCAAAGTTCAAAGTTTAAAGGTTGAATGAGAGGTACCACGACCACTTGTAATTAAGAACTCGGAATATCATCGAGGGATCCAAGAGCAGTACGTAGTCGAAAGTATATTTGAGAAAAACTAATTTTGCATATTTCTATGAATTTGGCATCTGGTATAAGTTTGAATTTCTTTTTCTAAATATTACGATATTATTAAATCGTAAGAGTTAGTGATCGTCGGTGAGCCAGTACTTAATTAAGTGAATTTACTCACTCATCTATGGTTGATTTTAGCTTCATTTTACCAATGTATTTTATTGAGTGTATTGACAGTGGTGCATACTTGCAGACAATTGTTTCATCTGCTTTTCATTCTTCAAATGTTATTCAATGTATGTAAGCACGTATGTAGTAACTATGTACAAAAATCACACTTGCCACTTTTCTATAACATTTTCAATGAAAATTTTACTTTTGTAATTCAAGTCATGTAACCAAAAATTTCCAAAACTGCTGCTGAATATCCTACAAAACCATAGTTCGAGTGTAGGCAAAAATTTTCCAAAAATTGCATGCATGTTGCATTTACAGCACAAAAACATACACATACATATATTAAACTGCACTGCATTGATGTAGCAACAACAACAAATCATTGAAGCAAAAGGCATTAATTTATATTTTGTATGTATTGGTGAGAAGAGAAAATTATGTAGTACTCGTATACTCGAATGTATTTATGTAGGCAGATATGACATTGTAATAGAGTGACCAGCAGCATATGTTTTTAATTATAACCAACATATGTTGTGTGTTTATATAAAACGCCTTCTTCACTAGATACATAATAACAAACAAATGTCATGAGATATCTTTAGATACGAAAATGTGGTATTCTATAATTTCCATTAATTACAAACTTCAAGTTGTATGAATGAATGAAAATAATTTCAAAGTAAACTAAAGATTAAAATAAAAATTTTACTAAACAACAACTGAATATAATTGTCCTAGTTTAGTTTATAATTTTTGAGTTAAATGATAAAAATTTAATTGAATTTTTTAAATTTTCTATTTGACTATTTTCCTCTAACCCTTTCTCTTCTTCTCTGATATAATTTTAATTTATGAATAGTTGCAAAAGACTGTACATAAACAACTAACTATAAGGCGCACAAAAACAGTGACGCCAATACCAAACCATAAATATAAATTTTAATATCGTAATAGGAAACTAAAGATAGTCGAAAATGAAACTACATATAGTAAACTCAACTATAGTAGCACCAAAACTTTCATTGCTTCTCGAATAAAATTGCGTCAGAAAATGTTCTTCATTAGCAAAAGTGCATTTTCATGTAAGAGAGTAAGTTTTTTTGTTTTTTTTGTTTTTTTTTTTAGCTACGCTATTTCTGCGGATGTCAAAGATTTCTATTTTACACACATTTAAAATTTCATTTTATTACTTTATTGCAGACACACACACACTAACTTATTTAAACTTATATTATATTGAATGAACTATATGTGTACATAAGCACACAATCAATAATATTCCTAATATTGCAAATGCAGGCACACATAGAAAGATACACTCATACATACATATAAGCATAAAAATACAAATACAAATATTTCATTTGTGACAACTAAATGCGATTTCTTCCTCTCGATTTTGGTCCTTTCTTTTTTTTTTCGTTAGTTGAAAAAAAAGTAATAAAATCGTGCTTAAAAAATCATTTATTGAATTCGTGACAAAAATAATATCGTCGTCGTTTTCCTTGGGTTCTATATGAATACAAACTTTTTTTCAGTTTTTGAAAAAATAATAGCATCATTTTAGGAACAATTTTGTGCACTAAAGTAAATATTTGAATTGCAGTCTTTTTCATTTCATTATTAATTTTTACTGCTATTTCTTTAGCAGAAAACTCTCTAATACGGGATAATATTTGGGCAGGTAAAAGGTTCGCGTTTTATATACCTTTTCTATGAGTTATTTTGCACTTGAAAACTTAAACATTAGTTCTTGCACATTTTTGAAATTAGTTAGGTTAGGTTAGAGTGGTTGTCCTATCATAATAGGACCTACTTAGGCCAATAAGGCCCGTTGTAATACCACGTGGCTTATCCACAATTCCCTAATCTTACAATGAACTTTGTGGTTCTCTTAACTGTAGAATTCCTGCTGCCAGCAGATTCACAGTAAGCTAGATAACTTAAGTAGAGTTGAACCATTTTGTGGATTTAATAAACCTATCTAAATCTCTGATGTCAGAAGATTCGAGGTCAGCAAGATTGCTGTAGAAGGGTTGACCTAAAGATCTAAGTCTACAGAGAAAGTGGAGAGTGTTTCCTCCTCTTCCTCGTCTAGGCAGCTTCTGCAGAAGTCATTTGATGGTAGCTCTAATCTGCTCGCATGTCTGCCCATCAGACAATGTCCAGTAGTTATTGCTACAGTGTTGCTAATAGAAGGTCTATTTAACGAAGCTAGATAATTTCACTTTTTGGCTTGTAGGAGGGCCAAATTCATTTTGTGTGAGAGAACGTGTACGTTTCTCTCCACCTTTTGTTAGCTATGTTAATCATTTGGCTATATATGTTCAGTTTGCAGGTTGCCATAAGCATACCTGGGTCTACACGAGGAGTAGGGAATATTGTGCCTAGCCTTGATAGCTCATCGGCTTTGCAATTACCTGGAATGTCACTATGACCTGGTACCCAATACAGCTGTACCTTGAAATGCTCAGATATCTCATTTAGAGATTGTCGGCATTTGGAGACTATTTTGGAGGTAGTAATTACACTATTATTAAGTGATTTAATGGCCGCTTGGCTATGCGTGAAGATGTAAATATTACATGTTGATAATTTACTGCACTTCAGCCAGTCAGCTACTTCTTTAATCGCCGTTACCTCTGCTTGAAACACGCTGCAGTGGTCCGGAAGGCGAAAAGATTTTTGAATGTTCAGATTGTTTTCAAAGACACCTCCTCCCACTCTACCGTTCGTATAGAACTGAACTGACCCCTCCGCCCATTCCTGTCTGGTGAGAATATGTGCGAAAAATTTATTATCAAAAGAGGGTTTAGCAAGAGTGTAGTCGATATTCTTGAGAATTGAGCTACTCGTATCTTGTAATATGCTAGAATGTCCGTAGCTAGAATTAGTCCATGGTGAGACTATGTTTAATCTTATGGCCGCAGTTTTTTCTGTGTATTTTCCCGCGAGATCCATTGGAAGCAGATGGAGCATGATTTCTAAGGCTTTGGAAGGTGTAGTTCTGAGTGCCCCTGTTGCCAGTAAACACGCCATACTCTGCACCTTGGTCAAATGCCCGCAGTGAACATCCCTTTCAAAAGATGTTCAACAAACCATAACACCATAAAGCAGTATAGGTCTGACTACAGCTCTGTAAAGCCAGAGAACTATTTTAGGTTGCAAACCCCACCTTCTGCCAATGACTCTTTTGGAAGAAAAGAGCGCAACTGAGGCTGTTTTCACCCTGTCTTGGATGGTTTATTTCCAGTTTAGATTGCTGTCTAGTATAAGGCCTAAGTATTTGGCTTGCTCTACAGGTAACAGTGGGACCCCTTTAAGTATAGTTGGGCCAAATGTTTCCTTGTAAATAGGAATAATTCCGTTTTACTTGGGTTGATATTCAGGCCACATCTGCTGCACCAGTTAGTTAAGACTGAGATACTTCCCGGAATTAGCTCTGTTAACGTGCTCAGATATTTGCCAGGGACTGATTGTAATTAGTTAAAAACAGGGAAGTTTCAAATTCACAGAAAATTTTCATTGACATCGAGGAGAAGTGGTGAAGCTTGATAGGCAGAGAAGCGCTATTTGACTGTTTTAAAAAGACATAAAAATATTTCCGAAAATTCTTAACCCTTTGAAAGTCCACCAACACATTTTTGCTGACTAAAGTTAATCACTTTTACTTATTATTCAACCAAAAACCGACTAATGTCTAATATTGATGTTGTCGTTATGATGAATAATGCAAATCGAATCATTCTTTACAATTTTTTATTTGGGGTTGAAAGGGTTAATCTGAAAATATTTAGATTTGTTGAAATGTACTATAAACAATTAAACATATATTATTTTATATTTAAAACAATTTTCATTTGGAGATATTAATTGAAATCAAATTAAAATTTTGGGTTTAAACGATATATGTGACCTGAAAGTATTACGCAAATTAAGAGGACATTTTATTTTCCAAAGTTGGTTTGAATTCGATAAGGAATTTTTCTGTCTTTGTTGCTTGACAATAAAAAAAAAATACTCTATACAAATCGGTACTCTCTAAACAATAAAACACTTTTTGAATCAAAAGAGAACAGATTGCCTTGCTAACAGAAAATTATCAAGAAAAGTATTAGGAAAAAATATATTTGAGTGAAGAAAATTAATAATTTAGGTTTATCTATCTCGTAGCTATGGCTGCAGATTCATGAACCCAACTGGAGCTTCTGTACCGTATTCAATATCGAGCGATAAAGGAGCAGCAGGATTTCCAGCTTTATTGAATCCTTGAAACATCGTAGAAACGTGGCCTTTACGACTCTATTCTGTTGTTTCATGGTAAATGTTCTGCGGAAATAAGCGATTTGATGCCAACAGTTCGTGCGCTTTCTAGTGCTACACGAAACGAAAGTGGAACCACGTGGACACTGTATTCCAAAGCACCACGCATTACAGTGATAGTTTTTTTCCTCTGTCATATTGCGCTATTATGGTACTAGCTTCCAGAAAATATTTTTCCCAATAGTTATGACCTTTTCAAATTTAAAACAAACGTTCATATGCACTCCTCTCTCTTTCTTCCTCTCTTTAACCTACCTTCCTTTCCCAATCAACACACAGGGTGTTCCTTATTTGGGTGGAATTTAATGATGACTTAGTGGTAGTCTAGTTTTTTGAAAAGAAATCACAACAACAAATGATTTTGTTGAATATCGATACGTGACCAAGCCATTGAAAATGAGTTTGTTCGTTGATTTTTTTAGATTGTCAATTCGAGTTTCCTTCCAGCTCGGAAAGAAAAATTCCTATTCTACAAGCCCTGTTTAGACATTTGAGGTAACTAATTTATGATTGACTTTGTCTCCAGTTGTGTATTTTTGATCACACACTAATGTAGGTTAATTATGAGGGTCGAAAACCATCCTTCAACCAAACTAATACCAGTTAGGTAGTTTCTTACTAAATATGAGAAGACCAACCATGGTGACTATTTCAGACCCGTATCTATCAGGAGAATTTAAAGGAAAGGTATCGCTTACTGCAACCTATTCTTTATCTGGCTCTTTTTGACCACTAGGAAACTGTAATAGGGTCTAGGCTTGGAGGGACCCAAAGATTTTGCATCAACCAATCACTGCTAAACTCAGCAATTTATGGTAAAAGATATTAACTATCGATTTTTCAACGCCAGACCTGGCAACAGTGAGCTATCTGCTCTGGATACTACTGACTTCCGCCGACATTGAAACATTGAATAAACTCAAGATATGGCATCTTACCACTTCTGATACCTCACTACCGGCCTCCAAACTTTAATTGCAGTTTTTAAGTTTATTTGATGCCTTTCTTTATAGCATAAACATTACTAGCAGCTGAGAGGAGTTCATGCAGTTTAGATTTCCGCCATCATTTCTCGATTTCACTTTTCAAAAAATTATTTATTCAATTTGAGTTTTATTGCATTACAATTATAACAACAACAGTAACGCGTTGACAACATTGTTTACCATTTATGTCAAATGGTATACACCACTTACGTCGCAATTGCCAGGCAGAAGAAAAAAATATACAGTTCCCTGCTTCCTCAATCGCGACTCACTCAAGGAGTAACACAAAAGGCGCTATTGTTAGTTACATAACTGCTGAAAAATATGAAATTAATTTTTTTATACACAATTTTTTGTCTCTTCTTTTGCTGCTGCTTTGCAAAACGCTTGTCATTTACAGCGTATTCTTCAATTGAAAAAAAAAGAAGAGTATAGAAAATGATGCAACGACAACGACGACCACGTTGCTCTTTTATTCGCGCGCATTGACCTGCAAAAATGGCAGACAACACAATTCCAAACCACATGCTGAGGAAATAGAGAAGGTAAGGGAGTGATGAGGAGTATTTGGGCGAGAAAAACCTTTTGGCTCACCAGCAACTAACACCCAATAATGTATACTAGTGACTCCTCTGGTACACACAGAACCTTAGTTTGCGCACTTATCTTGCATATTTTGCATACCAGTCACTCTTTTTGTCTATGTGTGTGTTAGTGAATGTGTGTCTGTTTTGGTTTCCCGCATGTTGGATATGAAAAGAAAGTGTGTGTGAGTGCGGCGCACAAAGTGTGCATTTAATTTCATTCATTGAATTTCTTTTTTACTTCCGGCATGTCCTGTTTTTTGCTCTTCTTAGCTTGTTTTTAGCTTTTTATCGTACTCAGTATTGTGGCTGAGTTTTGTTCGTTGAGGTTTTTTTTTTCTGTTGGCTTTGTTCTCAGCTGTGACAACAATTCGTTTCTTTGGTATTTCTTCTTCTTCACTCAGTTTTTTGCGGTTCACAGTTGATTATTCTTTAGCAACTTCTCTAGCTTCGTGGTTATTTCTTGTAGCTTATCTATTTTACTTATTTTTTGTGTTGAATATTTGTTCGCTTTTGTTATTATATGAAATTCAATTGTTGCTATTTCAAACATCCAAACAAAAAAACAAGTTTTTATTGTATTTTTGTTTTTCTAAAAAGTTAAAATAGTTAACAGATAATGTAAGTGTGTTTGCTCCACACACTTGCGGAATGTAATTAAAGTGCATTTAAATTCAAAGGATTTATTTTTACTAATTATGAAGCTGTAATACTCTACGTTTTATGTATGCAAACGAATAAAGCTACTTCAGTTTTTACTTCAACAAAATTTGTTTGTTACACTAAACGATTCTATTTACAACTTGAGTTAGAAGTAACAGCTCTTTCACTGATATGGACGGGTTTCCAAATTCTTAGCATTTGGCGCAACCATTGGCTAACAAAAACTTTGAAGCTTGCCGGTCAGTGCGTTTGTGGTTTACAATGTCTTATAATTATATAACAGATTCGAAAGAAATTTTGACTTACCAATACAGTTTCTATGTAGTTACATACATACCATATGCAGGGCAACAAAAGCTTAATTGGATTTCCCAACCCTTGTATGTACAGCTTTCTTAGTTGTCAGTAGAAATATTTCTAATCACCAAACAACTCTTTGTCGTTGGATTCTGCGGGTGTGTTATTGAACTTGATTTTCATTATTTTTGTTTAAATTATATTGATAATTGACCCCGCATTGACTCATATGGCTTTATGGTTGCTTAAATTCAACTTTATATCCCAGTGTTTGACAGATACGAGAGAAATATAGCCGACGTAGTTGAAATCTTCCAACTATTTCTTGTTGTTCCATATAACACTCCGAGTTTTTCCATGCACAGAATTTTGTTAGGATAAAATAAAAATCTCTGTCTTACAGCCTTTCATTTTGGTCCAATCCAAACGGATAAATTTCCTCATTTCTTTTACTCAGAATAACGGCCACAAACTTTGTATGTGCCCAATCACTGACACGACTACGCTCAAAGGTGCACAGGACTACAAGGTCAGATGCGATTAAGTTTTGGTTTATTAGGGTCGACAGGGGAAGTGAATAGCTGCATTAGTGATTTGGTTGTTGTAATTGAGATTCAATTCCACAAAAATAGTTGATTACGCAGGGGGAAATCAATCTCATAGCTAACAAGTGATTTTTCAACTCTTTAGGGATTATCAATTGCATATTTCGAATTCCAAATTACAAAATTCAGTAATGGAATTAAAATTCCCAGGAATAGAATTGACCAGCAAATTATTTTCATTACTAGGAATTGGAAATGTTAATTACCAATTACAATTCCAAGGAATTTGAATTGTCCTAATATAATCGTTATTGCGAAGTTCTGTTTATACTATTAAATTAAAGGCAACCCTCACTAATTTACTTGTTCCACGATAACTCAGAGGCAGAGCTAGTTAAATTCAATTTCATTACAATTACAATTTCTAAGTCCAAGGAATTGAAAATCTTAATTACCAATTGCAATACTGAAATGCTTATGGACCAAAATTTTCCATCAAAAAGAATTAATTACGATTTACAATTTACATAAGGGATGAAAAACTTCTCAGTTTTTAAGTGCTTTTCCAGACGACCTCGATAGTCGAGTGGATAGTGCACTAGATTTTCATCTGGCAGGTTCGGGTTCGATTCCCGTCTTCGTCTGGTGGTTAATTTTTATGACTTTCTTATATTCACTATCAATATGAAGTGTATGAGAATTATAAGATAGAAGTAAATACATTGGTTGGTAATGGCAAAACCATCAAGCCGATAAAAAATTACAACATCGCCGTTCGGAATCGGCGTTAAACTGTAGGTCCAACTATGTGGTATCACAATGGGCCGTTCAGGCCTAAGTGTGTCTCTCGACAGCCACTCCAACCTAACCTAACCTAACTGCTTTTTCAACTCCTTTGCGGAAATGCATATTTTAATTCACAAATTTTATTCCAGTAATGGAATTGAACATTTTTCCATTTTCATTACTGAAGAATTGAAAATGTTAATTGTCAATAACAATACCCAGGAATAGAACTGAGAAAAAAAACCTACTTTCATTACAAGGACCTAGAAATGTTAATTACCTATTTCAAGGTATTGTAATTGAAGAGGAATTTAGCTTTTAAACTAGTCGTTGCTACCAATCTCTTCCCAGAGGAAATTGCTTTGATCTATATAGCAATAGCGAGACCCTGTTTTAAGGGGTAATCTCTAATTTCTCGTTTTCTTTTAGGCAAAAGTGGTTGGTGCTGTCTTATTTAATGCCCCAATTCCTAAGGCACCTATATAGTTTACAATGCGTAGAGATTAAATTGGCAATAATTGTTTTTCGGAACCAATACATGACTATTAATTCAAGTAAAATAGATTTTTTTATAAAATTTAATTGCTAGGAATCCAGAACCAAGTTAGCTTATTTCTCTTGACTCATTGGTTTTCTTGTTTTAGGCATTTCTATAGTGTTTTTTTTTTTTTTCAAATTTCTTTAATATTCGATTTCTCCTTGTATTCTACAAAAAAAGCATCTATCTTTACGTACCTACGATATATTTAAGTGCTCGTATATTAAACACCATCTCTCCTTTAATTTCCTTCTAAAATCCTATACTAAAAAAACTCTTCATTTTCACACTCAAAATCAGTTACCTGCTTCAATGCTGAAAATAAATACATAATTCATTTGCATTCAGCGGCAGTTAAACTCAAGAACAATGAAAAATGCTTAAAAATCGGACACAAATTTTTTATCCGTTCACTTTGCCACCTTCTTCAATCATTAGAAGCAAGTTGAATGCAATTGAAATTGATGAATGGACCATTGCAGTAATATCATAATCATGTCAACTGCATTTCTGCACTGTAGTACTGCACATATTAGTTTTTAGAGTAGTTATGGGTCAATTGTCAAAATTTAAATAATTTATTGAAGAAATTAATTGTAAAAACTAGTACTAGAAATTTTATGAATAAGATTGAAAGAAATTCGAAAATTTTATGATATTACAAATTTATTTTTCCTTCAATCAAATTAAAACAAATCTTCGCAAATTTATTTATGCATCGAAAATGAAAATCTGTTCTCTTTTCTTTAATCCCAATTCATTGGCATTGCATGGCACTTAATGAATTTTAGACACATTATTTAAATGCATTCGCATGATTAATGTCAAAAAATAAAGAAATCAAGCAAATAGAAATGTGCACAAATTGAATTGTCAGCAAAAACATTGGGTAGAAAAAAAAAAAAAAATGTTTGAAATTATCATCCATCAGCAGCTGCTGATGCTGGTCGCCATTACGTAGTTGTGCAATTTGTGTGCCGTTGGTTTCGGTTGTTCTGTACTCTCTTCCTCTCTCTTTCTATTTCCTTTCTTTTGCTAGCTCAGCGTATGAAACAAATGCAATTTTGGATGTTATCCAAAATGGCGTTTCATACAAAAGGATTCTGCACATTATACTTTTCTGTTTTTTTTTTTTCGTAGTGTTCTCCTCTATTGAAAGTTAATGAGAAGTAAATATATAAAGCTATAATTTTAATATTCCTTGCCAAATACATGTGAATGTGTATTTTAAGCATAGATTAAATAGACAAAAATTTGTAAAAACTATAATGGTGGATAGATAGCAGTAGGCAAACTAGAGATTAATGTTTTCTCCTCTCACTTTCGTGAGATATTTCCATAAAACCTGAAATCAATTAGGGGAATGAAAGGGTTCTAAGAAATTTTTGCTTCAACTGTATCATCAAAAATTAAATTTAGGACATCACTCAAATTTGGCAAAAGGATTTGGGCTTCATGATTTTTGCTTCAAGGCTCACGATTTGTTAGCTGTTTGACAAACGCCTCCACAATAGAGAGGCAATTATATTCCAATAATCTGGAACACGGTCTCATTTGGAACATGCTCTTTTACTACACATCAAAGTATATCTAATTTTTTTTTTTTTTTTAAGTTTATAATATGTATAATAAAATTGTATATATAAGCTATTTTGCAATGGCACTGACTACTATGGTCTTCGGCCAATGTCTACATTTAAACATAAAAATATTTGGGACATTCTCTGTCAATGGGAGACCCCCCCTCCTCCTGTCCAAAATTGGTTAAAATATTTTAGGGCATGTTTGGGATCAAATGAAAGCTTATTATCTTTAGTTTCGAATGCAATAAGGCCTTTTTTGATTTTGTATAATGGCGGACCAATATGGCGGCTGCAATTGTACCACCTCACCTTAAAATAATAGTTTTATCAAGCGTACGTTTACCTAAGTCATCTTAAAAAAACAGATAAAGCCTTTTTGAAGTGAAACTTCTTTTCTCTTGTCCTAGAGTAAAACCAAACGGATGTGACGTCGCGCATAAATTTGCAATGCGACATAATTTTGTCGAGCAATGTGCATGAGGGGCTAAAAATCAATATTCCGTAACTGAATTCACGAGCAAATTATATAATAAACTATTCATAAATAGTTTTAATTCAATATAACATAGATGCAGCGTCGCCATCGTAAAGTTTATGACAGTTATACATTTCACATACCGATGGCACAAATGTTCAAGGAATTACATGAAGATGTCGCACACAAAAAGAGTTCGTCTACAATTGTCATCGAAATTACCGGTACAGAGTTGCAATTTTTGTTCTAGCATTAATCCCAAAAAAAAAAAAAAAATTGGTTGTGTATTAACGAACACAAGGCAGAAGTAGAACTTCTTGTGAACTAAACGAAACACAAGCAAATGAAATTAAAAAACACAAGCCAATGAAGTAAAAAATTTAGCGATTGAAAAATTTCATTTGCTTGTTATTTGCTCACGTCTCACGTGACCCAAGCCATCAAAAAACTTCCCAAAAAACTTATTCTTCATTATTAATTTTGTTTTCACTCTAATAAAGTACCGCAAAAGAAACAGAGTAGGTATCTTTCTCTCTAAGTTCATGTCGTTATTTCTATAAAAGGCCTTGTTGCATTCGAAACTAGAAATAATAAGCTTTCATTTGAGCCCAAACATGCCCTAAAATACCTTAACTAATTTTGGACAGGTCTCCCATTGACAGAGAATGTTCCATATATATCTTTCTAGAAGCGTATTTTCATGAATATCACAATCTTATTAATTTTTTCAGGTTTCAGTCAAATTTCTTCAACAATTTCATATTTGGCATTAAAAAAGTGGGATGATACTCCTTTTCGGGAAATTTTCTTGAATACCTGCTCACCCCGGAGAGACCCCAAAAAAGTAAGAGCGCTTTAGTTATTTCTACGAAAGTACGCTTCACAAAAAGTTCACCATCCTTATTAAATTTATGATTATGAATTTTCAGTCCAATCATAATTTTACACTCTAGTGCTGTAAATCATTGAGAGTATACTATGAAAATACTTAAACCACATGCGTCATATGCAAATAATGTTTTTATTGAGCTAAAGAAAAAAAAATGGAATTTTTACCCTAATACGAAAAGAATTCCACCCTTCTTGTCATGTTAGAGAAAAAAAAAAAGAAATGAAAATTACTTTAAATAAACGGAAGGAAGGATAAAAAAGAGTGTCTTTTAGTGTTTTTATGCATCAAAAAGTTTCAAAAGCAATAAAATTCATGATGATAAAATTGTATGACGTACATAGAAACATTAAAAGAAAAGTTTCAAAACACATGAAAAGTAATTAATGTAAACTGTGTGATATTATTTTTTTCTGTAGGAATTCACAAATTGCAATAGTTAGTAAATTTATTGAAAAAAGTTTAAAAATTAAAACTAAAATACGCTTTAAAATTATTTTAAATGTATACAATTGAATGTTGCACTTAACCCTAAACCGCACGTACAAATCTGTGTACAAATCTGTGCGCTGGCTGGCGCTAATACTTTTGTAATCCACCAGCGATTGAATAACAATTGGCAGTACTCAGTTTTCAATTTCTCGCTTAATAGACGAGAAAAAAATTGTAAAAAAATGGCAAAAAATAAATAATAATAATAAAAGAACGTAGTTGATATAGAACAACAATAGTAGCTGCAAAAAAATATGAATGGAGAGCAGGGCCGTAGCCAGGATTTTTTTCGAGGGGGTTTTCATTCGACGAAAATATTCATATAAAATTTTTATGAAACTGATGTTTAAATACGATGATGCATTTGATGTCTTAAAGCTTTAGGGAAAATTTTTGCTTCCGAATTTTCTTGATCTTAACCTAAAAAAAATGGCCGGAAATGACAAAAAAAATTCACAGAATAATCAATTTAAATTTTTTCAAATAAATATTATTCAATGTGGATTCATTTTTTATCGTGAAACACATAATTTCAATAACTCATTGACTGATAATGAACCCAACTCCAAAAAAATGATTAAAAATGCCAAAAATAGTCAGAGACTAATTTTTTTCAAATGATTGTCAGTGGGAATTTGAGCCATTATCAATGATGAGGAGCCCAGCTGAGGTTGGCATATGTTCCCTAAATTCGTGCAGTCACAACATTGAAATCTTCCGAGTCGGGTGCTCTGAGCAATAATGGGTTAAAGGATTAATTATATTTTAAGATTAAGAACTTTGAGGCTTATTCAGTAACACTGTCGTGCATGGGTTTGGTGAATTTTTCCTAGTGTTTGCGAATGAATTTTTCATGCTGAACACGAATCTGAGGTCAAAAACTTAAAAAAATGGGGTTGAAACCCCTGAAAATACTGTTTTTGGCCATGTAGCACAACTTCATACGATTTTAATTCAAATTTATTTTTAAAATATTTTCTTTTATTTGAATTTTTAGAAAGAAACCGATTAAAAACTATTTGAAAACCGTTCAATAGATTTTGTTTTGACTTTTTTCCATCCACTGGCAATCAATATCAAAAATTAGGAAAAAGTTTTCATATTTGGGGGGGGAGGGGGAGGGGATGTCAGAACCCCCAAAACCTCCCCCCTAAATACGGCCTTGATGGAGAGTATGCAATGAAAAAGTCAACAATATCAGGAATAGCAACAACAAAAATAATAAAATAGCAACAGAAAAATGCCAATCAGCAAAAACAAAAAAAACCGATAGCAGGCAAAAACCAAGCGCGCGAAATATTGAACTCTGCATGAATTCTGATGTTGGTGGTGGTGTTGGTGGCAATGGCAACAATGGTAGCTAGGAATTGCAATAAAAACAACAATTGAATAGCAGCGGTAACTGGAAAGAAAGCTCCAAATTTCTGCTGCATGTGGAATATTTAGAATTATACTTTACTCATTGTTGTTGTTGTTGATTTGCTATTGTTATTGTTGGTTTCTATTGTGGTTGTTGTTGTTGTTGCAAAGCAGTTTCACCGATTAAAATTCAACAATTTGTGTATTTGTTTCAATACCTCGAATACTTACTTACTTACTGTTTTTTTTTATTGTTTTGTATTGTATATTTCAACTGAAGTCGTAATCCACAACATAAATACAGACACAAACTGTAAAAAATCATTTCAACAGATACTTAGAGTGGATTATCGCAGAGACGAACATAAGCTCTAGTAACGTACGAAGAGGCTGAGTGTGAATGGAATTGATAGGTATTGATATATTGATACGGTAGTACATAAATAGCTGCAAATGTTCAGTTTGAAGTTCAGTAAAAAATTCTGTCTACCTCTGTTATTTTAACATTGCGCTTTATTCTGTATGGAATCAAGCTGCTTTAAATTTGAATTGGAAAAATTCATGTAGACTGAAACGAATCATTGCGAATTTTATGGAGAAAGAGTTAAAAAAAATGTATACACTGCTTAAATCGTTTCACAAAAAAAAATTTGAAATCACAAGTTTCGATCTTCTTCTTGGCTCACCTTAAAACTTTAATCTAAAACTAAGAAATAGAGAATTTGCAAATAAAAAAAAATTTACTTTTATTTTTATTTTTGACTCTTCCCATAAAATAGCTCTAGCAAGCGCATGTGTTCCTCTCACCATAGCCTCTCAAAATAGTATCTCAAACTGCTACTTATCTAAGAATTATGTGTCTAGATATCATCTAATCAAGATAGGACTGTCCAGTGAAGCAGAGGGTCGTCTGTATTTCGAAAATAATGAGATGACAACTCACATTCTAAGTAAATGTTCAGCCCTGGCTCGGATCAGAAGGGACATTTTTGAGCAGAAATTTTTTTCGGTTAATAAAGTAAAATTATCTCCTATAAGAGATGTTCTGGCCTACGTTAGGCCAGCAGAAAGTATTTTGTTCTAAATTGGGGACTAACAGAAAATATGTTGTAAGTCGAAGTGCTTGCAACTTTGAGCTTCCCATATTACTTTAATAATTGATAATCGATCAAACGGTGGCTCACCAATTCTAAGTGCATACTTTGATCCTAAGCACTTAAAACACGTATCATCAGCTCCTCTATTGGTAATGATAAAGATAAAAAGGTTGACAATAGGGGCACACCACACCTCTTATTTGGAATCTGGCGGTGAACACACTGCTAAACAGATTAGACCAAACCGGCTGCAAAATAATAGCTTATGCAGATGACATTGCTATTGCAGTGGTGTCTGGCAAATATGTTTCTACTCTTTCAGAACGGCTAAATCACTCACTTAACATTCTGTCACTCTGGTGCCGTGAATTCGGTGTTAATGTAAATCCTGCCAAAACAGAGGTTATGCTTTTCACTAGAAAGTATAAAATACCAAATTTTGCCCTACCCAAAATTAATGCCTTAGCAAACGCGTCAAATATTTAGGACTTGTTCTTGATCCTAAACTTCAATGGAAAGCTAACGTAGCAGAGAGAGTACGAAAAGCCTCTTGCGCTCTATACTGCTGTAAGAGGGCATTAGGAACAAGATGGGGTCTTCAACCTCGAGTCACTTCCTGGCTCTATACAGCAGTGGTCGAGCCTAATCTTTATGGATCCGTCTTCTGGTGGCCAGCTACTGCAAAGGCGGTCAACCTTAAACCACTGGATAAGGTTAGGAGAACGGCAGCCATATTGATTGCTGGGGCTCTTCGTACTACCTCCACGAAAGCTCTCTTCGCAATTCTTCACTGGTTACCAACTTCATAACTGGTTAAGCAACAAGCTAAGTGCTCTGCTGCCAGACTCAGTGCCCTAACTCGCTGGACCCGGTCTAACCTTGGCCATTCTAAGATTCTAATCCACGATATGTCCGTTCCAACCAACGTAGACTACATTTGCTCTACCCTTAATTTAAACCACACGTTCTTTACACATATCCCCAGTAGAGAGGAATGGGTTAATGACGAGGTGGTCACTGACAATTCAATTGACATCTATACAGATGGATCCAAATTGGAGGAAAGAGTCGGCTGTGGCATCTTCTCTAGTAAGTTAGATCTCAGCCTCTCTTCCCGACTTCCTGACAATTGCAGCGTGTTTCAATCCGAAGTAATGGCTATCTATCAAGCGTCCAAGTGGCTTATTCGCAACGATTCATTCGATACGAATATCCGCATCTACATGGACAGCCAAGCTGCAATCAAGTCCCTTGCCGGTGTTTTCACTACATCAAAGCTTGTTCTTGACTGCCGATCTTCACTCAACTTGTTGTCGAGTCACTCGCAGGTTCACCTATATTGGGTACCTGGGCATATGGATATTTCAGGTAACTGCTATGCGGACGAGTTAGCAAAACAGGGCTCGCAGCTTACAGATATATCACCTTCCTGCACCATTGGTGTCCCTCTTACGTCTATTAAATTAGCCATTAAGCAAAACTACCTTAAGGAAGCAAAAAGATCCTGGGTAGCGGAGCATACCTGTGGTGTTACCAGGCTAACATGGACCACTATGGACAATAGACGGAGGTAGACAGCTACTCAACCTTAGCAGAAACTCCATCAGCATTACGACTTCGGTGCTCACGGGACACTGCATAATGGGGAGACATGCTGCAAGACTAGGACTGCCATTCAATGACTTCTGTCGGGGCTGCGGCTCTGAGAAAGAAGAAGAAGCAGTCCTCAATTTCATGTGCGAATGCCCATCCCTGGCCAGGAGGAGACTAAAACTCCTGGGCTCACCTTTCTTTACTAGCCTGTCCGAGCTATCATCCATAAATATTAAGGACATAGCCAGATTCATTATGGAATCCTCGTGGTTCTCCACTCCGTAAATGGGGGAGTCGCGCCGCACTGTGGTATCACAATGAGCCTAAATGTGCTTAAGTGTGCTTTCAAGTAGAAGGCTGCCACTGCAACCTAACCTAATCTTGATCCTAAGCGCTTCCTTCTACAGCATTCCTTTATTATACAAAATACTATTATTGTATAGTTAACTTAAAAAAGGATATTTTAAAGTTTGCCATTGATACAAATTTTAAGTAAATTTCAATTGATTTTTTCTTTTAATGCCAACTGAAATTAAGCCAAATATACAAGGAAAAAACAATCAAGGAAACGGATATGACAATTGCATGATTATCGATAGAGAAAAAGGAAAAAAAAAACAAAATTTGTATAATTTACGAGAGTTACACTTCCGGAACGCATTTGCTGCGAAAAAATAAAAAGACATTATTGCATTTCATATTTTTCTTTTACAATTTCTATTTAAGTGAAAATATTGTAGAGATTTTGCTTTTATTTATGCCAACAAAATGACAAAAAAAAAAAAAAAATAAAATAAAAAAAATGTGTTTGCTGTTGCGTGGGATGCTAAAGTTGGCGATGATAACGATGACGATAATGATGATAGTCACCACTTTGCTTGACAATCAGAGCAGCGTGCAGTAGCAGCACAAAACTTGAAATACTTGAAACTTTTCCACTTGCGCGCCACACTCTCTACCTCTGAAATAAAGTTTCGCGGCTATACTGCACCATAGTTTGTTTTCCGCCTTATGCACCATCCTTCTACTGTCATCTGCTTCTTTTATTTCTTATACTATTGCCAAACAAATTTATTGTTTCTCTTTTAGTGTAGTAAATACAAGTAGTTTTAGTAGTTGAATTATTAGATTGAAAAGTTTTAGCTGATAGCAAATGAGAATGAGCAGAAACATTGAAAGCGAATTAAGTGCAATATTTTGTTTCTGGTTAATTTAAAATGATGAGATAAAGAAAGAATATTAAAGAAAGAGAGAGAGAGAAAGCGATAGATTTGTAGCAATAAAGAATATTAAGAATTGTGGTAAAGAATTGTGCTTAATAGAATTTGAAGGCTATGTATAATAGAAAATTGTGATTTGTAGAAAGTTAAATCACTTGACAGAAGTTTTTATTTCTACCCTACACTCACAGCGTACTTTAATATGAGGATGACAGTGTAGCGTATTCAATGAATTCTGCCCATGATCGATATTAATTTCTTTAATAAACTTCAATATTTTTGAAGTGCATCTAAGCCAATCATTCAATGCCAATTTTACAGTAAATTTATTTAAAATAAAAGACTCAACTTACATGCATTTGGCTAATTACAATTAAAAAAGTATTATGCAATCATTATTTTTTTTATGTTGTATTTTTTGCTTTTTCATAGGTACTAAATATTGACAGCTTGATGTTTTCAACACCTACACATGAGCAGTTAAACCAGGCAACATGCCCACACAGCACTTCCCTGATTCTCATTTTCCTCCACCTACTCGAATTGATTATACTTCAATAGCGTATAGTAGTTTCATTTCGTTGAAAAGGCGGAGGCAGCGGTGGGGGAACAGGAAATCTCTCTTTTAATTGCCAATCGTGTGGAAAAATGAATTTTCCATCGCATTAGTATTCTGTGGCAGAAATTCATTCATGAAGCACTCATTAGGAAATCCTCTTTTTTGTCAGAGCCATTGTGAGAGCAAGCAGTTCTCTTGACTTTCACCACCCTACCCACCAACAGCATCATTCCCACACCAAGGCACACACTTATATAAACCAAAACACAAGTGCCCATAGGCAAAAAACTTACATTGGATGCTACTGTATCTACATATCTATAAAAGTATATTTATATATGTATGTATACGTGTATATATGTGTGTGTATGTTTCGTTGGTGTCGGTTCAATTACGAAACATTTAACATTATTTCCTCCCCCTTTCGCTTTATTGTCGTCGCTACTAACGGTTACGGTTTTGATGAGTTGAGTCAACGTATTTTGCAACATTTTCAATACTTGCTTGATGATTTTTTACGTGTGTGCGTATATGTGTGTGTATGTGTTTATATATATGTTTGCGTGCTACTTCACTTCAATGTTATTATGTTGACTAAAATCAAATTCAAGGAAGCAACCATAATTTTTGGCGTAACATGTTGCAAGTACGTGTTTCAATATGTCAGTATCCTGTGTTCTCTTGGCGTCTTCCTGTATTTGCAAGTATATTTACAAATATATATGTGTGTGTATATGTTTATATGCATGTCAATATGTGTTGAAGTTTTTGTTCATATGTTTCTTCTTTTTTTTTGTGTGTTGATTGTTGCAGTGATTTTGATATTGAGTGCTTTTTTTCCTTGCTATACATTTTATTGATGTTGTAAATTACTGGTAATTGAGCTTAATTTTTATACAAGTTATTCTCACTCGATTTGAAAACATAAAAACATCAAAACACAACGGAGTAAATTGTTGTTGTAGTTAGTTTTTATGTACCAAGTCACAATTTATGAACTAGTTAGCTATTTAAACGATAGTTTTATAAATTTACGTTAAACGTAGCATTATTATAAGTAAAGGGTTAAATTGATTGTCATATATAACATAAAAGAAGAAGAAAACGAATACAGAAATGTAAATGGATGAAAAGTCTCAAGGTACTCAAGGCGTTGGCTCAGCAATTTAATTTCAATTCTAACATTTTTCAATTCACCGAAAAAAGTTTAGGGAAGTAGTTTTTTAGAAGATGATAATATTTTATTTCTTCTAGACCTGTCCTTAGGCAGTTACTTAAACCCAAAATTATTTTGCTTTTTCGAAATATATCTGTGTCAATAAGGAATAACAGCTAAACTCAAAAGTCGAATAAAAACCTGCTGCGTATTTTATATTATAAATCCCAAAATGTTGGAAGCTTTCAAAATTTTTTTGCAATTTAGCAGTCTCCATAGTTTTTTATTAACTAAACTCTAATAATTATTTAAGAGCTTTCAATATTTTGGGTTTTATAATGAAAAATACGCAACAGGTTTTTATTCGACTTTTGAGTTTAGCTGTTATTCCTTATTGCCACAGATATCATTTGACCAGGCCTGGTTCTGGACTCTCGAAATTTATTTGAGAATGTTGGTTTCTCAGGCCCAGCTCTACAAGTTTCTACAGCATTGTCGATGCCAAAGAAAGGTTTCAGTTTTCCTTCTCTAAATCTCCAAAGTTTCCACTGGTATGGTAAAATATGGTTTAGATAGTTTCTAGACAAGTTTTGGTGCCTAAGTAAAGTCATCAATTTCTCAGGCCTTGATTTTAAAATTTGTTCTCTCATATAGCTAAAAAATTCCCTCACTTTTAAATTTTCAAGTTCAATTTCCCAAGTCCAACTCTCGAAGTCTCTTTCGGATTCTTAGTACCAAAGGAATAATATCAGTTTCCCAGGCCCAGCTTCGAAAGTTTGTATCGTATTATTGGTGGCTTAAGAAGGATATTAGTTCCCCAGATTTGGTTTTGGAAGTTATTACTGAACTTTCGATAGCTAAGGAGGATTATCAGTCTTCTAGGCCTGGATCTGGAAGTATGCCATTGTATTCTTAGAATCTTAAGCAGAGTATAAGTTACCCTTTATTTGGCTTTATTTGGGAAGTTACTAGTGTATTCTCTGTAGCTAAGAAATAATATCAGTTTCTTAGAACTAGCTCTGTAAGTTTCTACTGGGTTCTTGGTAGCTGAGGGACAACATCAATTTTCTAGGGTCTAATCTGGAAATCTCTACAGAGTTGTTGATTTCTGAGGATTGACATCAAATCCACAGGACCAGCTCTGCAAGTTTTTACTGTATTTTCGATGGCTAAGATACAATATCAGATTTATAAGTTTCTGTTAGAAAAGGATCAGTGATTAGAAAAGGAAATAAGTTTCCCCAAACATAACTTAGGGGGGTTTCTACTTTTTGATTTCGGTGGCTGAGGAGTAATATCATAGGAATAATGTCCCTAGGCATAATTCTATAAGTTTCAATCGGATTCACGGTGAGTAAAAATGGATGTCAGTTACCCAGGCATAGCTCAGGAAATTTCTATTTCAGATCTCTAGTCTTTGCTATTTATCTTTCTGTTGGATTTTCAGTGGTTAAAGAAGAATATTTGTTTCCTAGCTCAGGAAATTTATAGTAGACTTTCAGTGATTAAAGGAAAACATAAGTTTTCTAGGTCTACCTTTGGAAGGTTATCAGTATTTTAGACCTAATTCAAAAAGTTTCTACTATATTCTCGTTTGCTATGGAAGAATATCGGATTCATACAAAAAAAATGCAAGTGACGTTATCTCGCACAGCAGAAGAATCAAAAGATGTGACATGGGTTAAAAAGGCTATCTATCCGCTGTCTATTTGTAGAATTGAACATTTTTTTCTACCGATGTTCTTTTGTCATGTTGATAACAATGGAATCGCAACGCTCAGTCTAGTCGCACAATGTACTATTAGTAGTATTTAGTAGTGGTATATATAAGTAAATGGTACAGCAAAATTGTAGTCCTCATAGAGTTGATTAGAATATAAGCTAAATCTGATATGTATTCATCGGAAGTTTAACCAACCACTGGCCTCAAGTTTTGCAGTCTCCTTGTTACTGTGCCATGCGATTCTTATTTCAGATTCCGCCTCAATATAATGAAATAGTACAAAACTGACATTTGCTGCCTATGCAGATAAAATATAAGGAGTGTCCAAAATATAAGAATATTTCTTAACATATATAAAATTCAATAATTTTTAAACAGTTGATCTTTGAGTTTTGATTTTTTTTTTATTCAATTGATAATACTTTACAAATTACAGAAAAATATAACTTAAATAGTTCTAACCACTATTTATGAACTCGTGGACCTTATTTGGTAAGCCTTCCATTAGAGATTTGATAGTTGTTTCAGACACCTTTTTGGAACACGTTGCCTTTTAAAATCTTCGATATTTTGTGACACATTTTTTGTGCTCTTTAAGTTTCTTTTCACAAGAGCCCAATATCTTTCCACTGGTCTTAGCTCCGGACAATTTGGAGGATTGAGATTGGCCTCTCTTGGTACAAAAACTATTACTTTGGTACTACTCCAGAGCTTTCTTGCCGTAATAACATGATGCCATTGTGCTCTCTTATGAAAGAAGGGAGTCTTTTTTTCAAACATTCTTTGATGTTTATTTCGGTATTTATAGAGCCCACTTTAACAAATGACGTGTTTCTTTTGCCGCAACTGCATATAGCTTGCCATACCAGGAATTTTTTAAGAAATTTTGTTTGCTCTTGGATTCTAAATTGTTCTTCGACGTTTTCTCCAGCATCAGCAATATACAAATTTTGACCCGGAAGCTGCGTAAAATCTGCCAGTACATAAGTTTCGTCGTCCTTTATACAACATGAATATTTTTGTATGAAATTCGATTTTAATTTCCGAGCCCTACTTTTGGCGTCTAAATTTTTTGCAGCATTCCTGTCTGGAACTTTTTGGACTTTGTATCTTTTCAAATCTGCATTGGCTTTAACTTTTCGCACCAAATAGTCAGAGCACTGGGCTAACCGGTCAGCTTTTCTACCAGATGTGTTTGGAGATCTTTTCAATATGCTTTCTATTTTCTTGGCTTACCCAATATCATGTGGTCCTTGTTTTCTTCCCGAACCAGGTTTCCTATCGATGATCAAACTCTCCTGAAACTGTTTAATAACATTGGAAATAGTTTGACGGTAGACCTTCAATTCTTTGGTCAATTTTTTGTAGGACCAATTTGGATTTTTTTTGAAAATTTTTAATAATTTTAAGACGTTCTTCTTTTTCTTCACTCATTTTGATCAAACTCACAATAAATCAACATGTTTGTCATAAAAAATAACAACTGACATATTTTTCAAAGATAACTAGATCAAGGAAATTTTTAAATTTTACACCCAAAAAAAAAATTATTAGGTAAAACGTGCGTTAAGATTTTTTCAATCTCACTTCTTATAACGAATTGGGGTTTACAGTCTTCAACTACAAATGACTTTAAATCTAGAAAAGGTTTGTTGCTTGTTCAATTCTAAATTATATTTCTATATATATATATATGGTATGTGCTTTTTTAACACAACAAAATCTCTTTGAACTTTAATTTATCTTTTAATTGCTATTTTAACTGCAAATTAGCAATAAAATTTAGTCCAAAAACATAAAATATAAAATTCCTTTTTCAAACATCACACAAAAACAAAGAAAAAATCGACAAAAATATAGATAACAAGAACAAAGGGAAAGAAAAAAAACCGAAGAAGCATAAGCGTTAATTAACTGCCAAAGATAATTGCATTACGCCTAAGCATATGCTAAGCAAAAATAATTTTCCTATTATTTTCGGATTTTTACGGCGCATTTTAAGGGGGCTAAACTTTCATTAAGAAATTTCGAATATCTTTTGTTTTCCTACATACTTCTAGTTAAATACTCATATATTTTGCCTAATTTCTGTTTAATAAGGCACAATTATGTATAGAAATGTAGGCAGCTCTACTTTCTTATTGAACAAAAACAACATTGAAGAATCGTGACCAACGATGAGATCATGTCGCTGCCATTAATTATTGATGACGATGTTGCTGTTGCTGGTTAATGATGATGTTATTGACGGAGAATGATGTTTTCATTATGAGTGTCAGATTCGTTTTTCGATTTAGTCTATATATGTGGCAGTTTCTTTTAGATTGGCAGACCATTATCTGCCAAGAAATGTAAGTAGTTGGGGTGGGTGTGTATGGCGAATAGGAATGAAATTACCACACAGCTGGCAAATTTGCAACTATTGCGGTTATGTGCAAAACATGTTAAATACATTAGTAAGTATAAGCAAGCTATAACTTTGAAAATAATTAAAATTTTTTATAGCAGCGAAAATCTTTTTATGAAATTAAATTTTATTCTTTTTTTAAGCTTTAAAAATATCTGCATATGGGGAGAAAAATTTGAAAATTTTATTCTGATGCCTAAAAAAATACTTCAAATCCATGTAAATTTCAAATATATTTTCTTTAAAATTCATCTCTCCCTTTGTTCAGTAAAATGCTTCGCTTTCTATCACTTACCCCTCCAAAACAAAAAACTTACTTTCCTTTTGTCAAAAACCCAAACCAAATTGACACAAATAAATCATTATTCTGCTTATTTATCATATCCTCCAGGAGCAATTTAACTTTTTTCCTTTATATTTTGTGTTTCTTGATTCCTTATGCAACACTTCACTTTCATAGGTAAACAAAGGCAAAAAAAAAGAAAAAGCAAAAAGTTTTAAAAAGGGAGCAAACAAATGAAAATGATGAGCAGCAACAGTGGCAGAGTAACAATATTTGTACCAAGCAGCAAACCTAAAGGCAATTTGTGTATTGTTGTTGTGGTAATATTAAAGCACAAAATTTGTTGGTCAACTTATTTTACCACTTTCATATTTGTGTAAGCCGAAGTCAGTCAACAAATATGCGGCAACTAGCCACAAGGGCACCACTTTTCGTGAAGTGAAGTGTGAATGGTGGCATATAAAAAAAAACTGTATTATAGTATCCTCTTGTAAGTAAAACGCACTTGAAATGATCCTTAAGGAGTCTTATAAATATTATTATACTATTTATGTTTGAGTGTGTGTATGTGTAAATGACACTTGAGTTCAAGTTGCAGATTGTTCAGACGAGTTTTTTCTTTTGAGTTGTTCATTTTTTCTGGTATGGAAAAGTTTTGCTAATAAGTTTACTAAGGATGTACAGTGGCACAGTATATATTTCTATTTCTAAAGAATTGTAAATATTGCACTTCTATATTTTGGATATTTTGCAGAGGATAGGCAGGCTTGTAGAAGGAAGGCATGGTTATTACCCTTTGTCAATAACGATTTTTTTTAGCAGCTATTTCCAGGGAGTAAACCGAATTTGGTATAATTTGTTTTTATATTCCATATAAGTTGTTGAAAATTTCACCTGTAGGGGAAATCTACTACCACTTGACCTTTAAGAAATATGTGGTCAAAGTTAAGTTGAGATTACCAAAGTTTGGTTTGAGATTTTGGGGGACTCCACTAAGCATGCCCATACCTATGACGCCTAATCATGGACATTACAGGGTGACAATTGTAAAGTGACGCAAGTTTAATACTCTGCAGCAAGCTTTGCCATTTACCGTTACCTTAATTTAAAAAGCAAATTCATTCATCATTGGCTTTGCTTTTAATTTCATTTGAATTTTTGTTATTACATTTTAAAATTTCCATAAAAATGAACAAGGAAAATATTCGTCGTGAAATTATGAAATTTCATTTGGCAAATTATAGTAGCCGTCAAATTGCAAAGGCTTTAAATTTGTCAAGTCGTACGGTAGACCGAGCTATTATTCGATATAATGAAACTGGAGGTTTTGGAGATAGAGACCGGGGAAAATTTTCAACAGTTGCCACTACTGGTTTAACAGAAAAAATTCGTAAACGAATCAAGCGAAATCCAAGGCGCTCAATGAGAAAAATCGCTAAGGAAGTGGGAGTAAACCGTGAAACAGTGCGAATCATTGCAAAATCAAAGCTTAATCTTAAGTCGTACAAGCTCCGAAAAGCTCAAGATCTGACACAGAAAAAGAAAGATTTGCGACTGCAAAGATGCAAGGCGTTGCTACGCTCCTCCGTGTTAAAAAATGTTGAAAATATCTTGTTTACAGATGAAAAAATTTTCACGGTTGAACAACATTTCAATGCGCAAAATGACCGAATGTGGCTAACATCATCATCGCAACAAAATAGGACTGTTGGCCGAGTTCAAAAGCCAGCTTCCGTTATGGTACGGGCTGGAGTTTCCGCTAATGCCAGAACCCCTCTAATATTCGTTGAAGAGGGTGTTAAAATTGACCAGGTTGTTTATCGGAGCATTTTAAATGAACATGTTCTTTCGTGGGCCCAAGATACATTTGGAAATGAAAACTGGACTTTCCAGCAAGATTCTGCACCTTCCCACATGGCAAAATTAACGCAAACATGGATAAAAGACAATTTTTCTGGATTCATAACATCTCAAGAATGGCCACCATACTCCCCAGACTTGAATCCAATGGACAACTCTATTTAGAGTATTTTAGAGAGTAAGGCTTGTGCATCTCAATACCACAGTCTGGAGTCGCTGACAAATTCATTAGAGAAAGCATGGACTGAAATTGATCAGGAAGTCCTGCGGCGAACAGTCCTACGATTTCCGGATCGATTGAAGGCATGTGTGCAGGCTAAAGGAGGTTATATTGAATGAGGTGGGGTTCAAATGAATGCTTATATATTCAGCAATGTTAACACTTAATTGTACTTAATGGAAGTACGTCCTTTTGAAAATAACTGCTGAAATGTGTGCGTCACTTTACGATTGTCACCCTGTATACATAATCATTACTCGCTTAAAACCAATATACCCTGTACATAGAGTATATCCATATAGTATAAAAATATTATACAATTGTTTTATTCCAAATCAACTGTGTAACAGAGCTGTAATAGAGTGCAGTCTTTTTAAGTTTGAAGTCAACTGACTTCTAAAAAAATGATTGCAATAATCCAGTCTTTCTGTGAATGCGGAATTAAGACTTTGAAGTCACAAGTCATATTAAAGTCAATGACTTATCCTTAATTTTTGAAGTCATTTTTTTAAGTCATGAATGATCAGTCTCTTATTTGCAGTCCTAATCTCAACAAAGTATTAATTGACTTGAAGTCACTCATTTTGAAGTCATTTAAAATGAATTTAAGTCATTTGAAGTCAATTGAAGTCATTTGAAGTCAATTGACTTCAATTTATTTCAATGAAGTCAATTGACTTAACCGAAATAAATTGAATTCATGGAAATAACTTGGAAGTCATTTAAGTTATTTTTTCAGAATTTTATATACTTTTATGTTCACACTTGTTACGAATTATTTTTCTTGTTGCAAATATCCGCCCAAACCTAATACGCTATATAACAAAGCACGTGAAAATAACATTTGTAAACTAGTGTAATCAATCTGCAATGTTATTTTTGTTTTTACATTGTGCCGTTAAAATTTAATAAATACATTACACTGTCGTCGGCAATTGAAATTTAGAATAGAGATGGGCACATGACGTGATTTTCGTGAGAGTTGATATGTATTATATGCTTTTTCACAACTGTCTTATTGTCGTTAAAATCATGAACAGCTTTTTTGTTTAATTAAATAATTATACTACTTATAAATACTGTTTATTTTTTATCATTCAGTAACAGACTTAACTCAGTGAAGGTGAAGTCTCAAATAACTGCAAGACTTCAACCCAATTTGAAGTCATGACTGTGACTTCAAACCAATTTGAAGTCATGTCTGCCACTTCAAGTATAATGTGAAGTCATGTGAGTGATTGTGACTTATTTGCATTGAAGTCTCAAATTGATTGCTATAATCAATGAGCAGTCATTGACTTCAAAAAGACTGGTGACTTAATTTTTTAAAGTCATAAGTCTCAAATGAAATCAAAGACTGTAATCAGAAAACGTAATTCATTTCCAGTGACTTCAATGAATGCAGTTCGAAATGACTGCAATCTTTTACAGCTCTGCTGTGCAAGCAACTTAGGAACCCTTTAGTAACCAATATAGAACGCCTTCGATTTTAAATAGATTGCAGCAATACTAAATCTGCTTTGCTAGTCTTATTCTAGAAAGTTCTAAGAACCGAAAAAAGGTTCATAGTTTTTGAATTCTATCCCACAGTAAAACAAAACAAACGGATAAGCTTCGTAGAACTCTCACACATACGAAACAGAAAATTCTCATCATTATTTTTATTTCTTTACGCCTGATTTGTAAATTGCATAGCCCTAAAGGTTGTCACAACAACAATAAAAACTTAACATACCAAAACAACTTCAATTCATTTCGAGAGAGAGAGATAGAGAATAACAATAGAAAAAGAAAATGAAAGAATTTTGTCTAAAGAAAATAGTAGAAGAAAAGAAGGTCATAAAAATGCCCAAGTGAATAATAATCATGTTGATGGCGTTGGTAGTGTCGTTGTACTCATGCATCAGCTGCGTCATATATAAACTCATACACTCTCATATACATGCATGCATACATTTATAAATGTGTTTGTATGATCCTGCTGGGATTGTATATTTTGTAGTCTATTTAGCGCACATTCTTTTTAGTTTCAACTTTGCATCTGTCTACTTGTCTTCTAAATAATTTCCAACAGGAATTAACTTTTATTATACAACGATAAAGTGTACAAAAATTTTCGCTTAAAATACAACCAGAAAGCAGTGAACAAAAAATTACAACAAAATAATTACACTTAATTGAGTGGAGTTAGAAGTTGTATTTTTCCTGCTCCCTCTATAGAAATGGATGTAACATTTTTTTTTTTCGTTAAATCCTTTTTGTGTTAGATATATTTATGATGATTATTTTTTCTTCCGTATACACGGTGTAAAGTAAGCAGCTCTGGTATAATAAATTTTCAAATACTTATGTTAAAAGAAATAAACTAGCAGTTGATATTCATAAGTTATTGACATAATAGGCTAGTGAAAATTAACCAAAATAAAAACTAGTAATTTTTCTCTTAATAGCTAAAATATGCAAAAAAAAAAAAAAAAAAAGATTTGGTACATCTATTTTAAATAAATTTTAATGTCCTTTATCATTTTAATAAAAATTTGATATAATAAGGCTACAAGCGCCAATCAATGGGCTTAGAACTTCACCTTACACCAGCGATCATTACATTTTGGTTTTTAGAACCAAAAACTAGAACTGTAATTTTAGGCACAAATCCAATAGGATGAGCGAAAAAAGACCCAAGAATTAGTGGTGTACTACTGTAACTCGCTTAGGATGAATGTTGAAATCAAATTATCTACAAGGAATTTCTTAAAAAATAATCCTTAGTTTATTTATGGGGAAGAGGTCGTGAATTATTTGTGCTCTTCAAGTAACTAAACCATCGGTAACCGAGAAAAAAGGATTCAGCATGTAAATATCTGTTTCGGTCAGACATGGGCCACAGGTTGGAGTGGGCCACCCGAATAACTGTAAGACTAGTGACATCTATGTCAAACCGCGCACATTATTTATCGTATTTTGACGCGAGCTCATTCTTCTTCCTCAAAATCCAGGCCACGCTATCGCTATTGAAATTTGCAGTGTCGCTGGCTCGTTGTCTTGCTCTCCTTGGCCGGCTTGATCGCGTGTTATTCATAATTCAAATTTTTGAATTATCATCGCAGTAGGCCGTCTGCATCGTATGATGATCCCGTTATTTTTGTGTGCGCTGCTAGCAGCATAAACCATAACGTTTGTTGTTGGTCTAGGTATGCTGTGATATTCCATGGCAGTGTTGTTGGTTCTTTTTGATGTACGAGACTTATTCTTCGTGGTTATCCCAGCGGGGAAAGCGCTGAGTCGTCCCCTGCCCCGTGGGAACAATGCTACGTTTTGCGGGACAATTTGGTCGGCCAAAAATTGTGCCGAAACAATATCTCAACCCTCTCCAGAAGAAATTTGGAATCAGAACTACCATAGCAGAGCTAAATACGTTGAAGCAGAAAAAACGTAAAAGCACTTAGTATTGGATCAGTCCGTACATGCAAGAGAGGAACTGCTGGCTTATGTATTTTCCGTTTCTGTAATTTTTTGATTAAAATAGCTAATACAGTACCCGCTCGCTCATGTGAACTAATTCAGACAAGCATAGTTCACATAAATGAATTGTTCATATAACCGAAAACGTAAATATATGTATATGTTATTATACATATTTATCTCCTTAAATTAAAAAATTTTGTTTTAGTGAATAAAAAGCATCTTTTTTTAAATTCATTGCATATTGTACAAACATAAAACTTTTGTTTCCGAGTTCAATTAAAAAAAAGCACACATTTTAAAATCGATTATTATACATATAATGAAAAATTGCTTCTTTTTGTTTTATTTTTATTTGCGTTTAGGCTCATTTGCAATGATTGCTCTTTGCATGTACAAAACAACAGCATTTCATCACGTCGCCTGAGAATTGATTTGGCGTATGTGTGTACAAATTCATATACCTATACGCCAAATCAATTCTCAGTCGACGATCAGTTGTACAGTTTTCGTCAGCCCAAACAATGATTTTATTGAAAGCATCTAAAACTTCCGAAGTGTTTACTGCAACCTTCCGAAGTATTTACGGTAACCTTACATTTTCGTTAAAAGTTTCATATGTACTTAAAAGCAAAAAAAAAACCGACTTGAAAATAAAAACAAGTAAAATTAAAATACTGTTCACTTAATAGAGATTAGCCTTGTTCACTTTTTAGAAACTCGTGTACAAAAAATGTTGGGCTTTTTTTCGTTTACTCGTTTGGATGTTCATACATATGAGCGTCTATATAACCGAGCGGGTACTATAGTTTCGAAATTAACCAACTTAAACTTTGTGTGTGTGCAATTGTTACTTCAAGAATAAAGAATTTGTAATTTTTTCTTGAAGGAAAATCAGTATTGCCATTGTTTTTGAGAATAGTTATGCAAGATTGCATTTTCAGTGTTTACAAAAAGGCGCCAAGATCTATTACTATATTAAGTTAAACTAAGTTTAAGGACAGAGAATTATTCTCCTAGCCCCGAGGCAAATATTTTTATATAAATTAAAAGAATTGCGTAAGTAGAGGCACTACAAAATGACGAAAATGTGGAGCACTCTGCTAAAACTTGTTCTCCCAAATTCAAACCAACTCAACAAACTTTTGTTTGAGCGATATTTAACAGGTTTAGTGAAAGTTTTTTTTATGAAAGTGGTAGCAAAAGTGTATGTACATAGAGACAAGTAAATCAGACTACCCATTTGAAGTTTCTCATCAACGATCTTAGTGATATATAAGCAACTAATAACTGAAAATATAACCAAGAGTTACTAGATTTTATATTCAATTATTTTCAATGAATAGAATACTAAAAAACACTTCACACCGTCACGTAGTGCAACTAGACAATCTATAAATAAATAAAACAATTAAAACTACTATTAAATTTAGCAGCCAATACAAAAACACCATCATCCATTTAAAAACACAACCACAATTAACAGATTAAACCAGCACCAAGTACGAAAAGAAGCACATAAATAATTCTAGGTACAATAACAAATCTAACGAATCAAATAACCCATTGCTGTTGTTGCCTCATTCCCCAGTTGGAATTGCATATAAACAAAGCAAGCAAAAAACAAATGTTTTATAGCAACCAATTGCTGAAAATTAAATTAACTGCAAACGAGTGAAATTTATAAGCTGCTAAAGAAATTGTAAATCTAAGTCGTTACTGTTTCATAGCATTATCCCTTATACACTTTTACTGCTCAGCTAACACTGCTCTACTTCCCCTGTCAACACTGTTCCCCTTCCACATTCAACACTGTCCGTCTCTTATTTTAATAATTTTCGGAAATTTACTTATAAAATTCAATTGAAACTTATTTTAGTATTCATCAAACGTTTTATAACTATTTTTCTTATTTTTATTAGCAAAGCACAGGGGGAGTATAAAGAGGGCTAGGGGAAAGCTCAAAAACAACATTGAATTGCACTGCTATTTCTGCCTTTTTCATTTTCATTTCCATTTTCAAATATGATAACCACAAAACGCTTTCATATTGTCATTGTAGCTATAGCTTAAAATTGTTGCCCGCTGTCGTCACTGTCCGGCGGGAATTATTTCTTTTTTCTTCTAAATTTTTTTTTTTTGGTGGATGCCATTATTATCACTACCAGAGTAGTAGTAGTAGAAAAAAAGTATATACAGCAACACTGTTGGCATACAATTGACATAGTGAATGACAGTTAATGGAAACGTCTGTTGAATTTGAATTGTCATTTTGAGATAAATGTAACTCTCCATAGCAGTTTGGACTATTTTTGAATATTTTTTTTAGTTTGATTCTTTGAAGCTAATCCGCGCTGGCAAAGTGGCGTCATAACGTCCGAAAAATAAAGAAAAAAACACTTTTTTTTTTTCTTCTGTGCAATGCAGAGTAGGTGGAGTTGATGGAATTGGCATGAGAGCTACTGTAAAAATATTTCAATTGTTCGTACGTGTTTGTAATTTTTAATAAATTATGAGTTTCATGATATAAAAATGAAAATTCGTTCGTTCGTTCTAATTTTGAATTGTATGTAATATTTAGGTTAACCGGAAGTGATGAACATTTGTTAGTGTCGTTGTTGTTGCTACAATTAAATAAATGCTGTGTTGTTGTTTGTTTTAACGAGCATAATTTGAAGCAGAAAAATTTATGTATTCATTTTATATTTTTTCTAGAATTTATAGATTTTTTCCTCCACTTACATATTTCATTGTGCATTAGTTTAATAAATAAAATTAAGCGCCCATTTTTTATGTGCTTCTTGTGAGAAACTTAAATATTAAATGTAGCTGGTGCCACAGTGTCGCAAGGCAACCAATTTACTTTATCTCTGCTCTTTTTCCCCGACCTTTTGCCTTTTCACTTTAAACTCAACTACATACAACGTACTTTTTTTTTATATGTATAAATTGCTGCTTTTCTTTTTAATACTACTCCTTTATTTTAGCATACTTGCACTTTTCTTTTTTATGTTGCTTGCTGTGCAATTAGTGTGGCATTGTTTTAAGTTTTTTTCATTTGACTTTGACTTCTCTTATTTTTACTGTGGTTGTTGGTATCTTTCTTTGCTTTATAAGTAAATTTACGCTTTTATTGTAAAAGTATTTACAACATACAAAAAATAGACAGAGTAAAACGCTTTTAAATATACTTTGCTTTTTTATTTTATTTCTTTTTTCTCGCTTGCTACAATACGAAAAAATGTGCAACAAGCAACAGTGGCATCACTGCTAAAAACTGTAGTCAAAGTGTTTTTTGCATTTTTGCTTGCATAAAAATGGAGTGTTTTCTTCCTCAAAAGCACTTTGAGTTTCAGTGTTGAAGTGTGCGCTCTTTTTTCTGTTTCCTTATTCGTTGGCAACGCTTGATTAAGCTATTGTAAGCTTGTAAATTTGGTTTTTGTTTCAAGTAACACAATTCTGCGGTCAGCAACATTTTTGAAAAATTAAAAATAGTCTTAACAAAACTTGAGCTAATAAATTGCAATGTTTCAAAATTTTCAAGCGAAACGAATTAAAAATGTTTTAAATTTATTTTGTAAGTAAATTTTCCTAACAGACTCACGCACGTCTTGAGGTTTTCAGTGTGTGTTGCTGCCCCTTTTCAGGAAATCAAAGTTACGCACCGTAGTCTTTGGCCTTCTAACCTTATTTTCAAAATAAACAGGAACTTGGGTTCTTTGATAAAAAGTAGATGGAGCTTTTAAAATAACTAGTTGGGTTCTTATGTTTGAAACATTTAATTTTAATGTTATTATGTAAACGATGTCCAAGTTTTTAGTAAGGGATGTAGAAGTCGCTATTTGGGGCTGATCAGTAGGTTGAAAATGAGGCCAGGAAATTTACGGAATCCTTTCGGAATATTCTGCAATTAGTGAGGAATATTCTGAATTCAATTCGGAATATTTTTAGGTCAATTCGGAACATCCTGAAGCTAAATGGGAATAATCTGAATCCAATTTAGAATATTTAGAAATTAATTTAGAATATTCTGAAACCGATTCGCAGTATTGTGAAATCATATTTTAATATTCTGAAATCAATACTTAATATTTTGAAACCAATTTAGAAAATCCTGAAACCAATTTGGAATGTTTAAAAAAAAAAACTTTTGTAACTAATGTGTAATATTCCTAAAACGTTTTGGAATACTCTGAAATCAGTTTAGAATATTTTAAAACCAATTTCGAATATTCTGAAACTAATTTGGAGTAACGTGAAGTCATTTTCTAAATATTCTGAAATCAATTTTAAAAATTTGAGACGAATTTGAGAAATTCTGGAGCCGATTTGGAATATTCTGCAACAAATTTCAAATATTTTAAAGTCACTCTGAAATATTCCAAAATCCTTTTGGAACAGTCAGAAATCGGTCACCTCATGATAAACCGCTAGACTATAGTTCCAACTACCTAATGTTCGATTCGGTTTAATATAATGAAATCCGTTTGAAGTGTTTTTAATTCAATTCGGAATATTGTGAAGTCAATTTGGAATATTTTGAAGTCAATTTGGAATTATCTGCAGTCAATTCGAAAGATTTTGAAATAAAATTAAAATATTTTGAAAGTATTCATGTTAGAATATTCAGAAATCAATGCTTATTATTTTGAAGCCAATTTAAGAAATTCTGAAAATAATTTGGAATATTGGCAAAATCCTTTGAATACTCTGAAATTAATTTGAAATATTTTTAAATCAGTTCGGTATATTTTATCAGGTTGATCTGATCTCAGAAAATTCTAAAGTATTTTTTAATAATATGGTGTGGTTTCAAAATATTTCAAGTTTAATTCAGAATATTTTGAATTGGGTTCATGATTTCCTATATTTGTTTTCAAATGCTTAAAAATTATTTCGGAATATTCTAAAAGATTTACAAAATACTTCAAATTTGTTTTAGAATATTCTAAATTGATATCAAAATATTCTAAATTGATATCAAAATATTCTTAATTGATATCAAAATATTCTAAATTGGTTTTAAATTTATTTCAGCATGTTCCAAAATTTATTTCAGAATTTTCAAACTAGTGTCAGACTAAGTTTAAAATGTAAAAAATTAGATTATATTTCAAGATATTTTAAAATGATGCCGAAATATTGCAAATTGACTTGATTTTAAAATATTCTATACAGATTTCGAAATATTCAAAATTTATATCGAAATTGAAGTCAGAATATTACAAATTAACTTCAGAGTATCCAAGTCCTCAGGCTAAAAAAGGGGATTTTAGAATATTCTTAGACGATTTCAGAATAGTTTAAAAATGTTTTGGAATATTAAAAATTATTATTAAAGTGACTCCGAGTTCAAAGACCAATTTTTGTTCTAGTGAGACCATTAACCATTGAAGTATTGAAGCCCCTTGCTTAAATACTGATTCAAATTAAACACAAATTTTAGAACTTTTTTTTTTTAAAACATGTTCCCAAATTAAATCACTGAAAGTTCCAAACAAGCAAACAAGAAACAAATATGAAAACCAGCATATTTCAGTTTCAGTTTTACTTTCGCTTTTAATTTAAGTTTGCAATTGTAACAAAAACCTTGCATAAAAAAAATGTTCCTCAACAAAAAATAGCCAAGGGTGTTCAAAAAATAATTGAACACGAAACTGAGAAACTCGGAAAAGAAAAACAAATCCAGAATTTTCAATACATTGCTAAAAAATGTGGTTAAAAATATTTCCGAAAAACTTTTCGCAAAAAATTAAAAGTTGTGACCTTAAAAATCATTGTGCTGTCAACACAAACTTACAAACTCATACATATCTAAATGCATGTATATACAAATGTACAATATATAAATGTTAAAAGTTTAAGTAAGGGTTATTTATAAATAAATAAAAAATTGTATCGCATAAACATAACCTGAGAAAACGATCAGAACCTCAGTGCAAAACTGAATAGGTGCAACATAAAAAAGTTATTCCTTTCTCTCCAAGTTTTGTGTGTGAGAAAGAGCAAAAGCCTTAAGGATATGTAAGCAATCAAGCTTTAAAATTGAAAGTAAAAAAAAAGTTTTTGCTTTTCACTTTATTGAATTTTTCAGCATATTTACTCGTATAAATAAAAATTTTTTTATTTGACTTCTGTGCAAAAATTTTTCAACAATGTAATGTCCACTTTGCGTAATTTGAAGAGCATAATTTTTGAATTTTGCCGCAAATTGAAAGCGGCCAGAGTAGCATCAGTGGTCGCCTACTCCAACCACTTCCTCACTTAATATTAAGTTTTTGTTGTGATGTGTCTGAAAAGTTTTCATTTCTATTGTACAATGAACAAGAGCAGCACAACTGAGACCTGTATTTGTGTTGCCCAATTTAATATAGAGTTATCTATCTATCTATGTGTGCATAGTAAAAAACGAGGCTAAGCAGCCCTAAAAATATGCTCGTAATTTTAATGTCTGTTTGCACAAAGTTCGCATTCATACGCTGAGTCGTTTCATTCGTTCGTTCGTTTGTTTGTTGACTTGATTTGACTTTTTTACTATCTCTTTTTTGCATATATGTCGAGTATGTTTGTGTGTGTGTGTGTGTTTTGTCCAAGCTTTGCATTAACACATCCTTTTTCAATCGACGTTTTGCTTTCATTCTGTTGATGTTCGTTCTACTTTGTATATAGTCAAGCACAATTTTTAGTTGTATGCGTATTTGTGTGTGTGAATTCAAAATTTTATCCAAAGTTCAAAGTTCACACATGATTGTAAAAATTAAATTGCACAAGTTGTGAACATTTTCAGACATTTTTCATAGCATGACACATTTGGGAATCCTTTTTTAAGCAGCATTGTCTATTGTCGAATTTTTCTATTTTATCATTAGATCGCAGCTGCTTGGAAATAATTTTCATTTTATAATATTCATTTTTAGTTATTGCTTAAAAAAATGTTCATATGTCCTAGAAAATTATTCAGTGGCATAAGTTTTATTCAATGATTTGAATAGACCATAAAAATAATGAGACAAAAGTGAGAGTAAATATATATTAGTGCAATATTTTAATTGAAATTTAAAAATATCTACATAGGTACATATTTATATAGTATGGGAAAATTACTTCTTATTTGACTTACCCTGCTAACAAAAAATTTTGAATATATTGAAGCAATATTGGAATACTCTGAAATCTACTTACAATAATCTGTAGAAAATTCTGAAATATTCTGAAATCAAAATGGAACTTGGGAACCACGACTGTCACTACAGATTAGATTAGGAGGTAAGTTGGAGAGATATAGACTTTCCATAGCACACAATGTTTGAACCCAGATAGAAGAAAAGGAGAGGAGAAGAGAAAAGAGGAAAAGAAAGAATAATTTTACACCTCAGCAAATTTCTTGGTCTCTTTAAGAAACCCAAGAAGAACAGGTAGTGGAGTACAGTGAGCTGAACTCATCCCTAAGACATCGCTAACCAGTAGGCGTCTTCTTCTTCTCGTCAAGGCAGGGGAATAGAAGAGCCACTTCATTGCCAGGGACCTCGATAAGGCATAACTTATTTAGTCTCGTGACACTATTAAGTTTTCCCTTACCGTCGCCTTCGATCTTCGAAAATTTGGCGGGATTTTCTAGTCCTTTAGTGCAGCCTAGCTGTCACTGTAAACATCTTACCATTTTCCTCGCACATCGTTTTCGATTTTCCAGCAAGAGACATTCAAAACAGCAAAGATCTCTATTTGGAAGACATTGCCATTTCTTATGTAACGGAGATATTTTACATTATACTTTCTGCTAAATTTAGTTTGGGGCACAAGGCTATCAATCGGCATCAAAAATACTGGGTATTGGTCTGATAGCTGGCGGTGAATCCGTCTGTGCCGCGTATCATTTTCATCATGCTAAATTCCGCTTGATTTGATTCGACATATCACCTTCATAGCTTTTCTTTAATCATATAAATTAATATGTTCAGCGTAGAGACTGCGGACTTAACCAGGACTCTACGCCATCATACCACAGAGGCTTGTGTGACAACAGGCCAAATTAGGACTGAGTACTGCCAGAGTACAACTGCTGGCTTTAGACCCCAGGTCTTGCTAAAGGTTCTGAGGCACTGCCAAAAAACTTTAAGTGTACTCGATACTTTTTGCTCGACACGAGTTCTCCACGAAAGTCCGGAATCTAGGGTTACCCATAGGTCGGGTCACGCCTTTCAGTACCGGGAGTCGAAACCTTTCCTAATTTCGTTTCCGCGCAACGAGTACTAAGGTTCTTGGGGAATATTATTCAAGACTTCCTGCATCATGATGCAAATCGCTCTTAACACCGAAATGCCTAGCAGTGCTATATGGCACCTTGTCGCTGAGCCGCTCCTGAGCCAGGTTCAAAAACAATTTTTTTTTTTGCTCAAGTTACTTTCTTGATCTATCTACATTGGTTCCCGCTCGTCCTCAACGGGTTAAGGACTATCCCGACACAAGTACATACATCGTCCGCGTAAGCTTGGACGTCCAAGATTCTGCAATTCAATTAGTAGGGAGTTAGCAACGAAGCACCATAGAAAAGGAAAAATAACGCCCCATTGAGGGCGCAATCTTCACCGTCGCACTACCGCCATCGCTATTTCCAGCTGCGAGCTGTCTCTTGGCAATCGTGGATTGAAATACCGTAAAATGACTTCTTCAACACCATGTCTTCTCGCCGCGAAGCACATCGAACCAAAAGTAGCATTGTCCAAAACCCCTCGATTTACCAATCGGAAACGGTTTCAACGGTTTTTATTTTTTGAATCCGTCTTTATAAAAAACATGTATAAGCCCCCGAAATATCATCTCGGGATCATTATATCGATCCCGTTCAATGTATTTTACCTCAGATTTTTTACTGAATTTGATGTGGTGTACAAGATTATTAACCTACAAGGAAACATACCAATGGCGATTTGCCACTAAGGTGATTCCGAAATAGTATGAAATTGAACAGTTAAAATACTTAAGACTGTCTTGGAGTAAAATTGCTTACAATTCATCAAGGAACATTCCAACTCGTATAGCATTTCAAAAATTTTAAATCAAAATTTAACCTAAACTAACCAGCTGTTGCAATGTCACTTTAAGGTATCATTGAACAGCATATTACAACATGTTGTCATATTCCATATGTTGTATATGTGTGTGTGTGCTACAGTACAAAACAATATCCTTAGACAAATAATATCAACCTACGTACATACTTCCGCTGGGATAGACAAGAATAAGCACAAACACATACACACATATATATATATGTGTATTGCTATGTATGTGTATGTGTGATTGATACTAAAATGTTGCAATCTACGTTCACAATCCAACAAACAAACAAACACCTACATAACTACTGCATACTTCCTATACAAACACAAAACTGACACATACTTATGTACACATCTAGAAAATCGCAGTAGATCCCAAACAAATCCAAAATACATCATAACACCACGTACACATTTTTATAGTGATATGTCTCTGTATGCATGTATGTGTTAGATTGTGATTCATGAAATGCTTGCGCAAATATTTTAACATTTCCGACATTCCGCACATATACACGTTGAAAGGATTTTCAAAAAAATTTCATCCGTTTTCTTGGATCATACAACGAATGGGGGGGGTGGATAAGGGCAGTTACAAATATTGGTGCAGTTGACATTGGAGCCAGCGAGCGATCGAATGCAGAGAGTGTATGAGCAACTACCAATTGGATAAAAAAAAACTGCTGTCACGGATTCAATAAACACTTCAAATAAACTTAACGATTTATTGTTGGAATCGCTCACGGAACATTTGAGAGTTTTTGACATTAGTTTTTTTTTTTTTAGAGGATGACGACTAACTTCAGTGGATATGTACATATGTGGAAATACAAAAGTTATAGTTCTTTTTCTGTATCTGTATGCAATGAATTATTAATTCCAGGCTCGTGCATCATTCATTCTCATACACAAATACGAGATGAAATCGTTTAACTGCTGACAAATGATAAATTTATTATTTGCACACATCATCATCACCAGAACCCATCACCAATGCCACCGACATGCCAACACCAATCTACAATACACACACATACATACATGCATATATGTTTATGAATAGATATAGCTTCAATAATACACCGCTGCGGCAGCATAAAATATGTTGACTTGTACGTTTTACAGATTAAAATATGCTTTCAATATTTATTTTATTTTCATGCTGCTACGTTTTCATTGCATACCTAAACACACACATACACAAACAGATATATATAAATACATATACACCTACAGTCACATATATGCATTTAAATCGATCACGTTCTTTGCCCGGTGTCGCCCATTTTGGTGATAATCACGCACTCCTCGCACATCGCGTAGTATGATTAATCACTTTTGCGTTGCGATAATCACTTTGGGAGAGACACGACATCGTCGCTCGTGCTCACTGGAGTTCAGAATCGCTCATACTATTCATTACACTGTACACCAACAAAAATTTCCATCCTTTTTGTTTTTTTTTCGTTGTATATCAAAGCTGTGTGCAAAAGTTTTTTTTCGTTAGTTTTATGACAACCAAATTAGAAAGACCAACATTCAAACGCCAATGCAAACAGAAACTGTAACTAAAACTATCAAGTAGTTGTTGTTATTGTAGATAAGTAAGTGATATTCTTGGCATTTTGAGTGCTGTTTTTTTTTTTTGTTTAACTTGTTCTTTTGGTTTTTGCTATTGTGGCTTATCTTTTTTGTCAGTAAGGAGTAGTTTTTCTTTTTTAGTTTTTTGTTCATAGTGAAATTTTCAAGTTTAGTTTTCAAATAAAAGGTGTTTGCTTTCATTGCTTTTGGCTTTTTGTGTATTAAGTTAAGCGAGTTTGTGTTTTCTTTTACCTCAACTTTTTTGAAAAGTTTCACTTAAAAGTGTGTGTTCGAGGAAGTTTTTCTTTTTAATTACTTAAATTTAAGAATTTTTTAAGATAGGAAACAATAATATAAAGCAAAGAAGTTTTTTACAAAAAACTTATTTAATATTAAATTACCTTTTGAGTAAAACCAAAAAAAAAAAAAATTTTTTGCAAAAATGTATATTCTAGATTCTAGATTTCTCATGAACACATGTCATAACGAGAGTGTTTTATAAAAGATAATGCTGCAATTTATACTCCAATATTTGGCAGTGTGCTGGCTATACAACTCTGACATAAACTCAATGCTTGACACTAGCGGAATCCGCGACAAATTTTGGAGACGAACGCATTTGAGTAAAGCTTGAGCAGCAAATGCTTCTAGTTCATATCTTCTATTGTAGGGATATGTAATTCAGCTGCTCACGATCGACTGTGAGAACCCGAATGTGCTAGGTGAGGAAAACAAATTGAAAGGGAAGTGGAACTGGTACAAAACCAATATGTATATTAGTATAAGCGGAGAGTATGTAAATATGAAAGATAGACTACACAGTTAAAAAGAAGCAACAACATTTATTTATTCAAACAAAAAAAAAAACTACGATTGTTGTGGAAATCAGAAAACTGATGCCTACTGATTCTAAATATCAAAACAAATCACAGTTACTCTCCGGCACTAGCTTCAAAGAATGACAGAATACAACTAACTAATCGAAATCAATATACATGGCTATGAACCAATAATGTAATACATTAAAGACGGAAATAAGCAAATGATTAGCTTAGCATATAGAGGTGATTAAAAGCATTAATAACAGATCGATTCTGTATGTTATCGCAAAAGGTAATATTGTTGCCGAAACACGTTACCGGGTATAATAATCGGTATTCTCGCAAAGGGGTAACGCTGCCAACAGTTTTAAACCTACTATGGTGTTTCTTTGTTGTGTGGTGAAAAGCTTTTGCGATATTTTCATATATGTTATTTTATAATTTTACTATTAATTGATGTGATTGTATTGTATTAGAGAGGTTTATGTATTTGCACCTCGACCTATAAGATCTATTGTACGTCATTCTTCTCGATCTAGTCTAATTTGCCTAGAGTGCCTCATCCAGTCCAGTCTCCCTCAAGAATTTGAGTATTGTGACCGGATCTATGGATGCTAGTTCTGTACTGGGCACTTCGTATATATCCAGATATTTCATTCTTTTGTGGATCAGTGCTCTACACTGAGCTCAAATATTTTCTGATGACTCATCTTCTTCATTAAAAAACTCACATATTGAGCTTTCCTCAAATTCTATTTTGCAAAGATGTTCTTTCGGGAGGCCGTCTGAGCATTTCTGCTCAATCGTCAGTAACTATTTTGGTCGGTCAAGTTTGTTACCGTCCACGTTGCATATATCTGTGACGCTCAATTAAACGAAGCGTTTTCATCACTTTCGCTGCTGCTGCTTGAACAGATTGCCACTTCTGAGGTGTATCGCACATATGGGGCACCATGTTCGTTATTGTTGGGGCTTTGCCGAATGCTTCAGTGATTTCAGCTCTCTCGTTTGTGAAGCGGGGACAATGTAAAAGGACATGTCGAGCGTCTTCAATTTCGTAGGGGCAGCTAGGGCAAAACGGATCGTCCTCGTGTTTAAAGCGATGGAGATATTGCTTAAAACATCCATGCCCAAGGAAAACGTCCATCTCCCCTTCTCAGATCTTTCCCACTTTTGCTGCCATTCATACATACTGCATCTTCTCTCATCTATTTTCGATGCACCTGGACCCATTGTGTACATGCAATAACCAATATCGCGTCATCAGACACTGTATGAAAGCCGCTGGCCACTCGAAGTCCACTCAGACGATATGTCGCCCGGATGCCCGACATGTACGTGGCCTTATACGTTGCGTCAACCCAAATCGGAGCAGCGTAGAGAACGATGGAAGCTGTCACTGCTGCCAGCAACTTCCGTCTACTTGCGCGTGGTCCACCTATATTCGCCATAATACATGATAGGGCTCCATTTACTTTTGCAGCTTTGTCATTAACAGCAGTCAGATGATCCTTAAAGGACATTCGAGTGTTGATACGTACTCCAAGGTATTTAGGTATTTGATATGCGGCTGGGAGATAATTTCATGGTCACTAACTTTGAACGTGAAGACCTCACGTACTTTTCGAGTGCTCAAAAGAACAGCATCTCTTTTTGTTGTTTTTTCGGCTGCTGGCTGCAGATCTGCGCTGTTCAACAACCTCATGACCTCAGCTGTTGCTTCATTGCACAGCTCCTGAACTTTGTCGGTTGTTTTTGCGACTACTACCAGTGCAATGTCTCCGCATAGCCCACCAGCTTGGTGCCTGCAGGAAGGCTAACCCTCAGTACTCCGTCATACATTGAATTCCTTAATGTAGGTCCTAGCACCGAACCTTGTGGAACGCCTCGCGATACACTATACTGCCTCACACCGTCATCTGTGTCGTACAGCAGCACTCAGTGTTTAAAGTAATTTGCAATGATTTGCACTATGTATGTAGGTGTATGCATATTTGTGAGTGCATCTATAATCCTCGGCCATCTTGCTGTGTTGAAGGCGTTCTTGACGTCAAGGGTTACTGCCGCGCAGTACTTCTTGTCGCCCCACCTCCATTTTATTCCACTAGTTGCATCGCGCGCGATATCCATAACCGTTTTCACAGCGTCGACAGTAGATTTTCCTCGCCGGAACCAGAATTGCGCAACAGATAGGCCCTAATTGCTTTCAAGTGTTTCTTGTAAGCGGTTGACGATTATCCGCTCAAGATCTTGCCCAGGGAATCTGGTTGCTTGCCTGGTTTGAGTAACAGGACAAGCCTTTGACGTTTCCATACTGCAGGAAATGCGCCCTTTTTGAAGCACGTTGTAAATAGTTTTGCGAAGGTTGTTGGTTCCGCTCGGATTGCTGCCTTAAGAGCAATATTAGGTATACCATCTAACCCTGGTGTTTTGTTGTCTCCCATTTTTTTCAGTACCGTGTAGTGTGAGGTTTCATAATATGTGTCTGTTTATAACTGTGTGTTTTTGTATTTTGTGACCATGTCATTTATGTACGTATATTGTTAAAAATATAACCCGTGAAGCATACCGTATTTTTAAGATTTTGTATCTAACTGTAATGGCGGTTATGTTAAACTTTCTTACTGCCAGGTAAAGGGTGGTGAATTGCGTCGCGAAAGTATGTTGTCTTGTTATTGGAATAAACTAATTAAGATAGGTGAATTTTTAAATGTTAATAAGACCGTAAAAGTATACGGAACTTTTATTATTTTGTCTGTAAATATAGTGCCGGTTATATTAAGCTTTCGTACCGTTAGGTGGAGGATGGTGAATCGCACCCCTATGCTAAGTAGGGGAATGTACCCGGGTATGAGACAGCACCAGGTATGAGATAGTCGATTTTTTACATCATGCAATATCAATATTGCCAATCTGACTACTGTCAAACTCTTCATTTGACATAAGCCAGTTTTTGTGGTAACACAGGAGTAAATATATCTATTGCTTGTATTAGCTGCAAACATCGTATGTGAAAATCGATCACGATAACTTTTTTTGATTTTTTTCAAAGTGATATATTTTCGAGTGAATGTATTGAAAAAAGTGAGTGTAATGCATTAGCATTTAGTGTTTTTCGTATATTTTGCGATCCAATTTTGGATTATGCCAATATATGGTTGGAAACATTTTTTTTGTGTTATTCCCAAAATGGCATTATTTTCCGGGTGTGAGACACAGCATATCACAGTGTATGAGACACCACTTAACTAGTGTTTTGATCTATTTTTTTTGTATTTTTAGCCATCTCAACCCCAAAAAATAAAATCGTTCATGAAATGAGTCAGATGCAAGCGGCCTGTTTATTTAAAGTGTGCAAACATTGCGATAGCGATTTGGATGGAGAAGACAATGACTAAGAAGGAGATGATGAATAAAAACAACCATTTCTTTTTATCTTAGCCACTGAAGACGTACAAAATAAATAAATTTATGTTTATGAATAGCTATGAAGTTTTTAGTTCATATTTTTCAATTTTAGTGGATTTTTGTAGGTGTCTCACACCCGGGTACAATTTTTTTTTTTTTTGGCAAAAATATACATCCTCAGAAAATTTGTCATAATATTTTGCATGCCTAGACTTTTTTCGAATAAAAGTTGCATATTTCTATTACCTTGTTGACAGTTTATAAATATCAGATTTGGCTTAAATAGTGAAAATTTATGGTTCAAAAACAAGACCCGTCTCATACCCGGGAACACTCTCTTATATATCAAAAATTGTTATTATTTATTTATATTTTTTAATGTATAGATTATTTTAGTTTACAGTTTATTCTTCCCTAATTAGAACATATCAACATTAGGCGATGTAGATGTGCAAAAAGCGAAAAAGGTGCATTGAAAAAATTAAATATTTAAAAAATAAGCATGGTTGCTCTTTTTGGATCATAAATGCGAAAACTTTTATTATGAAGTAAACATAAGTTATGTTATCACATCATGTGACGAGTGCAGAAGAGACTCATTTTAGTTTTTTTGTATAATTTTGGAGCAATATACATTTTTTCTTTACAGGAAATATTTTAAGCCAAATATTTTAATGATGCTCGGCCATATCATCGTTTTTGTATGTAAAGGAAACAAATGCTGGCTGTTTTGCGATTGTTACCAGCTATAGAGGTGGTAATAAAACTCTCCGGTAACGCTTACTTACAGAATACCAATGAGATCTAAATTTTGCTAAAGTTTCTATTTTTTGGTAACAAAATAAACGTTACCGTGACAGAATCGAATTGTATGTGAACATAAGAACATGAATACAGAGTGCGTCAATATTCGGCAGTCCTGAAATATAATAGTCCTCAATTACGAAGATATATCCAAACTTTATTCTTTCGTATCTTGATTATTTTCATGCTGCAATGGCTCATTAACTGATTGTTATATTGTGGTTGCACAGCAACTTAGCTCTTTCTCCCACTCGTTTGTAATACTTTTGCTAACAGTCGAACTTTCTAATGCCTGAATTGGCTTGACAGCTGTAATATATATCGTAAAGTGTACTTGCGTTTCGTTCATTACTTTTCCTGGATAGCGGAGATGCCAGATCGATACCTGCTGAGTACGTCTGCCAGCTGGTACCTTTTCTAAAAAATGGGTGGTGGTTCCAGGTAAATGTGCGTAAATCAGTTTCCTGAAAACCTTTGAATGGGTCGATGGCATGAAAAGAGATTTGATTCCAAGATTTGAAGTCTCTATGTGTCGTGCGGTCTGTGCCCGGCACGAACATTCATTGATTGAATGCCAAGAGGGGACCATTGCATTCATAACTTCGTTCTCTAATGAGTTTCAAATTACAAATCCTGGGGCGCAACGAGAACACTTTACTACGACTTCAAACAAAGAATCGTAAGGATTCAATATAACCTTACTTACCCGTTTTTGTGGCAATCATACGTTTTACATTCTGCGCTTCGCTCCCTAGAACTCGGAATAAAGGTGCTATATTGTTAAAAGCATAAAAAAAGTTTTGCAAAAAAAAAAAATGCGTTGTATGTATGAGCATATATAAGAATTTATTCAAAACTTTATTGAAACCATTAGTTTCCACACTTATTCTTTGTTTGCTAACGATAAGAAGGAAACTTTTCACTGCTTTTATATATATTTATCAACTCAAAAAGAAATATTGAAGGTAGCAGAGCAATATGCGACAAGAAACTGCGTCACTTCTTTTTATCATAATACAAACAACAAAAACAACGATAGCTTTGTGTCACGTAATAAACGCACAAATTTGTGAACAATCTGAGGAAGAAAAAGGAAATAAACTTTGATATAATCCTTTTATGCATTTTAGTAAAGAAAAAATCTACTTTAAAGTTTTACATGTGAATTATTTTTACGCATAGATTTTAATAAACACTAAAATTTATTAGGGCACAATTAAAAGAAAAGCCGAACTTGTAATTATTTACAAATTATTTACAAGGACAGCCTTGTTTGCGTCATTAGGCGGCATCATATGGTAAAAGAGAGAGAAAGCGAGCAATTGAACATGCTGAGGGAAAAATGTGTTGGTCATAAAATTGCAAAATAAAAATATGTAACAACTTTTTTGTCTTCCACTTCCACTCACTCACACATAGACACACACTCTCCCACACGCAATATGCACATGTACCAGAGCATTGCAGGTTTATAATACTCCACACGCTCTTCCGCTTCGTCTTTCATTTCTACACAGTGGCTGTCATGCTACTCCTTCATACAACTGCGTAAACAATAAATACAGTAAATTATTAGAAGCTTAAGTGCGGTAACAAAAAATAAATCCCTTTTTAAACATTACAAACTCATCGACAGACGTTCGACAACAACAGCAGCAACTACAACACCATGTTGTAATTTTGTTCTGCTTACGTATGTTAGCAATGCCTTTTGTTGCTTTCTTGCGTGGTTGGTGCTCTTTTCTTAAAAGGGGAGAGTAAACAATGTTGCTGTTGTACCCTAATGAGACAAGAAGGATGTTGAGGGAACTCATTTGAGAGTAAGTATGTATGTAGTAGGGCATTAATGCCGCTACATATTCTACTTCTCTCACCCATCACTCTCATACGCTCTAACTCCTAAAGCTCACTTCAATGAAGATGCTCTTACTTCTGTGTTTGCGATGTTCTTATTGCCTTTGAACTGTGTATTGTTGATAATGATTTCTTTTTGGCAATGTTGTGCTATGCAGCGCTGTTACTTATGTTGCTATTTTTACTATTATTTTTCATCATCCTTCTCCCTCTCTCTCTGTGTTTTTCTCCACATGGTGGCGCATTGCACTTGTTCATACTATTATAATGAAATTTTAGTATTTTTATTGTTGCTGCTGCTACTGCTGCTGATATTGTTGTTGCTGTATGTATACATTCCTTCCAAATTATTTGCGCATTCGAGCAGCTGTAAACGATTACTCAATATGAAGGGGTTACCTCACCGCTAGCTATGCCACCATCATCAGCTACTTACAAATTTTTCGTTTACCGAGGACATGAGTCTTGCAGAGTATATGGATGTGTGCGTGTGTTTGTTTGTGTATTATCATCATTATGTTGGCAATACCAAAACGTTGCTGCCAATTGGCAATGTTGCTATTACAATTTTTTTTTTTTTGTTCTTTTTTTACTTCTTCCACCTCTACACTTTTGCAACGCTTATATTCGACAACTCAATAAAATTTGCTTTATGGCCAACAACACACGAAAGAAAAAAACAACAAAAAGCATGAAAGAATACAAAAAAGGAAAAAAAAAGAAACACGTAAATGTTGATACCCTCAAAATACCAGACTCACATTTAAAAAGGCCTCGCTGTTTCGTTGTTGGTGTTATTATTATTATTTCTGAAGAACAGCAACAACAAAGTGGCGTAGTTAAATGAAAACAGATGCTGCGCTTGTTGCCCTTTTTCTCTTTTTGTTGTTGTTACTGCCGCTTTCGTGCAATTGATTTGCAATAATTTAGCTTCTTCTTTTTTTTTTAATTTTTTTGCAAAAGATACCGGCTGCTTTTACTTGTTTTTTGTTTTTTACAAATAAGAAAATCATTTTATGATAACATTTCCAAACTCATTTCTTGCGCCAAAAATTATGCTTTTTTTTTCTTATGTGTATTTTTTTCTCTTTTCTTGTTCGACGTTTTTTTCTTTTTTCTCTTTTTTTGGCAATCACTTTAAAAATATTTTAGCTATTAAAGTCTAAAAACTTGTAGGAAAAATGGCGCAAAAAAACTGTAAGAATTTTATAAGTGTGGCCTTGATTGTTTTTGTGCTATTTGCTGTTTGTATGAACTTAGTGAAGGTAAAAACATTTGAGTTTAGAGATAAAATTTAACATTGTAAATGTTAATAGTTAGACTGTCTGAAGTTAATAAAGCCGCGATATATTTTTGTTTTGTAATGTTTCAACTCTACAAAAGTAAAGGTATTTGCTTCTAGGATTATAAGTACCACATACCCCTGAATATATTCTTAAGAATTCTTCAGGGAAATGGAGAGTAAATATTAAAGACTGCGTTTATTTTGGATAATCAATCGGTTTTAAACTGGCTTGGAAATACTTAATAAAGTTCAGGATTCTACGCATTAAAATCCCACGTTTTTCGTTTAAAATCATGCAAGTATTTTTATACCTACTAAAACTCACAATTACAAATTTTCAGCACAATCTGTATGGAGTTTAGGAATCTATATGAGTTTATAAATCTCTACGGGACTAGGAGAAATTATTTTATATAGTTTTTAGTCCGTTTTAAAAACGTAGTATATTAAAACATTTTTTTTATTTAAATTATTTTCACATTGCAATAATTACTGCAGATACTTATAGATCAGAGTAGGCCAAAGAGTAGTACGCGAACACATACTAGCAGTTTACTAGCTCATACAAATAATATCAAAAACCCACTCAATTTACTTGGTCTGCTCTACCTTTGCCGAGATCCTGCGTGCACCTATGATTCAAAGTCTATATCAATCAAAGCTAAAATAAGCTGAGAATACTAGTTGGTTTTCGTTCAGAACATTGCCAGCTTAAAGTGTAAAACACGAAAACATGCTCTTGCATCGAGTAAAGACCGAATACCGAAAAACATTTCACTGGAAGAGGTTTACCTGACAAATATTTATATGATATCAAAATTTAATTTTTTGTGATTTCATCCACCATATTTGATCCGCCATTTTGAATTTTTGAAACCTGACTACAGATTTGTAACCAGCGACCCTTGGCATAAAACAGTAGGCCTCTTCCATTTGTATACCAAAGTAACTGACACAACATGAATGAATTCAAAAGTTCGGCCTAGGTCCTTTTTTGGTTTTCTTTTTCGTAATGGTCAGTCAACACAAAGAAGAAAGATAAAATGCTATAATAATAAATAAAAAACTTCAAATAGTGGAATGATAACACAGTGCAACAAAAATTTTATGCACTAGAATTTCCACCGGTTATATAGTACTTTGAGGTCGCTGATCACGACTAGTGATGATTCGATACAAGTAAATACAAGTAAAAACTTGATACTTTTCATTCGATTCAAGTACTCTTTTTACTCGATGCTATAACATAAATATTTTACTTGGTATCGGAAAAAAGGGTCAGTATCGGATACTCGATACTTTTGAAAAATATTTATTTAAAAAACAGAAATATTGCTATACAATATTTAAAATTGTGGATCATTGTTACAGCAATCAAAAATATATATCTTAAAATGCTACTGCAGAATTATTCAAAATATTTCAGTCCATATTGCAATATTTCAATGTATGACAATATTGCAGTACAGTATTGAAGTTCTAGAAAATATTTCCGGCCATGCATGTAGAGCATAATGTTTATTGAAACCTTTTCATTAATCTGTTGATTAGTTTTCCTTCTATTATAAATTTTCTAGCGATTTGCTAAATTAAATTAACATCATTTCTATATGATTCACGTGTTTCCAGTGGAAATATTTCAAAATCATGATGTATAGGAGAAAAACTAGTATTGAGTAGTGTAAACTGTAGGCTCAACCATGTTGTATCACAATGAGCCGTTCTGGCCTGAATGTTTTCCTTGACAACCACTTAAAAAAAGAGTAATTTGTATCTTTAAACGAGTATTCGATACAAGTACATATTCGATACTTTTTTCCGATATTTTCGGTAGCATTGATACTTTTATTCGATACAAGTAACGAGTAAAAGTATCGATACTATGTGGGTATCGAATCAACACTAATCACGACTGCGTACTCAGTTTTTCACCATCACATCCAGTTCTCCCACTGAAATCGGAAAATGGGGTCTTCTGGGGCTATTAAGAAATTTCTTTATTTCAGCAGATACGAGTTTAATGTCTGAAGCAAAGTTATTAAGCACAAAGGGATAAGCAATATTTGAGCAAACGCTTTTCTTCCATCTGCTACCCTTCCTCTTGGAAATGGGGGTTTAAACCCCCTGTTTTTGGAGAATATATTCCTTGTTAAAAATTATAGGGGGTCTTAGAATATTATAATGACCTACAAAAAATAATGCAAAAACCGCATTTTTTGCATTAGAATCGAGTCACTCACATTACGTGAGTTAATAATAGAACCGTTTGTTGTTGTAATTACATTAGTCTTCCATGTGGAGGCAACAAAAATCAAAAAAAAAACTTTTTAGTAAATTTAATACAAACATTTTTTGCCTGTGGTTCAATTCCATATGAAGCCAACAAACAATTTTTTTTTAATCAATTAAATTTTTTTTTTAATTTTGTTGGCTCCACATGGAAGTCTAATATAATTACAACACCAAACGATTCCATTATTTCCGTATGTAGTGTGAGTGGCTCGATTCTAATATGAAAAATTCGGTCTTTGCATTATTCTGGAAAAAGTGTACCTTATAGGTTATTCCAATGTTCTGGGACTCCCTATAATTCTTAACAAGAAAGATTTTCTCCAAAGATAATATTATAGTTTTCTCAATAGTTTTTGTTTTATCGGCTATTTATCGAAAAAGGGGATTTAAATACCCATTTTCAAAAGAATGGGTGGGAGATGGAGGAAAAGCGTATAGACAAAATTTGTTTATCTCTTTGTGGTTAACAACTTTGCTTCAGATATAAAATTTCTTAATAGCCCCTAAAGACCCTATTTTTCCGACTTCAGGCCCATACTGTGGGAGAACTGAATGTGATAGAGAAAAACTGAGTATGCAGTCGTGACCCTAAATTACTATAAAACTGTTGGAAAACCTCGCGCATAAGACAAAAGTTGAATTTTTGTTGCACTGTGTAATTTAATAAGCGATTTTTTTCCGACTTGTGTTGCCTGAGTTACTCATTTTTACTTGATTTTTTTTACTACAGTGCTTAAGGGTTAAACACGGGCTCTTATCCCAAAGCATTATTGACTGGAACAAGGTATGAAAAAAGCTATCCAAAGAGCTATAGTCATGAAAATTGTTTTGAGAAACTTTTTGGAAATTAAGCGAAAAACATTTCTTTGGATCGTTTTCCACTAATACCATGATAACTGGAAATTATAAGCTCCTACATAAGAATCCTCTTAAAAAAAAACTTCCACTTTAAGCTTTCTAAATTAGCACAAGTAAAAGGAAAGCGTGCTGATTTAAAAGTTAATTAAAAATTTAATTTAATAATTAACTAAACGTGAGCGCGTAAAATCACATCAAGTGCACCAGAACAATTCCATTAACGCCAACTTCTTTTTGTGCGTGTTTTTTAATTTTTTTGTTTATTGTTCGTTTGTATTTTCTATGTTGTTTTTATCTTGGCGTTGATGTTGAAACAACAACAACAAAAAATAATAACAACAACAGAAACATTGAATGTTGAACAACGCAAGTGGCTCATGTAATCCGAGCATTTCCGCGCCGAATTCGCTGTGCAGGATTAACTGAAATATATTTGCTAAGCACTTAACTGAGGATTTCCACCTATAAACCAGCAACAATAAAAACAACCAGAGAACAAGACTGACATACAAATATACACGTACAGCTGGCCCAAAAAAAAAAAAAAAAAACAAGTCAATGAAAAAGAACGAGTAAAAACAATGGTTGGTGAAAAAAATAACATGACCATGAATTACCGTTAAAACATGACCACAAGCGTGTATACAAAAACAAAAAAAAACAAAAAAACACCACAAACAAACAAAACGTAAAAAAAGAAAAGTAAGTGAGAGAAAAAGTGTGTAGTAAATGCAGTAAAAATGCGCACTGAAAATACCATAACAGAATCATTTAATTTGCTCAGTAAACAACAACAACAACAACAAAAGTAGCTATTAAGAGTGGATTATTTAATAGACTTATTCAGACCAGAAAAAGAGACGCCAACCAGGAGAGTGTTTACTTAATATGGAGAAGGTGTTTGTAGCAGTGTTGATATTTGAAATTTTTTGCAAGTGCCTGATTTATGTAAAAATTATACCTTTTTGAGTACTATTGTATCTAAAAGTGGTATGATATATTTTTCTACATAACTCGAATATGCTGAGCTCAATAGCATGTATCGAAAATTTTTCCATGGACTACAATTTCGATTTTGATTAAATTCTTAATTTGTGCTGAGGCGCTAAGGAGCTAAGCAAAAGTTTGTTTCGGCATTTTGTTTGCATCAACAAAATGACCCCACACAACCTAAGGAGTTGGGCATAAATAAAACTTCCTGAGAAATTCGATAAAAGTTTTGAAATGTATACTCATTGAGTGTGTTTTTGTTTTGATTAAAAATGTTTCCCACTAAATGCGAAAAACGGAATAATTTCAAATTGTACCTAAAATACTTCGGTAGTGCCTAAAATACCTGGAATGCCGAAAAAGATGCAAAAAGTACAATAATACTTAAAATATCAACACTGGTTTGTGTACATGCCTCTGAGAGAGAGAGAGCGAGTGGGAAATGAAAAGTGGCTGATACACATACAAACGCACACACACACACACACACGTTCAGAAGCAGCATTCTTTGAATTTAAAACTGAAAACCACAACGAGAAGTTAAATAAATAATTCGGTTTATCAATTCAATGCTGCCGCAATATCAGACATTCTACTGCTCGCTCTGCCTCTAGTTCTCCGAGTCTTATTCTCTCTCGTTGTTGAGGTAAATTATCGCAACGCGGTACTCACATGTAATGTTAAATGTGCCTTTAACGTCTCTATATTGTCGCAGCAGCTGCAAAATAATTGTTGGGCATTTTTAACATTGTATGCATTCCCACAGAGGAAGCAAGTTTAATAGTTGCCGACAGGCACCTCATCCACACTTCCTCCTCTCTCTCTCTCTCTCAGCCAGATTTTTGCATAGCCATACTACATATGTTATCGTTGAAGTACTTGTATGCAATATGCGCCTTTCCACATTGCTGTTGCTGATTGTAGGTCAGTTTCGTATGCAGTTGCATATGTGTGCGTCAAGCATTGTCTGTATGCAATAATGAATAACACAACATTGGTCGCTGACTGCCAGTATTTCTGCTTGACTCTGGCTGTCACGCGATATTGCATGCAAAATATGCAACATTATTGTTGGTTCAATTGAAATTCGACCAGTTTATTCAAGAGCAGAATAATATTATGCCAATATTGGTGGATGCTTGTTGGTTGTTGTAAGCTTAAATAAATTTATGTGGAAATCACATTAAATATGAAACAAAATAATTATGGAAAAATACAGTGCAGCATCAAAAAAATGAAATAGAGGATCGATTGGAAAAGATTTTAAAGCGAAAATTATAAAGCCAAAATATTAATTTTCCGCTGTAATTCCTTTCTACCTTGACGCTTAGGTTAGGTTAGGTTACAACGGTTACTACGGGTACCATCATGGAATGGCAGCGAAGATTGGAGTCATCCGAGAAGGGTCGATGGACCTACAATCTCATTACGGATATAAAAGAGTGGATAACACGCAGACATGGTGAACTAAATTACCACATTACGCAGCTGCTTAGTGGTCATGGGTGCTTCAAGCAGTACTTGCATAAAATCAACACCGGAGAAGAGGACCCGTTTTGCCCCAGATGCGCAGAGGAACAGGAGAACGCGCAGCATATACTTTTTAAATGCCCGCGTTTTAACAAAAACAGAGATGAGCTGGAGAAAGCCTTTGGAGAACCCCCTACAGAAAGGAATCTGACGACACAGATGTGTAACACAGCGGAAAAATGGAATGCAGCATGCAAGGTTGCTGCAGATATGATGACCACTCTGTATGATGCAGAACGTGCGCGCAAAGTCGAGCGCACGGCAAATACTACAAATATGGAGCCAGATATCGTCAACCGACGATAAAACCGAACAGAATTGGACAGAAACCAATACTGACGATTGAGCACTAAGCTCATTACGGCCTTCCGACGTAATACCTAACGGTGGTTCCGGGAGGAATATCCGTACGGACGAGAGGTGGTTTTAGCGTGAGAATGTCACGCACTGACTGGGTGGCTTTTTAGGCTTTCCTCCCCGTTAAAAAAAAAAAAAAAAGGTTAGGTTAGGTTAGGTTAGGTTAGGTTAGGTTAGGTTAGGTAAGGTTAGGTTAGGTTAGGTAAGGTTGGAGTGGCTGTCGATAGACACACTTAGGCCTGAACGGCCCATTGTGATACCACATAGTTGGACCTACAGTTTAACGCCGATTCCGAACGGCGATGTTGCAATTTTTTATCGGCTTAGTGGTTTTGCCATTACCAACCAATGTGTGTACTTGTACACTATCTTATAATTCTCATACACTTCATATTGATAGTGAATATAAGAAAGTAATGAAAACCACCAGACGAAGACGGGGATCGAACCCGAACTTCCCAGATGAAAGTTTAGTGCACTACCCACTAGACTATCGAGGTCGTCTACAAAACAGTTAAGTATATGTGAAGAGTAAGTAAACAGAAAAGAGATTGCTCATAAAAATGAGTAGACCCGTTGACGTTGGCTCTCTCAGTATCGTCTCATGTGCTCTGATTGCCTAACATAGTAGCCATACTCTTCATCCAGCCCGTACGGTCTCGAATACACATCCTTACCCTACACCGAGAAGCTGTTAAACAGAAATCCATAGACCAAATCAACCCAGGCACAGCACAGCTCTAGCTGAAGCCTACAGTTAATGTTGGGTATCAACAATGAATTTGTCAAGGAATAACCGCCTAGCCAACAGACTTAAATTCAACTTCCTTATGGACACAACCAATGGATACTGCCCACTTAATAATAGGCCTAAAATTAATAGAAGAGACGGAGGCTAACAAAATCGAATAAAATGTTTTAATGTTGCTAAACAACAAAAGCTTTTAATCGAAGGTTTTGCTAAACACTTGAGCAGTCTTGGTTCGAAATTCCAAAAATTCCGTCCTTCGTCTTTTGTATTTATTAAAATTATGTACAAATAGAAAAGTTTTAAAATATTTAACAAATTTTTTTTTTTTTGCAATTAAACAACAATTGAAAATGGCATACATTTTTATGATGCAAAAGCATAATAAAACATTAAAAAAGAAAACCTTAACCGAAAAATCATTACGCGTATTGCAATTTGTTGCAATAATAAAAAAGTTTACAGCAAATCATAAAAAATATTTTTCATTGCATTTCATTTTTCGTTATTTACAATGCATGTGCGAACTTTAAAACTTATAGCAATGCAACAAAAGACATTAAACAGAAAATATAGAAAGTAACAAAAAAAAAAAAAACGAAAAATAACACGAGAAAAATATCCCACAGAAACCACATGACATAAAGTTGCGGCAACAGGACGACAAGGACACTATACTCGCACTTATGCACAAATATTTTGTGTATAGAAATAAGCATCAGGTATGAAATGCATGCAAAAATGTTAGAAGATATGAAAACGAGCAAACAGGCAGACAGACAGACAGCCGACAGTATATGTAAGGTGCCTTGCCCTCAAATCGCTGCAACATGAATGTAAATCTGACAATGCTAAGGGAAAATGCTTTACTTTAAAATGTTTTGCTGCTTACTTGCTTGCAAACAACATATACATGTACATACAACAAGGACGAGCACCAACAAGATGAATGACTATGACAATGGCAACAATAATAGTCAGCAACAACGACAACAATACAACGTTGACGACATGCAGTAGCAGCAGCAAAAGTGTTAAAAATATCACTATACACAACAAAAACTACGACAACAAAAAAGAATGCAACAACAATCGACAACAAAACAGGAAAAGATGTTGAATGTTCAAAAAATGGCCTTATCAGCGCTTCCTGTCGAAAGTTTTTCATATTTTGTTTTTTCGCTTCTCATTTTTTTCGCTCTTTCTCCGCTTATTGCAATGTTGTTGCTCACAAATAAACAACATTGTGTTTATATATGTATATGTGTGTAAGCACAAATGTTTTGATGAGGAGAGTGTTGCCATTTTTATTCACACTATTTTTCTACTTCGTTTTTGTATTCTTTTTTTTTGCTGTTATGCATTACACAATAAAAAGCCAGGAAATATTTAAACATTTTTCTTTTAGTTTTTTCACTTTTTCGAAAATAAAGATAGAAAAATATTAGTTTTTTATGATTTTATATATGTATTTTGTTGGTTTTGTATATATGTATATTCAGAAAATGACGCACATTTGAGATAAAGTATCGCAGGACATTTCAAGTTTGTGTTTAACAATTTCTGAGGCGCATATTCGCTGTGTGTGGCGTGCGATTATTGGGAATGCTTTGCTGGTTCTTTTGTAAATATCATAAAGATTACATTCGACGACTACAATATGCCGGAAATGTGAACGATTTATGCATTTCTATTTATAGCCACTGCACTCAAAAGGAGTAGATAGTTCGATTGGCTGTTATAAAAATTAAATAAATAAAATTCAAAATGCAAATAATCAGCAACAGCTCCAGACCAGTTTAACTCACATGCAAACACACATATGTCTTTATAAAGCGTTTAAAGTTCGTTTTACCATGTATTTAAACTTAACACTTTAAATTCTTATATAATAACAATGTCCCACAAAATTGAGTTTCTCATCCGACTGGTGATTTCACACATACTCTAGAGTAATTTTGGGTCATTGAGATTGAATCTGAAGACGGATTTGCGCCATCACGTTGATATAAAGGTACATGGAATAATAAAAAGAAAATTAATAAGACTGTAACAGTACATTTTTAATTTGAGGTTTATCGTTTTTGGTGTCTATAGAAAAGTTGTTTAGTATAAAGAGAAAAACATTTCTGGTGAAGACAAAAATTCTCCATATACACTCATTACCTCAATTTGGGAAGTCTTTAGGGCTATTGGGTGTAGATGGAGGATTCTTGCCTTTCCCAAAATGTTCTTCATACTAATAGACACCAAAAACAATAAGCCTCAAATTAAAATGATCTTGTTAACCCCATTTTTCTGATTTCATGTACCGTTATCTCAAGAAGATGACGTGACGCAACAGAATGTACTTCAGATCCGAGCTCAACGACGTCACTCCAAAATACAAGTGAAATTGCCAGTCTAAGGTGAGCTGTAAGGATATAGATCTTCTATAGCACTAAATCTTTTGGGTCATTTTACTTTACCCAGACAGAGGAAAATTAGAGAATAATTTTACACCTTACCAAATTTCTTGGTCTCTTTAAAAAACCTAAGAAGATCAGGTAGGTAAATAGAGTGAGCAAAACTCATCCTGAAGATGTCCAGCAGGCATCTCCTTCTTCTTGCAAAGCTGGGACAACTTCAGAGAAAATGCTTTGCCCCTTTCCTTGGGATACGCATGCCGGATCGGCAATAAAACCCATGTTGATCATATGTTGACCACAAGTATTGTGATCTGTAATCAAACCCGCCAGGATACACAGATTCTTTCTCCCCAGATAGAGAAGGAAGTCAACTGCTCTCCTGTTAGGTTCTTTTACAAAGCGCTTCGTAGTTTTGCAAGAGCATCTCCCTCAATGTGCATAATTCATGGATTCGGTTGATTGGTTGCGGTTCCATTGCATTTGCCGCAGAGCCAGGCACGTCGAAGTGTCTTGGCATCCATATAAAGCATAACTATTAAGTTTTGCTTTATAATCGCTTACGGATTTTCGATAAATTAGCAAGATTTTCTAGAGCCTTTAGTGCAGCCTGACTATCATTGCAGGTTCCTATCCATTTTTTTTAGCAAATCGTTTCTGATTATCCAGCTAATTACATTCAAAACAGCAAAGATCTCTCTTTGCAAGACCGTTGCCATTTCTTCTGTAGCAAAGAAGTACATGTTCTCCTCGTCCAAGTACTAACCAGAAACGGTTTCAATTAGTGTTTTAGAGCCGATTCAAAAATGTTATTGAGAGTATGAATGTATAAACTCGTATTTTTTCGTAATTTGGACATTTATTGTGAAAAAGTTATTATAAATTTATTCTTTGAAGTATTGTCCATCGTTAGCCACAACCTTTTCCCATCTTACTGGTAGCATACGGATTCCGCGTCGAAAGAACTCCTCATCTTTTGAGGCTATCCACGAATCGACCCATTCTTTGAGTTCTTCGAAAGAACGGAAGTGCTGTTCAGCCAGGCCATGTGTCATCGATCGGAACAAGTGGTAATCAGAAGGAGCAGTCTCTGGAGAATACGGCGGGTGGAGTAGCACTACCCATTTCAGCGTTTCCACGTATGTTTTTACTTGCCTTGCAACATGCGGACGAGCATTGTCGTGCTGAAGACTAACTTCGTCGTGTCTATTCTCATATTCTGGCCTCTTATCCTTTAATACTTGGCTCAAATGCATCAATTTTAGTCGGTAGCGGTCGCCAGTGATCGTTTCATTCGGTTTCAACAGCTCATAATACACGACACTTTTTATATCCCACCAAATACACAGCATGAGCTTGGATCCATGGATGTTCGGCTTTGCCGTTGATGTTAATGCATGTCCGGGCGGTCCCCATGATTTTTTACGCTTTGGGTTATCGTAACGTATCCACTTTTCACCGCCAGTCATTCGACGTCTCTCAGCTTCAATTCGTACGGCGCCCAATTTCCTTGCTTTTGAATCATTCCCAATGCTTTTAATCGTTTAAAAATGGTTGATTGATCAACTCCTAAAGATTCTGCAAGTTCTTGTTGCATTTGACATGAATCTTCTTCTAGTAATGCCTTCAATTCTTCATCTTCGAACTTTTTCGGGCCGCCTGAACGTTCCCTGCCTCCACTCCGTTAACTATTGTAAGCATTACGGGCAAAAACCCGAACGACCTGGATGTGCTTTTAAGCGACGATATGAGGAAGGTTCTGCGGATATCACCCCATGCTACGATGGGCAAAATCATCTCGTAATAACAATTGCTAAATGGAAACGTTGCGCAGGCGATTTGTGCAAGACCAGTGGAAGCACAACTTGCAGTAAGTCCGATGTTGGCCTTTGCGTAAATTGTTTTGTACTAAAGACAATTCTGAAATATAAGTTTTGTTGGATTGAAAACACTGTAAACATATTTTTCATAATCTTATTTATTCATAAGTAATAAATAAAAATATTAAAAAAAAACGAGGACTTTACGTTTCGTTTTAAAAAATCATTGGTAGTGCCTGGTGTAACCATATGGTAACTGCCCTCTCTGTCCAAGCCAGTGTCAGGATAAAAATTTTTGGTATGAGGAGTACTGTCTAAAAGCCTATAGGTATAGGTTTAGTTAATTTTATCAAAATTAAAAAGCAAAGCAATTCTCGGTCTATTCGGGTTAAGAAATACAATTTCGACTACGATTACTAATGCCTGACTTTCACCATGTCAAATTCAATCAAATTTGCCAGCATGTTGTCAAATTTCATATGGGAAATTCTCGCTTTTTCTCTCTTTGACGGCAGATATGACATAGTGAAAACCAAGTATAAGTCTTCGGCGAAGCCTATATAAGATTTTGGAACAAATTTTCATTCCAAATATTTGATTGAAAGCCAACACAATTTGATTTTCCAAATTTATATTAAAATTTTTAGTTCTGCATAACTACTTTAAAACTATGACGATTTTATGATTAAAATTATTTAAATTTGCATACATTTCATTGACAAATTAAATCAATTAAGCCAATTTTATTTCCAGGCATACGCAAATACATACATACATATACACAAATGTAGTCATGTGTACATGCTGCATTTGTAGCATATGTTTTCAGTTATTTTTTTGTTGTTGTGAATTTGTGCCCAATGTAAAAATTGTTGGCGTGATATTTTCAAAATTACACCATACAAGCGTAACAACAACAATAAAAACAATAATAATAACAACAATAACAGCTCAATGTCCTTGTTTTTGTGTGAATACACACGTATAGGTAAGTGTGTATGTATGAATGTACACATCCAACAACGCGAACAGTTGAAAGTTTATATTCAACAACGCCAACACACACACAAATGCAAATTCGATATGTTTGCGAGCACCGCAAACATACATATGCAACATCCGATGCCAGGCTACACATAAACACACATACCTATATATAAAAGACGTGTATATGTAAACACGTATGTGGTAGTTAGTTTGCAACACGTACGGTATACACACGTATGGTAGGTACAATAAAAACTGTTGCCGCCAACAAACAGTAGCAGCAGCTATATACATTGGTGAATGTATGTTTTTGATTGTGTGGGTGTGTGTTTGTGCGTTTGAGTGAAAAGTTTACAAAATTTTTGCCGCGCATATTTTCAATTTTTGTTTCTCATTGTTGTTGGTGACACCTTTTACAATACACCTTCATTTTAGACTTGAACACACACACACACACCCATATGTATGTATATATAAATGTCAACTTATTTCAACGTTAAGTTAGTGTGTGTATGTGTACGTGTGAATTGAACATGAGTTTAGAAACAAAGTTTATTGTTGTCGTTGTTGCTGCTCTCACTTTTCCTTCATTTCATTTCACCTTCAGCTTCAACTTCAATTTCAACATGTTTTAGTTCTTCTTCCAAGATTTTGTCTTCATCATCGTATTCATCGTATGAGTGGTTTTTGCATCTTAAGGATATGGTAATTGCATCCTTTACTCTTGTCAAACTTTTACTTTACATCAATTTTTTTATTCTTATTTTTTCTTTGTTTTTTTTTTCTACTTTTCTATTTTACATTGTATTTAATCAGTTTAATACTTTTTATTTTAAATGCACGTTAATTATATTTGATCTTTCTTTCTCTTTAGTGTATAAGATTTAGACGGAAAACTATTTATCCTTATCGCATATATGTATGCATGGATTTGTATTATTGTGACTAAGTGTGTGCTATAATTGAAACGTATAGATAATTTTATTATAAGCTGGATAATTTTGATGTGATTTAGCATCACAATGCAATTTTTAGATATGTAAATGATACAAATTTAATTTATATTTATATTAAATGTATTCGCTGTAGATTGTAACTTTAACATGAATTGCATTCATGAATGCACCAAACAACATAACCATTTTCTTTTATATATACATTTCATGTACTATGAGTGTAGTAACACATTTCGGAATTACTATGGTATATCCTGAAGTTAAGTACAACTATTGCTTGAGAAGTTGTAAAAACAGAAACTATGTAATTATTTTATGTATGAATAATCTCATTGTCGAAGATATTCTGGCAGGCGCACTGATGCAAAGTTCTTCGACAACTTTGCAGACATATCCAGGGTGAAGATACGAAATTTTTAAAAAATTTGTAAGAAGTACCAACTAGTTTCAGGTTGATACCATATGCATTTAGGTTCATGGTAGTGTTCCAAAAAATACAAAATAAAGGCATTCACAATGGAATGCAATTAGTCATCTAGTGGATAAGATTAATCTGATCAAACACTCTTTTAAACCTAATCTAATCTTCTCTGGCAGCCTAAAATATCTATGCCTCTGCCATCGGTTGAGCCCTAGCTTCGCTTTCAATCTTGAGAAATGCAAAAATAGACTATTTACAATAATTCTTATTATCATTGTCCTCAACATCGTTTATCCTCTCATATATGAAATTTAAATAAAGATACTGTTTACTAGGCCCTTTAGTCTCAAGTTAATAAGGGTTTTTCCTTTACTTTTGTGCCAATGCTCCTTAAAATGAAATTTCGGTATCCAACAACAGTGACAATCTACCCAGTAATGAGTCGGTATGAAAGGAAAGTAATTGACTGGAATCGTGTTCCAGTAACAGTTCAACTTTTTACAAATTTACAAACAAATATGACATTGAACAACAAATAAAATAAACCTGAGTTGTTTTAGTTTTTGACATTTTGGAAGCAAGTCTGGGAATACTTGACGTTCTCAGTGATTTATCAGCAGTACAGGAAGTGCCACACCTCCTTTTCGTACCCACTTTTTTCCCATAGCATTGTCACCTAACTCTCTTGCGCCAAGTCAAGGTACTGCGCTGAGAATAGTTCTGGAGATATTCCGTATTAAAAAACGTAATTGCATTGGGAATGCCACACCCACTAAACCAACTATACCCATTTGCCACTGAATTCTGAATGCTATTGCTAAATAATACTTCCTTATGAAATATTAGGACTTTACCACAAACGATTTCTAAGATATACCATAATGAAAATTAATATTATATGAGAGAAACCACACCTCCTTTTCCAATTCTACCTACAATTTCCCTGTAGCATAACATTATCAACCAATGTCCCTGTTACGAAGTCGTAGTACTGAACTGTAAATGGACCCGGATATATACCCAGAAAAGTATAATGAATGCTATGCCCACATGAAATTACGTTCTCAAACTCGCCAATATCAATATCAGTATTGACAAATAATACTTCTTTACCCAATCTTAGTACTGTACTATAAATGTTTCCTAAGATATCCCATGATGAGTATTGAAATGTGCTGAAATAATAATGATACCTAAACTAAATAAACCTGAAAACTCAGTGGCCTCATACACCTATAAGTTTGCTGGCAATATTCTCGAAAATACTCGAGATTATAATACAAGAAAATAAGAATATAGTTCCGAATCACCAATCGTCATAAGCACGGTACTCCTGAGTAATATCATCAATATTGTCACTGACTTTCTGGAATGCAAAAAATATTGCTCTTCCATATTTTTGGATATTCAAGAAGCGTTCGAAAAAGTTTGGCATCAAGGGCTGTTATACAAATTAAAGAGTTTACTTCCAGCTGCATTTTATTTGGTCTTAAAGTCCTATCATTCTATGTCAAAGTAAATGATGAAACATCAGCCAAATGTCAAGTGAAAGCTGGAGTACCACAGGACAGTGTTCTGGGTCCGGCTCTTTATTCGATTTTTACCTGCGACTTGACCGAAACTGATTGTGGTTAATCTAGTTCAGAAACAGCTCCATGACGTTAAACAATGGTTACTACGTGGATGAGTGCTTGACTGGAGTTCCATCTGCCTCAGGTTCGATTTCCAGTTGTAGTTAAATTTTTAAAAAATGTCCAAATGGATTGTTCTAATAAAATGAATCATTTTAGTGATTTAGTTCTTAAATACGTGGCTCAAGTATCAGTTCAACAGGTTCTATTCTCAGGTAGAGAATTGAATCCACAAAAAAAAACAAAATTATAGGTTTCGGGTCGATATAAAGAAAATCCCAGATGGAAAAGAGAAAATTTTAATACAGGGTAGGGATCAGCGACCTTAAATTATTCTTAAAATTCTACTAATACTCGACCCATTATAATCCAATATAAAACCGAAAACTGGATAAATGTATCCTATTGTTATATTTTCCACGATCCCTTACCTTGGAAATAGATTATAGAAATTTTTGAAATGCTTTGCTACAAGAACAGGATCATAGACATACCTTTGAAATTGTTAGTCATCGAAATAAAATTTATGAATAAGCAAAAAAAAAAGAAAGCGATACACGAACGAAAAAAAAAACGCTCCAGCCCGCCTTTTGGTTCATGTGGAGAATTTTTATTTCTTATTCCCCCCACCCCCCCCCAAAAAAAAAAAATGTTTCCTGTATCCGCCACTGCATTGCCTTTTTTTAATATTTAAATCAATTTTACTGATAAGTTTTAGTGCTTGAGTATGGTCTAAAGCAACTTCTAAATTTTCTTTTAAACAAAAACCTACAATCGCAGTAGAGTTTTATGTTCAGACTCTACGATTAGTGAAAAAGTGTTATCTTTAAAGATAATTCTACTGCTCAATAGTCTAAAGATGGCTAGCGAAGCTTTGGTTTCCTGGATATTTTTGAGGATGATTGAGAATCGATTCTATCGCTTTTAAAAAATTAAATTCACTTAACTCTTAAATGAATTTATAGAAATTAAAAACTGAGAAAAATTATTTTTCCAAATAAAATTCTCTTTTTGTAAAATATTTCAGGATTGGTTTTCGTTGCGCTAAAAACATTTATCTTCCATATTTGGGTTCAGCAACTAAAACTCTACTAGTATTCATATATTTGGTCCATGTAGCTCTTACGAATGTATGTTGATTACCCAATGTATCTCTTAGATAAGCCAACTTTTTTTTAAATAACTTCTTAAAAAGTGTTTTTTTGCTCAGAGAGACTGACATTCTTATCTCATCTTTTTACACATCATATATTTTTTTCATTAAAATCGGTGTCCTTGTGCATTTCAGGGTTAAACTCTTAATCCAAGACCTCCTTCAATAGAAAAATGTGCATATTGTATCACTTGCGAAGCACTTTCATATTCCCATTTTCATATGTACTGAGCTTCAGAAAAATCGTTATTTTCTTCCAAAACTACTTAGGGGAAGATGAGGTGAAAGCGATACCCTTTTATATTTAGTCTGATGAAATTTTTAAGTAAAGATATAAATCAATACTTCTAGTATTGTTTGGTAGTGCATTAAATACCACAACTTTTTCGCATACCAACCTTTGGTTTATGTCTTACCGACACACTTTACGAGTTTACGAGGCATTTACATGATTTAATGAATCCGCTAATTAATACTAGATTTACGGACAAAATTACAAACCTAATACTGAAATTCTTCATATTGATGCTTTTTCGAAAAAATAGATATACCAACATTTAAACTTAGGGTGTCTAACAGAAAATGATTTGGAATAAATTTTCATATCATGATTTTCAAAAAAAATTTATTTTATTTTCCTTCTTAAATAAATCTGAAATTTCCAACCCGTCAAATTGGGTTCCGTAAATATAGTGTTAATTTAGAAAAAACATAGGAAATCATGCATTTATACAATTCATTATAACGTAGGTCAGGGCCCTTACTATTTGAAGAAACAATCACCTAAAAGCATATATGGATATACTTATAAGGTTTTTAAGGGCTGACAAGATATACCTCTGAGGTCACCATAGTCGTCTTATATAAATTTATAATTAAATTCAGGCAATAAGTCCTACATAGTCGCAGTAATCAGAAAATATTATAGTTTATATTACAAAGATCTTGCAATCTCGTATGTTTTTTTTTTTTGATAATACGAATTAAGTCACTTGAAAAAAAACATTTTTATAATTTAAAATAATCTACCCACCCACACTTTCCCACACACAAATACACACCACTACGCTATACTACTTTTTAGCATTTGTCCATATTCTCACACTCTCAATAGTAATTATTTGCATGTCATTTTGTTGACAAGTTTAATAAGCTCTTCTTCTCCTATAGTCTTTGCTATAGACGATTGACTATTTGTTGTTGGTGGCGATGCGTTCATTTGGTAACATTTGACAGCATCATTTTGGACGGTATATTGAAAGTTAACCACAAATGCTCAATTTAGTTTTGGGGTGGATGGGAGATGGAGGAGAATCATCCTTGTCGACGTATAGTACAACTAAACTTTCCACACTAAGTAATCATGTCAGAAAGTTTGTCCTTATGAAATTTTGTACACACATAGGTGCATACATATTGACATTCATGTTCATTGATAAAATTTTTAAATAGTATGAGATTAATTTGAATGCATTATGCAATGCATTCATTGAAGTGTGATATTAAGAACGAAAATCCTGAGGTGATAATTATTATCAAACAATGAAATTATAATTTGATATATTTAATACAAAAATTGTTGAGAAATGTTTAGACATGGAGTATTGCATTTCAAGAAGGAATTTGAAGTGAAAATCTATTTTATTTATAGAGCTGCTTCCTGATTTTGGTTAGTCCAACTCAGTGGGAGATTGCTTTTTTACTAGTAATATTAAAAACAACATCAAAATAAGGAGTGAGATTGAAAAAATCTTAACACACGTTTTACCTAATAATTTTGTTTTGGGTGTAAAATTTAAAAATTTCTTTGAACTAGTTATCTTTGAAAAATATGACAGTTGTTATTTTTAATGAAAAACATGTTGATTTATTGTGAGTGTGATCAAAATGAGTGAAGAAAAAGAAGTACGTATTAAAAATATTAAAAATTTTCAAAAAAAAAACCAAATTGGACCTACAAAAAATTGGCCAAAGAATTGAAGGTCTGCCGTCAAACTGTTTCCAATGTTATTAAACAGTTTCAGGAGAATTTGATCATTGATAGGAAACCTGGTTCGGGAAGAAAACAAGGACCACATGATATTGGGAATGCCAAGAAAATAGAAGATCTCCAAACACATCTGGTAGAAAAGCTGCCCGGTTAGCACAGTGCTCTGACTATTTGGTGCAAAAAGTTAAAGCCAATGCAGGTTTGGAAACATACAAAGTCCAAAAAGTTCCAGACAGGAATGCTGCAAAATATTTAGACGCCAAAAGTAGGGATCGGGAATTAAAATCGAATTTCATACAAAAATATTCATGTTGTATAAAGGACGACGAAACTTATGTACTGGCAGATTTTACGCAGCTTCCGGGTCAAAATTTGTATGTTGCTGATACTCGAAGAAATGTCGAAGAACAATTTAGAATCCAAAAGCAAACAAAATTTCCAAAAAAATTCCGGGTATGGCAAGCTTAATGCAGTTGCGGCAAAAGAAGCAAGTCATTTGTTACAGTGGGCTCTATAAATACCGAAATATAAATCAAAGAATGTTTGAAAAAAAGACTTCTTCCTTTCATAAGAGAGCACAATTGCATCATGTCACTACGGCAAGAAAGCTCTGGAGTGGTACCAAAGTAATAACATAGTTTTTGTACCAAGAGAGGCCAATCTCAATCCTCCAAATTGTCCGGAGCTAAGACCAGTGGAGAGATATTGGGCTCTTGTGAAAAGAAACTTAAAAAGCACAAAAAAAATGTCCGAAAATATCGAAGATTTTAAAAGGAGGTGGGCAAACTGTTCCAAAAAGGTGTCTAAAACAACTATCAAATCTCTAATGGAAGGCTTACCAAAAAAGGTCCACGAGTTCATAAATAGTGGTTAGAACTATTAAAGTTATATTTTTCTGTGATTTGTAAAATATTATCAATTAAATAAAAAAAAATTAAAAATCTAAGATCAACCGTTTAAAAATTATTAAATTTTATATATGTATGTTAATATATGTTTTATTATGTTTTATAAATACCAAAAAAAAAAAAAAATTAGATTATGGATGTGGATAACAAAAGGGTATATGTATACCTCTTTTTGCACTCATGACGAAATGAAAATTTTCAATTTTAAGTACTTCAATTTGTCAGATTTTGTTAAATTTTTATCATTTCTATGCTAATATTTTTTCGACACGGCACAAACTGTTGGTAGAAAATGCCAAGCACCCTAGAATTAAAATTTCAAAAAAAAAAGCCTTCCACATCGCGGTTCGAACTCGCATTAAATCGGTACCTACAGTTCGTTTGTCTACAACTTGTGACGGTCATTGCTTTCTTTGTATATTATAATCAAGAACACATTCACTGAAGGTTTGTGCATTTATGTACATACATATGCAGTTATATTTATTTTGTAATCACTGTCACTCTTGGGTTCGGTTCAGTCGCAAATTTATGCGTTAAAGCTTATCGCATGTTTCGGCGAAAGAAGTCGACTTTTTGTCATTTCCAACACACAATAATAAAAAAAATTTCTTGCATTATCTTGTCACTTTGTAAGAACTTTCCAAATTGCAATAGTAATTTATATATTTATTAATATATTTAATATTTAAATAATGATAACACTGTTCAACAGCCAAAAATGAGCAGAGAAGGGACAAAAGTACTTAGGGTAATGGGGGGTCGCGGAGTCCGAATCCGTGGTCCGTTTTGCTCTGCTATGTCACAATTTTTTTTCTTGACATCAAAATTTTTAAAATAGAAAAAAAAAAAAAATAAAAATGCAGTTCATATTTCTTTCATCAAAACATCAGTTTTTCCAAAAAAAATTTTTTTCGATTTGTTTCATTTTTTAACTTTAAAAATTAAAAAAAAAAAATTTTTTTAATTAAGTTATTTTTTAGTAATTTTTTTCGAACGTGACAAAAAGATAGATCAAGAAAGTAACTTGAGAAAAATTTTTTTTTTTAATCTGGCTCAGGAACGGTTCAGCGACACCGCTAGGCATTACTGAGTTAAGCTAACAACGAGATAAAACTGAACGATGATAACGAGGACGAAAAAATAAATTGATTAAAAAAATTTTTTTTAAAAAATTTTAAAGTTAAAAAATAAAAAAAAACGAAAAATTTTTTTTTGTAAAAATGGATGTTTTGATGAAAAAAAATATGAACTGCATTTTTAATTTTTTTTTTTTTTCAATTTTAAAAATTTTGATGTCAATAAAAAAAATTTGTGACGCAGCAGAGCAAAACGGGCCACGGATTCGGACTTAGCGACCCCCTATTACCCTAAGTGCATTTGTCCCGTCGCTGCTCGTTTTCAAAAGTTTCCAATTGTAGAACAGTTTAATTAGAACAAAGCGCTTGATAATAGGTTGGAGTGGCTGTCTAGAGACACACTTAGGTCTGAACGGCCTATGGTGATACCACACAGCTATTGACCTATAGCTTAACGCCGATTCTGAACGGCGGTGTGGCAATTTGTTATCACTTGGTGGTTTTGACATTGCCAACCAAAAGTTTTACTGATACACTTACTCATAATTCTCATTCTCTTTATAACGATAGTGACGGGATTCGAACCCGAACCTCCCGAGTGAAAGTATAGAGTACTATCCACTAGACTATAATTAAAAATACCTGGGGCGGCAGGCAACCGTATACAAAGTAGGACAAAGATAGCTAAAGCGCGGTTCACGCAAAATTGGCACGCAGGAAAATTGCTGTATTTTTTTAACCAAAACACTCAGAATAACATTGTGTTTTAATACTATAATATTAAAAGATTTAAATTTCTTTGTTGTGCAAAAAGTTCCGGGTATTCCTTTTAATGGACCCCATCAACCTTTGAACATCCGCTCTGGATACTTTTGCGGCTATTTGGTTCCATTTTAGTAACATTGAATTCACATTCTTGACAATACCTGCATTTTTCTTCAACTTATATTTTGTAATAGCTCAGTATTTTTCGATCGTTCGAAGCTGGGGGCAATTGGGTGGATTCATATATTTGGGCACTACATCTACTTTATTTGTCTGATACCAATCAATGGTTTTCTTAGAATAGGCCAAAACTTCACTGGCAAATAGTGGTGACGAACGAATGGCAATAGTCGTTTCGAAAGGCACTCTTTGATGTAAATATCAGACGTCATAGAAGAGGATGTCACAAATGCCCTGGATTTGAGACCACAGCTGCAAATAGCCTGCCACACCATTGCTTTCTTTGCAAATTTATCCATTTTTATGTACTTGAATTTTGAGGGTACATTACCACGATTCGTTGCCATATAAAATTTTTGACCTGGAAGCTGTTTAAGATAAAATTTTACGTATGATTCGTCATCCACAATAATGCATCCATTGAATTTGGTCAAAGCATTATTATAAAGAAGACGAGCACGTTTTTTGGCCAGCAAATTCTGTTTGTCTGTTCTATTTGGATATTTTATAGTACGATAGCATTTTAGCCCAGCTTTTATGCGTATTCGTCTAGCAGTACTTTTGCTGGTATTGAATTTTTTGGCACGATCGCTATTCGATAGTCCGGGATTGCTTTTGATGGACCTCAAGATCTTTAGGTTGGTGGTTCCCGTTTTGTTCACAACTTTTTTAGCTCTTTCAACAGTAAGAGTTTCTTTATATCTATCGTTTTATAACTCTACATACCGTTCTTTTGGAGATATTTAACACTTTCGCAATCTTTGAACCAGACCACAACGGATTTTCAATAAATTTGTTCACAATCAATTTTCTATTTGCAGCTTCCATTGTGCACATAATCACCAACTTGCGATCAATTAATATGAAAAATTTATCAACTAACGGTAACGGTATTGTAAACAAATCCCAGTAAAAAATTTGTTGTTTTATGACTAGGGGCGACGTGGTGACCACAACAAAGCGTGCCAATTTGGCGTGAACCGCGCTTTAGCTGTTTTTCAAAGTCTTATATAGATTTATATAGATTGCCATAGGTACATTGAGAAGGCAAATAAATTAGCTTGATCTGGATTTACCCTAGAAATAGCAAGAAAACTTGTTCAAAATATAGCCTCAACAAAACAAGGTAGTTACTAGGGTGCAAATTGTTCATATGTTTCCAGGTTACATCAGTTTCCATAGGGTCCTGGTAGATGGATGTACTCGTGTGCAACACACAATTCAATGACAATTTTCAAAAGTGTGTGTGGGATCCGCCGAGCGATTGCCGCACTCTTTTCCCGTTTTTTTATATAAAGTTTTTTGCTCTCTCATCGTTGGAAATTAAAAACATAATGATAGTGAAAATTAAAATTTTGGATGCTGGCATTTCAGAAAGAGAAGTGGGAAGCAAAAAAAAAAAACATTCAGTCCCCGATCATGCTGTAGCACACCCGATCAAAGAATTCGCTTTTACATGTGTATGTATATCCATTACAATTCGCTTTCTCTTTGAGTAAGATTCACGTGAAACGGGTAGTATTGGTAAAACCCACCACATTACATATTTCCTCTGCCACCTACGCTTCCAATTTATTATTTATTCTCTTCGATAACTTAAATATTTTCTAGTTTAGTTACCTTCTCTGTATGTCTTTAATTAAAGCCTAATTTATTCTGAAACCATATAAAAAAAAATGGAAAGTTTTTCTTTCCTTCCAGTCATTCCCCACAGAAGCGACCTGCTTGCAAAGTCGTTTATCAACCACTAAAAATGCTGTTTGCATTTTTATTAGAATAGGCTTAACTGTGAAAATTTTTCATATACGTACAATATAAGTTAATATACCACGAGCCAAACCAACAAAAGAAAAGAGGAGCCAAACCTCCCTACGCTACACTTTGCACACAAGCACACATTCACATACAAAAACACAGCAAGAGCTACATTATAAATATATAAGCCACCAAATGCCACCACAGCTTCTTGTACTCATTCAGCATAGCACAAGCACAGGCAAAGCAGCAGTTGTCATACCATTTGTCAAAACAGCCGCGAATACTCCTCCTTCGTAGCGTGTGTGCGCATGTCCTTTTTATACATTTAAAATGAAATTTTTGCTGCCCTATTGCAAAGGAGCTGATTACAAAAGAAAAAAATAAAAACACAACAACAACAATACCATCCACCACGTGTTGCCACAGTGACACACGTGGTGGAATCCATGCATTCGAATGTTTATTCGAAATGGTAGAAGAAAATCTCATTTAAATATTTTCGAACAACAAAAGGATGCTCGCTCGCATTCGGCACAAAGGATGCTGAACTCTCGTTGAATTACAGTTATGCTGTGCCGATTATAACCGAGTGCTGTTTGTGCTATTGGTTTTGAATATCGGCTACACTCGTGATGCTGCGAATCATTTTGGCAATACTTTCTTGCTTACTGTTTTGCCTTCAATGAAAAGACGAATTCAGTTTGTGAACGTCGCTGCTGATATTTGGACGCGTAATTGCCGATAGCGTGTACACTTTATTATTGAGTGATGTTGGTCTTAGATGGGTTAATTTTAATGTGCATTAGAATTTCAACTGTAACAGTGTAAAAGTATTTCTCAAAAACTAATGTTTTCTAGTTTGAGTGTGTGTAAAAGTAATTTCTGAATATCAAGTTGAGGTGATTCTTAAAATATACAAACGAAAAGTGTTTTTGAAATATACCCAAGTTCTATTAAAATGTTATTGCAAACAAGATAATCCATAAAAAATATTTCAATACTTAAAATTTTATATTTATAATTTAAAATAAAAAGAAATAATACTAAAAGTGATTCGAGAAACATGAAATTTATTTCAAAACTTAATTTATACAGATTTTTCTTGGGCTTAATTAATAAAAATGAAAAGATGATGATCGTTTTGCTCTTGATCATTTCAATAATTAAAGGTAATTCAAATAGTAATTTATGAAAAAAATATAATGGGACTGTGTCGAAAATTTATACTTAAGATTTGCAATGAAGAAATCATCTTAGAATAATTTTTTTAAAGAAAAATTAGTAGCAATCTTTTATTTTGAATCGCTTTATTTTCAACAATTTAAATACCATTTCTGACTTTTATTTAGATATTTTGCAGACCGACCGTTGAGACATGAGTACCACTGTAAACTATTTATTTCCTATTTAAAATATCAAAATTTTCTTTTTCTTTTGTATACTTCGTACATTTTGATCTTATTCAAAAATATTTTTTTAATGTTTGCGTTCAGAAAACGACTTCTGCTCAGCAACATGTTGAGCTGAAATATCAGAAAAATAATACGCTCAATGAAATGGTGACTGCTCAATATAATTTTTGTTGATCAGAAAGTGATCAATTTGCGTTCATTAGACACACAGGCCGCAGTGGCGGAGCAGAGGAGTCTTCTGAACGTGACCAATGATTTCTCAAGGTGGAGCCTAAAAATATGAAATTGTACTCTGGTTGGATTCTGCCACTTGATTTATGATAGTATTCTTGAATTATTACAAGGATCGTAATAATATGAAGCACTACACGATTAGAGTCGGTGGGGTTTTAAAATCTCGGAATATGGATATTGGCCACTCGACGAATTCTAAAGAATTAATAAAGAAATTTTACTCTAAGTACATCCTTCGATTGGTCATGGAATTCTAAGGTTTCAAAAAATGGATTGTTATTTAAAAAAAACAAATCATCGATTCAAAACTGAAGTATCCGAGTCTGAAGAGTTACTCTAAAAAGCAAATTTCGTTGTTGAAAAATGCAAAGTTAACGCGCTCAATAAAAAACGGAAAGTTCAGAATGAGAAAAAGAAAAAAATGAAATTGGCTACGAACTAAAAAGTCCACAATGAATCAAATGGAACTGGTTCCTTTTTCTGTAGAGAAATAAGAGAACTGAATTTAAAGAGAACCAAATGGAACGTTCGTTGTACTTTGTTTCTTCTTAAATTGTAGATTTTTTGACCAATTTTTTAGTTCCTTGTGGCATCAATAAACATTACCTAACTGAAAAAATAAATCTTAATAGCATTTTGAACAATATGGTTTATTAAATATGATTTATTAAATATGGTTTACTAATATGTTGTGAAATTAAAAATAATCTACGTTTTAAAATTCAATGATCTTTTTTGGCAAAATGTCGGGACTTTGTCCATATTGCAAGTTGACTTTTTATATTATTCTTATAAAGGGGTTTTTTACCTGCTGCCTTAATTTGCTAAGGCCCTAACGTCAAATTTTTCAAAAGTTTTTGATGGATTGTGATAAAACGTGCCCACTTTCGTCTGTGCCAAAAATTTTAGAGATCTGCATCGTAAACTTACAACCTTTTTTTAGATTAAATTAAAAATTCTCGAAGCACTACTCTAAATAACAAAACTTTTTTTGCTTCTCCTGCAAAATTTGAAAAATGCGTGTTTGGGGCGTAAGTAAATTAAGCCAGCGATATACTAACTTTAAAACTGCATTTAGATAATTTCAAAATATTATATTTCTAGTCCAGTCATTATAAAGATTTACATCATAAAAATTCTGAACTGAGATTTTTCTTCAGTAATTGATAGTGGGGGTATCATAGATTCAAAAACCACAAAAATCAGTCCTGGGGTTGCAGAGCGACCCCCCAAAAATCCCCCCTTTGGCGAAAAAAACCTTTGTTTACTAATAACTTGTTAACCGTTCTAGATATCAAAAAATTACTTACCACAAAAAAAGAGCTTGAGTGATTTCCTAAAAAAAAAGGTCTTAAGTAATTTTTTTGTATATGTCATAATTTTTGAGATATTCAATATTTGAGAAATTGCAAATTTAGTACTTTGGATGTACTGTGGATTCGCGCGCATCTTTGTTTATTTGAATTTTTGCGTGCGGAGCCTATAGGAAAAATTGAATAACTCAAAAACCAAACAAACTAGGAAAAATCAAAAAGGGTTTTAAAGGGGATGTAAAGTTTAACATCCTCTGCCATTTTCATTGACAACGGATAATTTTTTGTATACAAAAATAACAATATAATATAGTTGTCTGTTAGTTTTTACTACTTTTACTATTTGCAGGCCCAATAAAAATAACAGTTTCACTATATGTTATAAATGTATTATCTTTTAGTTCAAGACATTACTTCTGAAAATCCTGTAAAAGTTAGAAATAAAAAAATTATCATTTTGCAATTTGATCAGCAACTTAAAGATGGCCAAATTTTTGGCGAATTTTTTATTTGCCTTAGATTAACTGAAAACATATATGAATGTCTAAGATATACAATAAAAAATACAAAGTTCGGTGTTTTAGGATTTATTAATAATTACAGGGTGATACTTTTTTATCGTCTGGGGGTGTAAATCATAAGCCGAGGTTTTTGTTGAGATAGAGCCCGTTACATATATATTTGAAATTTTACTTAAATTCTGATGCTCAAGTGTTCGGAATGGCATTCTTTTTTTTAATAATATACCATAATTTTCTTGCACTTTTAATCTAATGCAAAGGGTAAACCTGAAGAGATAAAATTTTGGAACCTTCAATTCTTCACAGCACAACTTTTTTCCATAGATTCATGTGAAAGTAAAACACTGTGCTAGTTAACAATCGGGTTTGGAATTTTGATATTCCTGGGCATCAGTTTGGTGTTAAATAAATAACACAAGAATTTGTGGCAAAGTGTAACTTATTTGATTAATATTAACAGGAGTTAGTTGAACTTTTAATTAATAGCGTTTCTATCACGTCAGGCTTACTTGATACATTTGATTAAAAATGCTCAAAAATTCGGATTCGGATTTTTTACCTTTTAAACCTAAATTTTTTGAAAATCTGACGTTATGGAAAATTTTTATAAAGAGCTTCGTGTTTAACGATAAGAAATCTATCAAAAAATCGTACATCAGTATTATTAGTCAAAAATCAGAAGAAAAAATTTATGTTTTATCAAATTTTCCACTATTATGCTTTATAAGGAGTGAGATCGAAAAAATCTTAACACACTTTTTACATAATATTTTTTTTTGGGTGTAAAATTTAAAAATTTCTTTGATCTAGTTATCTTTGAAAAATATGTCAGTTGTTATTTTTAATGACAAACATGTTGATTTATTGTGAGTGTGATCAAAATGAGTGAAGAAAAAGAAGTACGTATTAAAAATATTAAAAATTTTCAAAAAAATCCAAATTGGTCCTACAAAAAATTGGCCAAAGGACTGAAGGTCTGCCGTCAAACTGTTTCCAATGTTATTAAATAGTTTCAGGAGAATTTGACCATCGATAGGAAACCTGGTTCGGGAAGAAAACAAGAACCACATGATATTGGGAAAGCCTAGAAAATAGAATATAGCATATTGAAAAGATCTCCAAACACATCTGGTCGAAAAGCTGACCGGTTAGCCCAGTGCTCTGACTATTTGGTGCAAAAAGTTAAAGCCAATGCAGGTTTGAAAACATACAAAGACCAAAAAGTTCCAGACAGGAATGCTGCTAAAAATTTAGATGCCAAAAGTAGGGCTCGGAAATTAAAATCGAATTTCATACAAAAATATTCATGTTGTATAAAGGACGACGAAACTTATGTACTGGCAGATTTTACGCAGCTTCCGGGTCAAAATTTTTATATTGCTGATACTGGAGGAAATGTCGAAGAACAATTTAGAATCCAAAAGCAAACAAAATTTCCAAAAAAAATTCCGGGTATGGCAAGCTTAAGGCAGTTGCGACAAAAGAAGCAAGTCATTTGTTACAGTGGGCTCTATAAATACCGAAATAAACATCAAAGAATGTTTCAAAAAAAGACTTCTAAGAGAGCATAATGGCAACATGTTATTATGGCAAAAAAGCTCTGGAGTGGTACCAAAGTAATAACATAGTTTTTGTACCAAGAGAGGCCAATCTCAATCCTCCAAATTGTCCGGAGCTAAAACCAGTGGAGAGATATTGGGCTCTTGTGACAAGAAACTTAAAGAGCACAAAAAAGGTGTTCCAAAATATCGAAGATTTTTAAAGGAAATGGGCAACTGTTCCAAAAAGGTGTCCGAAACAACTATCAAATCTCTAATGGAAGGCTTACCAAAAAAGGTCCACGAGTTCATAAATAGTGGTTAGAACTATAAAAGTTATATTTTTTCTGTAGTTTTTAAAATATTATCAATTAAATAAAAAAAAATTAAAAATCTAAGATCAACCGTTTAAAAATTATTAAATTTTATATATGTTAAGATTTTTTCGATCTCACTCCTTAGCATGAGATCATTATTTATTTCCCATCACCATTAGTTCTAGATAATGCAAGGAAGAGGTTTAATTTTTTCCGGAGCAGCAACCATAATGCATGGGATATTTGGCAAAGAGACCACTAGTGTTCACAGCAGTCTAATAACTTCAAAACTATACTTTGTTTTAATGGTAAATTTTGGAACTTAAAGGTTTAGGTAATAAGTTGTAGTCTCTAACTTTGTAACGCCATTCCATATAACAATAGCTCTACTCACTCTATATGCCTAGATTGAATTAAGATGAATACTTGAACAATTACTTTTTCAAATAAAAAAAAATATTTGAATTCAAGCTTTCCACAGATTATGCACGTCATTTTCAGTTTGTGGAATATAACTCAGTTTCAAACTATATTTTAGTTGTGAGTATGTGAGTTTATACATTAGGTGGGAGACACATATGTATGTATGCAATTAAAAACTTTAAGTGAAAGCTATTTTAATAACTAATGCCTTTTTACATACATATGTTTTTCTTATTTATATAAGTATTTTACATTTAATAGCACCTTGATAAAAAAATACATAGAATTCATGTTTAAAATTTGAAAATGTTATTTATTATTGCTCTAATAAAAGTGCAATCCAAAAAGAATAATGGTAACTTTCAGACACAAATGTACAAGGACATAAATAAATTGCAGATTGTGCCAAATTCTAAGTACAAAATATTTACATACCTAAGTTTAAAGTTTTATAACTTAAAAATATATAAATTGTATTTTACTATTTGTGCAAGTCCTTTGAATACTTCAAGCATTTACCTGCACATGTAAATGCTCACTTCTTTGCAAATGTTATCGAAATGTAAAACAAATTAAGATTATTGTTTCATATTTCAATTATTATTATGTTAAATAAACAATTGATTTTATTTTGCATATGCTTTATTTACAATATTATTAAATTTGCAATTGAATGAAGTACGTTTTAAATTAAAGTAATCACTATGAAAAAAGGGAAAGGGAAATAGAAATTCATGCACTTCCTGTCTGTCAAATACTCGCTCGCGCATCATGCTACAATAAATTATCCTGTGCATATTGGCGATAAAATAATTAACCACCGTTGTGGATAATGATAAACTGGATAGCAATCAAATAATAATATTAATTCGGTATTAAAAAGTTAAAAAGTCATAAAAAACAAAACTGTTAAAAATATAAATAACAACAGGAAAAAAACAAAAATAAACGACAAAAAAAAAAAAAACTATGCTGTCTGATTTTTTCACATTTTTTTAACATATAATAAATTAAAAATTATTAAATTTAATATTTTTGCCAAGGTTGCAAAGACATGGAACTTTGAAATTTATCTTTTAATTGAAATTATTGCTGCTAAATTGGAAGCATTGATTGATGTTTCATTAAAAATATAGCAAACAAACCAAGTATAGATTCCATTACCAACTACAATATTGTAGCGAATACTTTTTGAATGTAATTCGAAGTTAAAACACTCAAATGCTTTCAAGTAGTTACTAAATTAGCAGATATTTTTGCAGTAAATAATAAAATTTTTACAAGATCTTCTGTTACTTCTCTTGAAATAACTCTGTACAAAGATTAAGATCTTTGCTAATCTCAATTTTCGGGTTCAAGAATTTAGTTTTCCACAGTTTCCAAAGTAGGAATATAATTCATTGGAATTTCGCACAGTTCGTTGGGATTTAACTTTCTTACTTTATTCTTCTGAAGTTTTTTTCAAATAAATTCATATTTGATGCAACCCTGATTACTTACACATAGAAGCTACTCGACTGTTCATTAAAGTATGTTCACGAAATTTTTTTCCATTTTTTTAATAACGTTTTTTCGCAAAAGAAAAAATTTTAATAATTTTATTTTTTAGTTAATGGTTTCTGCTAGTTTTGCAGTAATGGATTTGTGTACAAATGCACTGATTTTTGTCTTTGTAACTGATGAACACCTGTTTCAGTTACCATTACAATACATACTCATTTTTGTTTTTAAGTAGCAGTTTCTTTGAATGTTGTTTTTTATATTTATTTATTATTGCCCGAAATGTTTTTTGTTCGAAAATGATGTGGAGTAAATATTTTATGCTGAATATGTGCTAAGTTTGAAAAAAAAATTTAAATTATGAATTACTCAAACTTAACTGAGGTAGGGTAGAAGGGGAAGCATTCGCCACTTTTTTTTAAAAGTGTTGTCTAGGCTAAACTAATAATTTTTTTTGAAAAATTATTTTTTAATTAGAAATTTACATTTGTTAGCTTTCATCTGTTATCTTTATGAGTTGATTATCTTAATGATTTCTATTATTTTTTGATGATTTTCCAAGTAGTCCAAAATGGTGAAAGTGCCCCAGTCATGGAGTACATTCATTAAGGGGGTGGGGTGCAACCGTGAAGGAATAAAATTCAAGGTTTTTGATAAAGTAATAGTTATTTTTTTTTAATTTTTGTTCTTGTATATTACTATTACATATTATCAGTCAGAATAAGTTTTACTTTTTTTTAATTCATCAAAATTTATTTATAACATAAAGTAACAAAAATATAAATGATTCATTTTTAAAATATTTTGTTAAAAAATATAAGTTATTTATTCACAATCACTTACAAAGCTCAACTGTTAAAGTAGAAGGGATGAAAGATGATCGATAAAAGCACAAATTATAGACTGTTTCAAATATAAAACTTTCTTAAATTAGAAGATAAGGGGGGGGGAGGGGGTGGCAAATGTGCCCCAGTGGCGGATGCTCCCCCTTCTACCCTACGCTTTTTTTTATTACAAATTTCACGATTCATTGTGTAAGTATTTTTGAACACCTTAGAGCATTTCGCACATCTTAAGATGACCACCAAACCAAAGTTTTCTTGCTAACTTTTTCAACAGTCTTTTACTTAAATCTATTTTTGCCATCACCCACTAAGTATACAGTTTAATAATAATATACAGTTTATAGTTAAAGACCTAGAAGTTCTCAAAATCCATTTTTTTTTTTCAAATTTCCTTGTTCTTTGAAATATTTTAACAGAATCCACTCATCATTTTCGACATCAGTTTTGACCACGGTAGATCGCGGAAAAATCAGTATGGATTTTCCTTTTACTTTTAAACTTTATTTGCTAGCCCTGAGTAATTCAGAATATTTTATGCCCAGAAACTGGATTCAACAAAGTTGTCTCGCCTTACCGGAATCGGCTTATAACAATTCTTGAAGTTTTTCTCAATTTCATTGTGATGAAAGGTTATGATAAACTGCAGTTCTCTAAATAATGTCAATATATATTTTTCTAATATTCTACTTATTTGGTTTTGGGTTCCATCAGGTTTAAGTTAAACAGTTCAGCTGATTTTGATTTTTTTTTTAAAGTTCCTTTTTTAAGCATTTTTTGTGAACATACTTTATTTCAGTGACGTTCAGCGTAAAATGCCAATACAACTCCCTCTACCTGTTTCCCACTGTTAATTGATGATATCAATGTGTAAAAATCTTCCAACATACCATATTAAAATTTAAATGTTGTTTCTGTTAAATGTGTCTGTCCGTCTGTGTGTGAGTGTGTGTGCGCGTGTATCCCCAGCAGTCAATTTGCTGTTTGTTTATATTATTATTATTTGCCAATTGCCAATGATATAAATGTGTACAAAAATTCTTTGAATGCTACGAATATATTTGTTAAATGCTTGCATATTTGCACATATATTCGCTACTGCTATCTCTCTGTCTGAATTCATTGGAATTCAATATGTCTGTCTGTCCCCTCTAGTAGCCGCTGTTTGTTGTTTATTATTTATTTTTTGGTTGGTGTTGATGTTGTTGAGGTTGATGATACAACTGCACATACGCACACACACACACACACACAGTGTCCACTGTATTGATATGCAAAATGCAACCATAAAATTTGTAAATTATTTTATTGAAATATAATTGACTACCGTTTAAAAATTTTAATACTTGAGTTTATTTATTTTTACCAACACACAACAAACACCCACAAAAGAGTGAACACACACTTGCAGGACTTTTTTCGGTTAGGATTAAAAAATCATAACGAAAACTTTAATGATTTCATGCTACAATAAATTTTATATTTAATTACATTTATTTTTCCAATGAATTTATTGGTATTTTAAATGCATAAATTATTGATAAAATTCATTTGAATTATTAAATATTATTCATAGTTACCATTTTAAAGCGATTTATAATTTTAATTGTTTTAATTTTTATATAGCCTCAGAGATTTCTGGAATTCGAAATTGATATTTCTCTTTGTTTTTGGTGATTACACACTTAAGTATATTTATGTATGTTTGCGGGTTATGTTTCTTGACATTTTTGCTGGCAGCAATGTACTTATAACTTTCTTTGAATTTAATTTTTTTTTTAAGTTTTTGATAGTTTTTCTTATATAAATAAACAATTAAAACTTTGCAGGAATTTAGAAACAGACAACATTTTGCGGAAGGCTCAACTTTTTATTAGTTAATTTCAGATTTAATTTTCATATCCATTAAGAACGCCACGTCGAAAATATCTCATGTAAAGTATTTTCAAAACTTTAATTAAGAAGTAAGTTTTAGGTATTATGATCCTACGAATTGCAATGAATTTTTAAAAATCTTTAAAATTTTAACCTCATTTGACAAATTCTTAACATTATATTTGTATGTTTCATTATATTTTAAACTTTCTTCTACAGTTTTATATAATCCAGTTTCAAATTATTTTTCTGCGAAATGCATATTTAGTTCGATCATCACCAAACTTAGTACGCAAGGCAAGTTCTGAAAATTTGCACTTGGTCGTCACTGTACGCGGTTCTGCATACTACATGCAGAATTCGGGATGTGGAACTATGTATGTAAAGTTTTAATTACTGAATTTAGAATGTAGCGCAGATATCTGGATACAATATTATTGATGCAGAATTTCGGATTTGAAATTCTACTTATGTACGAAACCTTAGATATAGAGTGTGGAACTAAACTGGATGACCAGTTTTTTTCAGAGCACCTACTTTTCGATATTCCAACATTTAAGATCAATAAATAATGACCCAAAAAATATGTAGATGGCAATATGCATTCAAGATTTGGATTTGGGTATGGAATTTTGTATTTTGAGTACTGGGTCTGGGATTCTTACTAAATAATGGGTAGTTCCGGAGCTGAAATTCTGGATACGGAATTTTTTATATAGAGTTCTGGACAAGATTTTTATTTAAGGAGTGAGATTGAAAAAATCTTGACACACGTTTTACCTAATAATTTTTTTTGGGTGTAAAATTTAAAAATTTCTTTGATCTAGTTGTCTTTGAAAAATATGTCAGTTGTTATTTTTAATGACAAACATGTTGATTTATTGTGAGTGTGATCAAAATGAGTGAAGAAAAAGAAGTACGTCTTAAAATTATTAAAAATTTTCAAAAAAAAAAAAACCAAATTCCGCCGTCAAACTGTTTCCAATGTTATTAAACAGTTTCAGGAGAATTTGATCATCGATAGGAAACCTGGTTGGGAAGAAAACAAGGACCACATGATATTGGGAAAGCCAAGAAAATAGAAAGCATGTTGAAAAGATCTCGAAACACATCTGGTAGAAAAGCTGCCCGGTTAGCCCAGTGCTCTGACTATTTGGTGCGAAAAGTTAAAGCCAATGCAGGTTTGAAAACATACAAAGTCCAAAAAGTTCCAGACAGGAATGCTGCAAAAATTTAGACGCCAAAAGTAGGGATCGGAAATTAAAATCGAATTTCATACAAAAATATTCATGTTGTATAAAGGACGACGAAACTTATGTACTGGCAGATTTTACGCAGCTTCCGGGTCAAAATTTTTATATTGCTGATGCTCGAGGAAATGTCGAAGAACAATTAAGAATCCAAAAGCAAACAAAATTTCCTAAAAAATTCAAAAGAAGCAAGTCATTTGTTACAGTGGGCTCTATAAATACCGAAATATACATCAAAGAATGTTTGAAAAAAAGACTTGTTCCTTTCATAACAGAGCAAAATTGCATCATGTTACTACGGCAAGAAAGCTCTGCAGTGGTACCAAAGTAATAACATAGTTTTTGTACCAAGAGAGGCCAATCTCAATCCTCCAAATTGTGCGGAGCTAAGACCAGTGGAGAGATATTGGGCTCTTGTGAAAAGAAACTTACAGAGCACAGAAAAGGTGTCCCAAAATGTAGAAGATTTTAAAAAGAGATGGGCAAACTGTTCCAAAAAGGTGTCTAAAACAACTATCAAATCTCTAATGGAAGGCTTACCAAAAAAGGTCCACGAGTTCATAAATAGTGGTTAGTACTATAAAAGTTATATTTTTTTGTAATTTGTAAAATATTATCAATTGAATAGAAAAAAAATCAAAACTCTAAGATGAACCGTTTAAAAATTGTTGAATTTTATATATGTTTAGATTTTTTCGATCCCACTCCTTATTTACATAGTTAATAATAAAATATAAAATCTTATGACAAAAAAATAATAGAGCAAATAGCTTTCAGGGCTTTTAGCTCTGGATTCTTGGTGTGAAATTTTGGGAATGGAATTGTGTAAATGGAATTCTGGGTGGTGAATTCGATATGTGGAATTCAGGGTTAAAAATTCTGTATGTGTAATTTCAGGTACAAAATTGTGTGTGTGAGTATTTGGGCACGGAATTCTTGATATGCAATTTCGAGTAAGAAATTTTGTTTGTGAAATTTATCATTTTGAAACTAAGAATATTAAATTCTGGGTAAGAAGAAATTCTGTATGCGGAATTCTGGATACGAAGCTTCTTTGTGGGATTCTGGGTAAGAAAATTTGGATGTGGAGTTCCAGCTACGAAGTATTAGGTATGAAATATAGGGTACAAAGGCTTATATATAAAATTCCGGGCAGGAAAATTTTTAATGTAGAATTTTGTATGTTAAATTTCGGGAACCCTGTATTATGGATTTTAGGTAGAGAGTTCTGTATAGTCTGCAAAATTTTTGGATCGATATTCGGAATGTGAAATTATGAGTAGGGAATTCTGTAAATGTAATTCTGGTTAGTGAATTCATTAAGTGGAAATCAGGGCTCAAAATTTTCTATGTGATATTCTGGATACGAAGCTCTGAATGTGAAATTTCAGATATTTAGTTCTATATGTATATGGATTTGTGTGTTCAATATTTTGGGTGAAGAGCTTCAGATTGGGAACATGTTAAAAACTGGGTACGGAATTCTGATGCGGAGTTTTGGGAATGTGAAATTTCAGGTACAGAATTTGAAATGTTAAATTCTGGGTAAGGGCACGAAGTTCTAAATGCGGAATTGCTGATTATAAAATTTTTTAAATGCAATTCTGGGTATTGAATTTTGTGAACTTTACAATATTAGATTCTATTGTGGGATTCTGCACAGGAAACTTTAGGCTGTGAATATTATTTACGAATTTCTGGGTAGTGATTTCCATATATAAAGCTCTAAAAAAGAAATTTTATATGTATGATTTTGGGGTACTAAATTGAAGGGATGTAAGTCTAAAGGGTTTAAGTACCAAAAACATTGAACGGGAATATAACAAAAAATTTGTGTGGTAGTAATTAGTACTGGATTTTGACCCCAGCAAACATTCTCATACTTTTGTTTTTTTTTTTTAATTGATAAGGATAAAACTCTTTACACTAATATTAAGCTTGACAAAAATTTGCCGCTTAGACTCATTAGACTTATACTTCTTCAATTGTAGATGTATAATTCTGTGATTTATGTGTATGTAAAAACTGCATGGATATGAAAATTCAAACATTAAGTTCTGGACGTAGAATTTTGTCTTTAGAATGGGTTAATGGATTCAACATCTTTATATTTCCTCCATTGGGCTTTATTGCTTCTGATTAATAATTCTAAAAATCCTTTGAAATTTATACAAATTACCACATCTATACAATATATATAAAAGCTTTTAATATACTCTCAAAATAGATGAATTAAACAAAAAACTTTCAACCAACATTTAAGGTAACAACCAAAACATATGAAAATATTTAAATAAACAGTAAATAAATATTATGGAATGAGAATTAAATCTGTATAAATATTACAAAATATTTTACATGTAACTATTAACATTTTACAAAAAAGCACTTAAATCCAACAACAACCAAAATATGCCTCATGATAATTGCAAATTCATAAATAATAAAGAGAGAGAGAGAAAAAAAAAGCAAAAAGTTTATCATAAAAGTGAAAATAATTTTCAATTACATACAGCAACACATTATTAATGAAAATAGAAAATAATAATCCTAAACAAATACGAACATAACTCTGCAATGAAAATGATTATGCTTTACACTATGTGTAAGTACATACATTTGTACTTATATACATAGATTAGTATGCATATGCAAGTATGTGTGTATGTGTGAGTTTTAATATTTTAGTGTGTGTCTATGTCTGCATCAGACAAAATTAAATACAAATTAATTGCCCATATGAAAAATCTGTGCGGACAAAGCTGCAGGCGATAAACATTTTCCACCTTCAAACAAATTGCAAGGTAAACACATGCACGCACATACATACACACACACATTCGTATGCATACAAATGTAAAGCAAAACTTTAGGGGAAAAAGGCATTGGCGCAAAAAAATTGTGACAAAATAAAAATTTAAATAAGCACTAAACTTTTAGCAGCAGCAATTCATAGCCGTTGAGAGTATTTAATAGTTTTGTGTGCCTTCATTGAGGTTTAGTGACTTAATTGAAATAAAAATACATACACAGGCATACGCACACATATACACTTATGAGCCTCACATATGTGTAAATTATTATCATTTTTTTTTTTTTTTAAATTCGCACTAAAACGCACAGATATCCCTGTGTTGAATTCCCTAGCGAGTGACCGGTCATATTTTGTGATGGCACTTGGCAGCAATTTCGTGTCCATTTGTCGCAGCCTCCAACCGGTCAATATGCCCTTCCAGCTGTATGTCTGTCTGTTCGCTTGCCTTTTCACCCATCGTCTGTTGCCTGTGGTTGACACTCACTATAACGAGGGTGAAATCATTGGTTGGTTTGGTTTTTCGTGCTGATGGTGGTAACTAAGTATAAGCGTTCGTCTATCTGTCTGTCTGTCTATTTATCCGTCCAACTTTCATATGTCTGCCATGAGGCTAGACCACGAGTCCATCTAGCTGCTGTTGCTGCTGCTGAACCGACACTTTTAACTTTACTTTTATGCTTTTTAATTAAATTGTTGGCTAACATTTCTCACGCTTTTTCACACCGCTGCATAAAATGTGTAAAGTGTTGCTGCAAAAAAAAAAAAACACACATATACACTGAAAAACGAAACAGAAAACCACATAGTGTAGTTAAAATTTTAATGAGTGCAGTTTATTTTATGAAGTCGGCTAAATTTAATGGGCCTTAAAAATTCTATTTTCTACTGTTTACTTTCTTTTTTTTTAATTTTAATTTGTTTAATAATTTAATGTACCTACTTTACTGGTTTCCGGATTTATGTATGCGAATTTATAGAAACTGCATTTAATATAGTAATTTTTTTTATTAGGTGGTAATTGAATAAATTTGTTAAATTTTATATTTGAAGAAAACAAAAACGGAAATTTAAATGCAAATAAATTTAATAATTTAAAATATTATTTTATACTTATTTAAGCATTTAAGTTTTCTTTCAATTAAAATAATTAATAACATAACTGTGTAATGGACAGAACCTCGCAAGCAAGTTCTACATATTTATATCGAACGAAATTGAGGTTCAAATCGCATTTTCATAGGCTCCTCATGTTTTCCACTTTTGAGATGTGCGAACTTATAAATAGTTTTAATAGTCAATACCAGGACGTTTTGAAATACTCTTGAAGTGCAGAATAATGCAAAAACTAGAATAATTTGCATCATTAATGAATTGTTCTTCCCAAAATGTCATAATAAATTAAAAATATCTATACTTATACTACGAGTATATTAAGGGATTTTTTTTTTTTGGTTACAACAGACAAAAGAAGTATTCAAGAATACAGCACTCAGACAAGTTTTACGTCCATTGTACTATATCCTGTGTTCCCTTTTGCTATTCTTTAAATCTACCAGATTTATTAATAAATCTTAGCAGATCCTGCGGTGTTAGAGAGCTCAGGTGTTCGTCTCCAAACTCTCCAGTACCAAATATGCTTACTCTGATCTGGTAGAAAGCGGGGCAGACACTAAGAAAGTGGTCCGCCAATCATATGCAAATGTTTGGCCCAAGAGAAATGACCTGTATATAATCCCACCAGCTGCCTGCAGCTCTTTCTGTTAAGTGATAACAGAAAGTCTGTTAGACGCTTCGAGATAACAGGTAACATGGTCTTTGTCTGTCTAAAGCCCCTTAAATCCTCCAATTTACGATTGTGGATCAAGTCAACCCACTCATTAATGGTGGGCTGTGGACGACAAAGAGAGTACAGGTTCTGGGCCCAGGAAAGCAGTTTCCGAACCCTTTCTGGCCAGAAGATCAGCCAATTCATTTCCTGAAATTCCTGAGTATCCAGGAACCCATATCAATAGCAGGCTATTGTGTTTTCCAACACAATCAAGCCTGGATTTGCAATGCATAACCAGTTTAGACGTGGTTAGAGGATTAAGCAAGGATTTAAGCGCAGCCTGATTGTCACTAAATACACAGATACTCCTTTCTCTCCAACCATTATCAATAACATGGTCCATTGCCTTGATGATTGCAAAAATTTCTGCTTTATTAGAGGATTGCAGCAAGTATTGATATCTCATTATTAATTGCTTGCAGAATAAATAAATTTGCTGCTATTTGCAGAGGAGTAAATTGATGAATGTTAATCAGTGATCGTTGTTGCTGAAGATTACATCAACCATCAGTTTGAGGCAATCATCTTTTTATGCTTAGGAATACCCTCTTAAATTTAATAAGATACATTTTCCCAAAAGTAATTCAATTGGGTGTTTAAAAAATTCTCGCCAATATGTCATTATGAAAACATTATTTAAAAAAAAAGTCATTAAAAGGGAATTAAAAGGTTACGATGAGTAGTTAGTGTCTTGGCAATTAAGTATTTCCCAATCAGAAAACGTCCCATTTATCTACCTTCTTTAGCTTCTATACATAGCTTCTAATCAAGGCAGAACTTTTAGAATGTCGTATGCCTAACTTTCAGTATTAAACCAGGACATTTCTTCTACTTCCCACTTCTTCCCTTACAACCGAATGCAAGCTTGATCAATTCTACTTAAACCAAGGCTAATGATCTTCCAAAAATAGACCATATTCAAACAAAAAATTAGGCAAAAATTTTAATCAGAACTCAGAACGAAATTCAGACCAGAAATTAGACACAGGCTCAGTCTGAAAATTTGACTTAAACTCGGACTAATATTCAGATAAAAACTCAACTTTAAATTCGCGTAGGGGGGAGATCAAACCTGATCACATAGAAAAAACAGATAAACCAGACTAGAACAATACCATTACCATTACCAAGAACATCTGTAAACTGGCATTGAAGTTACAGATTTATAGTCAACGTTTATATGATAAACACGTGAAATATGGAAATACAATCTAAAAGTAATTAATTACAATAGCAATCGATTACATTGTTCACTTAAGCAAATGGTTGCATGCAGAAACTTTGATTTTTCCATTATTTTGAGAAACATATACCTCGGAGGCCGTTTTGTTATTCCAAAACCCAAAATCAGTAGGATAATTTGTTCATCAAGTTTTCCTTTTATCGGGTATTTTTCGAAAATGCTGTATAGATAGAACCCCATTTTTGAGGGGAGGGTTCGAAGATAGAAAGTCTTGCTGAACCACTTTGAAACAAGTATTCTTTTCTTCCACGATGACACTAAATTTTTCATCTTTATGACTGTATTGTGGAATAATTAGAGCTGATGGAGAAAAACTCTTATTGTTATTATTAGGCAGACGCACTGCGACTTTAGTTGATCTTGAATAGCGGATGGAGAAAAACTAACTTGAGATTAAAACCGTTGAAAAAATTGTATGTTTTCGTCAAACAAAAAAAAAACTCAAAGTTGAGAAAGCTAAAAAATTATCAATGCATCATCAGGAATAAGTTCAACTGGTTTTGAAATCAATGCTTTCAAGTCTACTTAAAAAATTGGCAAATTTAGAGACGAAACCAAAAGTAAAAATTTTACTTCACTCTATTATCAGAAAAAGTGATAACATTCGAATATATAAAAAAAATTTTAATTTGATAAAACTCTAACCAAAGAATATATAATACATAGAAGGTGCATCACGAACAAATTTATTTGCACAAAAATTTTGTTCTATGGAGCCATAACTGCCTCCAGTTTACACTCAAAATTCAGTTGTTCTCATAAAACCAATGAGTGGTTTAAATAGTTTGTTTCTCTTTGTTGTTGGCTTTGTGTAATGAGAAGGGTTTTTTGATGAGAGTTTTGTATTTTCTTTTTTTTTCATGTTTCTTTTTCTTATATTTGGTTTTCGTGCTAGTAATATGAGCCGGTGTGCTTTTATTTATGGTACAGATTATAAAATTCAAATCCCAAGTTGGGACGCGAAAAAATAGGTATTTTTTAAGATTTTTTTCAGGTAAACTAATAAAGTTTTTTATAAAAACTATTTATTATCTAAAAGTACATGTATTGAACTTAAAATTAACTAATCTCTATTCAAAAATTGGATTTACTTTTATTATAAGATTATCTAGTGGTTAATAGAAAGATGTGAAAAATATGCATATTTTACAAAATCACCGACTGTCAAAGTTAACAGTTCAATTTTAACTAAAAGATGGGTCATCTTAAGAAATTGTTTACATATTTTTGAAAACATATACTTTAAGAAAGTGCAAAAAAGTAGATTTTTTAACACGTTCGCGGACACTCAAAATTATATCGAGGTGCAAAAAGAGACACATGGCGGCTCTCTTAAAGTAATCGTAATATTTAAATTTTGATTATACAAACTTTTTCCCAAACTCTAACAATATTACATTTTATTAGTTAAATACATTGTATACTAAAGCATTTACTTCGATATATAGATCAGTTCTGTTGTGGATTATGTGAGCGCTATATAGAATTGAATGCCGAAGTTTGTATTACAGATTTGAATGCTATAGCATTCATGCCATATTTTGACACCATGAAAATGAATTCACGAATACAAAAAAAATATTACTAAAAAAAAATTTTGCTACGATCATAATTTTGGGTCACAAATTGAAAAAAAAAAAATTAATTAGGTTGGAAAGCAATATTGATACTCTGCAACAACGCAAAAAAAAACACCCAAATGTACCTACATATTCTCCGCAAAAAAGGCAATCATATGAAACTATACTCAGTCTCACTTGGCAGTACTCTGTAACGATATGGGAGAGCCTAAGAAAAAAAACACCATGAGAGTGTATGGGAGAGAGTAAAAGCAAAATAAATGATTGGTTTTGCTCTTCCTCTTTACTGCGACCGCCCACACCCGAAAAGAAAGAAACATATTTTGGAAAAATTTTGAGAGATGCCCCTTCTATGTATTATATATTCTTTGCTCTAACCCTCATTTTTAAAATTTTACGGGAGAAACAAATGAAATATTTCCAAAATAATATTTATTTGAAATATTACAACTTTTGAATCTGAACGAAAGTTATTCATTACAACATTTTGAAAAATTTTTTATCCCTTTTTCCTCAAAAAAAAAAGATTACGAAAACAAACGTTTTTCAGGGAAATTATTTCTTATTAAAACAACAGAACTGTCTCAGCCCTGCAGGGAGTCCGGGAGATATACAATTTAAATAACTGTAATTAAAAAAGCGAAGCATTACAGAAAAGCCAACTGCATATTCATCAAGAGTGATTAAAAATCAACTTAAAAGACTTCTTTGATCCCTATTTGAGTTGTTCTTGTTTCACAGTGTTATTTGCACATCTCATGTCAAAAAAAATCATTTTAAAACTACATTTATAAAATTCAATTTATATATTTAAAAGAAAAAAAAAAATAAGAAAATGAGATTCTAAAACTAAATTTCTTGCATTTGATTTAATCTGAAATTGTAACTGTAGCAACACTGCAAATACACGAATTCATACATAAAAATATAAACTTCCAATAAAAATAGACACAATTAAATGAAATCCACCACTTGAAAGTTTCTCGATTTAAAAAGTTTATCAATTAAAATATTACAATGTCATAGAACTAGGAAGAAAAAAATACACAACGCAAAACAAAAATGGTCAAAACCCTTTTCGCAACCAAAAAAGAAAAAGAATAAAAATAATAAAAATCGGCAGAAATATAAAAAAAAATGGAAATAAAAATGTTGTACTTTGTGAAACTTTTTCGCACAAATTGAAAGAAACAAACACAAAAATTAATTGTGTGTCATTTGTAAAAACAAATTGAATTAAATTTGTGCTTTACGCACACACACACACACATACGTACATACAACTGCAAATGTTACGTTCTTAACATAAGAGCAGACTACAAGATTTTAGCCAAAATCTTGTGGCACAACTGGTGCTCCACCATTCACATTGTAGCAACAGCAGTGCGAGAGTACTCTACATTTGTAAAATTCAAATTGTAATGTGTTGCAGCTTGTGCCTTGTCTGCCTTCCTTAACATTCCATTCCTTGATTCAGCTCATACGATAGAAACCAACCAACATTGGCCGGAAGTAATTTTCAAACGGTTGCTGCTTTAGTTTCTCGACTCCAACTACTTCCATTGCTCCCTTTGCTATAGCAGAAGTAGATTCCTGCATTAATTTCATCGAAATATTACAAATTTTGTGAGTCGTTGACGTTAGCTAAGCGCCGCGCCGTTGTCGCGACATTTTAATGCATTTAAGCATCAAGAATGAACTTTATCTTTATAGTTTCTTCATTTCGCAGTAGTAACTTTAGTTTTTAGTTTCAAACACATACTATCTACAAATAGCAAGAATACATTACTGTCTTGCGTTGTTCTTTGATTTTCTTGATATTTTTCCATTATCACATATCATTGGTACTTTGCTAAGGATTTAGTCCTGCCTGACTGCCTGCCTGCCTGCCTGCCTCTATATATTTCACCTTTCGCTGCTGATGTGTATCGCCATAAAAAAAGGTGTCATGCAGATTTGTATCTTTGGGATACATTCGCCTCTTTTTTTATTTCGTTGTTCGTTATTTTTTCTGCCTCTCGCCTTCGCCTCTACCATTTTTATTACCCATGGATGCCGGTAGGTCGTGAAAATTTCACACAATTTTCACTGCCTATTTGCTTGGTGTTGTCTTTAACAATAAATTTCATTTGGTAAATCCGGTATTGTCGTTGTGTGATTTAAAGTTTTGCTTATTTTCAGTAGAAGTAGCTGCTGCTTCTTTTGTATGTTGTTCATTGTGTTCATCATGAAGTAACAAAAACAAAAAACAAAGACTTTATAAAAAGTTGAGCCTAAAGAAAATTGACATTGGACTCAATGTACAGAAAAAATATATAAAGAATGAAATGAAGTTGAAATGAAAAGACTCCCATGGGTGGGTGACGGTCACAAAATTTATGTCATCATCAACAAATAAAACAACAAATAAGATACCTTTCTTCTATGGCGTGATTTGATGTTTGGTTATAATGTCTTAACTTTTAATTATAATTTAATGATTTATTTTAAAAAAAATATAGATATGTAGTATTTGAGAATGCAAGGGGCAGTTTAATCCTTCTCGCTTCCCCACTAAATATATAAATCATTATTATGGTTATTCTTTTATGAAACGGCTTTTGGAAACAACAAAAAACTAACCGGAATTCCATTAGAGCAATAGAATAACAAAAAAGTTACTAATAAAATCAAACCACATGCAAGGAAATCAACCTTTTAAGCAGGAAGTTATACAATTATTCCGAGGGTGCAAAGACTAAAAGACTAATGAGTCAGAGCGAAGTTTTTGGAAATATGTATTTACATATATGCTATTTTTTCTTAAAAAATCAAATGGACAAATTCAATGGACGTTTAGCTCACTTGCAAGGAATTGATATTTATTGTCATGTATAGAGAAAAAATATAACATGCCATAAATTGAAATTGACCAATCAAAATCATTTATCAAAGCAGTATAACTATGAACTCGGTTTCATGCATTTTGTTATTCTCTTTCAGTTTCTTTATTATAGCATAGCTAGCTTTAGAACATTTTCTAAATGCAGGTATGCGCAAGGAGAGAGACGACCCAGAAATGCTCTCGATTGTCTTAACCCTCTAGCCCGCAAGGTTGAAATAATAATAAAACAAACACCAGAATTTTTGTTTCCAGTTAACATTGATGAAAGAAAAATGAATATGAAGTCCATTTTTTGATTAGTTTTTGAGTTTAGCAGTTAGGTGAGAAAAACAAAAGGCTGCCTTGATGCGGTATTGCGGGTTTAAGCCAAAAAATAAAGATGTAAGTGGGCAATTCACAAGGTGTTTTTATGATTATATGGAAATTATGATTATACGACAGTATATGAGGAGACTTAAAAATATTTTTTTTTAGATTTTTATAAAAAATTTATATGAGCGATAATTTTTCGTCATAAAACAACACTTTGAACACTTAAAAATATCTATAAACAACAATCGTGTGATCGCAGAAAGTGCAAACTGACCACAAATTGTGTGTTTATTCTTTCTTCAGATCTGCCAATTAATCCTTAAATACCCACTGGTCACTGCAGTGACCAACCACTTTCGCGCCTGCCTGTGCCTTTACGTTTGCCATTTAAAATAAACATCTGATCTTACTGTCTAAAGTTTTCTTTATCGATACGTATAAATAAGCATGGAAAAATGACAGCTGTCGTACAGTTACAGTTATTTTTAGCTCGAAAAAGTATGTTTTGCAAAAATTTTAGACAACTTACTGAAAAAAAGGTGTTTTTATTTTCGAATTTTGTGTAATAAATATATTGCCGTGTGAACAAATTTGTGTCAGACGGTATGGGATAATACCAAATAACTGTTTTTAAAAATTATTGCGAATGTATTTTAATTTATTCTCCTGATAATCGCCACAGGTTACTACAGAGGTCAACCATGTAAATTAAAATAACTGCACCTTAAACTAATTTCTTTGAAAACACGTAGAACAAACGTTGTTCGGAATCACAAATACTACCTCTGGACATGTTTTTAATTGAAATCGGACGTGTTGGGCGTTTAAGGGTCAATTAAAAAAAAAAAAAATTTGCACTTGCCCATTAAAATAGAGTGAAAGCTGCCTCAGGGTGGCCTTACGGGTTAGAGGGTTAAAGGGGGAAATAGGGTTAGACGGTTAAAAAAATTATTTTTTTTTTTATTTCATAAATAGTTAGTAAAACTTTTGAAAAATATATTCCCAAAACTTTAAATGAAAATTCCGACTCGTTCTATTGTTATAAGCCATTAAAGTGAGTAGCTCTCCTTCAATCCCCGAGCGCGCCACATTTTTTAAACGCGTTTTTTTCAAAACAACTTTTTTGAACTTGCGTACATGCTAGTTTGAAAAGTTTTCAACTAATCGTTTTGAAAATTAGCAGTTAATTTTTTCATAGTATTGCGCTCTATATGAACCTAAAATCGGAATATCATCATTATTTAAAATATTTTTTTTTTACAAAAAGTTGTAAAAAATGGCACAAAACCATGCTTTCTTGTTTTGACCCTGTAAAAAAATAAATTTTCTTTATATTATAATTTATATATATATATATAATAAAAATAAATTCCAACCTCGTTTGATTTCCAATGAAAATTGCGACTTCCAGAATGTACGCAAAATGCTGAGTCTGATCGTGACTTGCAATATAGGGTCGCTAATATCTTCAGTGTTTTTGAAGGAAATTTTTCAAAAATATAGTACAGTATATACTTAAGTATATGTAGAAAATACTCTCGAAGTTTCAACAAATTATATTAATTTTTTATACTATAAAAAATTCAAGAAAATCATTGAGAAAACGCTGTCCTAACCCTATTTTTCTCCTTAATCACTATCGAATTCAGACATTTTCGAGAAGGGGTTCTACTTTTTCATCCCTTTCAAATTTTTTTTATTCATGACCAACGATTAAAATTTATGGCATTTTCATTTGTAAGAAAGACGGGGATTCTCCCCAAAATCGCTCCCTCTCCTAAGTTCCGATAATGGTCTCAATTGTTTTTAATTTTAATTTATGTTTGGTCAATATCAATTATACTGCACCCAACTCAACTCAGTCGAAACCTACTTGTGGAGTCAAGAGAGGTGATGGAATTTGAAAGGGGTCCCCGACGAATATCTCAAATAATTCATTTATGATCGCTGCTCTTGAAGCTATCTATTACATTTTTCAGCTGTAAACTAACAATAGAAGAAAGAGTTCAACCTCAAGCTTATTTGTTAAAATTTTTAAATTGTTTTATTTATTTATTATTGTTATTATTATTATTACGGCTTTTGAAGCCTAATTCGTAATTAAATTAAAATTGTACAATGTTTATCTTATATCTAATGAACGACAATAGTTTAGTAATTTGCTTTTAAATTCTTTTTTGTTAATACAAGTTTTAATATCACTTGGTAATTCATTATACTTTTTTTAACCTTTATAAAAAAGGCTGTTTTTTTCTGATTTTGCTCTGTACAATGGTTAATGAAAATCTTTCTTATTTCTAGTATCTCTTGAGTGTAACTCGTTATTGTATTTTACGTATAAACTTAAATATTCTGGATAATTTCCATTCTTTATATTATATATAAATTTTATAGTTAAATAACATATTAATTGCTTAACATTTAGCCAATTTAACTTATTTAACATATCTCTCGTACGTTCATCATAACGCTTTTTCAGAATAAATCTCATACCTCTATTTTGGATTTCTTGTAGCCTATTTATTTGTGAGTCTTTCATTATAAAAAAAAAACAGTTGGACAATACATAAAATAAGGTTCAATTATTGCACGATATCCTAATGTTTTATAGTATTGATTTAAATCTACAGTGGATGAAAAAAAGTCAAAATAAAATCTATTGAACAGTTTTTAAATATTTTTTACTTCCATCGGTTTCTTTCTAAAATGCCAAATATAAAAAAATAAACTTGTAATCTTAGTTACACTATGCAATTTGTTGTCTTTGACATGAGATTTGACTTTGGATATAAAAAGAGAAGGTGATGCTGAGCAATTCTGCATTTATAGTTTTTCTAGGTCAGTAACTGTTTTTGATTTACAGTTTCGGGTTTAGGGCTCATTTGGAAGGGCATGATTCAGCCTATAATTTCTGGATTTCGAAGTTTGTAGAACGCTAGTGTTCAGCTCTCCAATTTTTAAAAATGGCCAAAAATTCTTTTCCATCGCATTTTTTCTAAAACGTGGAGTAATGAGAAATTTTGGACCTCAAGATTCGTGTTCAGTATAAAAAATTCATTCACAAACACTAGGAACCATTTTATTCGTAAAGCCCATGTAGGGCAGTAGTAGTGGATCAGCTCCAAAGTTCTATGAAACAGTCTTAAATTGAAAAAAATTACCCTCTGACTATTTTTAGTATTTTTGGTAATAGTTTTGAGGTCGGGCTCATCATCAGTAATGGCAAGTCAATGTCAATTTTCTTCGAATGAAACCTATTTCAAAACCTGATTAATGTTCTTTGTTTACGGTTCGTTAAGAAACTCTTAAACCATTCAAGCCTTTCATACCCACACAACTTTATTTCTTTATCATTATGTTGCGATCGATTGTTTCGAAAGCTCTTTTCAAGTCTAAAAAAACAGGTAAGACTATTTTTTTTTTCATTTAGGTCGTCTTTCCAGCTAGCTAATACAAAGTTCAGTGCTGTTTCACAAGAGTGGGTTAGTCTAAAACCAAACCAAATTGTTGTTGTTGTAAATTAATTTATTACTTTGTTCTTTAAAACTGGCTGGTTCTTTTTCTAAAATATTTTTTTTTTTCTCCTCAGAGATTTTTTTTATTTAGGCATTAATAACCTCCGAAATTTTCATTGGTCTGCTGGTATTATTGAGTATTTTTCTTATTTATTCACGAACATCGAAATAACCCAAGAAATAATTTTTTCTCTATCTGTCCTTCTTTTAGTTCCTGACGAGCCACACTCACTTTTTACATTTCATCTGCATTTCTAAATGCTAATGGGTTGGGCCTATTAAGAACGAACACTGTTCTCTGTAGTTTACCAGCTCCAAAAATTGTTGTGCGCGAAATGGAATTTTAAAGTTTTTTTTTTTTTGATTTCTGTTACTGGTGGTTGAAGTTTCTCACCTCCAAATCCGATTTGCCGGTGCAAAGTTGTCACTTCGAGAGTTCAATCCAATGTTTTTATATCTATCTTTAAATTAAAATGAAGTCGTTATCTTGAGAAAGATCCCGTGGTAGCTGTGGTCTCTGACAACCAGATACATTTGACTTAGTCCGATGCTGACAAAATTATCCGACGCCTTTTGTAGTTGCTCAATACGAGGGTAGATGAATCGGTGAAAGAGGGTGATTAGTGGGTGCCTATTTGAAGCGTGCAGTTATTTACCTTTTCAGTCCCTACCACAGATTGTCCGTTACCTGTTATTTTTTCCATTCCACTAACCTTTATATGTAAAGGTCATTCCCCAATCGGCCGTCTGGTGTTGGCTTCCTTATAAGTCTCCGGATTCCGTGGACTCAAAGAGGCACCCTTAGGGTTACTCAAATTTGATGGGCTCTTGTGGAGCAAATCTAAATGCATATAGATTATCAGAGATTTGCCCAATACCAAATCAATATAATTCATTGCGCTTATCTGGGTTAGGGAATAGTTCTAGGTTTCATTCCATATTTCGGGCAGTTATTATCTGATTTTTTAATTAAGAGATATTTTTGCAAAAATTTGGTTTGTACGAGAAAAGAGCTAGTCAAGAATAAGTCAGCTTCAGTTGTACATTTATATAAAAAAAATATGGGCTCTCGCCTTGCACTTTTTTTCATATAAATATTTGAGAATATTTTCAGACTAACTAATCACAATATTATTTTCAACACTTCAACTAATCGATATGTTGAATTTGATTTAAAAATCCACACATTATAAATTATTATCATCAACTAAAAATCTCATCAATAGCAATCAATTTTATCGATCTTAATATTCATTTCTTTATAGCTGTGGATAAAAGTTTATTGAAACCGAAACCTGCATATAAGATAAAAAAAAAAACAATTTATCAGAAAGAGTAAAATAGAAAGAAAGATTGAAATGAGCAGAGAAAAAAGTCGGCAGACAGCAAAAATAGTTCACAGATATGTATGCATGCGAAGGAGCACATAAATAATTGAGTGAATCATCGAAATCAACACCAAAAGAATTGAACATTTCATTTGCAAATGCTGCAAAAAGTTTTTTTTCACTACTTACTGCGAGTTACTCCTCCAATGGAAATTCAAAAATTGTGCGAATCGATTGTGAATATGTATAGCAAAAGCATGAATAACTTATGATCACACACACACACACACATACAAACAACCAAAACGCAAAGTTTCAAACTTTAAATTTAAATATTTATATATTTGTGCATTCCTTCATATCACTTAAAAAAAATATAACCAAAAAAAACTAAAAATCTTTTCGAGAAAAAATTATTTAGTGTAAAAAGTTATAGAAGTAGAGTATTCCATTTTATTATTATTTGAAAGAGGACGACTCGAAAATCAGGCACTGCGACCTATAAGATCTATTGTACCAAGGCCCCAAGAAAGAAAGAAAGGCAGAGAGAAAGAAAGATAGATAAGAAACATACCCAAGCCGAGAATCGAACTCAGGTCTCCAGAGATAAGAGTCTGGCACTCTGCCATATCCCAAGTATATTAAATCACATAAAGAGAAAAACATAATTGAACTCATATATATCGATTTAAAAGACAGCCAATCATAGTCAAACTGCCATGGAATGCCCATGAAAAAATTCAAAATTGTTCAAAAAAAGAATAAGAAAGTTGATAGTTAAATTGGCAAGCAAAACAAGCTGAATCGACGCAATTGACCAAAAATATGATTTATTTTGCAGTAGTAGCAAACGCAATAGTTATAGCTGCCGCTTCTGCTGTTGATATCTGACCCAGTATAACTTAACTATAATAGCAAATGTCAGCCCAACCAGATAGAGTAAAATGCTGAATTCCGAAATGCTTTACTGAAATCAGCTTTCAAAAGCAGCAAAAATATAAAAATGAATGAAGAAAAAAGAAAATCATACTTTAAATTGCCGAAACTACCGACAAAATGCAAAGTTTTTTTCCCCTTTCATTCATAACTCGTAAGCGCATATAGTTTTATTTGTTGCAGCCAAAAAGTTATGTCCGAATTTCCTGGCAAATTATTAATGACTTTATGTACGTGCTGACGGCATAAAAATTGATGGAGGCGTATGTAACTATAAAGAAGAAAAGAGTGAAGAATGTGATGAAGGAGTAAAGTAGTGAAGAAGAATGTATGGCTTTAGTTATACATACACATATGAAGCTCATTTAACAATTTCATGAAAATGCAAGCTGCCATCATCAACTGAAATAATTTCAATGTTGTTAGTGTGTGTGAATGTGTGTGCTTTTGTTGGCATTGGCTGTATATGAAATTTGAATTGTGCCAAAACAGATGCTACCATTTTGCCAAATTGGCCAAATGCGTGTGCATTTTTAAAAGCTAAAAGAGGCAAAAAAAATGAAGGCTAGATAAAAGAGTTTGAAATTTTTGGTTTAAGATTAAAGTGTTTAAGTTATCATTAAAAAAAATATATATTATTTAAATCATTTATATATTTCATGCTATTTACATACATTTGAGTTTCGTCATTGAGTTCAAATTACTTTCGCTCTTGCCGGTCCTTTCAGTTTCTGCATGTTTGTCAATCTGTGTTTATCTTCTTCAGTTGCTGCTACTGCTGCACTTTGATGATATTTCATATTTGTACTTATAAATAATCCACATACTGATCTTATTGTGGAATCTCATGCTGCTTGTATTTTCATCTCTTTCCCTACTTCTTGTTCCTTCTCTGATAATTCACAGCTCCCTCATTGAGTCGAACAAGGGTCTTAACATGTGTCGTTACTGCTGCTATTGCTGTGTTTTTGTTGTTTTCGTTGCTACTGTTGTATTTATACTCAAGCATACAAAACAATTTCATCACTATTGACAATGGCCATACTAAGTATGTATGTATGTGATTGTATTGTGTTTGTTGTTGACAGAGCAGCGGGGATTTAGCATGCAGTTGTTGTTTCAGTTGTTGATATAATGTTGATGCATTTAGTCCTTTTTTCATCTACCCACTTTACACTACTCCACCTTCACTTGAATTGAGTGTTACATGCGCTTATGATTTTATTTTTGGAAAATATTTTATTTACGTCGTCAAATTCTCTCTTCTGCTAAGCTTTTTTGTTGTTGCTTCTGTTGTTATTGTATTATTCCTACGATAGCTGGAAAATATTTTTGAGAAATTTCTACATTATTTCTTGAATATAAAATTATCAATAAAATAAATGAAAGTTGAAATGCAGTAGGAACCTTTTATTCAAATTAATTGATAAAATAAATTTACATGAGCGCAACTCTCATGACTTGCAGGTCGACAAAATAAACAAATAGCAAATAATATAAAATTTTAACGATATAAATTACTTCTACATATGTATTTATCTAAATATAAATTTCGTTTAAAGCTCACCTACACCAAATCTCTATTTCTTTACAGAAACATTATCATTTCAACCGGAATTCGTTCAAAGTATTACAAATGTATCGGTGGCTGTGGGACGTGATGCAACATTCACGTGCCATGTAAGACATTTAGGAGGCTATCGAGTAAGTTTATAGACTTTGTTTTAGGAATAAAACTACAACCATGCATACACGACGTATGAGTAATATTAATTGATTTATTTCAAAAACAGTTTTATTACTTTTTGTAATTTTATAATCACATAAAATGCATCTGTTTTTAAATACATACAATTTATGAGCAAACAAACAAGCACACACCTACATTTTATAAATCACTTTTAACATAATTACAAACATATATATTTAGCATACGTGTTTCCAAAATTTTCCTTTAAATTCCCATTCTCTTTCCCTCAATAATTCCTTTTAATCCTTACTAAATTCCTTTTTATCAATTTTACAACTGTTTTTATAGCATGTTAACTTAATACATTTTTCTGTTGTTCTACAATTGTGAATGAGTGAGAGTTGTCTAAATGTTTCCTTCGCTCTTTCATGATTTTTTCTACTTATCTACATTTGCAGGTTGGTTGGCTTAAAGCTGACACAAAAGCCATTCAGGCGATACATGAGAATGTCATAACACACAATCCACGTGTCAGTGTTAGTCATTTGGATCAGAATACATGGAATTTACATATAAAATCTGTATCTGAAGAGGATCGTGGTGGCTATATGTGCCAATTGAATACAGATCCAATGAAAAGTCAGGTAAATATACTTAGATGAATACTTTTTATTACTCTCATTATAAAGAGCTAATGTGTGCATTTATCTATTATGCTCTTATGCAGTTTCTTATTTTAATAGAAACATAGTGTCACATTTTGTTGTTGTATACTATTCAAAATTACTCATACGCCTAAATTAACGTATGTTGTAAACTGTAAAAGTTTCCGGAATTTATTCAGAAAATTTAAAATACAAGTTTATTCATCTAAATTTATTATGTCCCCTTCAAAGTAATCCCCATCGACTGCAACACAGTTAAGCCAGCGCTTGATCCAATCCTCGAAACATTTTTTATATTCGGTTTTCGGTATGTCCATCAGTGTTTCCTACGATTTTTCCATTACTTCCTCTCGGCTGCTGAAACGCGTTCCCTGTAATGGTTTTTTAACTCGATTGAACAGAAAGAAGTCACAGGGAGCCAAATCAGGTGAATTCGGTGGCTGTTGGCTGGTATTTGTTGCATTTTTCGTCTAAAAATTACGAATAATGATGGCACTGTGCGACGGTGCGTTATCATGGTGCAAAATCCACAAGTTTTCTGTCCACAATTCTGGTCTCTTTCGGCGAATTGCTTTACGCAAATGTCTCATAACGCCCAAATAATACTCTTTGTTTACTGTCTGGCCTTCTGGCAAAAATTCATGATGCACTACACCGTTGTAATCCATGAAAACCGTGAGCATTGCCTTCTTTTTTGACTGAAAATGACGTGGTTTTTTTGGTCTCGGCTCGTTTGGTGAACGCCATTTACTTGCCTGATGTCTGGATTGTGTGTCGTACTCATAAACCCACGTCTCGTCTTCAGTAATGATCCTTTTGATGAATGTGGGTTCGGATTCAGCCTTGCAAATCATATCTTTTGCGACGTCAAACGGTCTCTTTTTTGCATGAAATTGAGGTCTTTTGGCACCAACTTTGCTGCTACACGACGGAAACCTAAATCATTAACCAAAATGTCTTGGAAGGATCCATAGGCAATGTTCAAGTCCTCCGCTATCTCTCTGATGGTTAATTTGCGGTTATTGACCAACATTTCTTTTACTTCATCAATGTTGTAGTCGGTCTTCGATGTCGATGGTCTGCCACTGTGTTCATCATCTTCGATTGACTCACAACCACTTTTGAACCGCTCGTGCCACTGGTTTACTTGCCGAAACACTTTTCCAATATTTCCAACGTTCGCGCACCATTAATTCCGTTTTTTACGCAAAACTTAATTCAAGTTCGTTGTTGCAAATTTAAATTCATTCTAAAATTGTAAAAAATAGTCAGTCAACACACACAGAGATAGATGTACTCTTGGCTACGTACAATAACTTTTGCAAGCTATGACGCTAAGATTTAGAGGGAATATCAACAACAGATGTACCAACTTAAAAACAGAACTCATATCGGAACGATGAGAGCACCACACGGTGGTTATTCCGGGAAATTTTTGATCAAGGTGGAATAATAAAACTTGAACCAACAAACTATTTAAAATAATGAAGCTCAACGATTCTTTACATTGTTTTTCTTAAATCTCTACTCTTTTTCAATTTTCTCTTATTTCAAAAATTTCCCTTTCCCTCTATCTGGGCAAATGGTCTAAAAGACTGAGTGCCCTTGAATCCACAACGATTGAAGAAGATTAGTTATATTCCTTAGAGAATTCGGACCAATTTAAATCTTTTCTTTAAAACGTGCAAATGAAAAGTAAACTAGAAATACTTATATTAATTTGATTTTTCATGTAAATATCATAAATATTTTTAACTGAATTTGAACAAATTTTTAAACACTAAGGCTGACAAAATCAATGATTGTATGAATTTGAGGGTAAACCCCACCGTTCCTTTCAAAATTTTCAACCATTCCAATTGACTTCTGCTATATTAAAACAGTTTTTGAAAAATGAAAGGACCTAACGTTCCTCCCTGTCCTAACTTCTGGATCTGCTAGTTGATATTCTCTGGTCTAAATTTATCTATTATGATTAAAAATTGTTACAATAGTGCAGAAGTTAAGCATGAATTCGTGCATCTATTTCCTAGAGGAAACATTTAACTGTCCATTTTTGGCTAAAAATAATTAACTTACTATAAATGCTCATTAATGTGAGAATAATTATGAAATAAATTGTCATTTCAAAACTCTAAAATAATTGCGCATGGTGTAATTAAATAATTTTAAAAACTATTTAAATATTTTGGTATGTGCTGCTGCTGGTTTTTACATACATACAAACATGCATTTATAAAATTCATGCAAAAATTTTACACTTGTTAGTTTTCTCACCACAAAAATTTTTATTTGAAAGCAATTTGAAAAGTGTCGAACTCATGACTCGAGCACTAAACGCATACACACACATACACACAACAACATAAACGCCGTCGTTCGACATCATATACCACATAAACAAACAAAACGAGAAATATATATATATGTGTGTGTGTGTGTGTGTGTGTGTGCACAACCATATACACTTACATATGTATGTATATGTGCACACGCTTACCACTTCAATGTCCAACGAAGTGAAGTTTATGGCGCCAATAAAATGTATTTCATGCTTCCTTAATTTTTATTTCACTTTTTCCAACCCAAAACATAATGGAATGAAATTTTGTTTGTACTTATTTTTCCCCCAATCCGCCCTTTAAATAGTGGAAAGGAAAATGAGTATGTGTGTGTGTGTGTGTGTGTGAGCGCAAAAATGCACGACTGAATGAGTATTTTTGTTATTTTTTTGCCATTGTTTTTAGAGAATTTCATATAGCAAATAAAAAAAAAGTAGAAGGTAATGTTAGTGCTACTACTTGTTTGTGTGTGTGTGTTTCTGTCTATGCAACGGAAACATTCAAACGGACATGTCAGAGCTGCCAGAGTTGCTGCTTTTCACTGAGTTTCGTATAATAATAAAAATGTTAGCGCTCTCTTTGCTGCTGCTGCTGTTGGACTGTTGTTAGTATTTTGTTTTTGTGGCTTTGTTAAAATCCATGCTGCATTCCTATATATTTTATGTGTGTGTTTGGTGTGTATGTATGTTCCTGTCAGCGTGTATTTGTGGTAGTAAATTCATTGTTATGTCTTTTGTTCATTTTGTGAAAATTTATGCGGCCGTAAGATAGTGTCTTGATGTTTATTAAAAGGTAATTTCGTTTTAACGATAAAGTGCCAGTTACATGATTACATACATATGTATGCATGTGTATTTGTGTATGTATTTTCAAAATAGTTATTGTTAAGTCAGAAGAAAAGAAAGATTTACTGACAAGTAAATGGAAATTTTCATTTGTAATTTTACTAATTGAAATGGTTTGTTGTGTACCACTGAGCGTATGAGTAACTAACACATAAAACTATCCGCGTTGTTCTTTCTTTATTTTTATGGATGCATATATTTCCAAAATATTTGAAGTTTGATATCGCATTATAAAAATAATCTTCAATATTTGAATGCATCTGTAAATTTTTTTATTTTGCTTACAAATGTTCATTTAATTTTTGTTATAAATTTTTTCTATTTTAAATTTATTTAATTTCTGTCACAAGTTTTTTGGTAAATGCCAATAAGCTGGGAAGGCACATGCACTACAATTTATTCATCCCAATCTATTCAATACAAACCTACGTATGTATATACTAAGTATAGTTGGCGGTATAGCCTTCTGGCACATGTATCAGAATAATTTTCTTTAAATAGATTTTCTACTAGTAGTGTAATTACAAGGAATTGCCTTATTGATAAATTTATCAATAATTTTTTAAAAGCTGTGTCGATAAAGAAAAATCAGCATTTTTGGGGTTACTTTCTTTTAGTAGCAAAGCTGACTCGGAAACTATTGATATTATAAATCGAAGAAAAGATTCTTAACACTTCAAAATGATTTAAAAAAAAGTTAAGGAACTAGAGGCATAAGTATACTTTCAATAAAAATTCAACTACTTCAAATTAATATGTTAAGCATTTTTATAGAGAAATTCAGAAATTTCAGTGGTAAATTCAAAAAAGGGAGCATTTGCGAAAAGCTTACCCGTGAAATTAAACATTCAATTTAAAATTTGAAAGTTTTAATTATGGAAATGAAAAAAAAATAATGGATGTGTGCAAGGCACGCAAGATATTTGATGTGTAAACAGTTAAGCCAACTGAATGCCATGTACATAAGCTCACATATGTATAGCCATATATAGAGATTTGATGTATAATCTATATGCTTAGGTAAATAATACAAATTAAAACAATTCTTTTATAAACTTAAAAATTTATTAAATATCATTATTTTTATTTTTTTTATTCCATATCGCATATATTTGTTGTTGTGATAGCAAAAATATTTTGCAATTGCACAAAATCGTAGTTGCATTATTTTTCTTTTACTCAATGCATCGGGCACGATATTTTCGCATATACGCAGCTGTAATTGCATCTTTTTTCCGTGCTTTAAGTTTTTCTTCCTGTCGATTTGAAATTTTATTAGATGTGAAAATTTTACATAAAGTCGTCTGGGAATTGATTTGGCGTATAGGTGCATGAATTTGTTCACACATACTCAAAATCAATTCTCAGGCGACGATAAGTGCTTTCCGCATTTAACATTAGAAAGGCAACAGGGGTGACCAGTCACCCCACTACTTTTTAAAAGCACCGCAAAGAGATTTGCCTTAACTGCATTTAATAAAAATAAGAAACAATGTATTTTTTTTTTGAAGTAAAAAGTGATTTTATAATAAATAAGTTTGATTTTTTCTGTTCAACATATTTGCTATTTACATAGATGAACAAGTGTTGCCTTTCTAAGATTAATGCACAAAGCAACATTTTTATAATGCCGTGGTTTGCTATCATTTATCACTACATTTTGTTTATACATTTATTGAAACCTAGATTATTTATTACTTATCATTTTGTATTATTTTTATATTTTAAAAGATATTTCATTTTAATCCAATCTAACTATCCGAATGTAAAACCTATCAAACGCCTGTGTTTGCTACGGCGACTTCTCTGCTTGTATAGTCGATCTTCATACTTTTAATACCAACAAATAATTCTGCCAAGAATAAATGTACACACACATTTTGTTTTCGTATGTACATATATGTGTGAGTAAATTCATCGAAACATAAATAAACAAACTCCGCTCGTATTTTAATTTCTCCCTCTCTTCTTCTCTTCTCTCTTCTCTTTGTTGTTTAGAGTAGCACAGTCATGCCGCGCAGTAGTGCGAGCGAGAGGGGAACTGGACGTTACAGTTATTCTTACATTTTACACATTTGAAATTTTGCCCATACCGTGAGCTAAAATGATTACACATCAAAAAAATTTTTCCTCGGTCTACATGTTGGCTAGTATGTGGAAACAGCATCAATAAATTTAGAAATTTAAATAAAGATCAGATAAATATTCGTTCTACAACTAAAAATAATTTCTTGGTATCGTTATTTGGCAAAAATTTCAAAATTAGCCCACCATCATCCTTGAAGTATGAGAAAGGCATGTACTACTCAAAATGGTTTTTGTTCCGAAAACATTTTCAATTTTTTAATGATAAAGAAAATTAAAATTAATTTAGTAATAACATAAATTCATAAATAAATGTTCGTTGTTTTTATTTTAATACTTTTTTTTTAACTTTTTATTCATACAGTCTTTTCAACAAAAGCGTGTACGGCCTAAGCTCTTCAAAAAATATCCCAATTAAAAAAAATATACCACGTTATTTTTAAACATTTTTTTGTCCAATGCGCTGACATATTAATATTGTATACAGTTACCACATATTATTTCTAACTTTTCGGCATACGATTGCGTCAAACTCCGCCATTTTGACTTAAGCTGTCGTTTCAATTGGGCAATGCTCTAAGCATTTTTCTGCTCATCTTAAGCTTAATAGTTGCTTAAAAATTTTCAATGTAATTAACATCTGGAGATTGAGAGGCGCAATCCAAAATTCTTGTCCTTTTTTCTCCTTTTCACTCACTGAACAAGTGACTTTGATTTTTAGGGTTCTGCGCTCATAAAGTACTCAACTTAGATTTCCTTTCCCAAAACCAGTTATTGGCAGAAGATAAGAGTCTATGCTGGTATAAATGGCTCATGTGCTGGATATCCAAATTTCTCGTAAACATGACTTTTCTGTCGAAACTCTGTTTTCAAAAGCATCCACAAACATGAGCTTTCCCTAGCTGCTTAGCTTATCTCAGAACCATTCTACTGCCCTGAATGGACAAGGCTCGTTTTATGGTACCTACCGTCCAAAAACAAAAGATTCGTCTGTAAAGGCTACATAAATCCAATCATTATCCATATGTTTGACAGTCCACACCTGACATTTTTTTGTTTGTTTTGCCGTCAATAAGGGTTTGGTTATGGTATCTCAGAATTCAATTTTAAATTCACTTAAACGATTCTGGATTATATTAATGGATATATTAATGACCTTACCTTCAGCGCCAGTTCTTGTTGGGCTGCTTCAAATGTAATGGTAGAATTGGATTCAAAAACTCATGCTAACCGAATCCTACTGCTTTGGTGTTGCTCTAGAAGCACATGATTTTATAAGTTGTAAACATTCTGGTGTCTTAAATTAAGCTGGTTCCATTTCTTTACGAATGCATACAACTTTTTAAGGTATTTGCAGCATATCCCTAGAACATTTCGGATTCCCTTGGATGTGAGCTAATAATGGTAGCTTAAAGACGTTTTGCATACACGGAGCTTGATTTGAAAAATTGTTTATATAGCGAAATTGTAATTGCGATTGTTTGAAAGTTTATACAGCGCCATTCGCAATGAAATGTTGAATGTGGAAAATAAAGTTCAACTTGATACTTAAACTTTTTCGTACAATTAAGCCGAACACGAAAGACTGTACATATTTAAAATAAAAATGGACAAAAACAAATTTTCATAGTGAGTAGTCAAAATGACTCTTGCGGACATCAGAGGTTTAATTGAAATAATGAGGTTTAGCAATCAATGAAAGTTTTTTGAAATAATTTCGTTCTATTCATGTTTAAAATAAATGAAAGTCACGGAAAAGGAGTTGGGAAAAGGAAAAAAAAGAAAACACGACTAAAGACATACGAGGTGTCAAAATGATTACTTTGGGCATCCTAGTGTTAACGGGCAATTACTTTGGTAAACCATGAAACAATCCACTGCCCTCATATATTGATCACGCTTCTAGCTAAGCATTTTCTTGTTGTAATATCATCTCCGCTAGTATGCGAAGAGGAAATTGGTAACCTTACTCACATTCAGCCGGACAATTACACAATTCGTATCTGGCTGCCTCAACCTCTTTTAACCACACTATAATATACGATACCTGTTGGCAACTGATGGTGCCATGCAAGATAATAATGCAGTAAGTCTTCTCAAGATTCTCCCTTCAAGACTAAGAACTTTTTTTGCTTTACTGCTTTAACCCTTCTCTGCCCATGCTACCGTACATTGTCCCACCACTTTAGATGGTAATAGTGGCGCCATCATACCCTCAACATCCAAGCCACAATATTAGTTTCGTCGATTGCAGCTTTCTATATCAATGGGCATAAGTATATAACGGTATTAGAAAACGCCAGTTATCAAAAGTAATTGCCATTTTTATGTGAAAAAATTAAACAAAATTTTTGATTTTCTATATAGCCGAAAGATATTGTTTCTATAAATTTCGAACTGAATAATTGGTATAAATTTTAATTTCTGGTTGAATATTTTGTATGTAATTTTTGTAGAAAGAATATATTATGATGTAAAAGAGGAAAAGGGGCACCGTAGATGTATTAGAGTGGAACTAAGTCAAATTAGAATAGATAGAATATAAAGTATTTAATATTAAACGAAATAGAAGGGACAGAAGGTGTAGAAAAAGAATGTTATTTCGGTTTAATATATAATTCTTTATTTCGAGAGAAGTAAGATTCTTACCCTAAGGCGATTGGATCCAGAAGAGTTCTTCCTATATATAACTTAAAACTACAAGTCACCTAACAGTTCAGTTTTACAACAGGAATCCAGCAACTGAACGAAGGAACAGAGAAGATGTTTTTGTATGTACTACAAAATTAGGGTGTTGTGAAAAATGGATAAAGATGTGTCCACTTAAACACTGGTTATTTTTCTCAATAAAGTGATTAAAAGAAAAAGTTTAGCATTTCTATTTTACTTGATACTGCCCAACGAATCATATGTAGCCCACTAGGTAATTAAGATATTGAAAAATTCATAGAACAAAAGTTGTTCAGAATGAAGAATGCTATTCCTAAATATTTTTTTAAACAAAATTTGCCTTGTTCGGCCGAGAAGGGTTAAAGTTTCCCTAATGTAACCCTCGCGTTTCCTTAGATGCCTTCTTACTATGTATGTATTTTGCAACCACAGATTAATTTCGGTCAATCCAAAATAAAAAACGACATTTTAAAATAAAATAAAATGAGTTTTACCTTTCTTTATTATTTTTCTGTGATTAAAAATTGAATAGGCGACTTCGTTAGACTTTGTAATGCCAGCAACAAACGTGGTTCGCATGCAATAGGAAATTGATGGATGAATAGTTCACCTAAATGCTAGATTTTATCTCTATCCATATGCGCCTCACGTTTTTCGTTTTAAATCATACAAGTATTTTCGTCCTAGTAAAATTCACAGTTACAAATTTTCAAGACAATCTGTATGGGATAAGGAATCTATATGTGGTTGTGAATCTGTATGGGGTTAGGAGAAATTATTTTATACTTTTTAGTCCATTCTAAAAACGTGGTATATTAAAAATATTTTTTATTTAAATTATAATTTTTTACTTTTTAGTCTTGTGTGTGTGAAATTTTGCAATCGATTTTAAGTAAAGACCAGAGCTGTAAAAGAATGCATTCAATTTAATTGTAATACCTTGAAGTCATGGTTAATAACCGACAATTTGCACTAAATTGGAGTGACTTGAAGTCAATTGAGGTTTCGAAGTTACTTGAACTCAATTGGAATTTGAAATTGTTGACACATTGAATCAAAACCAATTGTCTAAGCAATGTCACAATTATTTATTGGACTCGTACAAGATCATTTTCCCCAGATTGCGAATAGCCCTATTCATTAAATATAACAGAATTCAAATTATATCTTCTCACATAAATGGGTACTCAATAAATACTATTTTTACATTGCACCTCGTTGTGATTCTACATTTTGAAACAGAAATGAAATAAAGGCATTTGCCAAATACATAGTAAGAAGAAGATTTGTTGTTATGGATGTAAAAATGTACAAGAAGAGTAATTTATTTATATATTAAAATATAAAATATGAAAAATTCTAACATTTTAGCTAAATATACTTATTTACATACATATATTTAGGTACAATGTTGAAAATAGTGATAATATTTCTTCGCATTTTGATTTCATGAAATCAGTAGAAAAAGATATAAAAGTACTTATATAAAATTCATAAAATCAAAACAAAACGTTTACATATTTGTATATAAAGAATATATAAATACTGTAAATGTTGAAAGTTATTTGCTAAAAGAAATGTTAAATATTTATTTCATCAAACACGTCAAACTCATCCATTCATACATTTTTGTTTCTACGATTTTTTGTTCCGATTCCAGCAAGAGCAAATTGCGATCTCTTTACAATCTATACTCTTTGTAAGCGGAACAAAACGAAAAGAAAAGTTCGTTATTGTTTGTTTTTGTGCTCTCTCTCATTTGTCTTTGAATTTGTGTATGTATACGCATATACATATATTCTACTCCCGCTAAAGCAATGATTTTAACAACGATGAATTCAATGCTTTGATCTATGAAAAAATGGAAAAACTTCCGACGCTAATATTTTAAATATTATTATATTTATATATATTTTAGATACTTCATATTGCATTGTCTTCCAGTTCTGAACTATATTTAAAATTTCAAGTCTCTACCTCATCGGGAAGTTAGTTTAAAATCGATTGCAAAATTTGTACCGAACAGACTGACAGACAGACAGACAGACACCATTGAAAGCGAGTTGATATAAACGTGGTAAAATAGCATAAGTTTTGTTTGGACATTTTGTCTAACTTAGGTAGAGCTTAGATTAAGCAAATTCACTTAGATGTTTTTACATAAGTTTTTCAACTTTATATAAACAAAATTACCCAAGTCAACTTAGGCAAAAAAACATAAATTTGTTCTCTAATATTTAACCTCCTGTCCGTACCCTTTTTTATGATATTTTGTATTAATTTTCTTAAAACTTTTCAGTTTTTGTGGGTCAGGGTAGTTTTATGACAGGCATTTTTGGCGAAAACAGTATGTCAATATTCCACGTTAAGTATTTATCTGAAATGAAAACTGTTATAGAAATTTTTAGCAGCAGAAGATACAGAGAAAACTGCAGAGAAAGGATTGATATGAAATGAATCACGGCGAAAAAAACGAAAAACTGAAACGTCAAAGTTTTAGTACTACACAATAATTGATTTCCATGAGATCACCACCATGATCTTGAACTCCAAGAAAAAAACATTTATGACGTCGCTATCTATATGTTCACCGTAGATTAATGGTTAGTGTGTTGGACTGTTACGCATGGTGCCCAGGTTCAATGCTCAAAATAAAACAAAAATAATTTTTTTACTCCGCATCGCCTCTTGGCTGACAATGGCAAATCTCCAAGGGTAAAAAAAGAAAACAGTAGTAGTAATTCTTTGTTTTTAGAAAAAACTAATTTTTAAATAATAGTTTTATTTTTACAATATGTATAAAACCTAAAATAGTAATGCAAAAATATTTGAAAATTAAATTTAAAACCTACAAAAAAATTCGAAGTCAGTTCATTAATTACAGCAAACTTTTGTAAAAGATTTGCCTTCACTATATTTATTTCAAATATTTTTTTGATAAATTTTAAAAATCTAAATAATAAAGCTTTAATTTTTTTCGTCGCATTCGCACAGATTGGTTTCCTTGATGTTGTCATACCTCCAGATTTTGTAAATGAGGATACCTCATCAGATGTTATAGTACCAGAAGGTAGCTCGGTGAAATTAACGTGTCGGTAAGTAAAAAAAAAAGAATTTACAATGCTTTAAAAAATAATATGAGTTAAAATTTAAACATTATTGCGTATAATGCAACATAATACATAAACTTTTTAATGAATAGAAAATAGTAAATGTGTTCAATAAATAACGACATACAAAACAAATTTTACTTTAATATTCACATTAAAATGCAATCAAATATGTTGTTTATAATATAATATTTTCTTGTCTTTTCTTATGACCAACCAACCTCTTTAATTGAGGTTCATATACACTAGTAGAATAATCATTAGTTTCACTTTTTTGACCAACAATAAAACCCACCACATTTGAGTTTAGTTGCTAAACTCAAAGTATAAGTAATAATAATACAGCAAATTAAATGACACTTCATTCTTCTTGATTTACGTAATATACAAGCTGAGTAACCCCCCTCAAAACCAAACACTCCTCGCTGAGCCATATTACTGTAATAAACCACAACCACATTGAGTTGGCCGAAATATATAGTGAAGTGTACGACCAGGGATCGTTAAATATTTGTGTGAGTTTATAGTGCGGTCAGTAAATGAAATAAAATATATTTTACGCTTCCTTTATACTTGATTTATGAACTTGAAACTAAGAATTGAGAGTTTTAGTAATAAGCACTTAAGATAGTCTACTTTTAGGGGTTATCTTCAATGTCTTCTCTTCACTCTGTCTAATCATAATTGTCTTTATTTACTTTGCAAAAACAAAAGATTTTTGTTTTAAAAAATTTTTAATTCACTTTGCTTTGGCAACTCTAATCACATAAAATTAAGTAAAATATAGGTATATTAAATGCAAGCACTTTATGAATTTTACGGCAAAACTTTTACCCACAAAATAAATATTTCTGCCCGTTTTTGTAGTAGTAGTAAATTAGTTAAAAAAAAGTGGAGCACAAAAGTATGCAAACATTTATGTATACATATCCATAAATATGTATATGGAGAAGTTTACTTCAGCCACTGACACTTTGAAATGGACCTTACAGATTTTGCATGCCAACAGAGTTCATAGAGTCAAAAACAACAACAACAACAACATTAGCCAGCAGGGGCAGCCAACAACAGCAACAGTAGTTGGTAGTTGTTGGTAGCAGCAGCATTGTTTTCCCACTGTATATTCTTCGTATCTTTATGGCAGATATTTTTCTTAAGCTTCAAGCTTCAACGTAGTGTATATATGTTGAGAGTTGAGTTTAGTAGTTGCTTGAGAGTTGCATACATTATTTGGAGTTTTAACAAAAGCTGCAGACTTTTCTTTTCTTTTATTTAATTTTTTTGTTTTTTATGCCTTGAGAAATTTTGTATCTGCTAATGGCATCTCTGCTGTTTTACAGACATCATAATAAATATATGAAAATTTTGTGCGTTTTGCATACATTTGCTCTTCTTAAGACTATAAGTAAATCAACTTTCCACTTTTGTCTGTGATTCACACTTTAGTGTTTATTTCTGATTATAAATTAAAGTTCTACCACGAGACAGATTGAAAGAAATTTACAAATTTAACTCATGATGTTTCTAATGGCAGGTTAATAAATGTTTGATAAATGTAGTAAGTGGCTTTCTATTTGGTGAAACTTAATAAATATTGTATTGATTTATATTAATAAAAGTCTGCAAAAAACAAAGAACATTTTAACTAGAAAGCCTTAGGTCACAAGTCATACTTTCCATCTGTGTACTTTGACTTTTTTTTATATGTTTAATAAAAGGAAACTGCATCCAGTAGGAGACTGTGGGCTAGTTAAAATCTTTATTGATTCTTCTTTGATTATCATGTTGGCTTCGTTACGTAGGTCAGCTGGGTGTCCCTGCACCCATACCAGTATAACTGAATTTCTATTCTCAAGTACACTACAAGCGAAAAGTTTGGAAACCTCCACAAAAAATTCAGTTTGTCGTATTTTTCGCGTAATATCTCGAAAAGCAAAACTACTTTTGTAATCAAAGCTTATTTTTAAGAGAACTTTGTATCTGCATTTCGAAAATACACATTCGTCTAATAACAATATTAGCAAAAAAAAAAAAAAAAAAAAAGCAATCACAAAAGTAGAATATTTCATGATTTAGAGAAAATGACTCATCTGTAATTAAACTAAAATCAATGATACAACACTCATTTAAAAATGTTTTAAAGTTTTCCCACATAATATTTTATTTGTATGCAATGATTCAAAGCCATTTGGAATGGATTTAAACATGTTTTTATATATTTGTGACTACTTTTATCTTAGTCTTCAAAAATGTCCTTTTTGAGGAGAAGGTCCTCTTAATAAAAAAAAACTGCAGATACTCAAACCTGAGAGCAAAGTATTTACGGATGAAGTGTTCAACTGTTTTTTATTGCCATTGATATTTTTATACATTTTTTTGACACAGGTTTTGACTTCGGATTCTAAAAGAGAAATTGCTACTTGAGCAATTCACAGGTTTTTCAAAAAAGAACAAGTAGAATTGTGTGACACAGTGTTATTATTAAGTGGTTTAACTACAATCAAAGAGATAAGAGTTTAAAAAATTTCGAAAGAAGATTAATCTTAAAAACCTGCATTCTGATTTTAATTACCCATGAACTTATTCAATTAGTGACCCATAAATCTTCGCATTAACTTCAAGGTTCATCTATGTAATCCCATTATGGTCGGCTTGGGCTAAAAATATTTGTAATTGAATATACTATTGGGAGTATGAATGTATAAACTCGTATTTTTTTCGTAATTTGGACATTTATTGTGAAAAATTGATTATAAATTTATTCTTTAAAGTATTGTCCATCGTTAGCCACAACCTTTTCCCATCTTTCTGGTAGCATACGGATTCCGCGTCGAAAGAGCTCCTCATCTTTTGAGGCTATCCACAAATCGACCCATTTTTTGAGTTCTTCGAAAGAACGGAAGTGCTGTTCAGCCAGGTCATGTGTCATCGATCGGAACAAGTGGTAATCAGAAGGAGCAATGTCTGGAGAATACGGCGGGTGGGGTAGCATTTCCCATTTCAGCATTTCCAAGTATGTTTTTACTTGCCTTGCAACATGCGGCCGAGCATTGTCGTGCTGAAGAATAACTTCGTCGTGTCTATTCTCATATTCTGGCCTCTTATCCTTTAATTCTCGGCTCAAATGCATCAATTGTATCATAATACACGACACCTTTCATATACAACCAAATACACAGCATGAGCTTGGATCCATGGATGTTCGTCTTTGCCGTTGATGTTGATGCATGTCCGAGCGGTCCCCATGATTTTTTACGCTTTGGGTTATCGTAACGTATCCACTTTTCATCGCCAGTTACAATACGATGCAGAAAACCCTTTCTTTTCTGTCGTTCAATCAGCAGTTCACATGTGAAAAATCGTCGTTCGACGTCTCTCGGCTTCAATTTGTACGGCACCCAATTTCCTTGCTTTTGAATCATTCCCAATGCTTTTAATCGTTTAGAAATGGTTGATTGATCAACTTCTAAAGATTCTGCAAGTTATTGCTGCGTTTGACATGAATCTTCTTCGAGTAATGCCTTCAATTTTGAAACGGGCATACCACACCTGACACATTCTAACGTCTATAGCACAGTCAGGATAAGATTCAGTGAGTAAACGATGTGCTTCAGTTGCGCTTTTCTTTAAATGGAAGAAGCAAATTAAAACTTCCCTCAAATGTTGTTTTGTTGGCACGAAATTCGACATTTTCAGCTATAGTAAAACACTTTTGTAAAATTATGAAAATTATTAGACAGACGAATTCTTATAGTATTTTTGGCGCTCTTCGAGATAGAATAGCTGTCAATGTCAAAAAAACGGCGCGTATGATAGATATGAAGTTAGTCACAATTACGAGCTTATACATTCATACTCCCAATATGTACTAAAAAAAGAAATGTCCCTGATTTTTAATTTTAATTAAAAATAAATTGAATTTTAAATTGAAAATTTTAAATTGAAAATTTTAAACAAACCTTGAAAAAATGGCAAATTTTTAACTTTGAGGAACCATAACTCAAACATTTGTTATTCGATCAAAACAAGCAGCATATCGATTAAAAGAGTAAACAATTAGCTTTTAAACAATATTTGTTCATTTCGATCGGATTCTTTGTTTGGGCTCCACAAGGGTTTAAGTGAAATCATACGCCGAATAATACAAAATTATTGCTCAGCGAAAATTCTTAACATAGAAAACAAAAAAAAAAAAGAAATTGTTTTTGTGTTCAGGAGGTCGCAAATTATCCACCCAAACATGTTTTGTTTTTTGTACTTTTCATAACCTGTGTTATTATTGTATTATTTTTCTTTTTGACAGAGCGCGCGGTTACCCCGAGCCCGATGTAAATTGGCGACGTGAAGATGGCGGTGAAATTGTACTTAAAGATAGCATGGGTACAAAGACTTTAGGTAAATAAAAAAATCAAATAAATTTGTATGAAATATTTTTCTTAGCTTTACATTTTTTCTGTGCTTTTTTTACAGTTTCATCATTTCGTGGTGAAGTTTTGAAATTAACAAAAATCTCACGTAACGAAATGGGTTCATACCTCTGCATTGCATCAAACGGTGTACCACCATCGGTTTCAAAAAGAATATCTCTAAGCATACATTGTAAGTACTTACTGAATATAAAATTAAATACATAACCCTATTTCAATACCTAACATACAGAAAAATTATAAACAAGTACAAATAGAATAATGCATAGTTACTGTAATCTGCGGGTTATCTTCTTTTTTTTCTTCTTTGATAGAGAGAACCACTGCTACTCATTAATTACCACACACACACACACATTTTTCTCATCTTTTGTTTCCTTTTCAACTGACGTCTGCTTTTAACTTTCTCAACTTTTCTGTGTAATCGTTCTGTACTTCATTCTCTTTTATTAGAGAACATCTCCTAAATTGTATGTAAAAAAAGTAGCCAAAAAAACAGAAAAACGAAACTGAAAATGCAAAAAAAAAATATCACATTTTTATTTACCTTAACTGCAGTGAATTTTCGTCTGTTTGCTTCTTTTTTACTTGAATACAACATGAAGCCACTCTCTAGCTCATCGTATCTTTAACTTCACTCACTTAAACTTTCCTCTAAACTGCTGTCAACTTTCATTGTGCCGGATTTTTTTTTTCTTTGGTTTTGTTTAAATCTATGCTGCAGTGATTTTTTTTTTTCTATTAACCTTTGGTTTTCTTTTTTGTTGGGTTTGTGTTTTTGCTTGCAGCAACAGTTTTTTGTCAAAATGTCGCTACCACGTGCTGGTGCTACTGCTCTTCCTGCTGCTATGTCACAATGTGGCAGTTCACTCAATCATACTACATACATAACTACAAGTATTCCATGAACATTTCGTTTGGCAGCAAAACCTGCAACAATATTTGTTTTTTCCTTTTTTCTTTCACCGTATTTTTTTTTTTTTTTTGCACACCACTAGTCACCAATACCAGCATCGTCATTAGGTTAGCAGCTTAGGTGACAAGTAGCTCTTTTATTTTCAACCTTCTGATATAACGATAATACACACTTACCTACAATACATAAATACATACGACTACACTAGTCCTAGTCCTTATTCTTTTTCTCTCTTTTTAAGTTTAATACTACAACAATTTCTGATATGTTTTTATCATAGTTTTAGTTGTTATTAAATTTTTTGTTAGAATTTCGAATTTTCTCGGTAATCTTATAATATAAGCTGTTGACCTTAGTTTCAAGCATTAAGAATGCCTCGATGAATAACAGTTTAACTTTCATGAGAAGTTTCAAATTGAACCAGCATAGCTATTTATAATTAAGCTACAAAACACCAGCATCTAAATAAGTTTAATCACTATTACTTTAACAGCAGAAATTGTTTTTTTTTTTGTTTTTATTTTAGTGGATTTTATAAAACTAGGAAGCCAGAAAATGAGTTCTTTGATATATATATTTCTATTTAACGCGAAATTGTATGCCCTATACAAAAATAGGCTGCACTCTGGTTGTCTATTCTATATTTTATCTGATTTAATTCATTTATTGCTACACCCAGAGAAATACTTACCTAGTTCGAAGAAAAACGGCTATTAAATTGAAGAAAAATGGGAATGATTTGGCGCCATAGAAACGGTTTCCTCATTTAGATATACAAAATTTCTTTGAATTGAGGAAATATTTTTTCTTTATTTTAGAGAAAAATTTCTATGAAAGAAGGAAGTTTTCTATAAATTAAAGAAATATGTCTTCAATTTGTAGAAATTGCGTTTTCAAATGAATAATATTTTATTTCATTATGAGAAATTGTATATAATTTAGGCACAATTTTCCTCAGTTTGAGGAATAATTTTTCATAAATTTATGGAATATTTTCTACAATTTCGTTTTAATTAAAAGGCATAGAAATCATTTTTTTTTTTACTTGTATTCATTTATTATTTTATTTTTAATAAGTATTAAGGTTTACATTCGTACGTATTTTTACATACACTATAGGCGTCGTCGCCTTGAAATGATCAAAAGTTCCTTATGGCCATCAAAAAATTATAAATTGAAGTTTATTGAAATTTATATCTTTTCAATATATTTTTTTTTTCACAAAATATATCAACAGCCACAAACACAACCGCTTATCTTGAAATAGAGACGCCAACTAAAAAATTCAAAAGAAAAACAAAGCGTACGCGATTGTCTGCTAAGGCCAAAAGAGTAAAGCTAGTTTTTGTGTATACTAAAAATTTGTATGGAGAACATTTTTGGTATATTCGTCTCTTTCTTACATTTTCTATACAACTAAATTTGTAAAAATGAAGACAATGCAATTCAATTTGAACACCATGGTTCCATGAAAGGAGCACATCTTTCTTCATTTTGAGGAAAATTTACTTAAACGAGAGAAATTTTCGTGGATTCAAATTGAGGAAACTTTTTCTTTGTTTTAGATATGGGTATTTTTCTGGGTGTACTATTAAAATTGAGTGAATCAAAAACTTTCACGATTTCTGGGCTTTGATCATGGAACTTCAATAGCCTCCTGATTAACCTTTTATCTCTTGTAGAGCCCTAGACCTCCACAAAACGCCCACATGGATTATGGTCCTTCAAAATAGCGTCAACTTCTCTGAACGTTTTTCGATTTATATGTTTTGTGGCGGTTTCAGTTGTAAATGATGCCTGTGCAACTGCTAAAGCAGGTTGATTCATGTGATTCATGTGGACCCTACATACAGGTGACGCTTTTTCCTATGGACTCATGTTAGATCAATCAGTCCATAAAGCAGATCACTAAGTTAGTAGAGGGTGTTTTTTTAATCCTGAAAGGACATGCTTCGTCGAATCGACGACGCGACGCATTCTTACGTTATATAATTTTTCTTTTTAAGTAAACATTTAATTAATGAATAAATGTTATTAAAAAAATGTTCATTGTTATTTTTCTATATGATAAATTAACCAGATAATGAGAAACAATCAACTTTCAAGGTTATAATAATGCCACTGTGAATAATGCCGTCATCGTTTTGACGAAGCGTGACCTTTACGTATAAAAAATATGCATGTGCTTCCAGGGTTAAGAGTGATAGAACTTTGATTTTAAATAAAACACAGAAATTTATGCATATGATGCCATTTTTTTTTTTTTTTAATAATTTTATTACATTAATATTTTAAAAAGATTTCCGGCACAAGACCACCATGACTAGCTCTGAGGAGCCGCATTTGATCAGACCAATTTTGGATAATTTTTTGAGTAATTCAGAACTTATTTCATCAATAACACGAGTTATGTTGGCTTCCAAAGCGTCTATAGTTTATGTCACATGATGTTGGAAACCAATTAATTGAACCATTTCTCGAAATAATGTTATCACCAAATCTTTCTTTCAATAAATAAATTGGTACGGTATTGTGGACAAGTGGCTTTAGTTCTCGAACCATGTATGGGTGTAGGGCAATTACTTTGTGCAAACTTTTACATGTAGCGAATGCACAGAGTCTAACTTTTTGTGAATGTCGGCGAATAGACAAATTGTAATCTTCATTAACACTAGCACTTAGAGCACCGATATTTTCTTCTGTACGTACAATTCTTTGTCTTGTTGTTGTTGTTACATCGAGTGGAGAAAATATTATCTAAAATCTGAATCAACGAATAAGCTACTCTAATGAACGATAATGTAAATCAACCAGTTGTCAAATCACACCAATTCCTATCGGAAGTTCTATGAGTCTACAAAAACACTCTTTATTTATAAGACGTACGGTAGGTTCGACCTAAGAATCATTGCCACAATGATATGCACTTACAGGAGGTGGAAATGTATTTTTCAGACTCCCACTCTGCTTCACTTAATCCTTTATTCGAATATTTCGAGAGGCCTCAGTGAAACTAGTTCTCTCATTGACTTTAATCTCAGATCCCAGAGGGGTTAATACTGAAATTTTATTTAGGTGTCTTATGTTTCCAGAAAGGAAAAGAATGAGTTTTTTGAAGTATTTTTTCTCTCGAAGTTAATTCTTTAACACTTTCGGGACCATAAAGAAACCATAAGAGATAGCGAGAGCCCGACAATGGATTTTTATTCTCTGGTTGCCACTTCTTATCCCAAATTTTCGTCAAAAATTGAACTTTCGTGGGTCACTGGTTACTCTGTGGCTTTCAGTAAGAATTTTTGAAGTGAAACTTCATTTCTCTTGTCCTAGAGTAAAACCAACCGGATGTGACGTCGCGCGTAAGTTTGCAATGCGACATAATTTTGTCGAGCAATGTTCATGAGGGGCTAAATATCAATATTCCGTAACGGAATTCACGAGCAAACTATATAATAAACGATTCATAAATAGTTTTAATTCAATATAGCATATTAATTACACACACACACACACGCCTATGGCAGAAATAACAATGTGTAGCGTCGCCATCTTAAAGTTTATAACAGTTATACAGTTTACATACAGATTACATGAAAACGTCGCACGCAAAAAGAGTTCGTCTACAATTGTCATCGACATTACCGGTACAGAGTTGCAATTTTTGTTCTAACATTAACCCAAAAAAAAATTGGTTGTGTATTAACGAACACAAGGCAGAAATAAAACTTCTTGTGAACTAAACGAAACACAAACAAATAACAAGCAAATGAAATTTTTCAATCGCTAAATTTTTTACTTCATTGGCTTGTGTTTTTTAATTTCATTTGCTTGTGTTTCGTTTAGTTCACAAGAAGTTTCACTTCTGCCTTGTGTTCGTTAATACACAACCAATTTTTTTTTTTTTTTGGGATTAATGCTAGAACAAAAATTGCAACTCTGTACCGGTAATGTCGATGACAATTGTAGCGAAATCTTTTTGTGTGCGACATCTTCATGTAATTCCTTGGACATTTACGCCATCTGTATGTAAAATGTATAACTGTTATAAACTTTAAAATGGCGACGCTACACATTGTTCTTTCTGCCATAGGCGTGTGTGTGTGTGTGTAATTAATATGTTATATTGAATTAAAACTATTTATGAATCGTTTATTATATAGTTTGCTCGTGAATTCAGTTACGGAATATTGATATTTAGCCCCTCATGCACATTGCTCGACAAAATAATGTCGCATTGCAAACTTACGCGCGACGTCACATCCGGTTGGTTTTATTCTAGGACAAGAGAAAAGAAGTCTCACTTCAAAATATTCTCCAGTTGCCTTTTCTTTCGAATCAAATATAAATCATATTTCACAAAAAAAATTTATAAACAACTACTTGAAACTTACATACTTCATTATTATAAAAATTATAAATGTACATAAAGCAAACAAAATTTTAATTCATTACCAGCAAAATATCTTGTAAGTAAATCAAATTCGTAATATTTCTTTATTTTCAATACAACATTTATTATTATACTCAACCATAGGTACTGGCAGCAACTGCATAAGACAGATAAAAAATAAAAAAGTAAAACTTCTATCTATATGCAAAGAACATGCTTCATTTTTTCTCCCTGCTTCTTGAGATAACAATTCAAACTTCCACAACAATCTTTGAATACTTACTTCATACCTTATCTGCTGTACAGAAAGAGCTATAGGGCAAATACTCAGAGTATTGGAGAAAACTTTTCAACGCTGAAAGTGAAAACAATGACAAACTGCATCCCTGTACATCTACCTGATGTTGCTGCATGTTCTTCCTGACAAGAGTAGCAACAGCAACGCATTTCCCTTTTATATGTGTAAGGTAGCCAAGAAGCATGCTGTGTATGTGTGTGTGCAGTTGTAGATATCTTGTACATTGAATACATGAGTACTTTACACTGTTTTGCCAGGAAAGAAAACCAAAACATACTTTTTTTTTACCTTCTTGTTATAAGACTGATTAATTACAGCATGCTAAGTAATTATGCGGTTTCGGAAATAATTTGTACACTTCTACTTGCATTAATATATAGAATTTAATGTCTGTCCCAATAGCTGTTTGTCTATTGGCGCAGAAAGCTGAAAGTTGTGTTTCATTTTTGTTGCACTCATTCTTAATAAAGACTTTCGGATGTACGTACAAATATGCCCTAAACATCCGACATTATTTTGCATAGGAAATAATTAGAAGAATTTTTGTACCAATTTTAATTCCATTGTGTAAAAATAGGTAGCACTGCTACAAAAATTAAATTAAATAAATTGCAAGCTTCTATTTATAATACTCCAAAAAACAAAAATAAAAAATTTTTATGCGTTTATACTTTACGCTTTATTTTCTAAAAAAAAACAAGATGCGCGAACACATCACGCAAATCATGAAAAATCACGTTTCAAATACTAAAATACATTTTGTCGTACTACAATTTGACATTTCATTTATTCAGACACACACACACACACAAACATATATTGGAAAATAAACACACACATTTACTCTGTATATATGTATGTCTACCTACCTTCATTGCAGCATATACGGATATATGTACTTTATGTCCACTTTACTTGTTCGTGCGTCCACTTCTAAATGTGGCAATGAAAAATATACGCATACAAACGCTCACACACACACTTTCATTCGCATATGAAGTAACATGCATTTACACACTCGCATACATACATATATACTCATGACGGGGACGACGAGTACAACGACGATGACCGTAGGTAGACACGTTTGTATTTCCGGGGCAAGTGCGCGTTCATGTAATTCACTATCCTGATTAATGTTGCTGCTACATAGGCATCTACTAGTAGACATACATACGTGGACACTCACAAGTACACACAAACATAGTTTTTCAATGCTTTGTTGACCATAGTCGCCTGATATCGTTCGATGTACTCGTCCTCGGGATGAAAGAACATTGCCATTGTCATCATTCATCGAATTTTCAGGCATCAAGGTTATACTTAATGCAACTTTTATTTGTAATCAACTTAGGAGGAGGTTGCTGCTGCTGCTGCTGCTGCTATTACTTGCTGCCACCACTTCCCTATTGTTATTGTAGTTACTACCCCTGTTTTTAACTCCCTAAATGTATGCTTCCATTTTTGCTCAGTTGCTATACATGCACACATGTGCTTTTATGCAATGTTTGCCTATGTTTGTGTGTGCAAGTGTTGAATTTCGTATTTTGACTGCATTAGCGTAACATTTGCATGAAAATGAGTCGAGACTGCGGCAAAAGCTTCACTCTCTTATTTCTGTTGTTGTTGCTGCTGGTACATACCAGTATTTTGACCGTTTGATAATAGTCTTGTTTGAGTTTTCTGCCCTTAAATTATGTCGCATTTAGAAATCAATTGAGAACTACTTGCTGCTGTACAGTGGACGCAATTTAATAATATGAAATTTAATATTTAGGAAAAGAAAAAAAATTGTTTTGCAAAGTTTTTGAACTAGTCTATTGACCTGTTATAATGGAGCAATAAAATTCATATATTTGGCAGAAATTGTAAGTAAAAATTACCATTATAACAATTGGCAATGATTGCCAGTTGGTTATTTTTGTGTTGTAAAAGTAAAACGTTTTCAGCTTTCAACTTATTATTTAAAATAAATTGAAACACATTCCAATTTCAAAGCATGAGAGAGAATAATGAAGAAAGAAAACAAAGAGATAATAAAGAAATCTCCTTTTTACCACAAGCGGAGTGTTTTTTGCTCCAACTGTGGCAAAATAAGTAAAAAAACATAGTACAAAAAATCACATAAAAAAGTCAAGTTGATTTGGTATAACAAAAGTGAACTCGATGAGCTACACTACACATTCATAAATTTTTCATTACACTTTGAAAGTAAATGTAAAAAATATTTACTAAAATAAGCTATGGGCTGGCCATATTTTTATCACTCTTTCACCAAATTCCCATTTTCTGCATCTCGATAACTCTTTTTTTCTACTCTTTTCCTTCCTTCTCCTCTTCTATCTCCCTCCCCATCTTTTTCCCCTCACCATCCCCTATCTTTTTCTTCCCCCTCCCCTTTATCTTCATTTCCTTTCCCTTCACTCTCTATACTCTACTCTCTTTTAATACATTTCAGTCTCTACCATCTCTTTCTCTCGCGTTTCTTTCCCCTTTCTTTAACCAAATTTTTTATCCACCTTCACACTCTCTTTCTTGCTTTCACTTTTTTCCTTCTTTCTCTCCTTTTCCCCCCCTTTTTTCCTCTCCCTCTCCTCGCTCTCCTCTCTATCTCTCATCTCTATTCCCTCTCTGGCTCTTCTCTTTGACTTCTCTCTTTTTTCCCCCTCCCCTTTCTGCCTCTCTCGTTTTTTCTCTGTGCCCAATTTCCCCTTCATCCCTTTCTGCGTCTACTCTCGCTCCTTCTTTCTTTCTCTAAACTTTCTCCTAACTTCCAAACTTTCTTTCTTGCTTCCAATATCTCCCTTCCCCTTTTAATCATTATTTTTCCAGCCCCTTCCCTCTCATCTTTCTCCACTTTTTTTTCTTACTTTCTACTCCCTTTTTCTTCCCTTGCTTCTCTCTTCTCCTCTTTCCCTCCCCCTCCACTCTCACTCTGCTCTCCTATCCAACTTCTGTCACGGAGTTGTTTGCTCTTTTTTCCCTTCCTACCTCTCTATTTTTGCCTCTGCCAGATTTTTTTCACATGCTACTAGCTTGTATATTTAATTTGTATGAGAGTGCCCTTTAGTACCAAATTATAGAATATTAAAACTAACCGCATCTTTTGTTTATATCCTTTTAAATAATATTAAGAACTTATATATATCAATATGAAATTCTGCGCCATTGTAAATTGCTTTTCCGCAATTGATTTTCTTTTATTAGAAAGAAAAAATGAATCTTTCAAAGGCCGTTAAAATCCTTCATTAATGAATGTCAAAAATAATTCTCTACTGCTGGTAAGCAATACAATTTCATATACATTCAAACACACACACATTTACATATCTACAGATGTATAGAACACAATATCTATAGACACATATGGAAAGTCAATAACACTACATACACCGAGATAAAAATATATGTGCATTAGTGTTGGTGCTAACTGAATTCAAAATTTCACTTCAAACACACACACATTTATGTATACAGACATACATACGCACAAACTGCCATACAAAAAGGAAGCCAAGCAATGTGAAAACTTTTGCACATCTAAAATGAAGCATAAGGTACCAGAATTGCAAACATACATATATATATGAAGTGCATACATACAAACATGCATTGTCCTTACAATGCGCAACAACGTCATTAGTGCATATTTGTGGCTTTGTTTGCCGCAACTGAGCCACATCGAGTAATCATGCCAAAATATTAGAGAGTAGCAAGTAGCTACTGTTTTGAATATCATTCTGTACCACACATACACATTTACATAGACGCACGAAAGTTGCAATATACATGCATTGTTCGTATCATTGTATGTGCTTGTGTGTGCGTTGAAATTTAGAATTTTTGTGGAAAATTTAGAAAATTTTCGTATTTAAGAATTCACAGTGACCAAGTGTGTCATTGAGTTTTATGTTGATTTTCTATTGACTGCAAAATTTTAGCAGCATATTCAAAGTGTATATATGTATGCATGTGTATGAATACATAATGTAAGGGTCAGTTATGTTCATTACATAGAGTACACACAATGAAAAATGTTTGTTAATTAACTATGCATAGTTCTTTTCAAGAGAATATTCAACTTAAGTGAGAGCGTTATCTTATTTTCAGAATCGATTCATTAAGCCAGTCAAAATTTTGTCAACCCATTGAGTAGAATCTTTTTATGACGGATCTTAGATATGTTTTCAAACGTTTTAGAACTGTAAAGCTTCTTTCTGCAATAACCAGCTTTATGACCGAAGTTCAAACCAAAACCGAAGCAAAAATTCTGTCAAGAACTCAAGCCAAAAATCAGATCAAAATTAACAAATGTTAGATTTATATTCGGCCCAAAATGAGATTGAAAATAGACCAAAAACCAGACCCAAACTTAGACCAAAAGTCAGACCAATATTCGGACCAAAAATCAGGAATAAATAAATATCAAAACTCAGACTAAAAATTAATCAAAATTCGGACTAAAAGTATGTACAAATTCAGACCAAAATCAAACCAAAAGCCAAAACAAAAGCAGAGTAAAAATAGGCAAAACTTTGACTATAAATCGAAAGTAAAAATCGAAATAAAAATTATAGCAAAAATCGCACTAAAAATAAACCAAAAACCAGTTCAAGTATACAGATCGAAACCTAGACCAAAATTCAGACCTAAAAATCATTATCGAACTATCCAGAAGTAAGATATCTAGAAGGGTTGCATCCATCAATGCCTTTTTTTGGTTCCGTTACTTGTTCTAGCCTCAGATAATTATACAACTATCACCGGATCTGATTTAAATTTTCATTGTAATTTACAGAGCATCACTCCGATAGCTCAAAGTGACTGTCATTGATCAACATGGTCATGATTTTTTCTAATTTAATTTTATTTACTAGTTACTTTTCTACTGGTGTAAAATAGAAAGACGTGCCTCCACCAAAACGTATGTAAATATTAGCATTCAAAAACTCATATCATTTGGGATCGTATGGAATTTAGTGCAAAGGATGCGTTATTGTTATGCTGTATTATACACTCTTAAAATTCAAGATAAAAAATTACTTAAAATTTGTTTCATCACGATCGTATTTTCTATGATCATCAATATTAAGAAAAACCTTAAATTTTATTTATTTTTTTTTACAGAGGTAGCAGAAAAGTGGCATAATTTTGTTAAAAGTAAAAAATGTTTAAATTGAATTTTTTTTTTAATTGAAAAAAATATTAAAACAATAAGTATTTCCACTTTCGAAAGTTCATAGCTTTTCCTGTTTTAAAAAATTAATCGTCATTCAGGATATTGATTTTTAAATATATGAGGTTCCTCACACTCTTCCCATTAAAAGATAGATATCTAAAGACAATAAGATACTAACGCTGAAAAGCTTATTTTAAAGCTTATTTTTTTAGACCTATTTACATAAGCACGATTGTTTATCTAAATATTCGTTAAGCGTCCTTTTTTTGAAGTGTATCTCTTTAACCAAAAATTGTAGACTTTCTACATAGGTACAAAATAACTTTACTGAAGTCTACTATTTCCCTTTCATTTCAAAGTGCATTTATACATACAAATGCTTGTATATTCTAGGCATATATATGTAAGTCATATATGATACAAAAGTTCTTAGGACTAATGCAAAACTTTCAATTGCAAAATACAAATAAAACACATGCATAGAATTACAGCAAAAATTGTTGCCATCATTGAAAATGTATAGAAATTTCGAAATGCCAAAACTTTAATAATTAAATTTCAATGGGTGTGCTGTGATGCTTACACTTTCTTTTAAAATTTCAATTAAAGCTGCTTCAAAAGATTATCAATAAACCACAATACAGATTCAGGTAAAATGAACACACACGCATGCCACACATGCTCACACACACACACATTTACCGCACATCTTCATTGAGTAAAAAATAGAAAAGAAATCAATTAAAATCTCATCTCTCTTCAATATCTATACAAAAATTTACACAAAACCTAAAAATTTCTTATCACAACCAAAAATTGTAAATATGTTTGTTGTAGGTTGCTGCATGCAGCATGCTGCCTAAATCTATGCAACATATTGCAACATAGATACTCATCCATACATGTGTGCTGCTAGAGTATGTATATGAATATGTGCTCATGCAATCAACTGTCACTTCAGCAACTAACCACAATTTTAAAGTCTTAACAAAGCTCAAAAATGTTTTCGTATATAATCCAATGTAAATGACAATAAATTGCACAACACATAGTCATATAAACACTCAAACACACACACACACGCACACACGTTGATGTGGTTGGATGGTCACATTTATTGTGCTTCGTCTTCTTTTTTACTTGTGTGTAAATTTTAACTTAGCTAAAAAAACAACAACAAATTTTTCCCAAATTCCTTGAGCAACTTTTTCATAGCCAAAAATTTTATTAGAACGTGCTGCAAATACAAAAATAAACCAAATCGAAACTTTATAATAATTGTACGTCTCTCTCGCTCTTATTCACTATGCTGTTTGTGCTGCATGTCTATTGTTTTTAAATCTTTCATTCCTTCTAATAATGGAATGTCATTCGATTTGGTTTGTTTTTTTTTTTTGGTAGGTTAGTGTCTCTAAACATACCGAAATCGTTGAATACATTTTTAGCATTTCATATTAACAAAATATATTCTATGCAACTTGCATCGATTTCTATAGTTTTTTTCTTGTTAGAATAATTCACGTACATATGTACACAATATTGGACATATGATAGTGTATTTGATACACTTTACATAAAGTTGATGTTTTTATATTAGAGGTATTCACGAATTGGTGTATTTGTAGTAAATGTGTGAACTATCAAATTTATCAAAAATACACAATACAAACATTTTTACTAGAGATAGTGAACACCGCTATAGATTTATTTATCGAATTATCACGTTTAAAAGATTTACTGAATTTGCACTTTGATTAGGGTAGAAGGGGGAGCATTCGCCACTGGGCACATTTGCCACGCCCCCCCCCCCCCTCCCCCCCTTATCTTCTGTCTTCTGACAGTATAATGTTAAATTAAGTCATATCTAAATAAATTCCTCTGGATCAGTACTATCCACTTTTATTTACATGTATATACAAATGCTTATTTTTTTTTTTAATAAATAACTTACATTTTTTAACCAAATATTATAAAAATGAATCATTTATATTTTTGTTACTTTATGTTATAAATAAATTTTGATAAATTAAAAATTAGTAGAACTTATTCTGACTGATAATATGTAATAGTAATATACAAGAACAAAAATTAAAAAAAAAATGACTATTACTTTATCAAAAACCTTGAATTTTATTCCTTGGCGGTTGCACCCCACCCCCTTGGCGAATGTACCCCATGACTGGGGCACTTTCACCATTTTGGACTACTTGGAAAATTATCAAAAAAATAATAGAAATCATTAAGATAATCAACTCATAAAGATAACAGATGAAAGCTTATAAATGTAAATTTCTAATTAAAAAATAATTTTTCAAAAAAAACTATTAGTTTAGCCTAGACAACACTTAAAAAAAAAAAGTGGCGAATGCTCTCCCTTCTACCCTGATAATTTTTAATATTTGTAATTTAAGTAACATTCCTATTTTTAAATTTTATTGTTATTCGATACTTTTTTTATTGTACATATATATTATATGCACACGTAGATTAAAATTTCACAATTAGAATATTTCACGAGTTTTCTACTTGAAAAAGTGTGTATGCTGTTGATAAATAGTTTTGTTGACCATAGTCCATTCCCAGTTGTTTCTTCTATTTTTTTAGCCCTAACAAAGGCTATTCTACTCAACAAAGAAATTGAGAGGAATTTCCCCTTCAGCTACTCTCCGAATGCAGATTCTTAACTACGACGAGCCTAAATTAGTTTAAGACGCTTTTCTCAACAATATTGAATTTTTTCTATGGCTGTTAATTTTATGCGATATTATCATAGTTTTTGCTAAGCAATCTTAATTTTTCCTATAGTACATAAGTGATAAATGAGTAAAGTTTTACTATAGTAAATTCTTCGTTTATCAAATTTTTCCAATAGTAAACTTTTTCCATAGTAAATTTTTCATATAGTAAAATTTTCCTATAGAAAATAAATGAGTAAAGTTTTGCTATAGTAAATTCTTCGTTTATCAAATTTTTCCAATAGTAAACTTTTTCCATAGTAAATTTTTCATATAGTAAAATTTTCCTATAGAAAATATAGCAAACATTTTATCCTAAAAGCAGTTTTAGCTATAGTAAATTTTTGCTACAGTAAATTTTTGCTTTAGTAAATTTTTTTCTATCATACATTTTTGATATAGCTAAGTTTCGCTGAAGTAAATTTTTGCTATGTTCAGCTTTTATTCATGAAAATCTTTGATCTGCATATTAAACTGTTATTTTAGTTAATTTTTGACCTTGTAAACTTTACTTCTAGAAAAGTTTTGGCCCACTAAATTTTACTTATAATAAACTTTTGCTAAAGTAAATTTTTGCTATAGTAAATGCTAATTATTATCACACCAAATTTTTCCTATAACTCACTTTTCTTATAGTTAGTAAATTTTCGCTACAGTTAATTTTTGCTGGAGTATATTTTTGCTATAATTAATTTTGGCTACATTTACTAAATTTTTCCTGAAGTTAATTTTTCGTACAGTAGATTTTTCTTAATGCGCAATTTTTCTTAAGTAAATTTTGCCTAGCAAATTTTTGCTATTCATAGTAAATATTTGCTATAGTAAATTTCTGTTATAGTAATTTTTTACTGAAGTTTGGTATAGTAAATTTCTACTCTAGTAAATTTTAAGTAAAGCCAATTTTTCCTATAGGAAATTGTTCCAAAAGTAAATTTTTCTTATTGCAATTTAAAATCCAGTATTTTTTTCTAAAGAAATTTGTTCCAAAGTTCATACTACCTTCCAACTTAACCCTTCAGTTCCCCAGAGCAGTCACAATCGCGATTCTCATAAAAAACATGAGTTAATTGAAAAATAAATAGTATAGTTGTTATTAGTGTAGCTTTCTAATGGATCTGCTAGTGCCCTGAATTAATATTTTTTTTAAAATATAAATCGAACATGTGAGCTTTCTAATGGATCTGCTAGTGGCCCTGAATTAATATTTTTTTAAAATATAAATCGAACATTTGAGAAATTTGCATTTGCAAATTTCTTCAGTATGAAGTATGATAAATTCTGTGATTTTTTATACTTTATTTTTTATTAATAAGGTTCCTCCTGTACTTATTCAATTACATACGCACTTAATTTATTTTATACTCGAGTAAAAAATAGATAATTTACCAAGAAAGAAAAAAAAGGAAGAAAACCCCAGAAACCAGAAACCTTTGCAAAATGTTTCCTCTTTGATTTATGGTTTTTTGTATGTTTTTAATGTTTTTCACATCTACTATTTCTACTTATTTTTCCTCTTCTTGTTTGCAGTTCATCCTGTCATTCAAGTACCAAATCAATTAGTTGGTGCACCGCTTGGTACTGATGTTCAAATCGAGTGTCACGTAGAGGCCTCACCAAAATCAATTAACTACTGGACTAACGACACTGGTAAGTTTTGTATGTATGTAAGTTCATTCATTGCTGCATAAGCGAGAAGAAGAGCATGAGTCATTATTTTTGCATTTTATAGACATTTCGGACATGTGGTACACATTACCTTTAGTATGTTGTATAATGTATGTGTGCTTGTATTGACTATATTGTGAGTATGGCACTAACCTGATGAATGATAACGACATTAGGTAAAAGTTGTGAGATTTATGTATGTAAGCGTCTGTGTTTATGCGAGTGTGTGTGTGTGTGTTTGTAAGTGAAAAAATATTTGCATACACATTGATATTGGAATCGTTTAAGATTCATTTACATACAAGTGTTGGTAATGCAATTTTTGAGTACATATAGAATTTTGCAATTAAAATTTGTAAGTTCTTAGAAAATATTTTAATTTAGTTCGAAACTTTAAATTTTTTCGAATTAAGTACATTTCCATAACTCACATATATGTATATGCTTTTCATTTCTTTCAATATATCATACTTACTTCAATATTTCTATTGATTTTAATACCTACTCTTCACCTAACTTCTCTGTACACTTTTCCCCAAATGTACAAGTATGTATATAAGTGCAATGAGTATAAAATCTATTTTAACTAAAAAGCTTTTATTGTTTAGTGTTTTTCTTCTACTGCCAACAACAACAAAAATAGTAATAATATTTATTCTTCATTGAATTGTTTTGAGCGACTATAAACAACAACACTATGAATGAATGAATGAATGAGAACAAATGTCAATAAACATTTTACTTACATACTTAAGTTCAATACTTACATAAAGAAACAACTAAATGTCTGAGACTGAGTATGAATCTCTTAAATATTCTAGGCACTTACTTGAATGTACTTGTATGCGTGTGTATGTGTGTGTTTATTATTTCTTACTTTTGCTTCTGTTTATTTGATTTTCATTTTGAGAATACTAGAAAGAAAACTATCTATGAAATTGCTTTCTTAATTTCACACAATCATTAACATTCGAGTTATGTATGAGTAGTTTTCTAAATTGAAATAAGATAGTAAGAAGTTTGCTGCTCGAGGCGTTTACTATTTTTAGAAATGAAAATATTGAAAATATATATACAATAGTTAGTTGGTTGGAGTAGCAGCCCTTTTTATTTCAGAAAGGACACATTGTGTTACCACATAAGCTTCCCTAGTAATCTTACTTAGCTGTGCTCAATACGGAAGGGACCTATAATTTTTATGCCGAATTTAACTGCGATAGGTCAATGAGATTCAAAATTTTCGAAAATCCATCCTAACAGCTATAAATTTGTGTTTGGAAATCCGAATAGTTATGAGAAAGTAATTAGTTTTACAATAAAAAAGCGATTTGCTGATGATCCGGAGTAGCCTAAATCAGACTAAAGGCAAGACTGCAAACCATATAAGATATCGGCTCGAAAACAAACCAAACCCTAGTCCAAAAATCCAATAAAAATTCAGACCAAATACAGACCACATTCCATACTAAAGACAGACCGAAATCAGGCGGAAATTGAGACCAAAAATTTGCCCATAAGCAGACTAAAAGTTGAAACAAAATTCAGACTAATACTCAGATCAAAACAAAATTTAAACTTAAAATCAAACCAAAAGCAAACAAAAAATCAAACTGATATTCAGGTAAAAAATCTGACCTGAAGCAGATCAAAAATTATACCAAAAATTAAATTGCAATCAGACCAAATCTCTGACTAAAATTCAGACCAATATCGAACCAAAAATAACACCGACAGTCGGACTAAATCTCTGACCAAAATTAGAACCAAAATTGGACTCAGATTCAGACTCATAGTCAGGGGAGGATACAAGGGGGGGAACAAAAGGAAATTTCCCCTCACAAAATATTTTCAAACACTTAAAAATTTAATAACTTAAACAGGTAAAAAGGTGAACATAATTAATTATTACGATTTACTTTCAATTATAAGAATAATGAATAATCTTGTTCATTAAACCACTTTCCTTCTAGTTCAGAAACGGCTCGACGACGCTCAAAAATGGTCACTTCGTGGATGAGAGCTCGACTGGAGTTCCATCCGCCTCAGGTTCGATTCCCAGATGGGGTTCAATTCTCAAAAAATTTCCAAATAGATTGTCCCAATAAAATGGATCATTTCAGTGATTTAATTCTTAAATACGTGACTCAAGTACCAGTTCAACGGGTTCTATTCTCAGGTAGAGAATTTAATCCACCAAAAAAAGAACAAAATTATAGGTTACGGGTCGATATAAAGGAAGTCCCAGATGGGAAAGAGAAAATTCGAATACAGGGTAGGAATCAGCGATCTTAAATTATTCTTGAAATTCTACTAATACTCGACTCATTATAAACCAATCTAAAACCGAAAACTAAATTAATGTTTCCTATTGTTATATTTTCCACCACGATCCTTTACCTTGGAAATAGATGATAGAAATTGTGAAATGCTTTGCTACAAGATCAGGGTTTCCCCAAAATGCGTAACGTACCAGTAAGTTTTCACATGGCCATACCTTTGAAATTGTTAGTCATCGAAATAAAGTTTATAAATAAGCCAAAAAGAAAAACCATTCACGAACGAGAAAAAAACTCTCCAGCCCGCGTTTTGGTTCATATGGAGAATTTTTATTTTTTATTGCCCCCCCTCCCCCCCCAAAATGTTTCCTGTATCCGCCACTGTAATAGTGCGCACATACGAGAGTGTATTTCGTTGAAATTCTACATTTCAAATTTAGGTGGACACACGACAAAAAAGAAATTTCAAATTTGTTTTTTGACAGATTATAAGTTTGGAGAAGTAGAAAAATGTTTGTGGGTGTTTTGTGTAAATAAAAATAAAAATATTGCCTTTCAGTTTGATTTGGACACCAAGAATTTACATAACAATTATGAATAATTGGAGAAATGGTAATGAGTTCTTTCCGACTCCCTTACTTTACTTTTTTACTTAATAAATATTACAAGAGCAGCTGTCATGAAAAACAAAATGTCTAAAAAAATGTAAAATGTAATAAGTCTTAAATTGTTCCTGTTTCCTACAAGCTTGTGTTTGCGGGTTGCTAGTTTCTTTTTTTTTTTTTGAAACGCATTTCAACAAAATGAGTCTGAAATGCAAAATTTAATTTGACACTTTTTGTATTCCGAAATTCTGCATTTCAGATGCATTTCGAAGAAAAGTTAAGTTTGTCTGAAATGAACTAAATGTGTCCGCACTATAAAATAAGACCGATAATTAAAATAAATCTCTGAACTAAAACAAACCAATATTTACGCCAAAACTCAAACCAAGACTTTGACCAGGATCAGACAGATATTCAGATCAAAACTTTGACCAAAATCCAGACAAAAAGTAAGACCGATATTCGAACTAAAACTCAGATAAAAGAATAAACCAAAAATAGGCTAAAACTTTGAAAAATCAAATCAATATTCAGACCAAAATTTAGACCAAAAATATATGGATATACCAAACTCTGACTGATAAAAACAGACCAAAAATCAGACCAAAATTCGGACAAAAAAAAAGACCTGATATACAGACCAAATGCAGACTCAAAATTAGACCGATCTTCGGACTAAAATTGAGATAAAATATAAGACAGATATTTAAACCAAAATACAGCCGAAATTCAGCCCAAAAATCAGACTTACATTCAGACAAAAAGTCAAACTTTAAGCAAAATGCTAACCAAAGTAGAGCAAAATACAGACCAAAATGCAGACTGAAAACCAGACCTAACACAAGATTAAAAACCAGGTCTATAATGAATCAAAAATCAGACCAAAATCACTATCAAGGTCTTCAAAAGTAAGACATTTATTTACGACTAAAAAATTTAATATTTGACGCCCGAATTATAATGGGGCTTGAGAGAAACCTTTTGTTGTGAAATTTTGGTTACTTAGGTCTTTCACAATCATGATACCAAATTTTTTTGCTTCTACATTGGTTTGTTTATCCTTTATTAAAGGTTAAAAAAAACTTAGCTATGAAGCTGTAGACAACCACTGGATAACTCTATTTCTCCAATTTTTTGATTTTCATATTCTCTTATCTTTTGTAAACATATTTGATAAAAAAATTTCCGGTTACTAATAATTTAATGCATTATTTTTCAAAAAACAGTGCAAAAAAATTTTACTAAAAATTTGTTGCATATACGCAACATTGGGTATGAAAGAGTTAAACAGATGGGCTGTAGAATGATTTTAAAAGATTCATTCACATTTTTGGGAATATATTTCCTGAATGACTTAAAATCGGGATATTTGAATGTTTAATCGTTTCAAAATCTACCACAACAAGATACAAATCTTATTATAACAGCTCTACAACTCATGTTATAAATTATTGTTAGCTTAATCTAAAACTTATCATTTAAAAATTGTATTCTGTTTAAATACGTCTCTTTGAGAGGATTGGCGTTTGAAGCTATTATGACTGATAAAATAATTATTTTGTCATTTCCTGACTGTAATTATTCAGACAATTTAATAAACTGTCTCAGCCTATATGTTTTTGAAACTAGATGAAACTCCAATTACCCCTTCATACCACAAATTAATTTGCTACATTACCATACATAGTTTTTAACCCAAATGCAAATGATTCTACCATGCATTTATTTACTTATTTTACCATTGTAAACACAGTACACAACAAATCAAGTACCTAACTACTTAACAATAAATATTTAACCAAATCATAATTTGAATTCTTCTCTCAACAGGTGTAATGATTGTTTCATCGGCAAAATACCACATAAAGGAAATGGCGAAATCAATGTATGAAACTAAAATGACAATGATTGTGCGTAAATTTCAGAAGGATGATGTTGGCTCATATCGTTGCATTGCCAAGAATTCTCTGGGTGATGTCGATAGCAGTATACGATTATATGGTAAGTTAACACAGTCAGCCCGTCAGTTATTAAAGCAGCTTAGCTTTTATTTCAATTACCTATGGCATTTTTGATACATTTCCGTTGATTAATACACACACACACACACTTATACACAATCATTCATATGTTTTCACACCTTTCTTCTTTTTCACTTTGTATGTGTTTATCACAGAAATCCCCGGACCAAATCGTAAAAATCCTGCAAACAAACATGGCACTAACAGTGGAAATGGCAACAACGATGCCGACACAAATGACATTTTAAAAATGAAACAAGTCAAAGTAACATATCAGCCTGATGATGAGGACCTCTACGGCTCGGCTGAGGATTTCGATGACAGCGATTTACCGCTGCCGCCGTTATCACCAAATGTATACTACCCCAATGGTGGCGGTGGCAATAAGCAAGCGACGCATAAACCTGCAACATCCGGTGCTGGTGCAGGTGCTGGTGGTGGTGGTGGCGGTGGCGGTGGTACAGAGGTTCGTCATTATCATGGCAATGCCAACCAAAATGGTGATGGTGGTGCTGAATATGGTAGTATTGCTTCAAATAATCAGGACACGGGTGGTGGTTTCAAAACTGGTCGCGGCGGCATTACACGTAATCCACCCTTCTATAGCAAAACGGAAGTGCTCGGCGCAATGGACAATAATGAACTGACATCGGCAGCGGCCGGAACGCAAGTGTCAATATGGCAATGTTGGTGGTGGCGTTATTTTGACAGTCATTATAAGCAACAACGACTTCAGCATCGACATAGCAGTCGTCTATTGCTGCAATGGCAAAACTTAATAGTTTTGTTGGTTCCTAGTTTAATCACTTCATTTTGTTGGAATTTATTATAATACGCGGTTGCTATACGACGGCCACCCCCTCAACGTTGTTATCGTCGTCGTCGTGGGTGCAGAGGAGAAGACACATCAGTGAAAACAGAATCAGTTGATGGTGGTCTCAGTGGCGATGTTGAAAATGTCAACGAAGCATTGAAATGTTGTTCTATTCACAAGTTGAGTTGAGTTTATAGTGAAAAAAAAAATTATAAATTAAACCAACAAAAAAAATTTTGTAGTGTAGCGCGCAATTAAAAATGTTAGTTTAGTTTAATAATGACAAAATCATTTACGTATATATTAAAAGTAAAAAGCAAAAAGAATTTGCATAAAGTCGTTATGAAAAAATATTTAGAAAAAATTATCTTCTTACATAATCGTACTTATTATAAGTCAAGCTTAAGAAAATGTTTTCGAGATTACAATCATTTAATGTTTTAAGACTTTAACTTCTCAGCTGTAAATATTAGAAAGAGAAGATTACACATTTTAATTTGTTTTCACATTATGAGGTACATTTTTATTTATTTTATTGAGATTATAATCTATTTTAATTTGTTTTGTGTGTGAAAAAGATTACGATTTTATCCATAGACATTTTCAAATATGATTTAAAGTAAACTGAACTGAGGGTACGTTTTGAGCGATATATCGACTTGAAAAAATATAGATCATAGCATATGAAGATTAGCAACATTTCGTTTTACTTTATACAAAAACGGGTTTAGGCCGCAAAACACAGATGTATACTGGAGTTCTTAACTGCTACTTGGCAATTTCGCAATAGGTTGTTTAAGGATTTTTTAGAAGAGATTCATAGCCGATATACATATCAAACAAGATAATCGCAGATGATAATGGTTTTGTAGTTGATTATTGAAGTCTACTGGGAAGCACGAATGGATCATGGAATAGCTAAAGAAACTGATACACGCGACATTGAGCTCAACAATGAAATATTAAAACAAATTGGCGTAGGGTCCAATTTCTTCCAAAGTGAAATCCTTATCTGCATTAGAATAAAATAAAAATTAAAGTTTTAAAAAGTGCTCATATTGACAAATTTTTTTAAGTCTAAAAACTGTCATATTTAATAATCAGCCCTAGATTGATCAAGTTGTATTTCGAGCTGCTAAAAATATTTACTTTTTGAAATAAAGTCAATCGATCATTGCGCGCAACACGATTGCTAATATTAGAATTATCCACCCAAAATATTAGACTCCAAGGTTTAAACCAGACCAACAATTTGGTCAAATCTATCAAGGGGAAATTTATAAACTTTTCAAGTCAGTTTTTAAGTAGGAAGGAGGAGAGGTGGAGTTTGGGATTTAAATTTGATTTTGGAGAATGAAAAGATTTCTTAAGAGGGTGTCCTGAATTAGAAAGTCCAAAAAAACCGTTGTTTTTTTAATTTACTTTTTTGCTTTTTTTAGCTCACACAGTAGAAAAATTTATAAATATTAAAAATTTTTCTGTTTTCTTTTTTTTTTGGTTTCAGCTAAGAATTACGAGCTGGATCTTCCCCGCCGAATGAACACTGTAACGGCAAGACGCTCATGAAATAGATAATAGATATATAAATCTGCTGTAATTTATTATTTTAGTGTCGAAACAAAATTTTTTATACCTTGAAGTTCAATGGGTTCTTATTTTCCATTCTAAAAAAATTACGAAAAAGGTTTTTTCTCAAAATTCGAGACATCCTCTTAAAGTAGCGAAGAAAACTAACCCTTCATCGCTTCTCCTCCTTTTCATAACTTTTAGATCCGTTGATGTGACTGATCTGAACTACGGCCCTAATAAGCTTAACTTGCCTCTAATGATAAGATTATATCTTTTTGGTGAAGTGGAAAAATTTGCTAAGCATATTTAATGTGACTATGTGGTTCTAAAAAAGCGATGGAATTTTTAAATTCGATGGGCGTTATCAAAACCAGTCATATACCAGATTAGGGTTCACAGTATTTTCTATTGGATTCAGTCAAACCTAGTTCTAGAACATCAAGATTAGATCAATACCAATAGACTTATCTAAGTCCCAAATCTAGTTTTAGACAGACAAAATCAGCTCAGCGTCAAAAAATTGTTCTGGGGTAAGCTTGTATGGTCACAATGTTTTCCCTTGGATACAGACAAAACAGTGTATTCCATTAGGCAGAATCAAACCTAGTCGTGAACTTATCCAGTTTACAATATTTTTTATTGGATAACGGTCAGACCTATACTATATATACTATATAGAGCTTTGGTCTGTACAAATAGATGTATCTCAGTCCCAGTGTTTTCCTTTGGACACAGTCAAACCTAGATCACCAATAGAATTATCTGGACACAGTGTATTTCCTTGGACTCAGTCAAACTTAATCGTAAACTTATGTACTTAGTTTACAGTATTTACTATTTCTATAGATCTAGACCAGTGGTTCTCAAGTGGTGGGGCGGTTAATTGAACTGGTAAAAATCTCAAAAATCTTTTATATGCGGCAGAGAGAAATGAAAATCAGCTGTTGCGTTTTCAATGTAAAGAAATCGCAACTGTGTGTGCCTCTTTGCGTTTTCGAAATTTGCAGCAGAGATGCATCGAAAACGGTGCAAATTCGCACCGATAATAGCTTTAAACCGCAAAAATACGTCAAATACGTCATTTATTAAAAAAAAAAATAAAAATCGAATGTAAAATACTATTTAGTTAGTTTCTCGACAACCTTTTACTATCACAAACTTTCACATTAGGAATCACTTAAGATAATTCATGATTGGCTCGATTTATTAATTATTTGATTAATTTATGCTAGGGAATTTCCAACTAAAACCTCTCCATCCTAGTTTTCCTCACGAGGAACAATTCCACTACTAAATACATTTACTAGCCTAGTTTATATTTGACGCAAACTAACCAGAGCCTCATCCCAACTACGGAAAACCAGAATTTTATCAAGGCGGGTAGGATTTAATTAAAAAAATAGTAAACCAGCATAAAAAACTGTTGTGTGAAAATCAAAGTAGGGGAGGCGCGGTGTTGCCACGAATTCGAAAAGGGTGGCGTAGGATGAGTACAGTTGAGAATCGCTGTTCTAGACTGTAAAAGGACCCACATCAGTGAATATAGATTTATATAAGCCTTAGTGTTTTCTGTTCGATACAGTTAGACCTAGCTCGAGACTGGCAAGATCAGGCCAGTACTATTATCTGGTCACTGTGTTTTTCGTTGGGCAGTTTAAAATGGGAAGATTAGAACCAATTGTGTTCTCCGACCAAAATTTTTTCACTTGAACAGAGTTAAACCTAGTACCTCTAAACTGGCAAAATCAGATCAGTTCTCAGTTTTTTCCGTTGTACACAGTCAACCCTATATATGTGGATCATAAGATTTTCCGTTGAAAATAACCAAAATAAAAAACATTTCTTTAATGACTAACATATTTTATGAGCGGTAAAGTTCTCATTCTTAGTGTGAGATATACACCTAGAAACACCAGCGGATCCAAAAAGGCTCAAAGGCTAAGAAGCCATAATATCGATGAACATACGTTGAAATTTCCTAACTACTTTTCCACTACATTTGGAAGAAACGATCAAAACACCATAAGTTAAAATAAAAAAAAAATTTTTTTTTAAATTTTTTTCTTTTTTCTTTTATATAATATTAATTAAAAATTAATTTTCCAAGTTTTGTACATATATTTATTGCATTTTGATCGTCTCTTTCAAAAGTGGTGAAAAGGTGCTGACAAAGTGTTAACGTATAACTATCGAAACAGTTGTTCATAATCCACCTCTTTTGGTTCAAGTAAAATGGCAGTCTCTGGAAGTCTACTACTACAGAATTAACATTTGTTTGCTCCTTTCTCAAAAGGAACAATTCAATTTGGATATAATATATTAGTTCATAGGAAAATTTAATGCAACTTTCAATACAAAATTTATAATTTCAAGTTCAAAAAGTTGACCTTTTTAAAAGCAAACCTTTCGATTGAAACTCATTTATTGTATATTTTTTATACATTTTTTAATTATACTTTTTATTATTTATTTTTGTGTGCTAATCAACTTTAACTTCAAGCTGTCATTATTATGTATTTCGCTGTTGATGACATTAAGGTCATAGCGGAAATGTCAAAAAATTAACAACAAAAGTAGAAATCGAAACTTGAATTTGAATGGTAAATTGATAGAAAGTATCAAAAGTTGTACTAGAAAAAGTTACAATTGCTTTTTGTAATGATTTATTTTGGTTTGATTTCGTTTTGTTTTGCCTTTTTTTTCGTGATGACATTTCACCTTTTTTTTTTGCGAACACTTTGATTAATAAATAATTTTGTTTTTGTTTTTTTTTTCTTTTGGTTATTTTGAAAAGGGTTTGTTGAGTGTGATAATAGGTAAACTCATTGGAAATATTTTTAGCTCAATGCACAAAATTTTCATTTCATTATATTTATTTGATTTCTATTAATTAGAGAGAGAACCCTTTCGATTTTTAGTTTTATTTTTTTTTTTTTAATTTCCCAGATTGTTTTTTTTTTGGAGTTATTAAAATTTTTTTTAATTAAGCAGTGGATGAAAAAATTTCTTTAATATAATTTTTATTTAAACTTTTAATTTAACTTTCTTCAATCAATCCTTTTTTTCGTGTTTCTATCGAAAATACAAGTAAAAGAAAATATAAAAAGAAAATTTTCTTATAATTTATGCAAATTAAATGTTATGTACTAACACACTTGTCATTCAACTTGACATTTCAATGCAAAACAACAACAAACACATCTCTCAACAGCATATGCTAGTACATTTTTCATACTATTGTAAAAGATGACAGCTTGATGAAATGCAAAATTTTAAAAAAGAGCAAAGAGAGTGAGAGCAAGCAAGTAAGTAAATGTTTAAATATCAAGTTTACAGCAAAAGGTTAAAAACTTCAAAATGCACTTCATATATTTTGTTGTTGTTGTAAAATTTATGCTTATATGCATATCTACGTAAAAGTATTTCAAGAAAACAAAAATTAAGACTCCCAAAAAATACTGAGTAGAAGTCTTTATAATCTCACAAGCTGTTCGCTTTGCTCTTTCATCAACTCATACGCTCTACTCCTTCTTTTTGTTTCTGTTTTGTTTTGTTGATGAATTACTATAAGGAAAATTTGTGTTGCTTCCGTTTCTTGTTAGTTTAAAAAAAAGAGACAAATATATACGCACATACTATACTTTTTAATGAAATAAAAACTTTTTGCCAAAGTGAATTTTACTGTAAAATACACAGTGACACAACAACAGCAAGCAATAAGAAGAAGTACAACAACGTACATATGTAAATTTGTGCATACATATATACTTGCATGTGTATAAGAAAACCGCCAAAGGATGCCACTGATGTTGTTGATGATGATACTGACGACAACAGCAACAACAACTACAACAACAGCAACAATGATGCTGATGATGATAAGACGATGACAACAACATTGTCACAAGTGTTTCGAATTACATGTCCGGAGACACCCCGAAAAGTATGCTCTACTATTTTTGCATACATTCTTACATACAGTAGAGTTCGAATGTACTTACTACGTGTACCTATTCATTTACTACTATGTATGTACGTACATACCTACTACTTTTTTGGGGTTTCTCCTTTATGTATGTATGTGTAAGAAGTTACTACATATTACTTGCTTCTTTTGTGTTCTGCTTCTTACACTTTATACAAACATTCATACATCTATACACTTGAGCTTGTTCATTTGCAATTGAGCATTTTGTGGATACTACTTCCTATTTTGCTGCTTCTTCATCTTTCATCATCATCAACATCTACATCGACATCATCATTATTATCATTGTCTTATTATGATTATTATTGTTTTTTTTTTGTTTTTTTTTTTTTGGTTTTTTGCTAACGCACATGCTGCCTGTGTGTTTTGTAAGTATAAAACAAAACCTTAATTACTCTTTGTTTCACACTTTTAAATTGTATTTAAATTGTACCATTTTTGTATTTCCTCCTCCTTCTTAATTTTCAAGCTCTACGTTTTTGTTTCCTTTCTCTCTTTTGCATACATACACATATATTTTTACATTTCTTTATTACAGCTCAATGGTTTTCTTCCTTGCCGTTTGTATTTTCTTCATCACAACAAAACAACAAAATTATTTGTTGCGTTGTTGTTGGCTATATTGTTTTGTTTTTTTTTATTTTTTATTTTTGTGAGTGCGGTTCGAAAACTTGTATCTATTTAAATTTTTGCAGTATGGCAACATGTTTATTTTATAGCCACAAGGCAATACAGCAAAAGTACGCGTCAAACTTCTTTCATCATGTTCTTGTTTCAGAGAGTTTAATTGAAACTTTCATCTCTTTTCATACAGAAAATGAAGCACAACTTATTTTTAAAGTATTTCTTTAGAATGAAGGCACAGACTTTAAAATTATATGGGAAATAAAATTTGTTTTTAGAAAATTTCAGTTTAAACATTTAAAATTCACTTTTGACTTGCGTTATTTATGATTGAAATTTAGTTTTAAGGCAGTTGAAGCTAATACGTGATTAGTTTTTCTCACTATTATTTTCCAAACTTTGATATTGCACTAGAACTAGAAAAATCATAAACTAAAAGAATCAAGTGGGCAAATAAGAAAAATCAATTCCGTCATTATGTCTTTAACCCTTTCAGTAATTTGTTACCATATGGTAACACTCACTTTAATCTGGCATAAAACAGATGCCATACAAATTTTACTAACGACATTATATATAGACGATTCTGTTAGGTATATTTCCTGATTTTTGATTGCCAAATATTTAGATTTATTTAGATTTAGTGCTTATGCTATTTTTTAAAAGAGTTTTGTCCTTGAAGTCAAGTCAAAAATCTATGTGCAAAAATTTATCATCAAATCTGTTTGTATTATTTTGATGACATCATCTTTAATTTGCTAAATGGAAATATTGCTTTTCAAGTATGTTTGCAAAAGACAAGAGAATATAAAAATCTAAAAAAATTTGTCCATAGCTTCAGAAGTTTAATTTTTCAACCTTTAATAGCGGACAAATAATTTGTTGTAGAAGCTGTAGATAATCATAAATTTAACACAAAAGTTATATTTCGAGCTCGATTAAAAATATGTACTGAAAGAGTTAATGGTTACGGGAGGTGGATGTGTTTATTTCTACCATTTGATATCCGTACCTTAGAGCAAAAGTCTATTAAGTCACAAAATGTAAATTTTACAGAAGAGCATAAAATAGAATTTTGATTTTTCTCCAGAAGCGAAGTATATATATAATTGTATCTATTATCTATTCGGACTTTTTGGGTCGTTGATTTTTTGGAACTATTAAAGAAAAACTTCAATTTCCATTTTCTCCTACGCGTTTCGGTCTTTTTAAGGAAAAAGACTGAAATTCTACAGAATAGAATACAGCAAAAAACGGACACAGCTATAAACCATAAAGACATTAATTAACACACATCAGACGTACGCAGCAATCATCAGACGTAACTAATAAGTATATTAGTAAAAAATAATGTAAGATTGTTGTTAACTTTTATATAAGTTTTTGTTTATAATTTATCATTCTGTTTATATGTTCATTTGTTATTTTATTATATTTTATAATAAACAGAGTCCCTGAGGATGGTCTTAAAAAGACCGAAACGCGTAGGAGAAAATGGAAACTGAACTTTTTCTTTAATAGTTCCAAAAAATCAACGACCTAAAAAGCCCGAATAGATAAAAGATACGATACAAAATACGAATTGGTCTAACTTACAAACATATATATATAATTATTTTCGTCATTTTAAGCCCCACCACTGAATAGAGTACGCAATCTTAATCTAGGTGAGTCAAAAAACTTGCTTTTCACTATGTCGAATTCAATCAAATTTGCAAACATGTTGGCAATTTCATACAGGAAATTCTCTCTTTCTTTCTCTTTGACATGGAATATGGACATAGTGAAAACCAGGCATAGCTCTTTTTATACTCCAACTATGCGTCTGATAAATAAAGGCTGGTTCACCCATTGAAAACTATTTTCGCATTCTCTCCTTTCGTTTTTTTCATACTAAGCTTTTACGCTCTCAGTTTAAGAAAGCGAAAAACTTCCAATAAAAAACGAAAAGAGAGTACGGCACTCAGTCACAGAGTCCGCTTTAAGCACGATTAGCATGCTACCTCAATTAAATGCACCTAGTTTAGAAGCGTTTGATTGAAAATATAATTTAAATGAGAAGTAAATGTTGGAGTTTCTCTTTCAATCAATGCAGGTTTCCAACAGCATATTTAATAAAGAGCATGAGATGTGAATCGGAGAGCAAACCGCCTTGTTAAAAATGAGAGCAGAAAGTAGTGTAACGGACCGTTTCCCCGGTCTTAGGCTGGGGTAGTCTCAGCGGGCTCCAGAGGTTCTTTGCGTTACAAAATTTGTATTTTGCAGGGGACCCTCACTTTATTTAGACACACAGGTTTTTTTTATTATAACAATAATTCAAGTTTAATTTCACTTAATATTAATTACACTTATCAATGTCACTTCGAATAATTCAATTTAATATTTAATGGGCTGGCGTGTGACTGACGAATGCAATGGATCGCACTGACGTAGCGCTGCTGTACGTAGACTGGTGTACAACAGCGAATGCAATGGATTGCGCTGGCGTAGCGCTGCAGTGCGTAGACTGGTGTATAACTGACGAATGCAATGGAATGGCGCTGACGTAGCGCTGCTGTGAGTAGACTAGCGTATAACGGGTGAATCTGCTGGGTCGCGTTGGCGTAGCGCTGCTGTGCGTAGAATGGCGTGTGACTGACGACTGCAATGGATCGCGCTGGCGTAGCGCTGCTGTGCGTAGACTAGCGTATAACGGGTGAATGCAATGGATCGCGCTGGCGTAGCGCTGCTGTGCGTAAACTAGCGTATAACTGACGAATGCGAATGATGGCGCTGGCGTAGCGCTGCTGTGAGTAGGCTGGAGTATAACTGACGAATGCAATGGATCGCGCTGACGTAGCGCTGCTATGGCTAGACTGGTGTACAACGGACGTACCATGCGGCGTCTTGCGTCGGTCGTGATATCTTGTCTCTTAGACCAGGTCGGCTTGTTGTTCCTCCGACGATCAACGGCAAGCCGCACACGTCTTCGCAGGTTACAAGACTTGGAGTTTTACCTGACTAATGACCAAGTCGGCTTGTTGTTCCTCCGACTAACCGTGCTAACTGTGTGCGTCTTTGTTGTTGTTGCGCGCTTTATTGTCCAGCGAGTATTTTTTATTGCTTTCATACCATATTTAAAAATTTGGTATATTTTAAGCATGAGTGTCCTCTTGTCCAACTTATTTTAAGAGCTTTTTTATTATCCTTTAAATGATATAAATCTAACAGAATATTAGTAATAAGAATGCAAATTAAAAGTAATTCAAAAGTTTGGATTTCGTAAAACACTAAATCATGCTTAGTAGTTGTAGGTATGAAATTGGGGTCAGTTTTATAAATCAGCTGGAATCGAGACCTCATCTTAGGATCATTGAAAGAGAGAAGAATTAAAGTTTTTGGTAGGAGAAAACTAAGCTGGATCTCATGTGTTCTCTTCTACATTTGCAAAATTTATACTTAAAAGCATATATAGTTTTCACGATGAAAAAAAAAATTCAAAACCTATCAATTGTTTTAGTACCAACGAAAAAAAGCTAGAGAGATTGCCTTTAAGTCCAAAATATTATTTTCAACGAAAAAAAGCAAAGAGATTGCCTTTAAGTTCAAAATATTACGCTTAGTATTTCAGCGCTCAAAGCATTGAGTGACGGATCCAGAGGGGAAGGGGAAAGGAAGATTTACGTGCTGAGGGGGCCACAACATAAAATAATAACATAAAACCTTTCGATTTAATTGCAATAAAAAAGTAATCAAAACTGTATAACATTTATTTCTAAATTTTAAGCATTTCTTTTCAATAATATTAAATATTTAAAAATTTAGAAAAGAAATCCTGAAAAGTACAGCAAATGTTTTTGAATTTTTAGGTCGAACATATAAACAACCACAAGAAGAAATTTCATATACGTTACAATACAAATAGAATAAAATTTAATAGGCACTTATTTTGAAAATGAAATCATTAAAATCCACACTTCTGTAGATATGAATTTTATATGGTTTTCTTATTCATTTAAAATAACTATTCATATTAAAATATGCTTCCACATATATATACATACATATTTATATAAACTTTCCTAAATAATCGACTTTTTGATATTTATTTCACAATACAAAAAATGTTGTGTTATCTATTAATACACAATTACTAAATACAAAGGTATAACCTTAGTACTGAGCATAATATAATACTTCTGGTATACTATGCCAAAATATATAATTTAATTAAATTACATTTGAACTTAGTGATTTTCCAACATTTTACACACAAGCAGCACACAACTACCACTACAATTCATACAATTCATTTCATTCAATTTCACAAAATTGAATTGAAATGTGATAATTTCATTTGGGTTTACTTTACATATATGCAGATATACATTTATGTGCATATGTATGTATGAAGGAGTACATTATCATCGTCCTCATCATCGTCACCTTAATTTGTATCCGTTTTTCGATAGCAGCAGTAGCTCTGATGTATTAAAATAATGAGTTTAATTGCTGCATGTTGTTGGCAGGCAAGCAAAAACCAGCAACAAGCAGCAATGAGCACAATAAATGCAGCAAGTAGATTTCTGTAATTTTCATTTCATTCTTCACTCACTCTCTATCTCTCTTTTGTATTGTCTCTCTAATTGTTGTTGTTGTTGCTGCTGCATAATGGACTCAATTGCATTTATTACTTATTTTGTTTGCATTTTCTTCTTTTTGAATTATAACTTCAATATCAATTTAAATATGCTGTTCGTACTTGTTATCGCATTTACTTAAAAAATTATGTTATTATTGCTTTACAATTGAAATTTCAATTTCTTAAATTGTTTAAAATAATTTTAAATTTGGGAAATTGTTAGGCAGTAAGTGCTTGAAAAATTCGCTTTTGTTTTAAAAATTATCAAACACTGTGCACTTGCTATATAAGTAAATATTTGAATATTTTTATAAATTTCTGTGTTTTTTCTCTAGCTGAATTTAATTTTTTTAGTTCAATTTTTGTTTTAAACTGAAACTTTTGAAAGAAAGCAAACCTTAATTTTCCAAGTTTTAGATGCAATTCAAGGCGCAAGAGCCAAAATAATAATTTTCAATTGGGTTTTTGGATTGTGCTGCTTTATTTTAGCATATCTTAACACCAGGTAGATTGACGCAAGTATCCAACTCAAGCATCCCTATAATGGTTTCCTCCAAGCTGGTAAAAGTGTGCAGATGGTTTGGCCCACCACCGAAACTCTGTTTTATTTTGTGCTTTTTTCTTTCAGGTTTCAAAATTTAGGTCCGCCTAAGCCTTCGTCCATTTCTCGCTCGTTTTAATTGGTGGCTTTGAGTTTTTCAGCTCACTCGTGAACTGTTTTCAATTATTTGCGTCCTGGGGCTTGCGGCAAATGTCTTTCGAGATATCACTCCGTTTTACGCTCCTTATGGAGTGCTTCGAAAGACCTCTCATGAGATCTTTGCGTCAGCAGTTCGTTCGCTTTTTTCTACTGCCCCGTTGGGTTGGGGAGTATCAACAGAGGAAAAGCAACAACAACAATAGAGAGAAGAGGACTGCAAAAACTTAAACAGAATCTTTTATAAATGTTTTCTAACAATTTTATAATAAACAACATAGTTTCACTTCTACTGTGAGTGCTTGCAGACACATAATTTTTTCAGATTGGAAGTAGTTGGCAAAATATTCAATTCACTATGCATTCAACTACAACTAAAATAGTTTAAATGTAGTTGAAATTTTTTCAACTACAACTTGGAATGTAATTTTCAACTATAACTAAATAATTTCAACTATAACTAAATAATAGTTGAAAAATTTTCAACTATGCATAGTTAACTGATTATTTAGTTATCTACCAACCAGTCTGATAATAGACAAATCAAACTTAGTCGACCGCTGATCGACAGCAGTCAATAGTCGATCGAGATACAAAATAGGCGAACTAAAATTAGTCAATCGTTGATCGACTGAAGTCAATAGTCGACAGTCGATTGAGATACGCAATGGGGCCCTATGTTAGTTTTTGATATTGAGAAATGTAATGTAGTCTTATTATTCTTTACTAAAATTTTTAGTTTTTTATATTACCATTAACCAGTGTGGGCAACTCAGCATTTTTCCCGCTGATTTTAGTGCTTTTTGAAAATTAAAACGCGGAAAAAAAGTAATTTAGCGCTCAGCGTTTATTTTTCAATTTAAAATATCTTCGAAAAATCGAAGAAATTTTTATTGACTAGAAGTATCAGATGTGTGACTGTATTAGTGAAAAAGTTTAAATGTATTGAGTTTTCTCGCACTTTTATAAGGAAAAAAAATTTAACGCTTTTTTTTAAGAAAATACTCGTTTTATTCTTCATTTTTCAGCGGTTTTTGAAAAACAAAAGTTGGCCACACTGCCATTAACGAATGAATATAAAAAAGAGAGTTCTTCGATTCTGACAAGTTTTCTCAGAGCACAATTTCTATGAGAGCGAAGGCGCTCATTTTGAAAATTATAGAAGACTCAATGCTCAAAATAAAGACCATTGCTGATCCATTGCAAGAAGCTCCAAAAATGAAGAAAAATTTTGTAATAGGTCTTTTATTTCCAGGACGACTCAAGCTATAATTGTTTTTTCTTTACTTTACCCATAGTCCATCAAAAAATGATTTCGGCAAATTCAGGTTTTTACTTTCCCTACAATACATTTGATGTACTGGTTGCAAAACTGCACAAATATTTAGCAAATAATTTTTGAAAATATTACGCGAAAATAAAGCTAAATTTTAAATAACCTGAATTTTTAGACTTAGGCAGTTTCGATCTGTTAAAAGAAAAACTTTAGGAAGTTTTGATATGTTTTGAAGTTGAAGTGTTAGGTGCGCAACTAAGTTCTCGCTTTTTTTTTTTTATAAAAATTCAACTTTATTGTCAGGAAATGGTTACAAATGAATCATTCGAAGTATTGTCTATCGCTAGCTACCACTTTTCCCCATCTTTCTGGCAGAACTCGAATACCTTCACGGAAGAAGTGTTCGTCTTTTGAGGCTATCAATGAATCAAGCCATTTTGTGATGTCTTCATGTGAGTGGAACTGCTGACCAGTCAGACCATGTGCCATCGAATGAAACAAGTAGTAATCGGACGGAGCAATATCTGGGGAATACGGCGGGTAGGATAGGACTTGCCATTTGAGTGTTTCCAAGTAGGTTTTAACGGGTTTGGCAACGTGAGGCCGAGCGTTGTCATGCAGCAGAATAATCTTATCGTGCCTCTGCTCGGCTCAATCGCATCAGTTGAGTTCGATACCATTCCCCAGTGATGGTTTCGTTCGATTTCAGCAGTTCGTCATAAATAACACCAACCTGGTCCCACCAAATACACAACATAACCTTCGAAGCGTGAATATTTGGCCGAGAAGACGACGTAGAAGCATGACCGGGCAGTCCCATAATTTTTTTTTCTTTGGATTGCTGTAATGAATCTATTTTTCATCACCCGTAACAATGCGAGAAAACCTTTTCTTTTTTGCCACTGTTTTCTTCGATAGTAGGAAGACTACTAAGTTCTTATCGTTGACTTTCTGGTAAAATATAAATTATTATTTTATATAAAAGAGGCGGTCTATTTTTTGAATATATTTTATCATATTTCGCCCGATACAAGGTAAAACCGAAATTTATTTTAAGTTTCGCCTCATGAAAATTACATCCTATATTGTTTTTCTTATAAATATTTAGTAATAAATATTCAATTAAAAATCATTAAATTGTATGCTAATATAAAAAAAGATATAATCAAATATATATATATATATATACATATATGTATGTATATAATACTCTATAAAAATATATATATATATTATTAAATATAAGGTTAACAGCAAAAAAGAAAAATATATATAAATAAATAAAAATAAAATTGCAATTAAATGTTATTAACTAACATTTAAGCGAAGTATATAAAAATTAAATAAAATGTTTATTGCATTTTTGATGGTTTTCGCTTTAAACAAATAAAAATAAATATAATTAATGCATTAAAAAATATACCAATAAACAAACAATTTTGAATGAAAATACCACATGCATTTATGAATATATGAATGAGAAAAGCAAAAAACAGAAAATAATACTAATTTAATATAATTTAAGTGTTTGTTAACAATTTGTATTTATTATTAAATTATGAATGCTTGAAAGCGGCAGATAACAAAAACATTATACTATAAAAATAAAATTCATTCAAATAACAATATTGTGTGGGAAGAACACATTTATGCAACACAAAAATTACAAAAAGTTCATTAAAATTTTACTAAAAATATATTTAGTTATATACATACAAAAGTGTAATAATTAAAGTTTTTGAAAACAAAACAAAAAACCAAAAAAAAAAAAAAAAAAACAGACGTGGAAACAAATCTCTAAAACAGAAATAAAGTTGAAATACAATAAAATTATGTGCCATTATTAGAAAAATCAAAGAAAATCGAAAAAACTGAATAATTTAGGTGAAAACTAAGGGAAGGCAAAATACACACTCAAAAAAAACAAACAGTAATAATACTGAAAAAATAGCAGTTGAGGTTATAAAATAAATAATTAAAAATGTCAATCGTTGTAGTAAAAAAATACTAAAAATAAAATATTAAATTTGTAAAATAATAATAATAAAAGATTAAATAATTGTTATTAAAAATGTTTATTGAGAAATGTAATTTTTGAACTTGATATATACTCCACATTATATCAAGAATATAGAATACAAGGAAGCTGCCAATGATGTGTTGGTGTTGACACGTTAAAAGCACAGAGAGAAAGAGACAAATTTTGTAGAAGGAAATTTGTATGTGCTCTCACTTTCTAGAGTGTCGAATGGTGCCGTCTTGCTCTCAATATATTAAAAAAAGGAACAAAAAGTTGACTACAGACACAAAAACAATTCGCATATATAAACACTGACGAAATATAAATCATTCAATCCACTATCTCTCAGCTTAGTCTCTTGTTATTGTATATTCTTACACATACGAAACCAAAAAAAAAAAAAAATTTCATAATTTATGTTTATTAATAATTTGTGTATAAATTAAACTAAAATTAAATATTAAAAAGAAATTAAATGAATTTAAAAATGTCAAAGTTTGTAAAATATATTTAAAAGTTGTATAAAATCATATATTATAAAATAAAATACTTAAATACATACATATATAAAACAAAAAATATACTTAATGACCATATACATTAATACATATATAAAAAACAAAAAATAGAGTATGTTATATAAGAAAACCATACAAAATCTATATATAAGAATTATATATATACATATATATAAAAAAATAAAACATTATATACCGAAAAAATTATATATACATATATATATATATGAAAATTGAAATTACAAATAAAGGACAACAAAAAAAAAATATATTTATTAATGTAAATTTAAACCCAAAAAATAAAACGAAGTTTCTCTTTTCCCTCTACTCATAGAATTAAATACTTGTATATGTGCATACACTTAAGTACGCACACATGCTGCATTACACAATTTACAATTTCACAGATTTGATGTATGGAAAACTTTCCAGGATATCCGCTTCTCAAAAGCAGGAAACTGTTGTGAAAATAACATAGCAAATAACTTCTAAGCCACAATGCAATGCTAAACTCATGCTCAGTTCATCTCAACAGCACTGCATCCTCATCGTATTCACTCATTTATTCGTTTATACTTAAACTAAAATACAAATAAAAACTATGATAAATACTTGTATCCTTATCATGTGTCACAATGTATACGCACGCCCTTTTGCTTATGCTTCCCCAACATTTTCTATTTCGAATTTACTCTTTCCATTACTCTCTCGTGAGCTCTATCTCTCTCTCTCTCTATCTCCCTCTCTTTAATATACGCTGCTTTTGAAATTGTGACAACTCGTTGACATTTATCGTAATTTAGTAATAATGTAAGAATATCCTTTTTTGTAAGAGATTTATCTCATTCATTCGTATTAGTGTGGCACACTTTGTTTTTGCTTCGTTTGTTACTTCGTATATGTGTTTGTGTGTTCTATATGTGTGTCGGTGTGTGTGTTTTCATCACAAACTCAGTTACTCTGCACAAAAGTTTTGTGGTCGAAATATAGCCTTCCAAAACAATTTAGTTACTTTTTTTTGTCATTTAAACACATCGTTATTGTCGTCTTTATATACTCTACTTATTATTAAGTGTGTAATCTTTGCTAGGGAAGAATGGGAAAGGTTTGGCATAAAGGCAGATGTGTGATTTCGTATTGAATGACTCGATTACATTATAATAATTAATTCCATTAAGTATAGTAAATGAGAAAACATGCCGAATATGTGGCGAAGAGGAAGAGGCTGAAAAGGTTTTATAAGTACCCGACTTGGGATGTACTTTTTTTCAACCACATGAGAACTATAGATATAAACCCTTTTTTAACTAGGGGCATATCACAAGTGATCAGGGTGTTTAAAACAACAAACGTGGTTCGCATGCAATAGGAACTTGATGGATGAATAGTTCACCGAAATGGCTAGCAGTTTTATCTCTATCCATATGCGTCCCACGTTTTTCGTTTTAAATCATACAAGTATTTTCGTCCTACTAAAATTCACAGTTACAAATTTTCAAGACAATCTGTATGGGATAAGGAATCTATATGTGGTTGTGAATCTGTATGGGGTTAGGAGAAATTATTTTATACTTTTTAGTCCATTCTAAAAACGTGGTATATTAAAAATATTTTTTATTTAAATTATAATTTTTTACTTTTTAGTCTTGTGTGTGTGAAATTTTGCAATCGATTTTAAGTAAAGACCAGAGCTGTAAAAGAATGCATTCAATTTAATTGTAATACCTTGAAGTCATGGTTAATAACCGACAATTTGCACTAAATTGGAGTGACTTGAAGTCAATTGAGGTTTCGAAGTTACTTGAACTCAATTGGAATTTGAAATTGTTGACACATTGAATCAAAACCAATTGTCTAAGCAATGTCACAATTATTTATTGGACTCGTACAAGATCATTTTCCCCAGGTTGCGAATATCCCTATTCATTAAATATAACAGAATTCAAATTATATCTTCTCACATAAATAGGTACTCAATAAATACTGTTTTTACATTGCACCTCATTGTGATTCTACATTTTGAAACAGAAATGAAATAACGGCATTTGCCAAATACATAGTAAGAAGGAGATTTGTTGTTATGGATGTAAAAATGTACAAGAAGAGTAATTTATTTATATATTAAAATATAAAATATGAAAAATTCTAACATTTTAGCTAAATATACTTATTTACATACATATATTTAGGTACAATGTTGAAAATAGTGATAATATTTCTTCGCATTTTGATTTCATGAAATCAGTAGAAAAAGATATAAAAGTACTTATATAAAATTCATAAAATCAAAACAAAACGTTTACATATTTGTATATAAAGAATATATAAATACTGTAAATGTTGAAAGTTATTTGCTAAAAGAAATGTTAAATATTTATTTCATCAAACACGTCAAACTCATCCATTCATACATTTTTGTCTGCTGGATGTGTTGACAACCGTCGCTGTCACACCATCGGTATTGCACCTCGCTGCTGTTTCTACGATTTTTTGTTTCGATTCCAGCAAGAGCAAATTGCGATCTCTTTACAATCTATACTCTTTGTAAGCGGAACAAAACGAAAAGAAAAGTTCGTTATTGTTTGTTTTTGTTCTCTCTCTCATTTGTCTTTGAATTTGTGTATGTATACACATATACATATATTCTACTCCCGCTAAAGCAATGATTTTAATAACGATGAATTCATTGCTTTGATCTATGAAAAAAATTGAAAAACTTCCGATGCTAATATTTTAAATATTATTATATTTATATATATTTTAGATACTTCATATTGCATTGTCTTCCAGTTCTGAACTATATTTAAAATTTCAAGTCTCTAGCTCATCGGGAAGTTAGTTTAAAATCGATTCCAAAACTTGTACCGAACAGACTGACAGACAGACAGACACCATTGAAAGCGAGTTAATATAAACGTGGTAAAAATAGGCCAACTCCACCTTTATTATATCAAAACAACTAATTGAGATTAAGGTCAGGGTTTATTGAAATCGGTGAGTAAATGTATTTTTTGGGGCCCTACAACTTTGACATCTGAAATAAAATAGCTTGTTATAAAAAGTTTACACCAAACCTATGCCCCTTTCTGTGCTATCCTTTCCGTGGGTTCTTGGTAATCAATTTTCAAAAGTGTTCATAAAGTGTAAATGCTTTATTTTTTTTTAGTAAAATTGTTTCATATAAAATAGTAAAGGCGGGGTCCGAACACAAAGTATACCTTCTGGCCCATCTCACTGAAAATTTGTTTGAGACATTTGCTCCAAAAACCCTCGAAAAGTGTGGTACAAAAAGAGTTAAAATGTGCCGAGCTGCTCTTAAAGCACTTTTATCATGGAGCTTTTCTTCGAAGTTGGTGAAGAAGTTGCTGATAGTTCTCAAATTCGTTCTGTGCAAATGTACAACTTTGACCGTTTTTAACAGTTAACAAAATTAAAACACCTTCCACAAAAGATGTTCTAGCCTTCATCAAGATAACATATCGTCTTTTGCCTTGATTCGGGACTTTGGTACAAAAGATTTTCTAGGTCGTAGAGCCTGACTTTCGAATTGCCCCAACTGAATCAAATAATAATATATAATAATACGAACCAAATGAATTTAAAAACCATGAAAGAAAAGTAAATCTCTACTGCCTTCAAACCTATATTTTTGTTTTGCTTTAGTCATTTCCAAACACTGCCCGCGGGCAGTGTAAAATGACCAAACTCGTTAGTTAGCGTTGAGAATTTAAACGAGCAAATGTGTGGCTTTTAGACCTTTTCTTTTTCAGTTCGATGCTAGCAAATAATTCTTTTAGCTTATTCAAAAGTTCAGCTTTAATATGATTCTTTATCTTTAACTGTGCTGCTGTGCAAAAGGAATTTCATCATCAAATTCTGTACTTTTACAATACTTTTTCAAAATCATAACACCTTTCTGGTACACCATTTTGCATTGAAATTATCCTCACGCAGCCTCCAGAAACTGAATATCAATCAAGCGCTCTAAACAAAAAAAAGTGTTAGCATTTTAATTCAATCAGTTCTATTAACATTTTAATATATTGGCAAAAACCAAAATGAAAATAAAATTATTACGTAAAAGAAAAAAAAAGTTCCCTACATTTTTAATTGAAACAATTCAAACACATTTTGTGTGTTATTAATTTCAATTAAAGAATTTAACCAAACTCTCAACATTTTTCGCACGCACAACAATACTCTCTCCCTTCCTCCCCCAAACAGAAATTACCACACTACGGCAGTAAAGCATTGTACACTATATACCATAATTATTCCTAGCATAACCACCAACAACCATGAACAACAATCTGCTTCCAATTGAAACCTTTGCAGTGGGCGTTTGTTTGTACAAGCGTCAAAGTTTTTTGCTTATAATTGCCGTACAGATAAATTTCATGCCGCGCTTCTGATACTTCTGGTTCATCGTCTTACTTTTCAATCTAGGCATGAATTAAGGCGTGAGAAATTTGCAGCAAAGTATGCTTTATATATTTTTATTTTAGCTGCTTTCCTTTGCCTTTGGCCAGCATCATAAGAAGGAGGCAATTTTAATTTTGTTTGCCGTTTAAAGTTAGAAAATTATTACGCGCCTCGTTGACTTTTTGCTCGAACTTCGCGCTTATTCAGCTCACTCGCCTTTTCTTTCACTGTTGCTGCTGTTATGATTTTTCTTGGCTATGTGTTGGTCTTGCCATAAGCTAAATAGCCTTCAGTCTTCAGCTTTAAATATATATATAAAAAAATCTTTACGATCATCGTTTAATTATTTTGGCCTTTTTTGTATACAGTGATTTGTGTTTATTAACCTTTTTGTGGTTAGCATTCAAAAATTGTTTATAAATCTGTTTATTATATGTAGTTTGTATTAGCTGCTGATGCGAAAGTTAAATGAAAGCTAAAAACGAATTTTACGATTGAATTTTGATTAAAATATTCAATTGTATAGCAAAATATTGTTTGTAAGTACAATATTAAAATATGAATATATAAATTAATTACCTTAAGGTTATGCCATTTAATTAAGAATAAGCAAGAATAGAAAAGTAGTAATATTTTCCTACATAAAGGAAATCTCAAAAAATACCTTTGAATTGAGCTTTAAGAAGCAGCCTTAAATTAATTTTTTCTTGAATTACAGCGCACTAACTAAATAAACTTAATTAAATCAACTTCTTCGACTTATTTCCACTGAAGCAACTCATTTAGTTTCTTTTTTCTAAAAAGAAAAATAAAACCAAAAGTAAATACTCCACAGCAGCTGTACGTGGAGTCATGTAGTCGTTTGCCAAAAGGAAACAGCAGCAGCCAGGAAGTTGGTGTGGAAACGATTATGAAGTATTTAATGAATTTAAGTGCAGCAGTAGAAGAAAAACATAATAAAAAATATAAATTCGTGAAATATGATAACAAATATTGCAGGAACTTTGCCAAAATATTCCATATCTAAACTGTTTAAGTGAAGTAAGCAAAAAGTATTTGTAATAAAAGTAATAGGATGTGGGCGCCATAACGTAAGTGGTAAGTATTGGACCACTATACAGATTGCCTGGGTTCGATACTCGGCACAGTCGAAAAATCCAAAAAAAAAAAGATACAAATATTTCTAAATTGGGCCTCCTTTTGACTGGCAATGGCGAACATCCATGAGTAAAAATTACCTAAGAAAAGCTTCTCACTTTTCAGCTCGGATTCGCCTTAAAATTGTAGATCTCATTCATTCGTGTACAAATCGCGCAAACTTATATTATATAAGGCAGTATACATACATATGTATAATCTATGGGAATCGGTATCATATATAGATCTTCATTTCATCTGCTTAGTTATATCTTAGCTCAGAAGGCCAGACCATAGAGCACGGATGCATGCACGCCGATTTATTTAATTTCTCTCTGTGATTTTCGTTATTTCGCTGCTATTTTTTCTTCGAATTTTCTTTTATTTTGCCTTAACTGCTGTCAACCAGAAACAGGGAACAAGCAAGCGTAAACATAAGTGTTAAGAGACATGGAAAAATACCAGGGCTACGCACAAAGACTGACGCCTGTCTCCATGGTCTTACATCGTTCGCCTATAAATAAAATGTCGGTGTGGAATTCTTGACCTGTGTAAATCTAGAGCAGCAGTGGCCACTTTCACATGTACAATGATCAACTGAGCTCGATTACTATGAAATGAGCCATGTAAGTGTGAAATTTCTAATGCTCTTGGGCATGCGTGCTACTCTCTAAATATGTTGAGGACATGAACCTCATTGAGTTCGACACAGCAACATTTCTTGTATTTATTAATTTGGTCATATTTCATTTTATTGTATTTATTAAATTTGTATCTTTAAATTTCCCAACTTTTTCATCAACATTGTTCGCCCAATGTTGGCTAGATATTTCTTGTATTATTGATGTGAATATTGTACATTTTAGCTTTATGTAGCAACATTGGGCGCTTAACATTACTTAATTTTTATATCCATTTGTAATATAAAATAGAATCAGATCTTTTTTCAACTCTCAACAAGGAAGTCGCCGATTGGCCCTTCCTCCTTGTACTCTTTTAAAATATTGGCACTCCGCCATTATCACTACCAAATCACCTTCTTTTTAATAAACTTGTAAACTCAACTAATTTGTGCTTAATTATTCCCACATTTCTAAAAACATTAAAAAGGGGGCATGCTACTCTGCATAAACCCGAACAAAATATGAATTTTGGATAGGGCTAAATAGATTAAATGTTCTGACCATTTTATTCTCCCATTAGTTGCCGCTCTTTTGCTATGGTTATCTTTCTTTCATAGGCTTGGTTAAGTAGTTGTTGCCTTTTAAGCACCATTTTGATACCACAGTCTCATTTGTGATGTTGAAAAAGCCTCATTTATGTTCGAGGTGATTAGTGTATTAAATTTGATGTCTGTTTTCTGGTGTTAGCGGTTGAAAAAATCAAATGTTTTTTAAATACACTCAAAAAAGTGCAGAGTAAATACCACAATTTTTGTGGTAATATTTACTCTTTTCGTTAATGGTTTTTAGCCAAACCAGAAAAGCGTAATCCTTACCCCGACGGAGTATATTCAAGTCCGAAGAGTGAGTTATACTTTTGAGGAATCATATTAACTCCGGTAAGGAGTTATATTAAGAATATAAATTCTTAAAGTAGCTGATATTAAAAAAAAATTATACCTAATGTAATTCAACCCACAAAAGAGTTTAATTAACCACTTGAAATTCTTGAACTAAATGTAAAAAGAGTTAGTTAAACTGCGACCAGGAGTTGAATCAACTCGGCAAAATGTTACCTTAACCTTCAAAAGAGTATAATAAACCACGTGAAATTCTTCAGGCAACATTGAAAAGAGTTGCCCTAACTCCGACTAGAATATTATCCCAACCCGCAAAAGTTATATTAATTCACAGAAAATGTTGTATTAACTCCGCATATTTTTTTCGGTGTACAAGATGTTTGACATAATTTTTTTTTTTAGAAAAAAAGTACTCTCCGCATTTTTAGTTTTATAAAATTGTTAGTAACTTTTGCTTTTTCGGGGAGCTTTCCCTAATTTTTGCTGCAGAGCCCCCTTTGGAATAGATTTTAGATTAGAGAAAATTAGAATTGTTTCTTGTATTGGAGCGCCATCTATCGACAGGCCGAGTTTTCTGATCAAAGAACCTATTTTTGATCAGCTCAAAAGTTAGTAAGCATTGATTATTTTTAAACTGGAGGAAGCGTCTAACTGACGCGGGCACTTAAGCATATTGCGTGTTGTAGCTTGGTTAGCGCCTCCCACCCTTGCTTGCGAGTTCTCCGAATACCTTATGTCCAACCGAGATTAGTGAAGCTCTCCTAGTACGAAGTACCTACGACCCACCATGAACGCGTAAGACCAGAGACAAAAAAAAGAAGAAGTTTACCATACACGCAAAGAAAAAATTCGTTTCTCAGAAACGAAATTTTCACCAAACGAACTTCGTTCATGGAATGAATGAATGATGAACGAACATTTATTTATCACAAACGACGGAACGACTGTATTCGTTTGCTATGAACGAAGATTTATTCATCATAAACAGATCAATTCTTGCACAATAACCGACAAACGTTTTCCACAAACGTTTCTATTCGGTTGCCATTAACGAATATTTATTCATCATAAACAGTTCAATTACGATGAACTAAAAACGTTTGCAATAAAATGCAATATTTCCCTGAAAAATATAAAAAAGAAAGCAAAAACAATTTTCATATGTACATTGGCATTTTATTGTGGTTTTTGTTTAAATAAAATTTGTATGAAATTTACATAAAATTATATTATTACAATTTTTGTATTATTTATTATAAAACACACACTTTTATTAGTTTTTTATAAACACCACGCACTTTTTTATAGACAAAAAGAAATGTGATGAAATAATTTCAATGCACAATTAAAATTCTTCAATAATGCGTTGACTAATGCTACTTTCCGTTATGTTGTGTTGATTTGTTGTTGTGTGTTTTTGCGACGAGAACGAGATGAGAGGAAAAAGAAAATAAAAAGAGAAGAGAGTTGTGGACTTTCGTTAGCAGAAACATTTTTTTCATTTGCCAGAAAATAAAATTGCCTTAATTCTATCGTGATCGAATTTTCGATCATCATAAAATTGTTAACCTTTTGCAGAAAACGGTTTTGGTTTCTGCAAGCACGGCAACATTCCTCATAAACGTTTTTGTTCAGCGTAAAAGTAATATATTCTCCACAAACAGGTGATAAAGGTTTTTTTTTTGCGTGTAGGCCCACGTTTGGATAAGCCATATACCTAAGGAGGTTTCCGGATACCCTGGATCTCAATTAGCCGGAATATCGACTTGGTAAAGCTGAGCACATCCGACAGATTAAGACCCACGAGTTCATCATTCCTAAGAATCATATTGCCGAGGCATATGTACCTATATTATCCATATATCATCCAAGGGCTGGGCACTCACATATAAAATGTGTAACAGTCCTATTAAGGTACTCGTTGAAGCAAAAAAAATCTCATGTTGAGTCCTATGACAGTTCTCAAATAAAGCTTGCTCGAACTTAACAGATAACTTGTTCTTCTAGGCTTGTGTGCATCAATAAACATTTTCGACTAATTGCACATCGCTAGGTTGTCCTTCTGATCATAGTGTTTATAAGGATAGATTGCCATTGATGCAAGAGCATAAGTTTTTTCATTACTGTTGAAAATATTTTCTAAACATGTTAACACCTTTTTACTCCGAATTTATTATTACAGTTCTACTCACATTACAATATGATATTATATATTAAACGGACAGCCAAGCAGCAATCAAGTCCCTTGCCGGTGTTTTCACTACATCAAACCTTGTTCTCGACTGCCGATCTTCACTCAACATTTTGTCGAGTCACTCGCAGGTCCACCTATATTGGGTGCCTGGACATATGGATATTTCAGGTAACTGCAATGCCGACGAGTTAGCAAAACAGGGCTCGCAGCTTACAGATATATCACCTTCCTGCACAATTGGTGTCCCTCTTACGTCTATTAAATTAGCCATTAAGCAAAACTACCTTAAGGAAGCAAAAAGATCCTGGGTAGCGGAGCATACCTGTGGTATTACCAGGCTATCATGGACCACTATGGACAATAGACGAACTAGACAGCTACTCAACCTTAGCAGAACCTCCATCAGCATTACGACTTCGGTGCTCACGGGACACTGCATAATGGGGAGACATGCTGCAAGACTAGAACTGCCTTTCAATGACTTCTGTCGGGGCTGCGGCTCTGAGGAAGAAACAGTCCTCCATTTCATGTGCGAATGCCCATCCTTGGCCAGGAGGAGACTAAAACTCATGGGCTCACCTTTCTTTACTAGTCTGTCCGAGCTATCATCCATAAATATTAAGGACATAGCCAGATTCATTATGGAATCCTCATGGTTCTCCACTCCGTAAATGGGGGAGTCGCGCCGCACTGTGGTATCACAATGAGCCTAAATGTGCTTAAGTGTGCTTTCAAGCAGAAGGCTGCCACTCCAACCTAACCTAACCTATAAAACAAAACTTCACAAACCATTTATATTAACTATTGAACTCTTTTACCATATAAACATAAATAAATCTTTAATTTTAGCAATTTTTAATATTTACCATGATTTGTTCTATAAATTTATCACCAAATTAGCGTTTGATACGCATCGCTGAAAAACAAGAGCTTCAAAATTTGAAGTTCAAATTAATAACTTCACTGCGGTCTCCCTCTCTTTCTCTCTTTTGGAGAGGTCTAACCACGCTATCGCAACCAACTTAAGTATTATCAGAAAGAGAATAGCACATGACACACTACAGCTACTCATGATGGCATCTTCTGTTTCTGGCAATTTTTGTCTTTTGTAAAATTTTTTCTTAAAAAAACGATTTTCTCTAAATTTATTTTGTATTTTCTTTATTTCTCTTGCTTCCACCACTTACACACATATTTCATGAATGCAAAAGATGCAACTTGCAAATGCTTCCGTTACTGCTGCGTAAAATTTGGTTTGTATTTTAGCTGATAAAATATGAGTAGAGACCAAAGGCGAAATGCTTACATACTAAGAGCCAGCTAGTTGTAGTAGTGATTTTCAGTGGCGTTGGTTAAATGCATACACATACAAATCTGCAGTATGTTTGTTTGTTTCTTTACGAAAGCCACAGTAATGGAATTGCAGAAATTTTTTTTTGGGTTAAAGTTATATACCCATATAGCTGGTGCTGGCTGACTGCATTTGCTGATTGCGAAACAAATTTGTTTACACAACAACAATACCACATACTTCTACATACTCCTTTACTCAAGATAAAGTCGAAGGAGTGTGGGGAAAATAGAAAAGAAATGATAGAAGAAAAAGACAATGATGCAGCAGTACGTGCATAACGAAATTTGAAGGCACTTTTGCTTACTGCATCTTCTATTCAAAAGTGCAGACAAACAGACACAACAAACAAAACAGACAGACAGACACACAGCAAGAGGGCCAAGTAAACTAACAGACACTGCACAACACAAACGCAGATTTCCTTCAACAGATTTTCTTATTATTTTTATTTAGCATTGAAAATTATTTGTTTATATTTATTTTTTGGTTTTTGTTTTGCATTTTGCTTATTTCTCTCATTTTTTGTTTATTTCATGTCATTTCAAAATCGAAATCTCATTTGCGTTTCTTTCGTCTAATAAAGTTTTGGCTTCATTATTACATCCTTACACAAATTTTGATTTCTTTCAATGGGTGCATATGCACATGTATGTATATAGGTCCAGCAACTTTAAAATACTCGAATAATGTGAAAGTTTTGGTTAAAAATTTTGGATTTTGAAAAGTCTCTCAAATTCAAACTCAAAGTAAGTAAGCCCGAGTTTTGTGCAGTGCTTGTGCAGTACTAATAACAAATTTGTTTATTTTAGACTTCACTTAAAACACAACGATACGCTGAACCCCTAAATTTTATTATATCAACGTGTATCACATGGCAACCATACAAAAAATGTGTTGTTCATCGATAAATTACAATGACAGCATTTTTTTTCATTAAACTTTAAACAATACAAAAAAATGAAAAGTCAAACAAAAAAAATTTTAAAATAGAAAAATAACAAATAAACTTCAAAAAAATTAAATCAAAATTGTTTTGGAACTGAAGCAACAACAACAAGGACTTTCACAGTTATATTTTTGAAAGAGAAATTAAAAGCGACAACCGGAAACGAGAAAAAAATAAATAAAACACCATGGTAAGTGTTGAGAAAAAATGAGAAGAAGTTGAAGAACTTTTCTGCTGGAGATTAAAAAATGTATCTGTTTGAAGAAGCAGTAATTTATGAGAAGAGAGAGAGAGAAATACTATAAAGAAGCCCAAATGATAGTGGGTAAAATTCCGAGTATATGGAATTACTTATTTTAAAGCCAGGCAAATAAAAGTGAAATAATAAAATAAAACAAAAAATGCAGAAAAACATCAACACCGAATGTTACACACAAAAGCGATTTCGTTTATCTGCTGCAACAACAATAACAAAAACAACGACAACAGCAACAATGCATCATTAGCAGCCAGCAGACAGCAGCAATATGTATTGTATGCATAACGCTTACAGCTAAAGAGGACGCACACCCACCCATTCAAAAGTCCGCTGAGCTTACCATATTTTGTAGACAGAAAAATAGTACAAGAATTGGAGGATCTAACAAACCTCCAGTTGGACATAGAAAAGCTCAAGGTTGGAGGTGACTACCATGAATGGTAAACAGTTGAGTTCAAGGTAGAGGGAGTGGGTTGGGGATGGAGTTTACGGGGAAGTCTCTGTATGTTAGTATGGGCACTTATAATTCAGTTTTCCAAACGATCGTTAATGCCATTAAACTCTGAGGTGTAAAAAAAAGGTGTGCGAACTTTTTCACTCTGGTTTCAGAGCAGCTCTCGTTGCACTTATCTTTTATGAAATCAACTTCAGATTTGTTTATAATTGGTTTAAGCTTCTTATAAAACTACCATCTCTAAACAGGGCATAGTAACCACTAAGGCAACGAAGTGATAGATAAACTAGCTAGATGAAGTGATATAGTGTCTATTGGATTACGGCCAACACGTGGTAGAGAAGGAGAAGTCGAATTCTTCATGCAATCATCTGACAGAGAACCAAACCACTGCTTAACCTTAGCAGAAACAAAATCAGTCACAGTGTTCCTCACAGGTAGGGCTGCCAATTAAGCAATTTTGTAATTAAATTTTGCTTCCTTTTTTCTTGTTTAGCAACAAATATTGTGTTTTAGCTCCTAGCTACTTTTTTAGCTTCTTCGACGATCTTTATAAAAGCGAACCGCATTCTTCAAAACCAAACCATAATAAAGAGCCCAAAAAAAGCGAATTTAATGAGTGGATTTGAATGGAAGACAAGAAAATTCAGCAATAAATTTATAATATCGATTTTCTTCACCATTCCAAAAATAGTAGTTGCTATGTTCTGGGAAACTGATCAAATGGTAACCACAGAAAATTATTTACCAAAAGCCTTAAGAACGCATGTTTCCTCTTTTTATTTGGGGGTCATCAGAATAACTCCTAGTTGACCGTAGAGTTCAAAGTGCATATCCTTTATTCCTTATATTGGGAGTATGAATGTATAAATTCGTATTTTTTTTCGTAATTTGGACATTTATTGTGAAAAAGTGATTATAAATTTATTCTTTAAAGTATTGTTCATCCTTTTCCAATCTTTCTGGTAGCATACGGATTCCGCGTCGAAAGAACTCCTCATCTTTTGAGGCTATCCACGAATCGACCCATTTTTTGAGTTCTTCGAAAGAACGGAAGTGCTGTTCAGTCAGGCCATGTGTCATCGATCGGAACAAATGGTAATCAGAAGGAGCAATGTCTCGAGAATACGGCGGGTGGGGTAGCACTTCCCATTTCAGCGTTTCCAAGTATGTTTTTACTCGCCTTGCAACATGCGGCCGAGCATTGTCGTGCTGAAGAATAACTTCGTCGTATCTATTCTCATATTCTGGCCTCATATCCTTTAATGCTCGGCTCAAACGCATCAATTGTAGTCGGTAGTGGTCGCCAGTGATCGTTTCATTCGGTTTCAACAGCTTATAATACACGACACCTTTCATATCCCACCAAATACACAGCATGATGAGCTTGGATCCATGGATGTTCGGCTTTGCCGTTGATGTTGATGCATATCCGGGCGGTCCCCATGATTTTTTATACTTTGGGTTATCGTAACGTATCCACTTTTCACCGCCAGTCACAATACGATGCAGAAAATCCTTTCTTTTCTGTCGTTCAATCAGCAGTTCACATGTGAAAAATCGTCGTTCGACGTCTCTCGGCTTCAATTTGTACGGCACCCAATTTCCTTGCTTTTGAATCATTCCCAATGCTTTTAACCGTTTAGAAATGGTTGATTGATCAACTCCTAAAGATTCTGCAAGTTCTTCTTGCGTTTGACATGAATCTTCTTCGAGTAATGCCTTCAATTCTTCATCTTCGAACTTTTTCGGGCCGCCTGAACGTTCCCTGTCTTCAACATCAAAATTACCACTTTTGAAACGGGCATACCACACCTGACACATTCTAACCTCTATAGCACAGTCAGGATAAGCTTCAGTGAGTAAACGATGTGCTTCAGTTGCGTTTTTCTTTAAATGGAAGAAGCAAATTAAAACTTCCCGCAAATGTTGTTTTGTTGGCACGAAATTCGACATTTTCAGCTATAGTAAAACACTTTTGTAAAATTATGAAAATTATTTGACAGATAAATTCTTATAGTATTTTTGGCATTCTTCGAGATAGAATAGCTGTCAATGTCAAAAAATAGCGCGTATGATAGATATGAAGTTAGTCACAATTACGAGTTTATACATTCATACTCCCAATAGTAAAAAATCTTCGGAAAAATTCAGTGTAATTTTGATACTGAGCAGAATATGGCAAAAGGATTTGGAAAAACTCAACCATTTATTAAATCGAGCTAAATGGCTATCCAAATAGCTTAGAGTTTTATATTTAAAAGCCCATCCTTTTTGAATCTTAATTTGAAAACAAGATTAAAAATCAAAAATTGTTTATTTTCTAAGAAAAATAATATAACTAATACAAAAAAGTACTTTGGGCATTAAAATTAAAAAAAAAGGAAAAATAAAAAATAAAAGAGTCGGAAAACATCTCATGTTTTTTTCCAAAGGAGTACGGTTGGTAACCGTAGCCATAGTTGTGAATGAAAGTGATAAGAAGAGTGCCAGAATGCATTCACTGCTGCTCATTGCATTCACTCTTTCTCTCTCTCTCTTCTTCTTCTTGATCATGCGAAAAAGCCATTTTTCATATGCTGCTATCAGAGCAGAGTTGCATTCAAGAAGACATGAGCATGCTGCAGCAGCAACACACGCACATATACAAACCTATAAACTCGTATACAAAATACTGCATAAAAATTTATGGAAAGTCTCACGGATATAATGCCAAAGTAGTAATCGTCGTGGGTGTTGGTGGTGTTGATGTGCTTGTTGGTATTGCTATATTTATGAAAATTTCGCTCCTTTTTGGCGCCAAAACGAAAAAAAATTTAAATGAAATATTCAGAAACAAAAAAAAAACAGAGTTCGGCGGCACTTTCCATGTACATGGGTAGGTGGCGGCAACGTGTAGCTTGTGGATAACTAGTTGGGGGGCATGGATATTTTTGAATAATTTGCAGTCATAAAATATGCAATAAGCCAACAGATGTTGTGAAATTGTTTTGAAAGCCGCGCCATCGCATTATTTAAACACTATAACCGTCCATTTTCCGACCATCCATTCGTTCGTCCGTCCGTTCACGCTCGTTTGTTAGTCTTTTTGAGTTTTTCCGGTTTTTTTTTTTTTTTTTGTTATACTATAATTTTTTGGCAACAAAACAAAATTGAATGTTAAAGGATTGAAAATTGTGTGTAGGTTGTTCTGGTTGTTATTGTTTATTTTTTTTTTGTTGGTGTTGCCCAAATGCCAGCGTGTGCAGGGTACGTAAGTCTCCCAATGATAGTATCCCATATACGCTTAAAATGAAAGTGAATCTTGTACCTTTTTTGTATTTTTTTGCATTTTCTTGTATTTATTTTAAATGCCAGTGGCATAAATACGAGTATTTTTTTTACTTAATTTCAAGGACATGTTGTGCATATCCTTTGAAAACACTCGGTATTCATTATTATTTACATATAAAAATGCATTTATACATGTGAATGCGTGTGTCTGTATGCCTTCATGGCTGCAATACATTAGCAGTTATATTTTAAATTGTTGGATTGGTTGTAATTGGTAAATATTTTACCTTTTTGTTTTTTTTTTTTGGGTTCAATAAAATTTTGAAAAATAGGGTCAGAATTCGTGAAATCATTAGTTCGTTTAGTATTATTGAAGTTATGATACATAATTTGGTGAAAAATATTTTTCCTTAGGGGTTTTCTTAAACACCCTGTATCTTAGTGGAGGTTGAAAATACACCCTATATCCAGAAATATTTTTTTTCAGAACAAACCGGATGATAATCAATTTATTTATAATGATAAATAGTGAAATTTGCATAGTCGTAAATGTGCTCATAAATTTTGTTTTGCGAGCGACAGCGCACTTACTCCAAAGACGGCAAAACGTTGTGGTGAGCTGATTTAAAAAATCATAACTTCTAAACAAAAAATGGACACACTTTGAAATTTGCAGATATTTTTGAAAACAGTACTAGTAATGTTTCTGATTTTTTCCAGATTTTTTCATGCTCCAGAACAATGTTTGCTTGTCAATTGTTATAAACAAATACTTATAAATAAGCAAATTACCGTTATTTGGCGATTGAAAAAATTCTTCATAAACTATCACTAAAAAAGAAGTAGTCCTGAAAATTTCGATAAATTTGGTTGAGCAGATCCCGAAATATATCAAATTGAAAAAAAAACTTCCTAAAATTATTAATATCAATAAGTGTCAATAAGTTGTAAAAAAAAATGTTGTGAGCTAAAAATTTGGGGATCGTGTTTTCTTACTAATTTCCATATTTACATTAAAATCTGAGAAAAAATAATTTTCTGTGATTGGTTTCACGAATTCTGACCCAATATTGTTTATTTGTAGCACGCATCACGCCTAAATGATTGAACAGGGTTGTTTGGACCGAGCTTAATAATTGAGCAATAAAAAAAAAAATAATGTGGTACGACTTAGACCAGTTTTCTGTCGGTATAGTTTAATAGCGATGGTTAAGCCAAATAAAAAATTTAGCAAGAACTCAAATTTTGTGTTACTAATTTCTTGTCACCGATTTCAACTGAGCCGCTATTATTAGTTAGTCACAACAACTGAGCACTTTCATCCATGATTTTCATACATCGATATTCGCATCATAATTCAAGTATTCTATAAACAAACTAAATGGATAGATTTCTATTAGCGGATAATGGCAATCCAAGGTACCAAATATTTCAAAAATAAATTGTTCTGGAAATCGCGACTCATGTGTTTCACCAGTTTTTATGTTATGCAAAAAGCTATAAAGTCAAGTAGACATAAAAAGCTCTCTAGAATTTAACCAAATTATTTCACATCCATATATTCTGAGTTCCTGATACGAATGATGTTCCCAGAACAGCCAATTTTGTGAGCTAACAAAGGAAAGGTAGTAGTTATTCATGGGGAAAACTCAATTTTCAGTTCTAGAATTTTTAGTCCTTTAAACGTCACTAGGCACGGATTACCCAGGCCTGAATAAACCATTCCTCCGAGGCAACTATTTCAACCCATGAATTAATTTGGTTTTAGTAAGTCTAACTTTATCCAATAATAATTTATCTAATTCCAAGAGATTTATAAAAATTCTGAGCCATATTCATGAGTTTTTAATTACTTTTCAAAATTCCTGAGCAAAGTTGGGTATTCACAATCTGGTACATAAAATTATTTAATTACAGTAATTTTCGCTTAAAGCTAATTTCAATAAATTATAATTAAAATTTGTGTTAATTGAAATTCCGTATACCGCAGGAGCGAAATCAAGGCAAAGTAATGTTATTGCTGTCAACCAAAAAATTACTACTTCTACTTTTACATTCGTATGTATTTAATTTTAAGCTCGAAAATAATTTTTTATAACTAGGGTGGCCATCAGAAATCCGCTGGAAGTAGTAAAGGAAAAATTGTGTTGAAAGTAAAGGAATTGTTATGAAAGGCTGGCGAATAAAACGTAGCTAAAATATGTGTAACAACAATTAGCGAGCTCTTATCACATACGCATTTAAATATTGATTTTAAAAGGAAGAATTTGAGGCGTTCAGTTGAAAAGCAGCTCATTCATGTACGGATGGCTAGTTCACTTATAACCAAGATATATTTACCCGGTTTCAGTTTAAAATTGTATGAAGTTACAGTGACTGATCGACTGATTTAGCATTTTCCAGAACTAATAAACATTACCCGTTTTAGAAAATTCTTCTTTCATTATGTTTGCATTTATAAGGAGCAATAACCAGAGCTGTAAAAGATTGCAGTTTTTTTAAGTTTAAAGACTTCTAAAAAAATTATTACAATATTTCAGTGTTTTAGTGAATTAAGATTGTGAAGTCACAAGTCATATTGAAGTCAATGACTTATCCTTCATTTTTGAAGTCATTTTTTTGAAGTCATGAATGATCAGTCTCTTATTTGCAGTCCTGATCTCTACAAAATATTAATTGACTTGAAGTCATTCATTTTGAAGTCATTTAAAGTCATTTGAAGTTGATTGCTGTCATTTGACTTCAATTTATTTCAATGAAGTCAATTAACTTCACCGAAATGAATTGAATTCATGGAAACAACTTGGAGTCATTTAACTTATTTATTCAGAGTTTTATACATTTTCACGTTCACACTTATTACGAATTATGTTCCTTTTACATTTTTTAAAGTCATAAGTCTCAAATGAAATCAAAGACTGTAATCAGAAAAAGTAATTCATTTCCAGTGACTTCAATGAATGCAATTCGAAATGACTGCAATCTTTTATAGCTCTTCAAACAACAGAGCTATTGAATTTGAAAAACATGTGGGTTGAAAAATTTGAAAAAATCAGAACTTATGGTCAAAATTTTGGAGCTCTCGAGACCATTTTAGAATCGGACGACATTATCTTGGCAATTTATTCCATCCCAAAAATGTTCCTTTATTTGATCAGTCCTATGAGTAACTGTATATGGTGACTAGATAGGTTTATTTTAACCAAAAATTAAACTCAAGTAAGACATAATATATATACAGCATTTAACAATTTCTTTGCTTAATGCTTTATTGCGAAATTGATATTTACAAATACAAAAAAATATTTCGTTAATTAACCGCTGCAATTTGTGCAGAGAACATCACCGTATTTTTCACATTCAAATTGCTGCATTATATAAATTATGTCTGTCCGTTTTTTCTTTTTTTTTTTACTGAAATATATTCATATATCTGCATGCATGTATGCACATGTTTGTGGTTTTACATCAAATATACATTCATTAAACATTTTAATAATATGTTCAAAGAATTTTAAATAATTCAAACTTTCATTGAACAATGCTTTAATTTGCCCCTTATAAAATCAAACAGCGACTGAAAAACTTTTTAACTTTAATTTCGAGTCGAAAATATCGGTACAGTACTCAAATTTTCTCGGTTATGAACGAAGAGAAAAATGGAATGAGAAAAAATACCGAGGGAAGGACGGAGGAAAAAGCAGGGAATTTGCATTACACTAAGCATAAGAAAAAACAAACCATCTTCGATTAATTTTGTTAATTAATTATATCATTATATTTTATAGCCTAAAAGTATGCAATTTTTTTGTATATGTATAAAGATCAATACGAGAGGGTACACAAAAATAGGCCGGTTATTTTTGATTATTGTTATCGGTGAGGAGTAATTTTCTGATAAAATCTTTATGCACATATATAAAAATAATCACATGAAGTATTTTTCTAAAAACTTATAAAACTTCTGTTTTTTACAGCCACCAAAAAAGAAAGGAAAGAAAGGCAAAAAGCAGCAAGGTAAGTACCAATTATTTTATACTAAAATAGTTTAAAGAAAAACGAAATATTCTATTAAAATACAATGAAACAATGTTTGTCCTATGGCCATTGACAATGAAGTGAATCGGATGTCACATAAGAAAATCAATTCATTTTGGTTGTATACATAAGTTGCACATACATATTCCGATTTAACAATACAGCGGCATAATTTTTGCGCAGACTTTTGAAGTGGTATCAAAAAGGCGCATCAAAAAGAATAAAACACAAAATGCGCCATTGTCTCGATGCATTTGCATGCATACAAAAATATATTGAGACCAGCAAATACCATGACAGACATACCATATCGACACTCTGGCAATAAGCTGCAGTAGTAGTAGCATTTTAATTTGTTAGATCAACTATAACGATCTTCCGTTGTCGTTGTTGCTGTTACCAACTTATGAATATTTTTTGTTGGCCCGAGAGTAGCTTAAGCTTTTGTACATAAAAATGCAGAAATACGAGTACAATATAATCGTTGGCAATGAATAACGCGTTGATAATTTATTATTGTGCATGAACTTAATATTTTTTTTTTTTTTTGGTTTTTGTTAGAAGCATTGACAGCTTATGCAAAATGCTTTACGCGAAAAATTATATTTTGTATTTTATAGCTATTGCTTTTGTATACGAACGACAAAAAGCGCGACAACGGATAAGGATGCAATCCATTGCTTTGGAAATGCTCATCTACATCTACGTGTCTATATGTAACAGTCGTTTTTTGAAAAGCCTCAACGGAGATTATGCATACTGCGGACATTGGGATTTGTATGCTTATAAAAATTGTCTATGTTCGCGGATGATTAGATTTGTTTTATTGTAGAAAGAATGATATTTCAGTAGAACTTTGATAATTCAAATCTCAAGGGAAGAGCTCAATTCTTAGAATTATAAATTTAAAAACAAAGTGGATAAATGTTTGTTTTAGGGACTTTTCTTAAAGATGAAAAGGCGAGAACATACATGACTAAAATCGATGTATTTTCACTCTATTAGTTGCCTGTAATCATGGCTGGGCCAAAAATTACTTTTTGTTGTTATTTTTTAAGTTATTATCAATATATTATGGTCAGAGCTGTAAAAAAGAGGCAATCAATTGTATAGGGGTGAGTGGGACAAAGATTATATAGTAAGATATTTTTGGATCTCGTAGCTAAATTTGGATAAATATCAAAAAAACGACTGACGGCGTTTGAAAGATATAGGCCATCATGTTGCTGAGCTATGGTCGGAAAAGTAAAAAAACTTTTTCTACTATCTTAGCCCCTCTAAGTTCGGCTAAAATAGTAGTAATTTCTGAACACTGAAAATTAAAGGAAAAAATAAAGAAAACCGCATATAACTTTGAAAGTTGATTGTTTCCCATTCATTTAATTTAATTTATGATATACAAAAACAACAATAGATATTTTTTTTCATGACATTTATTCATAAATTAAATGTTTATCAACACATAATTAAAAAGAAAAATTGTAAAACGACGAATCATGTCCTTCCAGGGTTAAGAACAGTGGCGGTACGTCTATATAAGCCCAAAAGCCGGGCTTACCTAAGAATTGATAACTGAAAATTTTTATAATATGTACTTACAAAATTACTACCTTTGTTTTAACTGAAAGAATAATTTTCTTTTAAAATTTTTTTATTTGTATTACCCTGTTTTGCAATAGCTCGTATATGTACTAATAAAAAATTAAAGCATTCACGCTATCGCAGTTTATCAAGTTGGCTTTTACGAGGCTTTTAAAATTTAAAAATGTATGTTTTCATAACATGCTATCTCGCTTATTCTAATTGGAAGTTCAATAGCTTCTTTAGTATGTGCAGTTCCAAAAAAAGTAGCAGCATACCAATTTTCTACTACTGTGTATAATTTTATATAAAACTTAAAATCTGGCTTTCAGTTTTTGTTTGCCATTTGGAAAGTATTTGCTCCACTTTCTTTTACTCCTATGTTTTTGCGCCATTAAATTTTAGCAGTGTTTCGAACCGGTTAAATTGGGTTCGTGTTCAGATTCAGGTTCAAGCAAAAAATAACAGTGTGTTCCGGTTGAGGTTCAAATAAAAATGAAGCAAAACAAGGTTTTTCAAATAATAGTTTTACTTATTTACATACATCAATACATTTAGTTACTTTGCAATTTGCATTTTTTCATTCCGTTGATATTTTTCTTATATTTGATTATTTGCATTTTTATTAATACGGTTTATATTAAGAGAAATTATCGTTTAGTTTAATACTTTATCTCTCAACGATTTTAGTTCAAAAATGTCCTTTCTACGTTCACCTTCTGAATTTATATGCTTATTTGTATTTTTAATCTTAATATTTTAGCACGTCGAAAAACGTTGGTAAAGCCCAGACAGAGCTTCCATTTTCCTTCTTCAATGCTTCAATCGGGATCTAGAACATTCCATCCTTATTGCCAATTTTAGCCTTTTTGGTTTGGTAAAAAAAATTCACTGGGCTTGCCTCATCAGTAAATGCTAGGCACGCCATTGGTTAAGAAAGCCATTTATTTAACCCTTCGGAGGCCTCACTCGAAAAAGTTACACGAGAAGGCGCACCGATGTAATTTATTTTGGTATATTAGACTAATCCAAGGCAATCTCTCAGGACACTGTAAACAGGGAGAACACATGAAGAACTTAGGAATAAAACAAGGTAACACTTGTAGGTTTTGCCAAAACGACAAAGAAACATCAGAACATATCTTAATACACTGCGAGGCTCTCACTCGAAGGAGGAAAAGATATTCGGGGCTATATAACTCAGAAAGTAGGGACATAATAGCCTTGAAGCCACATTGGCTACTGCTGAGGCTTATCAGCAAGATTGGCTTATCTAACAGCTTATAACCAAAGCTACTATCGGGGGTACAATAGATCTTTAAGGTCGCAGTACATGTCATCCATACTAATCAATCAATCAAATGAAAACTCCTTGATGTCCAAAAAAATACTTAACTTTGTATTCTGATTTCAATTATGTTATTCAATGACTGCAATCACAAATTACTACATATTTATTAAATGTGACTTCAACTAAATTGAATGCAGTCTTTTACAGCTTTGGTTCTAGTTTATAAAATGAAGAACTACAAACTTATTTTGGTTTTTATTCATAAATACAACAAAATTACTGAAGTTAATTTAGCAAAACAACAACAGCAATAACAAAAACTAAAAAAACAAGTTAAAATAAAGTGCAAGCCATAACTATTGTATGCAATTCATAAGCGTTTTGTTTTGCAAACTGTAACCAACATATTGTAAAAATAACATTAATTTTGTAAACATTTTTGAAATGTGCCCAACAACAAGAATCATGAAGACTACGATTGCAATACAAAAACAATTAAGTCATGATAATAATACTTAATAATAATAATGATGTTACTCGTACGCAGTTTCAGAGCATAGAAAAATATATACTCGTATACCACACGCGCTTACACAGATGACCAGCACTTCCCAGCGAAGAGAACAGCACAGCACACATATGCGAAAAATGTTGAATGTTGTACGAGTACATATGTGGCATGCTGCATAATTGCATATGGCAAATGTAATTTTAATTGCTATATTCTACGACGTTGCCTTTTTGCTGTCCACTCTCTTTCGAAGGCGAGGGAACAATTTAAGTTGACTTTATTTTTAGGGAGACCTTCTCCTTTTATAGAAAAATACTTCCACATTTAAAGAACTTGCATCGGAAGTTAGTGGTTTGGCTACTAGTGTGTATTTTCGTATGTGTGTGTGTGGCTTCGCATACAAGCACATCTAATTTTCATGAACGAATCCATAATAGCTTCGTCCACATTCAAGGAATACCAGCCTGTCACAGCCGCCACCGCTTTTAACAGCTACACGTTTATACTACGTACGATTACCAGTCCCCCCCATACTTCCAGCTATCTCTCTCACTAAAAACTATTTATGATGTTCATATGCGTAGTCATAGTATACCACCATTTCGTATCCTGCTGCCTCTCAAAGTACAAATATATTTACGTATACGGAAGGACATCGCACGAGACACTTTACTTCATATATGTACTCGCTTTTGGCGGTTGCGTTTCCGCTTTTCATATGCTCGTATTGTACACATTGCATATATGTACACACAAATGTCGAGATATCTCTATGCATGTCCATTTGCTAAACAATTAAAGCATAGCAGCAATTGCTGCTGCACATATGACAACAGCAACAAAAATAAAAAAAAAAACAAAATGAAATAATAAAAACTAAGAGCCAAAGTGAACGCACAATTATTGTCGCTGTAAATTGGTCGAGTGTTTGAAACAATTAAAAAATGTTTAAATGCATTGCAACAACATTGAGAGCAACATTATTTAGCATCCTTCCAACAGCAATGGCGAATTGACATTGGTGACTTGGTCATTGGTTTTACGGTTGCATTTATTTATTTTCTCGTATTTTCCTTGGTTAGGAGGAGCGTGTTTGATGTTGTTAATTGTGAATGAAATAATGTCTTTATTGCTTAAATCATGACCGAAATTAATTAATTGCCCAGCATGCTGCAATTGGGATGTGGTCATATGCGTCAGTCACACAAGCGTGCTAAATTTCTTAAGGAGCATCAGTAAATTATTTTTGTAGAAGCTACACTGTGCATACAGAGCAAACATTTTAAAAGCTTTAAGTTTGAAAAATCAGTTACATATACAATTGCTTTAGTAATAAAAACGTGATGAAGGAAAAAGAGATAAAAACAAGCGAGGAGCAAAAAGAGAGAGAAGAGATGGAGGGATGAAAGATTGATGGGTGAAAGTAGGAAAAAGTGGGGAAGAGAGACGGAGGTGGAGGTGGATGAAAGATCAAACAAATATGAGAAAAATAAAGAGCGACGGAAAGAAAAGCTAAAGTAAGAAAAGTGAAATAATGAGGAGTGAAAGAATTCAAACGTACGAGGGGGAAAATAAAAAAGAGAGTGATGGAGAAAAGAAGCAAGGTGAAGGCAGAAGAGAGAGAGAGAGAGAGCAAGAAAGAAAGCAATAGAAAGACAGAAAGAGAGAGAAAGACTGAAAGAAAAAATTAAAGAGAGAGATAAAAACAGAGAATTTTTCTACAGAGATAGAGATAAAGAATGGTAAGAGGGTGATTAAAAAAGGGGAAGATTAAAACCATGGAAGAGAGGGGGACGGGAATATCAGAGAAATGAAAGATATACATAGGATCAGAGGTGAGCAATAGGCGAGGGAGGGGAAGCAAAGGCGAAAAAAGGCCGGTGAAAGTAAAAGGGGGAAAACGAGCATAAAGAAACGAGGGAGAAAGAATAACCAGAAAGAGAGTGTGAAAGGAATCGGAGAAATGTAAAGAGTGAGAAAGATATGAGCGGTTTAAAGAATTAGTTGAAGAGTGAGAGAAATCGGAGAAGAAAGGAAAAGAGAGGAGTTAAGGAAGATAAAGAGAAAAAGTAGAGAAAGGGAATGAGAAGAGGAGTATCCACGAAAAAAGAAAAGGGGAAGAAAATGGGAAAAGGAGAAGCAAAAACGAGGTGATAGAAGCATGTGATTATAAAAATGGGAATATATAAATAGAGAGAGATATATTGGGAGTATGAATGTATAAACTCGTAATTCTGACTAACTTCATATCTATCATACGCGCCATTTTTTTGACATTGACAGCTATTCTATCTCAAAGAGCGCCAAAAATACTATAAGAATTGATCTGTCAAATAACTTTCATAATATTACAAAAGTGTTTTACTATAGCTGAAAATGTCGAATTTCGTGCCAACAAAACAACATTTGCGGGAAGTTTTAATTTGCTTCTTCCATTTAAAGAAAACGCTACTGAAGCACATCGTTTACTCACTGAAGCTTATCCTGACTGTGCTATAGACGTTAGAATGTGTCAGGTGTGGTATGCCCGTTTCAAAAGTGGTGATTTTGATGTTGAAGACAGGGAACGTTCAGGCGGCCCGAAAAAGTTCGAAGATGAAGAATTGAAGGCATTACTCGAAGAAGATTCATGTCAAACGCAACAAGAACTTGCAGAATCTTTAGGAGTTGATCAATCAACCATTTCTAAACGATTAAAAGCATTGAGAATGATTCAAAAGCAAGGAATTTGGGTGCCGTATGAATTGAAGCCGAGAGACGTCGAACGACGATTTTTCACTTGTGAACTGCTGATTGAACGACAGAAAAGAAAAGGTTTTCTGCATCGTATTGTGACTGGGGATGAAAAGTGGATACGTTACGATAACCCAAAGTGTAAAAAATCATGGGGACCGCCCGGATATGCATCAACATCAACGGCAAAGCCGAACATCCATGGATCCAAGCTCATGCTGTGTATTTGGTGGGATATGAAAACTGTTGTGTATTATGAGCTGTTGAGACCGAATGAAACGATCACTGGTGACCGCTACCGACTACAATTGATGCGTTTGAGCCGAGCATTAAAGGATAAGAGGCCAGAATATGAGAATAGACACGACGAAGTTATTCTTCAGCACGACAATGCTCGGCCGCATGTTACAAGGCGAGTAAAAACATACTTGGAAACGCTCCTTCTGATTACCACTTGTTCCGATCGATGACACATGGCCTGGTTGAACAGCACTTCCGTTCTTTCGAAGAACTCAAAAAATGGGTCGATTCGTGATTCAAAAGATGAGAAGTTCTTTCGACGCAGAATCCGTATGCTACCAGAAAGATGGGAAAAGGTTGTGGCTAACGATGGACAATACTTTAAAGAATAAATTTATAATCACTTTTTCACAATAAATGTCCAAATTACGAAAAAAATACGAGTTTATACATTCATACTCCCAATAGCTAAAAGTAAATAGGAGAATACATGTGACGAAGGTAAGAATATAGTGGTAGTAGAAGAAAAAGAAAATAATACTGAAGGCAAAGATAAAAGAAAAAAATTAGATTAAATGGAAAGGAGAGAAGAGAAATGCAAGGGAGATTAAAAAATTTCATAGGTTTTGTGTTTGCATTTGTTTTGCCTCTTTAAAGGAAAAAAGAGTTTTAATCACAATAGCCCATTGTATATACTGGTCGCTGTAATCTAGTGGTTAGTGTTCTGGACTAATTCCTAAAATTATTTATCCTAAAATGAAATGAATGAGCAGAAATGTTCTTTCATTTTTAAAAAATTTTTAAATTAAATAATTCCAAAAAAAATTTGCCAAACTTCTTTCAAATGCATTTAGTATAAGTCGTGAGTGACATAATTACTGGAAAAAGCCAAAAATGCTAATAAAATTCATGGGCAACGTCGAATACTATCCGGCAAGTAAAGTATATTAATATTTTATTAATTTTACACGGAGGATAATAAAACTTTGAAAATCATTATCAAAGTTTAAGCAAAAGATTCTAAAGATAGCAGCACCCAACAAACAAAGTTCAATAGAAAAAGCCAATTAAATACCAATTAAGGATATGTAGATATGCAATTAAATATTAAAAAGAAGCATCACTTAAGCTCAAATTAATTGAATTCTAAGTTCGTAAAATTTAATTTTGATTTTTTTTTTGTTTTTAATTTTTCATTAAACTTTACATTCACACAGGAATTTAATTGAATTTGTTTGCTGTTTTTCAGTGCTCATCGATGGCGTGGACACAACCAACATGACTCGAGACCAATTGGAGCAATTTGCGCTGCGTCTCAAAGAGGAAATGGAAAGAGAACGAGAAGAGAGAAACTTCTTTCAATTGGAAAGAGATAAAATACGCGCATTTTGGGAAATAACGAGAAGTCAATTGGGTAAGTGTTGGGTATTCTTGTATATGTACAAATATGTATGCTGCATAGCAAATATAATACATGAAGCATATCATACATTGCCAATTAATTGCTGGAGAATTTTTGTACGAGTATGTGCTTCAAGTGGTTACAATTTCATTCGTACATTCATTCAAAGCGGTTATGTCAGGATTTATCGAATGCATTCAATTAACTCTTTTTGTAATTGGTCTTATATTGATTGTATTGTATTGTATTGAATAGAGGAAACTCGCGTTGAATTGCGTCAAAAGGATCATGAAGTTGAGATGGCACAAGAGTTGGCCGATGTCGATTCGAAGCACGTCATGCAACAGATGAAACATTTACAATATGAGAATCAAAATAAAATCGGTGAAATACGTGCCGAAGCAATGACACAATTGAAGTTGGCCCAGGAAGATCATGTTCAACAGGAACAGGAGCTGCTGAAGGACAAACGTGAATTGCGTCGTTTGTTGCGCGAACACGATGAAATGTATGAGTTACAAGTGCAACAATTGAAAATGCAACACAACGATGAACTATCGTAAGTAACTTTCAGATGACTGAAATAAATAGAGAATGCATTGAAGACCTAAAGCTCACTTTTGTTTCATAGCTTAAAAGAATATATCGAGCTTTAAGTTTTAAATAAATTCTTTGCCTCTTTCCGATCTTACTCTCACTGATTCAATCTTAAGATTTTCGTTATTTGAAGTTATATATAAACAGGTTAATGAACAAATGTAGTCATCACAACAACAATGTATACAGAGACGGGCAAATCAGACGGCCGTTTCGGAATCCGCCACAATTCCTCATCAGTGATCTTAGTGATAGTTCTTAATCTTTCAATATCCCATATAAGCTACTAATACTTGAAATCATAACCCAGAATTACGGATTAAGATTTTCATCAAAGTTATTTTACTCAGAGATCCAGGAGTAAATGAGATTTTGAACTTTTCTAATACATTGAAAGCTTAAAGCTTCATACACTCTTCTACACTTTTCATACACTTTTCTACACTTTTTCTCTATATTTTTCAATTAATTACATATTAGGAAAATCTAAAAAATCTTTAATCGATCCCATCTTAACCTTTTTTTATCAACGTTCAGACATCTTTTACTGATCTAATCTAAACCATTCTTCCTTCTTTTTCCTCCAAATTCCAGCGAGAGTCGCATACGTTATCAGCGTGAAGCCAAAGACGCAGAGCTCTTGCATGAAGAGAAAATGATGTCGCTTAAAGGCGAACTCGAACTGATTTATCGTATGCAAATGTTCGAGGTGGAAGAGCGGAAGAACACACAAATCCAACGATTGATCGAAAGTCATGACACCGCATTTAATGACATGAAAAATTACTATAATGATATTACACTCAACAATCTTGGCTTGATATCAAGTCTGAAAGAGCAAATGGAAGTGTTGCGTAAGCATGCCGAACGTAATGAACGTCTCGCCAATGAAATGATCATGGAAAATAGAAAGCTCAAAGAACCACTTGATGCAGCAATGTCTGAATTGGCCGATATGCGTCGCAAATTGGAACACTTTGAACGTGATCGAAATCAATTGGCGCGTCTCAAAATACGCAATACGCAAATAGAAAAGCAATTAAAGGCACTCACCTGGGAAACAGAAACATTGCTTATGCGCAATGAAACGCTCAAAAAGGAACGTGAACATCTTAAATCTAAATTTGAAGATGTCGTAATGGAATTGCAACAAAAGACTGGCCTTAAAAATGTTCTGCTTGAACGTAAGATTGCGCTCATGGAGCGTGAGGGTGAGAAGCGTGAAGTTCTGCTGAAGCAGACAATCGCCGCGAGTGGTACCCCTGACGATGTCGCGGCCAGTATGGATAAATGCATTGGCGACACGTTGGACGAGAAGAATAAAATCATTAATGACTTGCGTTATGAAGTGGCGCGAGTATGTAAGGCACACGATGATCTCCTGGCAACATATGAATCGAAACTTGTACAATTTGGCATACCACTCGAGGAGTTGGGCTTCGAACCAATGCGCTTACAAACCAAATTAGTTTATTTATGCGGTCCTGCTGCTTTGGTAGCCAAAAATCAATAACGCAACGCTTGAGAATGAAGAGTAAACGCTGTTTTTTTTTTCTTTTGTTTTAGGCATTTATGAGGTTAATGGACTGTGCTGTCTTCTCTCTTCTTCTTCTTCCTAATTTTTTTTATTTCTTAAATAAATTTGTACTGTGTATGTTTGAATCCATTGTTTTTGTGCTCGAAGTAAGTATGAATGCAGGCAAAAAAAAACTTTCACTTTACTCGTCGTGCATTGTATTAAATGATTTACTGCCATAATGATGTAAGTATGTAGGAAAATGTTGCAGTGCTACTATGAAAAAAGGTAAAGAAATCTACTGCTCTCTTTGTATAGGAAGTCTGTAATTTAGTTTTTACTTTTCGACTAACTTCGGCGGCTACATTTATTGGGGTTTATCCAACAAACCACATTCTAGTTAAAAAAGCAGTGTAAAAATAGCAAAGTGAGGTAAATAGCTTTCATGAACTTGAAAATAAAATCTAAAGCAGTTTGATGTTTTTGTTTTTTTTTAAATTTCGTGTATTTAGATCTCTAATACCAACTTGTGAGTAAGTATTATCAACCATTTTTAAAATCTATTATGTACTGCTGTGGAGTTTAGATAATGCAATCCTCTCTTGGGAGGGGGTCCAGAAATTGATGCAGCTCAAGACTGAAACACAAGTAGAACAACTATAGACACGTGCTATAGTTTTTAGTAAATTGCTCGGTTTTTAATGATTAAGTAACAATTTATCAATTGAAGCATTCGAAAACACATAACAGAATTTTTATTTGCCTACCGCTTCCATTTTTGAATAAAAATACAGCGATTTATACTTGAACAATGTATGCATGTTTAAAATGCGAGAAAATCGTCATTGCTCTGGTAAGCCATAACTACATACAGACGTAAAAATAAATCCAGTATAATACTATGTTCCCACTGATCCGAAATTGCGTGGTTTCGACGATTTACGTGGTTTCGGCTGGAACTGCGCTGAAATGCTCAGTTTCGTCATATAAAAGTATGTCAAACGAAACCACGGAAATGAGGTGGTTTCAACGAAACCGCTGTCGAAACCACGCAAAATTCTAATGCAACCCTGAATGTGTTCACTGAAATGAATAATAAAATGAATGCGCTCTATTCTGACATTTATGTTTTGCTTTGCTTACAACTTGATTAATATGGAAAAACGAAAATATAAAAAAAGTAATTTTTGTAGTGCGCTGCAGGAGAAGCTCATAGCCCAAATATGGGCAGAAAGGTGGAGGAGCTGCTTAGGGGTGAAAAAACGGTCATACATATGAAGAAATGGAGGAGGAGCTCCATAGTGACTGCGGTTGAAGTGAAACAAGATACAAAAGAATTGGTGCTTTCTGCTATACACTTTTATTTTGTTGCTAAATATTTTGTTTATCATTTTGATTCTTTTTGTATTCAAATTTATTCAATATTATTAGCCGGCGGCATTTTACAACAAGAAATAAACAATGAACTGTCAAACGAAACCATAATCGAAACCAGCTTCACAATGTGAACGATTGCAGTTTAGTTCGAAACCATTTGCCGAAACCACGCAATTTCGGCTCAATGGGAACATGGTATAAGAGTTTCATTTGTATAAAGAGAAAGAGAGAGTTTTGAAAGAGATGAGCTTGTGCACGTTTAGCAAAAATAACAGAATAGAATATTACTTTTGTAGGTTAGTTTTTATGCACTCAGCCAAATTGACCGTGATTGTGTGACGTCACATTACACTCTATATATTCCAGTTTAATATATGCCAGAAAACTTAATAAATGCATTCTACGTACAAAACTATATAAAACTAAAGAAAATAAATTAAAATGTATTTGAGTTATGTTTATTTTAAATATGGACAATAACTATGAGCACAAATTTTTTTTAAAAGTTCATTCCAAGAGCCTTTTAAAAATTCAATTGATTACTATTTTAAATCATTTTTTTAATTTTGCAATTTTTAAGTATTCTAACTTCATCAGCACTTCAAGACGTCACGCATATATATGGTAAAACCAGCCCAGCAAAATTTGTCTCGAAAAAAAATGTATAAAACTCGAAAAAAAAACTAGAGAAAAATTTTTTTGAAGCACCATTGTAGAGTGTAGTTAAATCTAGAATGTTAAGACCTATTTACATACAGTGGCGACCTCTTCCTGTTTCGGCAAATTTACAACATAAAATAGCCGGTCTACCTTACATACCTGAAGAAATTTTTGTGAATAGTGCGGTTTTTAAAACTTGGCTTAGACTTAAAGAATCTGAAAGTTTTGATTATCGAAAACCTTTCTTGAATCTTGACCCAAGATCTTTAATTAAATCTCCTTCAAGATTCTTCAGGCTCCATAGGACAGATGATCCAGCAAACATAATAATGATGGTTCCAACATTTAATTTGCCTTGGGTAAATGCCTTAACGACATGGATAAGGCACTAGATTCGAGTTCCGTCTTGATCTGGTGGTTAATTCTCAAAACCTTCTTATACTCACTATCGATAAGAAGTCAATGATACTTTTAAGAAAGTGTACAAGTACAACTCTTGGTAGGCAATGGTAAAACCATCAAACGACGTTAAACTGAAGATCAAACCATGTGGTATCACAATGGTCCATTTTGGCCTAAGTGTGTGCCTGGACAGCGACTTAACCTAATCTATGGGCACCACAAATTACCTGCAAATTTAGTCAAACATTTACTCGTGCCGCTCAATCGATACCGGAGCTACACGTCGTATAGCTTCAGTACTCTGTGCGTTATTTTGTTTTGATTTTATTGCCAGTTGAAAATCAGATTTAATTATTAATCAAAAATATTCATTGTTGTTTATTGGAGTTGAAAAAGTATTAGGAAGTAGAGAATTGATTATATTTTACATTTATGAAATTTGAATGCATAATAATTTTTTTCTTTATCATTTATCGGGTCTATAAGCTTTTTCATGGGCCACCTATTTTCTTACTTAGAGCATAAATATTGACTCCAATTGAATTTTCGACTTCATTTCAGAGTTTTATACAATACATAAACATCAACCAATCCTCATATTTGTTATTGCTGTAAAAAATTGGCCTGCTAGGGGATTATTGAAAGTGTGAATTAAAGCGACCGAAAAAATTATAAAGGATTGTATATTAAAAAGAATGTGGACAGTACTGGACAAATGGATTAGAAATACCAATTAGATTGATATCGGAGGTGGCCACGCTCATATATCAATTTCTATTGTATATGTTTTTTGCTGTTGTTGTAATTTTGGTATTACCTAAATTTTGCAAGGACCGCTTAGCAAAGCTGGGCGAATATATCCACGTGCTGAAACACAAAATATACTAAACACTTGTATACATTGCGAATACTTTACGTATATGTATATATGGACGTGAATAAAATTGATTAAGTTTTGATTACCCTCTTCTTTAAGTTTTTCCTCTAGCAAATAGAAAACTAAAATAGAAATTAAATATATGTAAAAATTTCAGATCAAAGAAGCTAAAGAGTAACAAAAATTTAACTACGAAGGCACATGCAGTATATTTCACCTAATACAGCAATAGAAACTTTAATTGGAACACGACTACATTCTGATTCTAATTGTGAGGAGGTACGACAAATTTTTATATTTGTATATTTAAGCTTACGTGGCACTGCTGCAGAAAAACGCTCTGAATCGGCCATTAAACGTTGACGTAATTCGTGGCGTCCAATATTGGGTGGGCCGATCAAGACGATGGGACGTTTATGTATGGCACGTGGATAGTATAAGGCGACCTCTTCGAAGGTGAGTATTTCTTCGGGGTCGGTTTCATCGGGCGCAGTTGTAGCATATAAAGGATACCTGAAATGCATAAGATACTTAATGATGTATGACTCAATATGGTATGATCATTTGATACACTTACTCCGCTTCCGAGCTGGCCTTCTTCTTTTGCACATAGCAACGTTGCTCCTTAGCTGCTATCTTTCCCGCGATTACGCGCCAGGCCCGCCTCTTCGGGAATGGCAAATAAAAAAAAAAAAAAAAGCTTCCCTAAGAAAGTCAAACTATAAAGTCTAAATTAGCATTTTAAAGCCTTTGTGCTAATAATAAATTTCAATTCTGCTATATTAAACTTTTCTGGACCCAAATAGTGTCGCCATGGCATTGTTTCTTGAGTAATTACGGTCATAGTCAGGAAAAAGGCAATTTTTTTATGCAGGAACTGTAATGACTCTGGTACAAAAGAAATCTTCGGGCACCTTCTTTGTTACTGTTCAAAACTAGTTACGCTGATTGACCTAATATTAATTTGGCCCATGCTAGAAACAGCGTTGGTCTCTAGATAGTTATGGTAACAATATATGCATACCGCATAGAGAATCCCTCCACTGCAACCAGGGAAAATCAAAATCGATTATTGGTTGTAATGCTTCCGAAAGAAAGATCCTAGTTAAGTACGGAGCACTTGGTACATTCTCAGGGTCATTTCCTTCATTTATAGAACAGTGCTCCACAATATCGAAAGGCAGGGTTTAAAGGTTCTTCGTCATTAGTACAGAACCGATATATTCAATTCGAGCAAGCAGAGTAACCAAACCTATAAAAAAAATAAAACAACTTAGCACTTTTGTTTTCGGAAATGAGTAAATATTTTTTTTATTATTTATTTTTAGTTCATTAAATTCAGCTTACATTGCTACAAAAAATTTGACCATTAATTTCTAACGTATTTTAATCCATTTCAACGTATGTATACTGGTAAGTATGTAAATTGATTAATACTTTTTAATATGTATGTTCGTATTAAGATTAGAGATGCTTAACGAATTACACAATAAATTTAAATACTACTACATACATTAAAATTAGAGTGTGTTTTGCGCGTATTAGTATCAGTTATTTAATGCTAGTTCTACAGTGTGAGTTCAAACTAGCAAATATTGACGGTTTATACTTAGTTCTTCACATGGTTGTTGGCTGCTGAATGAGTTAAGCTTAAACTATCACTTTGATTTCTGCTAACTTACATTAAAAAACTGATACTCGATTGTTATAAATTGAAATGGAAATTATTGTAAGTAGGAATGAGATTAGTTTGGGAAGATAAAGTGTGTGTGTGTTTGTGTGTCTATGTTTCAGGCAAACAATAATAAAGCTACTAATAATAAATTAAGAGATTTTTCTTTTTAACATTACGTTACAGTCAATTTTTCAATTTCAGTTTTTCAAAATGCATTTACTATTTAGGTATAAACAGCTCATGATCTTTTTTTTTTTTAGATTATGATTTGTTTTACTATTTTAACTTACATTTTAAGAAGAATAATTTTATATCTTCATTTTCCAAATACTCGTAATAATTACAATAAATTAAAAAAAAAAAAAAAAAAATACAACACAAATTAAGGTTTTTTCAATAATATCTATAAAAAAAAAAGTGTTCAACTCAAAATAAAAATATTTTAACTTAAAATCCTAAAATTTTGGATGAGTACAGAGAGTTCAATGTTTTCAAAATTGTGTTTAATTAGTTTTTTTTTTTTTGAAAATATCACATGAGTTTTCAACGGTTTTTCTTGCATTTTGTTCAATTTGTATTTTTTAATTAATTTATTTCGTTTCGTTTTCGTATTTGTTTTATACTGTAATTCGTTTTTTGTTTGTTTTTGTGTGTTATTTACGGTTTAAACAGAGATTTTTTGTATTGTATTTTATTTTCTATTATATTTTCATTATTTTTGTTACTAAATTTATTATCGTTTTCATTGACGAAATTATTTTGTTATAACAGAAAAAATAAATTAATTTAATGTAGGTTTTTGTTTTTGAAAAAGGTACATTTTTGGTTTGCATTTGCTTTTCAGTTTTCTATATTCGATTTTGTATTTAATTTTGATAAATTTAGTAACGAAAATTTGTTTGCTTTGTTTATTTTATTTTAGTAATTTCTTTGTTTTATTTCGGTTTTTATTTGTTTGCTTTTGTTTTAGCGATCACAACGGTTTTATTTCACAGATCAGTAATATGGAAATTTGCAAATTTCTATTTCGAATACTTTTTATGTAGACTTAAATACTTGTATATAAAAAAATAATCTAAAAATAAAAAATTATAAATTATTATTGATTTATGCTAATAATGTGTGTGTTTGAAAAATAGTAAAAGTTATTGTTTAATTCATGTTTATGCATGATGCTCATATACATCAATTCAATAAATTTGTTATTTCGGTTTATGTGTTTTTTTTTTCTTTTTTTGTTTAAAAAGTTATTAAAACTAACAAATTTTCTATTAAGTTTTCTTTTTCTTTTACGTTTTGTATGTTTTTGTTTTGTTCTTTTATTTTCTTTTTCAAATGGCACAAAGTCTTTAAATTGTTTTATTTTGTTTTGCCAAATATTTTAGTTTCTGAAAGGCAGTCATGGAGTTTTCAATATTTTCTTAATAAATTTAACTATTTGTTGTTTGCTTTTTTCTTTTTATTTCATTTTTTTTCATATATGTATGTAATTAGTTTATTGCAGCTTTTGTTTTTGATTTTGTTTTAAAAAATTGCTTCATAGTTTTCAATTTGTATGCTATATATTTTGTTTTGTTTCATGTGTTTTTGTTTTTTTTTTTTTCTTTTTATTTCATTTTATTTCAATTTGTTTCGTTTGTGTTTATATGTTAAATTAGGCTAAACTGCTGATTATTAAAAAGATTATTGGCAGCATTATATTATTGATATTGTTTGTTCATTATTTACTGGTAATATTGTAATAATAATAATAGCAAAAACAAACCTTTCTTTTTTGGGAGAACATGCTTTGAAATCCACTGCGTATTCCAATTTCGATTTCATAGAAGTTCAGTGTTCAGCACATAATTATGCCTAATGTAACAAAACAATAACGAATCGAAATTTAATAAAAGTTTGCAAAATTATAGTGTCTTCACCATTAAATAGAAAAAAAAACATTAATTTACCTAATATTATTTTTCTATCGCTTTTTTGCTTAATATAAATTCATATTTGTTGTATAAAAAATTGGATGTGTGTGCTAATTTTCTTTTAAATTATATTGTATAATTTAGTTATTTATATAAAAAAAAAAATAGTTCCAATATTAATTAAACATTTACAAAATATTTTTGATAAGGCATTTTCTATTTAGCATCAAATTGTTAACAGTTCATGTGGTTTTTGCTTTTAGTTTTGAGATTTCATTTGGAATTTCATTTATATATCGATTTTTTGTATACAAAAAAAAGTATTAGAAAAAGTATTAAAATTTTAACTTAATTCAAAAAGGCGAAACTTACTATTATATAATAAAAATAATTAAAAAGGCTTTTCATAAATAAAAATAATAAATTCATAAAACAAATTCAATAACATTGAATTAATTAAAAAAAGAAGAAGAAAATAATCACGCCTATTTCAAAATCTGTCATAATAGTTTCGAATTTGTAGATATAATTATAAATCTGAAAAAAAAATCACATTTTAGAATTCAATCGAACTTTGGAAATTCATAGTTTTTTTTCTCGAATTTAGCTGCTTGGATTTCAGAATATGATATTTTTTCGAATTCAAGAATACATCTTTGAATTCGTAATGGATTCTGGAATAGAGGTGAATAACTTCGAATACTACAATATTAATCATTTTTTTCTTTTGGTTTTGTTCGTTAAATGTTAAAAATTCTTTTTTTTTTCTTTGTTTTAATACAATTCTTCTGTGTGTTTCATCATAATTTCGTAGATAAAGTTAGCGTGTATGTATACTTAATTAAAAGAAAGCCAAGCAAGCCCTGCTCTGCCTTCTATAGCTGCTACACATTTCATTAATTGTTTTGTTTTAATTATTAAACTTTCGTTTCTTCTGCAACGGGCGTACATTTATATTTAATTTAATTCATCATTCATAAATGCATTAATTAAATCTGGTGTATGCTCATCAATTCCACAAATATTTAAAATATTCTCAACGCGTTCTTTTGAGTAAGTCATCGATTTCTTATGCTTTAATAAATCTAAGATGATATATCTAGAAGTAAATAAAGACATATTTAAAAAATTATGTTTGCAAACGCTTCTAACAATGAACACATTCTAGACATCAGTGAATTACAACTTTGTGGCTTTCCACACGGCGGAAATTAATATAAAATACCTAAAGACGTTTCAATTCTTTAATGTATAGCGGCAGCACATTCCAGTTTTTTCATTTAAGCGGGAATATACACCAAGAATGGTGAAAAAACAATTTTTTTTTCAATTTTTGTGTTTTTTTTTTTTTTGAAGCTTGAGGTCTTAAGAATGCCTGATGAAAATTTCAAGAAATAATTCGAAGGAAAGCTGGATCAGACAGGTAGAACAAGTCATTGCTAAACTTTAAAACGCATTTGTCTTGAAACCATGTTTTTCAAATCGCTGACCAAAATATCTCGACAACCACTGAACCGATTGAAATTTTTTGTGGTTATTATACCATACACATAATTATCTAGTCTTTGCCGTAGGATTTTTTTATTGGCTTAGTTTTTTTTTATCGGCAAAATAGTAACAAATTTTTGCCTAAAGTCGCTACTTTAAGTTCAAACGCCCGCCATTTTGTCAAATAAAGATCACCTACGAAAAAGACTACATTATAGTGCCTATTCTCATAATGTTTTTGGTTTTTTTGTTTCTGACGATCACAGATGAAATGACAGTGGCAACCGCGAAGGACCCCATTTTTGCGGCAGTTGAAAGAGGACTTGAATACTCGGCCAATATTCAAAATTTTTTAATAAAATAACATTTTCTCAAGTGTTTTCATTTAGAAAAAAATCAATTCCACAATTCGTATAGGGCTTCTTTAAAATTTTTTTAAAATTAATTTCTAATAAACAAAAAATTTAACATATTGGGAGTATGAATGTATAAACTCGTAATTGTGACTAACTTCATATCTATCATACGCGCCATTCTATCTATTCTATCTCGAAGAGCGCCAAAAATGCTATAAGAATTGATCTGTCAAATAATTTTCGTAATTTTACAAAAGTGTTTTACTATAGCTGAAAATGTCGAATTTCGTGCCAACAAAACAACATTTGCGGGAAGTTTTAATTTGCTTCTTCCATTTCAAGAAAAACGCAACTGAAGCACATCGTTTACTCACTGAAGCTTATCCTGACTGTGCTATAGACGTTAGAATGTGCCAGGTGTGGTATGCCCGTTTCAAAAGTGGTGATTTTTATTTGGAGACAGGGAACGTTCAGGCGGCCCGAAAAAGTTCGAAGATGAAGAATTGAAGGCATTACTCGAAGAAGAATCACGTCAAACGCAACAAGAACTTGCAGAATCTTTAGGAGTTGATGAATCAACCAGTTCTAAACGATTAAAAGCATTGGAAATGATTGAAAAGCAAGGAAATTGGATGTCGTACGAATTGAAGCCGAGAGACGTCGAACGACGATTTTTCACATGTGAAGTGCTGATTGAACGGCAGAAAAGAAAGGGTTTTCTGCATCGTATTGTGACTGGCGATGAAAAGTGGATACGTTACGATAACCCAAAGCGTAAAAAATCATAGGGACCGCCCGGACATGCATCAACATCAACGGCAAAGCCGAACATCCATGGATCCAAGCTCATGCTGTGTATTTGGTGGGATATGAAAGGTGTCGTATATTATGAGCTGTTGAAACCGAATGAAACGATCACTGGCGACCGCTACCGACTACAATTGATGCGTTTGAGCAGAGCATTAAAGGATAAGAGGCCAGAATATGAGAATAGGCACGACGAAGTTATTCTTCAGCACTACAATGCTCGGCCGCATGTTACAAGGCAAGTAAAAACATACTTGGAAACGTTGAAATGGGAAGTGCTACCCCACCCGCCGTATTCCCCAGACATTGCTCCTTCTGATTACCACTTGTTCCGATCGATGACTGGCTGAACAGCACTACCGTTTTTTCGAAGAACTCAAAAAATGGGTCGATTCGTTTATGGTCTCAAAAGATGAGGAGTTCTTTCGACGCGGCATCCGTATGCTACCAGAAAGATGGGAAAAGGTTGTGGCTAACGATGGACAATACTTTAAAGAATAAATTTATAATCACTTTTTCACAATAAATGTCCAAATTCATACTCCCAATACCATTATTTAAATTCGTAGATTAGCACGATTGTCAGTCATATTTTGTTTTCAGGCATAAATTTTCATTAATTAATCATTAATAAAGTACTATTTTTAAACACTTTTGACCTTCAGTGACCTCAATCACTTTTCGATTGCAAGACATTATCATAGCTTTCGCAGCCGTATTCCCATTACGGACACAAAGAAAGTATTGGCTTAAAATAACAACCAAAGTGGAAGTAAGGAAAGGGGGTTGTGGAATGTTTCTGCTCCAATCAATTTTTGTTTGGGTTTCCATTACAAATATCTGTTTTTTAGGTATAAAACATGTAGATGTTAAAAATAAAAATATTTAATTTAATGTAGGTTTCTCATATATTTTAAATTAAACTTACTTAGCATTTGGATTCTTCTCCTCACGATATTTATCCAACTTTGTGCAGAGCCCTAGCGATGACATTCTTTTATTTCCACGTCCAGATGTTGGTACAATAACCAAGAAGACATCATATTTTTTTTCGAGTTTAAGTGCGCATTGTATGGGCGTAGTTAGAAGTTGCCTATTTTTGTCGCCCTAATAAAAATAAGTGGAAAGTGTATTTTAAAATAGTCCGTTTCATTTCTTTTGGTAATAATTTTTTTGTTGTTGTGATGACTACATTTGTTCATTAAGCCTGTTTATATATAACTTCAAATAACGAAATTGACATGAACTTAAGTCATGACTTTGAAAATTAACCTCTAGATTTAATTTTCATAGTCTCCTAAAAAAAAAAAAATAATTTTTTTTGTTTACATACTGGGCAGTTTTTAGCTAACTCGATTGCCTCTTTAATGCTCATATCATGTCTGAAGTTCACTGGATTTATTGATCCTGGATATTTTGTCCAACAGAATACATCAGCAATATTCATTTGAAAATATCCAAAAGCCAAAACAACAGATGTTTCCAAAAACGATACTTTTCTTTTCTTTTGCGGCATTTCTAGAATTGTAGATACAATTTTTAATTTAATACTATATATTTAATTTACTATGTACGAGTATAATTAAAATATTACTTTTCCTGTAATTGCTTTGCATATTAATTGTTATATGCATATGGCAATTATTTTGTTTGAAATTTTGTTTAAAGGATTTTTCATAGATTTCCATTATGATCAATCCTTCAACCGTTTCATGTCTGCGTGGTAATCGTGGATTTGGGTGGGCTCTTCGATCAAAATCTGGATGCAAGCCTAGACTAGTCATTTTCCATAGATATACATATGGATGTATATCCTCAGACTCAGCTCCGCGTTTTTTCAATATTATATCTTTAAAGGAATCACAAAATGGTTGTCTTTTAAAGTGATTGAAACGGTGAAATGAGCGCCAATAACGTAATAACGGCCAATGCATTATAGTCTTCATAGCTTCATCCATTATATCATTATTCTTCAGAAGATGGAATGGTATTTGATTAAAGCGTAACTTTAAATCTCGTATTAGTTTTAGTGCGAAATCGTCATCTGTCGTAGTGCGTAATTGACTCATTAAAACAAAAATTGAAGGTTTCAGTTCTGCAGGTGACACTGTGGATTGTGCTGTCGATGGGACTGCACCTGACACTATAAGTTCTGAAGTTTTATCTTCAGGTGCTGAAGTTTTTTCTTCAGGTGCTGAAGTTTCCTCTTCAGGTGCTGAAGTTTCCTCTTCAGGTGCCAAAGTTTCCTCTTCAGGTGATGAAGTTTTTTCTTCAGGTGCTGAAGTTTTCTCTTCAGGTGATGAAGTTTTTTCTTCAGGTGCTGAAGTTTTCTCTTCAGGTGCTGGAGGTTTTACTACTGGTTCTGCAGTTTCTGCAGACTCTATAGAAGATGATGCTACAGATTCTTTATCTATACTTGTTTGCTCTTGGTTCTTCTTTTCTTCTGCTCCTTTTACTATGCTCTCCCATTCCTTTATCAATTGAGTGCAGCTTCTAAAGTATGCATTCACAACATTCTCATTTTCGAATTTACTCTCAGGAATGTGACACAACATTATCAGTGACTTATGCGTGAAACCATTGGCGCCACGATGCATCATCCACATCGAATTCAATTCTTCTTCTGTTCTCATATTGTACCACGAAATGATTGCTTTACGATGCGTTTTGGAAAATCCTTTATGCTTCTCGGCTATTTGTATTTCCATGGCATATTTGGCGAAGAGAAACAAATCAAGATCTGTAAAAACGAGCGCATTGAATTGAGAGCGCAAGGAAAATTTCGATCCCTTATCAATATCGGAGATCAAATAGCATGCATAAGCGAACAATGTCTGCAAGATATAAAAATATATAAATATAAGTGTTTGGAAGAGTTTTTGATTTGATAAATGGAGAATACTGTACAATTTTCATTTTAATCACAATGATTGTTAATAACCATGCTTTAAAATATTTATTTTCAAATTAATTTAATTTTGAAATTGATTAGTTATTGAAAAATTCCAATCGTTTATATGTAAAAATATTTTTCAACAAATAAAAAGATTTAAAAACTACTTTAATGAAAAGCTAAATAAATTATATTGGAACCGGATATTAATGATACTATTACTTGAAATATGCAAACTTTACATTCAAAGAATTTGACGAATTTTTGATAAAATTGCAATAAAAACAAAAAATGAACAAAATATTATATATAAACAGGCTTAATGAACAAATGTAGTCATCACAACAACAATGTATATAGAGACGGGCAAATCAGCAAAATATTGTTGAACGTGGCTCAGATAACTGTAAAAGCGGCTTGTTGCAAATTGAAGCTCACTAAAGCCACTATGGCTAGGATTAGCAATATGCATTTATTTTCCTGCTTAGATTTTATTTGTTTAATCAACTGAGTCTTTTTTCAAACATCTAACAATTTTCAGATTTTGTATTATATACAGTTAATTGTAAACGGTATGTAATATTAGTGTTACATAGTTGGTTAGAGGTAAGGGGGTTATTAAATTACCTCATCCTTTCGTATTAGATTGGGTGTCTGCAGCAGCATTTTTAGCATGACTTCTCCAAAGACCTGACTGTCTATCGCCTTACAAATTGCCTTCATTTCAGGCAACCATTTTTTAACTTCAACATCTCTAAGACGAAACAAAGCAACGCAATCAAATGAGCCCAAATAACAGAAGCGTACGAGTTTCGTTTTGGTATCTAACTTTTTTATTGGTACGGAAGGCGTTGTTGCTACCACGTTTGCTTCTGCTGCTACGGTTGGCGCTCTCGCTTTCATTTTAGCAACACCTGCTACCACAGTTCCTGCTGCTGTCTTCACATTTGCTTCTGCTACTTTCTCATTTACAGCTCTTTCTTGTACAGCCGCCGCGGCTGCTTTCACACCCGACGCAGCTGCCTGATCATTTTCTGCTGATTTCACATTTGCTGCTTCCTCATCATTTTTTGCTGCTTCTTCATTTGCTGCTGCTTCTACATGTCCTGCTGCTTCCACATTTACTGCTACATCTACATTTACTGCTGGTTCTACATTTTCTGCTGCTTCCACATTTGCTGCTGCTTCTTGATTTGCTGCAACTGCTACCTCTGCTTGCACGAATGCTTCCTGTAGGTATACCGCTGCTGCTTCTGCTCCAACTTCCACATTTCCTTCTGCTTCAGCTACCACGTTTGCTTCAGCTACTACGTTTGCCTCTGCTGCCTCGGCATTTGCCACTTCTGCATCTACGTTTGCCGCTGCCTCTACGTTTACCACTGGTTTTCTCCCGGCAACCATTTTTTGGTCCTCGATGTTCGGTACTGTAATTCAAGACGAAATGAAAATATTCCAGTATTCTATTTCAATTTCTATTACATATAAGTATTTAGGTATATGAACTATTTAATTTTCAAGTGCAAATATTTGGAATAATTGAATGTTGCAAATCCAAAAAACGCGCAAATGTTTTTTCCAAAACTTGATGTGGAGCTATCTTATATATTTTTGCAATTTTTAACAAATAATTGGCCACTTACAATTAAACAAAAACCCAAAAGAAAAGAAGAGAAAATTATTAAGCCAACTCTGCTAAACAGTTCTTTTTATTTCACACCGCTGACCGCCGCCTTTTCACGTTATTGTTGTTGTTTTTATAACTGTGAGCTAATTTTTTGGGCAATGTTTGTTCCGTTGCGTTTTTCCCTATTTTATTTTCTTCGGTTTGCTTTTCATTTTTTCTTTCGATAAACGATGAAAAAGATTTGTTCGATATAATTAAATCAGCTGTTGCTTGCTGGAGTGCTGCCACATCTAATTGCAATAAGTACAAAACAGTACTAGAGTTTATTGGGTTTGTGTATTGGGTAAATATTTTACAACAATATAGCCAGTTAACATAAATATTCGAAGCTTCGAAGTTTTTTACAAATTATTCCAAATATGTATAATTATTTTAATATTTATGCTCAACCACTTGCAGTTACAAATGCAAAAGAAGCAAAACATTTAATGTTTTCATAGAAATGGAAGTCAACAAAAAAAGCTTTGCATTCACAAATAATTAGCTAATTCCTAATAAAGGGCAAAAAAATAATTTATGCGATAATCCCTGTAATGTCGAACACTGAAGCCCTAAATAGAAGATTTGTAGCTACTAACTTATGGATATTTAAATTATTACTAACTTCATGACATAATAATATAAATTATTCCTGCATTTCCGAGGAAGAATTATTTGATATGGCCATCAAATTCTCTCTTGTCGATTCTGTTCAACACCAGTCATTTAATTTCGTTCAACGTCCTTCATGATAAATTCTTCAAAAGCTTATAATGCATAAAAAATAAAAGTAATAAAATATAAAGTTAATAATGAATTTAAGCTTCTGAGAATTAAGACTGTTTAAAATGACTAGAATCCCAGCTCTTTAACAATTCCTGAGAAAATGCCGACCTTGACACCATTAAACCGAGAACTATTGCAAAGCATATATTCCGAATTTTTCAAGCATAGCGACCCCAGAGTAAGAAAAAATACGGCTCACATCTTTCTTCTCCGGTATTTTAGTATCAGGTACATTGAAGGTGGCATTAACCTATGCAATATATAAAACAGTGTAGAACAAAAGCGATGAAAATTGTAGTTCTACTAACAGATTTATTGCTTAGGTAATCTATTCACCCAAAGTAAGCAAAAGCTTGCTTTAGAATACAAAATCTCAATGGGATTTATCATTTATTTTTTAGTACTTTCAACCATGGAAAAATAAACAGGTGGTGTTTATAGCAACTCCATTATCTTATTTTTTCTTCTGAGAGAATGATATTGTCATTTGCCTGTGTTTTCGTCAGTTACATTCTTTGCAATAACAAAGTAATGTGTTTTTGTAATTTGCTTCAGTAGTGCGTATTTGTAATATGCTCAATCCAAATTGGCGACAGGAGTTACACGACAACGGAATTCCATCGACTTCATCTGTAGCCGTGTAGTCAGCTACTAAAACACAATGGTTGCGTTTCTAAGACGCAAAAACTTGGAAGCTGCTCCAAGAGTGTGTTAGAAACGTGTCGGTGACTGTTTTTGTGATAAGCACAACTGTTGGAATTTGGACGCCATTTTTGTAATCATATTATTTTTCTGATTTTTCAGGTCAGCATGTTTTCTTAAAACTTTGACAGTTGCAAAACTCAACACAAACTCGAAATTGTCCATTCATCCATCCACAGCCAAAATAAAAAACGCAAACTCTTCTTCTGTTAAATTATAAATAGATTTAAATTGGCGACAGTTGCAATTGTGGTCGGCGATCGGTGGTCATGTGGCCGGCGGTCATGTTATCGTACCGCCGCCAAAATGATCATTTCCATAAGGACGTGTGTTTTTAGAATTGTATGTAGCAGATGTAGTCGTGTAGCGGCCGTCGTCAATGTGTATGGCGTATTATATGTAATTTCATGTTCGAAATTGTGCATATGTTTCTAAATGAGCTGGCAGTACTATTCGTGGAACCGTTATTTCGAAACCTTCTGATATCTAAAATTCATTCATTTGCGTAAAGTTTAGTTGTTATCACTATACATAACTACAACAAAAATAACATAAATTACATGCAAAAACAACAAAATGCGTGTAAGTTGTCATTAGAAATTGGAATAACATGATATTGTGTAATTACAAAATAATTTTTCACACAGATTCTACGTTCTCAGTACTTGAAATATCACACGCAGACCGAAACTCAGACTAAGGTAAACAAACTCGAAGAAAATTGCGCCAAAATTCTCTAACTGCTAAAAACTGATGTAATGATTTTCTTTAGACTCAGTCACTTAGAAATGGAGGTACACGACTTGAAAGTGAAACGACAACTACAGAAACCACCACTGCAGCTGCTTCTTGTGATATTGTGGCGTTAACGCCATCCACCACCAGGACCACCACGAAATTACGTCGCAGCTCTTTTCATCTACCATCGGATGCTGTTACTATTTCAACGTGCTTGAACGATACAAACACTGCTGCATCTGAATCTTCACAATGCTGCTCAGTTTCTATTTCATCGGATGATCATGTTTCTCCCAATTCGGTTTCCGTTGCACAACCAATAAATAAGCGACGTCAAACTGTTGCCGGGCTAACACTACATCAGCAACAGCAGCAAACTACCACCAGCTCAAATTCCCTACAAATTCGAATACTCAATGCGCAAAAGTTAATATCCAAAGTTAATGTAGTTATAGAATTCTATAGGGAAGGCCCTCAATGGTATACAAAATTCTATCGCAGTCATGAGGGTGCTCTATGGCATAAAACTCCACGTATTGGTGGATCGAGACATCAGAAATGGTATTTTAATTGCCATAAATGTGTGCATAATTTGTGTTCATTTGTCACATTAAAGAGCCACCTTAATGGTCATATGGGTTTTTATCCCAATCGATGTGAACAATGCCCTAAACGTTACACATCGTACAATTCGCTCCGGAAACATCTTATCGCAAAGCATAAATGGGCAAGCTCTAAACGGACAACGTCAACATCGTCAACAAGTACGTCGTCGAATGTGTGCGCATTTTAATAGTTTTAGGGCTGTAATCGAAATTGAAGTTAGAGGAACCAATTAAATTGGCAATATAATATTTAAATGAGTGTATAGAATGGATACCCAGTCTCGTTTTGTTGACATATTTATATACATCATCCGAGAGAATTGTAATTACGCTAATAACTTCTACTGGATTTTTCGATATATTCTGTATGATTTTGTTCAGTATGCGTTTACTACATAACTCCTGACGATCAATTTTCCAGAATTTATTTTACTATTTTGTTTTTTTTTTTTTAAGTTTTACATTTTTTAAGTGAACTCAATTTTTATTTTTATGTTTTTCTTTTCTCTTTTTGGTAATGAATACTTATTATTCGACAAATGGCTTGAACTTATTATTTAGAAGGAATATACCATCAAAATTTGTATCATAATTAATTTAATTTTTTTAAGTGTTATTTTTTTCGAGTTATACAATATACATGTTAAAACTGAATTATATACACATTTATTTTTATAAATTTAAAATATAAGACAATTTTCTAAAATAAAATTTAACCCAGTATTTCTTGTTTTATAACTATGCAAGCACATAATGAGACCATGAGAATAATAAAATGTTGGTATGAATGAATATTGTCATTTAATTGAAAGCCAGAGTGGTTCGTTTCTTTGTCTACGCTGTGAAAAAATTTCTTTAGTTCTCTGTTGTACAAGTTAAGAGCAGATTTCTCTAAATTAGTTAACTTAAATGTTTTTTTTTTATCATGGTACAAAAGAACAAATGTAAAAAATTCAAGAAAGGTTTGGACGGTTAAAACATACCTTTTGTTGTGTTAATTATTTTGACTGCGTGGCTGGTATTACTTAATTCGTCGATATATTTTTACCTCAATTGAATAGCAACAATTATTTGGCCCCAATACAAAACTGAAATTCTGTTCTCAGTCTCTCCTAAAGAAAGATGTTTACTGATTGGCGTAGTTACTGGGCATTCCTTTTTGGCGAACGCAGCTGTGTGACTTGGATATATTCTCGCATTAGGGTGATTTTTCTTCATCCACGTAGCAGCGCAGCACGACCAATCGTTTTATATAATCTAATTGCACGAGTCTCTTTCTGGGGGTATTCCAGTACTGGTTATTCTGGGTTCTTAAGCATGATCTTGGAGACACCATCCCAACTGTTTGCCTTCGAGGGTTTAGCGAGCTTAACACTAGAATGACTGAAATAAATAAATATTGTTTTTTTTCTAAATGAAATTAAAAAGCAGTCAAAATGACTCAAGTAGTAAAGTTGCTTGCTTGCTGTTGATTTTTCTGTAGAAGGTTGTAATATTCTGCGGTTGGAAAATTATTTTAAAGCACTCAGCTGAGATCTGTGTAAAAAACAGTGCAATCATTAGCATAATATAAAATATTAATACCGGTATAACAGTTGAACAACATTGGATAGAGGATTCCTCCTTAATGCATTCTAAATTTCGAGTCCTCAAGTAGTTTGCCAGCTAAGAATTTTAAAATTTTTCCCACCAAATGCGACATTTTAAAATAAAACAAAAAACATTTTTAAAGTGAAAGGTAATAAGTTTATTATTATTAAATTTATTGTTTTTCATATAATTAATTAATGATAAAATTTATATGTTCTTAATACATTCTGCACTATGGTATTTGTTTGTTCTTTTTTTTTGTCATTTATTATTTTGCGATTCTCAACAATTTTGCTTCTTATTAGAAATAAAAAGCACATATGTACATAAAGAAGGAGTATAGAGTTTTAAATGAATAAATAGTGTGAATAAATATATAATTCTGTTAAATTTTAAAACTACATAAAAAATTAAATAAAATTCTCTAAAGTATATTTTAATAGCTCATTTCTGAATAATAATACAATATTACATTTTTATAAAAATGTTTTGTTATTTTTTAAATACACACTTAAATTGGTAAACTGTCGTCCAAAAAAATGAAAAATAAAACAAAATAAGAAGCTATGCATTTGTGAATTAATTATTTTAGGAGAACCAAAATTCATATCTATTGGAAATAGTTTAACAATTTTGAATTTTAAACCATAAGAAATTGAGCAAAATTGTTTCCATTATTATTGCGTTTTAGGTTTTAACTTTAATATGTTTTATTTAAATTTATAAATTGTTATTTTTTAAGTACTTTGCACTCAAAGCAGAAATTTATTTAGACTTTTTTAATAAATTTTTTTCAGTATTTTTGTTTGCTTATAATGCTGCGCGCTTATTTGATTTCACGAATTTGAAATAAATATCTTTAAATATTATTTAGCTTATTACATTTTGTTTTATTTGTTATATTTTCATATATAAGTATTAATAATGTATTTGTTTAATATAAGGTAAAAATTTCGCTAAAATTGTATTAATTCTTTTCTTGTTTTAGTTTAATATTATTATTAATTTTTTTATTCATTTTTCATCTACAATTATTATTGCCAGCTTCGATAAGAAAATACTATATATTTTGGTTGTTGTTGTTTTATTTTTATCAACATTGTTTATTTTTTTTATTTGTTTCTGAAAAATTTCAAATATTCGAAATTTCTTAAACGCTTAATTTGCAGTTTTGAGTGTTTCTTTTTATTTGTTTATTTGATTGGAAATATTTTGTAAGTTATATGCGAAAATGTGCTGCTGGGGTAAAGCTAGGCAAGTTGGCAGTATGACTAAAACAATTAAGCACTCAAAGGATCAGTGAGTGAAATAATCAGTTGCCAATTTTTTTTTTTTTTTAGATTTCTTTTTCAAAATCAGTAACTTTGGTTTCGCAAGCGGCTCAAAATCGATTTACGCAATCACGCTTTTTTTGAAACGTATGACTTTCTTTCACTACCCTCACCCCTAAAGCACATTTTGTCGTATAAAACATAATTTCTTTTCCTTCACATTTTCCGAAAATTTTTTTACTTTAATTTTTGTTTCAGCAATGCTAAAAATTAGTTTCAAATTTTTGTTTGTTTTGTTGTTCTTATTAGTTTATAAAGTAATTAATAATGCTTTGCATTGTGTTTTTTGTTCATTTTCTCTTGTTAATTTATTTTTTGCAACTTTTAATTTATTTTCGAAAGTTTTTAGAAAAATTGCTTGTGACATTCTTTAGTTTTAGCAAATGTTTATTTCTTTTTTTTTTTTGTTTTTTGTCATAATGAATTTGACGAAAAAGTTGTATCTCTTTTGTTATCTATGTGCTTATGTTTTTTGTTGGTTTGCTTATTAATTTTCTATATATTTGTTCAAGTACATAAATTTAAATTGTTGCTATTTTATTTACAGTACAATTTTTCGAGAGCTTCGTTAAATATAAGAGTATGTATTAGCCTCATTGTGACTTTGTTATGCTCATAATATTATTAATATTGGCAAATTCATTTACATTTCGCAGTTTTATTTATTCTACATATATTTATGCAGATTTTCTTTTTTAATTTTAAATTTTAACTATTGGGTTTATGTATTTTGATTTTTTGTTTTTGTTGGTGTTGTTAAATTTTTTTCTAATTAAGTTTTGTGTTATATGCTTTTAGTATTTTTCTAGCTAGATATATGTATTTTTAGCGTTTCCCAAAAGAAAAAATACAATTGAGAATATGAGAACTAATTATGAATCAAAGCTGCATTTAAATTTGATTATGAGGTAAATTTTAAGCCTCCTTTTAGATAACCTTCTATTCTATTTTATTTACAGAACAATGACAATTATTGCCATCAATTGTTTTTTGATTTCCCTTTCAAAATTCCATTCGCTTTTACTTTATACAAGAGTTGAAGCCAATTTTATTTCTCTTTTGCTGTGATGTTCTTTACTTTATCTGAAATTTCACGACTTTAATGAATTCGAATTTTAATTTAAATTAATTTAAAAAAAAAAACAAATACAAAAAATGTTAAACATTATTATTTCTTTTTTTTTAATTACATATATGAAACCGATGCTGAAAAGAAAAAAATACTATGAAGGGTAGTGGCGAAAGTAGAAAAATCAAAAAAAAAATTTATGGCACAGACATCGCCATCTTTCCGCCTCCTCACCCAATCAACTCAACGATACAAATTTGCTGTATTTGACTGAGTTCAGTGCCAGTCTTTTTTAAGTACTGGTCTTCCTCTTAGCCTGTGGGTTTCAGGTTTTTGTTTTTCTGGCAATATGATCTTGTCAATGCGTGCCTCATTTTCTTTTCGAATCTCCAATAGACACTAATATCTGAAGTGTTCTTTTTCACAAATTTTTGAATTTTGGCTGCCTGTAAGATATGAAGCATTAATGAAAATGAAGGTTTATGAAAACTTTAAAGGCTTTATACTAATCCCAGGAACCGATCTAAGCGCTACTTCATCACTCTTGAGTTGAGGCTGGGAGGTTTGTTGTTTACTTCATTATCATAATTATCTTATTCTCTCGCTCGTAGTAGAGCATATGGCCTTTATAAATGTTTGCGATGGTTTTGATTTCATCCCAAGTCGTGCGTGATTCCTGAACTTCTCTTTGAAGTGAGTAATGCCGAATTGTTTTTGGCTACCATTGCTGTTTGTTGCCTTGGTTCCTATTTTAACTTTAGGATTCGAAGAGTGTGGCTGATTCTGCCTCAACGCCTCTAGTATTTCTTTATGAACACATGAGGTTTATTGCTGATTCATTCGGTATCCAGCCACGAAGCTGCACGAATTCAGCGTTTGGTTTAGTAATATATGCAAAATTTTCTACACCTTCAATCAATGGCGGATCGTGGAGAGAAAGGGGTTTTCAACCCCCTCTCTCTTTCTCTCCCTATGCGGTCAGCCAGTTTGCATTGCATATGTACATATATACCTAGAGCAAATAACAACAAATAATTATCTTCGAAATCTTTGAGGTGTTCTGTAAAACTCTAGCGAATAATTATGCATCTGTTGTGCAGTACACTGAACTGAAAACCTTCGTTGTGTGCACGGATCAATATTTCTACGTATTGGTGACTTCCAACTGTATTGCTGCGTTGATGCCTATTTTCAAACGCCTTATTAATTTCTAAAGTTTTTCTCGTAGCAAGTCTAAGACCCTAAATTATGCGATTACTGAACTGAATACTAGTTTGAGGATCGGTTTAAACATAATGCATTTTTGGGTAATAAGTTTTGTTTGAATTTTGTAAAAGTCATTATTTGTAGTAGTAATTATTTCTTTATGAAAAATAAAAACATTTTTGTCTTCTATATTTCTGGGAATGTGATTCTTAATTTTGATATTTGCCTTTTGTCTAATTCAGGATGAAAAAAGTATAACATTTAAATGCAGGAAATGAAAATTAGTAATGTAATGATTTGTGGAATTTTTAACTTATTGTCAGAACAAAATATATGACAAAATATAATGAAACTAAATACATGTATTTGTAAATATATATTTGAAGTTAATTCCTTTTCTCAGAGAGCAATGCAGATATGTACATAAAATTTAAATTTTATAAGAAATAATAATTTCGTAATATTTTTTTGTTGCTCATTTTGTTAACTTATGTATGTTTATGTGTATGTGTGTATTTTTCCTTGTATGCATATATAAATATTTTGCGATTACTAATAATAACAACAATATTGATTTTCAGGACGGAATTATTAAATCAAAAATTAAATTTAAAATAAAATGGCAAAAGCAATTCTTCTACAATATATGCACTTAAATTTCTGTTACTTTTGGTTTCATTGTTTCGTATGTATGTATGTATGTGTATGTAAGGCAAACATAACCACAATTTATTATAAAATGTTTAATTGAACAATTTTAATTGTAATTTATTTGATCATTTATTTACTTTTCTTTTATTTCATTTAATTACGAGTACAATTTACTAAATATTAGCTTAATTGTAATTACATACAATATATAACTATTATATTTATAAGTATATGCAATTTTTACTATGTAAATAGTAGTTGTTGTTGTTATATTCTTTTTTTTCTTATTATTTTATTTTTGTATTAATTTTAATTATTATTTTTTTTAACTAACATTTGAGTAAATATCATTATTTAATTTTATTATTATGCTTTTTTTGTTTTGTTCTTTACTTGAAATCACAGTCCGTATGTGAGAAAGATTCATTTTATTTATTTATGTAGGTATTTATTTATTTTGCTGTATTTTTTTTTTCGCTTTTTACAATTATTTAACAATTTGAATTTAATTTTTTTGTAATCAAACCGTAAATATTTTGTTGTTTGTGTAGTAGTATGTAAAATGTGAGTGTGTTTGTATATGTTTGTTCATTAATATCGTAGCTTTAATTTTATAAATTTTTAACACTACATTAATATTTTACAATTTGAAAAAAGGCATTTTCAAAATTTTGTTTTTTGTTTTGCTTTATTTTGGTATTTTGTTTTCGTATCTTTATGTATTACCATTGTTTTTATTTACTATTATTAAAAATTTAATGCTAATGCTTTGATTTTTATTTTATTTTTTGTTTTATTTTTCTGTGTGTTTGATATGAAATGTTGAAATTGTTTGTTTTTGTTTTTCCAATGTGGCTTGCGTCGATTATACAGTGCTGTTTTTTAGGCTATAATCGGTTTTTGTTTATTTTCATTATTATTATAATTTTTTTATTCCACTGTGAGAGAGTGAGAAAGAAAAATAGAGTAGACTCTAGTTTATATAGAACATTCATAGAATTTCCAAAATCTCTTTAGAACATTATTTAGAAAAATGCTCTAAATTTTGCATTAGATGTAGAAAACTTTGCTCCGTTGAAATTGTTTCTTCTTGGACGCATTCAGGAAAGTGAACCGAGTGTTTTGTAGATGGTACTTAATTTCTTGACACGGATCCGACGTTGATATCAAAATGATACACTTTTCAAATAACAGTTGTTTCATAAGTTTGATAGTTCTCATGCATAACTAAATAATATAAAAAAAGAAATAAAATTATGTTGAACCAAATTAATACATCAATGACTGATTCGACTCCCAAAATAAACGACGTGTTAATTAGGAAACTATTTGATTACTAGGGAAACTGCTTTTCTTAAGTATTCTCATCCTAAATGTAAGTTTTGATTAAATTCCATTGCAAAATAAAGATTCCACTTTCATTTGAAATAAGTTATTTTAACAATATAGAATGAGAATAATAAAAAATGATTTTAGAAGCTCAAGTTTGGATGACCCTGGTGAGGAAGCCTTAGGGTTAATTGACTTCAGAAACTTGCTTTCCATATATTGAATATATCCAGATTACAGAAAATAAAGAAAAAAGTAAACCACGTAACTTTCGAAAAACCCTTAATGCGAGGGTTTTTCCTATATTTTTCCCAATGGGCGACGTGATATAAGTACAAATAACCTAAAGCATACCATATACCTTCAGAGAGCCCAGGTTACTATTGAATGACTAACTTTTATATATTGTTTTACAATTTTTTCTTTTTTCAATCATACCTGAATTGATTATCTATTAAAACTCACTTATTCCCATAAAAAATAGACGATTTTCACAGATAAACGACGCAACGCTTTTATTTAGGTATAACTGTTAGTTAATAAAGAGATAAGAAGTGAGCCAGCTTTCAAAAACGGTAATTTTGCGAAGATTGTAAGGTATTGCTGGGCAAAAAATATAGGAAGTTCTCTATATGGGTTTCGAAATACTGTCTCTAAATCCGCAGCTAATCAATGGATCCTTTATGATCAGAGTCAGCTGCGGCAAAACTACGAATTTCCTGCTCTGTTAGGAGGGAAAGAAACAACAACTACTGGGGTCGTTGTGATAACAGAGCATTATTTATGGGATCAGCATTTGAACAACATGGGGATCATTAATGATGCAGGATGTGGACTTTAACTTGAGAAGCGGTGTGATACTATACTATTATAGTTATTTCTGCAATTGTTCAGAAAGAGCACTGGAAAAAAATGTCACTTTGTATTACTCTGCCTGAACTTCTTCGATTTGTTGAACAGGTTAAAAAGTTAGATAGTCCCCCCGTCCCAACTTAAATTCTCTCCCTTCTCTTTTTAATTTTTCCCCCTTTTCCATACATTTACTTGCCTCTTTCAAAATTTTCTTTTGGTTTTCTCGGGGCAAAGTGCCCCGAGAGAGCTATGGCAAGCCTATGCTACCACATTTAGCCCAATTTGCTCATATAACTAAGTGAATTTATCTAAATAGAGACTTTGGTAAATGTAACTTTTGTCTTTAAAAATTAAAAAGCGTGCTCAAAAATCACTACCCGCAAAATAGATCAACTTTACTTTGCATACTCATCAGCCATATAAAATGTATGTTTTAAAATAGAATTGTAGATATTTAAAAACTTAAAAAAATATCTCAGTTTATGCTAATTTCGGCAGTATGGCCCTTGATCCCTACTGCTGATCTAAACTTATTGTCTGATTTAGACACACACGCGATGCAAGGATCAAATCACTCTAGTCATTATTTTCTTACTATTCTTTTTAAGATTTATGTGTTCAAACAATTCATTTTAAAGAAGAAAAGGGATTGACTAATTTCCGAAATTGTCCTAACTTCATTAGTTTTTTAAAACATTTATTTGAAATTAATATTGGCTTTCAAAGCTTTTGTTTCTTCTTTAGAATGAATCAAGCTTATCTCAATGGATCAAACGGTCAAGAAACTAATTTTTCTGGGTCAAGTTCAGTATCGACTGCATTAATAAGATCTCCTTATTAGAGTTGAAGGCTCATTTCGATTTTTTAGTTATTAAAAGGTTATAATTCTTTCCACGATAGGATCCGAAAAGAAACTGCTGATCGAATTTTCTGGTTAAATCAACTGTGAGTTGCCTTCTTTATTATAGCATTCATTCCCTGTCTCGGAAACGATTCTAAAATAACTGAGAATCCAGTCTTACCCTCATTTACTTACACTTAAAAATACAAGTTTTTTATTTCTTGACTTAAAAACAAAAATCATTTGAAAAATTTTAGAACACACAGTGTTGTTATTTTTGCATTTATATTTTTAAAAGAACTCAAAAAAGAAAGAAAAATAATTATAATTAAAAAAACGTTTGTGTTAAAAATTTATTTTGGTGAAAAATATGTGTGAGCGTGTGTGAAGAAAATTTATAAAAATTTCTAGCTTCTAAATTTGATTTAAAATGTAATTATTGTTCTATGAAGAGGAGAAGTCTTATATTGTCGATAAAGCAGTAGGATTAAAATACAAAAATAAATTATTAATATTATTATTTTTTTTTTTTTTCATTTTTGTAACTATGTACTTTGTATATAGAGAAAGGTTTTGTTTTAAAAATAATGAATACCACACTATGATAAATGTCGTTTATATGAAAAAGTCTAATAAATGTCAAAAAATTCTTATGTTTTTTATTATTATTTGTATTCTAGTTATCTGTATATGCGAATTTTACTTAATTATTTATTAATATTATGTATTTCAATTGAGTTAAGCATCATTGTTCATTTATTTATTATTACTCCTATATATATGTATTGTTGTTGTATATATATTTTTCTAAATTTTATAAAGTCATAAGCACTTAATTGCAAAAACTCCGAATATACTTTTCTACTATTTAAAAAAAAAACAAAAAAAAGACAACTTTTTTCGCAGTGAGTCTTTGTTCGTTACTGATCCGCAAAACAAAATGCGCTTCATAGCGCACGGTCAGAACAAGAAAAATCCGTTTTAGTTATTTTATGTAGTAGTTTTGTACAGAAATTTTTAATTTTTACCAAAGCTTAACTCTCAAAGCTCAAACTTGAGCCATTTTGAAAATAACTATTGTCATATTTTAATTATTACACTGTCCTACATATTTCTATTTTACTTTAATGAAAATAAATGGCTTAAAATTTTAAAATATTTATCAAATCTTCATAACCCAAAGTAATTTGAAAATAGATTTAAAAAAATTAAACTCTCACCACCTCCTTATCTCAAAAAGTTGACTAAAATCAGTGAATTTGAAACCTGATAGCTTTAGATTAATATTAAATCAGATATCATAACTTTGGTAAATTAAATAAAAATAATAAAAAAAGTAACCGCGTGTTGAACAGTGTATTAACTTTAATCATGGATTTTTCTCTACAAAGAGTATTCTGCCGATTGCTTAAAAAGCTATACTAGTCCGTCGCCCTCCACCGCCACCCTTACCAGGGCCACCGGCACCACCACCACCACCACAGCCGCTACGACCACCGCCGCGCGGCAAGCCGCCATGCGAAACGCTGCGGCCCATACGCGCTTCACTGCCACGACGCTCACGAGCTCTGCGCAATAGATCCGAAGTGCTCGGACGACGGCTATCACTTGCGCTAGATGTACCGCTACGTTTGCATGACATTATATCCGATGTTGAGGATCGACGTATATTACCAGACGATGACCCGTCACCGCCACCGCTACTACCGCCTTCCGCCATTGCATAGGGAGACAAAAAATATGGAGATGGTGAGCTTGCCTGCGAGCGCGATGAAATTTCGTAGCGGTTGATGTGCAGCAGTTGTGAACTCGAACGATTATCATCGTGGGAGCTATTGCGACGCGACGAGTACGGTGATTGCGGATAGTCGAGCAGAAGATTCTCTGATTCTTCGGCATCAACCGAATCGATTTTCAAATATGGTGGCATACGATTGTTAACAATCGATGAACCAATGCCGCCAACGCCACCGCCGCCACCATAACCGCTGGCAGTACCGCGACTATTGGGGATATCAGCTATGTTGACTGCACTGCCATTGGCATTTTCACCGCCGCCAATCGATGATGACTGCGATTGTGAGTTCTTGCTGCTACCGTTACGCAATCCGGAGTAGAGCGATTTTATGTGAAAATCGAATGATTTGAAATTCAGTAATGAGCGACGTTTTTGTATTTTTGTCGGTAGAATTCCAACACCGCCGATGCCGCCAGCTTCGGAGTCTGCTAAATCAACGGATTGATTGAGGAGGCCACTGTTGTTGTTATTGAGACCAGCATTTTGGCTCTGTGATGTTATATGAACTAAGTTGGGTGTGGTTGTTGGTGTTGTTGGAGCTGTGGTTGTCGCACTTAAACTAATATTGTTATTGTTATTTAACGAATCTATTTGAATAATTGTTGTTGCACTATCTAAGCGAGTTGTTCTTGTTGTGGTGGTTGTTGCTGTTGAAGTTGTTTGTTGTTGTAATGTTGAATTATCGAAAGTATTTGCTGTTGTTTGTTTTATGGCTACAGCTGCTGCTGCTGTTGTATTATTTGTTGTTGCTATTGCTGTATTATTAACGATATTATTTGTAAATAAATTTGTATTCCTTGAAGTATTTAATAAAATTGAAGATCGCTGTTGTTGTTGTAGTGGTTGCTGTTGTATCATAAGCTGCTGTGGTTGTTGTTGCTGTAATTGTTGTAGTTGTTGCTGCTGTTGTTGTAATTGTAAATCATGTTTGCTTATTGTTGTTGTCATTGTTGTACTACTTAAGCTAGTTTTACTACTAATCGCTTTGAAAAATTTATTATCGTTATCTAAGGACTCCTTTTGTCACTGAATAACACAGAAGCCCTGCTTTGAGGCATCCTTCGCATCGGCCTCTTCGCAGAATGTCTCCTCTTCGTTCTTCGGTGATTCAGCTACACAGGGACCACCGCCACTGAGGCTCGGTGGCCCCTGTGCTGATTGTCACCGAAGCGCCAGCGTTGATATCATTGGCGGTCGCACCGGTTTATTCTCGAGTATACGTTCCAATTCCAACATAACGCTGGTCGATAAACGTGGCAGTAACTAAATAAAAAATAAGAAATTCAATACAAAAAATATACGAGTATACATACATACTATAGATTCATTAAAAAATGCTTTACTCTTTCTTACCTGCAACGATTGCAAACTTTGATGTAGTTGCTCGGCTGATGTTGCACCCAATAGCAAACACTGCACTGGCTCATGCTTCAGCGACCAAGCGATAGATAGCTGCGTAGGGCTGCAACCCAATTTCTCAGCCAGTGCGGCCAAATCACGCAATCTATCACAATGTCGGCGTCCCTCTTCAATGCGATCTTTGCTCCAGCTGCCCTGAGGCGATAAAGCCGCCTAAAATTAATCAATGATAGTAAAATATTAGGCCGAATAGATTTCAATATAATTTTTCATCTCTTACATTTCGATTGATTTCATCTTCGGTCCATGAGTAACTTTGGCTCTTCGTTTTGAATGATCCTTTTGGTAAAAATATTTTCTCACCATTTTGCGTATCACCCAAAGCCATCGAAAGCGGCCCCCATGCCATTAGGCCCACTCCAATTTTATTATACATCTCCGGCAAATACAGTTCACATTTCTCACGACAAAACATATGATACTCTGATTGCTCGACTATTGGCGTTATGCAATTAAACTGACGGCAGTTTGTGTAGGCTTCCATTATCTCGACCTGCGACCAACGCGCTGTACCCCAGTACATTGCCCATCCCTGTTGTAAAACATAGTTCATGGCGCGCACAACTTCTGTGGTGGTAAGTTTAAAAAGCAATTAGTAAATGTGTAATGAGTATTAATTCAAAATTTATTTAGAGACCTTCCATTGGACACATAGCATCCGCTTTATGTATAATCACAATATCAATATATTGTAATTGCAATCGTTGCAAACTCGCCTTAACGCATTCGATAATGTGTTTGCGAGAAAGGCCTCGCTCTTCAGATCTTTAAAGAGACAAAGAGAAAAAGAGCGAAATTATATAAAATTAGGAAGTATTAGTTTACTTAAGACTCAAAAAGGATATCAAAAATTAAAAGATTGCGTGTGATTATATTGAACATTCAATGTGTGTGCAAATTTAAAGAGGATTCACCACTGTCATTGTAATTAATTAAAAGCTAATATTTTATCATATTTCTTTGTTCAACCCACTGAATTAACATCACGAATGACGTTACAAAAAATCGATTACAAAAATATTCAAGTTTAATGCCCAATAAGCACTGGAGGTCAATAAATATATCACTTTGCACAGAAATTAAAATATGTTTATAACTCTTCTGTAGTATCGCAAAATCACAAATATACCAACACATGAGGTAAACCAGATTCTAGTTTTTTATTAACCAATGCTTTTGACGTATTTTGCTTTTTGCCAAGTCATTTCTGCACACTTGCCACCAAATTGATGACCCCATCCAAGCACTGCCATGTTGTTGCAGTTCATAGCTGACTTAGCTCGATACACCGATCAAATCTCATCGAACTAATCAACATATGGCTAAGACTGGCTATAAAGGAACCATTTTATTAAACAGCCAACTACCTTTCAATAATAATGGAGATAGAAAAAAGGAAGGGGATTATCCTATAAATGCAAAACATTGTGTTGATTATGAAAGATACAAAGGAAGAAAATAGATAAGAAACCATACCCTAGCCGGGAATAAAAGCCGAGACCCCGAGACAACCAGTCGGCCACTGGGACTAGCAAATCTGTTCAGATTGTTGTTACAACTGTCAAGACGGGGCTTCATGGGTCTTCACATAACCGACAACTTAACATCAACTCTTGACTATAATTACTGGGAGCTAAACAAATTAAAACATACAACAACTACAACGCGAAATGTGGGGGTTCTGAACAAAGCAGTCCATAATAACCAAAGAAATAAGTACAGCATTGGGGACTTGATCAAAGTAAAGATCCCACCATTCAAAGTATTACCCTCTCTAGCCACTTTTTTTTCCTTCTTTCTGGCAGCGTACGAATTCCACGTTCGAAAAACGACACGTATTTTGAGGTTATCCAAGAATTGACCATTTCTTGGCATCTTCATGAGAAGAAAAGTACTGCTCAGCCAGGTCATGAATCATCGATCGCATTTCATGATTTCCAAGTAGGATTTAACCAGTGCTGCAAAATTATTTTGTGATGCCTCTTCTCATATTATGTCCGTTCTCCTTCAGTTCTCGTGATGGTTTCATTGGGTTCGAGTAGTTTATAATATACTACACCCAGCGTAGTCAAAATCATTATTTTTGAAGCATCTAAACTAATCTTTGTAAGTGGATTTCGACAGATAACAATCGTAATTCTCCAAAAGAATTTTATGGGTTTCAGTAGCAGATTTTTTTTCTAATTCGACATGTATAAAAAAATCTGTTTACTCTTTGGCAGAATTAAATATATTGTTATTTCGAGCCTAATGGTAAAACTTTACGATGAAGTTAACTGTAGTATTGTGAAATGCAAAAAGTTAATGGTAACGCCATCTATTGGAAAACATCAAGAACTTGTTCAAGTCTCTAATACGATTTTAGGTTGCCTCAGCTCTTTGTGAACAACTTTCCTAGCCCAGATGGGGATTCAAGAATATGTTTAGGCTCGGCGGTTTTCAAAACACCATTGGATGAATTTGAGAAACCTAATCTTTCAAAAATAATACGAATTTACTCATTTTGAGTTTTACATGATTGGTGTCTGAGAGAAAGTTATTCGTTATGAAATTCTGAAAATTTTTCGCTTCTTAGTAACCATAGAGGTAGCCATAGTAGTTGACATGGCGTAGTGGTTAGAGTGCTGACAGGTGCCCGGGTTCGGTGCAGCGGAAAAACTTTTCCAGACAGAGTCCCTATTTTTTATCCTTGCATTATTTTCTCTCACTTGGCAAACAAAAAATTAGCAAATATATCTCGGTATTTATGTATATAAAAAATTAGAATGTACATGAGATTGCTTAGTTAAGTAGCGGAATACTAAATACAATCTCAAATACAATAGAAGACCATATAACTAAGCTGACCACCCGCATAAGACTGAAAATCAGTTCCCTTAGGTTTTGGGAACTGATTTTTCTAATTAGAACGAATTTTGCTGATGGTCAGCCTACATACATATAAATCATACAGTACATTATTTCTTTAAATTAAATAAATTCTTCCAAATTTTTTCCAAAAACTACTTACTTGGTGCTCCAGTAAACCTTCGTGGTAATAACATAAGCCGTACGCTTCCAGCCAGTGCGCTGCAATATTTTGCCAATCTCCGTCTCCGAGTGTGCCTCCGAAATATCAAACAAATTAATTCCACTCTCGATGGCCAACTTGAGAATGGCTTCTGCTTGTTCATCGCTAACACCCGGCGAGAAGACAGGCCAAGTGCCCAGGCCAACATTAGAAACACGCAGACCGCTCTTTCCGAGATTTTTATAACGTAAACCCGGCGTAGGCGTTGAGCCATGCCTTAGCGGTAGTGCTGGATTCGAGCCAAGGCTTATAGAGCGGCCTTTACACATAGAAAGTGGCAATGGAATGGTCAAGAGCATGGTAATTGGGAAGGGAAGTAAAAAATAGTACAGATTTTTATAAGTTTTATGAAATATAAAAGAGATAAAATATTTTAGTAAAATTTCACGTGCAGAACGAGTAAGAAAACGAAAGTAACAAAGAAACAAACGACAACAAGAAAGACTAACTACCAATCGCAATAGTATAAAAGTACAAACTGAAAACAAAAAGATTAAGTACAATAGAAATAAAGAGGTAGTATAAAAATATATTTAATAATTTCGTGTTGGTCTCTATGAAGAAAAAAGTAAAACAGTGCAAAAAAAAAATAAAAAATAAATTAACAGAAAATGTTGACAGAATGTCTGTAATTAATTACAAAAAAAATTGTACATTACTCAGAATTTTATTATTTATTTTTCTGTTTTTGTGTTTAATTGTATTTTTTCGTTTTTCCTTTTTTCGTTTGTGTGGCACAAAATACAAATTTGGTTAGCGTTTTTTGTTTTTTTTTTTTGTTTATAACACAAAAGAGCAGCAGCAGCAGTTACTACTAAAATAAACTACGGCTTTTTTTACTTTCAGTTACACTTGCGTTTAAGCAACACCTACAAACACACAACTAAGTACTATGAAAAAATATGTAATTAATTAATTAATTAATTAAAAAACAATTATCTTATTAATTACACATGTACTACATATATACACATAATAATTGATTAAAAATCCAAAAAAAAAGAAAAATACACAAAAATAAATGAAAAATGTAGAAGTAGTAATAGTATTTTTTTTTAGTAGTAGTTAACGAAAAACCATAAACTAAAAAAATAACACAAATTGGTAGTGAAAATGTTTGATACCGAAATCAAGATGACCTCCCGTACCACTGAACTCCTCCATGCAGTCAAGTGACGCTATCGGGGCCCGGCACCTGTAATTACAAAAAAAAAAAGAAGAAAAATATGAGAATTGTAATAAATACGTGAAGAAAAGGAGTAAGTAGTGGTAGTAAAAGTAAGAAAATTTTAACGTATTTATCTGCGCACATTTTCGTGCTTTTTCATAATTAATACGCTAGGAGCGTGTTGAAATTTTATGCAGTAATTTTTTACGGCAACTACCTTAAGAATATTAGTTACATTTTGGCGCCTTTATTTAACCTTTATTTAGGTTTGTAAGTTTGTATACGTATACTTCATGAAAAGATGATTAAATTTTAAGCTTTTGCCCTTGTCACGCATTTACATACTTATACAAATATTTATTTTGCTCATTTTTGTGACCTTTTTGTTATGTCTCGTTTTCTTATTGTTTTAATTCTTCAAAATTGTTATTATTTATTTTTAGTCTGCAGTTTATAGACAGCTATTTATTTATTTAATTTTGTTATTAAGTTTTATTATGCTGCATATTTTATTTTTTTTTTTCGGTGACCTTGAATCGAATATTATGCATTGGTATGTGAACTTTCGCAGAAATTTTGGACCAATATCACGCATTCTTGGAGCAGATGTTTGCACCTTGGCTATTTTTTGTAGAAACTATATGTACAACAGCAAAATAGTATCTGAGTTGTGACCATGGGGTAAAAATTTTTTCCGGGATAAGTCAGGTTTTGTGTATATTCGTAAATCTTTCTGAAAATTTGATAATTTAGAGGTTCATGGATCAAATTTTTTTCATTTTATTTTAGCTTTTCTATACGAATTATGGAATTTTGGGAGGTTTGGATGAAAAAAAAATTGATAATCAGATATCAAATTTTCGTGTATCTTGTTAGATCGAAGATCTAACAAGATCTTTTTTCAACAATATACGAAAAATTCAGTTTTAATGAAAATTTTTTTTCATCTAAAACTCCTAAAATGGCATGTGGAAAAGAAAAAAAATCCGGAAACTTATTTTCATCCTTACTTCATCAAATTTCAAAAAACGAAGATTTGCGAATATACACGTAACCTCACTTAACCCGTTTTAAAGTCACATTTCGTTGTACACTATTATGTGAGTTAATGTCAGTTGGAAAAGGAAATTCTTCTAGGGTCTAATCTGAATAGCTTGATAGCTCCTGCTATAGTAAAATCGATCTCTCGTAATCAAAAATAAACTTAAAGTACAACTGACATTCAGTTGCTCAAATTCTATACTGCAATTGGTTTAGTATCTTCATTAACGAGGTTACGACATTATTCTTATTGATGTTCTCTAACACCTTATGCTTCCTATTGTCTTATATTTCTTAGCAACAGATAGTGCTAGCCCCGAGTTACTCTGTGATGGTGCTTGTTCCAAAGCTATTGACCTGAAGGTTGTTCCTACGTGAACTATAGGGGTTCTTTCAGAATGACTGTTTTGAAAATTGTTTGGTTTTTTCATTAAATAGCGAATCCACTGAAAATTTTTTCTTTCTAACTTCACCTCTAATATTTCATCGGTAATAACTCATGGTTCGACGTAGTTGTTGGCCATCGTATCTTCGGTTTGTATCGTAGGCAGTGATTCACGTATGTCTGTAGATTTCTGGTAATGAAAGAGATGGCTTTCTATGTTTTGCATGCATACAGAAGTACAGATTTAACATTGGGCTCGAATAGTCTCAGCTTGGAGTGTCATTGAAAATTATGACATACGAAATGAAAGAATAGGGATATTAGCACCGAACTTATGGTTCAAGGCCAATATCTGTCCCGGAACTTATTAGCAATAAGCCTAGTGCCTTGATCTGTGATGCTCATATCATTATAGTTTGTGTTATTTTATTACAGTTAGACGTTCGGGGTTCAATATCTAGTGAATGAATAAAATTAATTTCTGGCACTAGAACACGAATGGGATTTAATGCCATAAATCATTCGCATTAATTAACAAAAATATAATGTAATAAATTTGCAAATTTAATTGCAACATAAATTTTTATTTATTGGGAGTATGAATGTATAAACTCGTATTTTTTTCGTAATTTGGACATTTATTGTGAAAAAGTGATTATAAATTTATTGTCCATCGTTAGCCACAACCTTTTCTCATCTTTCTGGTAGCATACGGATTCCGCGTCGAAAGAACTCCTCATCTTTTGAGGTTATCCACGAATCGACCCATTTTTTGAGTTCTTCGAAAAAACCGAAGTGCTGTTCAGCCAGGTCATGTGTCATCGATCAGAACAAGTGGTAATCAGAAGGAGCAATGTCTGGAGAATACGGCGGGTGGGGTAGCACTTCCCATTTCAGCGTTTCCAAGTATGTTTTTACTTGCCTTGTAACATGCGGCCGAGCATTGTCGTCTATTCTCATATTATGGCCTCTTATCCTTTAATACTCGGCTCAAACGCATCAATTGTAGTCGGTAGCGGTCGCCAGTGATCGTTTCATTCGGTTTCAACAGCTCATAATATACGACACCTTTCATATCCCACCAAATACACAGCATGAGCTTGGATCCATGGATGTTCGGCTTTGCCGTTGATGTTGATGCATGTCCAGACGGTCCCCATGATTTTTTACGCTTTGGGTTATCGTAACGTATCCACTTTTCATCACCAGTCACAATACGATGCAGAAAACTCTTTTTTTTCTGTCGTTCAATCAGCAGTTCACAAGTGAAAAATCGTCGTTCGACGTCTCTCGGCTTCAATTCGTACGGCACACAATTTTCTTGCTTTTGAATCATTCTCAATGCTTTTAATCATTTAGAAACGGTTGATTGATCAACTCCTAAAGATTCTGCAAGTTCTTGTTGCGTTTGACATGAATCTTTGTCGATTAATGCCTTCAATTCTTCATCTTCGAACTTTTTCGGGCCGCCTGAACGTTCCCTGTCTTCAACATCAAAATAACCACTTTTGAAACGGGCATACCACACCAGACTCATTCTAACGTCTATAGCACAGTCAGGATAAGCTTCAGTGAGTAAACGATGTGCTTCAGTTGTGTTTTTCTTTAAATGGAAGAAGCAAATTAAAACTTCCCGCAAATGTAGTTTTGTTGGCACGAAATTCGACATTTTCAGCTATAGTAAAACACTTTTGTAAAATTACGAATAGATGATAGATATGAAGTTAGTCACAATTACGAGTTTATACATTCATACTCCCAATACTTAATAATGCAATAATTTGAAAATTGAGTGTACTTTGTTCAACTTTGGTTGCTTTATTTCAAAACTATGGTCCTTCTCAATCCGAACCCTGTTCCATCTGAACCAAAACTTTGGTTCTTCTCTACTATAACTCTGATCCTGTTGCTCTGGTTAATAGTTACTATAATACTGATGTGGATGTGTAGTCAGTTCATTGGCAGACTGTTTGCCTTTTAATTTCACATATCTTTTTTCGGTTTGTTTTGTCAATTAGAATTTGCCTTATTACTTTGATCAGTTTATTTGCTTCTTGGTGTTCATACTAATCGTCTTACTTTACCCCACTCTAAAGTTGTTGTTCATTTGGTTTTTGGTTCGTGTTTATGCTAATCCTCTTAATTTACCCCACTCTCGAGTTGTCTAGACTTTTATATCAGCTTACCGGTTTGCTTGTTTTACTTCTTGTGCGTTTATTCTTTTCTTTATACTACACTCGCTTATTATTTGAATTTTTTCAGATATTTTGGTTATTTAGCTTGTGCCAGTTTGTTGGTAAATTTGTTTACCTCAATGCATTTGTTGGTTTGTTAATCTTTTCACGTTGATTTGTCAGTGAGTTCGAAATATCCATCAGTTTGCCACTTTGTTTGCTGTTGGCTTGTGGCTTTTAGTTGTTTTGCCATTTTCATCGACACTTTTCACACGTTTTTGCTTAAATTTTACAAATTTTCAAACCACACAAAAACCAGTTTCAATTTTCAGAACAAAATTGTTAACTTTAAGCACACAATTGCAATTTATGTTAATGTATGCTGCTACTGGTGCTTTACCTAGAACACTTTTTCACGCCTCTACACATAAAAATAAACATTTTCGGTGAACTCGAACTAACTCTCTCGCTCACCACTCAACCCTAAACATACAAATCTGAATTAATTAAAAAAGTTTACGTTTCTTTTTTGGACATCAGCGAAAAATAAAATGGTAGTACGTTATGACAGATTCTGAGAGATACACAGATTAGGAGAGGCGGAGAGAGAAAGAGGGAGAGAGATTGAGTGCGTGGAGTAGGGGAGAGAATAGTTGCTGATGTAATTGTTATTATGACGGTAATTATATTTAGCTTAAATTTTATATCGTTGTTGACGTTGTTATTGTTGCTGTTGTTGTTGCTTTTGTGTTGTTGTGTTTATAACGATTTTTTTTTTATTTCCAAAAAGTATGAGCGTATGGAAAGAGCACATTCAAAATATTTCAAAGCACGCATAATTACACACACACACTCCCGCATATATATTGAGCGCACAATTTAACTTCATTAGCATAATTTTGCATTGCAACAATAACAGCTACTAACAACAACAGCTACTAAAAGTGACTTCATCTTCATCGACAGGTTGCAGGTACAACTTGCTAGTGATAATTGGTTAGTGTTGGGTGGTAGTGGTAAAGGCTCTCTCTCTACTTTGCCTACCTATTATCCTCTCAGCAACAGTTTTAATTTACATTTTAAATTTTTCTGTTTGTTGCATGTTGTTGGCATGTGTTGCATGTTTGCTAGCCAATTTTGTTGCATATAGTATATGCATGTAGCACAAAGCATATGTGCATATTTTCAGGGTTACCATCACGCTCAATTTCTGCATTCAGCAATTGTATACATGTGTGCGTGTGTATGTATTGCATGTTGCAATGTAGTTATTAATCCAATTAAACTCAAAAGTATGCAATTTTCATTGAGTTGCAAAGCGTATGCTGATTTCATTTTTCATTTTTCCTTTCTGCTTTCAGTACACACTCGTCATCAATCGATGGCATTTTTTACGATTTTTAATTGAACGTTATTAAAATTATTACTATTTTAATTTTTAATGAGCATGAAACAAATTAAGTATTAAGCGCAAGTGTTCAATGTAGAGTTTCAGTTGTTTCAGAAGTTGTATAGTGCAGTTTGTATTTTATTACAACTGCGTAAAATAAAATATTTTATAGAGCAGGCCATAGCCTGTATAAAATAGTGAATGACAGTCAGACATAAGTCTTACAAAAATAAACCTCTTTTCATGGAAGGACTCAATTGTTATTGAATTTTATGTTGACATTCTTCTGAAGTCGTTGTATATTTTATATATATCTTGACAGCGCAACCCATTAGGATCTTCTCTTCAACTTACTATATTACAACTTTCGTCGAGATAATATTTGGAACTCTATACAGAACTTCTTTCAAAGCTCGTGGATCTCATCCAAGCCTAATAAAATGGTTTCAATTACAAGATCGTACACAATGGATACCTATCCGAAAGAACCATAAAAACCATGTCGCAAAAAGTGTTTCGAAAGCTTACTCAAAGAACCCGTAAAAGAGTCATGATCTTTTCTCTCAGCAATCTCAATTACTTTCTTGCTTGAAAAGTTATGTTAGACCAGTATTTCAATGATTTTTGGTATCATTACTTATTGCCTAGAATTATTGAAGCCTCTCCATGGGCTGTTGTGCCATAGAGAAGAAGTATAGCTGTATTGATATCTCCATTGTGTATATTGAGGAAATTGTACTGTCTCTTAATGTTTCTTTAATACATAACATTAACATGATATATAAATGTAACAATCTATGTATGTAGGAAGTGGACTGACGACTCGAAGTGGACGACAGTACTAATAAGTACAACCTTGCACATAAAACGAACTTGACGAAACACGGACGAAAGGGGCGAGAAAAACGAAGACCGAGTATCAGTCGTTGTCGAAGAGTTAAGTCGTTGGCAGTGCGCGAAATATAACTTTATATTATTATTATTACACTAAAATTTAAGTACTATTGTAATCAATAAAATAAATAAAATCAATAAACTGAAATAAAACATTTTTGAGTGCCATCCTACATGTATAACGCTCTGTGTAAAATGATTACATATGTATGAGTGCAAAAGTTTCGAGTGTAGTGATTATTAATTCTATGCTTTCAAAATATTCGATTCTGAAAAATCTATTTAGTGTGGGATTGGAGGTTGCTAATACCAATCATTGAGCATTTGCTAAGTGAGTACTTATCTTCATTGCAAATCGTCTGATGCTATTCGAAAGATTTTTATTACCTATTAAAGTCGGGTGTTTTTTGAAGGTTTTCAAGAATACAACATTTTTTTTGATGTGTAAACATTTTAGCTCACGGTATGGGCGAAATTTCAAATGTGTAAAATGTAAGAATAACTGTAAGATGTAAGATAACTGTAACGTTCCCCAGTTCCCCTCTCGCTCGCACTACTGCGCGACACGACTGTGCTACTCTAAACAACAAAGAGAAGAGAAGAAGGAGAGGGAGAAATTAAAATACGAGCGGAGTTTATTTGTTTTTGTTTCGATCAATTTACTCACACATATATGAACATACGAAAACAAAATGTGTGCGTACATTTATTCGTGGCAGAATTATTTGTTGGTGTTAAACGCATGGAGATCGACTATTCCATACAAGCAGAGAAATCGACGTAGCAAACACAGGCGTTTGATAGGTTTTGCATTCGGTTAGTTAGATTGGATTAAAATTAAATATTTTTTAAAATATAAAAACAATACAAAATGATAAGTAATAAGGAACCTAGGTTTCAATAAATGTATAAACAAAATATAGTGATAAAGATAGCAAACCACGGCATAATAAAAACTTTGCTTTGTGCATTAACCTTAGAAAGGCAACACTTTTTTATCTATGCAAATATGTTAAACAGAAAAAATCAAACTTATTTAGGTATTATAAAATTGCCTATTTACTTCAATAAAAAAACATTGATTCTTATTTTTAATAAATGCAGTTAAGGCAATTCTCTTTGCGGTGCTTTTAAAAAGTAGTGGGGTGACTGGTCAACCCTGTTGCCTTTCTAAGGTTAAATGCGGAAAGCACTTATCTTCGCCTGAGAATTGATTTGGTGCATGTGTGTACAAATTCATATACCTATACGCCAAATCAATTCTCAGGCGACGTTATGTAAAATTTTCACATCTAATAAAATTTCAAATCGACAGGAAGAAAAACTTAAGGCGCGGAAAAAAAACATGCAATTACAGCTGCGTATATGCGAACATATCGTGTCCGATGCATTGAGTAAAAGAAAAATAATGCAACTACGATTTGGTGCAATTGCAAAATATTTTGCTATCACAACAACAATATATGGAATAAAAATTTGCATTTGCAATGATGTAAGACCATTTGCAATTTATGGTGAATTGGGCTATTATATATAAAAGATAATGATATCTAATAAATTTTTAAGTTTATAAAAGAATTGTTTTAGTTTGAATTATTTACCTACCATATAGATTATACATCAAATCCCTATAAATGGCTATACATATGTGAGCTTATGTATATGTCATTCAGTTGGCTTAACTGTTTACACATCAAATATCTTGCGCGCCTTGCACACATCCATTTTTTTCAACACATTTACATTTAAATTATAGAAGGCACCAAAGTCGAGTCTTAAAAAAAGTAGAGTCTCATGGCAAGGTATTTTAACAAGATATTTTTCAATATAATTTTTTATTGTTCAAAATGGTTAAAATAGTATACAGAAACAGATTAAATTCGAATGGAAAAAGCTTAAAAAGTGAGTAAAAATAATAATGAAAAATTATGCACATTTGTTTTTTGTTTTTGTATTTAGTTACTGAATTTCAATAATATTATCACCTAGGAAAATAATCACAGTTATATAGAAAACAAAAAGAATATTATGTGCTTTCAAGCACTCTATGATTGTTTTGTGAGCTTTATATCCAGGACGTGTAAAATGTAATGGGTGCTTTAACTGTTTTAATATATATTAAGAGATATATTCTATCTAAATTTGAGTAAAAATTAAAGCTTTTTTGAAGGGAAATTTAATAATTTTGCATAAATTTATTGATTTAAAAAAGGGGACTTTTTTATCATTATTTTACTTTTTTACTGAGATTAGCAGACAATTTATAAAAAATGATGTGATTTTATTTGTATTAGTATAAGGGATTTTCCTACAATGATTGAATCTGACTTCATATTTAGGCTTCATAAACCCAATAACAATGCATTAATATTTTGAATAAAAAAGAAGAAAAATCCTACTTGAATTTGCAAAACGCAGTTAGGTAAAGTATTCAGAAGCAGATTAAATTAAAATAAAAACAGTTGAGAAAGTAAATAAAAATAATAAATATAAATAATTATAGGTACATATTTATATTTATACTGAGCTTCAATGAGATTATCATCCATGGCAAATAATCAGAATTGTATGAAAAAACAAACAGAATATTACAGTAGTGGTGGCGAAAATAAACATTGAAACTTTGTCTACATTTATACACACATAGTGTGTGTTTTTAACAATTTACGAATTTTATATGAGATTATTGTTTGTCGATTGCATTTCGTTTGATTCGTTTTACCTGTAAATTGTCACTGGATTCGATTCATCACTGGTATTATCCATATTGTTATTGTTGTCATTGCTGGCAATACCGATGCCAGCACCAACAACCAAACTCATAGTATGAGCGGTAATAATATTTGGGGTAGTGATGGTGGTAGTGGCATTTGGATTTGTAATGATTGCTGTGGGAGGGCCACCGTACGGTGGCAGTTGAAGACCACCACTACTACCACAAACAATGCCATGTGTTTGTGGAGCATTTGCAATGCCAATGCTACCATTTAAAATGCTGTTGCTAGGTATAATGGCGACGGCACCACTGCTACTGGTATTACTACTAATTGCTGTAGCATTTATGTTGGTGGTTGTTGTTGTTGTTCCCGCTGCTACTGCTGCTGTTGTTATTGTTGCTGTTTCATTGCCATCACTGCTGTTGATGGCAGTAGCATTTGTTGCTGTCGCAGTTGGCATTGCTGTTGTTAATATGCTGTTTGATGTATTTGCAATAGTTGTAGTTGAATTTGTTGTTATTATTGCTGTTGCTATTGTGGTATTATCGACGACACCGTTGTTACTTGTCAAATTGCACAATGCAATTGACATTTTATATGTCAAATTTTACAAAAGAGCAAGCAACAAAGTTTAAAATTAAAAACAAATTACATCCAATTCGTTACGTTACGTTTCAATTCGATTCGATTCGATTCTGATATTCGCTTTGCAATATGCAAATTAATTTAATTTGTTTATATCAATTGCATTCAAATTTAATTATTTTAAACTATTGTTTATAACTTGTTTATGACAATTTACGTATAAGTTTATATATTTATTCAATTATTTAATTTTCTTGTTTTTTGTATTGTTGGGTTTTAATACTTCTATTAATATTAATTTTATAGCGTTTCCTTTTGTTGTTGAGCAAAATTTTGTCGTTCGCGTGTGTGTGAGTTTTATGTTATAATTAAAATGGGTTCATTTAATTAGGTCGATTAAAAATTGTTACTATTTATTTGCAAAAGCATTTTATATTAAAGCCTCGGTATTATATAATTATATTTATTTAATATTTTTATTATATTTTAGTTTCCATTGGTTTTTTATACAATCTAAAATTCTACAGCTGGTTTTGCTTCGCTACTTATTTATTCATTCATAAATTATTTTCCTATATTAAATTTTTATTTATTCATAATTTTTTGCTGCATTTTTTTCGAAAAAGTTTTGCTTTTGCTTAAAAAAAAAAGTTGTTGCATATTTTAAGGCAGTTTTGCTTGATTTCTTTTATTGTATTATTGTTCCACTTGTTTGAGTGTTATAAATTTTTGCTCTATTGAAATAAAGAAAAAAATCAAACAATTGAATTTTCGTTCTTTTGTTTTGAAAGAATATTTATTGTGTGTTTTTGTGATTTGTTTCTCGCTTTTCATTTCATTTGTGTTGTGGTTTAAAAAACCAAAAAATTGTTTGGGATGTGCAGGGCGTATGAGTAATATTTATATCATACATAAATAACGCTCGTATCTTTTTTTCCGACCAAAAACTGTATATTTCTACCAACAATTTTTAAAAAACTGTAAATCGATTTGAAAAAAACAGTATATTTCGCGGTATCAATTTTTTTCAATGAAAATTAACCAGGAAAGCAATTTATCCATCATCTAAATCGTCTTTGTTCTCCATTTTCATATCTCCTTTCGTAGTTGTATTGAATTTGTGCTTTGAAGAATTTTGACGAAGCGAGGTATATATAGAAATCAACGCATGGATATTTCAAGTTACATTTGACGATAAGAATCGCCTTAAATGTTTCCACTTCTTTCAAAGGTATACATACTTGCAACGAGTTACCCTTGTTCTCTGACACTTTTTGCATTATGATTGATAAATTTGAGTTTCGTAGTGTTCAAAAATTTTATATTTAAAAATTTTTTTTTTTTTTTGAGATCTTCAAATAAGCTTTCAAATAGGGGGTGGACTTTTCAAACTTTTTTTTTTTTGCATGGGGACCAACCCGCTCTAATATATACCTGGCTCTCTCATAATTTGGGCTATTTTTAGACAAATATATAATATAAGAAATACTAATGCAAATATATGTAGAAAATTTCGAGGCTATATATTTTGAGAAGAAGGCGTGTCTTTTATCTGATATTACCCATTTTCATGCATAATTATTTTCTTGGGAATGTAATTAAATATACAGAACTTTAACCATATATCATCATATTCTGTGAACTTGACTGATTTGGCTTTATTTTCCTATTGTCAGATCTGCATATTGATGAATGTTATCGTGATGTGGTGGACAGCTTTGGGCACAGTAATTCATACGAAACTTGAGTGTGAAAATTCAAAAAGTTATGTCCCACTGCATCACTGGTGTATTGAAAAGTACTGCCAGAGCACAACACTACTTTGGCTTTGATATCAATATAAAGAAATCAGGATAAAGATCACATCAAAATTGAAGGCCAGCCTATTGAATACATAAATAAAATCTGCTATCTAGGCAGCATGATGATCACAGATGTTTTGTCAGATGATGATGCCAAAAAAAGTTCAAACAAAACTAGTGCTGCATTTGGACAATTACACCTAATATGGAGAAGTTCGAAAGTTTCCAGAAAAAACATCATCCAAAAACTACATATAAGCATTTATTAAATGTTTATACTCAATCATAATTTTGAAATATAATTTCTGAGTATTTTCGTTTTTTAAAATGAATTTAGTTTTATGAAGAGGGAAGATTTAATGGTTAGAAACTCTTGTTATGAATGAGCTTTTTAATAATTATTGTTGATAATCATAATTAAACAATTTGCGTTAAACGTTCACATTCACATTCACAGCTATTCATATGTTTTTTTTTTCATACAGCTAAATATCAAAAGAATTTTGTTTTTTGAGTTTTTTTTAACTCTTATTTAAATTTTCCATTCAATTTAAATATATGAATATTTTTCCCTTATTTTTGTAAATGTTTTTCTTTGACTAACTGGTACTCCCCTGACGATATGATAAGCTTAGGGTGACAATTACTTTCCTTTTGGTGAATTCGGTCTAAAGGTTCGCTTGAGAACACAAGGGTTAAATAACATGTTTTTCAAAAACCAATACCAATTATAATAAAAAAAAAAATCACACAAACAAAAAAGAAAAAAAAAAATGATTCGAAAAAATAATAATAATGCGCTTTAAAAAGGCACACTATTCCTGTGAGTAGCGAATTTCATTTCACATACAGTTTCAAGGAATCAATTGTCACAGTCAGATATGTGTGCAAGCAAATATAAATATATTCACACAAACACAATAAAAAGAAAGGCACAACTGCAAATTATTATATATATAAAGTCATTAAAATTTTAAGCACAGCTATATGCATATACAAAAAGGGGGAAAAAAAAACGTTGAATTCTATTGAGGTTAGTTAAATTCATTTTGTTTAGTAATATATTTTTTGTAGAATTTACTTTAAATTTTTTTTTTTTTTTTTTGTTAAATGTGGTTGGTTGCCTGACTAGTTGAATAGGTTTATTTTATACAGCTATTGATGCTGCAGTTGATGACATTTTATATAACCCATTTGTGACTATATGGTTGTGTATATAAAAGCACATATCTGCAATTGAAAGCTGACCACTGGTTAGTTAAAATTTTATGCATTTTCAGGTGAGAAATTTATGAAATTTTACTAAACCACACACACACAAACATATATGTAGGTACTACATAAAAATTGCAAAAAAAAAGTAAAAATAAAAAATAAAACAAAAGAAATATAAAATAGAGAAAAATAATTACTGACCAGTTTTTTTGACTCGTTAGTTTGAAAATTTATGTAGGTTTGCGAAGGTTTCTTAAGTGCGCCGCTTTAAATCAAAATAATAATTTTCGGTCAGAATGAACATTTTTTATTCGTTTAGTACAATTAATACAATAAACAATTTTTATTGACAAAAAATTATGAAGCTTTAAAGTTATTAACAATTTATTTTTCACTTGGTTTTCTTAACAAACTGATTTCTCGTAAACCGTTGATTAGAAATAGGTGACAAATGCTCATAACTTTTTTTGAGATTGAGAATAATAGTTTTTTCTTTTGAGAAATTTTTCGTAATTGATTTGGGAATTTAAGTATCTGGGGAAAAAAATTTTCTCAGCTAAAGAAATTGTTTAAATTCTAAAATGTTAATAAACAAAAAAAAATTTATATAGGAAGAAATTTTTTTTATAAAAATAAAAACACAAATTGTAAATCTTATTCCTTACCAAAAACTTGGATCAACCATCAGAAATCAATTTGTTAAGAAAATCATGTGAAAAACTTCAATTGTTAATAACTTTTATATTTGAGAATTTTTTTTTGATAAAACTTAGTGACTGTATAACTTGTTACTAAATAAATAAAAAAATGTTCATTCTGATAAAAAATTATTAATTTGGGTTTTTATATAATGTTTGGCACACTTGAGAAACCTTCACCCAGGTTTATATTAAAATTTTTTTCAGTATAAGAAACTTAATTACAACAAGTTAAGTCAAAATATATATAAAAATATTTTTTTTTACAAACAAAAAAGAACAATATACTATAAATTTTAAGTAGTGCTTCAAGCAACGGACAAAATTTATTAAGTATTTTCTTTACAAAATGTTTGTACTTGTAGCTTTCATTGAAATTTTATTTAAATATTTGTTGGCATTTAAATTTGAAGTGAAACAAAAAACAATATGCTTTTATATCTTCTTCTTGAAGTGTTATAAGCAAAATGCATTACGCACATACACATACACTTTCATACTCATACATATAAACAGCATACTGCTGCTTCCCACTTTTACTCAGAAAACTATAAAAGCTGTATGCTGACACCTCTGCATCTCTCGTAAACTTTTAAAATTAGTTTAAAAGCGAAAAAAAAACTTTTTTTATTTTATTTTATTTTTTGGAAAGTGCATTGAGCTCAGTTAAGTGAAAAAACACTTTTTTGACTAAGAAAAAGTTTCATACTGTATAAATGAAGAAATTGAACAATTTTGCTTTGAATTAATAACCAAACTCCAAAGCGTTGCTTTTGTTAAGAGTAATAAATAAAAAAAAAAAAAACAAACAAAAAGTTTCTGTATTTGAAGCAAGTTTTTCATGGAAGACCAAAATCTCTTAGTTAAATATAATACGGTGATAGATTTCTTAAGAAAGTTGAAGCATAAAAATCATTCAATTGAATTGAGTAGATTGCCGAAGAAGTTTTGTTATCAACTTAAGAGCTTGTTAGAAAAACAAAAATTAATCGAGTCAAATTAATACAATATTCAGAGCATTAGCGAATCCAAAACGATTTATTTTTCCAAGACTCTAAGCTTGTTCTGAGAACTACTACTCATGCATCGAAAAACATCCTGGATCCGATAGTGTTTCAGAGAATTTGATTTCTCGGCAGTAAATGTGACATAGACAAATCAAGTGTTCAATATGTCAATATCATAAGACGCAATAAAGTTCCATTCTGAATATTAGAACTACGCATAAAGAACAATTCAACTTAGATAATGGCCAAAATAATATTGTTTCAATAGCAGAATATCTATTAAGGAGGTAGTCCCCTAAAACAAAGCCTTTTTTTTGAGATTTTCTTTGCTGTGAATTTTAACTTTTTCGAACATTAAATTAGAGGTGGAAATTAATGGAAAAAAATTGTTTGTTGGTTTTCGATGATTTTCTTTTTTGGTAGAGCCGCCTGGACAGACCTTTGCTTATACCTGTTTGTCATTGTATCTTGACTTTGTAATATCTGGTAGCAGAAATTCAAGTCGATTCTTACAATATAGAATTTCCGCCATACTCGGAATTAGAATTATGATTATTCATCCATATTTAAACATATTCATATATAATTAATGTTACAAAACGAAGGTCAAAAAGTTCAAAAGTCCTCAGTTTTTTTTTTTTCATTCTGCAAGTATAAAATCCCAAGACAAACCAAATGTATACATATAACCCCTTAACCCTTTCAGTACATATTTTTAATCAAGCTCGAAATATAACTTTTGTATTGAATTTATATATACCTACAACTTCAACTAAAAAGTAAAGAAAGTTTAATAAAGTCACACCGTTGTTAATGGTTGAAAAATTAAACTTCTGAAGACAAAAATGGGTTAACACTTTTTCTACAATTTTTTGATTTTTATATTCTCTTATCTTTTGCAAACATAACAAATTATAGATTTTTTTTAGTAAAATAGTTTAAACAGATTTGATGAACAATTTTTCCACATAGATTTTTCATTCGATTTCAAAGATAAAAATTTTCAAAAAAAAAAAAAAAAAAACATAAGCACTAAATTTCAAATATTTGGCGACCAAAAATTATGAAGTAAACCTAACAGATCCGAGTATATACAATGTTATTAGTAAAATTTGAAAATTTGTATTGCATCTGTTTTATGCCAGATTAAAGTGAGTGTTACCGTATAGTATCAAATTACTGAAAACGTTAATTGAGCGCATTTTACTGTGTACAGTTAAAAGCATTGATATCGAAACTGATTGCGCATAAAGTCGATATTAATTTTACTCGATGCATTACGAGTTTCCTAAGTGGCCGCTCTATCCGTGCTGTTATAGATGGTATTACTCCTGCCTTTCTCCAATGTTTTTCCTTTTATTTATCAATGTTCTTCTCTCATTGACTAAGAATCCCATTTACTGCATTGCAGATGACAACACTATTGATGGTGACTAAATGTGTGAAGTTTTCATGTTTGTGCTGACTTATAATAAAACTAAACCACGCTAAAGGGACAAAATAAATAACTAACAATTAGTATTATACTTTAACTAATCTTCTTAAAATTAATTTTACAGCAACTGTGACATACAAATTGGTATCAGAAGATGATTATTTTTTATTACATGTTGCTCATACGCAGTGTGGTATATAGGGTAAATATAAAATGAAAGAACTAAAAGCAAAAATTTAGATTAACGAAAAATGGAAAACAGTAGAGTAATATGCCTCAAATTTATACAAGTTTTGTGCGTATCAAGAAGAGAGATTTTTCGTTTGTTAATTTTTAGAATCGAAAAATTCGATTAAAAACATATAAAAAATAGAACAAATTACTTTAGACAAACTTTTATAAAATTGTAAGCTTATGCTAGTTCTTTTTTGGACCAAAAACTATATATTTTAAAAAATACTTTAAGTCTTTAAAAAACGGCTAATCGATTTGAAAGAACAGTATACTACGCAGTATCAATTTTATTCAATGAAAATTTACAAGGAATTCAAATTATCCATCATTTGAATCGTCTTCGTTCTCCAGTGCAATGTCTTCTTAATTTTAGTTGTAGTATTGAATTTGTTCTTTGAAGAAATTTGCCGAAACAATTTTGGTTTTGTCATGAGGCATTTATAAAAATCAACGCAGTTATATTTCAAGTTACATTAGATGATCAGAGTCGCCTTCAAAGTTTCCACTTCTAATCGAGTTATGTCTGCAATTTGCATGTTTTTATACTCGAAATATGTAACCATTGTTCTCTCTGACGTTTTACATTGCGATTGATAAATTTGAATTTCGAAGAATTAAAAAATTATATTTTATATTTCTTTCTTAAATAAATAAATGCAGTATTTTGGTTAAAAAGAAAAGAAATGCGATATTGGAATCTAAAAAACGGTATACTACCGCGAAAAACTGTATAGATACGAACGTTACCTATAAGAGTAAAAAATGTTTCAAAAATATTTCGATTTAATTCCATGATTTCTGATTAAAAAACCATTCATAAATTCTCGCTATCATAGCTAAATCAATATTTGCTTGACAATCCCGTTTTGGTAAAATAAATTTTAACTTAGATAAGTATACAAAATATACAAGAACCAAATGCATAAATATTATTTCATCGTTTCAATTCCATTAAACCAGAAATGCATTTACACAATCACAGGAATTAGCTAAGATCTCAGCTGCGCGCACACATATCATCAACAATCGCAAATACTTAAGATATAGCACAATAAAAGCATGGAAATTTGGGCCAAAAGCTGAAACATACACACTCACTCACTCAAACAAAACTAAACAAAGAATACAACAAAACAAAAGCATTTTGAAAAACCGAATATGCTTAACTGGCACAATGACAACACAATGCGGCTTATGCAGCGAAAAGAAATGCAACAATAGCACATAGGAAAAGAATACACATTTTATGTAAGTGAAATTCAGATACACACAAACACACATACATATATACAAAAAGGAATAGCAGCAGCAGTTGAGTCTGTAGCCAAATGCAATTTCACACAGTGATGATGATATTGACGCTACAGCGCACGTTGTCATTTGTATTGTTGTTGCTTCAAAGTCACCATGAAGCATAACATTATTGTTACCGCAAGAAAACTCAAAGACAATCAAAAACGAGATGGTAAAATAAAAGTGTAAAATGAAAGCGACGAATACAACACAAAACAGAGCGTAAAACATATAAAGCAAAAGTAAATATTGAATACGCCGCGTCTATATCCTTTTGACCGATTGACTCATAAAAAAAAGCTGTATGAAAATACGGTCAATATAAAAGCAGCGCTGCCAAATGAGTGAGTGTGAAATGTAACAGTGAGAAAGAGAAAACAAATATGAAAGAAAGAGCGTAAATCAGCTATGTTAAAGCAAAAGCTTTTCACCACTGAAATAAAAGTAATTGTTGCCGGTTTTGAAACCAAAGTAGAATAGGAAGAATAGGTAGAAAAAGAATAAGCAAAAGACAAAAACACATTCCCTGTGCACATTTTGAAACAGAGTTTGCTCACTCAATGTGTTGTGTCCTCAATGTTGACGATTACAGCACACTTCGCTGCTTTGCCTTCTCTCGAATATACTTGAGCATGCAAACCTCCCGCTTACCCCACAAATGGACGTCATAACAAGGTTGTCACAAGCGTTAGCAGTGCTGCAGCGTCGAAGTTTACAATGCCGCGGAGATTTCATAATGTAGCAGCAAAACACATACAATTCACACACACAGAGGAACAGAAGAGTAACATGAAAAATTGATTCACACGACGGGGTTAAGGATAAATGCTAACTTTGAATTTTCTTTTGGTTTTTCGCTTTACAATTTTTCTGGTTTTTTTTTTTTTTTGTTATTATTATTTGCATGCTTTTGTTAATTTCCTGCGCCTTTTCAACGGCTTTCATTATTCTGGTTTTGCTCTGGTATTTTGCTTACTTTTTTTTTTTTGGTTCCTTGTTGTTCGAAAATTACTCAATCCGCATCCAAATAAATTTAGTAAGTAGCGTTTATTCAAAGTGCAAAGAGTGCAGGGAAAGAAATTGCAGTTGAACTGAAGAAGAGAAAGGAGGTTTAGGTTCAGAAAGTAATGGTTGAGAGGTTTATTTTATTTCCCTCTGCCTACTACTGCATTATGCGCTTGATTTGTGTTTATTTTGTTGGTACTGAATCTGACTCATGTTCTGGCTGGCTCACTGCTGAGAGTATTAAATTATAATTTTTCGTGCATGCGAGCATAAATATTTCAATTTTCTATTTTTGGCGTGTAAAATTAATGCTGCAATTGTATATGAACTTTTGAACTCTTCTCTTTTGTGGTTTATACACAGCACAGTTATACACTGCTGCAAGTTGAGAGTTGAGACTTTGAGTTCTTGATGCAAGATCAGAGGTAAATGGTAGTGAATAATATCATAAAAGTACTGTGCCAGAAAAGAAGAAGAAACACTTTAGGAAGTGCAATTTCATTGTATGGAATAGTAAATGGTAGCGTTAACCCAGCAGGAAATAGAAAATTTTATGGAGATGTCATGTAGTATGACCTCAATTAGCAGCATGCTGTATTTCTTTGTAATTTGCGTTTAAAAACATGTCAACCACAGACTTTTCTGTTGGCAATAAGTTTTTGAAGTTTTGTTTACTTGATTGTAGAAGAGAATGGAAGATGAAAGAGAAGAGGAATAATTACATAAAATTCATTTAATTTGTGTTCGAAAACCAAAGCAATTAATTTTTTCTAAGAATGCAAAATATTATTTGTATTATGTTAGTTCTAGATTATACACACGTTTGAGAAAAATATGAATCACACATTTAAATATGAGATACTTCGACCCTAACAGCAAAATGAACATAATCACCATTTTTCGAAAATCCTTTTTTTTTATGAAAAATTAGACTTTAGTGCAAGCAGTATCTTTCCACAAATTTATGGATGCCCATTTTCAATGATTCAAAAGAAAATTATTTGGGAACTTTTAATTTTCCATATAACTACCGGCGTACAATAAATATATAAAAACTTTTTTTTCAAAATTTATATTTTTACGCTTACATTAATTTGGCGGTTAGAGAGAGGTCCATGTTGTGCAACCTTCAACCACAACTCGTAATATTAAACTTCACTTCATTTCAATTCTCTTATAGTAAAATTTACAAAGCAAAGCAAACAACTACGGCACATTGTTTACTACTACTCATTTTGGTAGACTTCACTCTCTCAAAATTGTTCCTCTGAGAAGCCATGATGCAATCAAACAGATCTCTGGTTCTTTAGCACCAATATAATTTGCTGGTTGAATACAGAGATACCAACTCATTTTTTCTTTCTCCCCGATAGCACTCGAAAAATTCCTGCGATTTTCGCTCGAATTCTCGCATCGATATAATTTCAGACATGGGCTTTCTTTTGACTCAAATAAAAAATGGCAAAAAAAATGTTGAAAAAAACGGGTTAAAAGTTTTGATTATCGGTTTTTAACATATAAAATATATTTCATCTTCTTTATGAAGGCTGATCGTAATTTGTAAGTTAACAGATTAGTTAGCAAGGATTAAGAGTTATTAATCAGAAGGTGCTGGACTAAGGCATAGCTTTCTGAACGGTCGAAATGGAAGCCGAAGCTCCGCGCATCGGTTTTGGCTTGACTGACACTCGGCGATATAATCGTAAAAATATGGAAAATTGCGTAAGTTAAACGTTATACATTACATAAATGTGGGAAGGGAGCATAGCGAACCTGCTAGAAAGGCAACCCGAACTGGACGAATACAAACAGACAAGCTTCCATTCGTGTAGCGTCAGTTAAGTTAAGAAGTCGCACAGAGTCGTGCGCAAGTGTAATTCAAATTCCTAATATTCATTTAAATATTTTCATAAACACATAAACGTGTAATTTTTAATTTCATTAATTAATAAATATTACTAAACATTGAATTCCACATAAAATTTTACAAAAAATATTTTACAGACTTATATGAGTAAAAGCTGAACGACTTCAAATTCCCCGCAAAAAGCTCATTTGCTCATTCCCCGATTCCCCGCACCCAGTAAAACTCCCCGCAAATCGGAGAATTCCCTGCAAGTTGGCATCGCTGGTTGCATATTGCATTAAAAACAACAGTTATGCATAAAAAATAGAGTAAGAAAAAGAAAAGGAAACTCAGAGTAAAACTGAAGATACCAGGGATAAAAAATTGACACGTTTTTATTCATTCATGCTTCGTTGAACTCCACAACGGGGTAAAGGGCAGTATAAAATGCTTCCATTGTTGAAAACTTAAAGTATAGCCTTGGATTAGGTTTCTTGTTAAATTTGCGTTAGTTTTCTTTAAATCCTCTTCATGCAGATTTTTTTAACGTACCCTTTGCATTAATTATGGGTTCGAGTCAATGTATAATTCTACATTTCCAAAGCCAAAACTATTTCCATTTCGGTTAGATAATCACCTGTGCAGTATAGACTTGAAAGCTAATGTGCTGGATATCCTGTTGCCTAGCCACCAAGCTTTGATTTACAAACACATTTATATTCAACCCCCACTTAATTTCATATATTGCTTGCGGGGACCAGCAGAGCATACATTTATTTTTCTTTTTGTTAATATTTTTAAAAAACGATATCACTGCCATAATTGCCCACGAATATGCGTGAGTGGTTGATGCTTTGCTGATTCTAGTAAAGATGTTTATTTAGTGAGCATTACCCCTAAATATTAAAACCAATTATTACACTGTACAACGGCCAAAAAAGCTCAAGAGTTTTGAAAGTAAATCTTATATAATTCGAGTACGCTGAACATGATGTCGTTTTTAGTTTTTCTCTATTACGTTTAATTTCTTTTTTATAACAGCTTAAAAAAATCATATATGTATAAAAACACTGCACAATGGAATTGACTAAAAAGAAAAGCTCAAGAGTTATAGAGAAAAACTAAAAACGCCATCATGTTCAGAATACTCGAATTATATAAGATCAAGAGCTTTTTTTTTTGGTAAATTCCGTTGTGCAGTGTTATTTATAGGATTTTATTTTTTTGCTCAGGTATAAAAATCATTAGATGACATTTTTTAACCTTTATTTTCCTGCTCGGGAATAAAAATTAATGTTTGAGTTTGAGTTTTATTTAGAGGTACCGTTAGTACAGCAATCACAACTATAGAGCGCAAGTTAATGGAAGTGAACTACATCTTAGAAAGTGTTTTTACCGACGCCAATCGTCCTTTAAGTTTCAAACACAATTTTCTAAGATATCCAATTCCAAAGCCTAACTTACTTACTTGGCTGTCTTTTCGATTCTATTTAGGTGTCTCCATTAAGTGAAGAATCCGGTGACAAGAGTCTCAAGATAAGGAAAATTTATTTATCTTCGTGTTCACAATAAGAAAGCTATATGGCGTTTTGAGTTTTTCATTTAGAAAAATAAAACCCAATCATTAATTTTTATTCCTGAGCAAGAAAATAAAAATCAAAAAATAATATTTGTTCTTGAGCTAAAACTAAACACAAACATTAATTTTTCTTCTCGAGAAAAAAAATAAAAATCGCAAGAAAATAATTTTTTTTGGTTGAGCAAAAATATAAAAATCAAATTATAATTTTTATACTAGACAGAAGAAATAATTATTAACGATGATTGAAAAAAAAAAAACAAAATCACAAAATAATTATTAAATTTAAATTTTTTGTTATTGCTTATAATGATTACGGTCCCTGGTTAAAATATAAATACTATGAATTCCAATATCACTCAACGAAAACCAGCTGTAATGATTGATGAATTGATAATTCTCACTGCGCTTAATTCTAAAAATCAACTCTTTTCAAATGAAACGAGCTTTGTTCAAGTTTTATTTGCGTAATTTTCTGCTGTCTGGCAATCAATGATGTGCAATTTATTTTTTCTAACTTTTACGCGCTTTTCTTTTACTACTTTTTCTTCTTTTTCTTCATTAAAATTCCCCCTAAAAATAAATTTCCAGTTCTTTCAACTCGAAAACATTTTCATTTAACCCCGAAGTGACTGTTTTGCAGTTAACGTAAAATTTTTTATTAAAATTAAAAACAAAACAACAATTACAACAATGTTATAAAATATACATGAGTTTCTATTTGCTACTATTTTCCCTATATAAAAAAATGTAGTACTTTTTTTTTGGTTCTGGTTGTTGTTGTTATTGCGGTATACTGAAATAAAATTCAGGCGCGTTACTAATTTCTAGAAAATTTTTTACATTCACACATACACTCAAATAACGACACAGTTAAATTACACTGTAACAGACTAGAAAAGGTGAAAGAGTGTAAAATAGAGAGAGGATGCGAGTGAAGAAAAAAAGAACGCAAATCACCAAAAGCGGAAAACTTGGCAATGATGAAGATGTACTTGATGTTGTTTTGTGAGCGTGTGTAGTGAAATGTGACACATGAAAGGTATGAGAGTAGAACATACGTATACAAAAATGAAGAAACGATTACAAAAAAAAATAAAAAAGAAAACAAAAAAACGGCACAACATGAAAGAAAAAAGAATGTGACTTGTTGGCGGCGGTTTATAGGGTGATAAATTTTTCTACAAAACATATGTAAAAGCATAGAAAAAGAAATTGCAAACGAGGAAATGCTGAAGGTAGGAGGTTGAAAGAGGTGAGAGAGAAAGTAGCAACAAAATATTCTTGTATGGGAGCTAAAAGTGTAGATGTAGTGAAAGACGTGGAAAATCGTAATTTGCTAAAGGACACTGGCGCCGGATGCTAATGTCTGCAGCGACCGTGAAGTGCTTTAGCTTCTGAAAAATAAACATACACATGCAAGTTTGTGTTTCTGTATATAAATAGTAGCTATGTACATGTTTTCTTTGTTTGTTTGCCTATGCACAAGTATGTAAGTAATTTGTGAGCAATTTTCCGTTGCTGGCTGTCGTTTGCTGCTGTGTTACATGCAGTTGAGATTTTTTTTTTTTTGTAACATGCTTTTGCATGTAGTTTTTAATTTTTCCATTTTTTTTTTCTTCAAGTGCACTTGAAAATATTTTTCTAATTGCTGCGCAGGAAGCGGCAGAGGAAAGGAGGCTGAGAAGTGCAGCACTTGTAATCCAACGCTCTTTATTATTTTGAAGCATTAAATGCTAAATTTAAATTTCGATTTCGGATTTATACAGAACAAAAAAACAAGAAGAAATTTGCTTTTAGTTTCAATTCAGTGTTTAGAATTTCAAGGTTAGAAAATTAATGCTGGAATTTACAAGAAATCTTAAAAAACGAGAATTAGAAAATATTTGGAATTTACTCTTAGTCAAATTCTAGAAAATAAAATTTACTAGTACCTATATATGTATATATAAAAATATGTATACCCAGTTATTTCAACTTTGACATAAATTCTTTTTGGAATTTGAGATTTGGTTAAAGTCCTATGCATTGACTTTTAATAGCAATAAAAACAAAACGTACTTGAAACACTTTCGTTGTCTGCATTGCAGATAAATCATAAATTTTATGGAGCCCAAAAAATTTCAGTGCTTTTAAGGACTCCATAAAAGTAGAAGAATATTGTTGTATAAATTTAACTATATACAATTTATCAGATTTATATCAAATAATTTTGCAAGCGATAAATTTTTTTTAAACTTATGTATGTACATCGTAAATGCGTTTGTAAATAATATACTAGTATTTTAATTAAATTAAAAGCAAACAAATGTTGTTGAAATAAAATGTTATAATTCGGTAATTTATACATACACAAAAACAAAAGCAAAACTAAAGAATTCAAAATATTTGGAATTTATGTTGACATTAGTGAAAAAAAAACTGACAATTGCAATTACAATTGTAATATATTCCATAGAATAACAGCAGCAACTGAAAAATGCCAACGACAGCAATAGCAACAGCAAAAACAACAAAAAAGGCAACAACATAATCAACTTAACAAGATTAATTTTGTAAAATGGCAACGCATCAACAAGAAAATGCATGAAAAATGTATGTAGAAAATTAGTAAGGAAATGAATGTTGTACATGATTATAGGGTATAAGCACTGAATATTGGCTAAATTTTGGTTCATTTTTCTTTATATAGAAAAAGTAATTTATATGTGTCGGTTTTGGTGAATTTATAAAGACAGAAGATTAAATTGAATACAGCCTAATTAAGTTAAAAACTTTTCAGGGTATTTTATACTCTTGAATGTTGACAATTGCTTAACAAAAAACAAAAAAATGCCATGTAAAGAAATTTTTGATGTCACTTTGTCTGGGTTTTGGTACGTTTGCATTTTTGTCAATGATGAAGATGTTCATGTTGTTCCATATGAACGCATGTAACTACTACAAACTGCAAAAGAACCAACAAAAATCATGTGGTTTTTTGAAGGTTTTTATATTGCACTGAAAATTCTCTGAAAACATACGAAAGTAATCTCTTATTCCGTGTTTTCAGTTTCTATAAACGACTCGATTGGTTAATTTACTCCAGTTAAAGCATTATCTTCCATATTTAACGAATTATTTCCCATATTACTATTTCAATACTTTTTGCATTGTACGAAATGACGTAGGACTTGTATATGATACCTGAGAGGAAAGTTTAGTATATGCAAAAAAAGCAGAGACGCTGGCTTTCTTACTAAAGCGTTTGAGATAAAACTGCAAGAAGTCGACTCTCTGCTTTATTGTATGTAGCCGATTCTCATATCACTTCGTTTGCTAAATACTGACAACAGCATAACTTCGCTTCTCATAAGTTTCGTATGAGAACAACGACAACGCGATTTCCGTTGAAAAATTTTCGATTCACCCTCGTTAAAGAAGTTTCATTTCAAAAAGACTAGTGAAAGAAAAATACACATGGGATACTAAAGCGCGGTTCACGCAAAATTTGCACGCAGGAAAGTTGCTGTATCTTTTTAACCAGAACACTCAGAATAACAAATAATGCATTAAATGATAAGTTTAATATTGTGTTTTAATACTATAATATTAAAAGATTTAAATTTTTTTGTTGTGCAAAAAGTTCCGGGTATTCCTTTTAATGGACCCCATCAACCTTTGAACATCTGCTCTGGATACTTTTGCGGCTATTTGATTCCAGTTTAGTAACATTAAATTCACATTTTTGACAATACCAGTATTTTTGTTCAACTTATATTTTGTAATAGCCCAGTATTTTTCGATCGGTCGAAGCTGGGGGCAATTGGGTGGATTCATTTATTTGGGCACTACATCTACTTTATTTGTCTGATACCAATCCATGGTTTTCTTAGAGTAGTGGCAGCTGGGTAAATCAGGCCAAAACTTCACTGGCGAACGGTGGTGACGAACAAATGGCAATAGTCGTTTCGAAAGGCACTCTTTGATGTAAATATCAGACGTCATAGAAGAGGATGTCACAAATGCCCTGGATTTGAGACCACAGCTGCAAATAGCCTGCCACACCATTGCTTTCTTTGCAAATTTATCCATTTTTATGTACTTGAATTTTGAGGGTACATTACCACGATTCGTTGCCAAATAAAATTTTTGACCTGGAAGCTGTTTAAGATCAAATTTTACGTATGATTCGTCATCCACAAAAATGCATCAATTGAATTTGGTCAAAACATTATTATAAAGAAGACGAGCACGTTTTTTGGCCAGCAAATTCTGTTTGTCTGTTCTATTTGGATATTTTATAGCACTATAGCACTTTAGCCCAGCTTTTATGCGTATTCGTCTAGCAGTACTTTTGCTGGTATTGAATTTTTTGGCACGATCGCTATCCGATAGTCCGGGATTGCTTTGGATGGACCTCAAGATCTTTGCCTTTAATTTTACGTTGGTGGTTCCCGTTTTGTTCACAATTTTTTTACCTCTTTCAACACTAAGTGTTTCTTTATATCGTTTTATAACTCTACATACCGTTCTTTTGGAGATATTTAACACTTTGAACCAGACCACGGCGGATGTTCAATAAATTTGTTCACAATCAATTTTCTATTTACAGCTTCCATTGTGCACACAATCACCAACTTGCGATCAATTAATATGAAAAATTTATCAACTAACGGTAACGGTATTGTAAACAAATCCCAGTAAAAAATTTGTTGTTCTTATGACTAGGGAGACGACCTCGATAGCCTAGTGGATAGTGCACTAGACTTTCATCTGGGAGGTTCGGGTTCGATTCCCGTCTTCGTCTGGTGGTTAATTTTCATTACTTTCTTATATTCACTATCAATATGAAGTGTATGAGAATTATAAGATAGTGTACAAGTACACACATTGGTGGTAATGGCAAAACCACCAAGCCGATAAAAAATTGCCACACCGCCGTTCGGAATCGGCGTTAAACTGTAGGTCCAACTATGTGGTATCACAATGGGCCGTTCAGGCCTAAGTGTGTCTCTCGACAGCCACTCCAACCTAACCTATGACTAGGGGCGACGTGGTGACCACAACAAAGCGTGCCAATTTGGCGTGAACCGCGCTTTATATTGTACAATAAATAATTTGGTTACTATTGTGTACAAAAGACATGAAAGGTTGATGATTTTTGAAAATAACAAGGTTATGAAAGTGGGTGCTGATAGAAATCGAGAAAAAAAAATTACACGGGTCTTGGCGTTTTAAAAGTATACGTCAAAGTTTTTTTTTTACGTAGGCCCAAAGTTTGCCCATTTCTAATAGATTAAGTATAATAAACCATAAGGTAACTTATTAGTTTTGCATCAGAGCTTGTTTGTATGTTCAGCAATTTATGGTAGAATTTTCCGTAAAATATTTTCTTCCTATATAATAACCCTTTGGCACCCACTATTATGGGTCTTTTTTGCCTTTCTCGAAAAAGTTTGTTTTTTGACCCATAACGAGGGTTGATAGAGGGTTAATATGTTCAAGAAATATGTACAGCTCATGAAATTTTACTATAGGTCACTGAACAACAAAAATCTGTATACTTGACTTTAGTAAAAATAAACCCAAATTCCAAAAATGTTTCAAATTTTCACCTATTATACACAGTGAAAAAGTGTGTTTTTAAAAGTATTTTATAAACTAAAAGTTTATTTTACATTGCAAAAATTCAAAAATGAAAATATTTTTCTTGAATTCTTACTTCTTTCATGCATTTTGGTTATTATAATGTACAAAATTCCAAAAGCTCTACAGCCTTTCCCAAAAACTACTTTCATAATTTTTTTGATTTTTATTCTTTACAAAGTCCGAATCTACGAGAATAAAACTACAAACAATTTGCGAAGAAAGGATTAAACAGATCATAATGACGGAAGAATTTTTCAGATTGGCGAAGGTGTAATTATCTCTCAGATTTCTATAATGGGCAAAAACAATCTCAGGGTGGGGAATGCTCATACGTAAAAATTCCGACTAAATTCTCAAAAATTAAAAAAGAATGAATTGTAAGGCTTGCTAAAATATTGAATTGACCAAGTTCGTGATACTAGTAAACTACAAATTTTTATCTAGTAAAATAAAATATACAATTGATCAATAAAAATACAAAAGCACAAACATACACATACACATACACACCACCTACATAAGCACACACATTCATACATACATATGTGATTATATACGAATGAATAGGCTACAACTATGATAATAAACGGCAGCAAAACGTTATCACACGCACTTTAATTAAATCAAAATCACAAATAAAATGGTTCAAACTATTAAAACACAAGTGATAGAGAGAGAGAGAGAGAGAGAGTAGTGAAGTGTGTGGAAAATTGAGCATTGTGGGGAGTGTAAAAGAGCGCAAAACCACTTAAAGCCAATTTACTAGCAAATTAAGCAATTTTTGTCGCATGCGAGTCAGAAAAAACCACGTCGAATAAAATCAATCGAAAAAAAAAATCAAAAATAGTATGTGGTTTTTACTTTGATTTATTTTTTATTGCTGTAGGAGTTAATGTGTGCATGTGTGGGTATAAAAATAATTTGTGATAGATAATTTTTGGGATTAAATATTATATAAGTATATAGAGAGAAAAAATCAATGGTTAGCTCAACTGTAACTATGTACTGCATTTTTTCAATCATCACAAAGTAGCAACGACGTCATGTTGTTGTAATATAATAAATCATGTTTAATTAGCGTAATGAGGAATGGCAGACATGTGTGCACACAGAAAGAGGAAGTGAGCACAGGAGAAGAAGAAAGGAGATAGAGCAAGAGAGAGCGGAAGTGAAAGAGATTGATATACAAAGCTCAATTACGGCTTAATTAAAATATAACATAAGAGAAAATCTATTTATATATTTCAATATAATAATTTACAGCAAAAAAAAAAAAGAAAAAAAGGATCCTGCAAGCATTTTCTATTTACGTTTCCGTGCGTATATTTTTATGTAAAATATTCAAGCATTTTTACTTTTTATTTTATCCTTTTTTCATTGTACAAACTATGCAATTATTAATTTTTGTAGTGACATGGCCTGCAAGAGAGCTGCAACAAAATATTGCAAAATTTCAATCATCAAAGTAAAAATTTTTACTTTCTTCTTTTTGTGATTTTTATACGATTGTTGTTGTTGCTGACCTCAATTTTTGCTGCTCTCTTTTGCTTTACTCTTCGATGTACAATATTTGTGAATATTACATTTTGCACTTTAATTTGACCATGTCATGCATGCATATTTTGCAATTTCATATATTTCAGATGTTGCACTTTTACGCCATCCAAATGAAAATTAATACATATATTGTCAAAGCTCAAGGGAGATCTAGATAACCAAAAAAAATGTAAAAAATATATGAAAAACTAAAAACTAATCATAGTGTTGTCAAAAAAAAAAATAAAAAAAAAAAAAAAAAATGAAGTAGTTACAAATGCGACATTTGTATTGCATTTTGATGCTATTGATGACTGCTTGACTGCTGCATGTAGCGTACAGAGCTTTAACTGTTTGATATTTTGGCAATGTCTTCATATCTTGGGTGTGTACATACAGTGCACTTTTACAAAATTAGAGAAATATATTTGTAATATACTCGAGTACTTTTAAACATAGAGATATCGATGCAAGTACTACATACGTATATTTTTGTGGTTGAACAAAGGCGCAAAATTGTACATGCTAATAAAAAATTTATGAAATTATGTTATCGATTTTTGTTGTGTCGGTTTTGCTATTATTGCTATTGTTTTTCCTTTGTATTGTTGTTGTTGCTGCTGCTACTTTTGCTGTTAATATTATCATGCATACATTTGTATATTTATATTCATTTGGGAAATAAGCAAATGAAAAGGGTTATACCTTATACATTTATATACATTTACTTTATTAAGACAATGTTGTTTGGTGATTTTGGAGTAAATTTTAACTGAATTTTTGTCCATTTTAAATGAGAAAAAAGAATAATACGGCTGTGTGTGTGAGAGAGAGAGAGAGAGAGAAAACTAATCTAACAGAGCGTGCTGGAAATATCAAAACAGATATTAAATTTGCAGCTGGTTTTGGTTATATATATGAAACTCGAACCTGGATGACTTCGAGACTAATAAGGTTCTATGCTGCATAACTAACTCGTTGAAATGTTTAATCGAAAATCAAAATCGACGGAGATACAAACCGCAAATTTTTTGTTTTTTAATTACACTGCCCTGCATGGATTTTGCGAATAAGATGATTCCTAGTGTTTCCGAATGAATTTTTTTGTGCTGATCACGAATCTGGGATCAAAAACTTTCCATCACGTCACATTTTCGAGAAAAACAGCGTTTTTGGCCATTTTTGAAAAATTGTGGAGCTGAACCCTGACGTGCTACAAACTTCGCCAATATTAGAAATTAAAGCCTACGAATTTAGGGTGTAAGATAAAATCAGTTCTTCGTACATTTTTTTCGTGCACCCCTAGGCACCCCTAGCGCATGCGACCATGACTTAGGGATCATTTGAAAGGGTATAGTTCAGACTATAATTTCTGATATTAGCGAAGTTTGTGGCACTTCAGGCTTCAGCTCCACAATTTTTTAAAAATGGCCAAAAACGCTATTTTTAGGGATTTCAACCTTTTTTTTTCTCAAAAATGTGACGTGATGAAAAGTTTTTGATCACAAATTCGTGTTCAGCATGGAAAAATCATTTGGGATCAATAGAAGCCATCTTATTCGCACAAGAAAAATTTAAATTTGCAGGGCAGTGTTATTAACAGTTAACGGCGTAGCAAAGGGAGATGAAGTAAAGGAGTGTTATTCGCAATAAAATCAGTAAAGATAGGGTGCCTTATTTCAATTGTCTTTGAGAACTGTCGGTAATATGTCTTTGCGTTGCGTTTGAGACTCGAATAATGTGAGGTAATAAGCTGCTCTCTGAGTAAAAACTAGTAGAAAAGTTAAACTTATTCTAGCCAAGTATCGATGCAGTCAATCCTTGATCGTGCCAATGGACAAACTTTATGTGTTTTAATCAAGTATTTATTAATAAGTACTAATAATGTTCAATATAGCTATAAATATATTTTAAACAAAAAAGAAAGAGCAAGTGACGGAAGAGCGAGGGCATATCCAGACAGTTTTTTCAGTAGCTAAATACAGAAAAAATAATTAAAAAGGAAAATGTTTTCAAAAGATATAAAAAGTCATGAATGCAAAAGTTCCCTTCACTTAACTTATTAAGAACTGGAGCTTTACCGTACACTTGGTCAAAGCCCGTACTGTTATTTATACCATGTTCCAATTGAGCCGAAATTGCGCGGTTTCGGCAAATGTTTTCGATCGACACTGCAATCTTTCACATTGTGAAGCTGGTTTCGATTATGGTTTCGTTTGACAGTACATTGTTTATTTCTTGTTGTAAAATGATAAATAAAAAAAAAAAGTATACATATAGAAGAAAACGTCAATTCTTATGTATCTTGTTTCCTTCAACCGCAGTCACTATGCAGCTCCTTTTTTATTTGTTCATATGTATGACCGTTTTTCTCCCCTACGAAGCTCCTCCACCTTATCTGCCAAACTTGGGCTATGAGCTCTTCTTCCAGCGCACTACAAAAATTACTTTTTTTATATTTTCGTTTTTCCATATTAATCAAGTTGTAAGCAAAACATAAATGTCAAAATAGAGTGCATTCATTGTAATATTCATTTCAGTGAACACATTCAGGGTTGCATTAGATTCTTGCGTGGTTTCGACTGTGATTTCGTTTAAACCACCTCATTTCCGTGGTTTCATTTGACATACTTTTATATAACGAAATTGAGCATTTCAGCGCAGTTTCAGCCGAAACCACGCAATTTCGATTCAGTGGGAACATAGTATTAGTCAAGCAGATACGACCATCAGTATTGCACTGCTTGAGATATGTCCCCTGTAACTAGTTCTGATCTAGATGAAATCGAACTCTTTGCATATTAAAAAATTTGGTCTTATAAATGCTGAGACTTGAATAGTTTTGTTAGGGCTTTATGCTTCACTTAGAAACTGCAGAACATAGATGACCCCGAACTCAGCCTGTGAAATATCATAAAATAAAATATACATTTTAAATAATATTTTTTTTTGTAAATATTTAAAATTACAGGAAATAAAAAAAAAAAAAAATAGTCGCAGAAGAAAGAAGAGATTTAGAAAATGATTAGAGCTTGAACAATAATTAATAAAACTGAAGTAGATTCGAATCTTATGAAGCGATAATTATGTCGATTTTATATGATTACAAACTTGAAATATGACATGAAGCATAGTATGTTTATATTCGTGGTTGAATTCAGTCAGTCTAAAATCATATTTATTTTTTGCCTATGGTTAAGTCCTTGGGATAAGACCTAATGTCCATTTTACGGGTTATTATTATTGGGGTAGCGCACTGCGACCTTTAAGATCTATTGTGCCATTTACGGGTTATAGTTTTACTTAAAGTCAAACATTTCCTCAACCATAGTTTCGATCGAGCTGAGCTATATACCATTGCTTGACGTTTTTTAATTACTCATCCAACTATGTTAGATATGGCTGTTGAAAGTTAAATTTTGCTGTGATTTTTAGGAAATTTTGACACAAGTCGTAGGCTAAGTATTTCTTCCTCAAAAAAAAGGTATTAATAAATTACAAGAATTATTAAAATGTCAGATGATCATTTAAATCTCTAATTCTATTTAGAATATTAACATTTGAATCAACATTTTTACAAAAACCTTAAAAATAATCCAGGTAAAGTTTACAGAATTTTTCGATTTGCATACAACTTTATTAAAATCATTAAAATGGGGCCACATTCGACTCTTTTTTCTCAATTCGTTCTGGCGCAATATTTAAAGTAGATATATTCTTGTGATCAACATTTCATCAAATTCTTCAAATTAAAGAATCAATTTAGGTCATATAAGCGGCCTCAACGTGTATCGATGTGATAAATACAGCACAGTTGCCTACTCCAATACTCGTCATTTCCAGTCAATTTTATGCTTTAATTTTTCATTCGAAATGCTGAAGGTAAGTTCTCTTCACTTTGCTCTAAGTACTCTAAAAGTCATTTCAAAGCATTTTTTCGCCCGAATGGGTTCACTCAGTTGCATGCACGCACTCTATGATTTAACTACTGGTAAGGCATAAATCATCGGCTAATCGTCGTTTTAACTGACCGTATGCCTCTTCGTAAACTATGGTGCTAATATCCGACTAACCGATGACTGTCACCTAACAATCGCCAACTAAAACGAAGAAATTCCCACAACAGCAGAGCAACTCGTTACCCGACTATCTTTGATATACTAAATGAATCCATCAATATTATAGTTAATTCTATTTTTACCGTTTTTCCAGCCAATGCATTTAATGCATTTTCACTCCTACTTCCGCTATCTATGACAGACAGAATCATTGAATTGTAATGAATTTATTAATAGCCATTAAATTTTACTATTTTCACTTTAAAATGTTTGCTATACTGTATAGTATATTGTAGCAAAGTACAAACATACGATATGCAATAAAGCTTTTTATCTCTGCAAGGTCAGTCAAACTTTAATGTAAGCGCTGTTGAGGGTTAAAAAGGGACTGACATCTGAGCATGAATCAACAAAAAAGAGCCCACTATGGTAGTTAATAAAAGTTATGTCAGATGATACGATAAAAAATAAATTTTCTTCTAACAAAAAAATTAAAATTTTGAATAAAGTTTTCAGAACTACTGCTACTTTTACGCTTTTATGAGAAATTAATAAAACTCCTTACCATTATTTCATTATAAATAAAAACAGAATAAAAAAAAGAATAAAAAAAGAAAAAAAAAATATTTTCTACCACCAATTTACTTCATTGCGTTTCAGTGCCAGTACTTTATCAAAAAGTTTAAGGTTATTTAGTTATTTCTCTTTACAAAACAAAAATTTTCCAATTGCTTTATAATTTTGACCAATTCAAAAGTTTATACCCGCAAAAGTATAAAAGTATATAATTGGGGGGCAACAACAACAACAACAGCAAAAAAAAAAAACTGAAAACAAAAAATGAAACGTTGAACTCAAGTAAAAAATCAACCAGAAATAAAAAAAAATAAATTGAAGCAGTGTTGCCAAAATCAAACACGAGAAGGAAAAAAAAAACGTCGGCGCCCACCTTGAAATAAGGTGAGCTTAAGCCAACATAAATTTAATTTGCCATGTCATGCCAACAATACAGACACACACATACACACGTAAATAAACTAGTAGCAGTAGCTAACAAAGTCACAAGAAAAAACCAAGTCAAAAAAATAAAAAAAAAAAATATTTGAAATAAAAATTGCTAGCTAGAAGAAAATAGCCATGTGACTAACACACACATTCAAAGAAAAAATCATGCACACGAAAAAAAGGAGCGCAAGAAAAAATATGAGAATAAAACATTTTGGTGGAAAAGGAAATGAATTGGAAATGGTTTTTTAAGGAAAATGCGGTGAGTGGCGCTTGTGCTCTTTTTTTTTTGGTTGTGGTTTTGGTTGGAGGACTCTGACTCTGGGTAAAACGATAAGGCTCACACACACACCAACAAAACACATACATACATTTATAAGTAGTGGAAAAAAATGTAAATTACTTTATGACTGCAGAAACATTGACTTTGACTACTACTACTACTACCATACAACAATAAGTATAAAATACACGCACACACACATTTCCAAAGCAACACCACGAAAATTTTACAAATAACAAACACAAAGGTAACATTTCTGTTAAGAAATTATTTTTATCATAACAACAAAAACACCAACAACAACATTATTATTGTTACTTTTTATTGTAGTTTGCATACATACAAACAAATAAAGCAAAATAGAACGAAAAAAAAAAAAATATGAATAGTGTCACTAAAATTTATTGCTTGCGACTGCGACATAATATTATTATTATTTATTTTCATTTTATATTACTTATATCATGCGGAAAAAAGAAAAAAAAGCACAATAAAATATAAACTACTTTGAATGTTTTTAATGTTAGTCTGGAACGACTTCCTTTGCACACTATAATAATATACAAGTACTATGCTCTTAATAATTTAAAAATACAGACTAATTAGAAATTCGGTATATAAAACGGGGCAGGATTGGCTGGGTTCTACGAAAATGTTAGGTTGATACAAATAGAAATTCTCAGGGCAGCCTGTAAAAAGGAAAAACGGCTAACGTAATCAATTGATACCTATTTGGCAGAACAGAGTTGGAGAGTTTTGTTATCGCATTTGATCTTCCACGGAACTAATCATTCACTTAAAAATTTCGTTTTAACTCAGGTTTATTTATTTTTTTTAAATTTTTGCTCTTGCTTGTTTTTCTGAGGTAGAATAGTAAGAAGTTTAAAGATATTATAGACCCATGCCTTAGAATTACGGAGCCAGTCTGAAATTTGTAAGAGCTTGACGCCTGATTAAACCGTGTCCAATTTCAATACTGAATTGTTCATCGAGTCTGGCTGAGCAATCAGCAAATCATAGATTACATTATATTTCAAGGTCTTTCCTAGACTGAACGCATAAAACTTATAAGCAATCTGCAAGTTGGAAAGAAGAAGTGAAACGAAAAATTTTAAATTCGGTATGAAAAAATTTTCCTTATTTAGATACAAGAAATTAATGTTTGTGCTCGTGTGAAGCTGGAAAAACTGGTAGCAGGAAATGAGAGAAATCAAAGCTTAATAACTCTTGATGTCATAAATGCGATGCATTAAGCTGTTCAAAATAAGGAAAGCAAAAAACTCTACCGAGAAAGAGTGGAAGTTGATCCGTAAAAGGAGTATAAATTGATTAAAGCTACAATTCATTGGTTTTGGGAGTATAGCCAATTGAGATGGGTCAAAATGAGATGGGTCAAAACACTTCCATAACATCTCTAGAATATGTATGTTAACGGATTTTTTTGAATTCACTGCTGATCGAAAGTTACGTATGTAGAACTAGACGGACGTTGGCACAACAGTCATGCATACTTAAACTTTCAATCGCTTTTTTCTCCAAACTAAATAATTAGAAATGGCTGCTCCGATATTTCCAAAAATAATGAACCGATCGCGCTCAAATATTCATGGTATCTTTAGCACATGTTTAGTTCTAGTCCGAACCAGGATTGTGATTTCTGTCAGTTTTTTCAATTTGAAGTGATAGAAAAAATGGACGGAAGTCAAATATTTATTTTCAAAACTCTGCCAAAAATTTAATTTTCATTACTTTGACTAAGTTCTGGTTCCTGCTATAGCCACGGGTCTATCAATTAAACAGCTGAAATCATGTCAGCCATTGGCCAACTTTTTTTTGATACGGATGCCGTTCAAGGCATGAAAAAATTTTTGATGATTTTTGAAATTGTAATAAACCAATGATAAAAATACAAAGTTATTAGATTTTCGTTATGCAATGCTTTGATCTATGAATAAAATTGAAAAACTTCCGATGTTAATATTTTATATTTTTTTTTTCTCAACATTTAAAAAAAATATTTCTATTGGATACTAGTTTCGGAGTAAAGCATAAAGTGTTAAATTAAGCCTAACTTATTCTACTATAAACTTCGATACAACTGCCGAAAATGTTGAAAGCTTCATTTACCGAGGCGGTCTCATCGCACCGAACGGTGGTGTCTAAAAAGTCATTCTAAGCAGAATATCCAAAGCAAATGTAGCTTCTTCATAGCTTAATTAAATATGGAAGTCTTGAACCATATTCATCAAGACAAAGCTGCTCTTTTCTTTACAAAAATTGGTTTTTTTATATGTCTTTGAAATATAGGTGATGATGAATGATTAAAAAAAACTCAAGTTTCCACCAAGTACATCAGTCGTATTTTGAAAATCTTGTAACCGAATATCATTTCAAATAAAGATCTTTACGAATGGTGTCTACAGATTACCATCAGAAATGAGATTAAATTTCGAAAATGTAAATGAATCTGTCGTAATCTTAGAAAACTACACAAAAAGTTATATTGACAAGGTTTAGAGTAGAATCTTTAAGGTGTAAGGTAGTAAGAAAACCCTAAACGTATAAAGAAATCGAATCAGAAATCTCACTCATTGGGTATAGTAATATTGAAGTATTGATTACATGATATCTATGACTATAAAATATATTGTTTTATTATACTATAGAATCATCACCTTGGTTAGTAACGTCTAAACCATCGAGCTGACAAAAAATTGCCACACCGCCGGTTAGAATCCTCGTTAACTGTAGGTCCAACTATGTGGTAGGACTATGGGCTGTTCAGGCCTAAGTGTGTCTCTCGACAGCTGCTCCAACCATAGCACTCTTTTGTTCCGAGACGACATGCATACACTTCACTAAAATCCCGTAGTGATAAAAATAATATAACAATGGAAATACTCATATAGGCTCTATAAAGAATAATTTTTTTTAAATGTCTGGTTCCCTTCTTTTTTTATGCTATGCCTGTCGTATATTGCACATTGGTCAGTAAAAGAAGTTGTTTAATTCAATTAATAAAACTTAAGTTAATTTTTCTCATTGTAATTACCAAAATAACTATGATATGACTATCACAGTACCTTCAAAAGTAGTTCAAATGTGAGTTAACACATGGGAATTGATCAACCTTAATTCAATTTGAAATTCTAACAAGCATTTTAACAATTTACGAAAGTATTTGATAAATTCCTTTGAGTGTTGACTAGCTAACTGGATATACAGGTGTATATCAATCATTAAATCGATTTAGTTGATTGATGTGCTTACTTAAATACCAGCTATGTATGTTTCTCTTTGAGTATTATACCTAAACTTCCGACCCAAAATAAAAATACATTAAGAATGTAGGGTATCAAAAAAAAAAAAAAAAAAAAAAGAAGAAGAAAATATTTAACTTTGATGTGTGCCAAATCGTAGAAATTAAGTTATTCAAGTCAAAGGAAACTGTGCGTTAGTTTGTGTAGCTTTTATGTTTTGTTATATTTGGCTCATAAAAAAAGGAAGTAGTAAAAATCGACCTAAATATGATTGCTCAACAGAAGTAAATATATGTGTTGAAATGTGCAAATGTTTGTATTTATGTATTTGTGATGTGTAACCAAAATAAAGAAAAGGAATAATTTTGTAATAGCTTTATGCACCCCATCATACTTAATTCTTACAAATTGTCAACGTTAATGTACACATTTTTGTTTTGCTCACTTTTTGGTGTTTGTGTGAATGCGTAAATATTTACTATTTTTATTTTGCTAATGAATAAATAAAGTTGTAACTAATGTACATAAATATATCAACATGATAACCAGAATAAGCTTTTATGCATTGAAATTATATAGCTTTAGTAGGGAAATGAAATAAGCACAATGGCATAAAAAGTAATAACTTTGAACTCTATAGAGATATATCTATTTATATAGATTTAATATGACTATAGCAATAACATAAACACATGGTTTTAGAAATCAATAAGATATGTAATTTTTTTGTTGCGGGTTGTTCTTTTTATATACTAAATATAAGTAAAAGGAATAAATATTAAATTTCTTGCCTTCTATTTAATATGCCAGAAAGCATGAAACTAATTATTTTGTATGCGTATGTGGTGAAAGGGGAAAATGCTTACAAGGTTCAACACTTATCGAGGTGTGATGATTAGAAATTTGATTTGGAGATCCAGAAAGTAAGAGCGCTGAAAAGTTGATACTCATCCGACTGAATACAGTGCGGACTCTAACTCTACTCGATTTGATAAATTATTTTATATTTATTTTTATATTTATAAAATGTAATTATCAAAATACAACCGCATATTTGTGTTAAAATTTCGCTACTTTCAAACGTCATGAACTGAAACCTGTATCCAATCTAAAAACAAATATTACTGTCTTATCAGTAATCATTTGTTAGAAATTCCCTAGGTCAAGTTTGACGAATAGTCGAAAATTATATTGAACTTACGAAATCCGCTTCCAATGCTATGAACAATAGAAACACAATGTATCGTCGTCGTTCAAGCAAAAATCACTAAGACCAAATTAATTTTTTCAATTGGATCCGTATTAATTAGCTTCTGTAATTCGAATGACATAGTAAATTCGATTTTTGATGGTCTAGTTAAAATGTATACTGATGTGTGAAGTTTTTCTAGTGTTCGTAGAGCGCCATGCATTGCATGAACTAACTTCATCTCAGAAATTAAAAAAATGGACTTAGTGAATTCTGCCAGAACGACGATGATATGTAGGTAGGTATGCAGATAGATATATTTAGAAGTAATTAATGTGATTGTTTGCATTTAAAATATTCTTCTTCAATTAGTCTAACTCAATCTTTGCTCCTCATTTTGAAAATTTTCTACCCAAGTGATCCTTGACCTCTTTTGCTTTCTGTTGATTGAAGGATTCTAGCCCAAATCTCTGCGGCAAATCTCGGTATATGGGTAACAAAGAGTGTGAACAATCAGTGGTTGATCTAGAGGAAAGAGGGGGCTGTGGGTACTGCACCTTTTTCCGAATATAGTAATGGCTTTGTCCTGATTTGAAGCCTTGTTTTATTTATGTTTGGTTTTAATTTCGGTATGAATTTTGTTCTGATTTTCGGACTGAGATTTGGTATGATTTTAAATCTGATTTTTGGTCTAAAATATGTTCTGCAAAACAAAATCTTTCCATTTGTACTAAAGATATCATTTCCAAAATATGAGCCATTAAAATTAATATGCAATTAAAACAATACAATGAAAAGAAAACCCCAAAAAAAAGCATTTATTACTTAGAAAAAAGCCATCATCACTTCGAAGAAAAGCGAAAAGGCAGTGAAAATGGCAAAAGTTTTAAAAATGCAAAAAAAAGCAAAATAAAATTTAAATATTTGGAATCGAGGCGATTAAAACGCGTTATATTTTATCAGGCATTATGAACGATTTAGCAGAAAATAAAGAGAATTCCTCATAATCCGCTCTTTAATGATTACAGACATATGTACGTAATCAGCAATGTCGGCCAAAGTCTTCTAAACAATCATTTAAATTCCACTAAACTCTATTTATACTATAGAAAAGCATAGCTTATTCGAAGCAGCCGTTACAATACTAACCTTTATCATTCCTTTATCAAGTATACGCAGAGGTACCATAGACTATTTGTAAATATTTATTAGCTGATATATGTTTATTTATGTGCATCTCTTTGCGTGATTTTCTTTCGATCTGCTTAAGTTTGATAAACAGACATGATTTTTTTTGTTTGCTGGGAGAATCAGCAACAATAGTTTTACTAGCCAAATATATACAAAAATATTTGACACACATTTTTATTGTTCATATCTACATACATATAAATATCTTTTTTATAATCAGTAGTAAATTTTAAACAAGGTCAACGTCGTTGTCGTCGTAGTAAGCATAGAAATACTACCGTATTATGACCTTACAGGAATGTACTATTATGCTAACAACAACAACAAATATCAACGCTATTACTACTACCTCCAACAAAAACAAGTTCAATAACAAAATTATATACAATGAGCACAGAGCGAATGAAACAAAAAAAAGGCAGTGTGAATATATAAAGCAAAAAAGAGTCAGAGAGGTGAAAAAGAGAAGAGAACGAAAGCAGAAAAAACATCAACGATGTCATGTCATTTTGTGGGAGTATGAGGGCGTTCGAATAGAGAGAATAAAAAGAGAAAATTTAAAAGGGTATGAAGGTCATTTGCGCGTTTTTTCCATATTGTTGTTGTAGTTGTTGTTACTGCTGCTCTTCCTTTGGGATTATATCATTGTAATAAATCAAGTTTTAGTTATACAATTTCATTTTATTTTTTCGTAATATAAGATACTGCACATACATACGCATACACTTATATGTGTACTATTATAATACAACCAGTATTGCTGCTACATATTTACTTTAGTAGTGAAAATTAAGTAAATTATTTTTCTACTGATAACTAAACACGCAAGCATTAGCAAGTGAGCATACAATAAATAAAAAAAAAACATGTGCTGGCACATATACGCACATATTTATGTAATATAAAAATCACTGTGTATAAAGTAAATGTTAAAACACACTTTTTTGCGCTTATACTTTTGCTCTGTGTGCGTTTATGTAAATTTCTATGTATATATAAACATCCCAGAAGAAAAATTGCATGTAAAGAAATGCAAGCTGGAATGCACAGCTTCTATAGTCTATAACTTTCAGAATAAATTATTTTTAAATAAATGAAAGACTTGATGTCGAAATCATAAATTATTTTCCGCAGCTAATATCATGTATCAAATCTTAGATTCCAACGACAGCAAAATAATTAATAATTAATTGTAGTATGAAATTTCTATTTGGAAAAATTGTATATTTTTAAATATGAAGAAATTAAAGCCAAAATAAATGCAAGTTCCCAAATACAAAATAAACCAAATTCAAAAACACTAATCATCAAAACAAAATCCTAAATAAACTACATCTCGTAGCATTTTTATTTGAGAATACATTTATCCTTAATTAATACACAATAAGTAAAGCATTTATTTGAAAAAAACTAATTTTCGAGAGAAAATTTTGTTAGTTCGTTGCTTTTTTCCACGTACTTCAAGCTGCATTACTTGGAAAGATATTATATTTGAATATATAAAAACCATAGCAAAGCTATGAGAGAAGAAACTTATGAATTTCATATTCCCTTACATTTCAATTAGTCTTTTCTTGTTGCTTTTTTCATGACCAAATTCATTTATGACAAACAGCATGCACTTCTCATATTACTTCTGGGATATAATGTTTAATGATGTTTTAATATGCGTTCCTGCCTGCTTCTGCAAATTGTTATTGTTGAAGCTTCAAATGAGTTTTTTGTTTTGTAGTTGTTGTTGGTTTTTATTCACCCTACCCCAAATAGGAATTTAATGTGTGAATGTGTGTGTGTACTTTGTTGTATATTTTTGTTATTATTACATAAACTGCTCAATTTAAATTAATAATTTTTGTTGTTGTTGTGGTTTTAGATCATAACAATAAAGTCTATTGATTTTATGCTAGAATTATTTAAATACTCGTACACACGCTTATGTTTTTCGTTTTATTAGAATTAGTTTTTGAAAAGTTTTTCAACTTGTGTTGTTTTTTTTTGTTTTTGCTTTTGGTTTTTGGATGTTAACTTGTTGCATTGTTGTACAGTATCAGAGATTATGTGTGTGTGTGTGTATGTAAAACACATTGAGATTTTATGGTATTGATTACATTCATTAAATAATTTACAATTTTTATGCAAAATGTTTTACAGAATTAATAATAATGTTAAAACTTTTGAAACATGAAAAGTTTTCGAAAACTTATTTATATCAGTAATTGTACCTAAATATTCATATATTTTTTCCAAGAACAATTCTATTATTATATTTTTGATAAAAATCTGACAAATATTGCATATATTTTCACCAAATATGAATTTGCTGAAAAGGAGGCAGAACACATTAAAGCAGCAGTTTTCCCTCACCCACATCAATGTAAGCTCGTTTACACGAGCGCACTCGTTGAGTTTTTGGACACACTCCAAGGCCAATCTAGAGGTTATATCTGTCCGCTGCATGCACTTAATCACCGACTGATTGTCAAAGGCAATGACAATTCTCTTGCCATTGACCTGGCTCTCAATAAGGTGGTCCAGTGCATGCACTAAACCCAGCATCTCTGGCTGATAGACGGACACATATTTTCCCAACCGTAGAACACAGGACAAAAGCAGAGAACCATCAGTGAAAATGCTGATATCGCTATCCTCAACTTTCACGTTAACGGTTCCATTCGCTATCCAAGTCTTATAACGTTTCGCAGTTATTTTGACTTTTTTCATGCCGTCCATAGGCATACGCGTCTCCGGAATATCTTTGTATAAGATATCCAGGATTCGCATGTGTTCATGCAGGGCCGTCGAGTTATGCGATATGGCATTCCTCAACATCCTAAGGGCTGTAGTTGCTGTCATTTTCTTTATTGCTAAATCCAATGGCAGCAAGCCTATCAGCATCTCCATTGCGCTCGTTCGTGCGGTGCGCATTGCACCAGTTATACCAATACACACAGCTGAAAGTCATTCGCTCGGCTTATTGCCTCTGTGCACTGAGGGTTTTTTTTGTGTGCACTGGAGGTAGTCAACGTTTATTGTACGATATCGGACGACGCCGTTTACGTCATTTTCAGAAACGGAAAACTGGGGAAAGGTCGTAAGACACAACGAAGAGAGGATAGAGGCAGTGTACCATTATGGAATGGCAGCAAAAGGGATCAGTTTAAAATGAGTCGCATGAGCCGATGTTTTCAATACCTCAATATGGATGATTACTACCAAACGATGAGTGTTTATGGGTTGCCTCTAAAAATTACCAGAAATTACGAAAGATTGCATTAAAAACTTTCCTTTTTTGGTATCATTGCAGTTTTCTTCACCAAAACTTTTACTTTACGACCCTAAAAATAACATATGCAGTAATTAGTAGAAGCAATGTCTGAAAGGGTTTTGGAAATAAAATTCCATTTTCAGTTCAAACTAGTGGATAACTTGCTATCGAAACCTGAACCCTTTTGATCACAATATTATAAAATTAATAAATAAATATAAAATTAAATTGATGAACATTTGATTTAATAGTTGATCTAGTAATTTTTAGCAAATAAGTTTCAATAAAAAAATATTCAATCAAAATATCTTTTCCATTTCTAAAAAAATAAACAAAAATGCATTCAATTTCATTCATATAAATCTGAAAATGTTTGCTTATTGCATTTTTTCTTTATTTTTAAGGTCATCATATTCTATAATTTTTATATAAATATTTTCCATTTTGATAAACATCTAATCTATATATACAATCTAATTTTTATATACATTATTTTTTATACAATTTCCTGCTATTTCTCTCTACTTCTCCTTCTTATCTTTATTCAACAATTTCTACAATTTTAGATGTTAATATTTTGTATTGGCTTTCAAAGTTGTCAATATAGGAAATGAATAAGGAAATATTACGTGCAATGGTGTAATGGGGAGGGTGAAAGAGAAAAAAAGCAAACCAAAAAAAAAAAAAAAAAAAAAAAAAAACCAAACCAACTGTCTGAAATTGTAAATAGAAAACTGCAACGTAAAAAAAATGAGATAAGTACATGTTCAATGACAATGGACATTGAGGAAGTTAAGTATTTGTACAAAAGAATAATAAACTTGTTGAAATTTCAAATGTTGGTAGCCACTATAAAATAAAAAAAAAGAAATGTTAAAAATACGCACTATAGAGCTGCATGCAACATTGTGTGTGCTGTAAAATGCAATAACCAAAAGCAAATATTTATTAAATTTAGTAGAAGCATTTGAGTTTTTTTATGGTAAATCACACACACACACACAAAGGAAAGAAAAAAATTTGTTTGCTGAGAAATGGTTTTTGTAGTGAAATTACATATATATAACAAACTTACAACAATGTTGCATGATGTATAATATAAAATGATCATAAATCTCTTCTGTTTCCAACGATTTTTTTATTTTTTTTTTATTTTTATTTTTTGCATTTTGTTTTTGTCAAACGCACATAAATTTTATGCACTTCATGCCAGTGGCATGCCATACTTATGCATACACATTCATTTTCTACATTTCATCATCAGAAATTTATGACAATTTTGTTGTTTTATGTTTATGATTTGCATTTATGTTGCATGCATGCATATGACTGTTTCAACTGTTGCATTGATTGCTGCTGCTACTACTGCTGCTAACTGATAAATGGACTGCAATAAATGCATAAATTATGAACACATCTGTATTTTAATACGAGTGTGCTGAGGGAACTACTAAGTAATTCTATTATAGTTTTTCTTTACTGCTCATAGAGCATATTGTGTATTTTGAAACTCATTTGAATTGAATGCTTTTTTGCATTCGCTTGAACTGCAATTTTTATTTCATAAATATTAGGAATAAAATTTTAATGAATATTCAATATTAGAAAATATTTTAAAATGACATATTTTAAAAATCTTTATCCAAAAAAATGTTTGAGTTTATTTCATATGAGAAACTTTTCATACTTCCAAAAAATGTAAAAGAAAAAGATTAGGCTTTTTATGACAAAAAAGTGAAGGCATAGGAAAGTGCTTGAAATGGCTAAAATATAGAGCGGCTGGAAAATATTCACATAAACTGTAGGTCTATGAAGGAAGTTATACAGAAGATGAGATTAAATACGTTTTACTTAATAGAAAATGAAAAGTTGATATAGGAAAGTGAGCATGTCTAACTGCTAGAATATTAGTTCAAAACAGTATATAAAAAGTAGAGAATTATCTTGTTCTTCTCATCGCTAAAGAAAATAATGAGCAGAAATTAACAGTAAGGATTAATTTTTGAGTAACTAGTTACACTGAAAAAAATTTCACTACACATTTTGCATTGCATTTATCAAAGTTTCTTTCAATGCAAAGTAAAATAAAAAATTTAATCATTTTTATTTTCATATTTCTAGTCAGCTTAACTTTCAGCAAATACTGCAAAACTTTCGATGCATCTTTCTGCATTATGCCGCATTTAAATGTACGTGGAAAAAAATAAATCCATAAGGGAATTTTCGCTATTATAATATAACAACAACAATAACAGAAAAAAAATAAAAAAAATTTTAAATTAAGTTTTTTGTATTCAGTATAGCGGACATTTTTACTGCAGCAATGTTCTCATCCACAGCCACAATTCACATTCACTTTCACGTATGCAATTTATATATGCGACAATTTCATGCCACATATACACACATACACATGTATACATATGTACATAAGTACATATATAAGTATAAAGTATATATATTTAATTTTTTTCTTGTATTATAGTGAAATTCCAGTTTGTGTGATTTTTGTTGTTGTTGTGATTTAACCGCATTTCTTTTATTTTTATTTATTTTTCAGTTCGAATGAATTTTTTTACACAGCTTTTTATTGTGATTACTTTAAAGTTTAAATTTTTGGTTAGAAATTAAATATTTATTTTTAAAATACTATTAAATGCTGGCTGTATTCTTTCACAGATTTGTAAAATAGGTATTCACACACTTTTTTTAATTTTAATGTCACTCTTATTTTTTAGTCTAGTAGAGACTTTTAAAAAAAAAAAAAAAAATTGTAACTTCAAATTCTATAATTCCATAAATATCTCAAATTGATTTATATGTTTAGCAATTTCTTTGCAGTTTACGTAAGTTAAAAGACTATGGTCTATGAGAAGACAAGCTGGGAAATTTGCATATTGCCTGGTTAGAATTTTTGATGGAAAACGGCAATAGGAAATTCAAATAAAATTGACATGCAGCGTCAATATCACACTAAAAGCTTTTATTTTTGAAGTGAAACTTCTTTTCTCTTGTCCTAGAGTAAAACCAACCAGATGTGACGTCGCGCGTAAGTTTGCAATGCGACATAATTTTGTCGAGCAATGTGCATGAGAGGCTAAATATCAATATTCCGTAACTGAATTCACGAGCAAACTATATAATAAACGATTCATAAATTGTTTTAATTCAATATAAAATTTTAATTACACACACACACACACGCATATGGCAGAAAGAAAAATGTGTAGCGTCGCCATCTTAAAGTTTATAACAGTTATTCATTTCACATACATATGGCGCAAATGTCCAAGGAATTATATGAAGATGTCGCACGCAAAAAGAGTTCGTCTACAATTGTCATCGAAACACAAGCAAATAACAAGCAAATGAAATTAAAAAACACAAGCCAATGAAATAAAAAATTTAGCGATTGAAAAATTTCATTTGCTTGTTATTTGCTTGTGTTTCGTTTAGTTCACAAGTAGTTTCACTTCTGCCTTGTGTTCGTTAATTTGGGTAATCCAAACTAAGCACACAAAATAATTTTTTTGTATATTTTTATTAATTAAAAATGTTACTCATACGCACAGATATCTTAGCCCATTAAGGCCTGAGCATATAACCGCTGACGCGAAATCGACGAAACTTCACATGGAGCTTACATTTCACCTAACTAAGAAAAAAATTTAAAAAAAATTCTTATCCCTAACCCGGGGTCCTATAGAGTACGTTGCGAAAACGCAACGCTAGGCCTATGTGCTACACAAAACAAATACCATTAGTAATCACATTTTTATTTATGTAGTATATAGAGATCTTAGTTTTATGACAAAATTAATGGTTTAAAATTGGGTTTTAAATCATTTTAAATATTAAAACTTATTTTTATATATTGTTTATAGAAATTTATTGCGTTTTTGTCTTGTCTTCCAAAAGTGGTGAAATAATACTTACGAGTGGTCAACGTATGACCATAGATATTGTGATTAGTACATGGACTGACAGGAGTGAAGACTAATTTTGAGCTTTTATTTTATTTGTTAGTGGTTATTAAAGCCATTAGACATTCGTTTGATGGTATTTGTGGAAGACGATGAATCACTGCAATCAATTTGTGCGTGCACATTGGTGCTTTGTACAATGAGATCAATCCCCTCTTTCATCAAAAAACTGCTCACACAATTCATAGGGGCTCAGTGTTAGCATACACCAGTAATAACGAGAATTTAAAAATTGGTTGACTATTTTTGTAAATAAACTGTCTCAGTTATTTTTTGATACATCTCATGATTGCTTCGAAAATTCATATTTGATCCGAATTGCCGATTTATTTTTTAGTCAAAAAACGTTGTATAAACATTGCAAAAACGTAAAAAACGGTAGCACAAATTATATGAACAAGTCATAATAAAAATAACGGAAATCAGTTGACTTGTACAGAGCTGCCACACAAGCAAAATTAGCAGCACTTAGGCCCAGCGTTGCGTTTTCGCAGCGCAAAAGTTTAAATTTATATTTTAAATAAATCGTTGAAAAAAGTGGAGCGCAACAATTCGAAAACGTCGAAAAATTTTGCTACCTCGGATGTATGATCGCCGGACGGCGGCAATGAGTTAGATGTCGAATATAGAATAAACAAAGCCAAGGTCTGTTTTGGCATTCTTGCGCTTCTGTGGCAAAACAACAACATAAGCCTTCACTCCAAACTTCGAATATTCAACGCAAGCGTCAAATCCGTGTTGTTATACGGCAGCATTACTTGGAAGATTACCGCAGGGATTACAAAACGGCTTCAGACTTTTATTAACCGCTGCCTGCGCCGTATACTGCGAATTTTCTGGCCCCGTACCATATCTAAGGCCGAGTTGTTGATGAAAGCGAAACAGACTGATGTTGCAACTGAAATCCGGAAGAGGAAGTGGCAATGGATCGGTCACATGCTGCGTAAGAAAGACAGCAACATCGCCAAACAGGCGCTGCATTGGAATCCTTTCCAACAATCCGGACGTAGCGTTGGTAGGCCGCGCATCACCTGGCGCCGTTCAACAGAAGCAGAGATAAAATCGTTAAATTTAACGTGGAATAAGCTGAGATCCCTCGCACAGAACCATGTCCTCTGGCGAAGAGGAGTGGTTGACGCCCTATGCTGCAATAGGAGTTAGAGAAACTTATATATATACATATATATCAAGTTTAGAAAAGAAATTTTGAATTTAAAGTGTTTTAAAATTTTTGCCATTATTTTGAAAATTGGGGGGGGGGGGGAAATGGTCATATTTGGATCGAATCAAATCAAACATAGCATAATCTAAAGACATCCAATGTGAATAAATATCAACTGCATTAAGACCAGATTTTTTAATTATTTGCTCAGAATACGAAAAATTACCAACGTTGCGTTTTCGCAACGCTCAGGCCTTAATGGGTTAATGCTAATTGAAAGAATTTGGAAGGTCGTTGGTACTACACAACCTTAGAAAATAATCTTAGGAAACAGTACCGTGGTCAATTTAGGGATTGTATATTTTTTTTTACCTAAAACTAATGTTATTTATATTCATAAACTTAAAACTAAATTTTGGCATACGGACTTTGCAAAGCCTCTTTAGTGTTTTTTGTACGAATGCATATTTTCTTGAACGTACACATTAATATTACTCATACGCACTGATGTCTAGATGCTTATGGAAGGAAATTGGAAAGTGTTTGGTTCTACATGACTTTTTGAATGGAATTTTATCACTGCTTAAATATACTTATATTTACCAGCGCATCATAGAGGGATATTTTGATGAAATCTCTATGTTAATTTATTTAGGTATGTGCACATAGATATTTTCTTTGTACCCAAAATTATTGTACGAGTACGCCGTGATGCCTTTATCTATATTGAAAGCAATTGGAATGACTTTAGATCTACATTAACTCTGAATAAAATATTGCCACAGTCATTTATGCTTACGTTTCGTTTATGCTTCATATTGGTATGAAAATTTATGTTGCTCATACGTAGTAATGAGTTGTTGAATATTGAAGAGGGTTGGAATGATTTTGATTCGACATGGACCTAAATAAGAAAGTTAGTACAGTCCCAATTTCATTGACTCAACGTTTCAAAAAAATCTTAAATTGAATTGAAATTTAGATTCCAAGTGCAAATCAATTTACACAAAGCATACTTAGCTATCAATCCATTGATTTTCTCTCACCGATTGAGTCTCACGTAAACTTTCAACAGCGCTTAAAAAGTGAAGCAGAAAATAATAAAATCATTTTATCACCTCAACAGTAATGTTAGCTCTATCACTTGCACATACGAGTACATGCTTAAAAACAGTTTACTTACGAAACATTTCTCCTTTCTACAATTTTCCGTTTATACAAATTAAGATAATCTTTTGCTTTAGTAGCTAGCACGTTTTGTATCTGACCACAACGATAATGTCGTCTCCTTCGATTTAATCTAATGTTCATTGAAAATAATTGTGCTAATTGTTATTAATGAAAATGAGACAAGTTATTTTGTCTAGACGTTTTTTTTTCTCTACTCTACCCCACTTCACTTCACTCCATACTCTACCCCACGTCACTCTATTTTATTCCACGTTACTTTCATTATATAAATATTGGAATAATTGAACTTTGTTGTACAAGTCCTCTTGACTCTTTTCTGTTTGTACTGCTTCCTGTTCTTTTTCAAAGTACATACTCGTGAACACTTTTAGATACATTCGTTGGTACGTAAGTACATTGTACATGCATGTGTGCCAGCTGTCTGCTTGTCATTTTTATTGTTGTTTTGTTCCTGCTGTTGATGTTGTGTGTCGTTACTTTTGTTGTCATTTCTGTTATTATTATTATTGTTGTTGTTGCTGTGGTTGTTTTGCTATTTTTGTGTGTTGTTTGTCTTGTGTTCTGTATAATAATAATAAATGATTTATTAATTTAAGGTTTAACTTGTCAAATGTTGTCAGTCAAACAACAAAAACACATGTGTAAGTATGTATGCACACACTCTTCAGACGCTGTGTGACTGCCTTGCTGTGCAACTTTTATGATAAGTGGGAGTATTTTATATATGTACTTGCATGAGTAGACATTCAAGTACATGACTATAAGTAGCTATAATGATAATATCGAGTACTTTTTTGTATATCTACTTGGCGAGGATACAGTCAGGGATATTTAAGCAGTTTTAGAATGAATTAATTTTCTAAATTCATTTTTAAGCTAAAGCCATTGAAAGAATTAGGTTAATCAGTTAATGATACTCAGATTAGTTATGCTTAAAATAGATAAAGGCAATGAATAATTGTATTAATTGCTTCCAAAGAATTGTGAACTATTAAATTTGGAAATGAAGAATACATTCTTCATTTTTTTCATCAGATTAGCTCAGTTTGCTTTAAAGCTACAGTACAAGATATAACAAAGCCAGGTTAAGTAAACCGAGAAAGATTAACTTTATATACATAAATTAAGGAAATGTGCCCAAAATTAACACGTGAACCGCAGACTCAAATCATGGAAGGAGGACGATATCATTGAGATTGATATAAACACGTAGCTCTAAAAAAGGTTTAGGTCTTAATGACATAAGGAAGCTTGGACTGAATTTATAACTTCCTAAACTTCATAAAGGTGCCTGCAGGTACTTAGTTTTAGAAATAAGCCAATCCATACTTTGGTTTCAGGATATTCGAATATAAAAGGCAACAAGATAGCAGAAGAGGTAATTAACAATGAATTGTTCGATTCTTTATGAATCCTGATCCAATTTAGTGCTTTCCCCAATCAGCTTCATAAATTATTTCCCATTTTCAGAATATACGAATACGGTTTCGAATATCGTCGAAGAGGTAAGCACAACAAGCATCTCTATTGTGGTATCTTGGGGGTTAAGAAACTAACCCGCTTAATACGCTGAGTATATCCAGTGAATTCCGAATGGTTTTAGAAGGAGTAGTAGTTTTTGGCTTTTAGCGAGAAAATAAGATGACTTGGTGTAAAAAAAAATAATTCTATGCCACTATCATAAGCAATTTTGATCCTTAGGATCAAATATATTTAACTCAAGATTTTAAAAGTTAAAGACAAGAAAATTTGTTCACTCTTTGTATCATGAAAAATAAATACCTTGACCAGAACAACTACAAATGCTACCAGTAGGCACAATTATTCGAAAGAACTGACCGCATTATTGAAGTTCTGTATGGTGAAATACAGTTTTTTACTTTTGTTTTTGAGAAATTTGGCTCTATGTTTAGGCACTGTGGTGAAAATTTAAATCTCACTCAGGAACCTTACTCAAGAAGTCTACGATTCGAATGACCAAGGGAAAAAGCTCTAGCTGCCCAACCAATCGCAAAATTCATAAGAAAAAGGCGTGCCTTTGAAACCTACGTAGAAGCGAGCGACCACTCAAGTCAGGTTACGAGCAGACGATAAAGTAAAGGGTGTGACTTTATAACAGTTGGATATCAAAATTAGAGAATTGATCCCCATATGGGCAGTGCTTAATATTAAATATAACTTCAGCAATACTTTCCAGAAATTACAAAACTCGATTGACGAGAGCAAATGTCAGGAACAATTTAACTTTGCTGTTGCCTTTTTTTAGTTATAGTTTTACTTTTCTGTTGCATCAATATTGGAAATATATTCTGGTATTTTTATCAATCAATTGAATCATCTGTTAAATATTTTTATCGATTTAGTTACATTTTAGTACTCAGTGACAGCGTATTTGCCGTTTTGATGTAAACCACCTATGTGCCTTTTTTTAATTTTGCCTAAACTTTGGTCAGCTGTAGTCTCTTAAAAAAAATATATATAAGGACCTGTGAAGTTATAATTTCTACATTGAAATTTGTTCATGTTTCGTGACTAACGCTCAAAAAGTATGAAATTTTCATCGACCTAGTGGAGAGTTTTTTCATTAATTTTTTCTGGAAATTATTTCTACAGAAGTTCCAGCAAAACGTACCTATAAAAAGTATAGAAAAAGCACAAAAATATTTTATTGTCCACCTCTGTAGATACGCTGAAGTATAAGTCTATGTATAGTATGTAAAATTTGAAGTATTTATAACGTTAATGTTTATCTTCATCATTTTATGTCTGTTGGATTATTTTGTTTACTCATCTAAGTGTGTAAATGAGTGTGTATGTAAGTGTGTAAATATGTTTGTATGTCAACATATACTTAAACATATGTTAAGTAGTTTATGTTGTTGTTTTTATTTTTGTTTTAATGAAAGATACCCATGTTACACTAACACATGGTTATTTTATATGTGTGTACAAAGTGAAAGCTTATTTTGTGTATTTACAAGAGTATTTGGCATTTAATGAGATATAAAGTAGCTTGTTAAAATATTGAAAATTTACAAACACAATTTGATAGATTAAACCTCATAATCTGAATTAAATTTTCAAAGAGAAATTGATAAAATTGATTTCGCGGTAAAATAAAATTTAATATTTTCTCAAAGTAAATATTTTTGCTATCAAAACGTAATGATTTCAATATTTGAGTTGAAAAAAGAAGCAAATAGAGTCGTTGGCTAAGTGACATACATAAATGGAAAATTCTGCATTATACATGAATATTTTAATAGTAGAAATATGAATTTTTTTTATCCACTCGGTGTATTCATATTTATTGGCATAAATTGCAATTGTGCTCGATTTTAAAGCTAGAGAAAATCGATTATTTAAATTTCATATTGAAAAAGGTGGAGAGTTGAATAATGTCAGCATAAATCAACAAACAGGCGCAGATATATTAACATACATACATACGTAAATGTATATTCACAATTTATTTGTACTGTACGTAGGTATGTTTGGAAGTACAAAAGCTATCCACGTATCTGCACCTATAAAACACATATGCACATATAGTATATGTACGTACTCGTACGACAACAGCAGCTACAAAAAAAAAACACAAAGGAATCTATTGACACGGTAAAGTGGTCGCGCATTTACGCATATTTCAACACGTTTAACAAAAAACCAAATCCAGCCTGAGGCAGAAGAAGAAGCAGAAATGTAAGCGTTTTTTTTTTAATTGTTTTTTTAACTTTCCTTTACTGTAGAACAGTTTATCGAATATTATGAATCTAGGTGAAATAAAAGGGAATATTTACATACGCACATATTCATATACAGATATATGCAGCTACATTTATATATCCACAAATGTCTATGTGTTTGCATATGTGTCATTTTTGTGTCAATTTTGTATTATATAATAGACATATCTGCAGCAGCGAACGTGAGAGAGTGATATATACACACACACACGCAAAAGTTGAGACACAAAAGTTGAAAGTTGACCACAAAATCGATGACGTGGTGATGTCCAGGTGTCTGATTGTCGATTAAATCATTTTTTATACAATGAAATTGCATTAAATGAAAATTATTATTTATATTAAATATTCACATAACATTTTCATTTCGTATTTATAGGGGTGACTACACGAGAATAAATTTTTTATTAGCTGTAATTCCAAATACGGTTGAATGCGTTTTTTATATTGAAGGAATACTTTTAAAAAATAAAGTACAATTTTTTTATTTGAAATACATTTAAAACAAATAATGAAAAATTTACAATTACTGTTTTTCTACATATACGCGTTTGTTGAATTATTTTATCTATAGAATTGTATAAAACCTACTTTTTATCTGATTAATAATAATTATAGTCATATGTTTCCATTTTTCATTTGTTTATGCTTCATATTTATTCATTACTTTGAAATGGATTTTTCATATTTTAGTTGTACACATGCGAAAATTCTTCTAGATATAGTTGTAGGAAAAAGGCGCGAAACTGCAGACCTCAAACTGAATAGTGGAACTTGAATAATGAGCCTTCTAAAATCCCATAAACATTTGAATTCAAAACAGCCAACATCGCATGACAATAAAATACATTCATTCTCATAGTTTTATAGAAGTTCTAAACATTGTCTGATTCTGCTATATTCGTTATTCACATTCACTCTACAAATTGTCATACAATCTTCACGTGGCCTTCCATTAGTAACGTGGTATCCCTCAGTGCGTATGAGTAACATTAATTCGCAAATATAGACAATGAAGGTAGAAAAAAATCACCACTGAGAATACGTACTAGTAAGGAAACAATTGCAGAATATATTATTAAAGGCAAAACTTTCAAGCTATTAATATTTCTAAAAAGAAGCTTCAGCTGCAGGGCTTGGCAGTATATCGTTCAGTACAGTGTCATTCATGCGAATATTTGATTATAAACTATGCGACAAAACTCAACTTCTTATCTTTAACATGAGTTTTGACTTCAGATTCTAAGAGAAGAACGCATTCACTATTTTTCTAGATTAGTAAAAAATTCAGCATTGAAAAGTTAAAAAGCAATAAAAAATAAAAAGTATTGTCGAATCTTTATAAATTTTGATTTATTGCAATGGCAATAAAGTCCAAGATTTTAATATTGTGAATTTTATTATTTTTTATAACCTTTGTAGTCAATAAAGAAATTTAAAAAAAATCATTTTATAAAACATTTTACAGTTCGTCGTCGTTCAGGTAGAATTCACTAAGTCCATTTTTTTAATTTCTGAGATGAAGCTAGTTTATGCAGTACATGGTAAGCTACGAGCACTGACTTTTTAACTGCATCATCAAAAATTCAATTTCTAATGTGTTTCGAAGTGAATTGATGAACCAATTACGCTGTATTCATCACAATGTCGACTAAAATCGCTAAAGAAAAAATAATGCAAAATTTGTTAACACTTAATACTAAAAACTTGAAGTCACTCAGTTTTTGTATGTATTGAAGTTAGCTTGTAGTTTTGGCCCCTGCAAGAGCAAATCAAAATTCTTAAGGTTGATGCAAATTGAACATTTTCAACTATGTTCATGACATCTCAAACAGTAATTTCGATCATATAGTATCTAGTCAGTTAAATATGCATCCACAACTATTCGAAACGCCTTAGTTCCTTGAAGGTTTAACTAAAAATGCATGATCTTTAATTAATTTCAGAATGAGGGCTCACAAGTAGACTTGGCCAAACCAAATTCTCAACCTCTCATTAACTACTTATGGATAGTGCTGGAAGTTTTCTCAAGCTCCAGAACCGTATGGTTCTTTGCATTGTTCAAATTATAAGTTATATCTGGTTGTCGAATTTCAACGCTAGAGGGCACTTCACATACAAACTAAATATAAGTTCACAAAGAGACCTTTCTAATGGTATGAGAACTTTTTTAATTTACTTTACTTTCATATTTTATACCCCATAGCATATCTATCTTTATACCTACCAATTTATTTTGTCATCGCAGCAGTTGTTTTGGAATTTCAAAATTAAAATTTTTTTTACCTATAATGATGAGGCAGATGAGCTGAATCGACATAATTGCTTTTTAATTGCTCAAGCCGTTCGCTTGCAAATAAAGCGCGGTTCACGCAAAATTGGCACGCAGGAAAGTTGCTGTATCTTTTTAGCCCGAACACTCAGAATAACAAATAATGCATTAAATGATAAGTTTAATATTGTGTTTTAATACTATAATATTAAAAGATTTAAATTTCTTTGTTATGTCCGGGTTTTCCTTTTAATGGACCCCATCAACCTTTGAACATCCGCTCTGGATACTTTTGCGGCTATTTGGTTCCATTTTAGTAACATCGAATTCACATTCTTGACAATACCTGCATTTTTCTTCAACTTATATTTTGTAATAGCTCAGTATTTTTCGATCGGTCGAAGCTGGGGGCAATTGGGTGGATTCATATATTTGGGCACTACATCTACTTTATTTGTCTGATACCAATCCATGGTTTTCTTAGAGTAGTAGCAGCTGGGTAAATCAGGCCAAAACTTCACTGGCGAACGGTGGTGACGAACAAATGGCAATAGTCGTTTCGAAAGGCACTCTTTGATGTAAATATCAGACGTCATAGAAGAGGATGTCACAAATGCCCTGGATTTGAGACCACAGCTGCAAATAACCTGCCACACCATTTCTTTCTTTGCAAATTTATCCATTTTCATGTACTTGAATTTTGAGGGTACATTACCACGATTCGTTGCCATATAAAATTTTTGACCTGGAAGCTGTTTAAGATCAAATTTTACGTATGATTCGTCATCCACAATAATGCATCCATTGAATTTGGTCAAAACATTATTATAAAGAAGACGAGCACGTTTTTTGGCCAGCAAATTCTGTTTGTTTGTTCTATTTGGATATTTTATAGCACGATAGCACTTTAGCCCAGCTGTTATGCGTATTTGTCAAGCAGTACTTTTGCTGGTATTGAATTTTTTGGCACGATCGCTATCCGATAGTCCGGGATTGCTTTTGATGGACCTCAAGATCTTTGCCTTTAATTTTAGGTTGGTGGTTCCCGTTTTGTTCACAACTTTTTTAGCTCTTTCAACACTAAGAGTTTCTTTATATCGTTTTATAACTCTGCATACCGTTCTTTTGGAGATATTTAACACTTTCGCAATCTTTGAACCAGACCACGACGGATTTTCAATAAATTTGATCACAATCAATTTTCTATTTGCAGCTTCCATTGTGCACACAATCACCAAATTGCGATCAATTAATATGAAAAATTTATCAACTAACGGTAACGGTATTGTAAACAAATCCCAGTAAAAAATTTGTTGTGCTTATGACTAGGGGCGACGTGGTGACCACAACAAAGCGTGCCAATTTGGCGTGAACCGCGCTTTATAATGTACAATAAATAATTTGGTTACTATTGTGTACAAAAGACATGAAAGGTTGATGATTTTTGAAAATAACAAGGTTCTGAAAGTGGGTGCTGATAGAAATCGAGAAAACATTTACAGTCTGGGTACTACAGCGCCGAGTAATTGAATGAAAAATTTTGAAAAAAACCTTTTTCTCATACGGAAACCATGATGCAAAAAAAACTCGATTTTTTTAGTCCAAAAATATATTTAAAAAAAATTATTAGTTAAGACAAATACTGCTTATGAAAAAATGATCGTTCAAGTACTCCGTATTGTAACTAGGAAAAAAATTTATAAAAAATTAGATAATTTGGTCAAGTAGTTGGTGTATTTATGGTAATGAAGTAGCCGACAACTTGGAAAGAAACGCAGCGGCGAATACCTTCATTGGTCCAAAACCCTTGTTAGGTATAGGAATTCAAACCTTAAAAGGCACACTAAAAGACGAAGAACAAAATACCAGATCATCCTACTGGGCACTCGTCCCAAAGCTTGGACAGTCAAAGCTGCTAATTGGGAAGTTTGATCCCAGCAGAGCGGCTCTCTGTCTTAAATTAAATAAAAGCCAACTAAGGCTAATAATGGGCTTCCTTTCAGGGCATTGCAAACTGGGGGAGCATATGAAAAACCTAGGTTTAAGTCAGGACAGCACTTGTAGATTCTGCAAAGAAGACAAGGAAACATCCGAACACATCCTGATGCACTGCGAGGCGCTCACTCGCAGAAGGAAGAGGTACGTGGGGCATTACCACCCAAGTAGTGGGGATATCATAGCCTTACAGCCACATCAGTTGCTGGGATTCCTTAGCAAGATTGGCTTGTCTGACAGCCTAGCCTGTGAACAGGTTACTATCGGGGGTACAATAGATCTCTTAAGGTCGTAGTACATCACACCCTTTCTAATCTATCTATCTATCTATCAAGTAGTTTGTGAGATATCGCGGTCACCGCAAAGGCATTTTTCAAAAAACATCATTCAGAGAAAATTACGTTTAAAGTTTTGAGTGCACTTTATTCATGAAAAGTAAAGCGCTACAAATCGAGTTGCTACTTACGATCTACTGCTCGGATTGACTTGAAATTTTGAACATAAACTCTTGAAAGTATGTTTGCTCGAAATAAGTCATAAAAATTTTTTCGATTTTTTGACTCATGAAAACGTATATAACCCCTTAAATTATGTAGCATAACTTTGAAATAGTCTTGGTATTGTGATGAAAAATATGGTTGGTAATAGTTATTGGGCAGAATGTGGTTATTTTTGGGCAAGTGGGTGCCATGTCCACTCCCATCAAAGGAAATACTTGAAACCTTATTTCAGGGAACCATATGAAGAAAGACAATGAAAGTTTGTGTGTGAATTCGGCGATTGAAGTAAGCATGGAGGATTCCATATAAGTAAAGTGCTTGAAAAGGCAAATGTGGGACTATAACAAGGAAAACAATGAAAATTTTTTAGTTGTAGTTATGGGAGAGCTATAGCAAGAAAGAAGATGAGGTTTATACATTAGCACGCTAGCTATAGATGGCATATCAATTTTTTATTTATTTATTTATTTCATTCAGTCTACAACACCCAAAACGTAAAGGTAAATTTTCATCAAACTTACCATAAGGATGTTATAAAACTGACAGGCTGAGAGGAAAAGCGGGCTAAAATATATATTAGAGCAAAAGTGAAATAATTTAGTGTGTCAGTGCAAGAATAGCATAAGTAATACGGTTTAGAGTGAAAATGAAACGCCTTAAAAGTAAGAACAAAAATGGTAAAACAATTCTTTCACAGCAAGAACAGCATAGTTTTTTATTCCGTTTTCGCTCTGAACATATTTCGTTTCACTTTTGCTCTGTACATATTTCGTTTTGCTTTTGCTCTTAAGTAAAATTATTCCACTTTTTTCTGAACGTAGAAGTTATACCACTTTTCCTCTCAGCCTCTCAACTAATCAGTAAAATTTCGCTATTTCCGCCGTGTCTGCTTGCAGTTAAAATTTTTCTTTTATTTCCTATCACTTTTAGGGCTACGAGTAAGTCCAGTTGAAAGAAAAAGACCAAAAAACCTAATCTTTCGTAATATATTTTCATTAATTAAATTTTTTATTTGTTATCATCTGTAAATGGCATTTTCGTTATATTTTCTAAAATGCTGATTTGGCAAAAGAACAAAATTGGCAACGCTTCTGCTCTAACAATGCAATTAGCAAGAGATATTTATCTCCGCTTATGTGGTTACTTTCACATAGAAATTTTCATAGTAACGCATACATGCATGTCAAAGGAATGAGTATTTATGATGACTGTGAATGTGAGCAAGGATGTGCTAATTTTTCACAATTTTTTACAAACACAAAGTAAGAGCTTAGTGTGTATGTCCTTGAACTAACCCATAAAATGGAAAATTGGCAACATAAAATTGCAGAAATTTTTATGTCTTTTTCAATTTTATATATGCATAAACTAAAATAGCTCTCGAATAGCACTTGAAATGATAATTTCCCATTTTATGTCAAAATGGATGGAGTAAAAGCTTAGGGGCATTAAAAACAAATAATAAATATGATTCTTCATATCCCTAGGTAGCATAATTATATTAAAATTTTTGAGAATTCTCTTGTATTCGTAGGTTTTCAATTACATATGTAGTACATGCGTTATTCCCAAAAGTGTGCTGTCTTTTTCAGAATTACCAAAAATCTACATATTTTTAATATTAAAAATGAAATTATATACATACATTTAAAACTTAACTTGAGTAAATTTTATTAAATAAGTGTACTCATTTATGGAAACTTAACAAAATTGCACTTTATGCACAGGAAGAAAAAAAAATAAGAATACAAAAATAGCTACGACTAACGATATGTAGAAATGTACATACAATTTTAACAATTTTTTAAAGTGTTTAAGCAAACAAGAATGATAAAAATCTCAACAGATTTTCAACAATTTTCAACCACATAATACAGATTTTCTGCATATGGCTGGGTAAGGCACTTTATTTACATACATACATAGGGAAACTCATATTCATGCACACATGGACACTCTTACATCCTTACTTTGTGTATATTCATATTGGTTCAGTTGCTTTTACCTTGGTTCGAAAAACATACATACATATTTACATACAGACATCACAGTCACACAGATAGTAACAAATACAGTTACAATTACAACTACAAAAACAACAGCTACAAATATGAATTGTATATCTCTTGATAAATGTTGAGTGGTATTGTGTTTTCATTGTTGCTTGTTGTTGTTCTTGTTATTGCTGCTGCTGTAGTTATTGCTAGTACTGTTAGGCAGGCATTGTTATTGTTGTATGTTCTTATACTTGTTTTTTGCTTTTATTGTTGTGGTGCTCAACAACAATTGTTCATAGTAGTCGAAAGAGTGGTTTCATTTTACACTCAACAAAAAATATTTATTAGGTACTGTTGAGTTTTAAAAAAATGTTTATAAATATTATATTTTTTTTAATTAGTTGCTCAGTGGTTGTTTGAGGCAGGCCAGCCATGAACAATCATTGAGGCTCTTGGGAAAAAAAAACTCTTAAGATAGGGAAGGATTTTTTTATATTTTTTATATTGACAATACTCCATCGGTGTCCTTCCTTTTTTTCTCATTGAGATTCAAAGCTAGTGTGAGGAAGGCCAGCTGAAGGTTTTGAGATGCAGTCAGAGATGATCAAAGACAGTTACAAAAAAACCTTCGAGGTAATCAGAGGCAGTCAAAGAGGTAGTCAGAGGCTGGCTGAGACAGTCAGAGGTTGTTTTAAGTTAGTTAGAGAGAGTCAAATGTGGACTAAAATAGTTCACAGTCAGTCATAGGTAATCAGAAGAGTTCAAGAGGTCAAGTCTGAGGCTCTCAAAGGAAAGTCGAGACAGTCCGTGGTTGTTCAAAGTTAGTCGCAGATTGTTTAAGATATTAAATATCAGTCATGGTTCTTTAAAGCAGTTCACAATCAGTCAAAGATATTCAGGACCAGTATGAGGCAGTCAGAAAACGAAGTCTGATAGGCAGCCAAAGTCAGATGGAGACAGTCAGAGGTAATTTAAATATAGTCATAGGCATGCAGAAATAGTGTAAAACAGTTTAAAGTCAGTTCGAGGTAGTCAAAAACAGTCTAATGAAATCAAAAGCAAGCAGAGATAGTATAAGATAGTTGAAAGTTTATCAGAGGTAATTTGAATCAGTGAACGTCAAAGACAATCAGTGGAAGTCTGAAGCAGTCTGAGGTACTCAATGCTGCTCAGAGGTAGTCAATTTAAAACAAAAGCAGTTTAAGGTCAGCTAAGATTTATTCAGGGCAGTTTGAGATGTTCAGCGGTAAATAGAATTAGTCAAAGGCAAGAATGGGCCACAAATTTTAAAAGTGTTTTAAACAAATTTTTAATTTAACGCGGAAATGGTAGTACAGACTGTTGAAGCCATTGGGTAGTTTTTGGAAAAGTAAGTAATCATCTAATTTGAATAGCAGTCAGATCATTTAAGCCATGAAAGACGTAGCGTCTTAGATGTTGTTTCATACATGAATCAGAGCTTCTATACTAATGTCTAATAAAGTTTTGAAAAATATTCAAACAAAACAAATTAGGTAAGAAAATTTAGCTCAAGAGTTAGGAAAAAGTGTTAAAATATTGTAATATTTTAGGGTTTTTGAACAGAAAAAATGCATATTAATTTCACTGTATTATATACGTGGAATTTTTTTTTTTAAATCTATTTAGAACAATATATTCAAACTTAATTGAATTTACTTTTATTTTATGCATTTAATTTTTGAATTTAATCAACGCATTTCCACCATATTTCAACTTCATTTCATTTGAGTGAAAGCTGAGAAGAAAAATCCCCAAAACTTATTCACAAATCCAAATTTATTACCAATTCCCTAACTTTTTTATTTGCTATGCTTTTTCCTTCAACTCATCTACTTCAACATTTCAATTGGCCTTCTAAAGAAACTCTTCAAAAATTTGTTGCTTTTTCTATAACTTATGCTATAAACTTATACAAAAATTTACAAAATACATACACACACATACACTTATGTGGACAACCACAATGTTTGAATTTTCTCTAGCGAATGTTTATGAGTATAGCAAACCAACACAACATACACAGCATGCAGTATGTAGCATAAAGAAACATTCAAAAATACAACAAGAACAAAACTGTAGAAAGAAATATTGTCGACTCACTCTGCTGCAGTATTTTCTTTTACTTACACTTGATGTAACTAGTATAGAAAACTGAACTCAGCAAGCAGTAAGCAGCATGTATCAATAACATATACACAAGCAAAATGGATTAATAAACTTTGGCTTTTTAAAAGTTGTCTTCTTGTTGGCTTCTTTTTACATGCATCAGTGGCAAAATAGAACGATTGCCTTTCTAAAAATTTGCCTTACTGACCATTAACACATTCACATGGAGTGCATATAAAATATCGGTAGGGTGCATTAGTTGGTTTTGCTTTCTCTATCTCCCTCTATTTCTGTTTCTTTTTCTCTCACTCTCTCTTACTAGCTTTAAGTGCTACTGAGGGCAAATATGAAAATATTGAAATAAAATCAACAAAACAAAGTAATGAAAAAGAAAACAGAAAATATAAATACAAAAAAAAAAAAAAAAAAAAAATGTAAAAATAAATAAAAATAAAGGAAATAAGATTAATGGTTTTGACTGTACACTGTCATTGTGTTGCACGTTGCATATTTTATACTTCCGTATTTCTTTCTTTATTCTCCCTTTTCTGCATTCTACTGCATTTTATTTGCTGTTGTTATTCAGTAAGTAATATAAATATACCTTTCTCTTTGGCTTACAGTATTCTACTATTTTTAGTTGCATTTGCTATGAGTCAATATCCTATTTCATTTTTAATAAAGTCGAGGGTTTAGGTTTTAAAAGTTAATAATACCGTGAAGTAAGGTAGATACTTTTGTAAATACATTCAAGTATTTGCAATAAGATACGAGTAGATTCATTTCGAAACTTTAGTTTAATTTAATTTAGTTATTTATTTCATGTACAGGTATCGTAAAGTTTGAAAACGTCCACTAAAACTAGTCGGCAAATAAAGACGAAACACAAAAAAACAAAGATAATCTTAGGAAATTAAACATTAAGTATTTTGGGATGGAAATATTTTCAATAATAATAATTGATTGAAAAGCTAACATATTAAATAGATTTCTTTGATGGTGGATTTCCAATGTGTTTCCAATTGTTTTCGAAACGGAAAAATTTATATTTGCAATATCCATCAAAAATATATAAAGTAACAAAAATTATCTAGAAAAATGGCAACACAACTGAGAATACAGAAAAAGTTTATGGGATATAAAATAAAAAAAGGAATAGTATAGCCAGTAAAATATATTTACCTTGATCCAGAGTACACCAGACAAGAGATTGAATTGGGGATCAGAAACAAATTTAGACCAGCAATCAGACAAAAACCTAAGACAAAAAATTATTCGAGAACTCAAACCAACATTCAGGAAAAGAATTGGACCAAAATTTAGCACCACCTTAAAACGAAAATTGGACTAAAACTTAGATCGAGTTCAGACAAAAAATCAGACCAAAACTGGGACCCAATTTCAGATTTCAAATTTATTACTATTCGGCCATTCCAAAGTAACGGAGAGGACAAGGGGACTCTTATAATGATATTGATCTCATATAAGGAAATGATATTTTTCTTTGATACTAGGGGGCTTTTGAGGGTCCAATAACAAGTTCTTATCACCAAAGTTTCGTTAAAAAAATAATGTGTCCGACTAAGTTATACATCAACAAAGTACGCAACGGAGAGGACGCGTACGATTTGGGAAATCTTTATTTTCATTTTCAAGTTCCAAATTCTGCGAATGCCAGCAAGCTGTAGAGTTGAATTTTTTTTGACACTCACGAAAAGTCGTAATGGTTTCATTTAATAATAATAACAGAATGAGAGGAGAAACATGGGAAAAGTAATAGAGAGGACAAGTACGATCGCCCTCTTCCTTTTTTATGTTATGTGGAGAATTGGCTCAACAAATGTTTAATATCCGAAAATTGTAAATGTTTCTAAGAAATTAAATAAGTAAATAAAATCAATGGATATTTATATTAGTATTATACTATATAATAGTAAATTCATATAAAGTATACCAGTTTCGTACACATCCAACTACATGTTTAATACATACATCAACAATGAACAGGTATTTAAACTAAAGGGAAAAATTCAAGATGGCTCAGTTACAAACGAAGTTTTGCTAATTACATTGAGTGTACAGTAGTTTAAGTTATTTACAACTTTTATGGAAATTAAGTTTGAAAATATAAGAATTAAAATGAAAATGATAAAAATGATAACTCAACAATACCGAACGGCTATGGCAATACTATCAGCGAGCCATTCACCACTAACGCAGGAGTCAAACAAGGATGCCCACTTTCACCTCTTCCCTTCGCAATATTACTTGACGAAGTTATGGTAAACGTGTGCTCTCAAAGGATTTTGTACAAGCTCAGCGACATTCAAGCGAATACTGATCATCTAATCAGAGCATCATGCAACGTGGGCCTTGAGATAAACATCAAGAAGACCATAGCCATGCCAATTAACAACATCAGCAATGACCACATCACAATCAAAGGTCACCCTGTCGAATATGTGGCCACAGACGATGGAGCAGAGGAAGATGTCATCAACAGACTCAACAAGACTAGAGCGGCGTTTGGACAAGTACAGCCAATAAAAATGGCAATATTTTATATACAAAGGCGCAATTGAGATCGTGTGAAGACTTTCAAGCCACTCGCATACTTCGAATCGTTAGCATCCCTCAAAACCTCTTCTTCTTTAAACCTCTTTTCGCAAGTCACAGAACAACCAACATTTCGCTGATTTGAAAATACAACCTGAGTTCTGTGTTTCTTCGAATTTAAAGTCTCAGACGCAAAAATATAGTACTTGTCTAATTTGCGAAAAGAATGAACTGATGCGAGGCCCCTTTTCCTATCCTCGTGAACGCACTCGATTTTCATGCATCTTTCAAATAGCAAATCCTAAAAAGATGTATTTGCCGCGACTTCTTTCTCCTCAATAAAAATAATTTTAGCTTTGTGGCAGCATCTCAACGCTGCGTGAATATTAAGATTTTTGGACCTCACTTTCGTTCCAATCACCATTAACCATCAACCGCACTCTTACCATGTGAAGCAGCAAAAGTGTTCCATTCGATGTACGAAAAACCCAAATCTTCATCAAGATTATACAAATTCAAAATTCTAGGCTTGCCTAGGTTCTAATACAGTGTGATTTTTTGTCCTCTCCGTTACCCTGTTTTTGCCACATACGTTGGTTATAAAAATCGGAAAAACTTACACAATGACAATGATTTTAAGTTAGTTTTGTACTCAAAACAATGTGGCTGAGAAAATTCGCGCTTGCCAACTATAACAAAATTTCTTATTTTTCGGTAACGGAGAGGACACTGAACTTAAAGTTATTTAGATTCTTATAGCAAGGATTTACAACTTGGCTTTCAAGAAAACAATATCGGTGAAAAAACGTGCATGCTAAAAACTATCAAAACATAATCTTACTTTACCATCATCTGTTATTATTTTCACGAACTAGGCTTGCCAAAACACTGAAAAATGCTTTTCTACGAAACGTTACTTACAAAGTTATTTTGGTTGCTCGTAAAAATTACGTAAACTGATAGATTTATTTGTCATAGGTGTTTTCGTAAACTTGAATTGGTACTCTTTAAAATCATGTCTTTAGTTTTTCTTTTTTTTAAAGTTCGTAGCCGACTTATCTGGTTTCGATTTTTTTTTTGGAATAGCCGTATTCGTAAAATATTAAAAAGTTTAAGGCAATCACGTCTTTTGAAAGTGACTACAGTTCCCTTAAGCAGTTCTCTTAACCTTCAACTGATAATGATTAATATCTAATAAGTTTAAAGTAGACATTTTTGGTTCAAATGAAAATAGATGAAATATATAACTTACAACCGTCGATTAATAATGGCTGCCAAAGTTAGGCTGAGGTGGCTTTAAGTAGATCAAAATTAGTCAATGATATTTAGAGGCAGTCAGAAAAGGAAGTTAAGGGCAGGCAGATTTAAGGCTTAAAGGCTGTCAAACATGAAGATAGCAGAATGATATTTAGGTGTTATTTTTTATAAATTGGATTACAAGAAGAATACAAGAAGCTTATAGGGGAAAGAACCAGAGTATAGTTTAAACTGAAACAAATGATTGTAACATGTAGGACACCTCAGTCCCCTAGCTTGGGTAATCTTTAAAAAGGTATACATTCCGAAATCGAAGAATTATTTTCAAGAATAAAAATACAAAAACAAAATTAGTTTCGTGAAATTCTGCTGCAAGAATGATATTACAAATAATAGATAGTCGACTAAATATATATTAATATCACCTAACAGCACCAAACAAATTATGCAATTTATTTTATAAATCGGTTGTTGATTATTAAAATTTGTAGCCAATTTCGTGGTTTTGATATGATTCATACAACTGTTCATCTGGGTAATTTATCTATAGAATTTATGACGAGCAAAAATTGGACACCAATTTTGGCCGTACAAATAACACCGAAGTGCCGCATAAAGCGTTAAAAACACAGAAGCCTGCCCCAGCGTAGGCTGGGAGAAGACGTGTGCGGCTTGCCGTTGATCGTCGGAGGAACAACAAGCCGACCAGGTCTAACAAACAAGATATCACGACCGACGCAAAACACCGCATGGTACGTTCGTTGTACACCAGTTTAACAACAGCAGCGCTACGCCAGCGCAATCCATTCCATTCGCCCGTTATACGCCTGTCTACGCACAGCCGCGCGATCTATCGCATTCGCCCGTTATACGACAGTCTACACACAGCAGCGCTACGCCAGCGCGATCCGTCGCATTCGTCAGTTACACGCCAACCCACTTCAATATTAAGTTGAATTAATTGAATTATTCGAAGTGACATTGTTAAGTGTAATTTATTAGTGAAATTAAACCTGAATTATTGTTAAAATAAAAACCTGTGTGTCTGAATAAAGTGAGGGTCCCCTGCAAAATATAAATTTTGTAACGCAGCCTAAGACCGGGAAACGGTTCGTTACAAATTGTAAATAGTTTATATCACATACTGTCACGACTTTAAACAAGAGTGTGGAAGAATATCTAAATTAATCGATTCGACGTTTACCATCGCAAATTAAACTGAAGCTACGTCCGTTTATTTTATACAAAAAAATTGAAAAGATCTTGGCTGAATAAGAATTATGTTTCGAGTCTCAACAAAATAATGAAATCATCGAATTATTGAAATTATAAATTCAGTCAATCGGAATGACACCTTTCAATTACTTTTTAAAGAGCTATGTAAAGTAACTGATTTGTGCTACTAAATAGCAATAATTGAAGCCTGGGAAGTCAACATTGTTCCTGCCAAACGGTCAGCATTTCTAGAATAGTTAAATAACTCAAAAGTGAATCAAAGGAATAATAACAATAGTGCTTCATCAAACTAAACAAAACACATTAATTCTGAAATACATTTTTCAAATATTAATATAATCAAATATTTAAAGAAAATTTTGTTCATTCAATTTTTCAATATAAAGTTCTATTGGGCTTAGAAACAAACACCTAGCACTTATTCTGCTTTAGAATTCAGGAAGTTTTTACTGAAATATTTTTCATCTTTGAGTTAAAACTTCACTGTAGCTTTTCCAGCTACAACTGATTTAAGGTGTAGGTGTAGAAATTTACTCCATTAAATCCAACATGGAAAGCAGAATCGACATAGGTTTCAACTCAAAGCATATCAAACTCTCATAATCTCTATTCAAATCTTAATAGACTAATGTAGGTGTTTAAGGCCGAAGTACCAGACAGTACTCTGTTAAAAATTTTGAACTGTTCTTGGTTTGAATTTAAACTAATTGATAGTTTAGGATTCAATATTTTGTGTCTCAGTTTTGAATTTAGAACTGAAGCTTCGTTAGACATTCCAATGCATCAATCACATATATCAAAATTTCAGTAGAGTGTTCAACTTAGCATCAGTTGCCTCCCTTATTTCACCAAAGTATGGTTTGCTAAAGCTGTTGAGGCTCGTCCATGCTAGAACCCAGTACCCGCACATGGCAAGTGCGACAACTGTCACTTCACATTTTTCTATATTTGCGGTATCGGCCAGTTATATGCAGGCAACCTACATAGGTATTGGTATATTGATCTGAACTATAAAAATTTATATATTTGTTATAAAAGCTTTTGTTTATTACAAAAATATTTCAGAACCACATAAACTCTGTTTCTAGTGTTTTGAAATTTTGAATAATTTTTAAAACCTTTTCACTTTTTCTTTTGTTAGATAAATACTTAATATTCAGCTGTTTGCATTCTCAGGCTTATTAAAAGCTTTCCACTATCGGAATGATGAAATTAAATAGCACAACACCATCAACCTGAGAAATTTAAGTTTTTCACCGGCAGCGTTTTCATTCTACTATTATACAAATCAATATAAGTAGACACCTAAATCATTTAGTGAAAGAAGAGGAAACTTTAAACAACTGAAACTGAATATATTTATTTTTATTTCCACTTCTCCTCTTTCAAATGCAGATACTAAAAATAAACACGTATACATTACTCGCGTATGCTAAAAATTAAATTTTGTATCTACAAAAAATACTGAAAAAGGATTAATTTTTTCCCCCACATAATACTGACCATTAACATATGTACGTCATCAATAACACGCTCAAATAACTTATATTCATACATATGTAAGTGTGCACACAATATGGTGTTGCTACTCATAGATGCATAAATTCATTCACTGTATCATTTTCATTTTCAATTTAATACCTGTGTAAATACACCTTTGCTTGTGTTTTCACCTAAACTAAATTTTATGTTAGACCAAAGTAGATTTAGATTCTGGTCTTTAAGTATTATGGTTTTATTTACATATGGATTTTATATATGATAACCATGTGTATATGTAGGCAAGTGAATGTATACACGTACGTGGATGTTCATGTGTGGTGTCGAATACTTCATGTAAACTCTTTATCGGGTTTGCAATGCTTTAATTCGATTTTGTGCACTGAGGCGTATGCGTAACCAAATTGCAAAATAAAAAAAAAATGAAATATTCTTACTATCGTACTTTGTTTACTGAAATTATATGACACGTTGTAAACTATATATACATATTTATATGCGTGTGTTGAGATGTTGTTTCTGTTGTTGTGTGAATACAATATGTTTTCAGAGGCATGCTGCCTATAGTTGGTGTGCCTTGATTTTAATATGCAAAGTTATTGATTAAAAATATTAAATGAACTTGCATAACATTTTTAAAGACTTTGGCTTGCATCAAATTTAAAATATCATACAAAGAATTAAAGAAAAGCTTAAAATTACATAAATACAACTAACAGTTATTTACTGAAATTCACAAAATTTTGTTTATTTATAATTAAAGCAATAAGCGAAGAGTTGCAGTTTTCAAGTTAAAAATTTTTCAACATTTTCACAAATTTTATTTAAATTTTTTAAAAACTAATTTGGCTTTTTCACTTTTGTTAATAAAAGTTTTTTATTAGAATTTGTTCCACATTGTTTCTGTTTTTTTTTTTTTTTTTTTTTGTATTTAATGTTTTGGTTTTCAATTTCAATAAAACTTTTCTTCTTTAGAGCAGCTGTGTTTCCCATTGTACAGCTTTAACTTCTTTATATGAAATATGATAAATATGATGCTTAGCTTAAAAATTTGAAATAAAGTTTTGTTTTAATATAGTAGAAAATAAAAGAATAAATAAATATGAGGCAAACAAGCAAGCAAGCTGTGTATGAAAAGAGAAAATACTATTTATTTACGTTTTGCTTAAATAAAAGATTTTATTTGGAGCAAATATCCGGCTTTAAATTTGAGTATTCCAAAATACTAGGAAGTTGAAAATATCAAGCAAGTTTATTTATTTTGAAAACTTTGCATAAACCTATTATTATTAGAATTATTATTAAAAAAAAAAAAACAAGTAAACAAGCAAACAATCAAATAAGTAAAGAAAACAGCAATCACCCAGTATAGAAATATGAGTGTATTGACTAAAAAAATTTGATTTATGAGTTATTCAAAATCAATCAATGTACTCCTAAAATATATTGCTAATTCTGCTACCCATTACCTTCTACATAAAATCAGTCAACATAGTTGGTGAAGTCAGACCCAAAGAAACAGCGTACTCCTAAAACTGTTAAATATAAATAGCAAAATGTTGTCACAAGTACAGATTTTAATTACTATTCTCAATATATATTGTTTGAAACTCAGATTAAACGACAGATAAAATTTCTTACAGCTTCCAACAACAACTTTAACATAGTATTTTAGAAAATTCGAAGCTGGTTTCTGAATATTCTATTTAAATTTTAGTATAACCAAATGTACTTTAAGATATTTCAGAGTATCGGGTTCAGAGTATTCTAATTGAATTAAAATATTATGAAGTAGATTTAGTTGTTCAAAGGCCTCACAAATTGGATATCCTGTAATCACTTTAGAGTTTTGTGATGTACCTACAATGGAAAAAAGTATAGAATAAATGCAAGTGGAAATTGAGTAAATAGAAGTTCTGATAAATAAAGCTACATCGAACGATTTTACATGAATTACGAAATCAGTTCAGGTTTCCACCCAAATCATCCTCTTTTTCTTCTTTTATGGCACAACAGCCTATGCAAGGGCTAGATCGAAACTCTTACAATTTTTATACCTACCTGTTTATTTCAAGCTGATGCATAAACGACCTTGGGAGCAACCAGTAGTCTTCTTAAGATTAGATAGCTATTTTTATAGATATTGAAGCTGGTATAATAAACTAAGACTCATCAATAATATATTTTGAAGTTTTGGAACAATATTGAGAATAACTGGAATCTGAGCTAAACATTCAGACCACATGAATATTGAAGCCGCAGAATTAGCTGGAGAAACAATGATAAACATTTGAGTTTTTCTGAGTAAGGTTTAGAGTTTTTTATTATTTATTTGTGCTATATCTAGAAAAACTGGACCAAAATATAACATAACTTTACCAAAGACAGTTACTAAGACACAACTGAGATAATTGTCAATCTTTCGGGACTAAAACAGGACAACATGTTATATACTCAGCTCAGAGAACATTTCTTTAATATCGATTATTTAGGCAATCATCAGCATATATTTTATAGCATTGATTCCTAAAATGGAAAACATGTCTAAGAATGCACCAAGTGCAGTGGACTAAAAAAACAGCAAAAACAGCAACTAGCAAAAACAGGCTTGGCTGAAATACTTAGTTTATTAAGGAAGATGTGACTGAAACAAGTACTCTTGGCATAAAAAAACACAAAGAGGAGGGAAGTGAACACAATAAACTTTATAAGTCATGTTGGATATATAAATGATGTAATTCAGGGCCTTTACAATACAATACAATACCCTAATTAGCAGGAAAAATAGTTGCAGTGAGCTTAGTTCATATTCGCGCAGAACGGTATAGAAAATAGCTTCCTCTCTTATGCTTAGTGAGTTGGAATACCATATCCTTGCGGTTCGTGTAGTTCTGGTGAACACATGAACAGGTGGCAACAAACTTCGCTCATCTACCATGAAAATACCGGTAGAACCGAGTCACGCAAGCCACGTTTCTACGATGCTCCAAAGAGTCAATGAAGCTGGAAACCCTACTATCTCCTATTAGCTTTATCCCTCGATGTTGGATAAGATCCTGGAGCTTTAGTTATGTCCGTAAGGCTCCTGCCCATAAATGAAAAAAAAGATATTACATATAAGTATAATATACTGCCCCCAATAGAAGCTTCATCAAAATTAAATATTTATATAGGCCGTTTGGGAGTTCTGATAATGGGTTTAGCTTAAGATTATATATGGTATTCAAACTGTGTGGCCAGTGGTATTTCGGATACCTTTTCTTCGAATGAGTGAGTGCCTTCGCAGTGCAGAAGGATATGCTTCGGTGTCTCATTTTCTTTTCAACTAAATTTGCAATGCCTTGAAGGAAAACCTGAAGTTATTTTTACTTAGCTTGAGACAATAGGCTGGGTTTTTAGTGAGGCCAGTAAGAGGATATGCCATCTCTTTCTTATTCTCTTAGTTTGTTTTTTAAGTGTGTGTTCCTATACTTAAAAATAATACACAGCTTTATGGCAAGAATTTCTGCTTGAAAAATGCATGAAGTCTTTTGGTTTTTGGTCCTTATATACTTGTTGTCGAACTTTTGTGTATCACTTTAATGTATGTGCTTTGATATAGGCTTCGAAAATTTTTATGCCTTACTTTTTCTTGCTACTTATTACTTTTTTTGTTCATATTATTCCTGGGTAGGTTGGGTCAGGATATTATAGCAGAGATGGCTTCCAGCTCTCTGTGTCATGGAACGCAAATGCTCCCGCAAATGCATAAATAATATTATATTTAATATGCATTTTGATTTCAAATATAAGATTGCTAACAATAAAATCAAATAGTGTCATGCTGTGTAGCTAAAAGAAAATCTAATTTCACCTACCCTGATTATTTACGATTATGTGCAATATTTACATAGATTTTATTGTATACTCTGTTAAACAAACGCGAACGAGTACAATCAGCTTAACCTCAATTTACGATGCTGTTACCTATACGTATATTAAAAACAAGAATGTAATAAAACGTATGTGAAATGCAACACTGCAATTGTAATAAAATTGTTTGTTTTTGTTTTTCGTTTTTTTTTTTTTTGTAGCAGCAGCAACAGCAAACGTGTTTAAAAATGCGACATTATTATTACTATTATTGTGCAGCATGAAGCTACTTTCATGTTTTTCCACTACAACTAAGGATGACTGTGTGTGTTTATGTATGTGTGTGTGTGTGACAACAAAGCTTTCAACTTAACTGTCAACAAATGCACTTAAAATGCTACATTCGTACATTGCAAAAGTAAAAGAAAAATAAATATAAAACACATGAGGAAAAGAAAGAAAGATCTTTTTGGTGTAGCATTTTTACTATTTTGTTGTTTTTGTTAACTTATTTTTATTGTTTTTTCTGTTATAATTGTTGTTGTTCTTTTTATTGCTGTTAACATATTTTTCGCATTTAATAGAACATTTCGTTGTAATTTTAAAAAGGCGCACGGTACTAAAAACTAAAAAAAAAACTAAAGACAGAAAATAAGAAAACACGCTAGTATTTGATTTAAAAAATAAAATAAATAATGGAAATGCTTTCTTGTATGTGTGTTATGTAATCTAACACATTTGTGTATATATATATAGTTTTTCTCATTTTCACTTGATTTTGACTAACCTACACACACAGACACATGGAAATAACGAAACAAAAAAAATAAAAAAATAATAATTGAATGGCAAAAGGAAGAAACGAAATTGAACTCTTCTCTTTGCTCGTTTTTGTTTACCAGAAACAGCTGTTCATGTATGTGTTCATGTATATAGAGGTATTCGTATATGTGTTCACGTATGAGTTTATGGGTGTGTGTACATTGCGTCAAATAGAAACTTTAAGTGAAACTGTAATTTGCCCGCTGAGAAAAAACAATTTTTTTTCTTGATTGCAGTCAGGCAGGCAGCCAAGCCAAATCCAATCCAAGTCAAGCCAAACCACATCGTGTCAAGTAAAAATAGCAGCAGCAGCCACCAAAATATAGAAACCTATTTTCCGGTTCCGGTTCGCTACTGCTCGTGGCATTTTCAACACGATTTTTTTTTCTTTTGTGATTGCACTTGTAAGTGTGTGTTTTTGTTTGTGTATTTATATATAGAACTATATATGTGTGTGTGTAATGCGCGTTTTAATTTTGTTGACCTCAATGTCACACAGCATGAAACTGAAGTAGCAGTGAGACAGCGTTGTCATATTGCTCGTATTTGTCATGTTGCGTTGTTGATTCGGCGTTTCTTTTTCGTTTTGTTTTCTGGCATGTATTTTCGGTCTTTCACACAGTTTTTCTGCGATTTTTTTTGGAGATTCCATTTTGTTGACAGTTTAAAATTGTATCAAGTAGCGCGATGAAAAAATAAACGTTTTTACTTTTTTTTTTTTTTTTTACTTTCAAATGCAGCGGTGCATCAGCGCTGATGATGATGATACAGCAATTTGAAGTGTTGAAGGTGAATGGTTTTCTTTCCGAAAAAAAAGAGAAATCGCCTTTTTAATACGCCTTAGAAGTAAACGTATGATATGACAGTAAGGATGATTTAGTAAATACATAGCTACATAGTTTTAAAGTGTCATAGGCGGGAAGAAATTTTGTTAACATTGAAAAACTATATATCCTTATGTTTTTGTACATTTATATCAATCAAGTCAAAAGTATAATTAGCAGGCTCCATGTTTGAACACTTTTGGATATGAACAAGATTTCTGTACATTAGAAAAATACACATTCATATAAATTTGAGTGCAATTTTGCAGTTAATTACTTTTATTATTTCCATAAACATGAAAAAGAGCAAACTGGCTTTTGTATTGGGAGTTTGAATGTATAAACTCGTAATTGTGACTAACTTCATATCTATCATACGCGCCATTTTTTTGACATTGACAGCTATTATATCTCGAAGAGCGCCAAAAATGCTATAAGAATTGATCTGTCAAATAATTTTCATAATTTTACAAAAGTGTTTTACTATAGCTGAAAAACAACATGCCAACAAACAACATTTGCGGGAAGTTTTAATTTGCTTCTTCCATTTAAAGAAAAACGCAACTGAAGCACATCGTTTACTCACTGAAGCTTATCCTGACTGTGTTATAGACGCTAGAATGTGTCAGGTGTGGTATGCCCGTTTCAAAAGTGGTGATTTTGATGTTGAAGACAGGGAACGTTCAGGCGGCACGAAAAAGTTCGAAGATGAAGAATTGAAGGCATTACTCGAAGAAGATTCATGTCAAATGCAACAAGAACTTGCAGAATCTTTAGGAGTTGATCAATCAACCATTTCTAAATGATTAAAAGCATTGGGAATGACTCAAAAGCAAGGAAATTGGGTGCCTTACGAATTGAAGCCGAGAGACGTCGAACGACGATTTTTCACATGTGAACTGCTGATTGAACGACAGAAAAGAAAGGGTTTTCGTATTGTGACTGGCAATGAAAAGTGGATACGTTACGATAACCTACAGCGTAAAAAATCATGGGGACCGTCCGGACATGCATCAACATCAACGGCAAAGCCGAACATCCATGGGTCCAAGCTCATGCTGTGTATTTGGTGGGATATGAAAGGTGTCGTGTATTATGAGCTGTTGAAACCGAATGAAACGATCACTGGCGACCGCTACCAACTACAATTGATGCGTTTGAGCCGAGTATTAAAGGATAAGAGGCCATAATATGAGAATAGACGACAATGCTCGGCCGCATGTTACAAGGCAAGTAAAAACATACTTGGAAACGCTGAAATGGGAAGTGCTACCCCACCCGCCGTATTCTCCAGACATTGCTCCTTCTGATTACCACTTGTTCTGATCGATGACACATGACCTGGCTGAACAGCACTTCCGTTTTTTCGAAGAACTCAAAAAATGGGTCGATTCGTGGATAACCTCAAAAGATGAGGAGTTCTTTTGACGCGGAATCCGTATGCTACCAGAAAGATGGGAAAAGGTTGTGGCTAACGATGGACAATACTTTAAAATATAAATTTATAATCACTTTTTCACAATAAATGTCCAAATTACGGAAAAAATACGACTTTATACATTCATACTCCCAATACAAAATCATATTAATATTTGTGAACATATAGTTACATGCGCATATTCATAATAATGGAATATTCCGAATTGAATATTCTATGTGAGTGTTCATATTTAAGCTTTTATATTTGTTCGCTTATATTCGCCGCCATACCATCTTGATCAAAAAGTTCCAGGAATAACCACCGTATGGCGCTCCCATCGTTCCGATTTGAGTTCCCTCTAAATCTTAGCGTCATAGCTTGACATTTTCAAAAGTTACGTAGCTAAAAGTGCATCTATCTCTGTGTGTGTTGGCGATGTTTTACAATTTTAGAAATGGATTTAATTGTGCGCGAACGTTGGAAATGTTGGAAAAGTTTTTCAGTGACGATTCTCTAAAGAAAACGGTCGTTTACCAGTGGCACCGGCGGTTCAAAAGTGGTCGTGAGTCAATCGAAGATGACGAACGCAGTGGCAGACCATCGACATCGAAATCGACGAAAACATTGATAAAGTAAACGAAATTTTGGTCAATAACCGCAAATTAACCATCAGATAGATAGCGGAGGGCTTGAACATTGCCTATGGATCCGTCCAAGACATTTTTGTTTGGGTTTCCGTCGAGTAGCAGCAAAGTTGGTGTCAAACGACCTCAAATTCATGCAAAAAAGAGACCGTGTTAACGTCGCAAAAGACATGATTTGCGAGGCTGAATCCGGTCCCACATTCATCAAAAAGATCATTACTGGAGACGAGACGTGGATTTATGAGTACGACATGCAACCCAGACATCAGGCAAGTGAATGGCGTTCACCAAATCAGCCGAGACCAAAAAATGTTCACGTCGTTTTCAGTCAAAAAAGAAGGCAATGCTCACGGTTTTCGTGGATTACAACGGTGTAGTGCATCATGAATTTTTGCCAGAAGGCCAGACAGTAAACAAAGAGTATTATTTGGTTGTTATGAGACATTTGCGTGAAGCAATTCGCCGAAAGAGACCAGAATTGTGGACAGAAAACGCGTGGATTTTGCACCATGATAACGCACCGTCGCACAATGCCATCATTATTCGTAATTTTTTGACGAAAAATGCAACAAATACCAGCCAACAGCCACTGAATTCACTTGATTTGGCTTCCTGTAACTTCTTTCTGTTCAATCGAGTTAAAAAAACCATTACAGGGAACGCGTTTCAGCAGCCGAGAGGAAGTAATGGAAAAATCGCAGGAAGCACTGATGGACATACCGAAAACCGAATATAAAAAATGTTTCGAAGATTGGATCAAGCGCTGGCATAAATGTGTTGCAGTCGATGGGGATTACATTGAAGGGGACAATATAGATTCAGATGAATAAACTGAATAAATTCCGGGAAGTTTTTGATCAAGGTGGTATATTTGAAAATTTATATTTGAGACTGTTCATATTGTGGTGATCGTATTTGAGTGTTAATATTTGTATTGAATATTCTTAATGCTTTCCCATATGTACTTGTTCAAGATCACTGTACATGTTTATACTGCTTTTGTTATTTGTAGTACGTGTTCTTGTAAAATTTTAACACATTTTCAAAGCATTTAAGCACATGTTTAAAAATTAGGACGCTAGTCAATAAATAAGTAATATAGTTCAACTTTAAGGCGGTTACGATCACAATTTTGTTTAAGTCTTCATGAGAAACATACAATTATTATTATTATTATTGTTATTGTTAGGGAATGCAATAGAACATATAAGATCTATTGAGCCCCTGCTTAGCGTTACAGTTCTTTCATATGCGCAAGTTCCAAACGAAATTTTAGTATTGATACTACTTCTTCTGTTATTTAATGGTTATTCTACTTACTTCGAGAATTCTAGAGTGTATTCAAGAATCAGTAGTGATATCTCTGAGATGTTTCTAAAGCCAGACAATGTTTGTTTATAAATATTTTTGAAGTTCAACCTGATTTGTAAAGATCGAATTTAAAAAAAAAATTCTAATTAATATGAAGACTTGAAGTATAACAAGGATATTTTCCTTTGATCAGAGTCAGGATCTCTTTAGAAAAGTTTAGCTTTCTTATTGCTATTTTATATAAACAGTTGAATACCTTATCAAATTTGAGCTCAGTTGTTTAACATAGATAACATTTTGACGACTTAACTATAAGTCTCTATATACAAGTACACACCAGTTCAAAATTTAGTTCAGTGACTATTAATAAATACAGTTTTGTATATTTGAAACCAAAAAGTGTCCTTCACTTTTGAAATTCATCAATGTAATTAGAAAATGCGGAAAGTGGAAATGCAATAGTAATGAAAATTTCATTACTAACTAACAAATTTTAGGTAGTGAAATCAGTCAATGCCAAAAACTAAATTGGAAAATCAATCAGCAGCGCAAAAACAACGAGTGTTTCGTTTCGAATGTGAAAGAAGAAAAAGGAAGAGAAACTAATCTAGACTAAGAGAGCAATTAAAAACAAATCAACTTTTGGCAAAAAGCTACAGTTCACAAAAAAAAAAATAAAAACAGTTTTAAAATCTAAAGCTCAAATACAAATTAAAATATTCATAAAAGCAATTACATTTTCGTTCGATTTTCAACGACTACTGTTCATTTATTTATAAATATATGCACCCTAGAAGTTTTAAATGTTTAGAAAAATGTGAGTCTCTTTTTCAAAAAGCTATGAGTCATTGCCATAATTCTTCATACTTCACATTTTTTTGCATTTTTCTTTTTTTTTGCTTCATTTTGGTGGAGTATATAAGTATGAAAAATCAATAACTTTTGAAACTGCTCGATATCAATACATTTAAACGTATAAATATTTCTAATATAATTTTGTCTTATTTTCTAAGAAAAAATATGTAATATTAATTTAAAATTTCGTTGTTAATAGCAAACACAACAAGTGCGTTTAAAAATTCAAATTAGATTCATACTTTATTCATGATATTTTGCTTAATTTTCGCAGCATATTGGATTTTTTCCCACTCGTTTAAATTGTACATAAAAATGTAGGAAAAGAAAATAGAGCAATGTTGAAAAAAAGGGTAGAAGTAGCAGCAAAAGCGTCGAAAACAAAGGCATAGAATATGATTTTAATTTACTAGTTAGTTTGTTATAAACTGCGAAATTCCTAATAGAATTTTTAATTATTTATAACTGTTTTGTAAGTACAGTAAATTGTAGTTAATTGCAATGACAAAAAAGCAGAAATTTTTTTATTTTTATTACATAAACAGGATAATGGCAATGAGAAATTGAAACTTTGAAATTTATTGATACGGTTTCATGGAAGGTTTAAACGCAATTAAATATTACTTAATTAATTGCGGATTACTGTTTATTATTGTATGTTTGTTGTTATTTCTAATAAGTTATTAAAGTGTATCAGTTCAAATGCATTTGAATATATTATTTATTTATTTACAACGATTTTTGTAGCAAAGTAATAACATTTATTTAAAAATTACTCTTCGAAACACAAAGAAAAGTTTCAGAAATTTGATTGACTTTTCTGCAGTAGTTTGGCATGGAGCTTACGACACTGTTTTATATTTTGTTCGAATCTTGTTGAGTTGCTTTCCCACGTTAGAAAACTTCATGTAAACTCATTAAAAATTATTCCACATTTATTTAAAAGAATTTCATATTATGTAGAAGAAATTTTATGATTAAACTTTTTCCTTGAAATATTTATATTTAAAATTTTTATTAAATACTCTAAAGTTTAGGAAAACTGACGATCATATTTCTGACAGATTTTATATGGAACTGTTTAATAAAATTATTTTCTCTAAAATTTGACTTTAACCAGAAATAATTTTCTTAACAACTGGATAGCATTTATTACCAGGAAATTTTTTCAAAGTCAAATTCTGTTGAAATGTGTTACTTGAAAAAGAAAACTATAGAAAATAAAGACAGTAAATTCGAATAGGTATTAAAATGCTTGCCTAATGTCTTATAAACACTATCTTGAGCCACACCCAGAAAAATACCCATCTCTAGATCAAAAAGTTTCCTCAATTTAAATCCACGAAAATTTCTCCCGTTTATGTAAATTTTCCCCAAAATGAAGAAAAATGTGCAGCTTTCATGGAACCATGGTGTTAAATTTGAAGTAAGTTTTTTCTTCATTACAATTTATAATTTTTTGGTGGCCATAAGGATCTTTTGATCATTTCAAGGCGACGATGCCTGTAGTGTTTGTAAAAATACGTATGAATGTAAACCTTAATTCTTATTAAAAATAAAATAATAAATGAATAGAAGTAAAAAAAACATGATTTCTATGCCTTTTAATTAAAACAACATTGTAGAAAATATTCCATAAATTGAAGATTTCTTTTCCAAAAAGTAAATTGACTTTAATCTATGGAAAATTATGTACAATTTCTCATATTTGAAAAATATTTCCTCAACTCAAAGAAATTTTATATATCTAAATGAGGAAACTGTTTCTATGGCGCCAAATCATTCCCATTTTTCCTCTATTTTATAGCCGTTTTTCTTCGAACCAAGTAAGTATTTCTCTGGGTGCAGTTTCAATAGCTGATTAATAAGATTTTCAATTTATCAAAAATAGTTTTTATTTCTCACATTATTAAAAAATATGTTAATTGCAAAAAAAAGAGAAAAAGTGAAAAGTAAGCAAAGGCAACCAAAAATGTTGGTTAAAAGTTTTGGTCAATATCCGAACATCGGTTTTGTAACCTTAGCCTTACTAAACATTTTTTTTGCTCGTCACAAGTTATTAGTCCATAAACACTATGGACCAATGTTGATCTGTGTGAACTTGCTGCTACTATAAGTTAATCATAAACACCCTGGTGAATTCTGTATATGAACACTGCGAAATCATTTACATACCGAAGTTTTATATGCTCAATAGAATACCAAAAATTTCGATTAACAACTGCGTATACGGATTAGTTCAATTTCAGCTAAAAAATTTATGAATTTTGCTAGGAATTCCGCTGGTAATGGGCTCCCAATAATAGAATCAATAGCTTTTTATTAAGCTCTAGGGAAAATAGCGTATTCGTTGTATCGAGCTACCATAGCATGTAAAAGATTAACAGAGATTCTATGATTCATACGTTTTGGCTTACATACTACCAAAGGTTTTTGCTAAGAAGAGAATAAAGGTTGAGATATAATGGATGGTTTTATTATGTTAAACTTTAATTTCAGAAATCATTATCGGTAACACGAGTACATTACAGTGGATGAGCAGTTGGATACAGGGGAACGAGTTCAAAAGCTTAAAATTCAAGAAGTTTATTTGACTTTGCTCACACAGTCACAATATGCTCCTACGCCCTAGCCAAAAAGGATAAACCTGATATTATTTTATATTATAATAAAACCACATGCGGCTGTCCTATTTCTATATTCTATATTACTTTGGACACGGTCTTTTTTGCTGCCTTTATTATAATCATATGTATACAGCTAACATTTTTGTTTGGAAGTTCAACGAAATGGTTGCGCAGTTAATCGAGATCCAGGGATAAGATCTCTGCCATCTTCTAATATTGTGCCAAATCAAAAACAGATAAGATATTTTGATGAAAAGAAGTCGGTGAGTTATTAAAATATAGAAACAAGGTAGGTCACTCTAGTAGGTATTGATAGGCGTAAGGTTGAAGTGCCCGCTAATTTGAAACTGAACCTGTATAAAAAATAAAATAATAAGTGCAGAAAAAAAAAAACTTTTGCTTTAGCACACATAAAAATTTGTATGCCCGTGAGAGTAGAAACACCAAATGGCAAAATCGTAAAATTGAAGCTAGTTCTGGGTTAAATTGGTGGAGCTTCCAAGCTTGTAATAAAGTTCAAATAATCATTAAAAATTGATATGCTAATCGTAGGGCGTTCTTAAGTACATGAAATAAATGGATGTGCTCACAAAAATTGCTGATGATTGTCCGCAGCGAACAATTCTAATTTTGCAACTCCATATTTGAGTTAGTATAGTAGTTACTCATTCCATTGGATCTATTGTTTTTAGCTAAATTTTTTTTTTTTTTTTTTATATATACTAATTTCAATACTGTATGAATGAAAGAAACTGGAAGGGGCCAAAAGGATGCCAGGCACAAATTTTAAAAATTTTTGGTTCAAAGTCTGATACTTTGATTCTTTAAACTTTTCACACTTCAATTCTTCGGCTAAAAACAAAACGGTTCTCTTGCTAGCATTAAAGTGAACCAAAGCTGATCATGTAATTCTTGGCTGAATATGATTGAGACCGAACACAAATACTAATCTTAGCTACATTTAAATCTTAAAAAGTGAAATTTTATTCCGGGCCGAACGTTTGAATTCAGATCTGTGATATTAAATGCAGCGCTTTTTACTGGCACAAAATTATGAAGTTTGAATCAGTTAAATCAGTTTTTGCTCACATATCTATATAATCTACATATAAATGGGACATTCTCTGTCAGTGGAAGACCCCCCACCCTGTCCCAAATTGGTTAAAGTATTTTAGGCCATATTTTGGTATCAAATGAAAGCTTATTATCTCTAGTTTCGAATGCAATAAAGCCTTTTTTGATTTTGCATGATGGTTGACCAATATGGCGGCTGCAAGTCTACCACCTCACCTTAAAATAATAGTTTTATCAAGTGTACGTTTACCCAAGCCATCATAAAGAACAGAAAAGGCCTTTTTTTCGTAAATTTTTTTTCGCTGAATATGAATCTACAATAATATTAGTTTTCACGGGAACTGTTACGTGTTGTTTCTAACCTCAAAAAGGTCCAAAATGGCTGTTTTTCGGGTCTTACGCTTACCAAAGTCATCATAAAACGACGAGGAAAGCTTATTTTTCTGTAGTTTCAGCTGATGAACATAAATCTAATATTATTTTCCACGGGAAATGTTGCATGTCGTCCCTAACCTCAAAAAATGAACAATCCCAAAAAACTTTTTTTCGTGTCTCACGTGCCCCAAATTACCAGAAAACTTCCCAAAAAACTTATTTTTCATCATTAATTCCGTTTTCACTCTAACAAAGCACTGCAAAGGAAACAGAGACCTACTAAGTTCACGTCGTTATTTCTGTTTAACGCTAAAAGTATGTTACAGCCAAGTTAGGAAATGAAAAATGAAGAATAAGTTTTTTGGGAAGTTTTCTGATGACTAGGGACACGAAAAACTGTTTTTTGAGATTTTTCATTTTTTGAGGTTAGGGACGAAACATAGCATTTCCTGTGGAAAATAGTATTAGATTCATGTTCATCAACTAAAATTACACAAAAATATGCCTTTTCCGTCGTTTTATGATGACTTGGGTAAGTGTAAGACCCGAAAACAGCATTTTTGGCCCCTTTTCGAGGAACAGCACGTGACATTTCCCATGGAAATTAATATTAGATTCATATTCAGCGAAAAAAATTATACAAAAAAAAGCCTTATCTGTTTTTTTATGATGACTTGGGTAAACTATTATTTTAAGGTGAGGTGGCAGCCGCCATATTGGTCCGCCATTATGCAAAATCAAAAAAGGCCTTGTTGCATTCGAAACTAGAGATAATAAGCTTTAATTTGAGCTCAAACATGCCCTAAAATACATTAACCAATTTTGGACAGGGTGGGGGTCTCCCCTTGACAGAGAATGTCCCATATATATACATACATATTTAAATAATTATTTACACATATGGCACAATTGTTATTATGTTATAATTAAAAATTTTGCGCATTTTCATGTTGTGTTTTCATATTTTGTTAATACAAAGTAATTAAAAACAGAAATGAATTTTTATTCAATCACGTGCGTCCGTCCATGTCAATTCAGCACACGCATATGTAATTATAATTTCCTTTCTTGCGGCTGGTTTTTTCATTCGACAAAAAAAATTGGACGAAAAATATTTAAAAAATAATGAAAATCGCGTGACATTAAAACTAAAGTTTTTTTTTTGTATTTTTTTTTTTTTGCGATTCGTAAATATAAAGAAAAATAAAAACATTAAAAATGTTGGCAACCAACATGCGCTTAGAATGTTACAAAAAAAAAAACCAAAAAAAAATCGAAAAAATCATTAGAAAACTCATTTCCAAAATGTGCTGCTAAAACAAAAACAACAGAGAAAAAAAAAAAAGAAATGGTATGTTAAAAAAGGGGAGCCAGAAATATGCCACAAAACAAAAAAAGAATAAAAGGAAACAAGAATTTTGTTTGTCGCAGCAATTATACGTGCAACATTTGCGACATTTACGCTCGCGACCGACAACATTTGCTTAAATTGTTGCAACGGAAGTGCGGACATTACATTCGTCATTTGTCATTTTGTTATTTTTTTTTTTTTGTTTTTCTTTTTGTTTTTCTTTTATACTTTTCGTAGTGTATTTTTTTCCAGTTCCGCATTTTTATTGTTTTCATATTCTGATATACACCCATTCATAGACACACTCACACATATTCACACTCAAATACATACACATGCATGAATTTATTTATGAGTGTTCTTGGCTAGAATGAAAGCAGAAAAGTGTCAGTATGTCTCCGTGTTCAATGTGTGTCAGTGTCCATGCCTATGTGTGAATTGAAACATTTTGGACTGCAACAGTCGCAGTCGAAAAATCTCAGATGTGTGTTTATGTTTATGCTTGTGTTTTTTACTTTTTTTTTCTAGATGATGATGACTTGAATGTTGAATGAATTTGATGTATGAAATATGTAGATTGTTGGAGATGAGAATGAAGAAGGAGAAGAAGAAATGTAGCATGTGAATTTGTTTATGGCACACACATACATATACTATATGTGTATATACCACTACATGCATGCACAACCATCTTTCATTTTCTGAATTTCTGTTTAAATTTTTTTTTTTGTTTTTTCTTATACTTTGAACGTGATTGCTTGACAGTTTTCCATAAAGTGTATATCGCATAGAAGGTAGTTAGTTAGAAATAAAGTTGTTCAAATTTGTCAAATATTTTGACAAGAAATAAAGGTTTCACAATTTAAATATGTCTAAGTTCATGCAAATCCTAAAGTAAGGAAAATGTTAATAAATGAAGAGGTAAGTCGACGAGTTGAAGAGCTTAAATTTATGTAATTCGGATTTTATTCTGTATGCGAAAATGATAAATTTAAATCTAATTTAAAATTAAATGGCATAGAGTTCATTTAAGGATTTCGTTTTGAATAATAAATAAGCAAGGAGTAGAAAGTGCACTTTAATTTGGAACATGTCTCGTAACATAAAGTTTTTGTTATTATATGTAATGAACGGTTTTTCAGTATCAATATAAAATTAACATTAAGCTTTTCTGTTTGTTACCATAAAAGTAAAATACCAAAAACTTTGATGAAACCAATAACTAAATAAAAAATACTCTTGTTTAAAAGATACAAAAATCACACTTTATTTATCGAAGTATGAAACCAGATTCTAATAGCCATCTCTGTTTTTTAAATCGATCGGATCACTAAAGGTTTGGGGACAAAGTTTAGCCACCCTTTCTCCCTCCTTCTCCGTTATTAAATTAAATGCTTGTATGAACTTGTCTGTAGGTATGATGAAATATAGGATAATGGTGAATTTTAGAGACACTGTTCAAATTTGCCATAAATAAATTTCATGATCTTGTACAGCTATAAAGGCACCACCTTCTAGAACTTTCTAGAATATAGATTATACGTTTCATATAGTTATTTTTTTTAAGGATTGAGTCTTGTACTAACAATGTAAAATACTCTTTGAAAAATTTATAGGGACTCATCTTCTTCAAGACAGAGGTTGCAGAGTAAACCTTAATGCAGGTGAGGAAATTATACCCTGTGGAGAGTTCTTATAGACCTCTAAAATTTTCTCAGTTTTAATTTAACAAGCGTACTAATTTTTTGTAGATTTTGTGGCGAGAAGGTCCATTAGAAAATAGTTATGATCCCATGAGCAGTACTGACAGCAGCCACAGTTGGTACCTGCCTACAAACTAGGTCGAGGGTAAAATTTAAAAGTGATGGTAATCCACAACGTAACATCTGAACTCATAATGAGTGGCTGAACCAAACATCAGCTTTCTATGTTAAAGACGATCTCATTAACAAATGAACCTGGTACTTCAAAATCGAGCTTGCATGTAACTTAATGTTGGAGCTTTGTTTCCACAGCAATTTTTTTGTGCAAACATTATTTCAAACTGGGAACGAATGCATTATTTTTCAAATGATGAGAAGTTTGAATAAAAATAAAGAAAGGAATATATGAACTTCCAGTCACAATGAGGGAAGGTGGAATTTGCGGGCGGCTTTCATTCAAAGCCGACAGAAAATCAATCTTGGCAGGAATGGAGGTTCAGGTAAAAAATTTAATAAAACTGATATTAATTGTAAAACAACAACTATTTTTTCAAAATTATAATACATTTCAAAAACAGTCACTTTTGGGGTTCTATGTTTCACTGAGCATGAATAACCAAAAGTACAATTTAAATAAACTGAAAAAAAAAACTGAAATAAATTCTCAAGCTATTAGAGTATTCAAAAAATATTTTAATTCAGGATTATTGGTATCTTACTGATAGAGCTATCTATAAAGAAAGTGATAAAGGAGGGAGGCATAAAGTTTTTCTTTTCTCCCCAAGTATCCCCAAGTTCATAGGCTCATAATTTTTAGCTTCAGTTCCAAAGGTAGAAAACTTACTGAGATACATACTTAAATCATATGAAAATAATTTGAAAATACCTGAGTTTATAAAAATTTTTTTTATTGCTTACACTTGGGTCGTAATGTTGCATTGAATTTGACAAAGTCAAATCTATGTCTTGTCTTCTAGTGTCCTTTAATCATGAAAACAAGGCTTCTGCTATTTGAAGAGTTACTATTGGAAGGGCAAGATTATTATATTGTTTAATCTCAGAAACTTATTCAATGAGTAATAAAACAAACTCATACTATTTTAAAGCAAAAAAAAAGTAATTGTTCCTAGTTTTTGAAGAACAATCACAAGTCTGAGAAATTAAGGTTAGACCTAAGTTAACTTTTAGTAAAATAGAAATCTTACAAAAAAATTAAAAATTAAATTAGCTGTAAGGCTTAGCTTAAGGCTTATTCCTTATTAGTTACCAGCACATTGGGGCTACGAAATAAGTGGTAATACTGATCAATCGGCCACAAAAGAGAGTCCGCCGACCTTATTTGGTTGGCAAACTTTTTTTAGTGCCATCAAACAGTTTGCACATAGTAATGTGGAATGTAATATAGCATAAAAACAATCCTCCCTTAATAAAAGTATTTCTTACAGGACTACTACTTCTCCATGAAGCGAGGTTTGTTATTGCCAGTCGAAAATAGTTGGCGCCGTGATTTGTGATTTTAACTAAGCAGAGCAGTGATTCCTCGAACCCTACCCCTAAAATTCTGTTTATAAGAGGACGGCATCTATCTATTCAGATTTTTACAATAGGTTATACAGTATCCGTAGCGCATGAGCTAATATACAACAACAGATCATGGGGAGAATAGAAGGGATGTGAAAAGCTTTTCATAAGCAATTTTTCCCTCTTGGAGGCTTGCCAATCAAGAAGTGTAGCCGTGTAGAACAATATTTGTTTTCTATTTTTGAGTTTTGAGCGTGCCAAGATTGAGCTGATATTGCTCTATCTGTTTAATTGTCATCAAATGTTAAAAGAAAATTGAATATACCAACCATCTTGATATATTGTTACTGCTGTAGAAAATTATATAAAAAATCGGTGCTTTTTGTCTATCATCTGAAATCTCGCAGGTCTGTGTTATTCTATTCAAATAAATTATATGATTCCCTCATATGATAATATTAGTACGAATAAGATGGAATAGATCAGGGAGGTTAATCTGTAGTTCGATTCGAAAAACAGTTCTATTCGAATGCCAAATTCGATTCCGAAAGGCACAAAATTTAATCTGAATATCGAACAAATATTATTCGAAAATATTTTCCAGAGTGCCAATCGTTCGAATTCGAGTAAATTTTCTTTCGAATCGAACTACAGAGTAACCCCCCAGTCATCGATGCTTTCAACTGCTTTCATTACAATTGTTTACCATTGCTTCCATAGTTTCCTACTACTTTCTATTAAGTATAAAATTACACTAAATCTTGATTATTTTGAAAATTGTGTCTTTAAATTCAATATTTATAAAAGAAAAATGCACAAATTTTTGACATAAATTATTATAACTATAAGTTTGGCTCAGATGATGCTTTTTTCATCTAAATTATAACATATATTTATATATTTTATGCAATGTAAGTACTGTGTTACTAGTTAGTAGTTACTAGTTATTTAGACTAAACCCGTCTACTAAAATTCCCTGATAGATTTAATAATGTAATTGCGTACATTATACTTTTTATTTCAAATTCTAAAATTGCTTTAAGTTTTTTGTAATTTTTGTAATTCTGATGGAAAGCATAATTGATATCTTGTATAACAAATACTAATTGGATTAATCATACATACAAAAACCGCTTAGAGGCGCTTCTTTGATTGAAAAAATTATTGGAGAGCGTTATAGAGTTCAAAAAAAGAAATATATGTATACTTAAAAAAGTTAAAATTTATAAGCTTCTCGTGAAAAATTACAAATTTCGAGTTATAAGCATATAAACATAAGACATTTTTATTTAAAAGAAATGAAGTCCATTTTTATACTTCTAACTTATTAATTCACAAATTTTAGGTTTAAACCGATGACGCTGAGAGAACAACATATGAGGTTTTTAAAACTTTTCCCATTTCTTTTAGACTCAAACTTTTCAATATGTTTTATAAAATAGATCACTAAATAAAATAAAAAAAAAATCAGAAAATAAAGTGATACTATAAAATTTCAAATGTTTTTCTAACTTTTTTCATGTTTGGCTTTAAAAAATGGAGTTATAAAATATAAAAAATTTTAAACCTTTACTTATGAGTTTAATCATAATTGTAAATATAATTAATTATATATTAACTGCAAATTTGTACTTATGCACATATTTTTATATTATTCAATGAAGTGAAAATCTCCGAAAAATGTGCACAAAAGATAAAAAATATTACAAAAGTTCTACTTTAATCTTGCTTGTTGTTGTAGTGTCTTGCTCGGAGGCACGTTTTAGGAATGAAAACTGCTGCTGCTGATTATACTTCGTGAGTGAGCAACATCATCAACAACATTGACATTACCAAAAGATTGAGGCAAACAGACAGACACACAGACATACCGAAATAAATATGTATGTGTGTCTGTGAATGTGCACAATAGACCATATAGAATATTGGACAATAGAGAACAAAAGAAAAGGCACAAAGTATATGTATAAAAAAGACGATAACAAAACAATACACAACAACCAACGAGTAAAGAAGAAGATACGAAAACGCGCACGCAGCGTGTTAAAAACACATAAAACAACAACGTAATGTTGGGAGAAAAGAAAACGAATTGATTTTCGATTTTTCTTAAACGTTAAATACCAAAGGAATAAAATAATTTATGGAAATTTAAATCCAAAAAAAAATGTCGCGCTCAAATAAACACAATAAATAATTATTTCAAACAAGATTAACAGAAGAACATCATCATTGAAAAATGTTAAGTAAACCTACACAAACACTTATAACTTATTTCTAATTTAAATTTTTTTCTTTACATGCTCTTTTTTGTGAATTGGTGAACACTCTTTTTTTAAGGGTTTTTATATATATTTCTATTAATTTTCATTTTTTTTTTTTTTTTATGTATTTGTTATTAAAATTTATTTAACACGAACACTTGCATTTATGCATTACTTTGCTAATTTAAATAAATATTTATTTTTGGGAAAACCACACACAAGCTTCTTTTCTTTTTTCTTTCTTCTCATAGTACCATAATATATTGTTCAAAAATAAAAATCAAGCACTTTTATTCTTTCTTCATGACGCCGCCATGTCGTCTGACACGCGAAACACGTAACACCGCAATGAAGCAAAGCAGCAAAGTTTTTTAATTCTCGAGCAGGCAGGCAAGCAAACAGTCAAGTGAAAAAGGAATAACAACAACAGCAGCAGTAGAAAAACCAGCAATAACAGCAACAACAGCAATAAGTAGCAGCAAAGAAGAGATAGAAGAAGAAGCAGCAATAGCAGAAATGTGAAAAAAAATTGTGCACGTGCTTCTTCTGTCTCTGCTACTGTTTTTGCTTGTTTGCTTGGAAAACAACATAAAGAGAGTACAAACATGAGAGAGAACGAGAGAGAGAGTGAATAAACGAAAACTTGCATGTGCTTCAGAGAGACCTTAGGTATGAGAATGAGAGCGCATAAAAGTTCATATGGTGAATTTCATTAAATGCTCTAAAAACAGAGAGCACAAAAACAAATAACAAACGAAACTTTTATCATTTTGCGGATATGCGCGAATGTTGACGAAGTCAATGATGGTGAAAAACAAAAAGGAAATCCCAAAAATTCACACTACGAATATGCGTAACAAAACGTAGAAGATAAAAAAATAAAAATGTGTGAGTGTTTTATTTTAAGTTTTAATTGTTGGTATTTTTGTTTGGTTGCTTGTTGTTGTTTTAAAGCAATATGCCGAAATGTTGCTATGGGAGAATTGAATTGAGGTATGTGAATGAGTCTGTTATATGCACGTACTATGGGACGTATGAGTAACATTTAATTATTGTTATTTATTCACAAAATTGTTGCCTATCTAAGTGGATGTAGTAAATTTCAATATATTTTTGTGTGGAATTTTTATCAGAGAATACATATACGATATTGTGCAGTAATTAAAAGTTCAGATAATTATTCTGTCGCAAATGAAGTTCAGTTTATCGAAATGTGTCTACCTCATTAAATTTGTTGCTTTGGAATAGAATACTTTATACCGTAGTGTTTACTTTAATTTGCTAATAAATTACAAGTGGAACCCTACAGATAAAATCTCATTAAGTTCGTTAGTAATCAGGTCGTAAAATGTTAAACATAAATGTGGATAGAAGGCCTTGTGAAGGGAAGATTGAGCAGGTTAAAACTCAACTGGAGGCAATTGTAGTGTAATGAATATTATGACGGTCAGTTGCAGTTAGAGATAGTCAAAGGAGTAAAAGGTGTAGCCAAAGATAATTACGAGTACTCAAAGCTGGGCAACCAAATTAAGGGTGTCGGACGTACTCAGAGACAGTTCAACGAAGTCAGTGTAAATAATAATCAGTCTGAGGCAATCAAAGGCAAAGAAAAGCCACCATACGCAGTTAGAGTCAGCTGTAGACAGACTATGGTAGTAAGAGACAAATAAAAGTACTGATCGCCATTTACAATTGCTAGCTTATTTTAAGTTGGAGGCAATAAGCAGAGCTGGGTAAATTTAATTACATTAAAGTGCAAATTACAATTACTTGTAATTGGAATGGAGATGGAATTTAACTCTTAATGTAATCAGTACTACCCAACTCTGGCAATAAGACACAATCAAAGAAAAACAAGATCATTAATGGGCAATTAGAGGCAATCTGGCAGGCAGTAAGAAATTAAAAGGGCTGATAAAGGTCACAGAAGTAAAAAAATGTATCCATAGACAATTATGGGCAGTCAATTAAAATCAATTAAGGAATTCAGACATACTCAGAGATACTGAGAGGTAGACTAATGAAGTAAAAAGCAAAAACAGTCAGTTTCAGGTAATCAAATGTAAAAAAAGAAGCCTGGCACGGCCGCAGTTGTACGTAGGCAGTCAGAAACATCTAAAAGAATTGAGAAGCAGCCAGCCAGATGTTGTCTTAGTTACTCAAAAATGTCACATGCAACAGTTGTCAGATAGCTAGTAGCTTACGCCAGTCAAATGTTCTCATTCCTGACAGTTTGATGGGAAGTAAAAACCAACATCCAAAAGTAAAAAATAGGCAGGCAGAAAGTGGCAGGCAGTAAAAGGCTGTTAAAGGTTGTCAAAGGCAGAAACTGTCAAAGTGAATCAAAAGTAAAAAGGCAGTCAAAGCATTCAATTTCATTGTGAAATGATCAGAAAAAATTGTTCTGGCGATGTCTTAAATTTCCTGTTCAGCTTCCCCCAAGACTTGCAAGTGATCTTGAGCCTCACAATATATTAAAACTGACACACATTGAGACCTCAAATTCACCTTGTTAATCTATGTTAATCTGAAACAATATCTGTTATTGCTATTACAATTTTCATTTAAGAAAAAAATTGGTTGTGTATTAACGAACACAAGGCAGAAGTGAAACTTCTTGTGAACTAAGCGTGAATTCAGTTACGGAATGTTGATATTTAGCCCCTCATGCACATTGTTCGACAAAATTATGTCGCATTGCAAACTTACGTGCGACGTCACTTCCGGTTGGTTTTACTCTAGGACAAGAGAAAATAAGTTTCACTTCAAAAAATTATTCTTAGCACTCAGTCCACTAGACTATTTCGATAGGTAGAGAAAAAACGAAAATTGTTTAAAGAAGAGAACGACAAAAGAGAAGAGAACAAAATCTTTTAAATTTTTTAATTTAAATTCAAATTTAAAAAAATTATAGAAGAACCAAATAAAGAGAATCCGCATCCTGAAGACATCGCTATCCGGGAGGAATCTCTTCTTCTTAAAAATGCTTATCAGAAAAGATTACCATAGCTCTTCATTAATATTTAAGTCAAAATATCAAGGATCGAGAGAGAAACGATAATTTAGCAGTGGCATTAAGTTTCATTCTATTAAAATAAATAATAGAGAAGTCAAAGTTATCAATGAGAAGAACATCAAAAATTCATATGGGTATTTGACGCATAAAATCAATTATTATTTACATTCATTATTTAGTATAGCAGCAGTGACACTACAAATGATATTTTTTCACAATATATCGGGCAGGTTGCCAAGCTTCTGAAAACTAAAAGATTTTTGCTTTATAATCCTATTAAAAGCAAATTGATCTCCGGGTGCACTGCAAAATTATATTTGATTTATATTTAGTTTTTAAACTTTGATTATATTTAAATAAATTTTCTTTCATTGATTATTTTAGTTTTGATACTGACACTGACCTTAGAAAAATGTAATTAATGTACTATTAAGCCTAGTCAATCACACATGTAATCAATTTCAACCTTAAGGTTAAAAGTTAATTTCAACTATTTTTTTGCATGTTACTTTTCAAAAGCTTTTACTGCAATTAAAGCTTTTCTATTATGTGCAACTTGGTGCAATACATAGAATTATGCACTTTCTCACACTTTTATAGAATAGCAAAGACACAAACCAATTTGAAACTATGATTCAGTGGAGAAGAAAATATGAATAAAAAAAAATTATCACGAATATTATATTTAATTAAAACTAAAGAATTTAATTGGTAGCTACATACACAGATATAAAGAACAATGGTTGGCATTAAATTAAAATTTTTAAGCATTTAATTTAATTTGAAATATTTAATTTCAGTTTTGAATTGTTTATATGTGTTAAAATAAAATAAATAGCAAAAACCAAATAAATGAAATTCCATTCAATTAAAATAATCGATTATAAGTAGTTATACTTTAAACCCAAACCTGAATAACAATATTTCATACTTTTTTATATTTATTTTTATGTGCTTGTAAACAATTCAAGCGTAATGAGTCTATGGGGATAATTTTCATTTGTTTGCACCTCTCTAAATAAATACGATACGAACACATTAAATGTAATAGAAATGTAAAATATACTTACATATAAAAAATGAAATGAAAACGTTAATAAAGATTATGATGGTGATGATGTTGATGAGATGCTGACGTTGATGATTATGATAAAACTCAATATTTATATATAAATATATATATATATATATATATATCAGTATAAATTACGCTATATTTGCAAATTATGTCAATGATTTAAACTAAACTCAAGTAATACAAACAAACAGAGAAAAACGAGAAAATTCTTCGGAAAAAATTGTAGGCGGTGAATAGTGGTGAGGACGGTGGAAGGAAAACATGTAGTTGTGGTTTATATTTTATGTAGCAATATCAAAAATTACAAAGCATACTTTTGAGCGCAATAAGAGCAAGTGCAAATGTTTAGAAACACCAAGGAAAAAAATAAAATAAAAAACAAAACGGATTGCATTCAAGCAAACCAGAGTAAAAACATATTTCTATAGACAGCAATGAGGTTTTTCTGTTTTGCACAGAAAAAATAATAAAAAAAACAAAACAAAAGAGCAGGTGAGAGTAAAAAAATAATAATAAATTACCTATTTAAATTACATACATACAAATATTAGTTTTACACAAGAAATTTATGAAAAGAAGAAATGAATGCTCATTCCAATGCAATCAAGGCCAGTTTCAGAATGGAAGTTTGAGGTTAAAAATATGGCTTGGCAGCTGATTTTCTATGACAGCACAAACTGTAATATTAACTTGCACTTCCAATGACAATAAGAAGTTTTCTTTGCAACCATTATGATGTGTCTGAAATACAATTTGCCAAATTGGAAGCGTTTTCCACGAATCTTCCAATATCAGCATATTGCATTAAACTTGGAAAAGTTTCATTATTCCTAAAACCATACAAAAGTAAAGTTGATTCATTTGAGCAATTGCACAAATACTCGTAAAACTTTTCGTAGCACAATTTATGCTAATACTTAGCAGCTCATGTGAAAAGAAAGAGTACAAACATTACTCCACAAACCAAACCAAACTACCATATCCTTTTCCTTTCTATTTCATATTTCTAAAATTTAGAAAAAAAAAACAAAATAAAAATAAAAAAATAAAATTCTCAGACACACAAATGCAAAACATAAAACTGCATAAAATTTCATTCAAGTTGAAATTCAACACGATGACAAGTAAATAAAGCATAAAATACAGAAAAGAATAAAACTTTTACTCGTATCTTATTTTGCTATGCCATTTTATTATAGTTCTTTACAGAAACATCACTGTTGTTGCTGGTGTTATTTTAGTTCTTGTTATTGTAAAAAAAAAATAGTATGTTCTAGTAGTAATAGTAGTAGTAGTTTTAAGTATGCCCAAAGGCTTTAACGAGACACAGTTTCCTCATTTCTATTTTATAAAAATGCATTAACGAAGAAGAGTTGGAGGAGGATGCCGCCATCAGCAGTGTTGCCGTTGTCGGCATATTTTATAAACATACGAGTATATAAAATACATATACATATATATATATATAGGCACCTATAAACATACAACACTACTTCCCAGTGGGCTACAAAGCGAATGTTGAGCGAATGTTGAGCGAAAGTTCGCCTAAGCTATCGCAAACGAGCTCAGAAACGAGCGTTTTGCGGGCAAAAATACGAGCGTTCGAAGAACACTCGCTTAATGTCCGCAAACGTGCTTGCAAACGATAGTTTTGCGGGCATAAATATGAGTGTTGCAAAACACTCGCTTAATGCCTGCAAACGATAGTTTTGCGGACTTACACTGACAAAGAATTGTATTTGTACACTTTGTTATAATTCTGGTACACTTCATATTTTTATTGAATATAAGAAGGTTATGAAAATTAGCCACTAGACAAAGACGGGAATGTATGTTAAGTACATAAACGCACTTTACGTTTATGTACTTTATGCTTTTGAAATTATAGGTACAATTTAAAATCCCCCATTTTTTAATTCTTTATTTTTAATATTTTTATTATTATTTTTATTATTTATTTTTTATTTTATAATACAGAGTCGTATGATAATATTGGGGTAATAGATAAAACTATTTGAAAATCTAGCAGACATGCTAAAATATAGCAAAAAGCTCGTTACTGTTATCATAACTGACTCGTAAAAATATCTCTAAATGCTCGCAAATTATATCAGAAACGATTCGTAAAAGGACTCGCGAAATGCTCGCTATCATCATATAGATATCATCTTTCGTGAGTGTCGTAAACGAGACTTTTTTTGCCACAAACTGAGCGACATATGATTCGTTTTCGTATCGTCTTAGGTTCCATTAGCGATAGTTTTGTCCGCAAAACTATCGCCAAAGTCTCGTAAACAATATCATTTACAAAGATTTGGTCGGCTGGGTTCTTACACATTACTAAAAATAATACAGTGGTAGACAAGTTAAATCTTACGCACGTCTTATTTATGCATAAGATGTATTGTATTATGAGCTATAAACTTGGATAGCATTTATTATGTGAGTAATGTAAAAACTAATCCTCAAACTTTACACTAATTGGTAGTAAAAAAGTGTGTAAATTTATGAAGGCTCAGGAGTCAACCTAACCAGAAAATCGAGGTGACTATTGTGAAGTAGAAAATAGTAGAAAAAAAGTGAAGATATCGAATTCTTTTAAAATGATACTTATTATTCTGTGAAGAAGCAGGCAAATATAAATTCAGTCATACGATTACATATGCTTAGATTAGATAAATACCTTAAAGTTATTAATCGAACCATGGATAGATCTTTTCGCCTACGATTTTTAAACTAATTTTCGTGATTAGTATTGTCTTTTGATCGTCACCTAACATTTTTGATTGGGAAATAACACCATATTTGCAATATGGCGTTATTTCCAAATTAACGGTGCAATAATGCCATAATTTTTAGCAGACGAAGTGGAAATAACGCCATACCGATGAAAAATGTTCTCTCCGCTGCAAAAATCGAGAAAACTAATTAAAAGAATAAAACAAGGAAATGTGCGTTTATATTTCAGGAAGTTCCCGAACATAACACCTACGGCGTTGGACGTTATGACCGCCCTAGGAATGGTCATTACGCCCAAAATCATTTTGGGCGTTATGGCTGCCCCAAAAAAGATCATAACACCCAGTGAGCGTTATGACCGTTTTTGTGATTCTTTCATTAAAATTTTAAAAGTAAACCAAATTTACATGTATAAGAAAATGCAGTTTTATTTCAGGCTTTTTTAAAAATTGGCTTTCTTAAATAAAAAACTCTTCCGTTTAATATGTAAGCGAATGGGTAAACCTATAACAAAAAAAGGGAAAAATATGTTCATATAGTAAATAGGAATGGCTTAGAAATAAGCGCCTCAAGTTAAATATTTTTACAAAAATAAAGAATAATATTGATTCAGTTGAATTTACATGTAACATTAAAAGAAGCGCCACGGCGAAAAATTTGTACAAAAATAAAGAAATAATGAAAATATTTAAAAAATATTTTTTTTTTTTTTTAATATTTTGATTTTTCGCCGTGGCGCTTCTTTCAAAGTTACATTTAAATTTAAGTTCAAAGTTAGATTTAAATTTAAGTAAATAATACCGGGGTGAAGAATAAACACAGATTTGTTTTGTTGAAAAAAATAAGAAACGAAACTCAAAGAAAAAACTAAAAAAAAAATTTCCGTTCATTTCGTTTGTTTGCTGTTTTTGGAAGTAACGATGTTTTCTTCTTCAACAGTGCAAATTTAAAAACTAGTGAAAAATAAAGTCACCGTAGTGTGTTGGACTGCTACGCAGAGGTGCCCGGGTTAATAACGCGGCACGCTCAAAAATCAAAAATAGAAAATACAAATTTTTCTACACGGCACCACCTCTTGATTGGCGATGGCAAACATCCAAGAGTAAAAAAATGCCTATGAAAAGCTTTTCACTTCACCGTTTGGATTCGGCAAAAAACTGTAGGTCCCTTCCATTCGTCTATAAATATAACTCACAACATGTATGGATACAAAAAGCTCGGCCTTGACCCTCCAGGGGCTGTTGTGCCATAATAGTATTTGTAGAAAAATAAAGACAAATTATCTACGCAGTTTTTGCAGTTTTTTTTTTTTAAATGTGCAATAACGCCATAAAACCATATCGCAAATATGGTGTTATTTCCCAACCAAAAGTGCAATAAATCCATTATGGCTTTAATGCATATGGCCTTATAACACCCCTCCTTTTTTTTTAAGTAAAAACAAAAATATTTTACCAATAATGGTTACGAAAAGATTATATTTAAATGCAGCTATCTAAAAGCTATAGTCTAGGGGTAAAGTCTTGTGTTCCATCGGGACTAACTTTGGCCTAGTTATGATTTTACCTTCATGTAAAATTTAGCTTGCTCAAACCATTTTGATTTAATTATGTATTTTAGCAGGTCTTCAATATCAAATGATCTAAGGTCAGATTAGTCGTTGTAGAACTCTACTCTCTCTGAGGTACTTTTATGCAATGAATCAAGGCTGGGCAAGAACACTTGAAGTAAAAGTTAGACTGTTCTTTGTCTTGACTCAAGATTAGAGTTTCCTCAGTTGAAGAAGAGTTTTTATAAATCTTTTAAATTTGATCTTAGCACAACATGTTGGTAAATCTAAATGCATATAATAGAAAACATTGGAAAAAGAGACAAAAAAAAGTTACATGGAAGTAAATGTGTAAAAGTCATCATAGAGAATTAAACTAGTTTGAAACAAATTTTTGCTGGCTAGTTGACTCTACTTTTTCATGGCTACCTTAATCTTGGAAGCTGCCATTGCCAGCCGAAAGGTGATTCTATGTCGACACATTCGAAACCTTTTAAACTATTTTGTAGGTGTACAATATAATTTGTGAAGTACTGTCTGTTTTCTACTGCCACAGTAGAAAAATAAGGCAGCATAGTTTTTCTTATTTATTTTTCAAGATGAAACTTGAGCTAGTTTTCAAATGTGTATATGAAATTTAGAAACCTTTTAAGTACATGACTAATATTATTTTTGTATTTCTAAATTAAAACAATTTGACAGAATATAAGCTTTTATTTCATCTGTTTGCCTCTATAACTATTTATTTATATAGTAAATAATACTTCCAATAGACCAGTATTGCGGACAAATGAAAAAGCTTGACAACCTGCTTTTAAATAAGACAGAAGTAACTAATGTAACAGAGTGTCAAACTGTTGCCAAAATTTTACACTCAACAGTAAAATAGGCTGCGACGTTGAGAACAGGGATGCCAACTCATTTTTTCTCTCTCCCCAATAACTCTCGCGAAATTAAATAACAGTATGATACGCACTTCTCATATAAACAATTTAAGAGAGTTATTCTCGGCCAGAGTTATTTTAAGGGGCGCTGCACTTTCTTGGTTAACATTTTTTTTCAATTTTTTTTGGATTGATAAGTTGATACAAATCTGACATCTATTTAAAGACTTCAATAACAAGAAAAATTGTGTAATAATTAAAAAAAAAAATATATATAAAGGGTTTTTTGCAGCTTCATGAAAGACGTTATGAAAATCGTCAAACGCAATGCCGTGCATGATTGCGGCTTACTGAAACATCTAAAAACAATACCATTAGAAAATTTATAACTGTACTCTCAGGACATACTAAGATTATTTTGTTTGACCCACAAGTCACAAAATGGCAGACCGTAAAAATAGTTTTCTCAAAAATTTGAGTTTTTTCGTAAAAAACAAAGTTCCAAATTGAGGAAAGAATTAAGCAAACTTACATCCTGGGGCCATTGTTGTGTTCAAGAACATATTTAAATTTCAGTTATCGTACACGCCAATGGCACAAACCTTGTTTTGAGAAAAACTGGTTTAAAGTTTTGACTATCGGTTTTAAACATGTAAAATATACTTCTTCTTCTTTATAATAGCTGACCATAATTTGCAAGTTTATAGGTTATAGTCACCAAGAACTAACAGCTATTAATTAGAAGGTGCTGGACAAAGGCACAGCTAAGACTTTCTGGATGGCTGAAAGAGAAGCCGAAGCACTGCGCGATCGCGTTGAACTAAACATAAACAGTGTTGCATAAAGCAATGTTTCTATGGTGTTGGTTCCGAGTGTGCCAGAATTGTATTTAGGAATATAAAATTTCGCAAAAAATATTCTACAGACTGTTTGGGGTATTTTAATATTAAAAGCTGAACGGTTTAAAATTCTCCGCAAAAAAACAGCTCATTCCCCGATTCCCCACACTAAGGAAAATTGCCCGCAAATCGGGGAATTCCCCGGAAGGTTGAGAACATGAATATCTAAATTACAGATTTTGCATTCCACTTGCCTATACAGTCCATTTCAGAACTATATCACCACACTTTTATTTTTAATTCTTATAGAAAAATTATTGAAATTTACCAATCTTCTATGAATTCACAAAAAATAAAAATTCTTATTCTATTCAAGATAATTACAGAAATATGATTTTCCTATATTTCATAACTATATCACGAATTCTATTTAATTAGAAAGTTGGTGGAACCAATTCTTTCTTCCAGTGAAGCGGGAAGTCTGTATGGCATACTCCTTACCTTTTTATTTTTTGAGATCCTTTGAAATTTTATACCGACTGGAGTTAACCGCGGTTCGTTGCTTAGTCACATTGTTGTTCTACCTGTTAATGATGTAGACCTTTCCTACTCTACTCCTCTAAAGGTTTTCAAAATGGTTTGTGTCAGGTTAGCCAGTAGGTCACCCAAGAACACCAACACTTTTCTAACATGGAAACTTGTTTAAAAGTTGCTTGCAATGGAAGCGACACGTTACACAGTCATTGCCTTTCATTCGAACGGAAAATACAAACTTTCAAATTTATCGAATGAATTTTAAAACGTTACGAGTGGACCTACAGCATAAAAAACATTACTGTGGTAATCGAAAATGAACAGAAGTGGGAAAAATAGAAAAAATACGGGGGTATCTAAACCGAAAATCTACCCAAAATTCAATCTTAATTCCTCAAGCTAGCGATAGAATCATTGCTGCATACGTGAAAATGTATATGTAAAATGTAAAAGTATAACGTTTGAAAAAAAAAATTAGTCAAGAGTTGAACGTTCCACATGGAATTACATATACAGAAAGAGAGAGAGCAAAACCAGCGCTCAAATCACTTTTAATTTGGATCTGTCTGTTCTTAATCCTTTTGCCTTATCCTTGTATGAGGTATCACTTTTATTAAAATACTTCTAGATCGTCTTGCAAGGCACTTCGAAAATAACTTGAGCTCCGAAATGCCTTGAATGAATGGTGGAAAAATTCTGAAATTTTGGCTTTCAATTGAAAGTGCAATTAATCATAAAAGAGTAACAGAGAGCTGACAATTAGAAAGAAACAATAAATACAGCAAATACTGCTGATACTTTCAATTTCTTCTCTCCACTATAAGCTCCACTCTACCTACACTATAGCAATACCCTTACAGTTACTTCCCAGTGGCTGAACATACTGTTTTCGATCAAGTAATAAACATACTGCTGCAATTGCAGAAAGGTAGCTTAGGAGAAAAATAAACAATTGCTTTCTTATGATAAACATGTTCAGTTCTGGCAGGAGTTAGACCTATCTCATAACACTTTCCTAAACATAATCTCAGCATGGGTTTGTAAAGGGGAGATCAACCGTTACTAATCTTCTTGAGTTATCGACCAATGTCATAAGTGGATTTTCTAATTGCCAACAGACTGACGCAATTTATACAGACTTTAGTAAAGCTTTAGACAAAGTGAACCATGATTTACTAATTAAAAAACTTGACTTTTATAGCTTTCCTCCTTTATTATTACAATGGATAGACTCGTACTTGAGAGATAGGGAGCAAATAGTAATTTTTAAAAATGCCGCATCTAAAAGTATCAAAATACCATCTGGTGTTCCACAAGGAAGCCATCTGGGTCCTATTTTGTTTTTGTTGTTTATTAACGATCTTCCATCTGTTATCAAGCACTCTAAAATATTAATGTTCGCTGATGATGTGAAATTATTTAAGTCTTACAACGAAATAGAAGGTCAAAATTTACTGCGATCTGATCTTTTGGCATTAAATAATTGGTGCCACTGTAATTTAATGTCTTTAAACCTAAAAAAATGTAAGTTCATGGTTTTTTCTAGAATGCAACCTATTTTTTCTAGGTATGGATTAGATGATCACGAATTGCAGCAGGTTTTTTCGTTCGTTGACCTAGGTGTCACAATGGACACCAAATTAACTTTTAATTTACATATCAACTCAACTATTAATAAGGCTAAGGGCATCCTTGGTTTTGTTAAAAGATGGTCTAAAGAATTTAACGATCCATATGTCACGAAATCACTTTACACTGCACTTGTAAGACCAGTTCTGGAGTATGGTTCTGCTGTGTGGAACCCTCAGTACAACTGTTATACTGATAAGTTGGAATCTGTGCAAAAACAGTTCCTCTTGTTTGCTCTACGTTCGTTACACTAGAGTCCATCACAGCACCTCCCTCCTTATGAACAACGGTTAAAACTTATAAGCTTGCCAACTCTTCGGAGCAGAAGAGTTATGCCAAATGTAATGTTTGTGACTAAATTATTAAATGGTTATATTCATTCTCAATTCTTACTCAATGAAATCAAAATTAATGTTCCAAATCGCTGTTCTAGATTTCCCATTCCTATTAAACTTGATGCTTGTAGAGCAAATTATGCTCAAAATAACCCTTTTCGTTGTATGTGTAATGATTTCAATTCTCTGCACGACATTTTTGGCATTTCCGACTCTCTCCAGTATATGAAATTAAATGTATTAAATTTTCTTAATCGTTAAACAGCTGATGATTACTAATAATCTGTAGCTGTAAAGAAGACCAAATAGGGATTTATTCTCCCCAAACCGGAATGCGGATGTGCCCCTCGTGCGGATGGGCGGGTAAGTGGGTCCGTTGGTCCGTTCGTTCTAAAAAAAAAAAAAAAAAGATCTCAAAGATAAAGTTAGTAACATTTCACTAACTGACTAGCTTTGTACAGATGGCAGAACTCCTGAATACTACAAGTGATCGTGAAGATTTTTGCTAGCTTTTTCTTTTGTTCTTATACAATTATGATACAATTATAATAAAAATTGGTGAATACAGATAAAGCATTGACAGTCTATCTTTATTGGGTGCTTTCATGGGAAATTAACTGGTTGGTCGGTTAGGGAGGGAAGAAAGAAAAAGGAAGAAGTCACAGTTAGCATTTACTTCAAGTATATAAATATACAATTTCCTGTTGTACTTTTCAAAACCATAGGACCTCCATAATTACGCTCTAACATATTTCAATTTGGTGCTAAACATTTCACTTTATTTCAAGATCTACTTACACTTTGCACTTCAAACTCTATTTACCATCTTCGGATTTTACCAGGTCAAAAGTTTCTACGGATGCCTGATCAGTAGCCCTTTTGGCAATGCCATGTGATGGCTTCATCAGTGTTTGACAAAGCCATTTTCACTTGCACCTGCTAATTTTTGATTGCATTAGCCGATCTTCAGAGTTTAGAGCCAAATTCATAACTTACTTACGAACGAATAAAAATTGTTTCTTCTGCCAAGACTAAATGGACTAAAGAGAATCAAGTGTCTAGCCGACATCTTTATTCTCCTATACCCGTTATGTTTCAGTACTCTAACACTCATAACTTTGTGGTTGTAACCCTAATCCTTTTTTATTTCTTACATAGTCTAACTAATATTGAGGCTTAGACTGACTACTTCATATCTCGGTTACTGCCAATGAAGCTCCGCTGGTGAATAAGTGCAATATAACCAAATCTTGGTCTTTTGCTTGCTCTGAGGAAAATTATCAATAAATCTGTTGTTGAGCAACTGTGATTCAGTGAAAGTGTTGAGACTACAATCTACGTAGATGCAAGGCTTTTTGTATCACAGTCAGATTTAATAAGGTATTTGAAATTTTTCTAAGGAATACTCAAATCTTTGGGCAAGAAAAACTTCTACAATTATAGACGTAATGATAATAAGGCAAAAATTCATAGCATTCTAAATGAATGTCAAATCACGCATTTAGGAAAACCCTTTGGAGACACAGATTCTTGAAGAAAAATTCGTCAGTACATTAAAAAAGTTATAAAAATTGGTTTGTTTATCATTTGAATTATTGTAACTTAGTTTCTTTGATGTTATTTGAAGTTTAAATCTTTATACACATTTACATACTTATATAGTTTCTATATAATTTTTTGGCACTCGAAATTAAATTTCTGAAAACGAAAAGCAAGTCAAGGGTACAGAAGGCAATAATAAAATATCAAAAACTTAAGTGTAGATACAGGAAATAAAAAAAAATGTATAATTTTTTTTCTTTCTTCGTATTGCAATGCCGTTTTCTTTATTAGTTACGCATTTTTTTTCTATCTTCATTTTCTACATACGTCACTCTGACACACACACAAAATATAAAAACCTTCTAGCATCTTTCAACAGAAATGAGAGCACAAAATGTGTCTTTTTCATAGCCATTGGCGTTCACGCTGCACACACTACACTCAAAAATAATCTCTTAGATTTATTAGATCAATGTTGTTGTTATTGTGAAGTAAACAAAATAAAGCAAAATAAAAACAACATACGAATAGTAGTAGCCAAAGCCAAAGCAATGAAAATGGCCATAATGTCCTTTTTAGAAAAAAAGAAAAACATTTAAAGGGCATTTTGCCAAATAATTGAAAAAGGAATAGGCGCAGTGGTGGCAAATGTGGAAGCACTGATGGCTGATGTTGCCTGCTTTGCTATAAACATTGCAACAATCAAATAACTTTGACCAGCCACGAAGACCACGGACTACGACCACGTCGACGGCAATGAGTTCTGCAACATTCTTCCTTTATTTTTTTTTGGGCATATTTTTCTTTGTTTACTTGCACACATATGCATAAACATAAATACTTTGGCACACATACTCATGTAATACTTTGAATATGCGCATGTATTTGCTGCATTTTTGTTTTGGGAAAATTGTTTTACAAAAAACATCAAAAACATTTTTGCGATTTGCCAAAAAACAAAATAAAACAAAAAAACGAATAAAGCAAAAAGTTACCATTATTTTATATATGAATGCAATATTTTATGTACCTACATGTATTTTCTTTTTGTATAGCTCTATGTTTAAAGCACGGGGGCGTATGAGTAACATTTTTTTGAATTGATTTAAAAATTTAATCAGTTTTCTCGATTTGTGGTTTTTTCTTTCCCTTCTTTTTTTTCTATGTACTTGTACATATATATGTGTGTACATATGTAACTTGGTGCAAATTTATTGGAGCGTAAATGATTTGAACACTTTATTTAAAAGAAAATAAAAGGAATGTTTTTGTTGAATAAATGTTTCAATAAATTTAAATTGAAAAATTGGTAACGGCATCATAGCATTATTAAAATGCACACATATAATACCAAGATATATATATATTTATCTTATATGTATCTACATATGCATATATACATATAATATTTGTTTTAATATGTATTATTTTTGCATATAATTTTAGAAGACAGTTGCAAATGCAAAAAGTATGTAGTCAAGTGTGGAAACCTTGAAAATTTAATGTGAGCACATATTACAAATGCGAATTTCTAACACAAAACAAAAAAAAAAAAACAAAACAAAAATACGTCATAAAATATTTTAAGTTTTAAACATAAATTAAATAAATTCGAATGTTTCGGTCTGCTTCTTCTGATTTATTCATAAAAATATTTATATTTTTATATATGTAGAACTTGATGCATAAAAAATATACTCGAACGCTCTCAATCAAACAAGACCAAATATGATGTATGCAATTGTCTAAGATTTACCATATCATTTGGTATGGAAGCAGCGATGGAAACGGTGAATGAACTGTTTTTTGCGGGGAATTTGAAGTCGTTCAGCTTTTAGTCATAAAAGTCTGTAGAATATTTTTTGTCAAATTTTATGTAATGTAAACGTTTAACTTACGCAATATTTTATATTTTGGGTCTTAAAATCTTCGTCTTTTCTTAAGTGGGCCCTGCGATTTATTGGTTTGGAGAAATCGGTTTTTAGAAAAGAGTACTATTTGAAAGTATTATATTTCAAAAGTATTTTGTGAAAATTTCAGAGAGACGCGGAGTGCTTTCGTAGATATAGATGATTATAGCACCGAGTGCCAGTCAGGCCAAAACGGTCGCGCGACGCTTCGCCTTCCATTTCGACCGTTCAGATCAGAAAGCTATGCCTTAGTCCAGCAGCTCATGATTAACAACTCATAGTCCTTGCTGACTAATCCGTTAACTTACAAATTACGATCAGTCTTCATAAAGAAGATGAAATATATTTTATATGTTAAAAACCGATAATCAAAACTTTGAACCAGTTTTCTTTTCAAAACATTTGCCATTTTTTATTTGAGTCAAGAGAGAGCCCATGTCTTCTCCTTTGAGAACTTTGATATCCAAAAGTGGACTGAGGCTTGTTTATCTATCAAAATGAACGTCTAGTAACTCGAAACACCCCATCTCGTTCAAATTTGGTGTGGCAACTACTTCCCAATAGGATTAAAATTTATGCAAGCTTGAGCCGGATCGGTTTTGAGAGTGGGTTCCCTTGAAGTGAAATCTCCCATGTGCCAAAAGAATTCCGGAGTCAGAAGGTACATTTCTATTAATCTACCAGTCCCGTAAAAATTGGTTAAGTTTTGGACCGAGAAAGTCCAGGGTCGCCTAAATATAACACTCATTGATTACAATTTTAGGTAATTTTTCGTTTTTGTAAAATGTTTATATGGAAAGTGCGTGTCGCGCTTTTATAATATGAAATTATATCTATGCGGGGAATTGGATGGAAAATCGGGGAATTTCTCGAGGGCTATCGGGGAGAAAGAAAAAATGAGTTGGCATCGCTGTATGGAAATAATATATGCAATCATTTTTAATCTTTGAAAAGTCTTCGCGAAGAGGACATGCAAGATACTCGGTATATTTAATTTTCCAGCATTGACTATAGGAAGGGAGATTAAGTTGCATGATAACGAGCAATTGTGATCGCCATTTTGTGAAACGACTCGACCTGAACATTTTTTTGCTAAAAAACAACGGTTTATTCACTTGCGTGGCATGTAGCATCACACATTGGTTGGAGTTCATACAAAAAGTGGCAAAAATAAAATAAATCGTTGCAGAGCCACAAATTTCTAAACAGAAGATGCTTATGTCAATACAACGTCTGTATGCAAAAACTACTGCCACACCTACCTTTGGTTTCGGTCTTTTCTTTTACATTAAAAAAAAAAGGTGATGGATAGAAGCAGCTGATTTTAATCCTTTATTACTGTCACAACAGAAAACACCGATTGACAACTAAATTGTTGTTGTGTTAAATGATTTTTTTACACTGTTGAAAAAATGTTAACTAAAAAACTAAAACCTAAAAATTGTTATGCAGACTAGTAGTAATGAGAAAAACAGAACAACAAATAAGTATACAGTGAAGGTATTTGGAATCAAATCTGTAATTTTGGGTTACGATTTCAAATGTTAGTAGCTTATATAGGATATTGAAAGATTAAGAACTATCACTAAGATCACTGATGAGGAATCGCGGCGGATTCCTAAAAGGCCGTCCGATTTGCTCGTTTTTGTTACTTGTGATGACCACAAATATACGTTATTTAAGCCTGTTATACATTATTTAAAAAAAAAAATACAATCTTACAGACTATATTTTTCTGTAATAATGCATCTAACAAATAACAAATAGAAATTCTGCACTTTATTAGCAATTTTAAGTTAATTTGAATTGAAATATACCACACATTGCACTAACTTACTGAACATTGTGACATTGATGAATTACGATATCTCCTTGATATCTATGAAACACAACATTTAGATATTTTTCAGCAAAATATGAAAAAAGTGAAGATTGGAACTTATAATAAAATGTCCTTCGTCTAGACTGAACTTTTCGCATTCATTCTTTTTGTGTGAGTTATATTTGTATACAAATAGAAGGTATCTACAGTTTTATGTCAATTCTGAATAGCAAAGCGAAAAGAATTTTTTTTGGCAATTTTTTAATCGTAGATTTTAGTTTTTGGTTGTCATTTTTAACAAGTCCGAGCATAAAATGCACATTTATTGCGTTCAATCGCAATAAATATGTGCACAAGTTGTATTTTTTATATTAGGCTCCATATATGCATACATGTGTTCGTTAATATGTACACAAGACAATAATAACATATTTACTTGTTTTTTAACTTTTTTAATTAGTACCGCTCGGCTAAAACTTTTCTGCCCATGCAATTTATTATATTTACGCAATGGCAGAAAGAAAATTGCATTTGAGAATTCTGGATTGAGTTTATTTCATCTGTCAATGCTGTTTACGAGTGCCTGAAAACCTTAAAGTTAACAAATGTTTCATTTGTTATAGAACATTCTTCTAATCCAAGATTTCTCTAGCACTAACTTTGCGCGCATATACTCCAAAGATTATTGATATAGTGTGTTTAATGCTACATTTGCTTCTTTTTTTTTTTTTTTTTTTTTTGATAGATTTAATATTTGGTCATTGATATTTCATTCCAAACTCTATGCGACTTGGGGAATTTTCTTTGAGATTTGAATAGTATTTATTATTAGGGAAGCCCAACCAGGCAGGCACTGCGACCTAAAAGATCTTTTGTGCCATTCCCCATTTTATGACAAAAGACGTTCAGCTGACCTAATAAAAGTCAAGACATCTTTTGTAGAAGAAGATTTTATTTGATTAGCCGTCAGAAAAGGAACACCAAAAATTTTTCCTCAAGGCCGGACATTCACACAGAATGTGAGGTGTCGACTAGTCATCTTCCAGACATAGACGACACTCTGTCTCATTAGACAGACCTATTTTGTTTAGGTGATATCTGAGCCCATAGTGTCCAGACATGTAGCCCACCAGTAGCCTAAGGTCTGATTTGGGATAAGAGATGGGCTTATTTTGGGCAAACGGAACGATAAGCGCGTTTGCCTGTCTTAAACCTGGGATAGAGTTCCAATACTCTAGCCATTTTGCCTTAGACCACTCCTCAACGATAGATTTCGTAGAGGTCCAGCCGACTCCGCAGAACGGATCGGGGCCAATGTGCTTGGTAGATGAACCTTGTCTAGCCAGTTCATCGACTGCCTCATTACCAACAATGTCACAGTGGCCGGGTACCCAACAAAGCGTCACTTTGTTACGGGTAGACAGGCGCTGGAGACTCTCAAAACACTCTTTCACCAGTTTAGAGGAAAAACTCCATGAAGAGAGTGCTAAGATAGCCACCTGGCTGTCTGAAAAAATTACAATATTTGCGCCTTTAAGACCTTTATACAGGTTTATATGAGCGCAGGTCTCAATTGCGTATATTTCGGCTTGAAAGACACTGGGCCAAATACACAGAGGGATTGTGATTCTAGTATTGGGTCCTACAACACCGGCACCAGAACCGTAAACCATTTTCGAGCCGTCTGTATACCAATTGAGAGCAGAGGGACCGAAATCGGGACACTGGCCATCCCATTCGGACCTGGAAGGAAGAATGATGTTGAATTTCCTACCAAAACACAGGTCCCTAACCATATAATCCGATACAGTACATATTGGAGTGTTAGGAATTTCGTCAAGAATGCTCAGGTGACCATAGTTGCCTTTTATTAAGCTTGACGATATACGCAGCCGCAAAGCAGTATTTGCAGCTGATTTCTTGATGAAAATGTGTAATGGCACCAGGCCAATCAACGCTTCAATGGCAGGAGTTGGACAGGTGCGCATAGCTCCAGTTATGGAGACGCAAGCAAGCCTTTGGAGCTTGTTAAGTTTGGTGATGGCCGAGCCCTGCATGGCTTTGGGCCACCATACTAGAGCCGCATAGGCTATGATAGGTCTAACTATTATAGTGTAGAGCCAGAAGATCATCTTAGGAGTAAGACCCCATGTTTTACCAAAGAGTTTCTTGCAGGCCCAGAAAGCCCTAGTGGCTTTTAAGAGGACAGTGTGTAAGTGAGTGTTCCAGTTCAGTCGTTTGTCAAGCGTGATGCCTAAATATTTGACCTCATCAGAGTACACAATAACAGTGTCTTGTATGGAAATGGGACCGAGGTCCAGTTTGTATCTCTTAGTAAAGAGATGCATCCTCCACATCCTTGTTATTTTCCTTTCGGTTATTAAACATTTGATTCCCACTAGTGGGCGGGAAAGGAAAATCACCCATGACATAGCCCGCTGTATCATGGGAAGGCTGATTGAAACTGGAGGTCGCCTGGTATCCAGAGTTCGCAAATTAACGACTAAGCACCCTCTTAGCCACGCATCCCTCGGCATATGCTGTTCCACCTTGGATTAGGGGTTTTGATTTAAGAGAGTGAACCATCTCTCCGCCCGACTATGTTAGCCGGTGCATGATAGAGGCATGACCATACCATACACCGTTTCCAGCCGCCACCACGAGGAGGTCATAGTCGCACTACCATCAATCCATACAGTTACGGCACGTACACCAAGGTGTTACATGTTGTTCCCCCTGTATTGGCTGACGGCCGTCAATACAAGGGGTTGAATAGTAGCTTAATCGTGTGATTTCAAACAATCAGTTCATATTAGAACAGTCTAAATGAAACAAAATACGGCATTATGATAGTATAATCATGCAAAATTAAATTTGAAGTTTTATTTAAATTGATTCTTAAATGATTGAATGGATTATGTAATCACTTAAAAGTCTTGATTAAGATTGATTTGAAAATTTCTCCAATTCTTAATTGAATTACAAATTCTCATGAAATCTGATGATCAGTACGCATATGATGAAGGTTCTGCCACACAATCGTATGTGCATAAATGAAATAAATAGTTGCAAAACTATTAGCAGCACTAACAACATTTTATAATCAGCAAAAATTAGGTGAGAAAAATGATTTTTATTTGAATGTATAACAGATAAATTATATAAACACTCCAAAGTTTTGATAAACTTTCTCCATCATGAAATATTCCTCATTTCCATTTAGATTATTAAGACATAGACATCTTGATTAACTGGTATTACAACAATAAAACCACAATCTCACAAACTGCCACACACATACATAGATACAGACATTTACACAGTCCACACACACACAAATATATCAAAAGTGGTCTTAAGTATTTGCCTGCCAGCTAAAATTGACATGCACTCTAAATTGCATTTAAAATTAATTAACTACACTTTCCGAATTGGTTGGCCAACTACGAGTACTAATATAACAGCATGGTTTTAGCATAAAACCCAACAGCTTCTGTATTATTTACATCATCATCATCAATTTCAAATACAATTTTACTATACATCCTACTTAAAAAGAAAAAATAAAACTCTTCTAATGCCATTAGTAAATCTCACAAAAATACAATGTAAGTAAAATATGCTGGAAAATGCAGTAGAAAAAAGCACAAAAATACCGAAAATCAAACAATAAAATTACCTCGCTCAAAGAAAAATCCGCATAAAGCTTGTAACGTTGGCTACAGCAGCGGCCAGCCAGGGAGGAAGTAGAGGCAGTAACACAGCTGCTTCTGCTGAAATATTCGAGTATTGTTAGTACTAGCAGCAGAACGATGCTGGTGGCGGTGATGTTGATGATGATTACGGTGAAAATCCTATTTAATCCAACCTCGCAACGAAGCACAAAAGACCAAAATCATAGCACACAAATAAAAGCAAAAATCACTAAGCAGTGGAAGGCACCAAAAGTCACACAAAGATTAACAAAGATTCGTTTTTGATATTTTCACTAGGTACAGCTAGCAAATACAATTTTTATTTTTTTTTTGTGAGTACTTTATTTTTCTCGTTGTTTTTGTAATTAAAAAACGAATTCTTAACATCGAATATAAAAACGAAAAATTATAGTAGAAAATAAAATCATATGCTGTTATATTTTTCGTTGTGTACGTAATACAAACGCTGAAGTGTTTAGAAAAAACGCGACTCCTGTTTCTGTGTTTCGCGAACGTGTTTCTATCACATGTGTTCAGCTAGAAAGTATGCTTTGGAAAAAAAAATAAAACACAAAAACACGAAAAAATTGTGTTCCCACACACGTGGTTGAAAAGTTTTTTTTTTTGTATAATGTATTTGCTGTTCTCGTACTTTATCAACGTTTTTTTTTTAACTTCAACGTAACGTTTTGCGTTGAAATTTCGTTGTTGAATGGAAATACAAGAAGAGTGCATTCATATTTTATGCTCAAAATTAAACTAGACGCACACACAATTACTACAACATCCATTAGCAGTACCAGCAAAAGAAGAAGAAGCAACTCTGTTGTTGAAACGGAAATGGAATGATATCAAAAGTAATTTTCCATTTGTAATGCGTAAGCATTAACAGTTTCAACAGCGTTTGCGTTTGTTGAACATGTGCAATGTTAAGCATTTAAGTAAAAGCTTTCTGCAAAAGCATCTATCTACGCTTCACATTGTTGTGGGAATAGTTTTTCCTAACACTGAGACCAGTTTACTTAGCACTGAGAATAGTTGAAATAAAGACTTGTGCATCGTATTTTTATGCATAAATATGCATTTTGAGATTGGGAACAGTTTTTCATAAAGTGGGAACAGTTTTATTTTTACGCTTAATTTACATTTTCGGTATTAGCATATTACATATATTGTTTTTAAATGTATTTCTTATGCATAATACATAAGCTAAATTGAGTTTCAATGTTTATATTATTTAAACTGACATTTTTTTTATTATAGCTTTCATCATTTCATGTATGTAGGTACTGTAATGACTGGTCATTCATACTCGTGTGTTGGTATCACAATTTGCATAATGTATTTGCGCGCTTGATGATTGTTTTTTATGTGAAATCTGTCAATATTATTGTTGCATAATATTTCATTGACAATGAAGGGTTAAGATGGCATGGAATAAAATTTGTAATAAAATTTTATAGATACATAATGGCAAAGTAGATAGTATCAAATTTACCACCAATGACATACCGGTTTTTACAACAGCAACACTAGGTCTTACTTAAAACTTAGTTCCAGTAGTCAGTCGTAAACGAATCAGGTATTAGAAAAGCAGCATTACTTGGACTGAGTTTTACAGGTCGTAAAAAGTTCAAGACTCAGTAGACTGTAGTAAAAAGGCACCATTTGAACTGAATTTTTAATCTCAATAGAGCGTCGTAATAGGATCAGAAGCCAGATTCCCTAACTGTGAGTTTTCAAGTGTCTACGAAAAATTTTATAAAACTGTAATTTGCCGTCTAAGTGGAATAAAATCAGAGAAAAATTGTGATTTTGACAACCAACTGAATAGACATTCCAAAATCATTAAAGCCTAGACAGATTTAAAATTGCACACTTATGAGAAACTGAAAACAAATACCCAATAACTCAAAAAATTAAGTTTAAAAAATCTATGAATGGTATTCATTGAAAAAAGAAATTAATAAAAATGCTTCATTAAAACTCTATTCCACGAACGAAAAGCTGAAAGGAAGCTACATAAAATTTATTAGGGAACAGTAAGTATGTGACAGCAGTCAATATGTGAGTAAAATTTAAAATTTCTACTTAAAAACTATTTATTTCGATAATAGAAAGCTACTCATAATTTTGCTTAAATCATTTCTAATTTCTATAACAATCAACTTAGAAAAGCTTCTAAAAAGCTTTCCAAAAGTTATCTCTCTCAGTTTTTTCTTCCCCTTCTGCAAATCTCTCTTTTTTTCTCTCTCTCTCTCTCTCTGCTGCACTTCTGCACATAAGTTCATGACCTAAACAAGATAAAAAGCTCAAAGAGCAGCAGGAACAAAAGCAACTGCAAAACAAAAGCTGTCGCTGTTCACTACGCTACTGCAAAATGCGTTGACAATATTTTTTATCTTAACCCATGATTTTTTTAGCTCAAGTTTTATTCTTCTTTAGCTCATTCATTTTCTTGCATTATTATAATTTTTGTTTGTTTATTTTATGCTGTATTGTGGAATTTAACATTGTTGCTGCTTGCACGCTTTAGAAAAGTGCAACACTCTCCCGAGCACACAAGGTAAAGTGAAATTGAGAGCACACATACACACACACACACATAATAAAAAGAGAGCACATTAATGTATGTATGCTAAAGTTGTGACGTAGTTGCTGCTGGCAATTATATGGAACTTTAGCCACATGTGCTCGCGTTTATTTGCATGTGAAAGAAAAAAGCAGTCAACAACAATGGCAAAAAAAAATAGTTTAGAGAAAAACAACAGAAACTAAAATTATAAAGAACATGGTGGTGAAACCCTTGCTGATATGCATTAACCTTTTTGAACTCTCTTCATGAACTATTATGTGCTCTCACTTATGCTGCTCTCTCTCTTGTTGATTACATGTACGTGTTTGTGTGTGTGTGTGTGTGTTATTTTTCTAAGTATATAACTGTCATGTCTGTTCAAGAGGAAATTGTAAAACTGTGTGCGTACATGAGTGCAAAAGTGCATGATTATACTAAAAGGTTATTGTTTTATCTTTATAACCTGCTTCACTGCTTGGTGTTGTTGTAGTTTGAATTGATATTTTTGGAAGTACCGAGAACGATATTATATTAAAACTGGACGTAAATATGTTCGAAATGAATTAAAAGAGATTGGAAAAGATTGAAAATAAAAATTATTCTCATTGATGAAATTTTTTTAGAAAATTAAATGTAAAACTTTTTTAGGAAAGAAATAAATATTTCAGCAAATTAAAATACTATAGAAAATTTATTTCTGCTGCATAAAATTTCAACTCTTTTATATATTAACGTAAAAATAATATCAATATCTTAAAATTTCTCTATTTCTATTGTACTTACATGATGCGATGGTATGCATCCGGCTGGGCTTGAGTGCATGTCACGGATTGCTCCGATTCGGTGGAGTCATCACGCAATGTTGCGACTCCAAGCGGTAATATTGGTATTATAGCAGCTGTAGCAGCTGCTGCTGTTGCTGGTGGGCCCGCCACCACCGAATGATGTTTTGTCGACGGTGTGGGTGCTGATGTTCCAGCTACTACTGTAGACCCTGTTGCTGTTGTTGGGGTTGTTGTTGGAGTGGGTGTTGGTGCTGATAGTGGTGTTACTACTGATGCTGCTCCCACGGGTAGTGTGATAGTTTGCGGTGATGGTGTGGTGCTTAAAGCCTCCTATAAAAAAAAAACATCAAAAATTATTATATGTTGGTTTTAAAACATTCACTACTACTACTATTACTACTACTACTACTACCCATAGAGTGACCAGACCGAGCTTTTCGCACCCATTCATGAGATATATTTGTACAAAAAGAGTTTTTTGCCGAATCAGGTTTGCCATACTCAATCAAGAGGTTGAGTTTTGTATTCTTTGCCTGCACTTAAGTGGACCACCTAATATTACCGGTTTTACTGTCGGTTAGCCTATACTCTCAGCATTCTCCCTATATGCTCGTCGATATTTGTGGCTGCTTTGTATTCTCGTCGGCTCTCGTGTACAGAGCAACGGCATTCCCGCCGGCGCCTGATATGATTATCACTAGTCATCTTGGTCGTCAGCACTTCTATTAGTTTCTTTTTACTGTCGTTGGTGTTTAAGTCACTCTCTTTTAATTCTCGTCAGGATTTGTATCGGGGGTTAAATATTTTCTTCAGTATTCGTATCCGTCTCATCGGTACTTGCCTCAGGATTCATAATGGCTGACCGATATTATCCTCTCTTCACACAATCGATAATTTTTGTAGATAAATTTTAAATTCTGCCACTGACGGCAGAGACAAAAAGCAGTACTGACAGAAACGAGAAAGAGGCCTCTGCGATGGGTGGCATTTTGGCCCAAAAAAACACCACTGTCGGCCAAGGCCGTATTTAGGTGGGCTTTTGGGGGTTCTGACCCCCCTTCCCCCCTCGAAATGTGAAAACTTTCTTCTATTTTTTGATATTAATTGCCAGTAGATGAAAAAAAGTCGAAATAAAATCTATTGAACAGTTTTTAAATATTTTTTACTTCCATCGGTTTCTTTCAAATATAAAAAAAGTAAACTTGAAATCTTAGTTACACTATGCGACAAGATCCGAATTGTTTTCTTTGACATGAGGTTTGACTTTGGATACAAAAAGAGAAGGTGTTGCTGAGCAATTTTGCATTTATAGTTTTTCTATGTCAGTAACTGTTTTTGATTTACAGTTTCGGGTTTAGGGCTCATTTGGAAGGACATGATTCAGCCTATAATTTGTAGATTTCGAAGTTTGTAGCCCGCCAGTGTTCAGCTCTCCAATTTTTAAAAATGGCCAAAAATTCTATTTTAGGGTTTTCCATCCCATTTTTTCTAAAACGTGGCGTGATGGGAAATTTTTGAACTCAGATTCGTGTTCAGTATAAAAAATTCATTCACAAACACTAGGAACCATTCTATTCGCAAAACCCATGTACGGCATTAATAGTGGATCAGCTCCAAAGTTTTAGGAAACAATCTTAAAATGTAATTAATTCTTTAACCCATTATTGCTCAGAGCACCCCAACTCGGAAGACCCCTTTCAATGCAGTAACTGCACGAATTTCGGGAATATAAGCCAACCTCATCCGGATTCCTTATCATGGCCCGAATTCCCACTGATAATCATTTGAAAAAAATGAGCCTCTGACTATTTTTAGTATTTTTGGTAATTGTTTTGAGGTCGGGCTCATTATCAGTAATGGCAAGTCAATGTCAATTTTCTTTCTCGTCTGCCCTTATATCATTCATTGGTTTTGCTAGTGTAGTTCATCCTATTCGTTCATTATTCGTGTCAATCGGCTAATATTCTCGCCTTGCAGTGCATTTCAATCATAATTCACCCCATATTTTCATCAGCAATCATATCAGTAATCCGTTATTTTCATCGCAACTTTTGTCGTTCCTATCATATTGTTGTCGGCCTACTTATCAATTGCTCAGTATTTTCTTCTGCACTTGAGTCAACCGCCTAATATTATTAAAATTACTATCGGCCATTCTATATTTTCAGCATTTGAGTAGGTGTCCCTAAATACCTGTCGATATTTGTGTCCGCGTGGACCATGCCAGTCATCTGGCATTCTCGTTTGGACTTTTGTTGGTCGACACTTGAGCCAGTCACCTTAAATACTCTTCGGAATTTGTGTCAGTTACCCTGTATTTTCGTTATCACTAGTATCGGTTGCTTTAAATGCAGGCTCGGTCTTTATTCTCGTCAGCACAATGTAAAACGCCCACCCAAGACGGAAGGATTACTAAAGCCTACTGTGAATATTTCAGCCTACAACAACAATAACTCACTTCAACTAAAGATAGACCTAAACCAAGACATGCCAAAAAATGAAAACCACCTCAATGTCATGATTAGACCATAGAGCAAAGGTGAGGATTTGGTTGGGTTTGCTTTTGAATGATTAATACTGGCATGAATTTCGTCTAGAGCGGCATGTTCCAAGCATATAATACATGATGTCGACATTGAAAATTATAATCCCAAAAAACCCCGAACTTTTCAATATTTCTTAATTGAATGCTATAGTTTCAAAATAAACCCATAGTAGTTAATGACCTCATAGTAGTTAATGACCTAAAAACTCTTGTTATAAAATCGAGCTGTCATGAATTCGAACTAAAGTTTCCCCCCAAAACACTCCCTTCCTATTCAAATCAAATATTTCTTCTTTGTATTAGTTAAATATTTTTAAGTGTTTAAGTACATACTTTGAGTTCGCTTGCTTCCGGTGCTGAATAACGTTTCCGTTCAAAAAGTATATCACGCTCGATGGAACGACTGCGAAATGCTGGCGGCAATGAACGATCCGGTGGTGTTTGTGTTCTAGTAGCTGGAACGCTAGTGCTGCTACTACTTGGTTGTTGCTGTTGCTGCTGCGATTGCTGTGGTTGTTGCTGTTGAGATTGTGGTGGTTGCTGTTGCTGCTGCTGTTGCTGGTGCTGTTGTTTTTGTTGTTGATGCTGCTGTTGCTGCTGCTGTTGCTGCTGCTGCGATTGACCTGAAGTTGTTGGCGGACTTTTTTCACTTTCTGACTGCTGTTGCTGTTGGTACTGCTGTTGATGTTGCTGCTTATGCTCTTCACGTTTCTTTTCACGTTCTTGCTGACGTCTTATTTCAAAATCGAGCAAACGTGCTTCACGTGCATCTTTATCACGCTACAATATTGCAAGGATGACGATGAAAGGAAAGAAGAAAAATTTTACTTTATTGTTATACATACACATATATATGAACACACATGTAAACATAGGAAAATGCCGTTGATATTGCATTGAAGGTAGTAGCAAAGCAGCTGGAAAAATTACATCTAGTCTACAATGGTGCAATTTTCAGAGCGCGCCGATGGCTAAACGCGGTAAAGTTGGTGTTAGTTGCACAAAAAACGGAAGCACAACGAAAAGATAAAACAGGTGGTGATGAGAGTGGTAGAGCGCACCGTATTATCTCAACCGCACATCCGTTACTTAGAAGGGCTCATCGATGCCAGAATGTCGTTTAAAGCCCATCGTGCGGCGATCAAAAGTGAAGCGGCGAAAATAAATGGCGCACTTACGCTTATAAGGCCAAACCAAATGGAGAGCCACGCATGAGCAGAAGGCAGCTCTTGGCCATGGTGATGGATTTTGAAGCGTTATAAGCCGCACCTATTTAGCCAGGCTAAAAAGTAGCACATCCAAAAGCTTAGTGCTTTGAGAGTGTACAGTATTTTCCTAACCGTATCGCAAGATGGGGCATGTGTCATCGCTGGAAAGTTACCCATAGACATTCATGTGATAGTGCTCAAGAGGCTTTATAATAAAGCATGAGAAAGGCCCACGGGAACATTAGAAATGAAGTAACCACAACGATCTAAATCGGAGTGGCAGCAACGTTGAGATTGCTCCATAAAAGGCCATTGGATGTCTATGCTGATTCCCGATATGGCAGATTGGTGTCAACGGAGGCACATGGACATAGATTTATACATCAATCAACTGCTAAGCGGTCATGGATGCTTTAAGGAGTACTTGCACAGATCCGGGCATAAGAATGATTCATACTGTCCGAACGAAAGTGAAAATACGAGGGACGAGCTATTACATTCCGCTCGCTTCGAAAACGAGAGGGAGGAGTTGAGACAAACCTTTGCTAGGTAATTAACACTGGCAAACTTCACAACAGAGATGTGTGAATTTGTTGAAAAATGGAAAGCCACATGCTCAGTGGCTGCACGTAGATATCATGACTGCGCTACGCGTTGCTGAAAGAACAGGAAGGAGAGCAAACAGACAGGAACAGATCGTTAACTGAACTGCTAGATTCAATCACGTGAAGTATTACCTACAGGAAGAGTGGAAAAGGAGGAAGGATGTGGTTTTAGTCAGTAAGAATCCGAAATAAAATCGGGTTTGGATCCTTTGAGTTCCGGGTCATATTGGGATTAAAGGGAATCAGTCAGCGGATATACTAGCAAAGAAAGGAGCATCAACTCCTTTCGTAGGTCCGAAACCATTCTACGGAATAGGTAAAGGAGCACTCTCTATTCTAATTAAGATAGAAGAAGCAAATCAAAGGAAATTATACTGGAAACACAGACCAGGACTAGAGCATTCGAAAGCACTATTAGGAACCTATAACCTAAAACGCTTCAATTAATGTATGAATTTGTCAAAGAGTCTTAGAATCATTATACAATCATTACTGGAATTCTAACAGGTCACTGTAGGTTGAACTATCACCTAACAAAACTGGGAATTACATCAAATGAATCATGTAGGTTTTGCAGAGAAGATAGGGAATCTGCGAAGCACATCTTAGAATAGTGCTCTGCACTTACGCATATTCGTAAAAAAAAATCTGGGTGACCACTAAATACTAGATGATAATCTAAACTCCACAAATGTAGGATCCATACTAAAATTTCAATTGGAAGCTGGACTTATGTAAATACTATAAGTTAATGAAGGGGCACAATAGATCTTAAAGACCGCAGTGCGGTACCCCAACAATAATAATAATAACCATAGAACAAGAGTTCTGAGGTAGCTAAGTAAGATTTTCACCTTCCAACGCACGAAAAGAAAACATATTTAAGCATACACATTGAATTCTTTTTACAAACTTACTCACCTTATAATTTATAGCGTCTTGTTCTTCTTTTTTCGCCTCGCGTTCGTTACGCTGGCGATCACGTTGTTTCTCTTCGTCTGTTTGCGATGTTTTGCTGTCTGCAATTTAATTAATATCATGTTGTTTTAATTCATTTTAAAGAAAGTACGTTCGTTTTTTGCTTTTTAACAAGAGCTATGAATTTACTATGGCATAACGTAATTTAATATAAAAAACATTTTTTTAAAAGCATTAATTAAAAATGTATTATTATTATTATTATTGTATTTATTTATCCTTTGGCAAGTTAATTGTAAATATCAGCAAAAAAAATCATGCTCGTTGGTACTTAATTGAAATTTATTATTTACACATACGCACAACGCACATGCTAAGAAATTCATTCATTGGCATGCAAATATTGTACGTTCATACGTGTATATGTTATAAAAATATAATGTGAATTTGAATGTATGTATGTATTTGTGTCTATGTAGGCTAAAATATAAGTAAGTATTTACATATTTGATTGAAATTAAATACACATAACGTTGTCGTTGCCCGGGGACTTTGATGTTGCTTTGAAGCAATAAGCTATCGACGATTCATAAACTTAGTTTAAATTATTTCCGCTATTACGTTCTACTCAAATTTATATCAAAGTTAAAATACTAAATAGTTTATGCAGTTATTTTAGAGAAAATATGTAAATATAAGAGTAGAATATATATATGAGTTACAGAACAAAGCTCAAAATATGAACCACTCCCAAACATTCTGTAGCATAATTTTTACACAAAACTTAAATTTATTTATTTTACTTATTTCTGCTTTAAAAATATATAAGTATGTTTCACAAATTTTTAAGAATATCTGCTTCCAAACCCGAAAATGCCTAATGCAGTATCTTCAACAATCCTTGGTAAGCACTTGCTAGTTAACAATACTTATTAGGTAAGTAATAGTTTTCAATACAGACGAATATCGATAAAATACTTTTTACACCCTTTCTGCCTCACTCAGTTTTTTAAAAGGATACTCGATCTTTAAACCCAAAGTAATTGCCAAATGTAAGCATGCAAATGCAAATATTCAGCCGTTAAGACAACTAAAGCATAACCCTTTTGGACACGCGTCTATAGTACAATCGAAATCTGAAGAGCAGCAGACAGTATCATTTCTCAATTGATAGCAGAAAAACTCCAAGTGACTTCAGTTGACTCCAATTGGTTGCAAAACCTCAACTGACTCCAAAAGACTTGAAGTGACTTCAATTGGCTTCAACACCTCAATTGACTTCAAGTGACTCCAATTGGTTGCAAAACCTCAACTGACTCCAAAAGAATTGAAGTGACTTCAATTGGCTTCAACACCTCAATTGACTTCAAGTGACTTCAAGTGACTCCAATTGGTTGCAAAACCTCAACTGACTCCAAAAGACTTGAAGTGACTTCAATTGGCTTCAACACCTCAATTGACTTCAAGTGACTTCAATTGACTCCAATTGGTTGCAAAACCTCAACTGACTCTAAAAGACTTGAAGTGACTTCAATTGGCTTCAACACCTCAATTGACTTCAAGTGACTTCAAGTGACTCCAATTGGTTGCAAAACCTCAACTAACTCCAAAAGACTTGAAGTGACTCCAATTGGTTGGAAAACCTCAGTTGACTCCAAAAGACTGCAAGTAACTCTAATTGACTTCAAATTCCAATTAACTCCAAGTGACCGCATGTAACTTCAAGGGTATTTAAGTGACTGCAAGTGATTTCAAGTGACTTCAAGTGACTTCAAGTGACTCCAGCTGGCTTCAATTGGCACCAAGTGATTGCAAGTGGCTCCAAAAGACTTGAAAGTAGTCATCGTTTGGGAATCATAAGATTTGCATACCCATGATTTCAAAAAAAATATTGCATTCCCTTGACTTAAAAAAAAAAAACTTTTCTAAATGAATAACCAATCGGCGACTTCAAAAAAAAACTTATAATTGCATTTTTTATCCTGGAGTCAAATGTTATTCAATAACTGCAATCATGAATTATCGGTCATTAACTGTGACTTCAAGGTATTGCAATTAAATTAAATTACGAATTAAATTTCGAAGCTTCCCTTCAGATATCTACCTAGATTCATTTAAATCAATGAGTCTGCAATTTCTTATTATTCAATAAATAAACAATGAACACATTGTCAATCTTTCAATCAATTATTTTATACTGAATGAGAATGAAACTTTTAGCTGTCAACATATCAACATACTTATACTTACGAGTGCACACACATATATACATAAATGTATATGAATGTTAACAATAAACAATGCTAAACTGTAATATATGTAAGTGTGTTGCTATCAAGAAAATACTATAATTTGACCTGAATCTAATCAATGAGTAAAATTAATGGTTACTATCAACCATCTTCACATTAATATTTTATGTATGTATGTTTGAATATCTATTGTGGTTTGCAAGTTACCAGCTCGATTCTTTGTGGTGAGTAATGAGCTGAAACAAATAAATTCCCAGATTTTTTGGCAGATATTTTAATATTTAAGAGACTGTAATATAAATAATGAAATAACTGAAACATATCTAAAAGAAATATATGTATAACTTTTTTTTTAAATACTGTGTACAATGCAATAATTTATAAATAACTACTTACAAGTAAGCACATTTAAATCTAATTTAACATTTATCGATTGACATTAGCTGCGTATGGAATATATAGGTACTTTTTCTTTATATGCATACGTATGAACATAAGGGTGGCCCTTATATTTCAACTTTCTAAAAGTTTAGCTCCCACACCCCTATCTTGTTTCAATCAATAAAAAAACAATTTGTGCAAAATTTGAGCTCAATCGGACAACTGCGAGGTGGCCCTCATCGATCATGAAGTTGTACATTGTCGCCCGGAAAGTCATTTTGTCAGATAAAGCAATTTTTTGTTCTTGGATTTCTTAAACAACACCTTTCCATGAAGAAACTACACCGAGATGATTAGCCAGAATTGTTAGAGTTAACAATGATTTATGCATTCAAGACATACCTTTCTCAAGACTCTTAAAATTCACCAGATGGAATTAAATCACCTTATCATTACTTTTTGTTCATGCGTCAATTGATACATTATCAGGATATTGATCGAGAAATCAGAAAGGTACTGCGAACAACCCCGAGTACTTAACTCCCCAAAACTGTGACTCTATCATTATATGATAAAAATGTTCCAACAACGGTTAAGACAAATAAAGCTTAAATTATATTGGAAGCACGGTACAAAAAATTAATTTTTCTTCGTTTATAAATATCGAGTTTACGTCTTTTGTAACTCCTAGTACAAAACTTTTCTTTGCGAAATTTTCTATCAGCACCGATTTCTTCAACAAATCGTTACCGTAGACCGAAAAAGATTCCCAACTGCTACTAAATTCTTTCTTGCTGGATGCACGAGAGTGAATTTCGTTGAAATTTTGAATTTTAGATTGAGGTGGACACAAGATAAAAAAAGAAGCATTTTTGAATGCTATAATTATACGTATTATCTCTGCAGCTTTGTTGTTGTTTTTATATACAATTATCGCTGCTAGTTATACATAAAACGCAAATAAAACAAAATTTCAAATGACTTTCCTTCAAAATAAAGATCATTCTTAAAACGATATATATTTCTAAAAATTATTTAAAAATTCGCATCAGTTTATTATTTATAGTTAAAAATATCTTAACTCTAGTTATGCTGTTTTTCATTTTTGCTACAGAAATATTGCAAGAGCAGCTGCAAGAAGACGAAATGCAAAATGTGTAAAAAATATCTAACATATTTCCCCAGTTTTTATTTGCAACCATGCGTTTGAGGGTTGCTGAGTTACTTTAGACATTTCAAGTTCACAATTGATTCTATAGACATTATTCTTGTAAATAAAAATACGTTTCTCCTATAGAAGTTGTGGGCAATTATATTTTTCATATTGTTTCAGAAATTGTAAAAATTTTCTTTTCAAAAATTTGATTCAGAAGGTTTTCACACAATTTCCTGGATGTGCCCAAATAAATTTCTCTAAGAAGAAACAAGAAAATGGTTATGATAGGGAAGACTATACCGCTTTTGAACGAAGTTAATAGTTTCGTATACTATGTTTCAACTTCAAAGCGTTTGAGGGTCGCCTAGAAGTTCTCCGATGGAGCTGAAGTTTTGCACAACCCGGTTTTTTTTTTTTTTTTTTGGAACCAGATTAGTGCAAGGGAGTAGCAATATTTTTACTTTTGAAAAAGAACTATAGCTAAGGGCCACCCTAATGAACATATATGTATATGTGTATGAGAAAAAGAAAACAAAACAAAAATAAAACTAATATCACATATGTCAAAGTATTGTCGACTAAACAATTGCTACACTATGCAGAAAAGAAAAACAAAAATTAACTAAAGAACAGTCTACGGTTTGCTAGTGCTTATGATAGTCAAAGTAGATTTTTACTAAACCGGAACGATATGGCCGGAGCTTTAACAACAATGAAAATATTCAGATTAATTGAGAGTGATATAATAATGATTTTTAATAATCAGAACGGAATGACTTAACCGGAAGGGCGGAGACAGAACATCGAACAAAACGCCTAAAGAAGAAATAACAAAAATATTCTGTCAAAAGAATGGACGAGTTAATTTACACTTTCGAAGCCGAAACTTCAAATACAATGAACGATCAGGTTGCATGATTGTAGATTATTGTAATGCCCATCAACTAATGGTCACCTTTCAAAATTTAGATTTTAAAACTCATTTATGTATATAACACTTTTTGATAGATGTATGACATGACTACCAAATACTACAAACAAGCATTTTAATTAGTTGAGTGAGTACATTATTTTGGAACAAGAACCGCCAAATTCGAAGTTTCTGGTTATCCCATCAAGCCAATGAATAGTTTTACATACTGTGAAAGTGAATTCGCTGCTGGTGGCAGTTATAAGGGGGACATTTCCTAACGAATTAGGGGAGCCACACCGGCGTTTGGTATGCTAAATTTTAACACGAAGATGTGGCGTAACACAACTTAATTACTAACCTATAAATTTAGCTATTTAAAGAGAGATTTATATTTCGAAAAAAAGTTCTTATTCTGCATTTTCCAATAGTTTGAAGCATTCAGATTATAATTTCAAAGCGGTTTTGTGTTTCTTTCGGTTGAAGGAAGTTGTAAGACTTTAAACGCATTTTTTTCAAAACAATTATTCTCAAACCGGACGGATAATTTTCTTCAAAAATACTAGAGCGATTAACGTTTTTTTTTTTTATATGAAAAAATATAGTTTTTGGTGAAGTTTATTATCGATAAAAAAAACTCAAAAATAAAATTACTGTTTTCTGCCAATCAAAGAATTTGAAAGGCTTTTAGAAGTCTCAGCGCTGAGTAATTTTTCTACCCGGCAAGAGGTGAACGACCTGCACATCGAAATACTCTACGTGGTATTTGTGCGAATTTACAATATTTTAATTTGAAAAAATTTCTCTATTTTTGGTGAAACTCCCGATTTGATACATCTATTGAAAAAAATTATCAAAAATTGTATGGCTACATAACTCAAATAATGATCTGGCGTCTTTAGGTATTTTTAAACTGAGAATTGTTCTACGTGTTTCCAAACCTAATACTTACTCCACAGAACACTTATGGGCGTCCAGACGTCCAAATCATAAGACAGAAAAGGAAGTAGATAGGCTTCTCACCCCAAAAATAGGACGGCAGCACCTAGCGGAAATCGATGATGCAAGACCAGACTATGCGAAACCAGGAAAAGAATGACATTGCTGCCCGTTTGTGGTTAAAGGAAAAGAAGAAAATCCTCGTTAAACGAGGTAACTGAAAGTACTCTCAATGTAGTACATATTTGATCTACAAGAAAATAACTAAAGGGACTGCAAATGTATAGATCGGTAAAGAGCCGTTTACTAGGATTTGACTACCTTTTTAGGCGAGACCTGGAGAGGGCTGGCGAGGGCTGGAATGTTCCACTAATACTACTGTTATTGACTGCACTATTATTTTATGAACTAGCGTTCCATTGAAAGTATATTTTCTACATTTCAAAATCAATTACTTCTTAAGTAATGCTCTGATACCACTTACCCTAAGGGAATACTTGTTCACATGATATAAAGTACACGAAGTTTTCTCTACTTTCTAAAGACTATTTTAATTTTCGAACCCAACGAAAAGCTCGAAATAGGTTGATCTCCAATATAGCATCTGTATTAAGAAAACAACTACAGTCAATGCCCTGAAGCTGTAAGTTTCGCTAAGCCAGGTACAATTGGTCACAGTACACTACACCCATTAAGATCAATCAATTCTTCAAGCTAGCTAAAAGGGAATGCTGGTCAGCTTATCATTTTTGGCGAAGTTCCTAACAAACCCAATATTGTTCCTTTTTCCAGGTCTAATTGGATTGGACAATGGCTTAACTTCAATTCCTTTGCCCTTAAGTAGCATACAAACTGCTCGAAGATTGGTTGCAGTTCGGGTGGTGACATTGCTTGAATCATCTCTGTCCCACTGGGTATTTGATCCAAAATTTTTCAAGCCGAAATATTGAGACCTGTGCAAATGTAAACCTCCATAAGGGTAAAAGGGCGCAGTTATAGTAATTTTTTCCAACAGCCAAGGGGAGCTTTTTTTCGAAGCTGGTGAAAGAGTATCTTGAAAGCCTCCACTGCTAATCTATCCATAAGAAAGTTACGTTTTGTTGGGTGCCTGGCCATTGTGACATTGCTGGTATTAAGGCCGCCGATGAACAAGCTAGAAAAGGTTCATCGAAGCATTGTACATTGGCCAGAATCCTTTCTGCGGACTCGACTGGAATGGATTAAGCAAAAATGGCTAGAGTATTAGAATCTAATTCCTGGCCTTAGATAAGTGAAAGTACTTGCTATTACACTTACCTATAATCGGTCCATTCTTACACCAAATCGAATCTTAGACTGCTTGTTGGTTCATGTTTGGGCACTATGTGCTCTGATATCATATAAATAAGATAGGACTGTTCAGTGAGACAAAATGTGGTCTATGTTTGGAACATGACGAGACGATAACTCTCGGTTTAGAAGGGAATTTTTGAATAGTCATTTCTTCCGGTTATCGCAGTAAAATCTCCTTCCAGTAACTATGTTCTGGTTTCGTTAGAACAGTCTTTTGTTCTAAATTGGGGAATTTCATTTCAGGTCGTAGTGCTTGCCACTTTGTACTTCCCACATTGCTTTAATAATAAATAACACTATGCAACAATTTGAGGGTCAATATCTCTGGACAAAACCAAACCAATCTCAATCCCTAATCCCTTTTTGCTCCACTACTTCACAATTTTTTTTTACAGTGGTTTGAAATTTTTATTTTTTGGTAAAAAACCGAATCAATCAATGAGCAAAATCATATAAAAAATTTCATTTAAGGTGATTCTTGTCTTCGGCGACCTATATTTAAAATTTCCGAGGAATATTTTCTTAGAACATTTAAACCCTCTAACTCCCACAAAAATGGTTAATTTTGGGCCCTTTCTTAAAAACTCTTTTAAAACTAGGTTTAAGGGTAAGTGAAGGGTTAAAACATTCCACAAAAATATTCTTCGGAATTCTCCAGAATATTTTTGTTGAAACCACCTCACCCCCCGCGCGGCACGTAATTTATGGACGGCCTCTTATATATCAACATTATTTCTATATAAAGTCTTTTGTATAAACCGTCACTGCCCTACATCAATAAACACATTTATAAATATATAATATATTTATAAAGTTCTTATTTCAAAGTGAAACTATTTGTTGCTGCTCAGTGTTACTGACTTGTGGTAAATGTACATATGAATTTCATATGAGTATGTTTGAATATAAATTTGTGAATATTGTCAATATAAAATTACAGTTTTAAACGTCAAAAGAAGCTTTTTTATTTCTGAAAACTTTACGTTAATTAAAACAATGAACACTTAATGAATAATTCACCAATGAAAAGTAAAGTAAAAGGATAGGTTTTATGTATATATATTTTTCAAGCGTATTAATTACAAATTTGCAAAAATACCACGAGGGAACTTTCCAAGCCAAACAAGCACACCCACGCACACACACACACACTCGCGATTTAATTATTAAGCGAATACATTAAATTTGTGAAATAAGTATACATATGTATACGTGGGAAGGTTGGTAGAGAGTTAATTTACACACATACGCACATGTGCATGAATATCACATATACCGAAAAATATCACACGCTATCACGTCACACAGAAACAACAACAACCACAAACATTACCAAACAACAAAAGCAATAACACCCGGACACAGTAACAATATCAGCAACTTACATTCATATTTATTGCGTGCATTTTGCTGTTTATTACGATGCGATGACGATGATGTCGGACGCACTGCCATTAAATATTTGGTTAAATTTGGTGGTGGGACCATTATTTTTTTATAATTATTTTTAAATAATTATTTCTAATTCTTTTTCTATGCATAAATTGATTTTTTATTTCATTTTAATATTTGTTAATCGTTTTGTGTGTTTTTTAAACGTTTTGTAAATATCTAAGCACGCATTTTTTGTTTTTTTTTTTGGTTTGTTTTATACTAGTATCTATGAATTGTGAAAAAATAAAATCACAATTCGCTTCCACACACACGTCAGTGTGTGTCAACGTACGTTATTTTACTCGCATGAAACAAAATACAAAAATTCAAGCTAACAATTTCTTTTATTCAGCGATTTACTCGCTACCGTCTGTTTACTAGACTCGGCGGCTCATTTGTTTTATTTCATTTAGCGGTGGCGCCACCTTCTCCATCACACCCCAAATCGCCTGATATTATTTTTTTCCCTTCTACATATTCTATATACATACATACGTAGTATATTCGTATTCGGAAGGCTTTAGTGTTGGTTGTGGTGCTTGCAATCACCACTGATAATTTGTAATGTGACTGACCATTTGTCTATAATCAGGTGCGTTGTAGGAAAACAACCACTGATTACTATAGTAAATTGTTTTATAATTGATTAAATTTAATATGAAATTACCGCTTTTTTTAACGGTTAATCCTTTGAACTAATTAACATTTAGATTGTTTATTAAAACAAGAGTTGTAACGAAAGTATTTTAACCGAAATAGAAGAGAAAAACGCAACTGTGACAAGATGGAAAGATAAGTTCAGGCGTGAATGAGCTTTAAATACCCTATACAGCATCTAAAGAAAATATATCGCAGTTTTCAATAGCAGGTGGGCGTGGCTACTATTCAACCTTGATGGTTTTTATTTGCAATATTTTATTTATCGCCTAAGCTCTTTTGATATTGCGTTTTGAAACTTTTACTTGTCTGGAAGGTAGGTGCCCGATGTTGGCAACTTTAATTATTCTACATATTCTAGAGGCTACTTAAACGAAATATGCCGAAAAAGGTTTAAATGGTAAAGAACTATTTCCTTTGATTTCAGTTTTTGAAAATTTCAATTATATGGGAAGTACCAATATCTGTATGAAATTTTTAAAAGATTCTTCAAGTTTTACTGAATTTATTGCTTATAAGAAAGGACGAACATATGAGAGGCTGAGAGGAAAAGTGGTATAACTTCTACGTTCAGAAAAAAATGGAATAATTTTACTTAAGAGTAAAAGCAAAACGAAATATGTTTAGAGCAAAAGTGAAACGAATTATGTTCAGAGCGAAAACGGAATAAAAAACTATGCTGTTCATGCTCTGAAAGAATTGTTTTACCATTTTTGCTCTTACTTTTAAGGCGTTTCATTTTCACTCTAAACCGTATTACTTAAACCATTCTTGCACTGACACTCTAAATTATTTCACTTATGCTCTTACATAAATTTTAGCCCGCTTTTTCTCTCAGCCTGTTATTTATCATTCGAAAGTGATATAAAACCGAATCGTCCTCATTTGAGAGGCTGAGAGGAAAAGTGGTATAACTTCTACGTTCAGAAAAAAATGGAATAATTTTACTTAAGAGCAAAAGCAAAACGAAATATGTTCAGAGCAAAAGCAAAACGAAATATGTTCAGAGCAAAAGTGAAACGAAATATGTTCAGAGCGAAAACGGAATAAATAACTATGCTGTTCTTGCTCTGAAAGAATTGTTATACCATTTTTGCTCTTACTTTTAAGGCGTTTCATTTTCACTCTAAACCGTATTACTTATGCCATTCTTGCACTGATACTCTAAATTATTTCACTTTTGCTTTTATATAAATTTTAGCCCGCTTTTCTTCTCAGCCTGTCATATGTTCTTACCTACATCGCTTAATTGTGGGCGTTGCAAGAAACCGTTACTTGATCAAAACCAATATATCCTATACACAGAATGTTTATACATTGTATAAAAATATCGAAGCTGCAGGCCCAAATTTAAGCTAATATTTCACATATGGGATTACAAATATTCTTTACAACCCTAATTTAAACTAATAGTTTAGTTTCGTAGTCAAGTAATTGTGTTTTAAAAGTTTAGAGGTGCGGCCTAACTCATTTTATAATTGATTTTTGTTGCTATTTTCATATTGCTCCCGACACTGTATTACTTACGACAATTTTATTCTAGTCTGTGGGTATGAAAATTTAAAGTAAAAATAACTATTCAAAAGCATTCCTGCAACTTTTCGTTTCGACTTGAGAAATTTAAAAAAAAAAAAATTGAGCTTTCGGTACAAAGACTTTTGGTCCAACTGGAACAACAACTTTTAATTGCATTGTTGAATTTTACATGTCAAGAAATGATCTAGACTGGTACATTCCTTCCATTCCGCACACCACTTTCTCTCTCTCTCTCACTCGTTTTTTCTTTGGTTTTTAGCTCTTGTTAAGACACAGAACTTCAACCAAACAACTTCATTATAAATGGCTAATTACTAGCCACCGCTTTTAGTTATTGCCAATATTTCCCTGATTCTCCGATTTATAGGTAAATAAAACTCTTTCGGATCATTTTAAAGTACTTGCGTTTCCTTTTTTCTTGCGGATTCCACAACAGCAATTGGCGCGAATTCTGGCGAAAGGCTTAAGACCACTCCATTATTATTTGCATCATTTGGAAGGTTTGGAAGGCGAACGAATCTTTTTGGCATCGAGTTAACAGGTCAGCGTGCAAGATGGTTTTGAGCCAGTATAGTTTTTAAAATGCGCCCAAAATAGTTGTTCAAAAACACTTCTAGGCTGTATAACTAATAATGTAGTGTTACTCAACCAGGTTTTGCAGCAAGATTGCTTTTACTTTAAAATCAAAGATTTTAAATTTTAAGAATGTTGAATGATTGATAGATGCAGCTACTCCCCGCTTTATTTTTGGGCATCCCAAAATATGTTAATTTGTCAACATCTTCACTGTTCGTGTCATCAGTCTTGAAAAAAAAAGCCACCGTTAATTAGTCAGATATGCTTCGTTTTTGTTTTACTTATGTTAACTTGGAGCCAACCGCCTTCGATTTTGTTGGGTATCAATCGATAAGCTTAGATTGTATGTCTACATCTGCGACTTGTTCGTTGACATTGTGAATGTAGGGTTAAACTATCACTTCTTTCAATGTTTTCCAGCAGCATTCATTTTAACCCTATTCTGTTTGTTATTCCCTTGCAAAACGCCCTTGTTTTCTTTAAACCACATCGATTATTGTTCGTTTTTTTAACAATGGTTTGACATACTTGGAATTTTAATTTTGCATTTAAAAAAAAAAAAACCTTAAGCTTTGTGGTTAAAAAAAATACAAGAAAAATACTATTTCATAGAATAATATAGAGAAAAGAGAAAAATTGTACAAATGTTCAATAACCACGGAACCAACCACCTATTTATACAATGTTCAACTGCTTTAGTGGCTTGACTTCTCAAAGGTATGTTTTGCAATTTTGCAAAAAGCAATGAATAGCAAATTAATGCTTTCAAAATGACAATAAATTGTTATTCGCCTTAACTATTAAAGTAATAAAAACATTAAAATCAACTATAACTTACAAAGATTCGTGTTAAATGATTTATGAGGGAATTATTAAAGTGAAATATCAGTGTATGCACATGTGGAATAGATAAGAAAATTATAATAATGGCAGTAATTGGAGTTGACAAAGAAATAAAATCAGAATAAAATCAATAAATTTTTATATAACTTGGTTTTCTAAATAATTGCAATGAACGTATAATATTACAAATAGAATATTATCAGAATGTGCATGGCTTAATCTGAAATTTAAAGATACTTAGTGGGGATTAGAACTTATAATTATGCATTGTTGTATTGCATTGTGTTTAACTGCGTCAGAAATTAAGAAGACTATCATATTTTCCGCGAATTCTATCTTTTGTATAGTATTTAGTACGAATTTTAAAAGAAAACAAAATGGACAAATAATGCAAAAATTTCATGCGATTCGTAGTTAACATATAGTTATTCATAATGACGCATAGCACTGCGTGATTTCAAATGAATTATTCATGCTGAATACGAATATGTGGTCAAAAACTTTCCATCACGTCACGTTTCCGAGAAAAAAGGGGTTGAAATTCATAAAATCAGCGTTTTTGGCTATTTTTGAAAATTATGGAGCTGAACACTGATGTGCTACAAACTTTGCTGATATCAGAAATTAAAGACTGGACTCTGCCCTTTCAAATGAGCCCTAAGTCAAATAGTTCGCACGTGCCCTAAGAGCAGGGGATGAGCTTATGTCTAGGGATGCACGAAAAAAATGTACACAGAACTGATTTTATCTCACATCTTAATTCATCCGCCATATTTGATCCGCCATTTTCAATTTTTAAAACCTGACCGATGACCCTTAAAACCCTTCGGACCACTGCATTTTTCATTATATTTCGTAGGTATGAGTAAGATAAAATCAGCCCACCATATTTAATCCGCCATTTTGAATGTTTGAAATCTGACTGCAGATACGTAACCCACGACCCTTAAAACATTTCGGACCGCTGCACTTCTCATTATGGCTGGCCGTGGATGTAAGTTAACTAAAATCCGTTCTGTATACATTTCTTTCCTGCACCCCTAGACATGTGCACATCTCCTGCTCCAAGGGCGCATGCGAACAATTTCGTTTCATTACTATATAGGTCATTCCATATCATACTTATAATTAAAAATTTAAATCGCTCCAAACATTTTTTTTTATGTAAAGGATGCAAAATAAATCGACCGGTATTTTTTTGTTTGAACATGATACATATGTAAAATTTTCGAGTTACGAATATTTAAACATTTGAAGTGTAAAAAATGAAACCTTTTTTTTAATCGTGTAGTTCGTAAGCGATTTTATAAAAAGTAACGAAATTTTCAGGAAAGGTTCGCGATAAGTCGAACTTTTCAAAGTCTCATAATGATGTTACACTATGCGGCGCGCTATCACGCGCTCAAGGCCGAAGCGACTATAAACAATTATTTATATCTTGAAAACTTCTGGACGGTCCACTTTGAAATTTTTATGAGGCATTCTAGGTACTGTGACAAATATTTAAGTTATTGAAAAGACGATTTAAAGGAGTCCCATTTTTTGTAAATGCAATTTGTTTATAACATTTGCTAATTTGTTTTATTAAAACAATACGAAACTTTTTTATTTATTAGACCTTGAAAAGTTCGACTTATCGCGAACCTTTCCTGAAAATTTCGTTACTTTTTATAAAATCGCTTACGAACTACACGATTACAAAAAAAAAATGATTTTTTACACTTCAAATGAATAAATATTTGTAACTCGAAAATTTTATATATCATGTTCAAACAAAAAAATACGGGTCGATTTATTTTGCATCCCATACATGAAAAAAAAATGTTTGGGGCTATTTAAATTTTTAATTGTAAATATGATATGGAATGACACATATATGACAGGCTGAGAGGAAAAGCGAGCTAAAATTTATATAAGAGCAAAAGTGAAATAATTTAGTGTGTCAGTGCAAGAATGGCATAAGCAATACGGTTTAGAGTGAAAATGAAACGTTTTAAAAGTAAGAGCAAAAATGGTATAACAATTCTTTCAGATCAAGAACAGCATAGTTTTTTATTCCGTTTTCGCTCTGAACATATTTCGTTTCACTTTTGCTCTGAATATATTTCGTTTTACTTTTGCTCTTAAGTAAAATTATTCCACTTTTTTCTGAACGTTATACCACTTTTCCTCTCAGCCTCTCATATAACAATGCATTCAAGAATTCGACATACTAAGTCAGTTCACGATCTGGTGCATATGGACTTGCATCATTGCAAATGCAAAATATTTCTACTATCACAACAACAAATTTATGCGATATGCAATAGAAATTTGCATTTGCAACGATGCAAGACCATTCACACAAGATAGTGAATACGGCTACTGTGATTATGCATACTGTTAGGCTGATACTCCTAAATCCGCTTGCATTTTGAATAACATAAACAGACTTACTGTATATTGTCTAACATAATTTGCAATTGGATGTATAAATTGCAACGAAAATTCTATTCAAAGACTTCGAGCTAATGCAGAAAAAGACAACCTAATTGAACCAGTATAAACCGATAAAAGAAATTCTACCAACATTTGATGTCACAAACTATTAAATATCTGGAATGTCAAGAGATCTGGAAAAAATGTAAGTCTACGTGAAATTTGCTTATTTGAAATGAAAGCTAATGTCAATAACTTCAAACTAATGAATGGAATCCGTATGTATTAATAATACAGAAGTTCTACAGAAAATATTTATGCATTAGAAACAAAATCCTTTGAGGAATTAAACTTATTTTTTCCTGTATTTTCAACGAATCAGATTTATTTTCTTTCTACAAACACTTGCAATTTTTCAGTCCAAAATTTTCACTTCCAAGAATCAAATTAAAATTTAATAATAAATTCAAATGTTTATGTACTTATATAAATACGGGTATTTGAAACTAAAATACTATAAGTAAGAATCATTTACACACAAATGCTATACCAAGAAATTTGTATGCACGTACGTAAAAGCTTTACAAATGATTAAAGATATTTTCGTATTTACATATTTTTTTTTTTTTTTTTTTAATATGTATTATAATCTTTTGTTTTTTATCTACACAAAAATTTTCCACACACAAGTGCAAGTATTTGTTGGAGCAATGGTTACAATGGTTGGTTGTAGCCAGCAACTTAAATATGTTTTTAAAGTGAAAATCCTTTAAATCTGCTTACTTTCTTTTGTTTTAGCTTCTCCTATCTGTCCTCCCATCTCACTCTTCCAGTTTTTCTTTATTTCTTTCTCTCGTTGTCTTGCAAATAATTCTATGTTACAATTGTTAAATGACCATGATGATACCAGGGATAATGACACAATTGCACTCGCTGCGTTGCCATTGACTGCAACTGCTTGCTATTGCAACATTGTAATTTTTCATACATTCAAATGCAACATTGAAAGCATCTTTGTTTTATAAAAACTCTTTAATCCCTTTTAAAATGCTATTGTGTTATGTGTGGCGTCGTTCGCCGACGTCATCGTCTCGTTTTAGTTTATACTTTGTGATTATTTCAAAGTTTCCACCCAGGTCGTGGCTTTTTCTTGTATTATTTTGATGATAATTTAAAAAGATTCATTTAAATAATGTGTTTTCCTCATTCTCTTTGTTGCTTCTCTTTTGAGGTATTAAAAAGTTTGTTTTTTAGTCGGGGCATGTCGTGTTTTTTGTGCTGTATAACTTTGATGATTTAAGGTAGTAATGGGGTTCGTTTGTGCAGCGAGTGTCGCTCATTTCTTTGGTTTTATCGGTGATTATTAAATTAATTGAACGTTTAATTATGTTAAGCAAAAAGTTTAGAAGTCAGATATAGTTTCGATATTCGAATTTCTTGTATTCAAATAATTTTCCATAATTCAATTACTCGAGTTGTCATTGGACTCAAATAAACGTAAACTTAATAATAAAAAAAATAGTTTATCCTATTGAATATGCAAATAACTGATCGATTATTAAAATCTGTTTATTATTCACATTATTTTAATACCATTTTCCATTATGTATTTTAGATTAATCAGAGTTATTTTATGATTTAAAGAAATAGCTAGTCTCAAAATAGTGTACAGATTTAGTATGATTTACTGATTTCTCATGCCCAAGTAATTTTAAATATTTCTCAATTATAAATTACAAAAGCAATTAATAAATATGTAATTTCAATAAAAGTGAAAAAGAATTTCCATTACATTACTGCTAAAAATGGAAGAAAAATTGTGGAATGTTTCATGAACTGCGATTTGTGTAACTAGGAGCTACTAAATATAAGCGGCAACTACTAAAAAGTGTGTCTGAAAAAAAAGACTCGAAAATACTAAAAAAAAAGTCATTCTAAAAACATTTCCAGAAAAACAAAAAATTGTTGAAAAAAAAATTAAGCATTCAAAATGCTGAAAAAATTGCTACTCAAAAAAAAAGAATAAGTAACGAACAATTTTTTTATTTTTTTTTTGTTTTGTTCTTGCTACATTATTTTTCAAGCCTTACCTCTAATTGATTAATTAACTTTGTTATGGTCTATAACAGTTTACAGTTTATATAGACACACTTTGCTTGAACGCCACTAAAATACATATATATTGTATTGTGTACTTGTGAGAGAATCTAGATCTAGTTATCCCCTAAATTAGGAATTAAAATTATTAGTTTATATTGCTTTACTGATTTTTTTTTTTTTTTTTTTTTTGTTATTTCAGTTTGGATGGAAGGGAATGGAATATATAGTAAATTTATTAATTATTTCAATTTAAAATTTAAATACAATTATCAAAAAATGCAATAAAATTTCATTTCTAGTTTAATTATTTTTTTTTTTTTCAAATTCAATTCAATACAACTTTAAAACTATTTTTCAGAAAAATATAATACAACAATTAATTTCTTTAACATTTATTTACTGAATGTAGCAAACAATTACTATCATTATTTTTTTTGTTGGTAAGGATTGAACTTTTTTTTTCTTTTGATGGTTAAATGATTTTTTTTTTTTTTGTATGAGAAGCATTCCAATGATTGGGTGGATAAAAGGGGTGAAGAGATATGAGTACGAGAAAAAGCGTTGAGTTTTTTTGCATTTTTTTTTTTTTTTGCATTTTTGAAAAATTTGATGAAGACGTTTATTTGAAATTTATTTATAAGGTTAATCATGATATGATACGTTCAAAATGGCAACAATTATTAACCCACATGATACGTCACAAGTGGCACATGACTTCGAGAACTATCTCTATATAAAAATCTAAGTAAAGCGGCGGTTGAAATCAAATTCTAAATTTGTGGAAATCAATGCGGAGATTCTGAAGCTAAAAGATTAAAATTAAACATAATCGTTTCGAGCATCATTTTGCTCAGAATATTTCAATCGGTCTGTTTTTAACGGTTCATATTTGTCACAAATCTTCAGATTAAAAGCTAAAAGCTCATTTAATTGCTCCATTTCGGACATGCCTGAAATATAATATGACAAGTTCCGCGTGAACAGAACTTACTTTTTCTATTTCGTTGCCATTTAGATCATGCCGTGTAGTGTCAAATTTAATACTTAAGCAACAATTAGATTTTTGACAAAAAGTTAAAAACTTAACACTTTTTTTTTTGGTATCAAGCGATGTCAAACAAATTTTTTGTGTTGCGTTTAAAAGTATTCAACAAAACTGCATGGCGAAACTGTTTGGTAAGCTTCAAATTTACAAACTTGCTCGATTTAAGCTGTGATTAAATAATTTAACAAAATGCCAAATAATTAAATTTTTTAGTGTCAAACAGATATTTTTGACATCTAAAGCGTTTTATAATATTTGACAACAGCAAAACTTATTAAACAGAGTCAAACAGTACAATTTCCAAAGACATATCAAACAACCATTTAGCTTAATTGATTGTGTCGAAATTGCTATGCAGAATCAAATCAAATCTAGTTCTATATAATGTCTGGCAAAAATTAAAAATATTGATTTGGAGAGTTTAAATTAATAGAATTTGTATGTATTTATGAAGCACGGAATTGTTTAATTTAAGACTTAAAATAACTTCATAAGAAGCTAGTGATTCTATTGAACTATTATGAAAATGCAAAACTATAAAAATCATATTTGAAAAAAAAACTAAATGACCAAACGTCAAAAGTTTAACATTCTTCAGTGTTAAGTGATGCCAAAAAAATTAGTCGCTAAATTTTTTCTGTTGGATTTAAAAGTGTTTGACAACCATTTATAGTCAAATTATTTGACAAGCTTCAAACTACCGTTCAGATTACTTGACAAAATGTTAAACGATTGACTTTTGTAGTGCCAAACTTTTGACACTAGTATGAACTTACATTTGGCAAGCTATTTGACACTAAAGTGTTTCAAAAATGTGACTGTAATTAATTTTGTCATACAGAATCAAACAATTCAATTAAAATAGCTGTGTCACATAAAATTCTAACTCAATTGATTGTAAATGATCTAAATGTATGTGTTAAACCAATGGAAGAAAGTTAGAATAAATAGTCAAAATTATAATTATTGATTTAGAGAGTTTAAATCAATTGAATTTGTGTTTATGAAGCTTGGAAATGTTAAACTATAACTTTAAGAATATACTTCATAAGAAGATAATTAATATTTCAAATACAAAAGCGAACTAGGGACTGTGGTAAAAAGGAATAACAGCTTAAGTTAATATTCTTATCAGTCAAGTTTGAAAGTTTTTAATAGGAATACAGTGGAATCCCGATAATTCGTAATCGCAAGGGACTAGCAATTTTTTTACAAATTACAGAGGTTTTCGATTTAACGAGATTTTTGTTTAACCGATTGTTTTTTTTCTTGTTTTTAAATTTGAATTGAAAGTGGTTAGATTCCATACAAATACCCAACTAAAGAAAATTAACTTATTTTTTCAATAAATGCATTTAAAATTTCTTTTATTAGCAAAATCAAATTAATTGAAAAAAATATAATTTTGTTAATTTTGATGTAAATACAAAAATAAGAAATAATTCATTTATTTATAAAATTTGAATTGATTTAACAAAAGTACATTTTATTTATTTTAATGTGAATCCAAAAGTGAAATAATTTATTAATTTAGGATATTTAATTAAGGAAGGAAAAGCTGAGACTGTAAATTAGAATTGGTTTCAATTTGATGATATTTTCTTACGCAACATAGAGTACGCGATCATCTGTATGCAAAATTGATTTTGCAAGGAAAAGAAAGCATCCAACGATTACTAGTAATACGATGGCAACGGTTGGCATCGTTACTTTGCATTACGAATTAAATAAGGTTGTCAACAACCAATTTCGATTTAGGTTAAGCAGACATTGTATTGAAAAAAAAAAAAATACGAATTAGCGAGGGGTCCAAAATGTATGGAATTTTTACGAATTAAAGCAATTTTTTCAAGGGACCAACAGTTTGTTACGAATTATTGAGATTTTCGAATTAACGGGGTACGAATTATCGCGATTCTACTGTATTATAGAAGCTATAGCACTGCGTCAAAAGAGTCTGTTCTCAAATCAAAGACCATACTTGATATAATAAATAATTTTAAGACTAATTAAAAATCTATTTATATAAAAATATGATAAGATAATTCCCATTTTCCTTTTCCGTTTTACCACAAATCAAAGCACAATATGGATATTGTAGTTTCTCAGTTAGATCATAAAAACCTTAAATGAATCGTTTTTCTGAGGTGATCGTCATTATGCTATAAAATCGAAAATATTAGCTATTAATTTAAGCTATCAAAAATATTTCTATATGGTTTCTGAAAACAGCCAAAACCAAAAAAGCATTTATTGAGGAAGATACGTATATATTATTTTGCTCTCAATTAATTTAAACCAACGGCTGTAATTGGTCAATTAAAAGTAGAGCGAAAGAAATTTTCTCCCTCTCTCTGCGCATGATTTTGAATAATTGTTAGATTAAAATACAATATACATATGTTTTTATGTGCGTCTGTATAGGAATATGAGTGTTTACAATTGAGTGAATAATAACAGCGGTAAACATATAACAGGTAAAAAGTAATTGTTTTGATTTGAAAAATATAAATTTCAATACAATTTGTTACAATTTGTATTACAAAAATTCGAAACCAAAAAAAAAAAAAACAAATAAATAAAAATATTAGTTTTTCTGTACGATTCCAATTCCAATCAACATTAGCAGAGAAATTGTTAACAAATACAAATACAACACCAATATCGATCGAATACGTAAACAAAAAACATACATATTTAAATACTTTCCAAAAAACATTAAAAATAAATTTCAAATTCAATTATATAGAAAAAAAAACAAAACAAGTTAAAGAATTAAAACTCTTGCAGTTAAACTTACTAGAAGAGCCTCCGCCAGCGCCTGGTGGCGGATATGAGAACCAAAATTGATGTGCCAGTTTGGTGGGGGGGCCCGATGGGCTTTCTGCAAATACAAAAACAAGCAAACAAAAAAGAAAGAAAAAGATTTAGTAGAAAATCACATATTTATTTGCACATATAATATATTAATCATTTCGGAGCAAAAAATCAACAAGTTGGAAAAAAAACACTCAATCTTACATATGTATACATATACCCACAAATATACTCGTACACACAAATGTCATCATCATAAATGTCAAATTAAATATACACTCACACACACACACGTATGCTCAGACACACAATAAAATGACCAAGTGCCAAATGTAATAAACATTATTTGCTAAATAATCACATCAAATACATAAAATGATTCCGTTACTGATTTTTTTCTTCTTTTGGAAGCTTAACAATTTTACTTTTTGGAACATTACCAAAATGAATTTCATTTATATACATACAAATATATCACAAAAAATAGCAGAAAAAAAGAGCAACTGAAAAACCACCTCGCTTCTGAATCTACACATAGTATTAACGCTTCATCATGAACACTACTGACAGCTAGCATCATTATCACTATCAACGTCATCATCATCATCGACATCATACTGTTCAATATTCAATTGAATATTTGCCAAAGAAATAAAAATACTTTCTCATATAATTTAAATACTATACAAAATTTTAAATTTACATACGAATTACTAAATTTTTATTACTTTTTGCCAACATTTTTTTTTATTTATTTTTTTTTTTTGGCAAGTGGGTGGCAGGCGTGCCTGGTTGGTGAATGTGGCAAGTGTATCCATTCATATTGTAAGTAGAGGCATTTATTGCAGCTGTCAAATAACCATAAAAATTCTGTCTTCTGGGATGCAAAATCGAAATTGGAAAAAAAATTTACTTTTCATATATAAATTTGTATATGTATGTAATGGTATGTATATAATTATTTATATCTAAGTATATATAAACGTTCATATGTAGTTATGCATATCTGTTGATATGCAATGTACTTAAATATTGATAGTTCTATAAATAGAACAATAATGAAATTTTGTGATTGATTTGAGAAATTATAACCTGAGAACAATAAGCTGTAATATTAAATATGAATGTTTTCAATATAATTCCAAATTATTCGATTATCACGTATGATAATCGAAATGTGCATGTGCTTAAGCATTTGCAATCATTTTAATATTCTGTTAAAATAATTACATCATTTACATTGCTACACACTGCTATTTAATTTTATGAAATCTTTCATATTCTTCTTTATAGTAATAAAAATTTATGTCCTTGAATTTTTAGTTGCCCTGCGATGATCGAGAGTTTTATAAAAGCAAACCGCTGAGCAAAAATTCTTTGAGTTGAGCTTCAGATTTTTCGCTCCTTCAAAAATGATTTAGTTTTTCAATTCTTCTTTTTAATTGAAGTTAATAAATAACTTTTGAGTGAAAATTACGATTAATTAGGACTTCTACAACCAACATAAACAAAATTCACATCTCAGCATATCCTTGTTTATCTTTTCTTTAAGGTTCAACAATAACATTTCTGTAGCTGTAAACAAAAATCGGTTAACGCTCTCTCTCTCTCTCTTCAATTCTCGAATTTTTATATTTTTCTATGTTTCGCGAACATACTTGCAAAGTACTTCTTTTATTTTGTAATGACTTATTGATACGTTTTTAAAACAAAAAGGAAATGCTTGAATGAAATATTAATCGTTGATTCAGTTTTGTTAGTTTTGGTTGAAAAAATTAAAAAGCTTTAAAAATAAGTGAAAATTTCACTCAATTAAATTGAAAAATCAAAAATCAACAAAAAAAAAACATGAAAATACTCTGGATAAGCAGAAAATGCATGATTGCAAAGTTATGAATTTTTTCTCCCTCTTTTCCTTCCTTTTTCTTTCCCATGTCGTTCCCTCCTTAACTCGCCTCTCTTTTTTTTATTTCATTTCCTCTTTCCTCATCCCCCATTTCTCTCGTTCTACCCACTCATTAATCTTTTTTTAACTCACCCCTTTTCCTTGTTTATTCTTTGCATTCTTTCTGACCCACCCTTTGTTTCACTTTATTTGCTGCTCTTCCCTCTTTCTTTGGCTTCTCTTCCCCCCATTTCCTCCCCGTCTCCGTATATTGCGTTCCATTGCGTCTAATCCTTTCACTCCGTTTTTAGTATTCTTCCCTTTCTAGTTCCCATCTTCTTTTCTTCCCTCTTTCTTTTCCCCTTTTCTCTCTCAATTTCCTGCCCTAACTTTTCTCAATTTCTGCAGCTCTTTCCACTGTTCCTTTCTCCAGTTTTACTTTCTTCCTTCTAACTCTCATCTTTTTTTCTCAATATCTTCCCTCTTCCCCCCTCATTCTCATATAACTTTTCTCCTTTTCTCTAATGTTCTCTTATTTTTCTTTCTCCCTTTCCCTTCTGTCCAACCCATTCTCCTTTTTTTCATTCTTTTTCTTCATTTCCTTCTTCTATTTCACCTCTTTCTCTCCCTTTTCCTCTTTCTCCCCCTTTTCCTTCTTCATCCCCTTATCTCTCTTTTCACATTCTCTTTCTCTATTCTGATACTATAAACATCAACGCAACGGAGTTTAGAAATCTACTCGAAATCAAAATAATGTTTACTTAGTGGCGTAACGAAACTGTTTAACTGAAAACTTGAAACGCTTCCCCATATTTGAACTACTTTGTCACTGATGATTAAATATCAATAATAATAAAAAAAAAACCTTTTCTTTTCGTTTAGTACTTGTGAATTCACATAATTTATGCAAACAATCAATTTTCAAAACACTTTTGTTTTATTTTCTTCGAAAAACAAAGATACATAAAAACACAAAGAAAAGTAATTTAGAGCACAAACATTTATGTTTCTACAAAATATATGTTTATATAAATATATATAACAAAGAAGTAAAGTATCTCCGACGAATAACTCAAACAAACTAAAGAAATTCTTTTTGAATAAAAGAAAAACTGAAATTGAATATATGAAGCAGAAAATAAAGAACAAACAAAAGTCTCAATTCTGCATAAAAATCAAAAAAGAAACAACAAAAAATATAAAAGGAAATTAAATTTGTTTTTATTTTTGTTGTAGTAAATAGTTTTACCCGACAGTGAAACTATCTGCTGTAGAAAAATGTTGATTTTCTGTTTATTTGTTTGCAAAATAAACTAAAACAGCAGAAAAAATTAAATACATGCATAGTTAATTAACATTTAAAAAGCAAGAAAAAGAATAAATGAAACCAAAAATATAAATAAAAAGAAAGAAAAAGAAAAACATATGCTGACCGTGAACTAACATATTTTTTGAGAATTTTAACTATACGAAAAACATATACATGAACATATAAAAGCATATACTATCAAATGCACCCGACTTTGCCCGCAAAGTTCTATTTCATTACTTATTTTATTTCATTATTAAGCATTTAAAAGAGAAAGCCCGAAAGATAAATCTCCAAAATCTGGTCTTTTTCCTACATAACATAAATACAATACGCGACACAACTGTATAAATGTTGTATATATGAATGTTATCAAATCAAAGATATATGTTAGTGTGAAACAGATTTGGGAAAAACCTTATATATTTTTAAATCTTCATTAATTAAGTAATTATTTGGTAGAAAAAAATTAGATATGGTTTCGATTCTATTTCAGAAAAATTTAATTTTTAAAAAGAAGACATTTACACAATTGTGGCGCGGTATAGCAAAATTCTTTTTGTCTTTTTTTTAGTTTCTACCACATCTTGCATAAAAGAAGGCATGATTTCAAATACTCGTTTTGGGATATAGTAGCCTAGGTATTCACACAGGACTCCACTAAAGCCCATCCTTCTGTTTAATTGAATTTTGGTAACTGTAAATTTAATTTTCGATTGTTCGGACAAAATTTTAATGGAGTTAGGATCCAATAACTGTTGGGACCAACTTCTTTTTATACAAGGTTAATTTTGTTGATCTTATCTTTTTGTTTCAAAAAAAAATATATATATATATTTAAAAAGAAGAGAGTATTTTTATATAAATTTTTTGAATACACATAAGATATGTTTTACGAAATTAAAAAAGAAAACCTCAAAAAAAAAAATCTGGTTTTATTTTAAGGATTTACAGTTTTTCGGGTGTTACAAACCCAGTTTATTAACGGTGTAACAAAAATTATGATTTGTAACATTGTAAGCTGTAATGTCTGGTATGTTTGGCATCTCTGCGAAGTTCATTTTGTTTTGCAAAGCGACACTAACCAACACCATTAAGCTCAATGAGAATTAGAATTGAGCTCACCGTGCATTTGATACCAATTGAGGTTTCAGACAAGGTAATTCTCTAACGCAAGACTTCGGCTCCTCCTCATTTAGATTTTTACTTAACCTATTAAGTCCCGACACTAAAAGAGTCTGAAGCAAAATCAATGAAATTTCACACTGCGTTATCATTTGGTGTAATCAAGAAAAAAAGAAGAAATATAAACAAATAGTGATCGATAATGAGTGTATAGAAAATATACGATCATAAAATGCTAGAACTGAAAGGCTTTTAAATTTTTAACATTTTAGGTGAATTTTAAAAATTTGCTACAAAAAATTGTGGGAATTCGGATTAAGATTGACAATCAATGTGACATGATCTATTATAATTATACCTTATACGCCAAAACCTCAACCGTTAAGTTTAAGCAACGCTGTGTACTTAATGGGACAAGAAAATTTTTTCAAGGGATTTTTCATAAATTCACTAGAAAACTACTCTTATATTTCCGGGGTCTTCGTCATGTCTTCTATACCGACGGATCCAAAACGTCAAACGGTACTGGATCCGATTGGTACTTGGACGATGAGACCAAGTACTCTTTTCCCCCTGGACAGATGGCGTCAGTCTTCCTAACGGAGGTTTTCGCTATCCTAGACGTGGTGAGCTGGATAATTGAGCAGAGGTGGCATAGGAAGTGCATAAGTATCAGCAATGATAGTCAAGCTACACTGAAAGCCCTTGCTAACCCTGTCAGCTCCTCAAAATTGGTCAGCGAGTGAAAGACAAAACTAAATAGTGTTGCAAAATACAACAAGTTATGCCTTATATGGGTTCCAGGTCACTGTGGTATTGCAGGGAATGAACTAACTGATAAACTAACTAATGAAGGCTCTGCAATTACACCATGGGGTCCGGAACCTTTTCTTGGCGTAAATTCTGGGGATATCATGCATTGGATCAACGATTTCGTGGATTCTATCCATAGAGAAAGATGGTCCGAGCTTGACTCCTGCAGAACCGCAAAATGCTTCGTGAGACAACCTAACAGGAAATCAAAGGAATTTCTTCTCAAACAGAGAAGAAAGGACCTGAGATTACTAGTGGGTGTCATCACAGCGCACAACACAAGTGTTCGGTCAGCATATGACTAACACAGGCGTCATCACCGATCCAATTTGCCAATCGTGTCTTGAGGACGACGATATTATGGAGCATTATCTTTGTAGCTGTCCGGCGTTCGCGAGAATCAAATTAAGACTGTTGGGTAGTGATGTCTTGAGTATGAATAATGTCCATACTCTCCCTCTTCCTGAGCTTCTAAGGTTCATCAGTGAAACAAAGAAGTTCGAGATTGAGAGACCCTAGACCTTTCTTCCTCCCATCTATCCACACATAACTTTCCTGTCTCTCTACTCTCTTCTACTGGTTCTATCCTTGGGTATAGCACAATGGTCTTCGTTGACTGAGTGCTTTGGTTAGGTCCAGCCCACCCACAACTTTAAACTCTAACTCTTTTATTTTGTAACCCTGATTGAAAAGTCTAAAAAGGGTACATTTTCCAATCTTATCCCCCAATTGTATCAAGAAACTAAAAATCAAGAATTTGAGATCAAGCGAAGAAAAGCTTTTGCCAACAAGTGCTGCTATGAGTTCAAGAGGGTACTGCGTAACAGAGCATTTTGCAATGGACGAAAATAACGCTCTATAAGTCTTCCATCCTTCCCGTCTTAATGTACAGGTCTGAGGTAGAGATGATGGCAACTAATAAGGAAAGCATTCGAGAGGAAGATTTATGGTCATATATGTGTGAACGACTCTTATTGAATTAGCTCCAATGACTAGGCCATATTGAACGAATAGAGGATAACGGTACGGCTTTTCAAAATAGGGTGTTGAAATACGCAAAAGAGGACGGCCTAATCTGAGTTAAAAAGACAAAGTACAAGTGGTCGTAACTGCACTTGGCCTTAGCAGTTGAAGTTTATAGCAAAAGCGACTGGTGAAGCTTTATAGCAGAGTCAAAAGCCTTTAAAGGAATGAAAAAATTAGGCCTCTTTTCTGAAACTCTGGATCCACTAATGATTCTGGATATAACAGTACATTCCAATTCGAAAAGGAACAAATTACAAAAGGAACAAAATTTTATTAATTAAAATACTACTTTAATTAGAAAAGTTTTCATTGCGACTTTGTGAGAGCAGAATACTTGAAAACTGTTCATTTTGGTTTCGTTTCATAAATCAGATGAAAAGCTTAAACTTTTCATTTAATTACATACTCCTGACTTTTAAACATTATCATAAGCAACCAAACAAAGAAACAAAGCCCTTCACTTTCTATTATTTCTATTTATAGCTTGTCTGTATAAATTTTAAACAGCTAATTAAATCATTGAAAAAAAAAACGTTTCAATTATGAGTTTTTAAATTATTATTTTGTTATGATTTCCAACATTATCGATATCTATAGCAAACTATAATTAAAATACCTGGCGGATGCTGTCGATATTCGTAGTCGCACTCGTTTGTAGAATCGCACATTATCATAAAATTCATTCACTAAATCGAAAACACTTAGTTGATATTTATGGTTTTTATATACAAATTTTTAATTAAAAAACAAAATTTTTTTTTTTACTCAATCGAAATCCAATTTAAAAATAAGAATATAAATTTTAACTTCTAATTTAAACTTTTGCAATTTTTCTTATCGAATTGTATCACATAAAAGTCCTTCACACTTCAACTAATTTTTCCGCTTCTATTTGCTAAAATAATTGACTAATTTTTTTCAGCGCTTCATTTATTTTTTCACAAAAACAAAACACACACAGGCACACACGCTTTATTGCTTCATAATTATTTTAGAGGAATACAAAAAAAAAAAAGCCCCGAAAAAAAAACATTGCTATGAAAATCTACACTTTGTTATGGATACTGTGTGAATTTGTACACGGTTGGGATTCCGACGCGCGTGAATCTTTAACGCTTTTGCTATAAACTGAACTGAACTGCTTAAAATTGCCCAACAAAAATTTTTCGTACTTCTCAAAATATTATTTTAGCAATTTTTTTTTTCTTTCGCTATTTTCCTATACATACTTCTATGTGTATATAAAGTATTAGCATTTACAGTGAATGCGTGCACACTTCAAAAGCGTTTCTATTCTTTCGTTTTTCTGCTTCTATTTGTACCTAAAAATAATCGCTTTCACCCCCACCGTGCTCTGCACTGTGCTCTCTGTCAAAATTAAAAATATCAAAATAGAATATAAATACGTATGCTTACGAAATTCTCAGTTAAGCGTAAATTTGTTCACAAATTGCTTTAATTTTTCTGATTTTCTTTTTATATTGTTCTTATTTTTATTTTGTTTTTCTTTTTGTTGTTGTGCGTGCGAAAATTTTAATTTTGCTTTAATTATGTGTGAAGTAAAATTTTTGTTTGCTTTTGTTTGTGTAAACAAATTTTTCTTTTCTAATTAAATATTTTAATATTTATATTTTTTAAATTAATTTTGAAATGTGAGGTTATTTATATTCATAATAGACTTTTAGGCGCCTTAGATAGAATTTTTATTATAGAGATATAACTTAACCCAGTTTTAATATCTGTATAATTTTTTATACAGCAACTTTGAAAACTCATCAAAAACACATTTATTAACTTTGTCTAATAACTCTACATATGTTGGCATTAAAATTGCATTTACATAAGTTAAAGTTAATAGGCTTCACTTAAAAAAACGAACAGGCAAAGAGACCTTCTTTTTTGTAAAGTTGCTTTGCAAGTCAACAACAACAAAAATTTTCAAAATAATAAACTTGACGTAGAAATTATAACTTTACAAATGCCATTATTTTTTTTCTTTTATTTTTCAAAGATCACAGCTGACCAAACTTTTTAAATGTTTGGAAAAAAATGGAAAATTTTTCTGGATTTCACTGCCTATATCTAATAATGATTTTTAAAATAATATTTTTATGATATTTGATGTTGCGTACAAGTATTTATATTTAGTAGGACACCTAGTTTTTTCGGAGTTAAAATTCATCACATTTTTTTTATAATTTTTTATGGAAACAGTTATTTTTGTAATTTCAAAATTGTGTCATGGATTGTGGAATCCCGCTCAAAATGGGTTAAAATTATGCGTTTACTTTGGAACAGTTACAAAGAATGTGATTCGGAACAAGATGTTTTCTAACAAACCAATCAATAACACAGTGCAACATTTATAAAAAGGTTTCATCAATTTCCTACCCTTCTTCTTGAAAATGGAGGTTTAAGTCCCCTTTTTCGGTAAATAGCCGATAAAATAAAAACCGTTTAGAAAACTTTATACCGTCTTTAATGAAAATGTTTCTTATTAAAAGTTATATGGGATCTCAGAACATTGGAATAACCTACGAAGTAAAACTTTTTCAAAATAATGTAAAAACCCAATTTTGAAGTGAAACTGCTTTAGCGAGGGTAAATCGAAAATTTTGCAACGCATGTCGTTTTTGTTGTTGCAGTCATACGAAACTAATAAGAAACGAAGTTATGCTGTTGTTCGTGTTTAACGAACGAAGTCATAAGGGGATCGGCTGCTTCCAATCATACAGAAAGTCGACTTCTCGCGGTGCTTTAGTGAGAGAACTTGATTTCATATAGCTGCTTTCCTCGTGTGTTATATACGTGTGCTACGTCATGTTTGTGCAGGTAAATGTAGAGAGTATCAACAGAAAAAAATGTTTAGAAAATAGAAAGAGGGAGAGTGCAAAAGCTTCAACAACAGCGGTCACATGAAAATCGCATTTTTGTTGCATTCTAACAAAACCAGTAAAAAACGAAGTTATGCAGTTGTTGTTCGGCTACATACAATCAAGCAGAGAGACAACTTCTCGCAGTTTTATCGCATGTGCTTTAGTGAGAGAGTCGATTTAGAAGTCTCTGCTTGATTGTATATAACTGAACTTTCCTTTCATGTGTTTGTGCCGATAAGTGAAGAGAGTATCAACAGAGGAAAAGCAGCAACAAAATAGAGAGAAGAGGACTGCAAAAACTTCAACAGAATGCTTTCTAAATGTTTTCTAACAATTTTCTAATAAACATTATAGGGTAGAAGGGGGAGCATTCGCCACTTTTTTTTAAAGTGTTGTCTAGGCTAAACTAACAGTTTTTTGGAAAAATTATTTTTTAATTAGAAATTTACATTTATTAGCTTTCATCTGATATCTTTATGAGTTCATTATCTTAATGATTTCTATTCTTTTTTTGATGATTTTCCAAGTAGTCCAAAATGGTGAAAGTGCTCCAGTCATGGGGTACATTCGGTGTGCAACCGCCAAGGAATACAATTCAAGGTTTTTGATAAAGTAATAGCTATTTTTTTTTGAATTTTTGCTCTTGTATATTACACATTATCAGTCGGAATAAGTTCTATTTATAACATAAAGTAACAAAAATATAAATGATTCATTTTTAAAATATTTTGTTAAAAAATATAAGTTATTTATTAAAAAAAAAAATAAGCATTTGTATATACATGTAAATAAAAGTGGATAGTACTGATCTAAAGGAATTTATTTAGATATGACTTAATTTAACATTATACTGTCTAAAATGCCGTCGAAACCGCCCCATCCTCATTCTGGTGAATGTGCCCCAGGAGCAACCACTTTCATAAAAACATAATTTTTTTAAACTTTTTGAACTTTTATAAAAAGAACTATTGCTTATTCTTTAACTAAATAACACCGGAATAACATAGTTGAACAACTTTTTTCTCACTTAATAAATAAAAAAGTTATTACAAGATTTACTTGCTATCAAATATTTTTGCAACCACCCGAAAAACACAAAAACACGTCTGCCCACGATCACTAACAAAGCTCAACTGTCAAAGTAGAAGGGATGAAAGATGATCAATAAAAGCACAAATTATAGATTGTTTCAATTATAAAACTTTCTTAAGTTAGAAGATAACCCTAGTTTCACTTCTACATTTTTTGCATTAGAACCAAGCCATTCACACTACGTAAGTAAATAATAGAATTGCTTGTTGTTGTTATTATATTAGGCTTCAATGTAGAGCCAGCAAAATTAAAAAAAAAAATTATTTAATTGATTAAAAAAAAAAAATTTTGACCTGTGGTTCATCCCAACATAAAAATTTCTTAGTAAAATTTTACGAAAAATCTTTTCTTGAAACAGTTTAACTCATTAACTTCATATTGGTATTTTTGGTTCTTATTTGAAAAATTACAAAAAAATTGCCTTTAATAGATTATTCAAAAATTAAAGTGCTAAACTAAAATATACCACAAAAAAATTCAATATGTGTTCTTAAAGACAATATTCATGCTAAATGTAGATTTACACTAATTGCGACCGCCGCTAAACTTCCAAAGTAATGGAATCAAGACACAGTAATCAGTAATCATGCTACGCCCATAAGAAAATTGTATCTTTGTGGAATCAGGGCACTATAGAAGAATCTAATGCTTCTAATTGTTGTTCCTGTATTAAACGGCAGTTACACAGAACTATTTGTAGCGAGTAGATCCTAGTTAAATCCTAGTCGCAGTTTTTATAGTTTTCTTGTGTGATTTTGAATAAAGTCTAGACACTAAAAAATGCATGGTCAATTCTGTTCATATTCTGATCAGTTAACGAATCACACTATATTCTTGTATTAAAAATTATACAATATCTTGTTATTTTCTTAACAAAAAATAGTTGATCCAGGTCTTCAGATCATTGAAGAAGTATAAAAATTTTAGGTTAACCCTCGGCTTAGTAGTTAGGTTCATGGTAGATTTTTGATTGAAAATTACTTATATTTTGGCCAAGGTGAGGTATCCTAGACCGCCTTCTTTTACGCCAAACGATTCGTGGATTGGTTCAGATTTTATGGCAGTTTTTATGTTTTAAGTTCCGGATTAGTGATAAGTCCCGCTGGGGCTTATCATAACACTATGCGACACCAAAAACATGAATCTAAATCTTTCAACGGTTTCCAACAGCATTAGGCTCACTTAATAATACTGCCAAGGCGTTTCGCTAATTTAGGTCGCTATCAAGGTCAAAGTCTGCAATAGAGGTCACATAAAGGGTTTTCCATTAAGAACATAATAATATTAATAAAACACAGAATTTTTTAAGATATTGAGTTCAAATTTATTGTGGGTGTAGTGCAAGCATTACATTTTATGAATGAAATTCGATTTCGGTCATATGACCACCATGAGCCCGTTTACAGCGATCGATTCTCAAAACGACCATCATGTTACCGTCAATGGAGAGCGCTATCGTGTTATGTTGGAAGATTATTTGTGGCCAGAATTGGATGAACTTGATATCAACGATATGAGGTTTCAACAAGACGGTGCCACTAGCCACACAGCACGCGTCACAATCGATTTATTGAAAGGCAAATTCGGTGAATGTGTTATCTCGAGAAATGGTCCGGTGGAATGGCCGCCTCGTTCATGCGATCTAACGCCAATGAATTTCTTTTTATGGGTCTTTATCAAGTCACTGGTCTATGCCAACAAGCCAGCAACTTCAGACGAGCTCAAAGACAATATCGAAAGCGAAATTGCCAACGTTCCGGTCGAAATGTGTGCGAGAGTGGTGGAAAATTGGGTCCAAAGAATGAAAAAAATTATTGAAAAAAAGGTTCGCCTTTTTATTGATAATTCAGTTGTCCGTAATGATTTGAGTTCTTTAAATAAGCATAAATTAATGTTGTCATATGAAATTTCCATACCATTGCTCATAGGTTCCTACGGATCTTATCATTTTTAAACGGAAATAAATTATCATTAGTCCGAGGGTTAAACTAGCTATTTTCGAAAATATATCATAGATTGTACTTCATTCCTATCACTGCAATTTTTACAAATAATGCTAGGTAAAAGCTATTTTTAATATTTTTTTTTCTTTTTTGATTGATACTGGGACTTCAACCATCCCGATCAGGTAGCCTCCTCTTAGGCTTTAACTTCATTATTCTTTAAAATTCTTATTTGATAAGCATTTTTAATTTTTCTCTAACTTCTACAAATATTAAAACTACGAAGATATCATTTTTAAATAAGTGGTTTATAATGCACATTTCGTGTTCTAATATCGAAACGAAACGAAACTCATAATACCTAACAACTCTTATATGTCTGGTTAAAAATGTATAAGCTTCACATGTATTTGAGTTGCATATATATATTTATACAAAGTAACAGAAAATATTTATTATAAAAAATAAAACTTTCAATCACTTTTGGATTCGCATCTTTTTTCTATATATACATATATGTAGGTAGTCATTCCATGCGCCATTCACTCTTCATGACAACAAACGGCAGACAAACGATGAACTTTTTTTCATGCATGCGCACATACATACACACAGCGATTATTTTTTTATACAATGACGACAAAGTTTTCACACACACACACAAACAAATAAAAAAATTTTAAAACTTTTAACTATTCGCTTTTTTTATACATAAAACGCCAATTTTCTGCCACAAAATGCAACAGCAGCAACGCAAAAAAGAAGAAAGGAAAATCTATAGTTACAAAAGATAGTGAAAATGATGAAAAGCATAAAGTTTCATAAGTTAAATTAAGACTTTAAGCGCCTTACAATAATTAAAAATGAAAAGAGTTAATTGAATTTATGAAATCAATTATAAAATAGTAGATATGGAGTACAAAAAAAAAAACCATTAAACATTTAAAATTTAATAAAAACAATAAAAACTATTTCTTTATTAATTAAATTGTGTAGAATTGTTAAATTTTTGATAAGTTAAAACATATTCGTGCAATGGACAAGCTATTCAATGTCGTATCCTCTCATTTGTCATAAATTATCTCAGTTTTCATACAAAATTATACGACAGTATTAAGTATGTAAACTCAAAAATGGGATCAATAGAATTAATGAATCTCTAAGTTATAGTGTAAAATTATTAGGCCATTATGGAATGGCCATTTAGAATTTCTTTAGAACTATGGAGGTGAGAACCAAAATGAATATCATTTAGTGGGAATTAATGCCATATTGACCAAAATACCAAATTTTCTTAAAGCACATTCAGAATTAGGAATTTAATTTCCAATGTCCTTTTTGACTTAAAATGATACTTGATACTCCCCAAAACATAAAAATTGGGCAACTTAAAATAAAGTAAACGTTTGTTTGATGAAGCAACCACACTTTTTGATAGAGTATTTAAAACTGAATTCTAATCCGAATTCAGAAACCATATATACGAGTACCTTGGGCTATTTTCTACATAACGATTATCCTTAAAAAAAATTACATATTACTTTTTTCTAGCTTCTAAATTGCATAACTCCAATCCATTAAGTATATTCTAACCTTTATTAAAGACAATCAAAAATTCAAAAAATTCATATCACAGTCATTCTACAAATGACATTAAATGTTCCAGCTACGAGCATTACTGCTTCATTAAGAAAATGTTAAATGTAATTAAAAAAAATATGCACAGTTCTATATGTATATAAAATATTCTTTAATTAGTCAAAAGAGTTGAACCAAAAAATAATAATACTTAATACCAGAGTTAAGTTATTTTCACAATATTTCCAACAAGCAAATGTGAATACATTTTTTTTATTTTTTTTTTTTTTTTGGCATTATTGTGGTACAAAAAGTTTTTTTTCCCCATTCGCACAGAAACACTCGGACATTTTTATATAATCGTAGATAAATAGTATACCGCCACGAAAGTAAGAAGGCAAAAACTTTTTCTTATATTAATAGTAACTACATCACATATCTGTTTTCTTCATGATTTAAGTGACCCGACAGCAAATCAACAGTTGAAAGCTTTCAAAAAGCTTCACACAAAGCCATCTTATTTCAATTGTTAAATAATTTTATTCTTGCGAGATCTAATAGCAATTGCAATAAGGGTGACATGCTAGTTTTTGCGAACAGTAGGACTCATTCACCGTTTCATTTAAAAATTCTTATATGTATGTATAATCTTTTTTCATTGTACTGAAATGTGGACAATCATGAAAAAGTAAAATAGATCGGATTATTTGAAATTATCAATCAGTCATGGATAGGTCATTGCTATCAGAATAAAAATGAGCTATCCTATTGTCCTGAATATTATTCATGCTCTCCAAAAATGGTTTTATTTTGACTGAATTGTAAATTCGTTTTTTGAAAAATACTATTGCATTCGAGCGTTGGATTATTCTAGATTAAGCTTTCCTGAAAATTTTGATTTTTTTTTAATTGATATAGTGCCGTACTGTGGTAGAATGCTCTTTCTCTTTCGACAAATTGGGAGAGTTCTGACGTTTTTTTTCGCGATAGTTCGAACACTTAAGTGCATTGGCAACCGATGAAAAATTTTGCAAATGAATGATAAATTTTATTAAAACACACAAAAACGAGAAGATAAATAGATATTAATACATTAAAAATGTATATCAATTAATATAGAGTTGTAAACACAGATAAATAAATTATTAAATATAAATAAAAAAAAAATAAAATAAACTAAAATTTTTGATAACACTGTTCAAAAACCAAAAATGAGCAGAGACGGGACAAATGCACTTATGGTAATGGGGCGTCGCTGAGTCCGAATCCGTGGTCCGTTTTGCTCTGCTACGTCACAATTTTTTTTTATTGACATTAAAAATTTTAAAAATTGAAAAAAAAAAAATTAAAAATGCAGTTCATAGTTTTTTTCATCAAAACATCAATTTTTACAAAAAAAATTTTCGATTATTTTTATTTTTTAATTTTAAAAATTTAAAAATTTTTTTTTTTTTAAATTAATTTTTTTCATTCTCGTTATCATCGTTCACTTTTATCTCGTTGTTAATGCAATGCCTATCGGTTCCATATGGCAGCTTGTCGCTGAGCCGTTCCTGAGTCAGGTTCAAAAACAATTTTTTTCTTAAGTTACTTTCTTGATCTATTTACTTTGGTTCCCGCTCGTCCTTAATGGGTTAAAGCAATGATGACCAAACAAAATGATGACAAAATGTGCAAAATGAGCTTTAAACCCTTTAAATAAAAAATTGTGACGTAGCAGAGCAAAACGGACCACAGACTCGGACTCAGCTACCCCCCATTATCCTAAGTGCATTTGTCCCGTCTCTGCTCGTTTTCAAAAGTTTCCATTTGTAGAACAGTGTAACTGTTGTAGAGATTGTAGACGAAAATCGGGAAAAGTTTAGTTAAAGTATACACTTTTCATGTGTATTTTTGTATTACTCCTGTGCTTATCCTACAAATAAGACTTAATCACAAAGAATTTTTTCTTTTGCACGACCTTTGCTTTCAATTAAATTTTTTACCACAAACCACACAATGCTACATAAATCAGAATGTCTGGTTCAAGTTATTACTAATCACAAATGTGTAGACTGCCACCTCTTAAAGGCGGGGATAGAATATCTCTGTTGTTTAAGTATATCCTTTTCGCCCCACCTCCCTCCCCTCCAGTCACCTAATTTTTTTATGGTGGGACTAAAGACGTCTTAAAACAAAATCTTATTAAAAAACCTCAAAATTGGGGAAAAGAGAGTTAGGTGAGTCGGTATTATAGAAGTGTGGGTTTGACTGATTCTGGAAGAGGAAGTGCTGCTGCGTAATCCTATATTATTTGCTGTTTTTATGGGTTAGTAAAATTAAAGGGCTATTTTTTTTAAATTTGTTTTTGTTTTAAAGCGGCCTTTAAAAATTTTTTAGATTAATAAAAAAAAGCAACTTGGAAAATTTCAATTTATTTGAAATGCGAAATTTTTACAATACTATTGGGAGTATGATTGTATAAACTCGTAATTATGACTAACTTCATATCTATCATACGCGCGATTTTTTTGACATTGACAGCTATTCTATCTCGAAGAGCGCCAAAAATACTATAAAAATTGATCTGTCAAATAATTTTCATAATTTTACAAAAATGTTTTACTATAGCTGAAAATGTCGAATTTCGTGCCAACAAAACAACATTTGCGGAAAGTTTTAATTTGCTTCTTCCATTTAAAGAAAAACGCAACTGAAGCACATCGTTTACTCACTGAGGCTTATCCTGACTGTGCTATAGACGTTAGAATGTGTCAGGTGTGGTATGCCCGTTTCAGAAGAGGTGATTTTGATGTTGAAGACAGGGAACGTTCAGGCGGCCCGAAAAAGTTCGAAGATGGAGAATTGAAGGCATTACTCGAAGAAGATTCATGTCAAATGCAACAAGGAGTTGATCCATCAACCATTTCTAAACGACTAAAAGCATTGGGAATGACTCAAAAGCAAGGAAATTGGATGCCGTACGAATTGAAGCCGAGAGACGTCGAACGACGATTTTTCACATGTGAACTGCAGATTGAACGACAGAAGAAAAAGAGTTTTCTGCATCGTATTGTGACTGGCGATGAAAAGTGGATACGTTACGATAACCCAAAGCGTAAAAAATCATGGGGACCGCCCGGACATGCATCAATATCAACGGCAAAGATGAACATCCATGGATCCAAGTTCATGCTGTGTATTTGGTGGAATATGAAAGGTGTCGTTTATTATGAGCTGTTGAAACCGAATGAAACGATCACTGGCGACCGCTACCGACTAAAATTGATGCGTTTGAGCCGAGCATTAAAGGATAAGAGGCCAGAATATGAGAATAGACATGACGAAGTTAATCTTCAGCACGACAATGCTCGGCCGTATGTTGCAAGGCAAGTAAAAACATGCTTGGAAACGCTGAAATGCGAAGTGCTACCCCAACCTCCAGACATTGCACCTTCTGATTACCACTTGTTCCAACCGATGACACATTGCCTTAAAATTGTTTCACTACTAGATGACGCATTAGAAGTGGTTAATTTTACCAAAAATGGAGATAACGAGGTTGCACACCGAAATTTAGAACCGCCGTCAAACAGTTAATTCAGCTATGTGTGCCCTTGGACAGCCAATTATTTTAAAAAGTAGATAAGTTACAGCAGAATTAGCTTCTTACATATATAGTTTGAAGAACCTTTCTATGGTGAACTGGGGTATTGGTTTTGTAATTTACATTAAAATGTCTTGTAAACTCCATCAAATACAGGCCTTGCTTTTCATGAATTATTTAAACTAATTTGTTGTAGGTTAGATCGCGTACATATTTTTCTTCCAAATTGTTTCAATAGATTCAAAAAATATATACATATATATTTATATATATATTAAAAGCAATCCGAACTTTCCAAAATGTTCAAAGCAAATATGTCCGTAAAAACATATTTTGGTTGCTCGGGTCCAAAACCGTGTAAACCTGTGTTATTTAATACCAATCTCAATACCACCAATTTTATAATGTAAACAATTTTTAGCCCATCAAGGGCATCAGCTTGTCATGAAATATTTAGAAAATGTTTACAAAAATATGTAGGATCAATTAATAAGCAAAACAAAGTTTGTTTTAAAACTATTTACATATGTATAACAAAAAGTATATATTTTCAAGAATTTTATAGCGGTGTACTGTACAATATATAACATTACATATATAATGTGTAAAAAGACCGCTTACCTGAAATGAAACTTATATGTGCAGAAACTTACACACAAAATGAGAGTAACTTTTGCCAAGTAAATAAACATACATACACACACAACATTATACATGTATATACGTATACAATCAGCAAAAACCATGACCTCAGGCACTTACAAACGAATAAAGGTTGCCTGCTATACGCAATTATAGAAATATGCTATATGAGTACCTATATATGTACAATGTATTATGCTTACAATAACAACAACAAAAAAGCATAAACATATGCCAAGTACATGTATACCGACATTTCCACATATTTTGTGTACGAGTGTGTGTGTACGTTAGAGTGAATATGTGTGTATATGAAATACTTGGTCTATGTACGATAGAGTATATTAAAAATACAATTTATGAATGTTTTTTTTTTTTTTAGTAAAAGTCAAATTCATTGAGCGTGCAAAGAGTTGTCGTACGTACAAGATAGAGAAAGAGAGGGAGGGGAAAAGGGAGAAACAAAAATCAGAAACATTTACAGAAAACGGAAGTCCGAAAAGAAATTTTTAACAAATCTATTTTACTTTCAAACAAAAGTAAATTTTTCACGCATTTCAGTACTAAGAAAAAATAATATTTATTCGTTCATTCACAGAATTTTTTCGATACTCGTTATTAGCAACTAAAATTTAATTTAAAATTACAGAACAATCTAAAGAGTTCAAGAAAAGTTCCGACAAACTTTATAAAAAGTAAATATGAAAAACAAAAGAATAGAAAATTGAATCTAGAAAATGTAGACAGAAAATGCAATATGTAATCATCAGCTGCAGCAGTAGCAGCAATAACGTCATGTGGTACGAAAGAGTTTTTAAATTCACAACTCAATTGCACAATGTGGTTAAATGCTACGCAGTGTTGGTAGCCGTGGTAGTCATGGTGGTGGTGCCAATAGTGGTAGATGCAATCTAGTAGAGTTTCAGCTTAGTATCGTTGTGGTAGCTCAGTTCTACTGAAACTGAACGCACAAACCAATGCTGCTTAACGCTAATAGTAACATTTATTGCAAATGTCGAATATTCTACGCTCTTTGAAACTTTTAAGCTAAAAGTGTAGCAAATACTCACACACACACACATAAACAAACCAAAAAAACACAAATACACGCAAAATACCTGAAAGGTAAAGTAGATATATGTACTTTCAGTTAGTAGTAATTCGAAAATGCTCACAGGTGTTAAAATCTGTAAAGGAATCTTGTTGCTAGTGGTGGTGGTGATGTCAAGACTTTGCTAAATTATGCTTGAGCACGCATACATGTACATAAACATACACACACATTTGAGAATTACTTTTCCTTTGCAACCAAATGCGATGTCTTGAATTTGAACTTATTTCCAGTGTAAAAATATGTTTAAATTTATTTAAATTTTTTTTTTTTGCGTTTGAGTTGAGTATTTTCCTTGAAATCGTTCAACTTTTGTAAATATGTATGTATGTACTTTTTTACCTTAATTTGGAAGTTATATTTTAATGTAAAATTCATTTGTAGGTTTTCGTTTTCATTTTATTTCAATGACATGAAATTTTCAGGGGAAATGAACAAAAACTTTTGTGGTAATATTGAAATGTCAATCTCAGTATCGAAATTATTTATATTGACAGTATTTATGATAAAATGTTTTTAACATGTTAGTATTGAAATTAAACTTTTTCTATTTTGAAATGTTTATCATTTATAAAATTGCGTTTTATAAGTGAACAAAACCAAGCGGTTATATGAAATCAATGCTTTAATTTAGTATAGCAAAAATTTTATTTATGTGTTTTTATTTAGAAAATAACTGAAAAAGAATTCTTAAGAAACACAAAATAGATTTTCTAAGATTTTTTCGAATTGAAATATTGTTTTACAATACGAGATATCTGAACCGAAATCAAAAGCAAGGAACTTTGCAGTGCTGAACTTGTAACTATTGAAATTAAAAAGAAAATTTGAATAAGAAAACTAGTTGTACCCAACAAAAAATTCATTCACAAAAAGAATTTACGTAAGTGCTCAGCAATAAGGTCACTAATAAGCACTAATCATGGACATGAGCTACTGGTCGTCATGAGAATCCGATGCCGATCTTTCAGATAAAACTCTGTTTAAGCAGAAATAGAACAATGATCATATAAATGTAACTTTGCGAAGTTTCCCATAAAGATCAAACACTGAGTATGCCATTAGATCGGTTTTTTGTTGTGCACAGAAAGTATGGATTTACGATGCATTAGCCATTGCAATTTACTCAGCTTTATGTCTAGTTCTGTTCTTTTTATTTTGACATGTTCTTTCCAACGTACTTTGGCATCTAATTCTAATTCCTAGGTATTTGGCTGTATTAGCATATGGTGCCTGGCTGCCCGAGATAATGATGGGAAGGTGTTGTATTTTTTTGTTTGTAAAGTCAATGTGTGCTGACTTCGTAGAATTTAATTTAATATGCCATCTTTTTGTCCATTCTACTATGCAGATAGTAGCAGCTTGCAATTTGGCTGTTGATTCTTCAGCAGATTTTCCAATTGTCACAATTGCAGTGTCATCTGCGAACCTTGCTATTTTACTTTCAGGCGGTATTGGTAAGTCCATGGTAAAGAGGAGGTATAAGAGTGGACCAAGCACACTACCCAAGGGTACACCGGCTTTGATTTCACATAATTGTGAAAAGCAATTTTCTTGTTTTATGTAAAAAAATCTTGTAGTAATATATGACTTTAAAATGGTATAATATGACAACGGTAAGTTTGCTTCCAGCTTGTTGAGGAGACATTTGTGCCAACCTTATCAAAGGCCTGTGCCACATCCAGAAAAAGGGTAGAACATACTTTATTTCCTTCTAATCCTTTTTCAATTTCTGTGATGATTCTATGCACTTGATCTATCGTAAAGTGGTTACCGCGGAATCCAAATTGATGTGTAGGAATTAGATTTAAAAAGTCTTTTGAGGATTAGTTTCTCAAAGAGTTTTGCAATAATTGGTAAAAGCGAAATTAGTATGTACGACGAAATACCCTCTGCTGGTTTACCTGGCTTGGGAATCATCTTTATTTTAGCAACTTTCCATAAGCTAGGAATATATTTAAGGTGAATAATAGCATTGATACCATTTTCTAGATGGTATACTGTTCAAGAAAATGGGACATTGATCGTGAAAATGGGACATTGACAATGCAGATGGAACTCTTATTATGTAAAACTTGAAACACTGTTCAGGTAGATGGAATTTTCATACGTATGTAGATAGAAAATCATGAGAACTAAATACTGATCATACCGAAGGAAAATTGATTGTGAACACAGACCAAGGATGATACAAATGGACCATTTAAGATGAAGATAGGAGTTCCATCATAAACATTGAGCACTGATCATTTAGATATGAGTCAATAAACATTATATTCAAGCAGGGCCGTAGCCAGGATTTTTTTTCGGGGGGGGGGGGCGGCCGGCCGGGGGTTTCCATTCGACGAAAATATTCATTTAAAATTTTTATGAAACTGATGTTTAAATACAATAAATAAAATACGATGATGCATTTGATGCACCCTATTAGACTAGGGAGAAATGTGGATAAATGTCTTAAAGCTTTAGGAAAAATTTTTGTTTCCGAATTTTCTTAATCTTAACCTAAAAAAATGGCCGAAAATGACAAAAAAAAATTCACAGAATATTCTTAAATTTTTTCAAATAAATATTATTCAATGTGGATTCCAATACATTTTTTATCGTGAAAGACATAATTTCGATAACTCATTGACTTACCATTACTGATAATGAACCTAACCTCAAAAAAATGATTAAAAATGCCAAAAATGGTCAGAGAACAATTTTTTTCAAATAATTATCAGTGGGAATTTGAGCCATTATCAATGATGAGAAGCCCGGATGAGGTTGGCATATATTCCCTAAATTCGTGCAGTCACAGCATTGAAATTTTCGAGTCGGGTGCTCTGAGCAATAATGGATTAAAGGATTAATTATATTTTAAGATTAAGAACTTTGAAGCTTATTCAATAACACTGTCTTGCATGGGTTTTGTGAATTGTTCCTAGTGTTTGCGAATGAATTTTTCATGCTGAACATGAATCTGAGGTCAAAAACTTCCCAGTACGTCACGTTTTAAAAAAATGGGGTTGAAACCCCTAAAAATATACCGTTTTTGGTCATGTAGCACAACTTCGTACGATTTCAATTCAAATTTATTTTTAAAATTTTTTCTTTTATTTGACTTTTTAGAAAGAAACCGATTAAAAAATATTTCAGAATCGTTCAATAGATTTTATTTTGTTTTTTTTTTCTATCCACTTGCAATCAATATCAAAAATTAAGAAAAAGTTTTCACATTTCGGGGGGGTCAGAACCCCAAAACCTTCCCCCTAAATACGGCCTTGTATTCAAGTCTGATTATGAGAACGGCTCACTGATCATACAGATGCAACTCTGACTATGACGAAATTGAATAATGATCATAAAAATCATATCTTGCCTTTATAAATAGGAAGTTTATTATGCTGATACCACAATTATTGATTGCCGATCATAAAGATGGGCACTGATTATGATAATATGAAACACTAAACATGAAGATGGTATACTGATCATGCAGATGAGGCAAAATTTTATCAATGAAAATTGCACTTGTATCTCTGATTTCTCTTTTCAGCCCCACAACTGAAGAGACTTTAGCCTATTTTTTGACGCTTGGCAAAAGAATTCTTCTTTAATGTCTTTCACAATTAGATACTTTTCAAAAAAGATGTTCCATTCTTTATTCGAACAGTAGAGCGTCTTGTATCTTAATTAGGGGGTTGGCACAAAATACCTATTAGGTTGCAGGGATCTCCATGTAGCTAATAATAACAATAATATGAAAGCTTTTGTTTTAGCTCACTTACATTGAAAGTTATTGATTTTGATTTGGATAAAACATTTCGCTATAAAATGAAAATAGTTTCATGAACCCACAACATACATAAAATAATTCCACGAAAATACATAAACAAAACTTTGTCTAACACAAAATTCTCTCTAACTCATTAGATTGATAGAAAAATCACCATCATGACTACACCGATATGCAATTTCAAGTAAACATTCTGATAATATCTCAATAAGAGAGATATATCTCTTTTCTATTCAAAAATAACATCGCATATTTTCCGGTAACTACATCCATGTGAAAAGGACATGTTCGGTATGCATGTATGTATGTATATATTCACGTACCTAATTAGATTGACAGAAATTTTGACTTTCGCTCATGATTTAAGCCAATTAATCATCGCATACATACGCACACACGTCAACACATACAAAGACTCATATATACATACACATACATGCACCTTATTGCCTGTGTAAAAAGGTTAGTTATTGTCATCACCGTGAATATCACTGCTGTTGCTCTGGCAGTAGTTGGTTGCTTTAGCTGCAGTCGGTTTTACAGCTAGGAATTTGCTTGTATGATTGGTTGTTTGCTGCTCACTATCACCAACATTATTCCCTTGGTTACAATATGCTGCTACTGCCACTGCAAGCAACCATTTTTAAACTGTCATCATTTGTTTACGAATACGACCGTGTTAAATGCATTGAGATATGCGTGCGTGTGTGTGTGTGTGTGTATTGTAGTATTCGAAAGAATGAGTGAGTGACATTGATTTGTTTACTAACGTCAAGCAGCAGAAAGTTGAAGTATGCATGAGCATGCATAGCTGTATATGTGAAGAGTCACACATACATAAAAACAAACACATATGTATATGTACACACATTTATACAAGTTTGTGATTTTATGTGTTTTCTTGTTTGTTGATTTTTACGCGGCATTACTGACGAAACACACAACCAAAATGAATGTCGTGCAATATGCGGCTATCACTGCCAAACCAGCTACAATAACAACAATAGCCAGCAAATAAATAATTGTTGCAGTTGTTTTTATTGTAAAATACATATTTGTATTTGTTTGTTTTGTTTTTTAAAACAAATGCATTCATGCATTTTAAATGCCTTGTTTGTATATGTTTTTCCGTTTTTTTTTTTTTTCTTTTTTGTGTATATACAATGGCGGGTCTATTACATAACGCTTTAGGGGGCCAGATTTTGCTGAATTTAAGGAATGCACTAAGCATTGAATAAACATATTTTTTGATATAAATATTCATTCTCTTTCTACTCAAATACTTTCTCAAACATTTTCGAACTCAAAAACTTTTCTCTGCAGAAATGGATAGATAAGGCTAATAATAGCTATATTCGGGAAACTTTTGTGGGATGAAATGTAAAAGAATCTGCAGAACATATAAAATGTATTTGTGATAGTTTAGATCAGGCAAGAAATGTCAGACAGTGTTGAAATTGGATCAAAAACCTGATCAAAACTCAGACTACATTTAACCTAAAAATCATATCACAATCCATATCACAAACATCCTATTTCAGATTAAATTCACACCAAACATCAAACCAAAATTCAAAACGAAAAGCAAACCAAAATACAGATACAAAAATAATAAATAAAAAAAGCCACACCAAATTTAAACCAGAGTTCAGACCAAATTCAACACAAAAAACAAAGAAAAATTTAGATCAAAAATACAACTAAAAGTCAAACAAATTTCAGATAAAAAACCAGATCTCAAAATCGGAACTTAAAACAGTCGACTGAAATCCAAATTAAAATTATATCATGATTTAAATTAAACCACATGGCAAACTAAAGGAAACTTCAGACCAAAATTCAGACTCAGATAAGCAGACCAAAATTTAGATCGAGTTCAAAACCAAAAATCAGTGCAAAACCCAAAGCACAAATGAGACCAAAAATCGAATCGAATTCACACCAATATGAGACCAAATTCAAAAATAAAAAGTCGGACCAAAAACCACATCAAAATTAACTCTCACCAAAAAGCTGCTAAAATAACCGATTAAAAAGTACAAAATTTAGACCAAAAACCCGAAGCAAAAAGCAGCCCCAAAATCAGATAAAAAATCAAACCAAAACTCAAACCAAAATTCGAACAAAAAATCGGACCAGAATTTTTGTCGTACTTAGATCAATTCAGCTTAAAAAATCAAAATTTGGACCAAAATTCAGACCACAAACCAAACATAAAGTAAGAAAACTAGACCCTAAAATCAGAAAATAATTTTATTTTCTATTTTAGATTTTTGACCGTGCCGAGATATAAACCCAGGCATCTCTGTGTAGCAGTCCAACACACTAGCCACTAGGCTACGGCGATCAATTATAGTTAGGCTGTGCAAATATTAGAAAAGTTTTCCTGGAGGATACAATGCTCAAAACCCCCTTCCCTCCTTCTAGATCCAGCTCTGAACATGCACCACATTGCATATGTATTAGTTGCGCATGCAAAATCTTTATGTATATTTTTTGTTGTTGCAGCTATAGCTACATATATACACAGCAAACTCACAGCGTTCGCCTCTTCTTCCCTACTTTAATCATTTATATACTATACATATCAATATGTATGTAACATTCTCATGCCGTCATTTTTGCATTTTATGCTCAACCACATACACAATTTGAATGCTTATAGGGTAAAGTGGGGTACCTTTGACATTGGGGCACATTTAATTTTACCATTTTCAGTATGACCACGCCCTTAAAGCCAAAAAGTTGAAATGCAGAAAAAAGCTTAAATTGATTTAAAAAAAATGTTATGAACTTTGAAGATTCTATTTTAATTCTTTTTCGACAATTATTATGTAAGCGTTTTGTGAATTAATCGTAACTCACGGAAAAATAAAAATTTGTTCTGATTTAAAAAAGAGTAACAAAATTTGTTAGCACTGCTCTTTAATGTTAACAAAATAAAAGTGAGTTTTGTGATAATAAAACAAGATAAATTGAAAAAGAAGAAACAAATCTTTAAGAGCTTTTGGGGACTTTTCCAATGGGGCACATTCGACATATGGTATATCAATTGTTCCCTATGTTGCAGATTTACGTATTTACAATACAATTGTTAGATTTTCTGTTTTTATATTTTTTAAGATATGGTAAATACGTAGCTAAAAAGACAAATCGATGCGAAAGTGAAGAGAGCTATTTCAGATATTAGAAATAATCATGAAACGGTGACATCACACTCCGAAAAATATGGGGTAAATAAGACACCATTTAAAGTCTTTCATACTAAATTTTGGAGTTTCACCCCTTTTCCAATTCCATCCACGTTTTTCTTGTAGTATGACATTGTCAATCGACGTCCTTGCGCGAAATTTCAACCCTAAATGGTTCTAGATATATACTAAAGAAAAAAAAAATTTGTTTGGGAAATGCCACACACACTTGTAATTTTGAACTCAGACAATGTCTATCTTATGACCAGATGACCAGAGACAGAATGCATCATTATGAAATTGCAAATGAAAATTTTGATTAATAAAGGGAAAATAATAATAATAGTCAGAACAGAAAAATAAAATAATTGTAATAAAATAATAATGTACAAATTTGTGTCAATCTCTGAAAGTTATTGACCTTTGTCAAATGTCCCCCTTGTAAAGTCAAATGTGCACCGTGCCTGGGGCACTTTTGACAAAATGGGTTTTTTGGAAAAAGTACCAAAGAAATAGCGATGCAGTTTTTATAAAAATATAATTTTTTCGAGGTTTGAACTAGAAAAATTGATGTCTTAAAAATAGTTACATCTTCTAAAATCTATCAATAACTTTTGGAATTACAAGCCTTTGAAAATTACATATATGTAATACTTCTATATTGGCAGTACAGACAAGGTACATTCCCCAACATTAGAGTGAGAAAACCGATAAACGAATGTCAGGAGCGGTGTCAAACATATCAAATAATTTTTTTTCATTTTTTAGAGTTTACTTTATGTGAAATTTGTTTTGAATTTATTTTGTTAAATGAATTTAATAAATTAAAACAGAAAAAGGTCCGAAAGTAGCTTTTCTTGTGTAAAACAGAAACAAAGTTAATTAATTTATTTTGCATACGGAAATATGTTAATAACTCTGATAAAAAACAATTAAAAAAGCTGCCATAGAATGCCGAAATGCGACAAAAATGGGCAGCAATTTGTGACTTAAAAGTAAAAGAATATTTTTATTTGCTCAGCGCTCTTCACATCTGAAGTCTATTAACAAATAGAAGAAACCAGAAATTTATGTATATAAAAATAGTTCAATTCGTTTCGGACCATATTCTTCTATTTTAATTTCGCCCCTGGAACGATTTGACAATTGTTTGTTTGTATAGTTTACAAATATACCCATATACCAACACAAATAAAAAATTTCGATATAGACTGTCTCTCTTTGATTACGGAATTCAAATTCATTGTGAAGGTAGGTTACTGCCAATATAGAAGTATTACATATATGGAAAATTAAGTGTCAAAGGTACCCCACTTTACCCTATGTATGTGTATATGTGTGATTGTGTAAATGTATTTGACAATAATTTTTTTACTGCATTTTCATTTTCTTCTCCTAAAAATTTCTATTTCATTCTCCTTTTATACATGTGCACATTTTTGCTTTGGACTCTTTCTCCTTCACTTTTTCACTCTATTTCTCTCTAATATTTTTTTTTATTGCTTTATTTTTTCAATGTTTTCATACATCACTAAGCAGCATGTACCGACATAACTTGCATACAAATCTACATATACACACACATACATGCATGTATACGTAAATATGTTTGTATGTCGTATGTGTGTGCTTTGGTTTGATTCTCCTTTTTGTTTCTCATTCATGTCTTTTAAAAAATTCAGCATGTTGTGACATCAAAATGTATTTATGATGCCCTACAAAACTCGACTGGGGTCGTTTGTCATCAAAGTATAGAAGAAGAAGTTCATGCATATGAATTTGTTTACATATTGGAATGTGGGCTTCAATGTATGTATGCATACATCACCTCATCAGCTACATCTTCATTATGTGCTAAATATGTATATGAGTGCTATACAAAATAACACACACACACACATTTTCCTTGCAATACTTGTAGTTATGTATTTCTATGCCCATTTCATATGATCCTTTATATATGCATGTATGTGATGAGTGTATGTGTGCGTGGTTTTGCTTTCTCACACCTTATCAATTATTTAATTCTCCAAAGGTTTGCTGTGCTTACTAGTATCCCTCTATATTTATGTGTTATTGTTGAAAAGCGAGAAGCAAAACCTGTTTATTTTTACTCAAACGGAATAAACACAAAGAAAATTTAGTTATGGAAAACCACTTTAAGATTCTACTTCATATATGGTAATGGTATGCTAAACAAATACAAATTTTCTCTAAATATTTCTCGCTTTTCACACACACACATATACACTCAATATTCCTTACTTTTACTTTTTTTATTCTTGTTTTTTCTATGCTGTATATAAATATCTCTTTAGTCGTGGTTGAGTATTTTTAGTTTCAATTTATTATTACGTGCTAAGACTTTCGATATTTTATGCTGTTTTGTACCCTTCTAGCTGACTATTCAGCTGTTGAGCTGTTGGTTGGTTGGTTAGTAAGTAATAAAAATGTATGTAAAACATTTTTGTTTGAGTGTGTGTGTGCCTGTAGTTTGTCCTTTTCTGCTTTAAGCAAGTATCGTACATGGCAAATGACTTGTTAATCTTCTTGTGAAAAAGTTACTATCATCAATTGAGGCAAACTCATTGAATATTGTTAGTTAGTAAATATATAGGTATGTACGTTGTAATATTGATACTTTGCCTATTCCTAGTTTACTAAATATTTGTGACTTTTAGTATTTTGTATAGATTGAAATGTCATCTTCAAACTTTGCTTTATTTTATAACACATATGCTTTTATGCTGTGTGTTAAAATTATGTTTATTTTTAGCTTACAGCTAGAAAGTTGCTAAAACAAGTAGAAAATTAGATTTGTAATGGATAAAGGTTGTTAGGAATGTAGCTTTAAGTATTGCACACTTTTAGGAACATTTTTCATATAGGGAAAGATGAGGTAAAACCAACACCTTTATATAAAATGTTTGAACTTTCCCTCTATCAGCCTTTGATTTACGATTTACCGTTTTTTGCTATAATCATTTTTCTGAAAGTGAAAATATGGAACTAATCGGACTCCCTATGAAGTGATTTTGACACCCACCGCTTCTCTAAAGTTTTCCAAACAAAAATTAAGTAAAAAAAGCAATAAAAAGTATATGGATAGGAATGTTACAATTCGTATACAAGGAAATCGGTAGATAAGCCCATTAAGTTAAATATTCGTTATTTTTAAACAATCCTTCACTCCTCCCCTTCCCATATCCTTCTGTCGAAGATCAAGAGCTAACTTTGATGTTTTGAAGTCTGATTCCCTTTTTATAGACCAAAGTATATCATTATTAGAAGAACTAGCGGATCCAAGAGTGGGTGAAATTTCGAGGTTAAGCAACGCCTCTCCTTCAACCTTAGTGATGAAAATCCTAAACGGTTTGATTATTGATCTTCGTCTTCTTTTTCTTTTCCTTTTATTATAGGCTCTGCCTGTTTTTCTTTACACAAATTTTAGATACACTTATACAATTTAATTCTTTAAATACATAAATATCTGTACATTTATATACAAAATTTATATAAAAGACAAATTCTCGATACGTATTGTTTTCTGTTGATGTCGATACCCAGCTTTCAGTCCATCTTTTCGGTGGTCTTCTTGCTGGTATCCCATCCCGGGCAATTTTTATAAGACGGTTGCTGGAGGCTCGCGACACATGCTCATTCCATGCTCGTCTTCTGGATCTTATAAATTCTTATAAATCATTGATCATGAATTAAAAAAAATTAAAGAGACGAAAAATAAAAACACTTTCTTAAGAATCTCAGGATCTACTAGTTATTATAAGCAATTAAAAAGGCTCCGCATTGTAAAAATTTAAACCAAAAACTCTTCTTTTCATTTTGTATTTTTTCAAGAGCTTTTATCACGACCCTATAGAACAACACGTTCAAAATATAGCAAATGTACTTGAATTAAAGTATTCCTTCTAAGAAAGGCGTATGCTCAAACAGCAAAACCGTCCTTGGGGGTAACAAGTTCAAAAGTCGATATTTTTACTTAAACACTTAATATATGGTAAAAACAAAATGAATAGAAATAGAGCTACTAGGGTAAGGGTAAAAATGTTAGGTACTTCATAACGTAATACTTTCTCTCAGGTACTAAGCATGGGCCTTTTCCTAAACGATCGTTGATTCCCTAATCTATTGTTGAATAGTGAAGAAATGGAAGCTTGTTGCAGGTCTTAGATAAACTAAAGGTCTTGTCGCTCCCCACGCCCACAATCGAAATACTGCTTTTAATAATATAAGGTAAGCTGGAGTAATTTTGGAAATGGGGTAGTTCCGGACTAACAGTTAGTTTATCGTACTTTTTAACGTTTCTAAATTGTCGATTCGGATTGCTCATGAAAAATTACCATATGCGCTTGAAGGCATGTATCGTATGCATACATTATACAGAGCTCATTGAGTCGATTAAAAGTTTTTCAATTTAATTATAAATTTTTGGTGAACATTAAGTTCTGAATTTGTTGTTTTTTGCATCAATTATGTGCAAAAACCCCGATAAAACTGCTCCAACTTACAGATAATTTATTTGGTAGCAGCGAAGAAAGTCCAAGTGCAAAAAAAATTGTCAAATCTTTTATTGTTGCCTATTCAACCTCACAAAATAGTTTTTCTATTCTTCTCATGAAGGTCAACGAAGCATTTTAAGGTGTCTCAAAAGTGCCCAATAACAAGTTATCGGAATTTATAAATCGATTAAAGATGCTTTTTGAACTTTTACCATCATTTGCCATATTTTTTTTTTTTTTTTTGATTAAAATAATATTTTTTCCATGTTTATCAAAAAAAAAAAAATTGTTTTCATTCCTAAAGTGTTCATAATTACCCCGTCATGTGCGAAATTACACTGTCAAAAAGGACTGACTAAGAACTGACCTAGAGCCAATTTTCATTGAGTTTTTCCTTGCTGTCATTTTTAATTACGGACTTCTTCTTGCTAACAGCTCAATTGGTTTAAAAATGAAGTACGATTCAAACATTTTACGGTAAAATATCCAATTAGTGTGCATATCCGTGCCCCGGCTTATCTTATTATAAAATAAACTGTGGTTGCTACACTCAAAGCAGTCTCGCAGTCCGACAAATAGTCATACGTCCAAACATTTAAAATTACCACTGAAACCGGCTATCCGAAACCACTACCAAACACCGTTAACCAAAAACCCGCCACATAGAAATTATTTCCGAACACCCAAAACTATCTTCATGACTGGTCACTAGACCGTACCAGAAAAAAAATACGCCGTACACCTTCGAATCTAAATTATTTTTGCAAGACAATTTCGAAAAAACAATTTTTTTTTATCGCCTTTTTAAATTTTTCGTTATATCTTCGGCATCCAAAATCGAATCTTAAAATAAGATATATCGATGTTTTTGTCTCAAAGAGACCAATTTTTTTCTTCAGAAGTCATTGACCTGAAGTATACCGTTCTTGTATTTACACATCAGATCTCAGTTCTTACCACCCTAATGCACCACCCTAATGTCAGAAAATTAAAGCTCTCAAATAAACATTAAACTTTTGCTAAAAAAGTTTTTCGATATATTTAAACAAATTTTTTATTTTTTTTTACCAAACGTAGGGGTCGCCTTTTTATATTCGTCATATTTTCGCCATTTATAGTCGGATCTCAAAGTATGATACATGGATGTTTTTGTCTTAAGGAGACCAATTTTTCGGTTTCAAAAGTCATTGAGCTCCAGTACCCTCCTAGTACTTACCCATCATATCTTAACTTGTACAACATGAATTAAAAAAAATAAAAGTTAAATCAAATAATGGAAACTTTAATCATTCATATTTCGACGTGATTCAAGTTGCCTGTATTTTTGGCGGCTCTCGAGTTTAGAAAAAATTGTGGCCCATGCGTTGTTCATCGGTGTTCGCCATGGTAGATTCATGTACTACATGAACAAAACGCTAGGTGTTTTTAGAATGACATGGATTTGCTGTGAAAATAATTAAGTTTAGCAAAGAAAACTATGAAGTTATTTTCTTTGTGCTAACCTAGTAATTCAATTACCATCGATGTATTATACTTTGAGTTCTGACTATAAATGCCGAAAATATGACGAATATAAAAAAGCGAGCTCTACATTCGGTAAAAAAAATAATAAATTTGTTTAAAATACTTCTGCTGGAAATATCGAAAAACTTTCTTAGCAAAAGTTTAATGTTTATTTGAAAGCTTTAATTTTCTGACATTAGGGTGGTGCATTAGGGGGGTAAGAACTGAGATCTGATGTGTAAATACAAGAACGGTGTACTTTAGATCAATGACTTTTGAAGAGAAAAATTGCTCTCTTTGAGACAAAAACATCGATATATCTTATTTTAAGATCCGATTGTGGATGCCGAAGATATAACGAAAAATTTAAAAAGGCGACACCTACGTTTGGTCAAAAAAAAAAATAAATTTTTACAAAATTGTCTTGCAAAAATAATTAAGATTCGAAGGTGTACAGTGCACATTTTTTTTTTCACCTGTAAGGTGGTACGGTCTACTGGCCACCCGAACGCATTAACTGGACACAGTTAAGCTGAGTACATTCAACCTAAGATTATCACCATAACCACACCCAGAAAAATACCCATCTCTAAAACAAAGAAAAAATTTCCTGAATTTGAATCCACGAAATTTTCTCTCGTTTAAGTAAATTTTCCCCAAAATTAAGAAAAATGTGTTCCTTTCATGCAACCATGGTGTTCAATTTGAAGTTAGTTATGTCTTTATTTTTACAAATTTAGTTGTATAGAAATTGTAAGAAAGAGACGAATATACCAAAAATGTTCTCCATACAAAATTTTGGTATACACACAAAAACTAGCTTTACTCTTTTGTTGTGTTTGTGGCTGTTGATATAATTTGTGAAAAAAATTTATATATATTGTGAAAAAAAAAACAAAATATATTCGAAAGAAATAAATTTCAATAAACTTCACTTTATTATTCTTTAATGGCCATAAGGATCTTTTGATAATTTCATTTTTAATACTTATTAAAAATAAAATAATAAATGAATACAAGTAAAAAAACATGATTTCTATGCCTTTTAATTAAAACAAAATTGTAGAAAATATTCCATAAATTGAGGATTTTTTTTTCTAAAACCTATTCCTTATTCCTCAAACTGAGGAAAATTTTACCAAAATTATATACAATTTCTCATATTGAAATAAAATATTATTCATTTGAAAAACGCAATTTTTACAAATTGATGACATATTTCTTTAATTTATAGAAAACTTCCTTCTTTCAAAGAAATTTTTCTCTAAAATAAAGAAAAAATATTTCCTCAATTCAAAGAAATTTTGTATATCTAAATGGCGCAAAATCATTCCCATTTTTCCTCAATTTGATAGCCGTTTTTCTTCAAACGAGGTAAGTTTTTCTCTGGGTTCAGAAAACCGAACATAGCTATAGAACAAGTCAGCCGAAAACTAACTCTAAAAATTAACAACCGAAATTTATCATTGGAAAGCCGCTGTCGAACACAGCTAACCGAAAACTACCACCGAAAGTGAACAATCGAAATCAGCCACCCGAATTCCGCTACCAAATATAGACAACCGAAGACCGCCTTCGAAATTGGCCACTTAATGGCTTTTCCGAACACCGTAAACAAAAAACTACAACTTAAACCTGTCATCCGTTGTTACCGAATACCACTGAAACTGAACAGACAAATGCCGCTACGAATACAGTCAACCGAAAACTACAATCCAGATCGAATACCCAAAAGCTGCAAACAAATAAACTGAAACCGGACCAACGAAACCAGTTACCCAAACGGCGGTACCTTTTAAACACCATCAACCAAAGACTACGACCAAAGCAAGATCGAGTCAATACCAACTTAAAATAAACCACCAAATAAATAAAATGATAACCACACAATGCTCCCCCTTCTTTGAATCTTTAGATTAGTGCTCATATTTATAACAATAATCTAACATCGATTAATATTAAGTACAACTACTTAGGCCTCACATACAATTACGCTGTCATTGCTGATTAAATAAACATGATTAAAAAATCAACAAAAAAATTCCATTCATCAATGCAAAAAAAAAACAAAGAAAAAATCAATTTCATCTTCTACTCAAATTAACAGCAGCATCTAATATTTAGCTACTTGATGCTACTGATTATTAATCACTGCTGTTTGTCTTGTTAGCAAATCACATATACCTACATACCTCTACCTATCTCCACTTACTTATAGACTACGTTTGCTTAACCTTAATTTCTGTTAAATCATGTTGCTTTAAGAACGCAAGTATAAACATGCCTCAATTTCTAGAGAACTATGCCATCGTCCTTTACTTCATTATCATGTTCAAATATCTTCAGCTTCAGTATTTTTTCCCCCGTTTGCTTTTCTCTATGTATTTTTAATTTTTACACTCTATTTCCTTTTTCGATTTTTATCATTTCATTTTTGCTGCATCATTTCTTATTCTTAATCATTTCTTCGTCTTTTTTCGCCCTCATTTATTATCGTTATTCTATTTTTTGTTGTTTTTTTTTTTTTGTTGTTCATTTTTTTGTTACAACATTTATATTTTTTCTGTTTGCTTTTCTCTCTTGCATTCATTCATTCGCACGTAATTTAACACTATTTCCTTTACAGTTAAGCTTTTAATTTTTTGTACGTGTTTTTGCTTACAGTGCATTCGATTAAAATCATTTCTACTTCTTAATCTCTTTCTTCTCTAGTTTCTTCTGCTAACGAATTACCCTTTTTTTCTTTCAACTTGATCTCATAATATTTAAATTGTCTTCCATGCAGCCTCTTCATTTGCATCTTATCCGTTTTCTCTCTCAATGAGTACCTGCTATCAATTTTAATCGTTTCTGTGTAACCTTTGCTGATTTTTGCTTTAACTTTTCTATAGTGTATTTGGTTTAACATTTTTGTTCATACTATTGTGGGAGGAGCGTGGAGAAAAGGTGGAGAGAGGGGGGCATATGAAGATTAAAGGTTAATGAAACAAGCTGTTTACAGTATAACTTTGATTATTGCCTGCTGTTGGGATAAAAATCAAGTTACTGATTAATTTAAATGATACTTAATTAATAGCATGGCCATAGGCGCTAATTAGGAACAGCTTTTTTAATTTAACTTGACGGAAACTATTGCTTACAGTGTGCTTGTTTTATATACGAAATTATCAGGTTATTTTATCTTATTCTAGCTAAAGTTGCTTTAAATCAAAAGAAAAATGGAGAAGGTTAGAAATAACGGAGAGAGTTTATATATTATACATGTTACTCTTGGATTTAATTTTGAGTGAAAATGCTAGTCTGGTTCAATATTCAGCATAGGTCTCCTTTTTCTCATGATTGATATAGGTCTTTTTAACAATTTTAATAATGCTCATTTCACCAATTTAGAAGTCAGAAAAACTGATAGAATCTGGACTACATATACTTGTCTACTTTAGAAGCTAATCAAGGCGTTTATTTTGTTTAGATACTAACTTTAATTAACTTTATTTAAGCTCAGGGTATTCTATCGGTCTCTGATTTGGAACTGAACCTTAGAATGAGCTGTGTGGTATATTCACTAGAAGCTTAGCATTTTCTAGCTTAATTGTATCAGAAAAAATCTGCTGAAAGAAAACTATTTCATATCAAACTATTTTACAAGCCTAAAGAAAATATAAAAATATACTAATGTATTGTCGGATAAGGCTATAACGAGTGACGAATCGAGAACGGCCTCTCGTAACACCGTTAATGCTTATAATCTTTTCAAGTTTCTTTAAATAAATTTGAAATTTCAGGGTCAGCTTTAAGATGTTCTACTTTTTAAAAGTTTTAAGATAGTTTTAGTTTAGGTTTTGATCAGGCTTACACGTCAGGATTATAGTTTTATATAAGGTCCAATTCTCGGTTTAAATTTCGATTTAATTTTAGGTTTGACTTTTGGATTGAGTTTTGATCTGAATTTTGTTTGACTTTCAGTCTAATTTTTAATTTAAATTTGAATACAATTGGTTTACCTTTTGTTCCGGTTTTCAGTCTAATTTCTGGTAAAAATTTAGTCTAAATTTAATCTGAATTTGATTTGAATTTTGGTCTGGGTTTAAGTCTGACTTAAGGTCAGTTTTTAATGTGGTTATTGTTATAGGTTTTTGTCTGACTTTGGACTGAGTTTTGATTGGAATTTTGGTCCAGCTTTGTTCATTTTGCCTGGGTTTTGGTCAGAAAGTTTAAAATTTCGAGCAATTCTCCTGTTGCACAAGATCATATATACCAAGGAACCATGTTATCTAAACAAGCGATTGACTTTCATGAAATCATTACGTGGGAAACAAATTTTAATACCATCTTATTAATGTCTGACTTCTGAGCGTCAATTTTTTATGTATGCCATCCGTCTATGGAACTCGTAAACAAACCACTTGCAGCTTATTAGCAACGCATTGCAATTCAGAGTAAGTTTGTTAAAATTTTTGAATGAGTAAACTCTTAAACTTTTGAATATTAAACTGTTATTATTATTCTTTATTTAATTTTTGATTTTCTTTGTCACCCCATATATTGACCTTTTGCTCATTGTTAATTGTTAAATAAAAGTAAAATTAAAAATATTTTTTGTAATTTAATTAATTTTGTTGATATTGTATGTATTGCATAATTCTTACTGTCCTTTTTACTTTTAAATTTAATTGTTTTATTTTTACTTAAATCTAATCTTAAAAATTCATATATGTAACTAATGCCTGTAATATATAAGATGTAAATCTTGTGGCATTAGGAATGCTTTGAAATAAATAAATTAAAATGAAAGTTATCAGATTTTTGGCTTAATTCCTGGTGTGAATTTTAGCCTGATTTTTGTACTGAATTTGGTATGAGTTTTAGACACTATCTAATTAGAGTTTTGGTCTAAATTTGAATTGAATTTCAGCCTGGATTTTTGTCTGACTTCAGGTCTGAATTTTAATTTGGTCTTCGGTCTGACTTTGGGATGGGATTCGGTCTAACTTTCAGTTTGAATTTGATTCAAATATTGGTCTCAATTTTGGTTTGGTTATAGAACTGATCTTTGTCTGGTTTATAATCTAGTTTCGATTTAAGCTCTGGTTTTTTTGTTTTTTTTTGGTTTCTTTTAACCATCACAAATACAGTTTATGTGTTCTACTATTCACTTTTATATCCCAAAAAATTGTTATGAATCAACATTTTTGTTGCCAAATGTTACCTACTTATTAAATCCTCCACCGCAAAGCAATTAAAGAGAAAAGGTTTTTAAAATGTTGTACCACTACAAACATGGAAACTGACTACCTTTCATTTTCGTTTGAAACTAATCGCTAAATGTGAATTTTTTTATTTCTAACTTTTACAGGATTTTCAGAAGTAATGTTTTGAACTAAAAGATAATACCTTTATAGCATATAGTGAAACCAGTTATTTTTATTAGGCTTGCAAATAGTGAAAGTAGTAAAAATCAACAGGCAACTATACTATATTGTTACTTTTGTATACAAAAAATAATCCGTTGTCAATGAAAATGGCAAAGGATGTTGAAGTTTATATCCTCTTCAAAACACTTTTTGGTTTTTCTTCCTAGCTTGTTTGGTTTTCGAGTAATTCAAAAATTCCTATAGGCTCCGCACTCAAAAATTCAAATAAACAATAATGCGCGCGCATCCACAGTTCATCCAAAGTACTAAATTTGCAATTTCTTAAATATTGAATATCTCGAAAATTATGACATATACAAAAAAATTACTTACGACTTTTTTTTAGAAAATCACTCAAGCTTTATTCTTGTGGCAAGTAATTTTTTGATATCTCCAACGATTAACCAGTTATTAGTAAAAAAAAAAGTGATTTTTCACCAAAGGGGGGATTTTTTTGGACCGAAGGCGGGCATCAGGCTGAAGCGACAAGTGACGCGTCGGAGCGGTGTACACAGCCACTCGCCACTTGACGCTACCTGACTGGTGAGCACACGACGGAACGAGTAGAGACGCCTTGGATCGGTTCATCCGGCCGACGCCCCTTTCGCAACCGTGACCTTAAAACTCGGACGCCCGCGAGGCATCAAGCTATTCTGCACGCTCCGTATTCTCGCCCTACCAGGCGCATTTCATCATTTGTGAACAACGCTCTGCACGCTCCGTATTCTCGCCCTTCCAGGCGCATTTCATTATTCGTGAACAACGCTCTACCCGCTCCGTATGCACGCCTTACTAGGCGCATTTCATAATTCGTGAACAACGCTCTACCCGCTCCGTATGCACGCCTTACTAGGCGCATTTCATCATTCGTGAACAGCGCTCTGCACGCTCCGTATTCTCATCCTGAAGACTAATCCAGTTCAACACCGGAGGCAGTAAGACTAAACCTTTTTGTATATATTGAATAACATTGTAAATTTAAATTATAAAGTGAATTAAAAGAAACGTAGAATTAAAAGAATGTGTCTCAATAAATAAAGTTAGGGTTCCCCTGCAAACAACAAATTTTGTAACAAAAGGAACCTCTGGAGCCCGCTGAGTTCTACCCCGGCCAAAGAGAGAAAAGTTTCGTTACAATCTCAATAAATCCAACTATTTAATTCGAGAGTGCTTGAAATTAATTATTGGTGAATTATGAAACTTTTTCAATTAAATAGAATACAATTTATTTGAACTCCAAACATCTTTTGAATGTTACTACCAAAAATGTTTAAAATTCAACAAATTATTTTGCTTGGTGTGCATAAACTCCTCTTCTTTCAAGATGGACATGGATTATAGAATCCTAATAAAATAAAAACTCATAAATTAACTAGTGATTAGAATAAAAAACTGATTTCCATTCCATAATATATTCCAATAAATATTTCTTTGTAGAAATTGGCAACCTTGACAGCTCTTTGCAACTAGCCTTGGGAACTCACGTGCAGGTTCGGCTTATGAATAGCCGTATATTTCCAAATGTAAATAAATATATTGCTTCTAATATCAATATGTTCAAACGCCATATATATATGTTCTTACAACAAATATTTGTCAAATTGCTGGCCAACCAACAGAAGAAAACAAAATATACTGGGAAACTACAAGCATTCAGTAATAAAACTAAAATTTCTAGGTATAAAATGCACACTTTGACCATTTATTTCAACTTCTCATATAACAACTATCATTCCATAATACACTATATAATACAGTATTTAGACCAGCAGTAACACCACAAGCTACTAACCAACCTATCAACCGACTGAATAACCAACCAACCAACCAACACCAACAACATCATTATTATGACTTCATTCAGTGTGTATTGTTCAGAGAAATAAATTCGATTCACATTATCCACGCATAACGAGCTATAGAAAACTACCGATATATAAAACACAAGAGCAAGTAATAAAAACAAGGAGGCATTGAATACTGGACTGAATTGGACACACATACAAGGACCATTCTTCTCTCAGCTCCTAACTCCTTTACTTCACCAACTACAGCTCATTCTCATTTAATGCCTGCTTAAACATTTTATATATATTGAATATATATAAGTGCGTGTGTGTGAGTGTTCAAATAAGCAGCAAGAAAATAATGGTTACTTGAGAAAATTGAGAAGGCAAAAACAAATAACTAAATAAGAAAAAAAAAAAAAATAAAATAAAAAATTTTTATAGAAAAACAACAAAGGGAAGCAAAAAACTCTGCTGCAACCAAGTGCCGCAAATATCTGGTATTTCCACATGCTCCGGTATGAGGGCGATACTTGTCCATTGGTCTATGGCAAACAATGTGTTATTCTCTACTTTGATACACGCACACATACTCATATTTCTATTCTTCAATTTTAATAGGAAACATTTAGGATTCATTCATTTCTTCATGCACTCACTTGTTCAGTTTCAGTTTGTTGTGCCTACAGGAAGCAATGAATTCAATGTTTTGTGTTTGCGTGCATGTATATATGTATATACTAAGGGAATTGAGAGTGCTTTGTAAAGTGTCGGTTTTGTTTTGAGTTTTCAAAATGGCCTTGTCTCATGCCATAGTGCCACACCATCATCAATATGTGCAATTTATAAATTTAAAGCAATTTAGAAGAGAAAAGCAAAATGAAAAGAATCACTTGTCTGTTGGAACATGTTCTTTTCATTATGATTTGTCATTAGAAAATTGTTTGGGGGTTTCAAATTATATATACATATATGTGCCTGTAATATGAAGTGGCAATGTCTGCGTTAACAATTATGGCTTAAATTTAGTTCACATAAAAATTTAATTAAATTACTCAATTTAGCTGATATCTGAACACGCGTGGGAATATCTAGTTAAAGTAGGACAAGCACATGTATTTTAACATTTGTGAACAGTGTGTAAACATGAAGAAATTAACTACACACACACATGTTTGTGTGTATGGTATCATGAACATGTTTGTGAACATGTGTCGCATGGGAACACAGTTGTGAATTATATATTTATACTAGTTTTGTGGACTCTTACACATGAAGAATGTTCAGTACATAAGTTTTCTTATTTCGTCACTCATTTCAGAAAAGCAAAGTTCATATTGGAACACTCTTATGCTAAACGATCTAGATCTCCCCGATCATGTACATTTTAATTGATGAACTTGAGTGTTCGTATTTGATCATTTCTCTACCGGACATTCTTAATCTTTTTGCACGTATATATATGTATTTATATATATTTATTCCATATAAAATAAAAGTGCACACTTTCTTACACAAGAGTGGACCCAAAATGTATGAACACACATATAGTAGACTCATACTTATCAGCGTATTTTACTTGAGCGAGAAGAACATTTAATTTTCATTATATAAATGAACCAAAACGAATGATGCATTTTAGTTTTTGTTACTTAATTTGAGAAAAAAAGCATAAGATTAAAAACTGGCTTTTTTTGGATCTGGGATTTGGGTTTGAAGATAAAAAAAATAATCATACCAATAACTAAACCTAAATCCAAACCAAAAGTTGATCAAAACTCAGACCGAAATCAAACTAAATGTCAGACCAAAAGCATATTTAATTTTTGACCGAATTCAGACATAAAATAATAATAATTCTGATTAAAATTCAGTGCAAACTTCAACCAAAACTCAGTATAAAAATCAAACCAAAATTCAGGCATTCAACCAAATTCAGACCAAATTGAAACCGAAACTCCAACCGAAACTTAGATTAAAATTAAATAAAAAATTCTGACCTAAATCACACATCAGCTCAAAACAAAAGCCAAACTAAACCTTAGACTAAAACCAAAAAATTCAAACCAAAAATGTGTCTAAATTAAGCCTAAATTCTGACCACATTCAAACCAAAATCAAATCAAAAATTCAATCCAAAATTTTGAGCAAACTCAAACGAAAAGTCAGACTAAAAAATAAACTAAAATTCATATCCAACATCCAACCAAATTCAAACCAAAACTCAGGCCAACAAACAAGCCCAACTTCTCACTAAATACCCGACCAAATTTAGGATTTTTGCTTGAGATCAAAACTCAAGCAAAAATCAAATCAAATTAAAACAAAAACACAACTAAATTTGAACCAAAAATCTGACTAAAATTCACACCGACTTTTGACTAAATTCGGACCAAATTGAAACCAAAAATTGAAACCAAAATTTAGACTAAAATCAAGCCAAAACTTAGACCATTTAAGCAAGAAGTCAGACCAAAACTCACACCAAAACTAAGTCAATCTTCCAACCAAATTCAAACTAAAATTTCGACAAAAACTTTGAACCATAATCACACTAAAGTTCAGACCAATTGATAAAAAAAAAATCAGATCAAATATAAAGAAAAAATCGTAAAATTCCATCCGAATTCAATCTAAAATTTAGACAAAAAGCTGAAACAAATTTCAAGCCAAATTTAAACCAAAATTCAAACCAAATTTAGTAGAAAACTAAACTTATTTTCAGGCCCTAAATGCAACTAATAAACTTAATGCAAATGTAATAAACCAGACGTACAGATTCAAAAAAAGAAAATTCAGGCAAAAGTCGGGAAAAAACTCAAATCACAATACAAAAATTCCAAAACCGAAAATTCAGACTAAAAACTCCAACTAAGTTCAAGCCAAAATTAAAACCAAAAACTGGGACAAAATTTAGACCCAAACACAGACCAAAAGTCAGTCAAAAATTCAGACAGACATTCAAACGGAATTCAGACCAAAATTCTGACCAGATTCATACCAAAATTTAGACCAAATTCAGATTGAATGTCAAATAAAATGTCGAACCAAATTCAAACTAAATCTATGCCAATTTCAATTGAAAAATCAAGCTAAAATTCAGCTCCAAAACTCAAACCAAAAGCCAAGTCCAAGCGTATATAATAAAAAGTTGTGCTGTAGAAAATCTTTTAAAGGTTATGAGCATTCACTTTTTTGGAAGAATCTGCAGCCCCCATAGCCTTCTCTGAATCCGAAACTGTTGTTAAAACATTTTCTTCTAAGCTACTCAGGCATTTTCAAATCACTTTTATATATAGTTTTTCTCCACTTAAAACTTTAGTTTAAAATTACAAAAAACCTACGTTTAAATCAACACAATGTGTTAAAAGTATATTGTATTAACATCAATGGAAATAACACAATTTACTTAATACACAAACTTCAAACATGTTTCATTACGTCATTACCCTTATCACCTATTCACACTCTGCTGATACTTTGTGTAGCTATGTAATCTAAAAAGCGATAATAATTCTGATAAGTTTCTATATATAAACAACAGGTTACTTTTGATTTCATTCCATTCTACCCACAACAGTCTCCCGAAATAAGATGTCAACAACACCGAAGCCACTACGTTGGGGCATTATCACTGCCGGTTTAATAAGTCATGATTTTTGTGTGGCACTAGGAACGCTACCACCAGAAGAGCATAAAATTGTAGCAGTTGCAGCACGTCAAAAAGAACGTGCCGAAATATTTGGTAAAAAGCATGATATACCCAAAGCATATGATTGTTACAGAGAATTGGCGGCATGTAAGGAAGTAGGTGAGTATAAAGTTAAAATAAAACATAAACAAAAACAGCAACAGCAACAAATATTGATTGGAGCAATAATTTCGTACATGTAGATATCGTTTACATTGGTGCGCTCAATCCGCAACACTATGAGCTGAGCATACTCATGTTGGACTATGGCAAGCATGTACTCTGCGAGAAACCACTCTGCATGAATCGCAAACAAGCTCAAAAACTATTGGAGTATGCCGAAAGGAAGCAACTGTTTCTAATGGAAGCAGTGTGGTCACGTTTCTTTCCTTCATATCAATATGTGCGAAAACAAATCGAAACGGGTGCACTGGGTGAAATACGTGAAGTTGAGGTTACATTTGGTTATGCGTTGAGTGAGGTTGAACGTGTACAGTGAGTAAAACAAAAATTGTTTTCCTATGTATTCGTTTAACGATTTTAAGTATTTATTTAGAAAAAACAATTTAGGCGGTGGTGTTGTTATGGACATTGGTGTTTACGCCATACAATTTTCACAGTTTGTATTTCGTGAGGCACCACTAAAAATTGAAGCATACGGTGAACTCAATGCGGATGGTGTTGATATCGATGTTAAAGCTGAATTGCATTATTCTAATGGTGGTGTAACAAAAATGCATTTTAGTGGGAAAGGCCCATTGGAAAATAAAGCAGTGATCAAGGGTACTGAAGGAGAAATTACAGTAAGTTTAATTCTATCCAAAAAAAAATTTCTCTCTCAAACTTTTTTGAATTTTCATTATAGCTCATACAATTCTGGTGTCCCACTAAAATAATTGATATTGATGGCACAGAAAAAGAATGGCATTTACCTGTAGGAAAATATCCTACAAATTTTCCAAATTGTGTTGGTTTGCGTTATGAGGCTCAAGCTGCACGGCAATGTATACTTGAAAGAAAATTACAGAATAATGTCATGAGTCATACTGAGACTTTGATTATTGCAAAAATTCAAGAAGAAATCAGAAGACAATTGGGTGTGGTTTACAAAGAAGACAAAGACGACTAACTTTTATATTAATGGGGCTTATTGACCATGAAAACTAATTAATTAGAGGACAACCTTTTTAACCAAACCCAATCTAACTTTTGTTAGCATGGCGAATTTTTCTTTCATAAAATTATTACTAAAATCTGTTACTTGTTGGTTTTTAATTTTTCCAACACTTCTCCAGACAATAATAAAAATATTGAATATACTTGTCTTCTTAGATCATTAATAAATTGATAGAGAAAAGAGGGAAGGGAAGAGTTGTTTTGAGATTCAACTAGTCATTTGCCTCTATGAATCAATAGAAAAACTTATGAAGTTATAGACTTTGATTAGGAGATCGATATATTATTTTCCTTTGATTTTAATATTAATGCACATCCTATTTTAAAAATAACTGACCTTCCGACTTCAGACTGACTTCTTTACCCGTGTCGTAAACTTTTAATCCGATTTTATCTCCCGGTCTGAGCTAACTACTGTAGACACTGCAAAAATTAACCAACATGTTCGACTTCATCCATTTCTTAGGCGGCAATCTGTTCGGAGAACAAACGGAGACTCTGCCAACCAACCTAATAAAGTTCTTCGGAAGTAGAGATTTATTAAAAAATGGAGGTAAAACACTTTAATTATAGAGAGATCTTAATGAACTAGTTTTTGTGCTTCCAAGGACGCTCATGGCACTTCACTTTCATCTAGTCTTTCACAAAATTTTCCATACAACTTCTTTATTTGAGTTTTTCACTCGGTTACTTCACCAGACTTTCTTTCCCCAACTTTTTCGGATGATTTTCATCCGACATCCTCATCGACTTCAGTCGATTTTAATACCTTCATCGCACTTCTTTGCCAGAATTTTTCATCTCGATTTTTTTTACCCTTCTTCTTCACCCGATTTCTTCACCCGATCTCTTCATCTGAAATTTTCTCCCAGTATCTAAACGCAATTACTTCAACTGACTCTTTTTACCCGATTTTCTCCTCAATTTTTATAGCTTCTTCACCCAACTACTTTATCCGACTTTTCCAGCTGATCTCTTCACCCAATTTCTTTACCTTGTTTTTCCTTCGACTTCTTTATTCTACTTTCTTCCACATATTTTATCTGGTTTCCTACATCTTTCTTTGTTTGAACACCATTTCTTGAAATGATTTTATTTCCTTTTCACCCAGTTTCATTACTCTGCTTCTTCAGCCGACTTTTGTATCTGACTTTTTCTCCTTTATTTGTATTTTGATATTTTCCATAGCTGCAGGATTGCAAAGACTTGACAAAATTCTCCTTTAAAAAGTAAAAGTGGCCAAAAATAATTTTTAGTAGGAAAAAGATTTGAAGATGTTTCCTTTTGGACAGGAAAAAGACAGGACAAAATTACTTTTGAGCAAAAAAAAATCACTCAAAGATTGAACAAAATTATTTTTTGATAAGAATTGATATTTTTCTTTATTTATATTTTTGGATAGAAACACTGCTGTACTAAATTCTTTTTTCATTGAGACTAAGATATTTTTTGATAGGAAAAAGACTGAACAAAATCTGTTTTTTTTGAAAGAAAAAAGACTAAATCGAATTCACTTTTGATTAAAACAAAAATAGGCAAAACTCTTTTTAAGTAGAAATAAGACTTGAAAATTGGTTTTTGATACAAAAATGACAAGATAAAATTTGTTTTGACGGGAAAAAGGGTAAAAATTTTATTTTTTGTTGAGATAGAAATTGAAATAATTTCTTTGATAGAAAACAGGCTGACAAAATAATCATTTTTCAATAGAAGAACACTGAATTAAATGGCTAAACTCTGTTTTTATTGGGCTAAAGAAAATTCTGTTTTGATAGCTAAAAGTCTATGAAATTTTATCTGTTTTTAAATTCTATTAAGCAAGTTAATATAGTCTGTTGAAATAGATTAAAATTAAAATCTGATTAAAATTATAGTTAAGTAGAAATTATTCCAATTTAAGTAAATGAAAAATTAAGTATAAAGAAAGAAGTCATATTAAATCGCATTGATTAAGATTGGATTAAACCATATCACCTCCGTACTAGATGCCATGATCCAATTTTTAAAATTTTCAAAACACAATTTCCATATGTCTTCAGTAAGAAATTTTAGTACAAATAAAGAAAATTTGTTTCTGAATTTTAGAGGATGTAGCTGTTTTTGGCTGACCCCAAAAGAATAAGGTGACCAGGTGTAAAAAAAAAAATATTTCTACGCCACATCATGAGCAATACTAATACTTTAGAAAATATTATAATTCAAAAACAGCGAAATGTGGAAAACATGCATTTTTGTTGAATTTTGCTGTAACTTTTTAAATATACATAAAAACCTGTGAGGTTATAATTTTAACAAAAAGTTTGTTATTTAATTTTGGTGAATTTTTCATTTCAATGCAAAATAATTAATTTTTCTATTTTGGTTGATTTTCAAAACTACCCTCCAAAAAGGTAAGTTTGTTTACTTCACATTAAAGTCGAGTGAAATACAATGTTTTTAAATTATCTAAATATAATTTTAAAGTCAGTATATATTAGTGTCCGACCGAAGGTGATTTTTTGGCCGAAGCCGAAGTCGAGCTTCGGCCAATCATCTAACCTTCGGCTGAAGCCGAAGACCGAAGGATATTTAAAATATAAAAAATAAATATCTGAAAGTAAATTTTTTCTACCTATGTATTTGCAAATATATACAGAAAAATATAAATAGTAGATACTCCAAATAAAAAGCTGACCAGTAACACTAAATAAATTCACTGTCGAAGGAGCTGACAAATATTATTTATTTCAAGAATCATTTAAAAATTTGTTAAAACCAACATATAAAGGTACATCGACTATATATCTGTAGAACGACTGTCGTTCAACGACACCTATGTCAAAAAAAAAAGTTGGCCGATGGCTGCAATGATTCTGCTTATCAAAAATCAAAGATTGAATCAGCGTATTAATCGATAGACCTGAAACCGGAACTAGAATTAATCCTCTAGTTCCCAAATTTTTGATTTAAAACAAAAAGGATTGATAAATTTTAATGGGCGTGATTTTATGAAGCCGGAAAAGTTGTATGCCTAAAACTATTTGTTGTTGAATAAACTTTTTATCAATTTTTTTTAAATAACTAAAAATTTTGTATAAAAAATTTAAATTCCTAGCTACTCACAGCTATTTTTTTATCTGTCTAGTATAACGGGAACTATTTTTATCTTAAATTCAAACAAAATTATTAATTTTGCTGTTTTTGACAAATTTTGATTTTAACTGTCGCTAACATCAGAATAACACATAACTAATGTATTTTTTTAAAAGCTTGGAAAATTCCATAAACGTTGTGATAAAATGTAGCAACCAAAAACTATTAAGGTGGTAATTAAACCCGTTTTGATGAAACAGCCATTTCGAAAAATGCTGTTTTAAGAAAAACTAGTTTCAAAGTTCATATATGCATGAGTGCTGTATCAAGGACTGTAACTTTCAATCGACTGTGAATTTCAAAGAATCCCTTTACACATATATTCTAGAGCTATTTTAGCCAAAACAATTTTCAATTTTTTTGACCTCTTTGAAAGCAAAAAAAAAAAGTGAAGCGCCAGTAATTGAAAATGTCGCCTTCTCTAACAGTTCACGCTTCTTTTCAATACGCTTCAAGTCTTCCTTAAAAAGTAAAAAAGTTTGGTTTGCTTCTGCTGCCTCTAATTGTATTAGCTTCAGCAGGTTGTTCGTTAAAAAAAATCACTGATTACTGTTTGTACGGTTGTAAATCTGTGGGTTACTTCAAAAGTAAAAATGGAACAATTAAACGGAGAAAATATAACACAGAAATTGTAATGTAAATACTTTATATAACCACTTCACATTTATTTATTTGTATAAATTTTTACTGCCAAAATTATTATAAAATAAAATGCTTATAATCTTCGGCTTCGGCAAAATACTTCGGCCACAACTTCGGCCATTTTTTGCAGAAGCCGAAGCCGATGCCGAAGGTGCAATTTTAGGCCGAATAGCCGAAGAACCGAAGCCGAACCCGAATATTCGGTCGGACACTAGTATATATTGAAATGTTAATCAGTGATTGCTTTTGGGGAAAATTTATAAATGTATTTTGTATTGAAAATTGAGACGATATGAGTTAAGCCTAAGCTAGCTATGTATTTGAAAATAATATTAAAAGAGTATGCCTGAATATGAAACTAAAGAGATACAATAGTTCTGTATATAATTAAAAACTGATTCAGCAGACTTGAAAGCTAAATATTTTTAAAAAATTTTTGTTCTCTTGAGTCTAAGCGCTTTCCTTCCAAGACATTCTTGTATTTGAAACTTTAAACCTACACTACTTCAAAGGATAATTAAAATACTATGTTTACTTCTAGTTTAACCATAAATTCCAAGGGTATTTGAAGGTTAAACCACACAACAATCTCACTATAAAACTTTCCAATTATAACGAATAAGCTTATCTTCGTTAGTAATATTTTAAATTTTGCATAATCATACATATTTGCAATGTGATAAGATTATAATAAACTTTTAGACTTAATGAAAGATTTTTCATGTCATGCTTAAAATTTCGAAAACTTTCATATCTTTTTGTATATAAAAATAATTTAATATATTTCGGTAATAAATTTTCGCATTCAAATACTGAATACGATATATTTAGATATGGTATAGTAAACTCGTATGTACGAACAGCATTAAATCACAAAATCTAATAACTTTTTCATCTTCGTGTATGCACTAGAACATTTGAAAAAACACTATTTCGCATAATTCGCATATTCAACAAAAATAATAAATCTATAACATGCAGGCAATAACAATGAACGTGATTTGCATATTCAAAAAATGCAAAAAAATAAAATAAAAATAGCGGAAAAAAACACTTTCATAATATTTCAAAACTGACAAAAAAAAAAATGAAAAGTGAATTATAAGCGCAGAGGAAAAAAAGGAAAAAACATCACAAACACACACATAGAACAGAAAAAACTTTATCAAACATTGTATAATACATATAAGAGTTTTATACAAATATGCATAGTAGCATAGTATTAGTAGTAAGAATTTGCCACTAGCTTGAGATACGCCTCGCTTCTTCACTTGTGCAACCGAAAAATATGCAATGGAATGCCAAAAATTTATTATATTTCCAAGCTGAGATTTTTTCTTCTTCTTATTTTCTTTGTATTAAAGCGTAAAAGAAACTTGAAAATAAATCATAATTTATAGAAAAATTTTTGTTCATAAATACAAACATACAAAAGTGTGAGCTGAGCTTAAGACGAATACCAACAATAATGATGGTGATAAACGATTCTGCTTTTGTTACTGCTAACTTGAGAAAATTTAATTTTCTAAACTTTTTTGTTTCTATTCATTATGAAAAGTTTAATGTGGCACAAGTATGAAATAGTTACCTACTTTTCGTGCATTTGTTATATAAAAATATAAAACAGCCAAGGCACACAAAAACAATTCAATTTGGAAAGTTGCAGTGACAGTGATAAATGTTAACATGCATTCTTATATTTTCTGAATATATGATTGCGCTTCCATGCTATTTGAGATTTGTAGGATATATTCTGAAGTGATGGCTGCAATAAAGAACATCGTAATCATTATTGGTTTGCTTTTGTATTCGAAATTTTTGCAAGACTTTTAACCTTAGGCCTAATCCGGCTTCTTCAACTTGCTTTTTTAACCGACTTCTTCACTCGACTTCTACACTCACCTTCGTCATTATACTTCACTTGACTTTTTCACCTGAATTTAGCACTTAATTTGCCTCTTAATAAGATTTTTATACCTTACTTCTACTGCCATTTTTTTATTTTTTTTACCGGAATCAATTTCTTTACCCGCCTTCTTTACTTGCCTTCTTTATTTTAATTCATTTGACTTTTGACTTAACCTTCGCCATTTCAATTTAACCTAGCTCTTTTTTGAATCCGTGATCTGATTTTTTATTCCGATTTCTTCAATCGGCTTCTTCATTCTAATTCACTTGAGTTTTTCATCCGAATGCAGTACCCAACTTTTTAAATTTAATCTAACTCCCAATCCGACTTATTCACCCAGTTCCTTCACCCGATTTTATATACCCGGTTTTTCGTTCTGCTTTTTTGAAGTTCTTCTTGTAAACTTAGCCAAAGAATTTTATCCTTAATATAACTCTTAATACGGCTCCTTCCTCTACTCAGGAACCTTTAAAGAGCCCATTCTACTTCTTCACTCGATTTTTTCACCAGAATTCTATTGATGTATGAAGTCGACTTTCTTATCAGACTTTACCACTTAAATTCTTTATCTGACCTGTTGATTTATTTTTTCTACTTAGTTTTTTGACCTAACTTCTTCTTCCAACTTTTGCACACGATTTCCTTACCCGACTTCTTCATCCGAATTTTTTACAAGATTTTTACACCCGATTTAATCACTTAATTTTTTGACTCAACTTCTTCATGTAAGCTTTTTATCCAACGTATTATTTTGACGTTTTTATCTGATTCCTGCATGCGATTGCTACATTTTATTGCTTCCCTGTATTCATCCTTCTTTTCCCCTCTCCTTTCACAATTAAAAGAAGCTAAAGAGTTCACAAAATTAACCATTTCTTTATCCGGTTGCTTCATCTGATTTTTTCACCCAACTTTTTTGCTAGTCTACATCTTTTTCCTTCACCTGACTTCGCACATATTTTTTGCGCAATGTCTCCTTTGTATTAGACCTCTTCACCTGACTTCAAAACCTGGCGGCTTCTTCATCTTTACCGTCTTTTTCACCCAACCTTTGTTCTCCATTTTTGACCACTTTCTCTCCCTACACCTCGCCCGAACTCGTCTCTATTTTTCTGCACCTCTCAAAATGAAAATAAGCTAGAAAGCTCTCATAAACCGAATTCGGAAACCAATTTTTTGCCCGACTTCTTCATCTGTCTTCCGATTTCTTGTTTTTCATTAGACTGCCTCATCTGGGTTCTCGACATCTGACGTGTACTTTCTGCTGCCTTCTTCTTCTTCACCCAACTTTCCACTCAATCTTTACTCTTTCCTACGCCTCTATGACGTCTTCATCAAACTTCTTCTAACGTCTGCTGTCATCTCCAAATAAGCCAATTTCATAATCTGACATATTCTTCTGACATCTGCAACTGATATATTTTCTTCTTTTTTTTATTGCTCATTTCTTAATTTAAGCCTAATTTCTTCATTATACTTCTACATGCGATTTCTTCAACCAACTTCTTTAGACTGACATGTTCTACTGTTATCTACATATGATTTATATACCTGAATTCTTCCTTTAAAATTGTATTTTTTTGACGTCTTCAACCGACATCTTCACATGGTGTCAGCTCTTGATTTCTTCGTCCAACATTTTTACTTTATTTCTTCATCATACTATTTCATCTAACTTCTTCACCTTACTTTTTCCGAAATTTTCATACCTGACTTTATCTTCATCTAATTTCTTAAGTTTTATAGCCGTACTTCCATCGTGCTACTTCATCTAGCTTTTTTGACTGACTTTAAGTCCCGACTTATATCTTATATTGCATCTGTATCTTTCTCACCCAAACTTCTCGGCCGATTTCTTGCGTCAGCTTCTTCCATGACTTCCTCATTAGACTTTTTGATCCGACCACTTCATCCGTATTCATCATTTGACTTCGTCACGGTTTTTTCGTTCTAAAAGTTGCACCCAACTTCTTTAATCACCCGACTTCTGCACCTAACAATTTCATTCCACTTTTTTACTTTGAATTCTTCTCTCGTCATCTTCTCTGACTGAATTTCCTATCGCGTATTGCATAAACTTTCCACTTGATTTAATATTAATTTTTTCAAAAGTTTAATTGAAAACTTTTCGCATAAGCACTTTGCACATGAAATGGCCATGCACGCACATATACTTTCAAAAAGAACAGTTGTGTGTGCACTCATTAACACATACTTTCAAACACACACACACACGGGTAAATGAAATTTCACATACGAATATGTCTGTATATGACCTACAAATTAAGTGATTTTTATTCATGAATGTACTTAAAATATCATTCATGCATAAATTATGAAAGTTTCGCCTTAATTTTTTCTGTTGCTCTTGTTTGGCAAATATTTTTTTTTTATTTTGTTATTACTTTGTTGTTTATTTTTATTTTTCTTTATTTATTTCATTAAAATAAATTTGCCCCAAAGAGCATAATCACTTATCATCATTAAGTTCATTCATTATTATGCAGACAAGAGCACACAACACATTTACAAACAGGCAATATGTGTGAGTGACTTCATGAGTGTGTCTATGTAGATAAGTATGTGCGTTTATATTTATTCATTGGCATTTACGTATGTATGTCTGTGTGTGTGTATTCATAATTATGTACTCGTAAATGAAATTAACCATTAACATTTTGTTATTTAATCGTAAATAAGTAGTAAAAGGTCGCCACTAGTTTATTGCATTTAGGGGTGAATGGTGTTAAAAAAAAAAGATTTTTGAAAGAACTAGCTTAAGATGAGCATTGTAATTTATGAAGCTTAAATTTTAAATAGCAAAACATATTCTCTGAATTCCAATTATTTTGCAATAATCAGTTGCGAATAATTTTCGCTTTTATATGAATAATTTATAGTTTCTGATATTAATGTACAAACACTTTTTATTTCATTTCAACATAATTTAATATTAATGAAAGTAAATACAAATTATTCTGAGTTTCAAAAAGTATACAATACAGTACTTTTGTCAAGGAAAATGTATCTAGCGTCGTTGATACTGCAATAAACTTTACCTCTTTTAAAAATAAACTGAAACTTATTAATTGTTTTTGATTTAAAATTAGTTTCTACAAACTTCAGCTGCAAAAAGTTTTCATATCAATATATAAAATGAATTACTTCATTTTTATGTTATTAAATTTTTTCTATGCTTGCAGTAAAAAAAAGAAGCTGCATATTCATATTCCACTTAAGCGTTATGGCTGGATCACTAACATATGTATGTACCTACCTTCATTGTTTTGTTTGTGGCTTCTGAAAAGGCCAAGCACACTTTGGTTATCTACATCAAATAAATAAACTAAAAGTTTTTCTTTTTTTTTTGAGAAAATCTAATTCTTCTGCCATTCTAATACTTTTCCCTTTGACCTTTTATCTGTTTGAATTGCAACGGGGAATCCTTAGAGAGCTCTTAAGCAACAAAAGGCTTTCAAAAGTCAAACAAAATAAAAAAGTTAAACCAAATATGTAAGTAAGTTATTATTAAAAAAAATTATCTATTATTTGTTTATGAAACCAATGTTATGTATGTGTGTATTATTCTTTATCTTTATGAACATGTAATTTCAAAACAAATAAGCACTTAGCAAAATACTAGACTTAGAATTTCACTTTCAATTACCATATGATTGTTGATTGATCAAAGGTATACAATACTTTTTAATTTTATTTGCAAACATTTAAGTTTTTGCTTTTATAAGTAAAAAAAAAATTGCAGCTTATAATTTAAATTATGAAAAAAAAAGCAATAAAAAATTCATAATCCTTGTGAAGTGAAAAAACTAATATCCATTCACTTGAAAAAATATTGCAATATTTTTATTTTGGTTGTAGTGATTGTTAATCAAGAACTACTGCAATCTGTCATATAAGTTATAATGCACCTATCACGAAAGTATGCTACGAGTTTATATATATATTCATACTCAAAACTCAGCCTAAAAGTATACAAGCTTTATAATAATGCGATACGCACAACGTGAATAGATCTCAAATGGGAAAACAAATTAAAGTGATGTAGATTATGATTTCATATGTCTTGCGCCCATCGTAAGTCAGGCTTATTTATTTGTACGTACAATGCACACATACAAATATATATGTCATTTGATGGCTTATTTACTCCATACAGCTCATTGTGACAGCAGAATATGAAAATAGGGTGCTAAAAAACAATTAAAATGAAAAAAAAATTAAAATTTGCGAAAACTGGATGCGCTACTCCGAAAACCGTGATTTTTGTTTTTTGCAATTTTTTGGCGACATTTGTCAAAGGTGAACTTTATTGTGCTCGACATGGGTTCACTAAAAGTTAACTTACCTGGTCAAATATAACTCGATTTAAAAATTTGTTGTGTATTTTTAATAAATTAAATTGTATTACCTGCAATCCTACGTACATTAATTTTAAAAAATTACCGCTATCTACAAAATCCTAACGGGTGAATTTAAAAATTCGTAAAAAAAGTACGAAATGGTCACTTTAGGTGCTAGGGGTGGCTTTCGATTCAGTTGTATTAAAAAACTAGGTGCGCCATTCGTTTTAGTGGCATTTTTTACATTGGTATGGATATTTGAAAAGATCTGAAATACTTTAGCAAAATAATCCATCTAATGTACATATATTAATTAAAGTATTTCAAGTCCCACACAAAAAAAAGAGTTGTTGCTATTCCTCCTAAAAATTAATCTTAATTTATTTTATGGTGATTCCAAACTATTTCGACTCTAAGCTTTCATGAGCTAGATTGTTTTGAACAAAAATCTCCAAAAATTTGAGTTTTATTGGGCTACTTTCTATTTATTGAAAGTAATAAGTAATCCTTAATTCTTGAAAAATTATTAACTGGAATATTTAAGAACAACCCGATATGAAAAAAGGTAAGTTAAGATTTCATCATTAAATATTCACGAAAATACAATTGATTTCCTTTTTTTTAATTCATATGAAAGTGTATACTAGAAGCTCGTGAATCAAACCATAATGATTAGGATTGAATAAATACCAATCAATTTACAAAATGGTGATTTCCACAGGACTACAAAAATAATGTATTAATTAGCAGCTTTGTACTTAAATCAATCCAACCCTTCGCAATTTTTTAGGTGCGCTGAAGTCTAGACAATAATAGCTTCATTCTGATAGTGAGCTATTCTTAGCTGAACTGCTTCACCAATTTTTAACTCAAATTATGATTTGTGAAATTGCGTTAATAAAAGTTCATCGTAGCTAAGAACTAGATATCTGGAAGTAAATGATTTTAGAATATTTTCAAAATATTGAACTATTTGAAGAAACTCATTAAGACTGACCTTGAGCTAAGATAAAAAATTTTTTTCCTTCAATAACAACAGAAATCGGTTGTTGAGTTTTCGTTTTACACCATGGCATAATAATATCAAAATTTTGATATGAGATTAAAAATCCTCAGATTTCTCTAAAGTATCTACATCAACCCGGTTCGATTTTCTTCAAACTCCGGCAAAGATAGCCTTTAACATTGGGAGTATGAATGTATAAACTCGTATTTTTTTCGTAATTTGAATATTTATTGTGAAAAAGTGATTATAAATTTATTCTTTAAAGTATTGTCCATCGTTTACCACAACCTTTTCCCATCTTTCTGGTAGCATACGAATTCCGCGTCGAAAGAACTCCTCATCTTTTGAGGCTATCTACGAATCGACCCATTTTTTGAGTTCTTCGAAAGAACGGAAGTGCTGTTCAGCCAGGTCATGTGTCATCGATCGGAACAAGGGGTAATTAGAAGGAGCAATGTCTGGAGAATACGGCGGGTGGGGTAGCATTTCAGCATTTCCAAGAATGTTTTTACTTGCCTTGCAACATGCGGCCGAGCATTGTCGTGCTGAAGAATAACTTCGTCGTGTCTATTCTCATATTCTGGCCTCTTATCCTTTAATTCTCGGCTCAAATGCATCAATTGTAGTCGGTAGCGGTCGCCAGTAATCGTTTCATTCGGTTTCAACAGCTCATAATACACGACACCTTTCATATCCCACAAAATACACAGCATGAGCTTGGATCCATGGATGTTCGGCTTTGCCGTTGATGTTGATGCATGTCCGGGCGGTCCCCATGATTTTTTATGCTTTGGGTTATCGTAACGTATCCACTTTTCATCGCCAGTCACAATACGATGCAGAAAACCATTTCTTTTCTGTTGTTCAATCAGCAGTTCACATGGGAAAAATCGTCGTTGGACGTCTCTCGGCTTCAATTCGTACGGCAACTCAATTTCCTTGCTTTTGAATCATTACCAATGCTTTTAATCGTTTAGAAATGGTTGATTGATCAACTCCTAAAGATTCTGCAAGTTCTTGTTGCGTTTGACATGAATCTTGTTCGAGTAATGCCTTCAATTCTTCATCTTCGAACTTTTTTGGACCGCCTGAACGTTCCCTGTCTTCAACATCAAAATCACCACTTTTGAAACGGGCATACCACACCTGACACATTCTAACGTCTATAGCACAGTCAGGTTAAGCTTCAGTGAGTAAACGATGTGCTTCAGTTGCGTTTTTCTTTAAATGGAAGAAGCAAATTAAAACTTCCCGCAAATGTTGTTTTGTTGACACGAAATTCGACATTTTCAGCTATAGTAAAACACTTTTGTAAAATTATGAAAATTATTTGACTGATAGTATTTTTGGCGCTCTTCGAGATAGAATAGCTGTCAATGTCAAAAAAATGGCGCGTATGATAGATATGAAGTTAGTCACAATTACGAGTTTATACATTCATACTATTTTATTAGGAGCATCAAATTTAGTTTTTAGTACGAAGAAGTGTAACCGCTGTATTTGTTAACACATCAATACTTAAATTTCTGAAATGTATTGTAAGTTCCTTAACAAATATCTGGTTTAGGGATCCCTAATAATATTAAATTAAATTAAAGGATATCTAGTGAGTACTAAATGCGCTATAATTCTGAACAGTACTTTAATTGACAATTTTTAGTGAAATAATCATTTTTGATCAACAATAGATGTTTCGTTTTTTTTTATTTAAAAAAATCCAAGAATGACTTAAATGCCAGCACCCCTACATTATATTCCAATGAAATAGGAAAAGTCACTTTCAGTAGATTTATGTGAAAAACATTCTCATGAAATCAAAAGTAGTCATTAGGAAACAATAGATTCGTAATACCAATAATTGGCGATTGAATTAAAGCTCCTCGCCCTTCCCTGCCATGCCATAAAAATATAATTCCACAAAAAATACGAAAAAAAAAACTTTAAACCAATGTCAATTTATTAACATTACGTCCGTACTTGAGTTACTACGCCCCACATACTCCCCAGTCTCAACTACTCAAGGATTTTTGCTTTTTACTTCCGCCTAAGCAAAGATGAAATTTATTAAATAATGCTGCTGCTGCTGCTTCTGCTGTTTGGCTGTCTGCCTGTTTCCGACATTGTACTATAACGGTACAGCGAACCCATACAAACTTGCTTGACTACTTGTCACACAACAAATGGGTGAGGTATACATATATACATGCATACAAACACACACACACACACACACCGACAATCCTGATGTAGGTAATAATCACGTAAGTAAAAAGAAAAAGAGATGAATGAAGTGGAGCAAGTTAGCAAAGAAATAAATTAAATCAATGAAAAACAAACAACAAAAAAACACAAGCGATGAAAATCAAAACTCACACAAACACAAGGAAACTTATACAAATACCTCACACACATACAAGTGCATAATATTCGATGAAAGCTATAGTGTAAACGTGCTGGCATAAAAGAAAAACTTAAACTACTTACACTATACTATGTATTCCCAACGTTGCATAACAACGGAAAGTCTAAGGAGCAAAATAAGAAAATACAAAAGTATAAAAGCATGAAAAAATGAATAAATGAATGATTGCATGAAAGAAGAAAATAAAAGAAATGAAAGAATGATGTAAATGAAGGCAAACTAAATTAGCGATTGCAAATAAATTGAAGCCTTAATTAACATCAGCTTGACACTAAAGTAAATTTCAAGCAATTTCCAATGCTGATCTGGCATATAATTAATAGGAAATGATAAAAATAAAACAGAGAAATGGCAGGCACACACACACACATACACACTAGCATTTATATATTTATACTTCCTCGTTTAAATGTATGAGTATAACTAATTGTCCTTGAAGTTATGTATATGTATATATATAAAAAAGACACCAGAATGTAGGTAATTTAATTAGTACCTTACCATTCTGTGGATGTATTCGTTTTTATGTGTTAGAGTGTGTGTGTAGTTGTGGCAGTTAAAAGCATACGCTACACACTTTTGTATAATGAGTTTATTTTTATTATTAGCTAAACACGCCTATTTTGGGGAGGTTTTTTTTTAAATCTTTTATATAAAAGACCAACTTTATTTGTTTCATGTCATCACTTTGAAATGTATTAATTTCAACAAAAAAACATAAATGTATAGAACAAACATTAAAGCTTTGTAAAATACATCAATCATGGAGAGAACATTGGAAGGACGTGTTTAAGTAATTATTTCATGGTGTTTAGAATCATCAGAACTTTGATATTTGCAATGTCCTGCTTTTATAATCATTAGCCCAATTCACAGATCGTTACTATTTGTATGAAAAATTTGAGAATTTAAGAATTGAGTAGATCAGATATGACCAAACTTGAATTGAACTATCGATTATAACAGCTTACTATAGAGTAAAACTTTGTATATATGTATGGAACTGAAGTTCAATGTTTTCTAATTAAGAGCATGCAGAAATAGTTTAACAAAAAGAAATACTGACCTCAGAATTACTGATTTGGGAGCGTTTTGTGGTAGTACATTGAATTTAACCAATAATATGATTAATTCTGTACATATCAAGAGATTCATGGCAAATTGTAATAATTTTTTGGATTGCTTCAGATACAAAAGACAACCCATCTTAATAATACTTATGAATACTCATAAACTAAAGCTGAGAATGGTGTTGTGTCTAACCAACCCCTATCAGTTAACTTTCTACCTGAGGCAGTGATTTTTACACAGTTCCTTCATATTTGCCAGTTTAAAAAAAATTTCATTCCACAGTAAAATGAAATGAAAAAAGATTTTATATATATATATTTCGTCTATTCAGAAGTGCGCGATTTTCAAGAATCTAATATTTTAGTTCAAAATTTTTAAGTTCCTGGTATTGATGTACCGAATAAACAAGTACTCGATTTTTCAGAAGCCGAGGACTCAGTACTTAAGTACTTGGCATCTAGCTTTCAAGTTCCCATACCTAAGTGCCTTAGACATCAAAAAAGAGTTTAAACTTGTCTCTGATAAATCACCTGAGACATTTCATGTGAAGCGGTGGACAAGCAATATTTTTTTTTTTTTTTTGTATAAAGTTTATTTGCCAACTTATGGGTTTTTAAAGAATTGACGTAATTGAAATATGGATTTTTCAAAAATAGTTTTTAAAATCAAACGAATTTACAATAAAATATTGAACATGGTATTTTAAATAGGAAATTTACTGTTCTTTTCAATTATGGAATCAGACCGCAAATTAAATTTTTTTTTATCCACCAAACCGGAAGTTAAAGTTTAAAATCAAAATTTTAATAACTTCGACACATTAAAAAAAGAAAATTTATTCTTCAAAATTTAGCTTAAAGTATTTAAATAATACCCTTAAAATTTCAAAATTGGATCTACATTAGTTTAGGAGATAGATACATAGGTGTAGAACTGAGCGTGGTAGCTATGTACTTTAGTTCATGTATCTACTAAACTAATGCAGATCCCATTTTTAACTTTCAGGGTATTATTTCAATACTTTAAGCTAAATTTTGAGAAATAATTTTTGTTTTTAAAATGGTCGAAGTTATTAAAACTCTTAATTTCCGGTCTGATACCATAATTGAAAGGAACAGTAAATTTCCTATTTAAATTACTATGTTTAATATTTTATTGTAAATTTGCCTAATTCTAAAAATTATAAACTTCATACAATAAAAAAAAAAATTTTGTATCTACATTAATATATTCTACAGGTTCAATTAGGTCGAATTTCGACGAATTTCAGAACCTTACTTTTTTTTCGTTGTCCGCTTCACATGAAATGCCTAACCAACTAATAACGCATCTACTTAAGTAGTCAGGTTTTAAATAACCAATTTTTGAAAATTCTAGTTTTGATTCGAAATTTTAAAATTCTGTATGCTCAAGTACCTGGTATTGTATTTTCGAAAGATCGCTCACACTTCAATTTCAGTTTAGTTCGAGTACATCCCCAGTTAAACTATTTTTTGTGAAGAATTCGATCATTCGAGAAAGACAACATTTCTTAAGGGTACCCCCCCCCCCCACCCCCCATTCTCGATTTAGAATTTCCGCGATATTCAATGGGCTGGTAAATAAACAAAAATCAATTTGTGAGGTTTGGATATCTGCGCATATGTATTTCGAATCTTTAAAAACAAGAACAAATTCTTACATTATTGTTTTACAAACATTTTAGCAACATTTTCGTCATCAATAAAAAAGCCTGTCTTTTGATGGCGGGAACGATTGCAAATCACTGGAATGTCTGAAATCAAAAAATCAAACAGAATTAGGTAAAGTACATGTTTTTCTATAACATACACTATAATTATTCATTTCGGACAAAAATTCACAAAATGGTCCGACATTTGTTTGAATGTATTTTTTTGAAAATTCAATGCTTTTTGGTTAAAAACTGAGCTGATAATTATAGAAAATCTTTATCAATCTTCTTGATAATAGTCTAAGTTATAGCTATTGATATGTTAAACAACATTGCAAAATTTCAAAGCGATTGGTTGAATAGTTTTTGAGTTACAAAGTCCGCCAATCGTTAAAAAACTGTTTCAAGAAAAATGCGTTTAAAGTTATGAGAAGCAATATTTCGTGTATAAAACCAACTCACCTTCAATCAGCTATGCCTGGTCCATAGAAAATCCCTTCAGACTCTTCATACGCTTGGTTCTCTTGGTTTCTAACAAGACAATAAAAAAATCGATTTTTTGACCCCGAGAATGGAGGAGGGGGAGGGGTACCCTTTAATAACTAAATTGAGTCCTCTTAAGATGTTCACAATGACATACGCACTCACTACATATTCAACACATATTGTTCTGGGTATTGACTGCTCTGTAAAAAACTTTATAGTGGATCTGATTTGGATTCTGCTTGGGTTACCTACTTCCATCATTCTTTTTAAGGGCTCTCGGACTGCTGAGAGCCAATAAATGTAAAAAATTTCTTTATATTTGAGTTCAGAGAAAGCTGATTCTGCTATTTCATAGAATAATTATCGGAAAAATAAATAGACTAAAACTAAAATTCAATCCAAAATTCATATCAAATTCAATCCAAAATTCAGATAAAAAATCAATCCCGAAATTTTGGCCACTATTAAGCCTAATACTCCGAACTAAATTTAAAAGAAAAGTCAAATCTACAACCAGATCATGTATAAGACCAAAAATCAGGCAAAAAAATCGGTCTGAAAAAGAGATAAAAAGTCAGGATCAAAACCATTATCAAGTTCTCAAAAGTAGGGCATCCACAAAATGAACCTTCAATTTCAAAATTGCACTGTAAAAAGATTTTTATGGTCTAGAAACATTAACATTTGTGAGAGAGCCTGAACCTCTCGGCCAAAGCAAGCAGAGACTATAAAAACTCTTCACATAAAGGAGCATTTTTGGGACACGATAAATAGCCAGGAATGGCTAGAAATTAAAAAGTAATAGAGCAGAAACATTTATACTCATCTAGATGAGATTAGAAAATATTTTCAATACTTCAATATTAACTATAAATTCCAATTATTTTAAATTTTTCAACTCAAAATTTTTTAAAATATCACAGTTCTGTTATTGTTTCGACCACAACTTATACAATTTTTGATGGATTTCTAAAAATTTATAATCTTGAACATCTTGCGGCACAAATAAACATTATTCGATTTAAAAATTTGTTTTTGCGTTACGTTTGATTTAACTGAAATAATTATCGAGAAGGAGACTTATTTAAACATACCCATAATTATAGTCTAGTGTAAGATCCTGAGATTGCATTATATCAATCTTTTATTACTTTTCACAAATATATTATAAAATATCAAATCGAAATTAACTCTCAAACAAAATTTAAGCTACTCAAATTTTTGAATGTAGCACATGGAGAAGTAAATTTCACATTAACAACCAGATGAATTTTACTAGATAATTATAATTTACTATAAGCAACGATGACTCTAAATATTTAATGGTACTATGATATGGTTACTAATTAAATAACTGCAAGTGACTACTCCTTTACATATGCATGTATGTAAAGGAGAATATATTTATACATACTCGTATTTAATTGCGTGCATGTGTATTCACAATATGCATATACATTTATATATGTATAACTTATTATACTGCTGGCGTTTATTTTAAGTTCACTTGGTTAAATTACTATCGTTTCACATACAACATTCTCTACGTGATACATGTTTGACTTAGCATACTTATCTGTGCTATAACTACAGCGCTACTTTTGCAATCCATTAGGCAGAAATGGGTTAAATTGATTTCAATTTTCAATTGTGTTTGCGACTTATTACTTTGTACATTATATTAGATCGTTTCTGGGTTGTGGTATATGAACGCGAGTATATGTGAGTGTATGTGTGTCTGTATCTGCTTGTATGGATGTTTCTACAATTGCCTGTGCAAATGTGACTGCTTACTTGCGATTGTATTGTTCATATATATGTTTATACATATATGTGTTCTTGTGTATGTATGCCATGAATTGCGCTTATGTTTGTAATTGATTGTCATCCAGTGAAGTTATGTTTGTTGGTAATTAATTAAAATGAATCTCAGTGTCATTGAAACAGAAATTAATTAAAATTTTCTGCAACTTATACTGCTTCCAACACTTACACCCTACAATGAGTTCCTTTTTGTACTTGTTTATATGAATGCAAACAAGAAAAAAAAATAAATATAAATAATTGTATGTTTGTAGTTTATTCAATTAATGAGGACAACCATAAATTCAATATTTACGAATTAATTTATGTGCATACAAAAACATAAACTTTCATACAAAAACGAATTTTGGCTTACAAAAGTATACAAATTTTTGAAAACTTTTACTAATTGCCCTTCTCTGGCCTTGTACTTACTGTTTTTGTCCTCTTTTCGTATGGGACCTGCATATATTTTCAATTAAAATTAATTTCTAAAAACAACAAAGCACACATATACACACATAGCACACTTAGCCATATAAAAATTAGATCATTAGTGTTGAAAGGACAAAAGTGTTGCATTATAAAAACAAAAAATTATAAAACAAAAGCATAAAAATAATAGTAAAATAAAAACAAAAACAGAGTGCGACATTAACTTCTATTTTGGATGATGTCATACAAAAACAAAATACCCACAAATATGTATTAGTAACAGCAGAAACAAAAGCAACAATAAACAGAATACAACAATGTGAAATTGTGCAAATGTCATAGAAAACATTAACGCCAGCATCATCGCCTTCAGCAACAGCAACTAACAAAAAACAACAAGAGCAACCAACATCATTGTCATTGTCAACAGCCAACGACAATATGACATGCCATAATAATAATAACGTAACAACGTAATAACAACTTAATTATGACCCTCTTCTTCTTCTCCTTCTCCTGCTGCATAGTATAAAATTTTTGATGTTTATCTAGCAACACTTTCAGAAGTTAAATGAAAAAGCATACGGGTGCATTGGCTCTAAGTAGGAACTTTGTTATTTCCACTTTTTAATGTGAATAAATAAGTATGTAACATAGTTTTTTGAATAACACTTTTTATTTTTAGTTTGCTAACTAACACATACATACATATATAAAAGGTGTATGCTTTCAGTGGCGTAGCTATAGGAAGGACTAGAGAATAAGCCAAATGAGTTACTCAGATTTTAAATTCGATTATTTTAAATTCCTACAACTTAAGTGTCTGAGGCAACATTTTTCATTATGAAAAGCTAAGTATCATATTTGCATCATCCTCTACCCCCTCTCTATATTTTTCTTTTCAAGAGTTTTTCGTTCAAATTTCTCCAAAAACGATTTATACAAAATAAATGGCTTGGAATAATGACATATTTTCTTCGGCAAACAAATCCCTCATCATAAAACTCCACTTTAAACTCCACATAAAAAAGTTATGACGTGGCAATCTTTACAAAACAACATTTGTGTCAACATCCGGGCTTCAAGGACCGAAAAGTTTAGCTAGTAAATTTTCGCGATTAAAATTAAACCGCATAAATTTATATTCGAAAAACCGCTTATAATTTTTTGTTGTACCGCATTTTGAAGCCTATAGTTTAAGTTTAAAATTGGCATTACAAATTTTGAAATGCGCATTTTTATTTATTAATACAATTAAAACATATCAATATCCTTATATGGACTAGTATATAAATAGTCAATTTACTTTCTTTAAATAATATATTTACTTCCATTCAAGTTTTTACTAATAAATAGGATTCTAATCCAATGGAACAACTCATCAGAAACCAGTCAAATTTAATCCATTTAGCATAAAAAGCATGAAACGAGGTCCAGATGATTTCATCATTCGCTTGAAATCTGAGGATGCACTCATTGGCAGTGTTATCCCCCTAGACGGTGGTACCAAAAAGGACATTCTAAGCAGATCTCTGTATTAAAGATGCCAGCATATTCTAAATGCAAATGAGATCAAATTACAAAAATTTCGGATGAACGGAAAACCACACCCCAAACTATTCGAGCTAAGTGTAAAACTTTTAAGGAAGAGCCAATAAAATCCGGAATCGACTCGAAAACCTACACATTTGAAATTTAAATGATAGACCCAAGTAGAGACAACAAAGGTATTTCTTTTCTATCAACTTAAATTAAATTTGAGTTTTAGAATTAACAATTCCTCTGAGGAATTTTATTTGAAAACAATTTTTAAGACCAACTAGTTCGGTTTGAGTAAGTATCTGAAGTATATGAATTTTTTTAATTCCTCCTCTCCTCCATTCCTACGTCATCTCTCTCTCTCTCCTCCCTTACTTTTTCTATCCCTTCACCCCTCCCCTCCCTACCTCCCTCTACCTAACTAAAATAAAGTCTAGTATAATATGTTATAAATATAAACAACACTTGATTTCTGAGCGTAAGTGCTAGTCCTCGCCTATGTAGATATGTATGGTATATTGATTCGCTACTGCTTGCATTCACACTGCCCTGTGCACTGCTCTATGTAACTGTTCATATACATACACATTTCACTTCAAGTAACTGAATACGAAACTACATTGTTATTAAATTAGTTTATAGTAAAAATTAAAAAACAGTGCTGTCAGTTCTTTTCATGTTACGCAGGTATAATTAGTTTAGTTTACCCTTAAATTAGTTGCGAAATGTAAGTAGAATTATTATAATTGTATAGTAAATAGTAGAAACATTTTGACATAATTCTGAGCGAAAATATATACTATATAAATTATTTAAATATTTACTTTTTATAGAAGGTATGAATTTATAACATATGATTACTGTGTGTCACCTCAAAGGTAAGAAGCTCACAAGAAATACGCACACAGACTATGTAAATGTAGTGTAGTGTAATAGTTCTTGCTTCTGCAACTTAATTTCTGTTTGCTTTAAACATATCAGTTTTAAAATACACTATAACTACTTATTTCAGGAAGGCAGCATAGCAGACTATTAACTCTTTCATACCCAATGTTGCGTGAATGTTGCATACATTCACTTTTATGTGGCATAAATAAAATGTTTAACAGATATTACTATTAACGCTATTTGTATTCGGTTCTGTCAGGTATTCTTCAAGTTTGCTGATTGCCGAATATTTCAAATTTCTTGCTTAAGTAAATTTTTTTTTAATGTTTTGTCTTTGAGTCTAGAAAAAAATCTAAGTGCAAAAATTTTTAGTAAAATCTTTTGCATTATTTAAAAAAAATAATGCATTAAATTTTTACTAACCGGAAATCCCTTTATCAGATATGTTTATAAAAGATAAGAAAATATGAAAATCAAAAAATTGGAGAAAAGTAGTTATCCAGTGGTTGTCTACAGCTTCAAAGCTATGTTTTTTTAAGCTTTAATAAAGGACAAACAAACCAATGTAGAAGCAAGAAATTTGGTTTCATGATTGTGAAAGACCTAAGTAACCATAATTTCACAACAGAAGGTTTCTCTCAAGCCCCATTATAATTCGGGCGTCAAAGGGTTAAGAGCTTTGCTAAAGGAATGTGACCTGCATTGGGTTTTATCTGAATTGCTTCAAAGTCTTTCCTATTAAGTAATACCAGCAAATTGGAACAATGCTTTGACATAGTTATATGGTATCATGTATTTAGCTGACAGACAGTGACCTTTGTGGCAGCAGAAGGTATTTCTACAAATGATACCATTCGGATCTAATTATTCGCGCTATCATTATTGAAAATTAATAGACTTTGAATGAACAATGATGCCAGGAGAGCTTCTATTAACCTATTTTTTTGAGTTGCGAGATATCAATAAAAATATATAAATGTATTTTGCTAATGAAATTAAGTTTGCCTGGCCATAACTACAAATACATATGAGAACAAGTACAAGTATCCGCCAATGATCCTAAAGGAAACTAATTATATCTGCCATCAAAATCATTGCTTTTGAATTGAGAGACTTTTTGTAGTAATGAGAAGACCTAAACCACTCCTTCCTCAATCACTGGATCCACTAGTTCAAGTTCATCTTTCCTCCACCTATTTTTTACAAACAAAGCCCATCGCCATCAGTCCAGAAAACCAAAGTATACCTTTCAAAAACAAAATAAAGCACAGCTTTATCTAAATTAACTAAATACTGCAGATGAGCTCTTTGAAACCTGGCTTATGACAGACTTTCTGACAAAAGCAATTTACTTGCAACTACCCATAAATGTATGGATCGTTGATGAACAAACTACTTAAATCAAAAACAGAAAATAGAAGTGAATCGAATTTACTCTTCATAAACCACCAAATAAAATCTGCAAGAAAATTCTCGAATGAAACCCGAAATATAGCAGACAACGTGGTAGACCTAAATGAGCATTGAAAATGAGCGGTTTGTTGATGAAGAAGGGGATTGATCTCATGGTAGAAAGCACCAATGTGTACTCACAAATTGATTGCAGTTATTCATCGTCATTCACAAATACCAGCGCAGTACGACTGTTTATTGGCTTTAATGACTACTAACAAATAAAATAAAAGCTCAAAATTATTCACCACTCCTGTCCGTCCATGTACTAATCACAATATCTATGGTCATACATAGAACATTCGTAAGTACTTTTTCACCACTTTTGGAAGACAAGACATTAACGCAATAAATTTCTCTAAACAAAATATAAAAATAAGTTTTAAATAATAAAAAATAATTTCAAAGACAGTTTTTTCTTATTTAAATCACTAATTTTATCATAAAACTAAGATCTGTATATATATATACTACATAAATAAAAATGTGATTACTAAAGGTACTTGTTTTGTGTAGCACATAGACCCAGCATTGCGTTTTCGCAACGTACCCTATAGGACCCAGGGTTAGAGATAAGAATTTTTTTTTAGATTTTTTTTCTTAGTTAGGTGAAATGTAAACTCCATGTGAAGTTTCGTCGATTTTGCGCCAGCGGTTATATGTTCAGGCCTAAATGGGTTAAACGTCTCTTTAAATTGGTTAGTGGCGTGAAATACAGAATGTTCACCAAGTGTGAAGTCTTTTTGGCTCTTTTTTATAAATCTGATGTTTATATGAAATTAAATCATGACTACACATATTTTTCTAGACAAGACACAGGTAGTATAACTTATGCATTTTAATGGTTGCTTCAACCCCAGGAAAATTATTTCCTGAATATAACCTCTGCTTGAAGTGCTTGGATATACTGTATGAATATAGATTTAAAGTAAAAAAAAAAGCAAATGGTGAATGAATAACATTTGTAAGGGTAACTTGAAATCGCTAAATCTGGTCTGATACTCATATTTTTACTATCACATCTGAGATTCTACGGAATAAAGCGCGGTTCACGCAAAATTGGCACGCAGGAAAGTTGCTGTATCTTTTTAACCAGAACACTTAGAATAACAAATAATGCATTAAATGATAAGTTTAATATTGTGTTTTAATACTATAATATTAAAAGATTTAAATTTCTTTGTTGTGCAAAAAGTTCCGGGTATTCCTTTTAATGGACCCCATCAACCGTTGAACATCCGCTCTGGATACTTTTGCGGCTATTTGGTTCCATTTTAGTAACATTGAATTCACATTTTTGACAATACCTGCATTTTTCTTCAACTTATATTTTGTAATAGCTCAGTATTTTTCGATCGGTCGAAGCTGGGGGCAATTGGGTGGATTCATATATTTGGGCACTACATCTACTTTATTTGCCTGATACCAATCCATGGTTTTCTTAGAGTAGGTTAAAACTTCACTGGCGAATGGTGGTGACGAACAAATAGCAATAGTCGTTTTGAAAGGCACTCTTTGATGTAAATATCAGACGTCATAGAAGAGGATGTCACAAATGCCCTGGATTTGAGACCACAGCTGCAAATAGCCTGTCACACCATTGCTTTCTTTGCAAATTTATCCATTTTTATGTACTTGAATTTTGAGGGTACATTACCACGATTCGTTGCCATATAAAATTTTTGACCTGGCAGCTGTTTAAGATCAAATTTTACGTATGATTCGTCATCCACAATAATGCATCCATTTGGTCAAAACATTATAAAGAAGACGAGCACGTTTTTTGGCCAGTAAATTCTGTTTGTCTGTTCTATTTGGATATTTTATAGCACGATAGCACTTTAGCCCAGCTTTTATGCGTATTCGTCTAGCAGTACTTTTGCTGGTATTGAATTTTTTGGCACGATCGCTATCCGATAGTCCGGGATTGCTTTTGATGGACCTCAAGATCTCTGCCTTTAATTTAAGGTTGGTGGTTCCCGTTTTGTTCACAACTTTTTTAGCCCATTCAACACTAAGAGTTTCTTTATATCGTTTTATAACGCTACATACCGTTCTTTTGGAGATATTTAACACTTTCGCAATCTTTGAACCAGACCACGACGGATTTTCAATAAATTTGTTCACAATCAATTTTCTATTTGCAGCTTCCATTGTGCACAAAATCACCAAATTGCGATCAATTATGAAAAATATATGAAAAATTTATCAACTAACGGTAACGGTATTGTAAACAAATCCCAGTAAAAAATTCGTTGTTCTTATGACTAGGGGCGACGTGGTGACCACAACAAAGCGTGCCAATTTGGCGTGAACTGCGCTTTACATGCCCGAAGCTCATGAATTTTGTAGACGAATTGTTTATCGTGAAAAGGCAAAAATGGGCTGAAACACTTATTCAACCCCTCACCCCCTTTACCTTTCAATGGAACGTTATATGAAGTTATTACCATATATAAAACCATACTTAAAAGACGGTCCCGAAAATTATCACAAGGGTTTCGAGAAAAATATTCTCTATAGAAAAATAGTTGAGGTCACCGAAGTTCAAAAACAACTAAGTTCAATTTTTTACAATATTAACCCTTGAGGGAAATATTTTATTTTTTTTTTCAAATACTTTCTTTATAATGGATACACTGTTAGAACAATCTTTAATAAACAATTTTTCTTTCAAAAAACATTTAAGATCAAAACCACCCACATCTAGGTTAGGTTAGGTTGGAGTGGCTGTCGAGAGACACACTTAGGCCTGAACGGCCCATTGTGATACCACATAGTTGGACCTACAGTTTAACGCCGATTCCGAATGGCGGTGTGGCAATTTTTTATCGGCTTGGTGGTTTTGCCATTACCAACCAATGTGTGTACTTGTACACTATCTTATAATTCTCATATACTTCATATTGATAGTGAATATAAGAAAGTTATGAAAATTAACCACCAGACGAAGACGGGAATCGAACCCGAACCTCCCAGATAAAAGTCTAGTGCACTACCCGCTAAACTATCGAGGTCGTCATCTAACTTTTCTTAGAAATATAATTAAATAAGTTAAAAATTACGTATTTTTGCTATACAATAGAGAATGAACCATTAGAAATAAAAACAAACAAACTTCTAAAAAAATCTTCTTCCTTAAAAAATACTTGGGAACGTTGAAAGTCAAAATCTCCTAAGTCCAAAGCAAAAAAATCAGGGTGCAATTTTTTAAAACAAGTTCAACTTGGTTGGAAATTTTAACTTTCAGTGACCTCGAATATTTTCCAAAAACAAAAACAAACTATCCTCAATGAAATTATTTTTTGCCAGCTCAAACCCAGCAAAGCTGAAAATGAAACTGCATGGCCATCTTGTCGAGTGCAGTCAACCATAATCGTTTCTATTGTGCAATTATGAATTCAGCTTGTTGATGTTGGTACAAAGAAACCAAGTAATTAAAGCATTTTCACAATTAAATAATTTCCCCTTAAAGGTTTTTATAAGCGCCCACTGCAATTCCTCGAAAAATAACTTAACTGTTTTTATTAAAATATATGACCTTTTAATCTTGGTGTTGGGTGAGGTAAGATATGTGGAAAATTCTGATTCCAAGAATTTGTATGGGAGAAAGAAATACGAACATAAAAACTTTTAAAAAGCATTTTATGAAGACATTCATTTATATTAATTCGTACACGGTACCCACTCCGTTCTCCTCTTTCAACCGCTGCATTGAAAAATATACAACAAAAATTATAATATTAATTTTCCGTACTCATAAACCACTCATATATAAACGAAAAATTATTTGCACCACCACAAAAATATGTATTTATTTATATATTTATGTAAAAGAAATAGAAATTACATTTTCACTTCATGCGAAACTAGAACAAGCCTAAAACAACAAAAAAAATACAAGAAGCTTATGTTTTTTTTTTTTTTTTTTTTTTTTTTGGTGTGTGTTTTTGATGCATGCTAATAAATAAAAGGCCAAAAGTTCAGAGTCGAGTTCCCCCACACACACATACACTGAAACACACAAGCGTAGAGAAAAACTTAAAGATTATGAATGTTGACAGTGTATGTATGCATTCAAGCGTTTTAAGGCATATTTAATATATTAGAAGGTGCCTAACTTGTACATGAAAATTGTAAGGGAATTGGGGGTACAAATTGCGCAGTAGCTACTTACATACATATTGTATCTAGTCATCTAGGTAGCATATTTTTATTTTTTGTCTATTTTTTTTTTTTTAGGGGATGTTATTAAGAATATGTATGTGAAAAGTATTCATTGTAGACAATATGCTTTGTAAGGCATAGAAATACAGATGTTTGTATGTGTGCGTGTATGTTGCTTAAAATATGAGCAGTAAATATAAAAAATTGCAAGTAGGCCAGGGATGTTTTGGGGCTAAAAAGAAAACTAGGCGCGATTGCCAATGGCGTAGTAATAGAAATAACGCAAATTTAAGTAATTGAAAGAAATATTTAAACAACCTTTTAGTAAGTGCCTAAAGGCATATGAATAGAACCTGCATTTATAACTAAATAGTCAAAGAAAAAAAAATTTTATGTAAATTCTTGCTACTGAGTTTGCCATAAAGTTTGACATTTTCTGTGATTTGTGTGTTATTTAAAAAAGGAAATTTAAACTTTCTACTGTTCTTCTCTCTATCTATTTCTTTTTTATTTTGCTATTTATGTGCTTACTTATTTTTGTTGCTATTTGCTTTTGTTGCTTTTGTTGCTCTTGCTGTGTCATGTAAATTTTAATAAATTTTAAAACAGTTGGAAAATTACGAAATGCATAAAGTAGTTTCAGATTTTATTGCTTCTAATAATGATGATGATGATAACACAGTCCAACAACATTTTTGCAACAGAATAGCCATACTATAACCCTGAAAGGGAATGTATAGGCCATTTTTGGAAAACAAACTTATAGTCCAGCACGTCTCAGTTTTTTTTTTACAGTGGGTCAAAAGTTTTCTTATTTTGGTCGAAGGAAGCTGAATACTAAGTGCCAAAAGTGTTTTAAATTGATGTCTGAAGAAAATCTTATTGGCAAAGTTGTATTGTAGAATCTTACAAGGGTCATTTCTGTAGAACATTTTAACCCTTTAGTTCCTCTTTTTATGGGACAATTTGACCCATTTTTTGATGAAAACCTGAAAAGTCCTTTCAAAAGAAACATTTAAGGATTAAAATATTCCACAAAAATATTTGCCAAAAAATTTCACTAAGGGTCACCGAAGTCATAAAAGTCATATATGTAACGGTTAACGGCTGATAAAAGGAAATAGCAGCCTACCCACAAAAATTAAATATGGTATACTAAAATATGGTATGTGAATTCAGCATTATGATTAATTTATATAACTGTAAAATTAATTTTGACCAACAAGGGGACGTCCCCAGGTGTCAGGCACTGATTTTTCTGATTTGCATAAATGTTGTAGGGACGAAAATCTAATAGACATACAGGGTATATTCAGCCATACAGTATTACAACATTTGTAAAAACAAAAGAGTTTAAAACGCCAATATTTGTCTGCTGATCACGCATTTAACAGCAAGGGACTGTTGCAGTGATGTTCCTTCTTGCCGCTAATGCTTGACCAGCAGCCAGTACATTTCGAACATTATTGCTTCTGCAAATGCTGGAGTAATGCATAACCGAACATACGCGTATTTTTTTTATCGGCGGAAAAACGGTTTTAAGTTGAGTTCCAACTCCCAAAGTAGGGGATGTAAAAGTAAGGGTTCTAAAAGTAGGAAATCATACCAAAAGTTATATGTAAAACTTGAAAAAGTAGTGTCAAGGCACTGGCATTTTCTATGTCAATGACATAGATTGAATCTGCAGATCACATTCCAAGCACGTGCAAGTTCTGCGTAAATTACAATTCTGATAGAAGTAAAAAACTATTTCCTTTTATCAGCCGTTAATCGTTACATATATGACTTTTATGTCTTCGGTGACCCTCAGTGAAATTTTCTGACAAATATTTTTGTGGAATATTTTAATCCTTTAATGTCACTTTTGAAAGGACTTTTCAGGTTATCATCAAAAAATGGGTCAAATTGTTCCATAAAAAGAGGAACAAAAGGGTTAAAATGTTCTACAGAAATGATCCTTGTAAGATTCTACAATGCAACTTTGCCAATAAGATTTTCCTCAGACATCAATTTATAGCACTTTTTGCACTTAGTATTCAGCTCCCTTCGACCAAAATAAGAAAACTTTGACCCACTGTAAAAAAAAAAACTGAAACGTGCTGGACTATAAGTTTGTTTTACAAAAATGGTCTATACAATATTTCCTTTCAGGATTATAGGGTGGCTATTCTGTTGCAGCCGAAAAGTCTTAATTTGTTGGACTGTGTAATGATGGTGTAGACATAGCACACGTTAAAAGAAAAAAATAATGAAAGCTCTCAGTAGTACATATGTGTAAAGAGATTAATGGGTATTGAGAGTTTGAAAAGTTATATGTTTTTGATATTCGCATTTTTCAATGAACTAATGCCAAAGTCTGTATGTGAATTGGAAAAAGTATAATTTCATTGTAAACATTTCAAATGCCATAATATTCAAATTTACATGCTTAAGGTTCCGAATTGATTCATGAATATCCAAAACAAACTTGAGTAGTATAGCATATTTTTGATAGACATGCAATAAAATTGCATAGTTAGTAATGACAAAGAATAGCTTGAAAATGACTTAAAAGAGATTTATAAATTTTTTGTGAAACAAATAAATTTTCAATTTCAGTGCTTACATACTGAATTTAAAAACTTGTTAAAACTGATAAACGCAAATTCAAAAAGAAAAGTCTCTGATTTTGATTTTGAATTTAAAATTGAAAATTGGAAAAGAATCTTAAAAAAATGCTAAATTTTGAACTTTGAGGAGCCATAAATGGTAATCGATTACCTTTCCAACAATATGCGGTTCATTTCGATCGAACTGTTTGTTAGGACTCCACAAGGATTTGAGTGAAACCATACCCAGAAAAATACAAAATTATTGTTTGGTAAAAATTCAAGAGATCCCAATATATCCACCCAAACATATTTTGCTCTTGGTACTTTTCAAGACTTGAAATTTGTACATTGTAATGAATCATACATTGTAGTACACAAAATACAATTTTTTAAAATTTTGAGTTAAAGCTAATAAGCTTTCCAGCGTATTTTAAATTCGCCAATAGCCTAACTTAAATATCTAAAATAGAGTTATTGTGATTTTTTCATTATAGTGGGAATTATTGGATATTAGGAAAACATTTTGAACTTAATGGCGCTGAAATATTTAAACAAGCAACATAAATTAAACAAGGGAGGAAAAAAATGTTCAGAGTTTTTTGTATTGGTTTAATTCAAAATAGAGTAGGGAACAGTAACAGTTATCATCCTTAATGGGCTCATCAAGATCAGCTTCCGATTTACGACTAGTTGATGTCTCGGTTCGAATAGCATGTATTAGTGGTGATAGGTAGGGCAAAGAGATCAAATGTCTCTTATGTTTTTCATTTGTTACTAGTTTCAGTGCAGTGTAGAGAAGATTTTGATAATTAACAAATTTAAGTATAACAATTTTTGCCCATGGAGACCGGTGCCATCTTTTGCTCGCATTTTTTAAGTCTTGTTGGGTTTGGTCATATGAAAATCAGAATAAAATATGGAATTTTTTGCATTTAAAAATTTCCTAAACTCTTTGTGACTTTTATAAAAATATAAACCTAATATTTATGTCGCATTAAATGTTCGGCAAGCATCCAAGAGTAAATTTTTTAAGAAGTGCTCTCAGATTGAGAGAAGCAAAACTCTGGAAACTTTCACTGTTTGGTCATGCTACTATACTTAGAGTACTGGAGAAAAGGGGAAGAAAATGTAATGTCAACGACAGTCTTTCAACAGCCACAGACTAAGCGAGTCCAACCATTGATTTCAATAAAAGTGCAAATTTCATCTTTCCCAACCACGAAGGCTGGCTGTCCAACAATGTCCCAACCGAGGAAGATATATCAGTATTCACAGATGGGTCAAAGATGGAAACTGGAACAGGAGCCTACAGATTGCCCCATACATGCAGTGTGTTCCAAGCTGAAATCTTTGCAATCGAGAAAGCAGCAAAACTAATATACGAGGAAAACATCCCCACCTCGACGATCACATTCTTCGTGGATAGTCGCTCTGCTCTGGAAGCTCTAATGTCAGTAACCACGAAATGAAAGGTGATACAAAGTTGTAGACGCTCGCTGCTATCCATTCGACACCACACTGTCAATCTCTGCTGGATTCTTGAACATAGTATTATTGAAGGGAACGGAAAATCCGATGAAATGGCGCGGCTGGGGTCCACTATGGGTACAAGCTCAGCGGACACATCCATACTGCCACCGATTTTTGAACTATATGGCATTATTGACTCCATAGTAAGCCACGAAACCAATCACAACTGGACAAACAGAAGAGATTGTGCAACATCACGTTCACTATGGCCGGAACTCAAAAGGAAAGAACGGATTACATCCTTTCTCTGGGGAGACTCCAGATTCGAACTCTCACCGGAATCATCCCAGGCCACTGCGCAATAGGAGCCATGCTTCAGAAATGGCGCATCGAGTCCACCGATCACTGCAGGATGTGCGTAGATATTGAGGAGGCTGTGACAATACACCATCTACTGTGCGAATGCTCCACTCTGCAAGAGCGACGATTAGGATCAAGGTTCTTTGCAGACATAGCAGAGCTTAGAAGAATGGATCTGTCCAGCTTTTTGAATTTTGCCTCTAGAACAAAAATGTTAAGATGGCAAAATACTTGAGCTAATAGGAGATATACAGGTTCCCACAACCGGTCGACTCCAGACCAACTGCTGAAGGCAATCACAATGGGCCTACTTGGCCTCCGAGTGGAAGTAGCATATTTCACTGCTATACGCCTTCTAAACCTAACCTAAACTAACCTAACCTTTCTATAATCACCACAAAATGAAAAAGAATCAAAGGAGAGTGGAAGTGGAAAAAAAGAGGGGAAGAAAGAATCAGCTGGATCAGCTGAAGAGTGAGAGTTGTGGGGAACCACCTGGGAGATATATTGCCCTCAGAGAGGGTTGGAAAGTGCAATATCTGTGAGAAGTGAGGCGTGCGACGAGTGAGAAGTAAAAAGAGAGAGAAGGATTGGGATAGAGAGTTGAAAATCGAGGAAATGGAGCGAGAGATAGAGAAGAGAGACGAGACGATGTCTTCAACACTTAGCAAAGAGGTGAAGAAAAAACAGTGAAAAGAAAGAAATTGAAATGGACAAGGAGCGAAAAGAATAGAGATTGCAAGGTAAAGATAGAGAAGGTTGTAAAGAAGGAAAGGAGAAAACGCGGTAAAGAATCGAATGAGCAGAGAGGAGAGGAGAAAGTGTGCAGAAAGAGATAGAAAGAGAAATGGAGAAAAAGTTGGTGCTCAAAATTTAGTTTATTTTAGTCAATATATGATGTGGAATATGAATGACCAAAAAACCGGTTTTCATGGTTTGACAGAATCGTATGAAAAATTTCACGGCCTTTTCAATGATGCAATTCCAAGATTTTCCCACTTTTTGATTATTCTCCTCCTTTCTCTTTTCCACGTCACGTATATAATTGAACTGAATAAATTTTGTGAAATTTAATTATTTTCATTTACAAATTGAAAGACTATGGAAAAAACTATCCCGAATATAGAACAATGGTCCTTCAGACATAGTGGTTTGATTTTATTCAGCCCACCCTCAATTCTAAAAGGTCACGTTTATACATGTATCCGCATTTTGAATAATCTTTCTACGGTATATTAAAATTTAATACTTATCTACACACAATTTTGAAATACTTTTCAAAAAATAAAAACTCATTTGTCGAAAATTTCCTAATTTTTGTTTTCTGATTCCCTTGTTGACTGGTTGAAAAATAGATTGCATTGCTATATTCGTGCACATATATACATGTTTGTATGTAGGTAGGCAGCTATTTCCTTTTATCTCAAGTAATATTCGTTTATATTCTTTCATTGCTCTAGATGCTTTATTGTGTTTGCTTTAGTTATGAACAAAAATAAAAAAAATAAAAAATATTTACAATTTCTCTTCTCTGTGCATATTTTGGTTTTAGTTTTCATTTTGTTTTTATCTTTTAGCTATAAAAGTTTATACAACTGCAATAAATTGCATTTTTTATTGTGTACATATATAACACACTCACATATTTGCACATACGCACACAAACACTCACACATATGTGCTCATGAATAATGATTGCTGAGGTGGTAGTGGTGAAGACAATGGCAGCAGCAGTAGCATATGCAATGTAAAATGTGTGAATTCTATTCTGACATGAGAATGTTGGCAATGAGAGTGCAACAGTAGCAAAAGCAGCAACAGGGACAAAATAACAATAACAAAAAAAAAAAAACACAAAAATCAACAACGGAAAAGGAAACGACAACGGCTACGGCAACGTATTCAAATACGCACGTATGCATTCATGAAAACACCAATACAAACAAATAAATACATTACAGTCTGTTTGTATTATGTGAAAGTATCATTCATATTAAATGATACGTAAACTTTTACGTTTTGCATGAAGTTTTGAAATGACAAATATAATAAAAAAAGCAAAACTTCATTCATTGCCAATTTCTAATAAAATGTGCACATTTGTTTATACGAGATCTTCTCCATACTTGTGTATGTATGTATTTTCCCGCAAATAAAATTGACTACGACAACGGCAAAACAATAACAATTTGTGTTTGTTAACTTTTTTTAGTTTTTTTTTTTAGTTTAGTTTACTTTATGTTAATGCGGTCATGTGCCAACTCTGGTTCCATTAGTCTGATTGATTTCTTCGTTTTAAGTTTATTTGCACTCTTACTTTAGTATTATTAGTTTCTGTTTTTATGAGATTTAATTCAAGCTCTTATATAAGATTTGAATTTAAGTAAATTGTCGCATTCTTCTATTGCGTGGGATTGAGGTTTTATTTATTTTTCCTTTGTAAATTCGTAAATAAATAAAATGTAACACGTTTGGGTTACATTTGATTTCGGCTATTAATGAATTAATGCCAAATAAATTCTTAGCCACATTCACAGCTGGTGTTATTGTAATTACTTACAATACTTGTAGTTAACCATTTAATATGTAGTAAAAATAAAACATAAATACAAAAATAATCACATACAAATGCATCCCAATATGAGAATAATGAAACAACGTGCTTGCCCTAATCTTCTTTGGCATGCATAGAAAAATCAAGTTACGGGTCCTGCAAAAAATGAAGAATGTAGAAACTAGGTGGGCATTATTATTCTGATAACTATTTTGGCCAATTTAATATTTATCTTAGAGCCTTGAGCCTTAGTTTGAAAATGTCTCGTGCCATCTCAGTGTAAGCTCAGCCAAAAATCAAGTCTTTGGTTCATTTTAGACTCTTGAGCAATAACTGAAAGACGCATTGAACAATCTTGATAAAACTTTTGGTTTTTGAATGAGCAAAATTTGTAAAATGCCACGGTTACAAACATAATTTTACAAAAATTTTTCATATTCACTTTGAAGTGCGATTTTTGAAGAAAGTGCCATAGAAGTTGTTACAATTTACAGTAAATTTTCCGAATTGACCGAAAAAATCGATAAAGTTTTTATTTTCTCAAAGTATATCCTTTTGAGAAAATATTTGCCAAATTTCACAGAGATCTGAGCACTAGAACTAAAGTTACAGCTGCCTACAGCGCACTACCTCCGACTACCTAAACATGGAGCCGAAAGTTTAAACGCGATTATCTCGAAATGTTGTTTTTCAAAGAGTTCCGTTGCGGTGAGAAAAGTTTCTCAAAAATTATTACAGAAATCGATTTGAATTTTTACTGGCTAGTTTATAACTGTAATAGCATCTCAGTGAACGAAGGAATTTTTTTTTTGGAAGAAAACTTTTTTTTTCTGGCTACTAAAACCAAATTCTCAGACCCTCGAAAATCAAGAATTTAAAAAAAATCAACACCATTTTTGTAAAAATGTAAATTTGACAAAATCGTTCGTTCGTTGATTCGATACCCACATAGTATCGATTCTTTTACTTACTTGCATCGAATAAAAGTATCGATGCTGCCGAAAATATCGGAAAAAAGTATCGAATATGTACTTATATCGAATACTCGTTTAAAGAGACAAATTAGTTTTTTTTTAAGTGGTTGTCAAAGAAAACATTCAGGACAGAACGGCCCATTGTGATTCAACATGGTTGAGCCTACAGTTTACACTACTCAATACGAGTTTTTCGCCAATAAATCATGGTTGTGAGATATTTCCACTGGAAACACGTGAATCATATAGAAATGACGTTAATTTAATTTAGCAAATCGCTAGAAAATTTATAATAGAAGGAAAACTAATCAACAGATTCAAGTTTGTTAAAAATATTTTATTTTAATGAAAAGGTTTCAATAAATATTATGTTCTGGCCGGAAATATCTTCTAGAACTTCAATATTGTACTGCAATATTGTCATATATTGAAATATTGCAATATGGACTGAAATATTTTGAATAATTCTGCAGTAGCATTTTGAAATATATTATTCATTGCTGTAAAATATTGTAAAATGATCCACAATTTTAAATATTATATAGCAATATTTCAGTTTTTTAAATAAATATTTTCCAAAAGTATCGAGTATCCGATACTGACACTTTTTTCCGATACCAAGTAAAATACTTATGTTATAGCATCGAGTAAAAAAAGTACTTGAATCGAATGAAAAGTATCAAGTTTTTACTTATATTTACTTGTATCGAATCATCACTATTCACTAAGAGCGTGACGATCGGTCGCTGGGATATAGCGCCGATGTTGTTCGGTGAAAGTTTAATTGCAGATTTCATTGGGTAGTTTATAGAGACAGTGCTCGATACATTTTAATTTTATTTTCTTGATTTTGTTAATCTTTTTCAATTAGTTTTGTTGTAAAAAAATCGACTACATATTTATCAAGAATTCCAAAAAAACCCTCACAATCTTTCATGGGTCCCAATAGAGAAGAAAGACTACTACTTAAACCAACTAATCAAACATAAGAATAAAAATACTATTATCTTTATTACTCTTCCCTGTTACTGTATAGTAAATGCCATAGGGTTTTTCTTTTGAGAAAATATTTAAATAAATTTATAAAATCAATGCTGGGGAAAGTAGCATATAGGTTTTTCGGTCAAATGATATAGACATCCTAGTAAGACATCACAGTTCTAAAAATTAAGATTTTTATAATATTATTTAGAACAATGAAACATATCAAATTCATTCATTCCAAATTCTCAATCATCTAAAATCTCGCAGGACTGGGCAATTAAATAAACAAACAATAATTCAACAGCAGATCTCCAAGAAGAAGTCTACAGGACTTCCTGCATTTTATCGGTTCTAAAGATTGCTATAAATACAATGCCCTGTAACAAGTTTTGCCAGAACTCAAAGGCTCCACAGACTTAGCCTTATGATTTCCCCTGGCAACTTTGCCTTTAGTGTTTTCTTAATCATCGCTCTTCGGAAATAATTGCATCAAATCACACTGAAATGTAAATCTTGAGTAAACCACTTCAAAAGTAGCAATGCAACTATTCTACACCTTTCTACATCCGCCTTGCATATGAATAATAAATCTTGGGAATCATAAGAAAGCTTTAAATGTCAGTATAGCTGTTTCTCAATATCAGCTAAAAATATCAGAAAAGTTTTAAGGTAAAAAACTTTTGCCAACACCAAAAAAAAACCAACAAATAGTAGTTCGAAACAGAAAACAAACAATTGGTTCAAAAGTTATGCCATAAATAGGTTTACTAACTTACTTACTTGGTTAAACGCGGCGTGTACGTAACAAAAAAGTAAGTAAAAACGAAATTTAAAATTTTTTTTTGCGTACTGAAATAATATTAAATTAAGTTTTTAAATTAAAAATAACTATTTATAATTAAAATTTGGTTTTTTTTCCAATAATTTATTACCTTCAATAAAAAGAAATCACCACATATGAAGGTAATTGTGTATTTGTATGCTGTATATTCTTTCATTTTCAATTTTATTAATGTGTATACCTGCATCTTTTCATATATAATTGCATGAGAAACCGCACACATGCTGCTTTAATTAAAATAAATTAAGATAAAACTTTAAATGACAAATTGCGAGCGCACACAAAATGTGTACACTCGTAAATATATTTACTTTCACAGAAAAGTGTATACACATACAAAATTCCCTATCTACACTTACATTTATGTATATATGTGAATGTAAGTATATCTAAAAAAGTTCACTTAAAATATTAAAATTTAATTAGAAGTAACATTGCAAGCAAGCAAAAAGTTATTTGTGTTAGAAAAATGTCATCGCATCAAATGTGAAAAAGTTGCCATTAATTACATATACTTATGTATGTGTTTGTATATTTATCTATATATATATGTGTGTGTGTGTGCTTAAAAAATATACCCAATAAACAAACAGAATTGAATTTATATGAAAAATGGTATAATGTTAATCACGAAAGAAATCAAGGAAATTTGAATGAAAATTTTAAATAAAATTTAATTTTTTTTCTTTTTTCTTCATTTAAGACAGAATTAATGAGAAATGTTAAATGGGAGGTTTTTGTGTTTCATGCAAATAAAAACACAAACACGTTATTTTTGCTATTAAATTGTTTGCTGTAAAAAATGATCAGACTCCCAGGTTTCTTGGTATTCAAATATAATCTTTCTGGGAAGTGAATGAAAAGCTTTATACTTGCATGCACATTTTTAAACTGGTTATTGGCTAGTAGGAAGAGAAATGCAGTTGCTAACAGTATTTAGTTGTCTCTACAATGGCGTTAATGAGTGGAGTTGGTAATGAAGACAACGAAGAAACAGCAGAGTATACCCTAAGAATTCCACTGTGAAAGCCTAACACAAATCAAGTTTCGTTACTCTGAAAATATTTTTTTTCAATCACGAATAAAGTGGAGGAAGTTTAATTTCAAGTTAACTACATAGAAATATAGAATTTTTCTATTGCACAAGCAGTTGCTATACAAGACAAGGAAAGGTACAGAGAAATAGTACCAGTAATGTCGTAAAGGTCAAAGAAAATGGAATCAGACAGAGAAGTTAGGTAGGCGAAAGGTCAAGGAAACAGAACAAAGAGACAAGCAAAGCTATAACCACAAAATCACACAATTACCACTTGCTTATTGGTATTCACATCAAAAGAAATTAATTACTATTTTGAAACTCTATTCCACAGAAGTAATTGATTATACAGGGAAAAGGAATTCCTCAGTTTTCAAATTCTTTTTCATTTCTTTTAAGACATCGCTTATTTTAAATTACGAATTAAGACACAGCAATGGAATTGAACATTTTTTTTAATTCTATTACTGTGAAATTGGAAATATTAACTACAAATTATAATTTCCAGGAATGGAATAGACAAAAAAAATTAATTCCAATATGGAAGATCAAAGAGCGTTTTCTTTGACATAGAAAAAGTACAAATTTTAATCGTTCGACACGATCTAACTTTAAAAAAAAGAGGCAACTAAAATGATTCAAGACGCTTTGTCGATCATCGATACAATAATTCATTTATATAATATTTCAATTATACAAAGCAAAAAATTGTACATAAATGAGAGGGTGTGGTGAATATAATGCAAATATATAGTATGAGAGAGAAACAGTAAATCAGATTACATATAAAAATGTATATAATAATTAAGCCGTTAGAATTGTAAATAAATTTCTAGTGGAGCAGGGTCTCTCAATCGGAGACCCAACACAATAAAAGAAGAGGAGAGGAGGAAGGTGCAGAAAATGGCAAAAAGAGTACAATAAAAAGAACAGTGAGTGAAATATTTCGTAAAATAAATTATAAATTTTTGTCTATCCTACTCGCCGCATTGTACGGAGTGATTGCAGCGGCCTGTTATTTCACCGGTTTTGTTTTTATAAAGAGCTCCAATATTGTGTTTTTTTACTTCTGTCAGAAATGTTTTTCCTCTTTATCATTGATCAACAGCACTCGTGAGAGAGATAATCATCGACTATCAATAAACCGGTCGATGATTGACTCCCTCATTAATACTTTTCTCAACTGTTCTATGTTCCCTTAATGAGACCGTATTTATCTATGCAAGCAATGAGGTCACGCAATGGTTAACGCAAGAACTTATGCATGCCTGCATTCAGAGCCCAGTAAGCACGAATTCTGGAGGCAGCTTATTCAAAACCTGCACCACAAACTTAATGGTAACGAATTTACCATAAGGCCTGGGAGGGTGGCAACTGTGACATTAGCCGGAAAGCCGTTTGAGTCATATTTCATTTCGCCTAGAAAAGTAACTTAATGCCACAGCTGTCAGCCAAATGCTCATATAATCCCGATCGTATCGTACAGTATTCTATTACGTTAAGTCCTTGGTAGGCTCACCCCTTGCCACCCATGACAGACATGAAAAATTTGTTCTCAACTTCGCTTTCAACAGCTGCTAGGACTCACATAGTTAAACTCCAATGTAGAGAGCACATAATCAAAGGACGATGACTACTCATCATGTAACATATCTTCGACGGTCCTTGAAACATATCATTCACCACTGTGGGGTATTTTACTTGCCCCTTATAACAGGCATGTAATGCCTGTTTGGCCTGTTTGCGCAGTTCGGCAACAGTAAATTCATTGCTTCTTATAACGTAAACTAATGTAGCCTTATTCCATCCATTGTGAAACCAATATGGCAGTAAATCTTTATATAAGGAGTGAAATCTTAACATATATAAAATTCAATAACTTTTAAACGGTTAATCTTGGAGTTTTGATATTTTTTTTTATATAATTGATTATATTTTATAAATTACAGAAAAATATAACTTTTATAGTTCTAAACACTATTTATGAACTCGTGGACCTTTTTTGGTAAGCCTTCCATTACAGATTTGATAGTTGTTTCAGACACCTTTTTGGAACAGTTTGCCCATCTCCTTTTAAAATCTTCGATATTTTGGGACACCTTTAAGTTTCTTTTCACAAAAGCCCAATATCTCTCCACTGGTCTTAGCTCCAGACAATTTGGAGGATTGGCCTCTCTCGGTACAAAAACTAAGTTATTGCTTTGGTAATGATGCCAAATCGGGCCAAAAATATGTAGACACATTGTGCTCTCTTATGAAAGGAAGAAGTTTTTTTTTCAAACATTCTTTGATGTAAATTTCGGTATTTATAGAGCCCACTGTAGCAAATGACTTGCTTCTTTTGCCGCAACTGCATATAGCTTGCCATACCAGGAAATTTTTTTAGGAAATTTCGTCTGCTTTGGATTCTAAATTGTTCTTCGACATTTCCTGGAGCATCAGCAACATCAAAATTTTGACCCGGAAGCTGCGTAAAATCTGCCAGTACATTTCGTCCATTATACAACATGAATATTTTTGTATAAAATTCGATTTTAATTTCCGAGCCCTACTTTTGGCGTCTAAATTTTTTGCAGCATTCCTGTCTGGAACTTTTTGGACTTTGTATGTTTTAAAACCTGCATTGGCTTTAACTTTTTGTACCAAATAGTCAGAGTTAGAGCACTGGGCTAACCGTGCACCTTTTATACCAGATGTGTTTGGAGATCTTTTCAATATGCTTTCTATTTTCTTGGCTTTCCCAATATCATGTGGTCCTTGTTTTCTTCCCGAACCAGGTTTCCTATCGATGGTCAAATTCTCCTGAAACTGTTTAATAACATTCAATTCTTTGGCCATTTTTTTGTGGGACCAATTTGGATTTTTTCGAAAATTTTTAATAATTTTAAGACGTACTTCTTTTTCTTCACTCATTTTGATCAAACTCCCAATAAATCAACATGTTTGTCATTAAAAATAACAACTGACATATTTTTCAAAGATAACTAGATCAAAGAAATTTTTAAATTTTACACCCAAAAAAAAATATTAGGTAAAACGTGTTTTAAGATTTCTTCAATCTCACTCCTTATATAATCGTAGAGTTATGTATTTATGACATCGTGTAACTTCTGAACGACTGGACCGATTGAAGTCATATTTCCAGAATATATTTTCTTGTGCGGGAGGATGAAACATTGCTATTCATAATGACTTTTAGGAAAGTGGGCGTGGCACCTCCCATACAATCTTAATATTTTTTTGGGTATATCTCAAGAATCATTTATAGCACAGTACAGAAATTTGGTACAATAACGAGAATTAACAATGCCATGTTACAACAAAAATATGGGTGGGTTTACAAAGAGGTGTGACACCTTCCATATACCCTGAATATTCATTGCGGGATATCTTAGTATGGAAGTATTATTTGTCAATACAGGATTTAAAAAATTCCTCCAGTTTGTTGGACTAGTGGGTGTTGCATCATGCTCTACTTCTATTTTCTACTACTATTTTAATTTATTTTTTCCAACGTTTTCTTCTTATATTCGAAATTTTTTACTACTTTATCTACTTATAATTTTTACCACTTTTTAACTACATTTTTCTACAATTTATTGTTATTTTCGACTACTTTTTCACTGTTTTTTCTGCTTCTATTTATTATTATTAATATTTTTTACTATTATTTCTACTAATTTATGAAATATCTCAAGAACCTGCCTATCTATATCAAAATCCGATAGGTGCGGTGTAATAAATTCTATTTCTATAATAAATAGCAAATGGCTCCATATTTTTAAATAGTTTTTGGAATCAGATATATTTTCTACAACGGTCTTTGCCAATGCCAATTTTGATGTCTTATTTTTAAATCTAGAATATTTTCCAAATTCAATGTACGTCCTTTAAGCTTGAATTGTCATTACCAATGTTCAATTTTAAATACCAAGAAACTTCATCTCTTCACTGAAATAAACTTCAATTTTTCCGCTTCTCTGTAGAAAGGGCAGAACAGCGTCTACCGGGTCAGTTAGTAGTTTATAAATCTTCAGCTACAATTAATTTTCTCCCTGGGACAAGAATGTATGGAGATGTAAGTATTCAACCATACAAAAGAATTGACATTTTTAATTTTTGTCCGTTAAAACTCATCAATAAAAATCATTGGAATTATTCCTGATAAATTAAATATTCTCATTTTTGTTTTTCTTCATCTCTTTGTTTTTGTTTCTTTTTTTTTTTTGTGCGCTGAATTTTAATTAATGGAATTATATTTTAAAATAATAAATATTAAGCCATTAATTATTTTACTAAATGATTTCAACGGAATTTCATATGTGTATAGTACAAATATAAAGATAAACAATGAAGCGAGGGCAGAGTGCAACGAAAAAATAAATAAATTTTTGTTATTTTTGCTGTGGTTGAATTTTTATTTCACACATTCGATTTATTTTTAATTAGATTTTTTAATTGAATCAAATTTGATTTCTAGGAATTTTTTAATAAGGATGTATGAAATATGAAATTGTCAGCCACTAATTACAAATTTTAGCAAAGTTTTTAATTGCATTCAATCAATCAATCACTGTGGCTTGGTTAGTTTCATAGCTTTTGTGTTCGCGGAAAAAATTAAATTGTGATTAATTTTTACACTAAATTCATGTAAACAGATATGCATATGCATGTTTAATTTTATGCATTTGGGCTTGTGGCCTAAGTGAAAATCGAATTAGTGGAGAACTTAGTAAAAAGAAAGACAAAAAAGTAGATGGAGGAGGTACAATCTCAAAAATGTAATAAACTTTTTGGAAGGGCATGCATGAGGAATTTATTAATTACTTTATTTATGTATGTATGTGTATTTTAAATTCTCTGAAGTCACTCAAAGAAATTGGACTCAATTTCATATTTGAATTATGTCGTACCAACCTCAACACATTTGCGGCAGAAATATTTTACATATGCGAAACTCGTGAAATTTAAATCCTTTAAATATAGATTAATATAGTTACATTCAAAAAGTTTTTATTTTTACAGAAAACAAGGGTTATTTAATTTAAGTGTATAGAGTATGCAACTTAAAATATTGAGAAACTACACCATATTTACCGAAGTGTGACATATGGGACTACTACGGTAGGAGATCAAAGTTCAACTTTATGAAACCAGAAATGAACACAGAGGCATTACGATTAAATAATCTATATTTATGGCGTTGATATGAGCTACTACTCTGATAAGTTTTATCCAGCCCTACGATTTATGCTACAAAACCTATGAATAATTAAATATTTTCCATATCTACACTTGAGGAAAAAAATAAGAAAACTACATAAAATATGTAATAAAACAGTTATAGGATGATAAAATGTATGCTGCCCTCAGATTTAGTAATTCTCAGCTACTGGTAGGAAGAACTCTATATAAGTTAGTTTATATTTTGAAGTGGCTACCGTGCTGACCAGTTCCTTCTGCACTTCCTGCCCTCCCTAAGAGAAACTCGAATTATGTTAAATGTGTTTGGTATTGATATGTTAGGAGATGATGATGCTCTTTAACACTTCAAGATCTATTTAGGAGTACTCCTATGTAGTACTTGTAAGATTTTATAAATGAATTGTAGTATAGTAAACCTATGATTGCTAAAGAGCAACTTTGTTGTGTGATTGGCAGCAATTTTGTGGAGTTTGTTGGTGAATGAAACATGAAAAAACGATTGCTTAATCTAAAAGGAGACAGCGTTTTCCAAAAAAAAAGGAGCAAAATAATTGAAAATAAAATATTTAATTTCATAAATAAGTTTTAATTTTTGGGGGTATTGTATTGTATTGTATTATAGAGGTTTCTGTCGTTGTACCGCGACCTATAAGATCTATTGTACGTCCCTCTTTTCTATCTAGTCTAATCTGCCTAGAGTACCTCATCCAGTCCAGTCTCCCTCAAGAATTTGAGTAATGCGCCCGGATCTATGGATGCTAGTTCGGTACTGGGCACTTGGTGCATGAACAGACATTTCCTTCTTTTGTGGATCAGTGCTCCACATTGAGCTAAAATATGTTCTGATGATTCGTCTTCCTCATTACAAAACCTACAAATTGAACTTTGCTCAACCCCTGTTTTTGTTGAGACCAATGCAGAATGCGTATCTACTCTTATTATAATTACCTAAAAGCGCTTTGGATTGCCTCAGTCCCGTAAGATCGGTAAAGAGTTCTTGCCTCTTGTTCCTCTCTTCTTGCCTGAGTAATTCCCTGATTACGCTATCTCCTATACCACAGAAGGGTTCAGATCCCACGAAAGTGGTTGCTGCCCCCTTTCTTGCAAGCTCGTCTGCCTCCTCATTACCCTCAATTCCTGTGTGTCCAGGGACCCAACATAGAGCGACTTTGTTGTTATTGCCCAGTTGATTGAGCTTGCTCAAACAGTCCCACACCAACTTAAAGGTGATCTCTCGGCTGTCCGACATGATAGCGATATCTTGCCGTTTGTACTTTCTATCCAGGTTGAATTGCACACATATGCTAATTGCATGAATTTCAGCTTGGAAGATGCTAGGATACTTCCCCATCGGCTCAGAGTGTTTGATTCTTGGCCTAAATATTTTTGGTAGTATAAATTTTCAAACTTTTTCCTATATTCAAAAAGAGATATATAACATTTTACTCTATACTTTTACGACTATCATTCCTCCAACTAATCTTCTATGCGTTTTTCTCTGCCTTCTATCTTAACCCCCTCCATGCTTTACTCCAAATGTTTTCCTTTCCTCTTTCCAAGTTCTTTTTTTAATCTCTATCCTTTTACCTTTTTTTCTAATCAAACCTTCAGTCTTTTTTTCACAGTGCATTTTTCTGTTTTCACGCTGTCCTGTGCTAAGACCACGCTTATTCCTTTTGTATTTTACTTGTTCATTTTCCATGTCATTTTCACTTTTTTTTATAGGCCTAGCTCGTTTTCCTGGTTATATTGGTTCTGTCATATTTTTTTTCTTGCAGTGTTACCCCTTTAACTTTTCTTCGCTCTGATATCTTTCTATTATTTATTTCCTCTACTATTTCTAGAGGTTCCTTTTTCCTATCCCTTTCCTTTCACTGTTAAGTTCTTCTGTTTATTTTACACGGTATTCCCAACCAATCTCTGGGGCTTTTCCTATTTCGCTACCCTGTCATTTCATTTATTTGTAATTTTTAATGAAAAGTCTAAGTTTTAAACCCTTTTTTCCTCTACTATAATTTTTTTTTACAACTTGTTCTTTCCTATTTCTTTTTGTTTTTCCAGACTTTTCTATCTCTCGCCAAACTATTTTTCCAGCTGATTTCTAAGGCCTTCCCTAGGCTCCCCATCCTTCCTTTACCCTATCTTCATTCTCCCATCCCTTTTTCATATTCCCTATCTTTTACCTGCTTCCCATGGTTCTTTATCTTATTTTTTACTTTTCCGCTTTTCCTTTCTCCTCCTACTTTCCCTTGTAAAAAACTTGCAAATGAAATATTAACTTTGAAAGATAAATGTGAAACTGCACATGGGCTAATCTTTCAATAATTTTAAAATTTTAGTATGAAGTTTTCTCCTTTTCCATTATTTTCTTGCCTACTACTTTTCTTTACTACTTTCCAACATTCCTACTCCCTTACCACGTTCATTTTTTCTGTCCGGAGTCTCCTTCTCTTGCTCTTTTTACAATTACTCTATGCCATTTTCGAGTTATCTTTCATACTGCTCTTCTTCGTTTCCTTCACTTTCTTGTTTTCTATTATTTACCTTTATCAAATACAAACTAAATGTAACCAATTTTCAAACACGTAAGAAACTTTATAGAAGTTTTCATTTAAACCTAAATAGTTTTCCCTGATAAAAACAATTGGTTAATATAATTTATTGTCAGAGAAATATGTTTAACTTTGCACAATATATTACAAAATCTCGAATAAATAAGAAATCAAACTAAGAGTCAACCAAAAACGAACAAGCAGAAAACAAAACCAACAAAAAGCGCTTAAACATATTTGGCTTCATACATGTAGCAACAATTTACTGTCATTGTGTAGTATGCTATTATGAAAACGTTTAAGCTTTTATAAACATCCATCTTTAATTTATTAAAGCTTCCAAAACAATAACACCAATAAATTCTCCACCACAATAGCTTATTAAAAACTTTATGTAGAAATTAAAACTTTTTGAAAGCAATTTTATCTGGTTTAGTATTTTAAAAGTAGACCGCAAAAAAATTCTATGATTTTTATGATGTTTGCCAGAAACTAAAAAAAAAAACAAAGCTAAACAAAAAAGACACAAAAAACTTTTATTCCTTGAAATAAAGTAAATTCTTTTCTATGGTTTTTTATTTTCCAATAAATTCTACTATTATTAATTTCAGATTTTAGACACGCAAAACATTTGGCATTTAGCCAAAACTTTTATATGTTTTTTAAATATTTTTCTCGATTTTTTTCGGGAAGTTTATAAAAGGTTATTTTGCATATTTCTAGTTTTTTTTTGTTTGTTTTGGAGTGCCAGAGTTCGAAGTGGCAAATAAGTAGAGAAAGAAAAACTTTTTTCAAGGCAAAGTGTGTTTTTGAAAATGGCTTTCGAAGTTTTCTGATCATCATCATCACGATTTGCTATAGTTGAAAATTGATAGCAAATTCTTCTTTGTTTGTTTTATATATTTTTTCATTTATTATATTGCATTGAATGAATTATATTTGTTTATAAAACATGCATAAATATTCGCGAAAGATGTTGTTTATTTTTGTTTTCCTTTCATTTTTTAATTTGATTGAGAAGGTCGATTAGCGACAAAAGGCAGACAAATTTAAAAATTATTGATATAACTTGTACTTTTTATAGCGCAGCATGAATGTCAAACGATAAAAGTGAAATGAGAAGAGAAAATTGATTTATTGCTGTAACTAGCTAAAGTCAATTATGGATGTTATAATATAGTCTTAGCCATAAATATACCTCAGAAATTATTACATCTAAGAAACCAGATTCTTGAATGTCAACAAATTTTTCGCAAACTACAGCTGACCCAGTTCAAGAAAAAATAAATGGAAAAATACGCAAGATTTTCTTTAAAATAAAAAAAAAATTATTGTTGCGTGCTGAAATGTCAGATTGAAGAGGAGTTATGATCATATGTTCTGAAACCTGTTCAAAATGGATTAAAGTGAAACCCGATTTTTCGTGCTGTACCTTGCACACCGTTTGGCGCTACAGTCCGTTTTGGGAAGCTCCCGTTTCACCCTTTATCAAAGGCTCATCCATTTGATTACGCTATTTAAAAAAATTTCCCTCTCTTCATTTAACAAGATCTTTGAATCTAAAAAAATTTCTTGCTATTTCTTGTTCCTTTTAAACCTTCCTTTTGCTAACTATTCTCTTCTTTCTGTCGTCATTTGTTTTTTTCTCAATATTTTGCTTTGAGAGGGTGTTCGGAGCAGCAGACATAAATGGAAGACATAAATGGAAAACATAAAATTGAAATTACTATAAAATGTATCATGGCAACTCTATACTATGTATAGAGCCGTTGCTCATTGTTTTTGTTTAACAGATCTAAAAAGCTTTCTCATAGCTGTTCTATTTGAGTTTCATTTTTCATTTTTCTACTTCTATCTTGGCTACAGTGGGAGCAAGTCATCAGATTAATAAAGTTTAATATTTTCAAAAAAATCGATTTTTATTTCGTTGGAAACTACTGGTGGCAAAAACCACGTGCCATCGACAAATCCAGAGGGGTTACTTTACTAAACGTGGAAGATTTGAAAAATGTGGTTATTTAGGTCAAATAATGGAATAAATTAAAATATTGTTGGACAGACCTTTCTCTTTGGTCGATGTCTGGCACACGTCCAATCTCCTTTAGTCCTTTCCCTCTCTATAATCCTTGCACTTTCCTTAAATTAATTTTCCTCTCAGTTTATTTTATTCATTTCTCTTGTTCCCCTTTTTCTTACCCTATTATTTGTCCGGTCTCGTTATCACTTTTCTTTTCTCTGTTTTTACTTTCTTTCTATTTTTCATTCCTTTATGTCTTTTACAGATTTATTTGCGTCAGGAACAGAAAGTAATTATTATTTTCCAATTATCAACTCAAAAAGTCATCCACGAAAAATAGCCGTAGGGGATCTTCAAATGTACGATTGTGATCCTCACGGACTAAATTTCACTAATATTGTATGACTTTTAAATTCATGACTTTTATCGTAACAGGCTAAATAAAACGGTAAATTGTTGACTTTTATGATATTTGACAAGATATAATAGTTATATTTGACTTATATTTTGTCGGGCAAAAAAAAAACAGTTATTTTATGACTTTTATTTTGTTGGCCAAAACGAACCGTTAATTTATTACTTTTATTTTTTTGGACAAAAATAAATAACTAATTAACGAAACGCCGAAAATACATGGAACTATATATTTTTGAAAAGTACTTGTTGAGACCTTTTCAAGGGTATACAATACATAGGAATCCGTTTCATTCCATTTTATGACCTTTGTCCATCGAACTTGAATACAAAATTGAAAATTGGCAAGAACTTCGAATCTAGTCATCGGCCATACTAAGTACAATACATTTTCGAAAAGTAAACGAAGAGACCTTTCTAATGGTCTCAGAATTTTTTGGAGCCCTTTACTTTAATATTTCATACCCCAAAGCCTTCTATTTTTATATCTACTTTGGTCATTGCAGCAGTTCTTTTTTTACCTATAATATGCGGGTGGATGAGCTGAATCGAATGGCATCATTCTTTTTTTTTAATTGTTCAAGCCGTTCGCTTGCAAATAGGCTTGACCATTTATTTTTGGCCAACAAAATAAAAGTCATAACATAACTGTTTTTTTTTAAGTCAAATATAACTATTATTTCTTGTCAAATATCATAAAAGTCAACAATTTACCGTTTTATTAAAGCCTAAGCATTACGATAAAAGTCACAAAATAACTTTAAATATTTGACTTTTACTATAAAACCCATAACCGTTAGGGTCCCTGATTTGCGTATCATTTTCCACTGCATTTTCTACTTATTCCTTTTTTCTGACACTTTTCTCTTGTCCCCTTCCCAACCTTTTTCTCCCATCTTTTCGCCTTCTTTTCTCCATCCCCTTTACGCCATTTTACACATTTTACTTTGTTTTCTCCCATCCCATGTTTTCACTTTCTCCCATCCCATTTGCTTTTTATTTCCAATTCTCTGTCAGTCTTTTCCCCTGCCTCTTAGTTCCGTTTTTTTTCCTCACTGCTTTTCCTGCCCCTCTTCCCCGTCTGTTTTTCCTTATATCTTTCAGCACAATTCTTTCATTCCATATCCATTTCCTCTGCCACGTTGCACTGGCTCTTTTCCATTCCTTTCATTGTTTCATTTGCGATCCTTAATATTTTCACCTGTCTTTCCTTACAAAGCTTCATTGTCTTGCCCCTTTCCTCTGCCCCATTTCTCTTGCTCTTCTTCTATTACTTTTCCCGATCTCATTGATCGCTCCTCTCATTTCCAATGCAACTTTCTGAAGTCTCTTCCTCTACCATTTTCTCCTCTTATCCTTTCCCTTTCCTACCCCGTTCTTTTTCCTGTCACTTTTTATTTTCTGTCTCTCTACCTTCACTATATTTTTCCCTGTCCCCTGTCACTTATCCCTCTTCCTATTTCAGCGTTCCTTCCCCCATAGTTTTCCGCCCCATTTTCCTTTTCTATGTCACATTCTCCACTATTCTTCACCACTGTTCTTCTTCGTTGTTGCTTTTTTCTGCCCTTTTCTGAACTTTTTCATGTTAAGAAGGTTTTTTTTCTTGCTTTTCTACAACTTATTGCCCAAATTATAGTCTCTTACCGTTTACCAAGTTCCTTTCCCTTGTGTCTCTCTGATTCCTTTCCTCTGCCTAGAGTGTAGAGTTCCTTGTTCCTTTGCTTTCTCCCTGTCACACGACCTGTTTTCACATTTTATACTATTATTTTTTATAGTTTTCCACAGTCCTTTTCTAACACTCATTTCACCTTCGCTAATGTTCTGGATTATTTAACTTTACCGAAGAAAATTTTAAACATATTTGAAGCAGATTCCGATAGAATACATAAGATTAATGCTTTAGTTACCAACTAACTAACAAAATTATCATGACATATCTCTTCTAGTAAATATTTTCTGATACAGTTCTATTGTAACCTTTTATCATTAATGATTCACTATCAGTAATATATACAGTACCATGCCTGTAGAAAGACACTCATAGAACTACATTCTAATCTCGAAAACTCGTATGCCCGTTCCATTATTCGTTCTGCATTCATCTGTGTAAATCTTATTGGTTCTAGGTATTACAAATCCTGTCAATGGAATCCACTGATTATACTGTACTCACATATGCTAAAAAGACACATGCTTTCTATGGATTTTATAAAAATAACTAAGTTAAGCTAAATATAAATCTCAAAGTATCAAAAATTTATGAAAATTTGCATGTATTTATTTATGCATGAGACATACACCCTTAACTGACTTTATAAATGTATACAACTTTATAGAGCCAAAAGTAAAATTTACAAAAAACGAAAAGAGAAAAAAAATACAGCTATGCAAAAATTATTTCAACTTCAATACATGGACAAACGAATGAACGAGCGACACTTTCGCCCCAAATTGTTCACACACCATACACAATTAAAAACAGAAACCGCAAAATAAACAAAAAATGAAAAAATAAAAAAAAAATAAAATAAAATATGCGTGTATGAGTGTTTGTGTGTGTGTGTGAGCATTTATGTTTTTCCCACTGCTGCCTTTACAGTTCGTTTGTTTATTACCACCAAACACACACTCACGTGCACTGTTAAATCCCAAGGCTAAGCAAACATGCATATACAAATATACAGATATGCATATGTATGTGTGTAAATATATGTAGATATATTCGTATTCGTTTGTTTGTTTGCTTGTGTGTATGTGCATATATGCGTAAAAAATAAATATAGAAAAAAAAAATATTGTACATACAAAAAATGAAGCATAACCCGAAATGGAAAAAATCAGCATTAAAAAAGCAAACATTGCAAACAACTGACAACTGTTGTATGTCTCTCTGTGTGACAAACATAACCTGCGCAAGTATAAATCCATACAAAAGGACATGGTGAAAATGCACATACAGGCGTACAAAGACTGAAGGACTGGAATCCTGAGGCACACACACACACAAAGAATAACCATACGCACAGACATACGAAAATATAAAAAAATAGAATTTGGTATTGAAAAATACTTACCAGCAAATGATTTTCCTGGATGTGTTTAACTTTTTGAAATTTTTTTTTTTTATTTTTTAGCAGAGTTTTCTTCTACTGCTGCTGACTTTTATGGTATCCTTCACTGCTGAATTTTCGTTTCTTTATTTTGTTGCGGTTGTATTTTATTTTAAGATATTTTCTGGTTGTTGGTTTTTTTACATTCTAAGTAACTTCGAAAACTGTTGCTTTCCACACCAATTGATATATGTATGTATTTCCGAAGCTGTGGTTGTTGTAGTTATTCTCGATGATTTTATTGTTGATACAATTAACAAGTACAACATTTACGTTGTTTCGAGTTTATGCTGTTGACTTTTTTATTTGTTTTGCTTTCTGTTTTATTGTTGATTTTTATGATTTCAATTTTTAATTAATGCCACATATAATTTTAACTTTTTATCAATAATTAAATAAGTGCATTATTTATTAATATTTTAATTTAAAATTTTTTTATTGATTTGAGAATAAATATTGGATGACAAAAATTTTAAAGCGTAAAAGATTATAACTACGCTGTATTTATTATAAACATTCAAATTTTAAGTATAACAATTATTTAGTTTTATTAATACAATTATTGTTAGTTTTTTTTTTAAATATTTTTGATTTTTTTTTTTTTATATGCTGGTGCTAAATATTTATTTATATTGTTTTGTTTTAATTTTTTTAGGCTTAAATTTTATGAATACATTTTAAGATATGTGTCAATTTTGAACTCGATACACGTTGAGCGATCTGCAGAAAAACTAAACCAATAATTACTTATTTCTTTAAACAAATTGCCATGCTTTTTATTATTTTTAACATTTATTCTATTAAAAAATAAAGCAATTTTTTTTTGTTTATTTTAATTTTTCACTATTTTTCTAAGCATTTTCATTATTTTCCAATTTATTTTGTTTGCTTTGCTTTGTGCATATAATTTTAATCATTTCAAAATTTTCATATCCGTTTCCGTTTACATTTATACACTATTTTCTCACACACACTTTCTCACACTTATTTGCTTTTATTACTTTTCTTTGTTTGTGTGTGTTAGAGAGCACCGTCGGTAATGATGATAAGCACGGCACGAGATTGTATTCGAAATGAACACAACACGACGACTGCTTTTCCGCAACTATTCAGCGTGTGCAAACGCATTAGTTACTAGCAGCAACAGAAAACGACAGCAGAAGCAGTTTGGAAAGCAATGATAGCAGCAGCATCGCAGCACACATTTTTGTCCTTCACACATTCGCCTAAAACAACAACAATAGCAGGAATAAAAACAAAACCAACACCAAACAAATTCTATCCACACTCATTCTCACTCTCTCTCTCTCTCTCTCTCACCCTTTCCTACCGCTTTCATTCTCCCTGAAACTTCATCAAGCCAAACCAAGCTCATTATCATCGCCATCATCATCTCTTATTGTTCCCGTGACTGATACATACATATAAGAATTTGCAACAAACTCACAAATGTTCACTCGCGTTCACACACACACACACACAAACACAGTGACTAAGACAACAACTGAGAGAATGAGTATGAAAGAGCGTGCGTTTGAGTGTGAAAGACAGAGAGTGACTGACGCACACTCACAAAATGTATGGAAACTTTTATGCAATTTCACACTTGCTGACTTTTCTAGCTTGGCATTTTCTTCTTTTTACTTCATTTTTAAATTTATTATTTTGTTCCTGTTGTTGTTGCTGTTGCCTTTTTTATTGTATTGCATTGCTGTTGTTTTTTTTTTCTCTTATCTTGATTTTTTTTTTAAATTGTGGCAGCGAAATATGTAGAAGAAAAGATGAAGAAGAAAGAAAAAAGCTGTAAAAGTAAAACAGGAACAATAATCTTAAGAAGCATTGCATTAAAGTACAAGGGCACTGATGACGAATACAAAGACAACAACCACAATGACAAAAACGACAAAGTAACCGGAAGCTATATAGTTTTACACAAACACAATCTTACACACGCACACTAACTGGTAATAAAGCATGCACACGTGCATACGCATGTGCATGCATAGTAAAATGATATTAAAAAATATATATATAGTTAAATTTCACTATGGTTCTATATATCGTGAATTTATGGACGCAATCCTAAACAAAAAACATTTCTGCTTCATCGTTGTAGAATGAGTTTTTTATATTCCGACTTATTTATATTTAATCTTTGACACCGTGCGGCGGAAACAAATTAAATTGATTGATTTTTACATAAGAAATTTTTTTCTTAATTATGAATACTTGATACTCCTCGATTGTTTTAGAACAAACACACAAAATATTCTGTGAGGCTATTTTTTTTTTTGTTTTGCTTTGCCTAACAAGTTGGGCAAGTTGTTTAGTTAGTGATTTTCGGACAGACGTGGTATATTCTTTAAACGAAGGGGTATACAGTATATCGCCTTGATTAGAAAAAAAAACGTTGTTCATGTTTGAGGTCTCAAATTTTGGGGGCACCCTATCTCTATCTGGGTACGCCCATGATTTTATAAAGGATATTTCAACAAGAGTTGCAGGGTTGAAAACTTTACTAACTTTAACAACTGCCGTCGTATAAACATCAGATTTGGCAAGCATGCTCTATAACAGTGGGAAATTTAACATGGAGCGCTGCACGATGAAAGAAAGAATCCAAATGATTCAAATTTATTTCAAAAATCTAAAATTATTGCAGTCACAACGCATAAAATACAGCAGATTTCTCGATATCAGACCCCAATTGAAGGGAATGTAATGAATATATTATAGAGATTCAAGTCGACTGTGCCAGCACAAGATGTGAAGCCATCAGCCCATGAGCGTCCAGCACGGTCTACAGAAAATATTGCTTCTGTCAGTGAAATTGTCACGGAGAGTCCAAGAACAGCGTTCACAGCAATTGCATCTTCCTACGGTTATGATGAACGACTTTTTCTTTCCAGAATTGATTCATATTTACACGGAAGACTAGACGTCTTTTTACAGGATGGAGCAACGAACCATACTTCAATGGAATCAGTTGACTTATTGCATACCAAATTTCCAGGCCATGTAATTTCATGTTTTGGCAACACTAATTGGCCACTAGATTATGCAATTTGAAGCATTTTGGATTTTTTCTTTTGGGTTTTATGCCAACGATCCTTAAACGATTCGAAACCTAAATGTCAAAAAGTCGTTAAAAATTTTGTAAAAAGGGGCGCTACAGTCAAAAGGGAGCAAAAATTGCTTTTGTACCTGGCTCAGGAACGGCTCAGAGACAAGGTGCCATATGGCACGGCTTGGCATTACTGGGTTCATAGTTTGCCAAATCATTGCTCTTTCAATACCTTTCCATGTTACTGAGTTTCTTTTTAATAGTACATTCTAATATTCCTTTCAATTGTTCTTATCTTTCAGACCTTGCCTTCCCTTCTTTCCCTGTTTTATTCTTCTTATGTTTTGTGTTTCCCTAATCCACATTTACTTCTCATTTTTTACCATTTCCTATCTCCTCATCCTTTTTCAGCATATTTTTCCCCTTAGTGTTTCACTTAGCTTCTTCAGATCCGTTTTTACAATCCATTTTTTCTGTCTCTTTCTCAAGTGCCCATACTTAGATCTTTCCTATTTAGTTATTTTTCTTTGTCTTTCCCTGATCGACTTTTGCTTTGTTTAATATTCTTATTTCTATATTTTTGTACTTTGAGCAATCCTCCCCGCATTTATTTCTCCACTCACTGCATGGCTTTTTCTTCGGGTTTTACTTCTATCTTTGTTTCTCTTGTCGCTTCGCCTATTCGTTTTCGCATCTCATACCATTCTCATTGTACGCTCGATCATTTTCTAATGGGAATCTGTGCATTAACCTTCCCCCCTTTCCCTGAACTCATAACTCTCACTCTTAGTTCTTTTTATTTATTTTCTAGCTTCTCCATTTTCTTCCCTTTCTCCTTTTGAACCACTTCCTTTTCTCTCTTTCTTTCCTTTGATCTGTTGTTCTTACCCCCCATATTTCTTTTTCCATTTCTCATTAAATTTTTACTACAGTTTTTTCTCTACCTTTTCAACATGTCATCTGGCACATCCCTGCATTCCTAACAATTTTCTCTGTTCCCTCTTCTTTTCCTCTCATCATTTCCCTCTTCCTTTCCCCTTTCAACAATCTCGTCGTGCAAGAAACATGTCTTCACTTTGGAAATAAAATCTTGTATACTAAAAAAATTCAAGTCGTGTTAAATGCAATTCAAATTGAACGAGCTTAATTAGTAGCCTCGTTAGCTACAGATATCACAAAAAACTTCCTCGAAGACAAAAATATTTGTTCTAAATGTTTTTCAGAAGACCTGCTGTTAAGTAAGGAATCATTAAGGAATGATTAAGGACTTAAAATGAAAAGTTTTGAGTCCTTGAAGAAGTGCTCTTTAAATCTCGACGGTTTATTTTCACTTCTGTTGTAACAAAGTTGAAATAAAATAGAAAATGCACTCACTTTTTCAACTTAGATCTCAAGAAGTAAGATAAAATTTTTTATTTATTTCTCCTATATTTCATATATAAAAATTTTCAAAGAAGAATTTTATTCCACTATGTATTTCATAGATATTAATTCCTAATTGTCAAAGTGTTTATGTTCGCTAAAGCAAACCTAGTTTAGACACTAAAAAAAAAAAAAACAGTGCAATGCAAAATTGATATTTTTATAATGTTATTTTCAATGTAAAAACAAAAATTTTGGTTTTACGGCAAAAAATATCAGATTGATATTTTTTGTGTTGAATTTACATTAAAACTATCATATTGATAATAATTCGTTTTACATTGTCATGTCAAATTATAATGTTAAAATAACATTAAAAATGTTCTCATTACTTAATACATTTTTCATGTAAAATTTAACATTTAAATTTTAAACAGGCTAGTATAGCATTGAAAATTAAGACTGGGAATATTTTTTGCATAAGTATAACATAAAAAAATTTAAACTGGCAACACTTTTTAATTGTGAAATAGTTTTGCATTTTGTCGGTGATAGTGGCTGTAATGGAGCACAATAATAAAATAAAACTGTAAAAAAGTAAAATTGTGAAATAATTTTGCGTTTCCTCACATTAATTATTTGTGCACAATTATAATATAAAATAAAATTGTTTAAAAAGTAGTAAAAGTGAATAAAATATTGATAGTAAAAATAATGAACTTATTTTATTAATTGGTATTAATTTCTTCTTGGCCATTTTGTTCTGCATTGTTTAAATATTTTATTACTTATTATTATTACTGAAATGAAATTACATAAAAACATATTTATTGTGTTTTATTTGCCATTTTAAATTTTCAGGGTACGGAGAACATTTGCTTTGATTCGTTCGTTTACGATTGGTTCCGCCACGAATTTTATTTTTAATTTGCTCACGAATTATATTTTTTTGTTTCGCGAATTTATTTTTTTTTGGTTCGTGATCGGAACTTAAGATCCAAAAATATGATTCGTTCGCGATTAAATCCAAAAATTCGAGAACTAAAACTTGGACTAGTTTGTTTGGCCACAATGCGCTTCCAGAATCCTCATCTGATTTTAACCAAATTACGTAGGCACATCCGAGAAGTACAGGAAAAATGTAGGCGGGATTGAAAAAAGGGGTGTGGCAGAAATTTATATTTCTACAATCATATTATCCAAATTTTCTGCTACCTTTCTAATACTGTTTTCCATTACTGTTTTCGAATGTATTTCTATCACAGTTTTCTACTACTATTTTACACTAATTTTCTGCTACTGATTGAATATTACTAACTAATTGAATATATTTACTACTACTATCTTCTACTACTTTTTCTACTACTACTTTCCATTACTTTTTCTGCTACTATTTTCTAATATTTCAGTACTACTATTTTCTATTACTTTTTCTACTACTATTTTCTTTTACTTTTTCGACTACTATATTTTAGTACTTTTTCCACTACTTTCTTTAGTAATATTTTTCACTACTTTTGCTACTACTATTTTCTGGCATAATTTCCCACTACTTTTGCTACTACTATTTTTCACTACTTTTCCTACTACTTTTTTTGCTACTTTTTCTAGTATTATTTTCTATCAATTGGAAACTATCAAAGTGGAAACATTTTTTTTTTACACTTCATTCTTTTCAGTAGTTTTATTATAAAATAAATTAAATTAAAATTCATTAACAATAAAAAATAAACAAAAAAGTAAAAAGTAATGTATTTACTTTATTCACAATATTTTTTGAGTTAATTTTAGTTTTGATATACCCTTCATAAGGCTGCAGTAGCTTTTTAAAATATTCCTCATCATCGAAGATTCTAAATGGCAAATTTTTGACGGTGACTAATCCGACACTGCAAATCATGAAATCATTTTTATTCATTGATATTGCAATATGCGAACTTTTTCTTTTTGACAAAATAGCACTTGATGATGACGCTTCTCGATTGTTCTCATTGTCATTATTGGACAAATTTTTTCAAAGAACAACTTCATAATGGCATTTTATGTTACCCGTAATTTTTCCTTTTAGATTTTTATCGCACTGCAAACATTTGGAAATGTTATTGTCTTTGTCATAACATACAAATTCATTGAACTCAAAATTTTTCACGCGACGTATTTTTTTCACTTATAGTTAGTAAATATCGCGTTAACCACAGTCACAATACAGAAATGCACTAAATATATAAAAAGAGGAGACAAATGTAAATCGTAAAACAATCGGTTCGTTTGGAATTGTTTTGGTACGCTCTCGTTCGCTCTTGAAACATTTTCGAATCGATCACGATCGAACGAGTTAAGTTTCTATTTTTTTTCGTTTGCGAACGAACCAAATGCAAAGAAAATTGGAAGGATTATATTCGCTCGTAAATTTTATTTTGTCAAGTTCGAGCGAACCAATTGAAGAAGAACTGTATTTTTTTGATCGCGATCCGAATTTTTCCGTACCCTGCATTTTTTCATATCCTTTTGACATTTTAAATATCAATATTACATCAAAACAATGTATTTCTTTTACATTTTTAATGTCAAAATTACATTGTTTTCTCATCATTTATACAATTTTCACGTTCAATTCAGTAATATTAAAATTACATTTTGTAATGTCAATTTTGATATTTTTTAATGTTGGCTGAATATTGTAAACAAAAAATGTTATTTTTACAGCTGTTTCATGTACTTTTGTTTTTTGAGTGTAGTAAAAGAACACAATAAAATATTCCAGCAATAAAATACGTTATACTACTAGTATAATCTTACAAAATAATATAAATTCTACCAAAACCCACAACCTTGGCTCTACAAATTGTAAGATTTTCCATTTATAAAAAAATGTTCTTTTCGACTGTAAAGCATATATCCATATACCTACATATAACCATTTAACTACATACATACTTACACTCAAAAGATAAATGCAAATCATTCACCTCAACGACAGCAACAGCAAAACGAAAACACAATAGAACCTTAATATAAAGTAGATACCTAAGTATATAATTCAATCTAACGATTCTATATGCAAAGTGGAATTGAGGTGAAAGTATTTTCTATAAATTTTTAAAAGCTTTATAGCATTTTTTACTGCATACTTTAAAGCGTAAAGTATAGGGATTCATTTTGCTACCTACAAATACAGCGGTCATCTCGATCTATTTTAAATTTCTAGGAATTTCATTTTTCTTTTTGTTGTTTTGTTATAGGGAACAAAAGAAAAATTTGGACAAAAAATAAAATATAACTTAACATTTGCGGTTATCTTAAGTTGTTGCTGTTGTTGTCGTTTTATTTTTATTATTTTTTTTTGCTTTATTTTCTTTGAAGCATGAAATAAAAAGCACATTCGGACATTTTTTTCAGTGAAGGGAATGCAGACAAGCGAAAGGACTTTGTTTTTAAATAATTTGAGTTGGAAGAATGTTTTAAAAATTGAGTTTAAAGCGACAAAGTTTCCCTTTTAGGTTTTTTGTTCTATAATATTTAAATATGGGATAATTTTAAGTACACATACTCAAATATTATCTTTTTCTTTTGGAATTATTTCTTTTTATTTGTAGATGTAACATGCTTAAAAATTCTATTGTCCCAGAAAAAAAAGGAAGGAGAATTCCTTTTTTTACGCTCAATCAAATAAAATGATTTGAGGTGTAATCTTTTTTTTTTAATATCTATAATGCTGGGGAATAAGTATTCATAAAAATAATGTTATCTTTAGCGTTAGACATTAAATTTAGGATTTTTATTCAATGAAGAGCCAATAAACGTAATCTTTGGGTAAACAAGATTCAGTGTATATTTTTCATAACACATTTGATTGAATTTGGATACGTTAAGTCAGCTAGCACATTAGCATAACCAGATGTCAGCAAGCTAAAAATTATACTTCTTACATATATCTGTGAGTATTTACTTATTTAACTAAACTTTAAACTGCATTTAAATTAAATACAAAATCAATTGGTTTCCCAGGCATAGCTATAGTTAATATAAGGAGAAAGCAGATGAACTAGATAGAACGGAAGCAAACTTATTGCCTGAAAATTAGCTTACATCAATAAAAATACCCATGACTATAGTCAGTGACGGATCTAGCATTAGGGCTTGGGGAGGGCTTATTTCGCTAAATTTTTGGGAAAGTAATTTGGGATATAAATATTCTTAAACATATTAAAAAAGCTAATCCATTGAGTCGGCTTTCGTTCATGGTTGACTTCAAATATGTTTTCGAATAACTTAGATCCCAAAAACTTCACTCTTTCGTAGCCAGAAGTATGAGATTTATATTTTGATAATATGAGAGTTCAGAAAACAATTATAAGAAATATATCAAAAACACGAGTTGCAAAATTCCTAAAAAAATTGGAGATGATCCAAAGAAGACTGTTCTTGACTTTGACCTGATCGGGTTATAAGCCTACCAAAAATTTGACCCATAACTAGTAAGCAAATTTAATAAAAATTAAACCAAAAATACAGACCAAATTCAAGCAAAAAATCAAGCCATAAACTTAGACCAAAAACTGGTCAAATTTCAACCAAAATTTTAGATCGAATTATAAACAGTATTCAGACCAAAAAAGCAAACAAAAATTTAGAACAAATTCTGATCAAAATTCAGACCCAAATCAGACCGAATTCAAACCAAAATTCTGATCGAAATTCAAACCGAAATTCAAAATAAATTTAGACCAAAATTCAAAATAAATTTAGATCAATCTAAAAGCAAATCAAACAAAAATACAAATCAAAATTCAGGCCCAATTTAGACAAAATTTCAGATCAAGATTTAAAGCGAAATTTTGACCAAAGCTCAGATAAAAATTCGAACTTAAACTGGTTCAAAATTCTGAATATAAATTAGACCAAATATCAAACCATGATTCAAACCACATTCAATGCAACATAATTTTAAATTTAAGATCAAATTTTGTTTCAAAATTTAGACCAAAATTAAAACTAAGCTTTCAGACAAATTTTTATCAAAAGCAAAGCCAAAATTAGCCTTAAATTTAGACCAATTTCAAGCCAAAAAATAGAAAATTTTTAGTCTAAACTCAGACCAAAATTCTGATCGAAATTCAATCCAAAATTTAAACCAAATTCAAAGCAAAGTTAAATTAAAATTTATACCAAAGTTTAGATCAAAAATCAAATCAAAATTCATATCAAATTCAGACAAAAAACTATACCAATATTTAGACCAAGATTCAGATCGAAATTCATATCAAAATTTAAACAAAACTCAGAACATAATCAGAACAAAATTCAGCCCATTGTGGATCGAAAAAAAAAACAAGTTCCAAATAAAATTCAGAAAAAAAATGTACAAAACTCAAACCTCAGACGTTGTCTAAGATTCGATAATTTACTATTATTATTTTTTTTGCATTATGAGAAAAGGGTCAGCTGTCCTCTTCTTCCAATTTTGAATTTGCAAGATATCAACCGAAATAAGAACAGAAAATAAATTGAAATACTTAACATATATAAAAATTTAAAGGGGCATCATTGCCTTTTAAACTAAGTGAGACCATATTGAATAATTTATCAATTTATGTATTTGAGCAACCTACAAGGACATGTGCTTATTCACATTTCTTATATAAAAAAAGAATTTCAACTACAAAGATCATGTAATGAATATCGATCTGAAAGGCCAAAGATTTTGCAGCTATATGGCAATAAATTTCTTTCCGTCAGAGTATCATATAGGATTTCTAGTTGTCGAAGCTTTTGGTAATTCCAGAATTGAGTTTCTTGGTTATCTATTTATTTGACATCCTAGTACATCAAAATATAGATCTTAAAGTTAAAGCATTAGTCATTAATAAAAAATTAGAAATCATTATTAATTAAAAATTGAAAATAACTTAGCTTTGCCAAAGGATACATACATAGTTAATACTTAGTTTCAAGAAACGATTTTGGTAATATTCACAAAGAGAAAATGGTTTCAGTTGACCAATAAGAATCATTGCTTTCCACTGATTGAGAATAAGATTCTCTCAATATGCGCAGCAGAAATATCCACTCTGTTGAACGAAATAAGCTATATGGAATTTACTAGTGAAGATAAAAATTAAACGGAATAAAGAGAGAATCATATGATGTGATTAAGTTGATTTTGACAAAACTGTGCAAAATTTTGTTCGCTCAATTTCAAAAAAACAACGAAAAAACATTTATTTTTAAAAATAATCTGAGTTATTTTTTTTTACCAAATGATTTGCAATTCATTTACAAGCTTGAGTTTGAACTTTCAATAGTGGAGCTTAACCATTAAAATTTGGAATATTCATGAAAAATATTTTTATGACAAATATCGATTTGAGTGAGTATTTTAAATCCTAAGAAGATTAAATGCAATTTAAATGTTCATGCAATTTGATTTACATAAAAAAAAAATAAACAACTAAAATTCTTAATAGATTTTAAGTTGATTGATTTTAAACACTCACTCAATGCCAAAAGGGTAGCAACTAAAGCTAAATACCTACAAAAATAACAATGAAAAAAAAGAAGAAAAACCTGAGTATTTGCAAATCATTTTCAACAATTTTACAGCTGCATTTTGCGGTATAGCTGCGAGTTGTTGTCGCTGCTAGTGCTGCTTGATCTTCTTCTTTAACCACAAGCTTTGCACCCATTAGTGTGAAACTAAACGACACTCGTTGTACAAGCAAAACAAGCACATACAACTAATATATACATGCATACATACATATATATATATATATATATATATATATATACATAGATATATATCTATGCAAACATATGCACAAGGAGGTACACCACCAGCTGCATACATAAAATGACAAACATCATCATCATCGCCATGTACATCAAAATGATAATGATGACGCTGACGTTGATGATAATGAACCTTGACAAGTGGCAAGCAAAGAAACAGAAGAAGAAAGGCACTACAAAAACAACAATTGAAATAGTTGTCTTCTTTATATATTATTTAGTATTGTTGTTATTGGTTTTCTTTTTCCTTTCTGTCATTGTTGTTGTTTTCTTGTTTTTTTAGTTGCTGTTAGTTGATTTGTGATACTTAAAACAGTCAACAACAGCAATTTAGTTGATTTTTTTTTTATATGTTGTTATTTTGATTGTTGCTGTTTTTGTTACACTAAAGCGCTTAGCGAATTAGTTTAAAATTAAAATTGTCTAAACTTTTTCTGCTGCTATCGCAATGAACCCGTACTAAATTTGTACAAAACGTGAAATTTACGATTTTTTTTGTATTTCCATTATAAAATTTTGCTGCTGTTTTGTGTTGCATGGCAAAAATTTATTTATTGTAAAAATCGATTTTCTCTTTATTTATTTTTTTTTAATTTCTTTGTTGCTGCAGCATGTGTGCACTGTCGAGCGAATACAAAATTTTTGTTATGTTGTTAGACAAAATGTTGGTATTTAAAATAATCACCGAAAAAATTCCGTTATTGTTTTCGGGGGCTGTAAAAATATTTACTAAATGTTTATATTAAGTATTTATAAACGTAATAAAGTAGTAATTTGTGTTTGTTTATTTGTTTGTTTACTTGAATTAGTTCATATAAAATACAATGTTTTAGTAACATCTGCCATGAAATTTAGTGATGGTTCAAGGACTTTTTTGCTTTATTTATAGAGATTAGTAAACGTAAATATAGTAAAAACAAAATGTCCTTGGTCAAATAAAACTTCATTATAGGGTAAAAAAGAAAATATGTTTAAAAAAAACAGAATATTCGTTTTCCCCTTTGATTAGAATAGAAAGAGAGAAGCAAGGAGAAAAATGGGAGCATTATGAAGTGGGAGTAATTTAATATATGTTCTGAAAACTGAAAGCATAAATTAATGCTTAGTTTATTTCAACAGAGTTGATATTTTTACTGCTCGTATTAAATGAGTTTTACTCTCACTCACTCAATGGAAATCTGTGATAACGACTGACCAATTGGAAGCATAACATTTGAAATCAACTATTCAAAGTTTAATATTTTTGTACAACTTCAATAAAACTGAGGAAAAGAAAAATAAGACAAATATATGGTGAGTGCAACTTGATTTCAGTCCTCAGAACTAAAAACGACAATTATTGCCGAATTTATTCCAACTACCTAAATTGAAGCATTGCGTCGTTTTATGTCAAAATTGTCTATTTTCTAAAATCCAAATAAATGAGGCTGGCGCTCTAATTTAGTTATGATTGTAAGTTAATATTTCTACTGCGAATATAGAAATAAATGTTATTCTTACTCAACTGAAACCAAAGTTAATGATTAGTAAATTGAAGACAAATATTTAAACATAAATCAAACAAATCATACAACTCTAATTTTGTTTTGTAAAAATAAATCCTGAATGTTCTTTGTAATTTAGCCCATTAAGTACGGAGCGTTGTAAAAAGTAACGTTTGGGGTTTTGACAGTGCTAAGCCACTAACTATATAATAAGCGCTACACCATTCGCCAACGTGTCGAAATTGTTTAAATTTATCATAAAAATTCATGTTCTGTTGTCGCCACACTTTTCGCTAGCTACGAAATATTTACGGCCGAAATGATCGTCCAATAGAGCGGGCAGTTAAACGAATTATAGCGAAACTCGGGCAAAACGGTTGAGTTACCAATCGATCAGTCTCTGCACAACACCGAAATGTGCAATTAAGCGAGAATATTGCTGTTATTGCTAGAAGACTGACTGAAAACCCAAATCTCTCAATTCCTCGTAGTACACAAGGAGTTGGCTTTTCTGTGAAGTCAACTTGACGAATTTTGCAAAAAGACTTATGCTTGGTTTTCACTATGTTATATTTGCCATCAAAGAGAGAAAAAGAGAAACTTTTCTGCTGGCAAATTCGATTGAGTTTGACATAGTGAAAACCAGGCATTAGGCACGCATCCGTATAAAATTCAAGTACCACAGGAACTAAAGACCTAAACCCAAGACCACCATGCTCGTCGTATGTTCTGTACGGCTGTGAAGCAGTTGGAAACGGATGCAAATTTTGACGAAAAAATTATCCTCAATGATAAAACACATATTTGATTGAAAGGTTTCGTGAACAAGTAAAATTGCGGCATTTTGGCTGAGAATAATCTATTATATCCGATGAAACTTACTGATTGGGGTGAATTTTGGTCAGGCGGCGTCACAGGGCCATACATTTTCCGAAACGAGAATGGACAGACGGTGACTGTTACTGGCGAACTGTATCGTGCCATGATATCTGACTTTTTGTGGCCTCAATTGGATGACATGGATCTTACAACGAGAGTTGTATATATCCCAAGATCTTACAATTTAACGCACTTAAATTTTTTTCTCTGGGGTTACGTCAAGTTGCTGGTTTATGCCAACAATTGCCCATCTACAGAACAACATCATTCAAACCATTGGTTCGATCCAGCCCGACTTATGCAACAGAATCATACAAAATTGTACCTCTCGGATGGAGTCCTGTTTACGAAGCCGCGGAGACTATTTGGTATTAAGTATACTTTAACCCGCAATAAAAGTTTCCTTCATATTTTACACACAACTCTTTTTATTCAGTTTTAAAGTTCAGACACTCTAAAATAAAACACTAAATCAATTATCAAAGAACATTAGAAAAGTCCCGCAATCTCTATATTTTTTTAATTGAAATTCTTCATCAAATCTGAAGGAAAAAGAAATAATTCAGATTGTTCCGAGTAATTTCCTTCTCCTCTTCCTTGAAGCAGAAGTTTTTCAAAACCATCCGAAATTTTCAATATGGCAGCTTCATTGGAAGAGTCCCCGAATTTCTATACTTTTTTAATTGAAATTCTTCATTTAATATCAAACTTCAAATCTGAAGGAAAAAGAAATAATTCAGATTATTCCGAGTAATTTCTTTCTCCTCTTCCTTAAAGCAGAAGTTTTTGAAAACCATCCAAAATTTCCAATATGGGAGCTTCATTAGAAGAGTCCCCTAATTTCTATTCTTTTTTAATTGAAATTTTTCATTTAATATCAAACTTCAAATCTGAAGGAAAAATAAATAATTCAAATTGTTCCGAGTAATTTCCTTCTCCTCTTCTTTGAAACAGAAGTTTTTGAAAACCGTCCAAAATTTTCAATATGGGAGCTTCATTGGAAAAGTCCCCGAATTTTTATACTTTTTTAATTGAAATTCTTCATTTAATATCAAACTTTAAATCTGAAGGAAAAAGAAATAATTCAGATTCCTTCTCCTCTTCCTTAAAGCAGAAATTTTTAAAAACCATCCAAAATTTCCAATATGGGAGCTTCTTTGACGAAATAATTATACATCCAACCCACACTATAATCTTGTGTATTTAATTAAGCATTTAATTTCCACATATTTTTCATGCATGTACTAAATTAAGAACATTATTTTCTATAGTACCTACTTTTAAAAGAAACAAAAGAAAAACTATTCTTCTATTTTTAGCAAAACTTTATGAAGCTGTTTTATATTTATCAAAACAAAAAATGTTTACACTCACATGAAAATTTTCAAACACTTAATGAAATAAATGAAAAATTTAACGTACCTACGTCAAAACATTTAAGAACAATTTTAAAGTCTAGTATTTTTTAAGGTCAATGAAAAAAGGTGAGGTGAATACCTCACAGGCACCACTTGAGTACATAGAGCCAATGTAAAAAAATATTGTTTATGTAGTGAGAAAAAAAAAAAATATTTTATAGATTTTTCCAAAGAGCTCTCCAGTTTTTTCAACTTCCAAATGAAATTTGTTTAGTTTAGCTACCTATAAAAACAATACAGTTTTCATATAAATATAAATCTGATTTTATATATTAATTTATGGCATGCCATGCACTTTTTATTACTATAAAATTTGCAGGCTGCAATAATTTCGGTGTTGTTTTTTCTCTCGCCACTGATTCTCATGTGAAAGGTGCATAAAAATGAATATCACTCATACGCCCCAATGGCCCCACCAGCTGCACGCGATATTTCACACCTTTGCAAATATCAGTGTAATTAACGTTTTCAATTGCAAATTAGTAAGTAACAAAAAACAAAATAAAAGTAAAATATTAACACACAGACACATATAATTGCACAAAACACATAAATATGCCCATGTGTATAAAAAAAGCTTTGCAACTTGCAACGAAAATTTATTACTCTGCTGCCTGCCATTGCAACTGCCACATTAAACATTCATTTTAGACACTTGAAAAGCATTAATGGCTTTTTTTGCAATTCACGTTATGAGGTTTTTGTTGTTTGTTGTTGCTCTCTGTTGCGACTGCTGCTGCATCATTTTTGCAACATGCAATTTTCCAATTTTCTGTTTTGTTTCAATTGTTATAATTATTATTTATAATTGTTTACCGTACGCACACACGCTCACACATACACACAAACACACAAGAAAATATGAAATTTTCTTTTTGAGAAATTGCAAAATTTTTTTCTTTCATTTTTGTGTGCAAAAAACTTTTTTTTCTTTGCAAAAATTGTTGCTATTTCAACAGAATTTTACCGCGAGAAGTGCTCTTTGATTTTGCCAGTGAACTACACTCGTTTGTAGCGAGAAACACTCTGACAATCAAGCAGCGTCTACAATAAGCGATTTTTTTCTGTTTGCACAAAAATGTTCTTCTTCATCGTTGTTGCTGTTGTTGTTTTCATTTCTGTTGCTACTGCCACTACCACTGCTGCTGTTGCTATTGCTCTTCTTCTTCTTCTACACGCTCAAGCTGTTTTGTTGTTGCTTCATTCACTGCTGCTGCTTCTACTACTACTTTTTTATCGTCTTTTTATGTGTATTTTTGTTGTTGTTTTATATATTTTTACTGCATAGCGCGCACACACACACACACACACATACAAAAGGGAGGAAAAGCTTCACTGTTGCTCTGCGGTGTACTGTGCTGCTCTGAACTACTCTGCTTTTTTTTTGTTGCTATTGTTGCTGTACTATGTATATTTCACATTCGTGCTCTTCTTCGGCAGCTGCAAGCAGAGCAGCACAGCGTAAAAAGCATCGTTTGTTATTATCACGTGTAGTTGTTGGTGTTGTTTTTGTTATTGCTTTAGCTTTAGCTCTTTATATATTTATATAGAGAGGTGAGTAAAGTTTCGAATGCTGCTAGAGCCGCAGCAGCTATACTTCGGTAAATTACTTTTCGTTTTTGAACGGATGTTCATAATGAGAGGTAAAATGCACGAGAGCAGAAAGAGAGAGAGTAAAATTTAATATAGAGAGAGAACATTAAGCACATCTGCATTTAAGTATTTGTGCAAAAATATGAGAGTGAGTATGCAAAATGCAATTGATATTGCACCAAGAAGAGTTCTGAGGTGGGAGTTTAGGCTGCAGAAAATATTAGTAAATTTTCTGTTTTTGCAATTTCGCAAAACGAGAAAACTATGTGCAGTACTTTATAAATTAATTTTAGTTGCAGGTGTGTTCATATGGAAGCGTGAAATGTTTTAACCTTATACTAATTAATTAACTAGCATGCGCTCTCTTAAATATATTAACACACCATTTATTTAAATTTCATTGCATGCCCATAGGGGCGTGATGCACACGTGATTTTCTGATATACTAAGCATGTGGGAGCACACAACTGTTTGAAAGTCTACGTCAGGCTGCCTGTCTCCCAACCCATTTTTTACTCGTGTTAGCTCACATGTGTTTTTTTTCTCTTCGTCTTTTACTTCTCATTTTCTTTTTCTCTTCTCATCAGCATACACCGGCATCACTGACCTTTCCTTTATTTAGATATATTTTCTTCTACTTCTTTTTACTTCTACTACCAATATACGCTGGTTGCTTTAATTTAGCTCTCTCATACTCTCTCCTTCAAATGTACTCCACCACCTTTCCTCGATATACTACATAACGTACTACTTCATCGCATTGTCTCCGCTTTTAACATAACACACATTCAAATTCTTGTCATTGCATTTAATAAAAAAAAAAAAAAACAAAAAAAAATCGATTTAATTAAATTTCTTAATCTCATTGTGGACATATACAACAACAAAAACAACAACAAAATATGAGGAAGGTACTCACAGCATGTAACTTATTTACGAAATTTTTGGGTAAAGTTCCGTTTTTGTTTTGATTAAAATTAAAAATTTTAGTTAAAAATAAATTTTGCTACAATTTTAATGAAGCCATATTTTTATTGGCTTTATTGTTGCGTTGTGCTTTCAATTGTGTTTTGAATTTGTTTGCTTTCTGCTATGGAAAGATTAGGTCTTTAATTTTTTTTTTAATTCTTTACCAAAGGGTAACGTTGATTATTGTTGTCAGTCTAGACAATTTCATTGCATTAGGACAGCGTTAATTTGGCTTCAATGATGTTTTAAAATACCATTATAAAAGTAGAAATAGAGCAAACTAAAGCAGCATTTGAAAGAAAATAGCTTAAACAATTGAAGGTTTGATTCTTCTAAATTCAAATTGACATTATTTTAACTCAATTTGACTAATTATTCAAGATTTTAAATTCAAATTGATCGAACTCATTTTCACTTTCCAGAATTCAAATTGACGTATTTCGAATTAAAGTTGATGTATTTGGAATACAGTTTTACGATTCTAAAACCAAATTTTACACTTCTGTTTTAAATTTGGCGTGATCTGATCTCAAATTTGTGTATTCAAAGCTCAATTTGACTATTTAAATTTACTTGTTCTCACTTAACTCAAATTAAGGTCCTCCGAAGTTCGCATTCAAATTAACGTACTACAAGTTCCAGTTAACCATTTTAAATTATAATTGAGGTATTTCGAATTCAGATTCACAACAATTTGACTATTTCGAATGGTAATTGATTACATATTGCCATTACTTTGACATTAAATTAAATATTCGGAATTAAAATTTTCACTTTGTGTATTCAGTTCGATTATTCCAAATAAATGCATCATGATGTTTATGAATTCAAATTGAAGCATTACAAATTCAATTTGGCGTATTTCGGATTCAAATTGACGTATTCCGAATTCAAGTTGAGATATTTAGATATCAGATTATGCCTTCGTAAATGAAATTTTTCATTTTTTGAATTCAATTTGACTATACCTAATCCGAACAGTTGCTTTCAAAATTCAATTTGATGTTTCCGAATTCCAATTGAGTTATTTCGATATCAGATTAAGTCTTCGAAATTTAAATTTTCACTTTGTGAATTCAATTTGACTATTCCGAATTCAAACTGATGCGTTCAAACTTAAATTTGATGTATTCTAAATCCTAATTCTAATTGATGTATTTCGGAATTCAATTGCCAAATTCCAAACATCTTCACGTATTTCGAATTAAAAACATAATATTTTTAGCTCAAATCGACGTACTTCGAGTCCGATTTAACTATTCTGAATTCCTATTCGATTTGGTTTACATACTAATTTCAAATTGAAGTATTCCCGATTCAAAATGACGTATTCCGAATTTAATTTCCAAAATTAATTCAATTTGTCAATTTTAAATTTAAACTTGTGCTTTCCATCAATCAATTTGACATACTCCGAAATCAAATTGACTCACTATTTCGAAATTGAACTGACGTATTTCGAATTCATTTTAACACTTCAAAATCAAGCTGATGGTTTCTGAATTCAGTTTGATGTATTCTGAATATAAATTGATCATTTCTGTATTGAAGAAGACTACTCCGAATTCGAATTGATGTACATATTACAAAATCTTCAGTATAGCACTTAACAAAAGGCTCATATTAGACTTATTGATCCGTGTCTGCCAGTCAAAGGGAGATAGTGGCTATGTGATCTAAAGTTTTGCTATTTCTTATTAAAATTTTCACTTGCTTATTTCAGTTTGTCCTATTTCCCAATTAGATTTATTCTGAATTCAAATTTTCACTTTTAGAATTTAATTTAACTATTCCGTATACAAACTGATGCCTTTTGAAAACAATTTTGCTATTATCAATTCGAATTGTAATTTCTTAAATCAAATTCAATTTCACGGCGTCAGAAATCAATCTGTAAATGGAGTATAACTTAAATTTATAACTAGTCTGTTCCAAGCGGAAAAGTAACACCAACAAATATTCGCAATTATTCTGCATCGATAATCAATTTCTTCACGCCCCATGTATTTATCTCCGAACTTAAACTATCTCATATACATTTCTGAACAAAAACTGAACTAAAACCCCTTATCTTCAGTATAGCACTTAACAAAACGCTCACATTAGACATATTGATCCGTGTCTGCCAGTTAAAGGGAGATAGTGGCTATCTGATCTAAAGTTTACTAAGGATTGCTAGAGAAAGCAAAATAAATATTAAAAAAATTTCGGGAATACAAGTAAAATATTGTTCCTTCAATTTATTGCAAGTAATGTCAGTCTCCTTTCTTTATCGATAATTTGATTTAAAAAATATTTTTCTCTTTTCATTTCTAGGCCAATATTCATGAAATAGTCCGCGCAAATCATGCATGCTAAAAAGTCGTAAATATTGCAGCAAATATATAGTAAGAATGGATTTTTTATTTTTTTGATTAGCTTTGCTACACATCAAATACAAATACATACATCCATACACAAAAATAAACTTACAAAGCCACACACTCATACATACATACATATATAAATAAGTAGTAGCACATACTTATATTTAGCAGAAAAAAATAAGAACTGTATTGTAAGCAACAAACGTATAAAAACCATAAAAATTATTCACAATTGAAAATGAGTGCTGAGTATAAAAAACAACAACAGCAACAGTAACAGCAACAATAAGAATTATATCATAAAGAACATTGAAATTGAATTTGAAAAGGACGAAGGACAATAAGCGAAAAAACTTAATGTTACACATATTCAATGTAATAAAATAAAGAATTTCACACACATACATACATACAATACATACATGCATACATACAAACAGATACTCGAAGAAATACATTTACGGTTGACGGAGAGAAAAGAAAGAAAACAAGTATGAAATGTATGTCAAGTGCGATGCTTTCGACATTTTGTTTTTTACTTTATTCACACTCTTCAAAATAAAAAATAAAATTATTCGTTTTATTATTAATCTATATCGTATATGCATTTAGCATTTCTCATATTTAAAACGATAATTTACTGTTGGACGCCATAATGAGATAGACGAATGCGGATACTTTAATACAAGGAGGTGTTTAAGTATATACTTCGCTTGTGTGTAGAAGAACATGTGTGTGTGAGTGTATGTGTTCTTTTATACGTGTCGATAAATGCGCAAAAAAAAAAAACTTTTTCATTTTTAATTTTTCAGCATGTTTTTCTTCAATGATTTGCAATCAATACTGCGCCATGTACTAACTACAGTACAGTAAACGAAGTTCAACACATGCAATAATAAAAATCTTGGCGCATATGCGCAATTGTTAGTATAATTTTTCAAAATCTAACTTTGACAACAACTTCGACAGCATAAGTGTAAATGTCAACAGCAGAAGGTGTTTTGTAGTACCAATAACAGCAGCAGTTGCAAAAATTTATTGAACACTTGAAAATATAAACTTTTTTGTGTTTTTGAAAAATTGCTTTCTTTTTTCTTATAATAAGAAAATACTAAGGAGAAAGTTTCAAGTATTATGCTCATACATAATGTAGGGTGCTGTAAATGTTGGGAGGTGTGGGTATTTTTGCTTATATGGTGTGAGAACCAGGTCAATGTTTAGCGGAAAACTTGAAGAAATCATATTCAGAAAATGTAATTTGTTAGTTCGAAAGTTTTTATTACGAATCACTTAACAAATCACTTCACCAATCACTTAAAAAACCACCTCATATAATTCAAATAATTAAATTAAAACTGATTGTTAAATTAAATACAATCAGTTTTATCTACAACATTTTTTAATAAACAATTTTTGCAGAATTTTATTCACCCTTATGTTTAAAGCTAGGTACCTTAAACCGAGAAAAATTTAACTTAGCATTACCGCAACGACTTCACTTTCGTGGTGTGGTCACCAGAATGTTTTTTCTACTTAAACCTCTGCAACATACTCAGATTCAGATAAATATGCATTAGAATTTACTCAAACTCCCATGTAAATCTGAAAATTTAATAAAACATTTATTTATTAGATACTTCTCATTTTTATAAAAGATATTTTCACCTTTTTGTAAATCAAGATTTAAATAAAATTATTTTTTTTTAATGGTTTTTAAATTTTACACTATCATTGCCAATACGAGTTACATAAAAAAAAATAAAAAAAAAACAAAAATTAAATATCATCCACTCTACGAAGAGCATAAAGAGTATATCTACTTTTATATAATACAATATAATGCAAGCACATATGTATTTACAATTTACTATAATAGAAACTTGCAAATTTTTCTTCTTTTAACAAAACAAACCCAAAGAAATGTATACTATCATGGCTATAACAAAGTATGTAAAAGAAAAACTAGAGACTAGTAAAAATCTGCACATATAAGTAGGTATTATTATACAAGGTTGCGCAAATTATTCACTCGACTGTTTATAAATAGAAAGAAACGATTATGTTTGTTGATTAAATTTATTTAAATGTTTAATTGTTTCTTGATTAAGTCGCGAAAATAATATCGATTAGGTGGCAGAGTTAAAACATATATTATTTGGATTAAAAAGGACCATAGATGGCGCTCCAGTGCAAGGAATAATTCCACTTTTCCCTAAATTTTTCTATGCATCACACCCTTTATTTTAAAACAAAACAGAGGCCAAAAATTAATTTTCTAGCCCAAAAAAATCCTGATGTGCAAAATTGGATCGCAATCGGCCGGTCCATAGATGGCGCTCCATTACAAAGAAAAATTTAATTTATCCTCGATTTTTCTAATCTTTGCTTTGTCCACTTTAGAATATTTTTTAAATCAAAATCGACGCCAAAAATAGATTTCTAGGCACATACAACTTTGGTATCCAAAATTTTACATAAAATCGGTAGGCCTATAAATGGCGATCCAATGCAAGGATAAATTAAAATTTCCGCTGATTTTACACATTGGTATGTGAGTAAGTTGTAAAAAAATTCAAAGAAAAGTACTACAACAGAGGCATAAATGCATAATTATTGCTACCTTATTTTATTGAAATTTCGTGTTCTAAGCTTTTAGGCCGAGGAACTATTTTTTGGCATCTATTTTGATTTGAATTATAGAAAAGAGCAAACAAAATGGAAAAATTTTAATTTTAACATGTGCTGGAGCGCCATCTATGGACCGTTTCGAATGTGTTGAAATATTACACTCCATGATTTTTTGTCCAGAATACTACTGTGCGGCTTCTTTTTTGATCTAATATATATTGCAAAGGTTCCGCAGCAAAATTCAGTGAAAGGTAAAAGTTTTCCTTGTACTGAAGCGTCATCTTATTGCATAAATCAAAACATATCTCATTGTTTATGATGATTTTCAATAAAAAATTTAGTTAATTTTTTTAAAAAATCCAAGGATTCGTTTTGGGATAAAAAAAATTTTCGCTTTGACTTCCAAAATTCTTTTTTATTTGCACTATAAGTGCATAGATGTTTCTACACAATTGCTTTTACAGCTCACTTCATATGTATGCCTTCAAAGATCTACGTAACCGTAAAAAGGCGACTCAAAAAGCGTAATTTCACCTTTATTTTATTCGTAACATTTCATCTTTCCACAATATGTTATTAGAGCAAAAACCTTTGTCATTGTAGTCTATTATCTTTATAGAATTAAAACCCCCGTAGTTTTCAAACAGTAACATCTTCCCGAAGGACAAGCTCGTGGTAAGAAAAAAATAGAGGAAACTACATTTTTTTGAGTCTCCTTTCTAAGGCGACTCTGACCCTTGTAAAGCCACTGAAGTCAACTGGAAGGCATAGAATAATCAGGGGACATACCACCTTGATCAAAAAGTTCCCGGAATAACCACCGTGTGGCGCTCCTATCGTTCCAATTCGAGTTCTGATTTTTTTTTGTTAAATTGGTACATCTGTTGTTGATATTCCCTCTAAATCTTAGCGCCATAGCTTGACATTTGCAAAAGTTACGTAGCCTAGAGTACATCTATCTCTGTGTGTGTTGGCGATTTTTAACAATTTTAGAAATAGATTTAATGGTGCGCGAACGTTGGAAATGTTGGAAAAGTGTTTCGGCAACGATTCTCTAGAGAAAAGCGTCATTTACCAGTGGCACGAGCGGTTCAAAAGTGGTCGTGAGTCAATCGAAGATGATGAACGAAGTATTTGATAAAGTAAAAGAAATTTTGGTCAATAACCGCAAATTAAACATCAGAGAGATAGCGGAGGACTTGAATATTGCCTAGGGATCCGTTCAAGATATTTTGGTTAATGATTTGGGTTTCCGTCGTGTAGCAGCAAAGTTGGTCAAACGAGCTCAATTTCATGCAAAAAAGAGACCGTGTTGACGTCGCAAAAGACATGATTTGCGAGGCTGAATTCGATCCCACATTCATCAAAAGGATCATTACTGGAGACGAGACTTGCTCACGGTTTTCATGGATTACAACGGTGTAGTGCATCATGAATTTTTGCCAGAAGGCCAGACAGTAAACAAAGAGTACTATTTGAGCGTTATGAGACATTTGCGTGAAGCAATTCGCCGAAAGAGACCAGAATTGTGGACAGAAAACTCGTGGATTTTGCAACATGATAACGCACAGTAGCACAGTGCCATCATTATTCGTAATTTTTAGACAAAAAATGCAACAAATACCATCCAACAGCCACCAAATTCACCTGATTTAGCTCATTGTGACTTTTTTCTGTTCAATCGAGTTAAAAAACCATAACGGGGAAATCGTAGGAAGCGCTGGTGGACATACCGAAAACTGATTATAAAAAATGTTTCGAGGATTGGATCAAGCGCTGGCATAAATGTGTTGCAGTCGATGGGGATTACTTTGAAGGGGACAATATAGATTTAGATGAATAAACTTGTATTTTTAATCTTCTAAATGAATTCCGGGAACTTTTTGCTCAAGGTGGTATTTATGCGCTTATGGCATAAGCAAAAGAAAATTCAGAAATGGTCAAGGTTAACACTTATTTATACCATAATATTTCAGAAAACATAGGTTTGGTTTTTGGTACAAAAAAGAAGGTTAAGGTTAAACTTCCTCGTTATTACTTGACTAAACGGTCCCAAATTGTCACTAAAAAATAGTTCCCGAAAAAAAATTTGGCAATATTTTTTTAAAACTGTTAAAACTCACTGCATTTACAGACAAAATTAGAGGAAATTTGTGTTGTTTCTAATGGTTTAGCGGTAAACTAAGTAAGAACTTTCAATATTCTGGGTTTTATAATGAAAAATACGCAACAGGTTTTTATTTGAGTTTCGAGTTTAGCTGTTATACCTTGTGGCCACAAAATTGTGGTCGGTCTTTAGGATGAATTGGCTGTAATTTACACGCGATCGTCAGTTTGCAAGCAATAGCTGATACATAGTAGGCACTTTGTAAAGGAACATCTCAAAATCTTTTACCAAAATTCTCTGAAGAAACCCAGTTAATGTTTGAGGCTCCTCTTGGGCATCTGGAGCCACAGCAGTGATATTCATAGTCGAACTGCAGCTCTGGGGCCGTCCATGTCGGTTCCCATGTTGAGCCGTTCTCCTCGAAACGAATGGCTGAAACAATGGTGCCACACGACCAGGGAGTCCACGACGAAATTCATGTTGAGTCAAAACCGCCAAGCAATTACACATATATTCTTTTTCCACATATATTCTTGAGTAATTTTGAGTCGCAAAATCTGATAGTCGCTTTCCCCTATCAAGTCAAACTTTCGAAATAATAGTACTTCAAATATGTAAAATTTAACTTTGTGAGGTTATTACTCCAAGAATGAAGGGGAGTTGAGGTAATTTAATGTTCGGTGACCCCCATAATTTTTGATAAAAACACTTATTCCTAAACACGCTATTATATTTTTGTTGTGCTTGGCCTTAGCCCGTTGGCAATATTATTCTAAACTATACTTAAAAACTACCAAAATTTGAAGTATGGGTTGTAGAAAGAGGGTTCTTATTTTCACAAAAATTACTCTTCTCTTTATGCCAAACAACTTTTCCATAGACACCAAAAACGATAAGCCTCAAATTGAAAATGTAGAGTACAGTCTTTTAAATGCCGTTTTTATGATTTCATGTAACCCTATCTAAAATCCTAATATTATGAAGCAATATCTCAGCGATAATAGAACAAATTTAATTTTAAGCAAAGATTTATTTGTCAAAAACTTAACACAATTTTTGAAGTTATTGAGGAGTATATCGATTCTCGGTTTAACTACCTGTATTCACAAATGTTGCATTGACTTAAGACACCGTTTGCAAAAATTAGAGTATCTTCCAATAGACTGATTACTTTTCCACCACCTTGTATTAAGTATATGTGATGTGAGTAAATATTCATTCTACATACTGGTATTGTAAACAGTAGAGAATCAGTCTAAAGATTATTTCTCTTTACATTTCTATGTAGTTTAGAAATGTATGGTGCAAATAAGGAAACATTTTTTTTACATCATTTTCGGCATCAAGATAGAAAGATGCAAACATTTTACTTACGGAAAATTAAAAGATTTCCTTGATATACCAGCAGTAGCTGATTCATGGTCATTGGTGATGTGCTTCCCTTCCCAAATAATAGCTAAAATACTGAATAAAAATTTTAAAATTTCATTTTATATTATGTTTTTATATAAGCTCACACACACTCAAATCATAGAACCACTACAATACGCTATTAACTATAATGTCTGTATAGAAAATATATGTACTTACTACTTTTAACCTCAAGCCAAATAAAATATGTATAGAAAAAACTCTACATATCCGTTATGTAAACTTTAACTTGTATAAAGTGTAATAAAATAATAATACCGGCATTTTATAAAGAGGATTGACTTTAGGTCGTAACCAAATAGAATTTATAAATTCTTAAAACACTTACTAGATACAGTATCAGTATTCGTGTCTTAATTCACTTTATATTTGTAAGTAGTAAGTAGAACTACTCACGAAAAATAAACATTAACAAAAACTGCAAGTGAACAATTTCTTCTTTTATTTTTTTGCTAAAACGAATTGCTTAAAAATTGCATTTCATGTCAATAGGAAATGCAAAATAACATCATAGATATTTTTACAATTTTTTGTATATTTTTTTTCTAATAAAAAGAAATGAATTGAAATAAATTGACAGGAAAATGATAGTGTAAAAATATTTTTGAACTCCAACCAACACAACATGCAATTTTTGTTTGCCCACGATGCAGCTGTAAACTGAATACTAAAAATTGGCAATGCAAACGAATTTGTGTACAGTAATTGAAAACGGAACGGGACAAAAAAAAAAAAAAATAATAAATAGGAAAGAGTTCTGGGAAATAAATTGGAAAAGAGCAATGGCGGGCGAAAAAAGAACAAAACATTGAAAAAGTAGAAGAAAATGGTGTAAAAAATGTCACTAGTGTAAATAGTATAAGTTAGAGAGGATCTAAAAAGGTTGTAGGAAAGTTAATTTTATAATAACAAAAAATATCACAGTATCATCAAGTTGTTTCTAGGGGCTTAAGATAGTCTAAAAAACTTTTACTGCATACAAATTCAATGGAAAGAGATCGAATATTTAGAAATTGTGCATAGTAACAAACATCTAAAACCAATACGCGTGCAGAATATTCCTAAATATTGTTAAATATTGCAAAGTATTACCCAATTATGGATAAGTAATACAAGATACTGAAAAATATTGCATAACCGCACAAAATATCTAAAAATATTTAACAAATTCAAGACACCATTGTTTTGAACCGCCTTCTGTAAACCTTTGAAAACTTCTCTGCCTTAAAAGGAACCTGGTTGTATTGTATTGTATTGTATTATAGAGGTTTCTGTCGTTGTACCGCGACCTATAAGATCTATTGTACGTCCCTCTTTTCTATCTAGTCTAATCTGCCTAGAGTACCTCATCCAGTCCAGTCTCCCTCAAGAATTTGAGTAATGCGCCCGGATCTATGGATGCCAGTTCGGTACTGGGCACTTGGTGCATGCCCAGACATTTCCTTCTTTTGTGGATAAGTGCTCCACATTGAGCTAAAATATGTTCTGATGATTCGTCTTCCTCATTACAAAACCTACAAATTGAGCTTTGCTCAACCCCTAGGTGTTCTCTGAGCCCGCAATGCCCAGTCAGCATACCAGCTAATATGCGCAAACTGTTTTTGTTGAGACCAATGCAGAATGCGTATCTACTCTTATTATAATTACCTAAAAGCGCTTTGGATTGCCTCAGTCCCGTAAGATTGGTAAAGAGTTCTTGCCTCTTGTTCCTCTCTTCTTGCCTGAGTAATTCCCTGATTACGCTATCTCCTATTCCACAGATGGGTTCAGGTCCCACAAAAGTGGTTGCTGCCCACTTTCTTGCAAGCTCGTCTGCCGGCTCATTACCCTCAATTCCTGCGTGTCCAGGGACCCAACATAGAGCGACTTTGTTGTTCTTGCCCAGTTGATTGAGCTTGCTCAAACAGTCCCACACCAACTTAGAGGTGATCTCAAAGGAACATAATGCTCGAATGGCTGCCTGGTTGTCCGACATGATAGCGATATCTTGCCGTTTGTACTTCCTGTCCAGGTATGCTAATTGCATGAATTTCAGCTTGAAAGATGCTAGGAGACTTCCCCATCGGCTCAGAGTGTTTGATTCTTGGCCCAAATACCCCTACCCCAGTTCCATCCTCGGTACGTGACCCATCTGTATACCACTTGATTGTGTGTTCTTTGAGTGTGTAGTTATACTCTACACCCTCCCATTCGTTCTTACTACTAAGTTTTGGAACAAAGGGTTTCTCAAAACTATACTGATTGTCCATTCTGTCCTGGGGACAGTCCAAGAGATAGTTGTCTTTCGCCGGGTTATCTCGGTCTCCAAAGCCTATAGATCTCCTCGTCAACCTTTTATTTCTTGTTGCTCTTACGATTGCTGCCTTGGAGGCACTCTCTATCACGAGGTGTAATGGAGTGAGCTCTAATAGTACCTCTAGTGCAGCAGTCTAAACCAGGTTAAAAAATTCTGTATATATTGAGAGCCCGCTCGAAACCGAGATCCCAGCCTTCGTTCACGAGTCTCGTCCAAGTGGGACAGTTACTGTGAGAAGCATCGCGCACACGGATTAGTAGCTCCCTTTATGGTACTGAAACTTATTGGAGATACTTGCAACAATAAGTAAGTGGTATTAACTTGAAGTAGTAGCTTCTTACGTTGACTTTAGTATCACGCAATTGCTGTTGTTGTTATTTGTTTCAACCATTTGCAGGGCCGACTTATGTAGTTTGCCGCCATGCATTTTTTTTTTTTTTTTGTGGGGATATTTGAATCTTTAAATTTCACCGTCACAATACAGTGAATAAAATTGCAGACGATTTGTAGAGGAAATTTGCCCAGCCACTCCTGGACACATAGGCAGGAATTAGGGTAGTACTCAAAAGGGAGTAAAACATGGAATGAGTGAGATTCTGTGTAAAAATTCTTAAGCTAAAGCAAGCAAAGATTCTATTAAGAATAAATACTATTACCTCAAAAAAAAAAAAAAAAAATTCTGTGCATAGTTTTTGTCGCCAAGAATTCAAAGTTTCATTTTTTCATTCATTTATTCGCAAATCTCATCTCTCTGAACTCCGTTAACTTTATTTTTGCCGTCCCTAAACAGTCTTATTTGTTGAGAGAGGGCTCCACTTCTCGCAATATTTTGTTCGTGATTTTTTTTTGTCCAGTATATTTCCTCCAAAAATATGATTGAAAGCATACTAAGTAACTCAGAGGGAAGGGGAAGTTTCAGCCACCTAATTCTGATTTTAAGATAAGAAAATGATTTCAATGCGTTTTTCAAAAATTCACCACAAAATACCCGACCATTTGTAAAAAATTATAGTAAATTTTCGAAACTCAGCCCATTGAAGATTTTAAAGTAATTTTGAAGCCACTTTTGTTGTAACTTGAGTATACCGTATTCAACTAACTTCTTCATTTCACTATTTAGTTAACTAAAATTTAAGTCATGACCAAAGAATCATGATTAAAATTTGTGATGATTAAATAGTTAGTCACAATCACAGCTCAATGAATTAGTCATTGGTTTTTGTTATATCTACAGGTACATATACATATGTCAAAACCTCGAATGTGCACTACCAAATTCGAAAATTTTGCCATAAAAAACTTTTGCAATTACAAAAACGATAATGAATAATTGACTAATAAAAGTTAATCATTAGTTTGTGACTCACGATTAATTTCTTGTTTATTATTATTCACTTATTAATCAAATTCAATTTTACCCAACACTGAACTTAATGCAGTGGAGATAGATTCAGGATGAGTCGGCTGTAGCACCCGATTTCATTGTTTCTGTAACTACCTTTCGCACGTTTACTGCAAGGCTGTCATAGTCCAAAAAAAAATCTATCAGAAATAACTGTTATTTAATGTTTTCCCTTGTGTAAAAAAATCATAACGGTATTTTATGAACTTTCCTCATGAGAAGAGTTTGTGTCACTAGATATTGCGTTCCACGGAGTGGAAGTTCAACTTTTACCGTCGCTTATTCGGAGCATTGGGTCAAAGCAGTGCGGGTTTTTAAGCAATAGCCCCCTTCACGATATGGTGCAAATAGTATTGCATAATTGCAAACTCAAATTTTTATTCCATATCGCATATATTTGTTGTTGTGATTGCAGAAAATTTTGACAATACCTGCATTTTTCTTCAACTTATATTTTGTAATAGCCCAGTATTTTTCGATCGGTCGAAACTGGGGGCAATTGGGTGGATTCATATATTTGGGCACTAAATCTACTTTATTTGTCTGATACCAATCCATGGTTTTCTTAGAGTAGTGGCAACTGGCTAAATCAGGCCAAAACTTCACTGTCAAATGGTGGTGACGAACAAATGGCAATAGTCGTTTCGAAAGGCACTCTTTGATGTAAATACCAGACGTCATAGAAGAGGATGTCGCAAATGCCCTGGATTTGAGACCACAGCTGCAAATAGCCTGCCACACCATTGCTTTCTTTGCAAATTTATCCATTTTTATGTACTTGAATTTTGAGCGTACATTACCACGATTCGTTGCCATATAAAATTTTTGACCTGGAAGCTGTTTAAGATCAAATTTTACGTATGATTCGTCATCCACAATAATGCATCCATTGAATTTGGTCAAAACATTATTATAAAGAAGACGAGCACGTTTTTTGGCCAGCAAATTCTGTTTGTCTGTTCTATTTGGATATTTTATAGCACGATAGCATTTTAGCCCAGCTTTTATGCGTATTCGTCTAGCAGTACTTTTGCTGGTATTGAATTTTTTGGCACGATCACTATCCGATAGTGCGGGATTGCTTTTGATGGACCTCAAGATCTTTGCCTTTAATTTTAGGTTGGTGGTTCCCATTTTGTTCACAACTTCTTTAGCTCTTTCAACACTATGAGTTTCTTTATATCGTTTTATAACTCTACATACCGCTCTTTTGGAGATATTTAACACTTTCGCAATCATTGAACCAGACCACGACGGATTTTCAATCAATTTATTCACAATCAATTTTCTATTTGCAGCTTCCATTGTGCACACAATCACCAACTTGTGATCAATTAATATGAAAAATTTATCAACTAACGGTAATGGTTTTGTAAACGAATCCCAGTAAAAAATTTGTTGTTCTTACGTCTAGGGGCGACGTGGTGATCACAACAAAGCGTGCCAATTTGGCGTGAACCGCGCTTTATAATAGTGAATTTCAATGCAGTTTTTAGCGCTGAACATTAACCTAACATTTATCAGTTGGCGACCAGACTTCGACATATTTTAACCTCAGGTTTCAGCGTCAAACACTTTGGTTCTTGAGTTTGAATAACGAGAGCCTGTGTTATTGACTGAAAGACCTTTTTATTATACATTTCAGAAACAAAATGCTTGATAAATTTGAATCAAATCATTTCTAAAAAAAAAGACAAGACTATAACTGTGTGAACATTTATACTCACCAGTGTATGTGATACATAGGGAAAATGGAATATTGCAGTGTACATAAAAATGGAAAACAAGAAAATTATCTATGCTCATTTACATTTTTGCGTGATTTTCCATACCAAATAGCAATTCTTTTAAAATGTTATTTCCTTCTTTCACATTCGATATGCTAATGTTTAGTGTGAGAATGCAAGTGCAAAGGCTTGGCGATAGAAGGGAATATGGGTGTGTGTGTGTATATGTTTATATCACTAACACTGATTGCGTTGTCATGTTCATTATGCATACAGTTTTGACACTTTGCTTGCACTTTTATATTGTTTTCATTACGTTAAACTAAAACAAGAACTCAACACTTTTAACTAAATTTATGACAAATTTTGACAATAAGCTGAGAGTTTTTGCTGTCATGAGTGTTGTCAACATCCGTAGATTTAAAAAAAAAAAGAATTAAAAAAAAAACAATCAAATTTACAATTGAATTTAGTTAAATTTATTAAATTATATTTGGGGGAATTAAAAAAAAAAACAATCAAATTTACAATTGAATTTAGTTAAATTTATTAAATTATATAAATCAATAAACACTAAAATATCAACAGTTATTGCAGTTTTAACCATTTCCCTTTACCATTTAAAAAATTCTATCATGAACTAATTTCAAAAATCAATTTCTATCTCAATAACCACAATGAAAATTACCTACCGTTCAATCTATTTTTGCTGCCACCACTAATCTCCTAAGACATGACCTAATTTCTGCTCTGATGTACCAAATAAAATAAATGCCAACACATCTAGATACTTTATCTAATATAAGTTAAATTGTTTAAATAGCCAATGAAAAAAACTTTTACCCTACTACAAAATTTCTGTTTGTTTATTGTTTTTACCCGTCTTCTTATTTTATTTTTTTTTTTTTTTTTTTTTGCTTACAACAAAATGTCATTTGGATCATTTATCACTAGAGCACGATGGGGACGCCAGGCATTTTATAACGTACTACTACTGGCATCTACTGTGCAAAGAATAAATGAGCGAAATATAAAGAACATCTACCTATTCGTAAGTTTATTTGTATACAATATAACGACATGTGTTTGTATGTACCGGCCTGCTGTGCTCTACTGTTTCCTACTACTTGAGGTAGAGAAACTGCCATAAATATGGGCTGTGTGACAGATTTCACAAACGCAAGAACTTCGTATAAAGCCTCTAGAGAAGAAAGGAGTTCAAAAAAAAAGAAGCCAGCTTAAGACTAGACACATCACTGGTTCTTCAACAATGTCAACTGGTATCAGTTCTTAACCTTTTACTAGTGTTTTCATTAGAGAGCATATATTTATACTTCATAACGATATTCAATTCTAAAATTAACTGCCATTAACATTAATGGTCTAAAATAATTTTAAATAAAATTTTTGGAACCAACGAATTTATGCTTCGTAGTCTAACATATTAATAACTGAGCTCAATTCAAAAGTAAATGACACTAGAGTTCACTCGGCTGGATTCAGTAATTGCCAACGTTACTTTTAATTCTTAATTCTTAGCCGAAATTGCTAAGATCTTATTAAAAAGTTTCAAATGTAATAGTTTTTGTGCGCCTATAATTGTATCACTTACACTACACATATTTCAAAGTACGTACACATTCTTAATGGTGATAGTGGTACAGTGGCAGCAGCTGTTTTGGCAGTTGTAAATCTTTAGTATGTCAAGTGAGACGAGAAAAATTAACAGCAATGAGGACGTTTTTATGTTTTAATTTGACAATGTTGTTGAAATAATTTTAATTGCATTGAAAAAGTTAAATATTTACTTTATATAACATAAAATGTTGCAGCAATTATTCTAAAAACAAAACTATCTACATAAAATTAATTTATTACGACTAATTCAACATTCATTCAACAGCCGCTGCCTTAAAATTCATCACAGAATAACTGAATTTATGATTACAATAAAAAATTTTTGGTCACTCTCAGTGGCGAGTCTAGTATTTGGGTGTGGAATTTGATTTTACTAAATTAAATAGTATGCATTCAAAATTGAATATAAGTGAAATTAAGAAACGAACCCAAATTCTAGCTAATATCAAACCAAAACTCAAAGCTATCAGATGAAGTAAGAAAATTCAGACAAGCTATAAGGAGTGAAGTAGACTACAAAATTGACAACTATATAACGAAATTCTACAGACCACAAATTAAACCAAAATTCAGAGCGAAAATCAAAACCAAAATACTGATCAAAACTCAAACCAGGAACCCAACAAAACTTCAAACTAATATTCAGGCTAAAATTTATACCGAAATTCAGGCAAAAACCTAGAAAAAAAATTTCGAGAAAACTCACACCAAAATTCAAAGTAAAACTCAGACCAACACTCAAATCACAACTCAGGCAAAAATCAAACAAAAACTCAACCAAAATTTGGCAAAAATCTAACCAAATCTCAGTCTAAATAAACTCGGACCAAAGTTAAGTTGTGTTAAAGGGACATAATCACAAAATCTGAACGTCTACGAGATCCCCAGAAATATTCCTCTGGTATATATACAGTGTAGGACAAAACTAAAGCACGGATTCTTCCCTGTTTGCATTTTGTTCAGTAATATTGTAAAACATGCTTGGACTGAAATTTTATTTATTTAAGAATATACACTCGTTGTAATAAAATATAAGAAATATAATATTATTTTTCAAATAATATAAAAATATCAACTCAAAAGTAACAAAATGCGTAAAACTGGCGCCACAAAACTAAAGCACATTGGAATATATGAATGGAAAAGTTCGATTTCTCCACTATTTTGTAGCGTATCCATTATTTTTCAGAGCTATTGCACATTTTCGTTGCAAGAACTCAATAAAATTGCTCAAAACGTCTGCAGAAATGTTCTTCCATGCAATCTCCGATTGGTAGAAAATGGAATCCTTATTTTTATCCTTCAGGCGATGAATTTTCCGATCTATAATTTCGTTTATATTTTTTGAGATTGAGATTGGGTGAATGGGTGGTCCTCTATCAAATCCCGATCTTATTGGCAACAAACCACTCTTTTACACACCGTGCTAGGATCGTCATCGTGCTGGTAGACTTGCTTTAACACCAGATCTTCTTCAGTATAAGGTAACATAATATTCTGGGGAATATCTTTGCACATCAGACGGTCTATTATACCTCATATTTTATGAATTGGACCGATTCCAGAGCACTACGATGCCTCCCCCATATTATACGGTGCTTTTAAAAAAACGCGGATTTCATCGTTGCTCTTTTGATCTGCACACTAGCTTTAATCCTTCGCAACGTTTCATGTTAAATATAGATTCATCAGTAAGCAGCACGGTCTTTTATTTGGCAGTAGCCCAGCTAAAGTGCGCGGCTACAAATTCAAACCTTGCCTGTCGATTCTTTCGAGAAATAAATGGTTTTTTTACGCTTTGGTATGTTGCTGAGCCAACCTAAACAGCTCGTCATTGAACAAACCTGTATGAAATGTTTAAACGCAATTTATTTTCAAGATATAAAACGATCTTTTTTTATAAACCGAAAGATGGCCTGATCCTCACGTTTGGTTGTGCCCGCAGTCTGCCACCTCCATATTTAGTATATAAACAATGGAAAGCGCGAAAACGGTTTATAGCTCGGGAATTAACGCAATAGCGAATACAATATTTTTGTACAATGCATATCAATGATTCAGCTTTATTAAATCAACTTAGAATATTTTCTCTAAATTGTGCAGAATACTAATTTCGAACTAAATTTATAAAACAAAAAAAACATGTGCATACTTGCATATTTTTAAATTTTATTGAACTAAATGTTGACAAGGAAGAGTTCGTGCTTTAGTTTTATCCGGACCTGTATATATCAATCCAACCTGACGCATTTGATCAACCTTATTAAGTTTGTAGGCATGAACTCCGCCTGTTCCTTCAGTTTTCCGAACACTTCTTAGAAACGGAGCCGACGGATTTGAAGATTAAGCCACTCTCAATGGAGATGATGAATGGTCTAATTTTTTTTCTTCATTTTTGCAGCTTCTACAACAGTCAATTTGTTAATGATCTGAGTGTGTGACTTACCCGAGCGTCTTTTCTGGCCACGATATCATCTTGGACAGACTTATGATTTGTTTCTGAAAGCAAATCTATATTGCTTCATTTATTTCATTTCAGTTGTGTGGATTAATCTTTAACTAGGCATTGTATGTATTTGTATTTGGAAAATTATAGAATAATGAAGATCAATGGACCTTAAAATTGGTTTTCACTTATCCTAGTCATTTAGGTTTTTAGATTTAGATTTAAAGGTGTACTGGAAAAATATAGGCTTTCCATGGCACTCAGTCTTTTGGATCATTTTACTTTGTCCAGGTAGAGAAAAACAAGAAGAAAAGAGAAAAGAGGAAAAAGGAGAGAAAAGTTTTCGCTCTACCAAATTTCTTGGTCTCTTTAAGAAACCTAATCAGACCCGGGAGAAGAATAGAGTGAGCAGAAGGCATTTCCTAAGTCATTGCATCTCCTCCTGCTGGGATCGGCAATGACGCCCATGTTAGTCATATGTTGACTTTATATATATATATATATGTGGGAAGGTTACAACGGACGACAAGAAGTGGACAGAACTACTAACGAATGCGTCCCTGCATGGACAAAGACTGGACGATGAACTACAAATGAATGCATCCCTACATAGATAAAACTGGACGAAGACGATGGACGAACTTTTAAAAATAACGGACGAATAAGAGAGTTGATCGTGAGACGCCGAGGAGAAAAGTAAAACAATCGACTGAAGACAATTTAAAATAAAATAATCGCTTATGTACAATTCCGAATAGGTTTAAAATGAAATAATTACTTTTATATGATTTACATATATTATTATAATAAAACAGTTTGAAATTAACTTGAAGTGGAGTAGTTTTGTGGTGAAGAAAAGGGCAAATTCCACATATATATTGCGCCCTGTGATCAAATCCACCAGCATACGCAAATCCTTTCTCCTCAGATGAAGAAGAAAGTCAGCTGCTCTCCTGTTAGGTTCTTTCACAAAGCACTTCGTAGTTTAGCAGGAGTTGATACTGAACCATTCCACGGATTTCCTAACAAACTGACGCTGATGAGTGGATCCAGGCATATTGGATGCAGTCCAAAGTGTCCTGGCACTCATAAGCCATAACTGATTTGGTCTCCCTACACTATTAAGTTTTGCCTTTAGTGCAGCCTCCTATCCGCTTCCCTCGCCAACTGTTTTCGATTATCCAGCAAGCTACATTCAAAATAGAAAAGATCTCTGTTTGGAAGACCGGCATCGAAAATAGTGAGTATTGCTTCGATAGCTGGCTTTAAACCCGTCTATTCTAAGCATTACTTCGATGTAGTGGAGATAAGAAAACTAGCAAATACTTGAATAGTTCTGTCACAATACACGGACTAAAATAAATAAAGATTGATAGGCTGCGACCTAAGTAACATGGGCGTAAGTCCCTAAAATTTATGAAAAAGAAATCAGAACAACTATGTTATAAATTGACCGAGACTAGACTATATGAATTCGAGTAGTGTATATGAAATCAGAACCTCAGTATATCCAAAAGCTCACTTAAGACTCTTAGTAAAGAGGTTGGTAGACGTAATTGGGTGGAGCGGAGTGCTCCATAAAGTTCTGAAAAAAATCTGATTAAAGTTTCACATGTTTTTAATTTCTATTTCTAGAATGAAGCATTGTTTAACCTTAAGCCTCACAATTTAAAATGGAACAATTTCTCTCAGCGTAGAAAAACTAAACTTAAAAATTCGAAATAAATAATGTCAATAACGCTAAATTCCATTAACTTATCTATTATGAAAGCTAGAAACGTTCCAAAGAATTATACCAGGTATAAAAATATACACAGCAATACATTTATTGTGACTTTTATGCTTAGTTGTGAGGGTTAGGCTTAAATATTTTTAAAGGTAATATAAATTTTAAAATTACTTTTGTATATAAAAAACTAAACAAAAAAGTTTGCGATAAACAGATGTACTTACTAACATAATTTAATAGTTTAATAATTTCTGATAACAAATTAAATAAACAAAACAACTAAAAACCGATTACTCATTATTGGAGTACATTAAATAAACATCACTCCATATTATTTATTAAACTCAAACAATGTTATATTTGTATGTTTGTTTGTATGTTTCTCACTTGTCACTCATCGAAAATCGTTTAATGTCAGAAATTTCTTTGTGCTCGCAACACTGTTGTTGTATGCCATGTAGAGTAGAAGCATTGATTGATGAACAGATTGAGTCAATATAACAACAAAGATATGCAACCATACATATTTATGTAATACAAACATATATTAGATTACAAAGTGTAGCAGTAAAGTGAAGTGAGACGCGACGATAAAGACGTCGTCGTCGACGAAGGACGAATTGTTCACATGACATTGACATTAGAGTGTGATAAAAATATTTTAATTTGTTTGTAAACAAAACCAAAAAGCTATGTAAACACGCTAATTTGTGTAGAAAAAAAGGCAAAGAAGAAGGAGAAGAAATAAACAAAAATTGTACAGAAAATATTTGAACTATGATAAATGGAAATATTTATGGGTGGAATCTGATATCTATGACTTTCCGCACTGCCAAAAATTGTTAAGCAGAATTTTATCAAAAATATTTTTATACGGAGAAACTAACAAAATAGTGCTAAGTTAGTTAAAAAAGTCGGATAAAGAAAATTGATTTTTGAAAACTTTTGGTAATCAATTTACTATATACCACTGAGCAGTTACCGTCTGTCCAGTTTTAAGGGGATAGCAGCTACAAATTTTGCTCGGGTAAAGTATATCGACATAATCATAATTGGTTGCTACCTTTTGTTTCTTGCTTTAACGGGTGGACCTTCACCTTTTAAATTCCACACCATGGGAACAGAAAGGAATTGTCCGTTAAACAAAAATGATAGCCGTTACCGTAGCCTCCTAATTAAATAATCAAACAGCGCTACTTATTGATGAACTAACTCTACAACTTGCTCCAACCAAAAAAGTAGATGAAAAATTTAAAGTTAAAAACTTCAAATCAGTTATCAAACATCACTCTCTAGGTTCATATAAACCATTCGTTCACATCCGTTCGTCGAGGACCCTCATCCTAATATCAGTTAGTATCTATCGACACTTGGTTTCGGGCATGGAAACGTCACGCTTACTTACACTTACTCTTTCTCCATAGTGAAGGCTAAAATGATAATTTTGTTTTTTGCCTAAATGTAGGCAACAAAGACTATGTCGAAATCTAAGTCTTTTTCACAGTGAAGGCCAAAACAACAAGGCGCACGAAAATTTCAAGCAAATACAACAACCATTATTATTTAGTACACAGTAAATTCAGAATTGCCAGTTTAACTTTTTTATTCACTAAAGCACAAAAAAATATTTCCGTTAATTTGAAATTAAAAAAATAAACTATTTTTTCTTTAATTGATATATACTCCAGTCATTATAAAGATTTACATCATAAGAATTCTGAACTGAGATTTTTCTTCAGTAATTATCAATGGGGGTATGATAGATTTAAAAACCACAAAAATCAGTTCTGGGGTTGCAGAGCGACCCCCCCAAAAAATCCCCTCTTTGGTGAAAATAGCCGTTTTTACTAATAACTGGTTAACCGTTGGAGATATAAAAAATTACCTTTTTTCGTATGTGTCATAGTTTTCGAGATAGTCAATATTTAAGGAATTGCTAATTAAGTACTTTGGGTGTACTATGGATACGCGCGCTTTTTTGTTTATTTGAATTTTTGAGTGCGGAGTTTGTAGGAAAAATTGAATTACTCGAAAACCAAACAAGCTAGGAAAAAAATTAAAAAGTATTTTGAAGAGGATATAAACTTCAATATCCTCTGCTATTTTCATTGACAACGGATAATTTTTTGTATACAAAAATAACAATATAGTATAGATGTCTGTTGGTTTTTGCTCTTTTACTATTTGCAGTCCTAATAAAAATAACTAAATGTATTATGTTTTAGTTCAAGACATTACTTCTGAAAATCCTGTAAAAGTTAGAAATAAAAAAATTCACATTTAGCGATTCCTCTTCAAAACCCTTTTTGATTTTTCTACCTAGCTTTTTTTGTTTTCGAATAATTCAATTTTTCTATAGGCTCCGCACTCAAAAATTCAAATAAACAAAGATACGCACGCATCCGCAGTACATCCAAAGTACTGAATTTGCAAATTCTTAAATATTGAATATCTCGAAAACTATGCTATATACGAAAAAATTACATAATACCTTTTTTTTAGAAAATCACTTAAGCTTTTTATGTGTGCTAGATAATTCTTTGATATCTCCAACGGTTAACCAGTTATTAGTAAAACAATGGCTTTTTTTTGACCAAAGAGGGGGTTTTTGAGGGGGTCGCTCTGCAACCCCAGAACTGATTTTTGTGGTTTTTCCATCTATCATACCCCCACTAACAATTACTGAAAAAAAATCGCAGTTAAGAATTTTTATGAACTTTTGGTGCATTTCTTACTCTACCGACTGGGCTAAAATCAATTAAAAATATGTATAAAAGCAATAAATTAAACATAAATTTTCAAAAGAAATCTACTTCTCCTCCTCTTAACAAAACTTTCACACTTTATTCTCTCTTTTCTTATGCCATTCAATTAGTTCAGCTAAAACGCGCTGCGTACTTTTAAATTTATTCATAGTAAAGAATTGTACACCATAAATATCTAAATTTGAGTCCAGTACTTCGGTAATCATTTCCAAAGCACTTTTTATTGCATACTCTCGAAACTCCGAATGATTTTTTCTGAGTTCCTTATACTTGGCGAGAGCTTCCTCGGACATACGAACTTGAGCAATTTCCATCATACGCCCCAATACATGCATATTCTCCGGTATAAATACGCCAATTATTATGGGTATTTTAATGCCATTAGAGCGGCAATCTTGTATAAATTTCTTTAAACTCGTCGCTGAGAAACAAATTTGTGTTATAATAAAATCAGCACCTGCTTCTACCTGGAACGATAGAATATGGTAAATTGTAAATTAAGTATTGAGTAGCGGGGGATTAACCGTGTTAAAAATGTAGTAAACATAAATAAGAAATATATTGTAAATATAAATTTAATGGCACATTGATTTTCAAAGAATTTAAAAATAAACATTAAACTTCAATATTAGTTTAAGCTTTTGTAAAAAAAATGCTGAAGTTTTTTTTTTTATAATTATCTAATTTATGACAAGTCAAATCTAGGGGGGTTTTTTATATACATATATTGAAGAGCTACTTAAATATGTATGTGTGCTGGTAACCATTGTAAAAATAAACATTGTTAATAAAATGTATGGATATCGTTTAATTTTAATAACAGGAGATCCCTAGCGGATATAAAAGGGGAATTTTGGGGATAATGAATAACTTATAGATTTCTGGATTTGGATGGTGCAAAAGATTAACTAATTCATAAATAGTTACATCATTATTTTTTGCAATTTCTTATTTTTATATTTGAATTTTTTTGTTTTCTAATTTAAAGTGAGGGCAATAACTTTTTTGAAAGCATTAGAATTTTTAAGCTTATTAATTGATTGAATGCTTAATTAAATGTGGAGATTATACAATGCAAAGGTTTAATTTTATTAAATCCCCATTTTATTACGCTTAGTTACAAGCTTTCAACTAGGCCAGCTCCTCTAAGCAATCTTAAACTAAGCTGCGGTTCTAGGAATGTGATATGCTCACCCAGTAGAGTCCCTGATAACTCTTTCTCTTTCAAGAGAGTTCTTCACAGTTTATAAGTAAAAGCGATAGGAACAGTTTTGTGCTATTCCTAAGCCCCCTCCCTCTCATCGGCAGTACCATCCCGCTTACACCAAACAGTGCCCTCTGTTTTTATCTTAACTTTACTAGTTTCGAGTTCTTTTTACCTAAAAAGGGTTCATAGCCACTGCCTTTAGTATCAATTTCTCAAGTTCGCCGTTACTGTTCTCTTTCAAAACTAAAATAAGAAAGCATCCTTTTTGACAGACCAAAAAGCGCTGATGTACTGTTCTTAACTTGCCTAGAACCTGGAATAATTTAAGCCACGGTTAAGCAGTTGACTAGAGAACTCCTAAGAATAATATTCAACCCTTAAAAAAGTCAAACAATGTCCCCAATATATCAGCGAACTCGCTACACAAGTGGCATCAGGGATATCCTTTCTGATCATTAAGGCCTGGAGTGCTAACTAACAAAATAAAAAAACAACATTTTCTTTGAAGTAGTGAAGGCAAGTCTCAATTGTATGGTATGGAAACTATAACTATTTCTCTAGTTAGATAAACAATAGATCAGTTAGGTCGCAATGTGTAAAGTTTATGGTCATTTATCCTTTATTTCTTACTTACCGATTATAGCTTATAGTTTTATTGTTATGCCAGTATCGGATGCAAAGGGAGATCTACGATCCAGATGAAACGTTGGAATCTCAAGAAGTAAGCCTAATACTAAAATTCTTAATAGAGATACGACTAACAGAGTTGGTAGAAGGCACAATAGATTTTCAGCTCACAGTGCACATCCCGTAAACTAATAATAATAATATGGGGCTGCAGCCCCTCCCAAATATACAGTATAACTATTATATAAACTTGGATTTCGTTAAATCTGAAATTTATGGGGATCATTTTATAGATGTCCTACATTTGGAAAGATTAAGATTGGTTTAATTTTTATTTTATAGTCTGATTTTTATTCTTAATATATCTATGATTTTTCGTGCAAAATTTGGTCTTAATTCAAGTCTTAGTTTTGATCTGCATTTCGGTATATTTCTGGTTGGATTTTTAGTCTGAGTTGTTAACTGAATTTGTTCTCAGTTTTGATCTGAATTTGTTCTCAGTTAGATGAGATTTTATGAACTGGATTTTGATCTGGATTATGATCTAACTGTTTGTCTAATATCTTACAATTTAGTAAAATCAGGCTTAGTCAAACCCAAATCATAGATCCTCCTTTGGAGCTATGCTCAAATGTTAACAAATAAATATTCTGTGGCAAACACAGTAAAAATAAATTTAATTTTTTTATTAGTATTTATTTAGTTAAATATTTAATTAATATATAATAGACCAAAAAAATCGATTTACGCAGGTATGGGCACAGATAACTCAGTTTTCCAAGCCGAGGTGCATCCGATTGACCTCTGCTCATCCAGAAAAAACCCAAAATGTTGAAAGTTTTTGAAAAATGTTTGCTATTTAGCAGTCTCCATAGTTTTTTAATAATTAAACTTCATTAATTATTTAAGAACTTTCAATATTTTGGGTTTTATAATGAAAAATACGCAGCAGGTTTTTAGTCGACTTTTGAGTTTAGCTGTTATTCCTTATTACCACAGATTTAAGAACTAAATCACCGAAGTGAATCATTTTATTAGAACAATTCATTTGGACATTTTTTTAAGAATTTAACCCCATCTGGAAATCGAACCTGAGGCAGCTGGAACTCCAGTCTAGCACTCATCCATCAGACCACAGGACGATATGTGTCGAATATGTAACGAGGAGGAAGAAACAGCAGAACATATCCTATGCCACTGTGAAGGTCTAATGAGGACCCGACTTCGTTACTTAGGAAACTATATACTACAACCGCTAGACATAGCGGATAGGTCAAGGAAGAACTATAAGATACATTAATTCCTCGGGGATATCACAATAGGCCCAAGCTCGTCTTGCCCACCTCCTCAACAATCTAATCTATTATAGTTTAATATTTTTCTGTAAACTTATATTTCTAGATTCGCCACTGCGTATATAAATACTAACAAAAATTCTAAACTTAAACCTTCCAGAATTTACGAAATATGATCAAAATCATAAATATCATTAAATCTAATTACGATACTTTTGACAAACAAAATTCTTTAAATTAACGTTTCCTCTTACACTGTATAACAACATTTTTCTTGCGTGATTCATTCAGACGCCAACTGAAAGTAGACATACATATTAAAAAAAAAACCGAAATGAGTGTGATCTAGTAAGTTTCCAATTTTTTATAAGCACGTGAATTTTCCACACAAAAATAAAATAATGAAAAAACTACGAAATTTTTGGCTAATTTCCAGACATTTTGTTCGGAAGAGCAAGTCAATTTTAACAGCTTTGTACAAGATTGCACTTTCGAGATATAGCCAATAGAGAAAAAATAATCGAATTTGAAAAAACTTTAAAACTTAAAAATAGCATGCATCGCAAAAACTTTAAAAAATAAATTGGAAACTGATCACACCAAAGATTTTGCGATTTTTGATCACTATATATGTTTACTTTCATTTGGTGCTTGAATCATTCACGCCTAATAATATGACCTTAATTTTGTTGCACAGTATTATTAATCCGGTTAATAACTTAACACGAGTATTACGATCTGCATTATCAATAACAAGAAATACAACAAAAACAGCTAACTAAATTATTATTATTATTATTATTGTTGCTTATCACAGGGATTCCCAATAATTTAATTGTGAAAAAGTATGAAATTTTTTAAAACAACTACATAAAACTAGTGGTAACTAATTTAAAAAGCTACACACTAATATAGGACGAGCAATTATTTAAACTAAAAAAAAAACAAACTTTGAGTGAGCAAGTGTGGTCATATGGAACACTGAGCATCAATTTCATTAGATAAGCAAAATCATTTTAAAAATATGCAACTCATTAAAGTAATTTATTTTAATTAATTTAATTTAAAATATTTAGTTCACTCACCTTTTTAATTAGATATTCCATATCGTCTTTGGGGGTTTTCGAATCAGGATGTAAATCAGGATAGCCAGCAACACCGATCGATATTGCATCTATAAAAAAATTATTTACATTTATCTATTAACTTTGTGCTTTCGCAGATAACATGAATAATTTCAGTAATTGCGTTTCTCATTTAATCACGTTTTTAGTTTAAAATTTCAATTGAAACAGAAAATATTAATTTTCATCGATGCAGTTATTCGGGGATTACTGTAGATATTTGTCATAACACGTAAAACTTAAACAATAACAATAAATTGTTGTAAGAATCCATTGATAATTATTTCATTATCAGTTTAAATAATTTACAGTGAATTTTTTGTGTATCTGTTTTTCAAAGCAGCTGACAAATTTTTCATAATTTACAGTCAGCAAAAATTTTTGTGAAACTACTTCACGAAACTAATACGTAGCTCATTAAAAATTTTAAAATCATTTCTCAGAATTTATCTAACGGAAAAATCACGGGTTTGTTTCAGTTTGAGTCAAGGTTATACCCAAATGAATTAAAAAAAAAAACTACAAGGAAAATTATTTAATACAATCAGACTGGGGGGTAGTTAACTAAATAATCAGTTAACTATGCATTCAACTACAATTGAAATAGTTGAAATGTAGTTGAAATTCTTCAACTACAACTAAATTAGTTGAAATGTAGTTGAAATTATTTCAACTACAACTGAAATAGTTGGAATGTAGTTGAAATTATTTCAACTACAACTAAGTGATAGTTGAAAAAAAAAGTAGTTAACTACCCCCCAGTCTGAATACAATGTACTATACATAGGTGGTTATAATTTTTGATTTTTCTCAGTAGGGTGGGTAAGTGTATGTGTGCCGAATCTTGTTGAATTGCTGTCAATATTTCCTCTGATATTGTTCCTTGAAGACCCTTGAAAATTTTACTTGGAAGGAAGGCAAAGTTTATATCCACACATACCCATTTTTAATAACTAAATTTTCAGGCATGTTCAACATTGCAATATCGACTGGAAGTGAAAATGAAAACACATTTTCACGTTTTGTATTTCGATCTATCAACGCAAAATTATTTTCAAATAAATCAAGATTAATTATCTTAAAAAAGAAAACATTTTTACACGAGAGGTGATCAAGGTTCTTGAAATTTATTTCCCATTTAAACTTGTTCATCGATGACCGAAAATAAGTGCACGTCAATCACATGGGAAAGCCGCTTTTAGACGTATCTAGCTTCCAAGATATTCACTGTTTTTTCGGGATTAACGACTTTCATTTGTGTAATTATTATAAAACAATCACAGAGAAATCTTTTGGGGTACTAAATTTTTTATATACACTTCAAGATTCGATTTGCCATGACCAATTTTGAAGCTGAAAAGTTCTGGAAAATTTTAAAACATAATTATGGTATCTGTGTGACTGTCGGCGTTTTAGCGTTTACCCAAAATTTCAGCCCCATATATTTATATTTGCAAAAGTAGACGAATAGATATCGAAAGATCAAATCAAGAGATACGCTGATCAAGAATATTTATATTTTTCTAAGCCCTACACGAATCACGAAGTGTATTACAAACGGACAGAACTGCAAAACTAATAAATCCCTGTTTCTCAACCGAAAACTAAATTGTCCTGTTATTATTTTTTTATCCTCTTACACATGCAAATCGCACTTACCTCCTTTCTCTTTTCGTATATCCTCAATCATATCCGATGCATATTTATACTGCTGATCCGGTTCAACTTGATCACCTCGCAATGCCAAAATATTTGTAAAATTCAATGCCAAAAACTCATTTAATCTCTGACGATTCGCACGATAACAAGTAAAATGCGGCAATACAACTGTTTGCGGATGCAATTTCCGAGCAATACGTACCGCTTCTACATCATTTACACTTGAGATATTCCAATAACTTTGGCCCAACCATATAAGCGAAGTGAAAAGCGGCAATAAAGGACCAAAACTATCATAATCCAGGATCGTTGGTTGTGTTCCATACGAATGTGCAGATAATTCAATGCCATAGTAAAATTCTTTAGCCGCTTGTTTCTGTCCGATTAGATCTTTAAGCTTACGCTCAACTGGTGGCGCTGCACTCTGTTGCACACTGAAACTAATGTGCAGTTGTTGTATCGGAATACCGATAGTTGCTGTATTCGCTGGTGATAAGTCGGGATTATGCATTTTACTGCCTTGATGAGTTGTTGTTTTACTTATGAAATTTACGATCTTATTGAAGATTCGCTTGCAGCTCATCAACGCACACTGAAATAGATACAAGTTTTGGAAGCTTCGCCAATGGTGAATGAATGAAAAAAGCTTTTGTTGGTTTGTTGTTTGCTTTTTTTTTTTGATATGTGTGTTCTGTTATTTAGTTTGTTTTGAGTAATAAAGCGTTGAGCTTTTTTGTTTTTGTTTTTTTGCTCACTTTGAAGTAACCCTCTTATGGTTGAAGTGTACTCATAGACACATTCTTAGGTGATCTTTCTATTTTTACATATATTTTTCATTGATAAGCAAGGTTTTTAATTAATTCGTTTTTTTTTTTAAATTCACAAGCTTAAATCAGAAATTATGTGTTCAATATTGCAAGAAAGCTTTTGATTTATTACGTTGAGTCTTGATGGCACCAAGAAATTGTTGCTAGTTTACAGTTTGAGCGATTGTTATCTGCAAAAAGAAATCAATATTTGTGCTAAATTTTAGTTCGGTATTCAAATTTTTCCACAAAAAGATTTTATAGTCAAAAGGTCACGGAATGACGTAAATTCTTTCTTTTTAATGACTATGACAAAATCGTATTAGTTTTTATTTCATATATAATAATGACAGAAGAATATTTTACCACTTGTCGCGGCTTACAAATAATAACGCTTAATCAACCTGGGCTTAAGTTCAGAAATGAAGCTATTGTTAAAAATAATTCAACAATTTTAAGGAAATAGTTTCAGAGTCAGAATATTTCTGAATTTTGGGTAAGGGGGGGTAATGAGCCATTTTTCGTATTAAACAATGGCATTTGACCAAATAAAATACTCTAATCTGTTGCTTTCAATACCCTCTCATTTTTCATTAGCACCTAATTCTTTCATTACATTCCCACAATTAGGTGGCAAATTTGTTTTTCAAGTTATTGCAAATGCCTAATCGTCTTTCAGACAATCTATTTGCCGCCTTTAAATGCCAAATATATATATATATATATATATATATGTCTATCAGCCCAGTTCTGAAATCCGTTTCTATTCGGGAACGGAATTGATTCCGATGTTCCGTGTTCTGCAATCAAATTTTCGGAATTGTTATCGGATTAAATCGGATTGTAGATGTTCTGACATCCGATTTTATGAAATTGCAATCGGATTCAATCCGATCAGCTAAGAGCGTGTGGATTTGTAAATTTTTGAACAAATAGAAATTGTCAAAAAAAAAAAAAAAATTAGAGTATTTTAAGTTGATAAAAATGTGCAAACCTCATTTGGCAGCAATTTTAATTGAGAACCAGAAGAATGGAGAAGAAAAAATTATGTTTTGAGCTGCATTTTTATGGTTTCCCCTAATTACATATATTACAAAACTTACAAATATTTTACATAAATAAATATTGTTTAATTATTCAAATTATTAAGCTTTGAATGAACAATGGTGCCAGAAGAATATCAAAAAGTTCATAGCAGATCAGACGATCGTTTCGGAACCAGCTACGGTTCCTCATCAGTGATTTTTGTGATAATTCCATAATTTTAACAATCTGTAAAATAAATGAGAATTACAAAGACAGCTATTTTCACTGAATAGTATTATTGAAAGAAACTACCGTTCTATGTACTTTTTGCCATTCTTCTTTGACACTTGTATTGCATATTGTTTATTTTTTATTTATTTTGTTTAACATTTTTCGTTTCCGAAGCAATTCCGCTTCGGATGTCAGAACACGCCTGTATGTAGCCATTTTTAAAAATCCAAACATTGTCATGTTAGGAAATGTGGAAATTTTTTTTTAAATCAAATTTTTGAAATCTACTCTTATAAAAATTTTGGATTCTCGATTCGGTTGACACCAGATAAAAATGTGACCCACACTTGCTCACCTTATCCTACATACGTGGTGGAAAAAATAATAGAAACAAGCCAAAAATAATTTAAATTTCATAACTTTAATCTTCATTATTTTTAAATTTTCCGGCATAATTGTCATAAATTTCTATTCATTTTTGAAGCAGGTAGATCCACTTCGAAAAAACAGTCCTCAAAATCGGCTTATTTACTTCGATATTAACTGCATTAATTATCTACTCATTATTTGCGATGCTGAGACGACATCTCACACTCTGTGTGAATGTCCAGCCTTGGCTCGCCAAAGAAGAAGATCGAAAGAGAAGAGAAAAACGAAAGCAAAACCTCATCCACAAAAGATGTTCTAGCCTTCATTAGGATAGCAGAACATATTTTGTCTTAATTTTGGGGCTTTGGCACAAAAGATCTTTTAGGTCGCCATGCCTGACTTTCTAGTCGCCTTAACCGCTTTCTTATTTTTGGAAACAACCAGAACTTGCATAGCGCTAGATCCGGGGAATATGATGCTGGACGAAATTCTTCAATTCCTAAGAGTGCAATGATGCTGTTCGTTTCTTTCAGCAGTGTGAACTGGGGCGTTGTCTTGTTGTAGAAAGTAGTGGTGCAGTTCATCGTTTTTCTGGTTCCCCAACACGTTTTCGAAAACTTGTGGTAAACAGATTTCAGTATACTATTTCGCAGTTACCTGTCCAGTTTTCAGAAGAATAACAGCTACATTTTTTTTCCTGGCGAAATTGGCATCATTACTTTTGCCGTCGACTTCTGCTGCTTGGCTTTAATGGGTGGATTAGCACCTTCTGAATTCCATACCATCGACTTTTACTTGGTTTCTGCATAGTACCTGAAAAACAAAACTTCACCACCTGTTACAATCAAAGGTACTGGACTCTCTATTTTTAAGTTTTTGAAGAAATATTGGGCAAAACACACAGGCGTCCCTAATATTCGCAGTACATTCATAGCATTCAAGCCTAGTGCCCAACAATCATTTCCTAGGTTAATCTTGGATCTATGTCAATTTTGGACTTCACCAAAGCCACACTTACGTCATTAGTCGAAGATTGTGGGTGGCCTTCACGAGATAAGTCCTCCGCAAAAATATGTCTAGTCTGGAATCTCCGAAGCTACTTGGAGACGGTCACAAGCGACGGTACACTTTCTCCATATGCTATTTGGCACTCATTAAATATTTCCACAGGCTTCAGATTACGTCGTAAGGAAAGGCAAACCGAATCTCCTGCTGTGATGACGGTGAAAAAGAGTGAGTAGCTTTGCGTTTTCTTGTCTCCATATTAGACTGTTAGCCCCAATTATTGAAATGAAATATAGCCCCAAAATGATGAAAAAACAAAACACAAAGTAAACTTAAATACTGACCAGAACCCAATACTTTGGGATTCTACCGTAGCATTCTTTATAATCTGTTATGAAAACAAAAGGAATCACATCAAATAAATTTTCTTTTATATAAATCAATAGCTTGTAATAGTTTTGTTTTGAAATCTTGCCCATCAGTACGACGAAAGTAATAATTAAAAATAAACAATTCTACTAACTTATTAAAATTTGAGGCCAATCGGTTGGATAGAATTTTCTTAGACTCTTGGGCCGATCAAAAAAAAATGTTTCGAGAAAAACGCTTTTAAAGTTTTAACAACAGATAAAGTTTTCACAACAGGTGCTCTCGACTATGAGCTATAACTTCGTTAAGATTTTGGTCCGAAATTTTTACAGTATACTCTCAATATATTGTACTTTCGAAATACATTAAAAAAGAAATAATCGATTTTTTGAAACTCGAACACCAGACTACATACTAAGGCTTTAATAAATTATCAATTCATCGTATTTTGGGGCCTTTTTCATTTTTAATTTTGGAGTCACATTTCATATACAAATTAACGTCAAAATTTTTGGAGACTTTTCTCATTTTTGTTTGTGATTATTTTCCATTGAAGCCACATTCCATTGAGCCAGGGCTATATTAATCTCTTCAAAGATTTTTTTTACTAAATTTTACGTTAGAAATTAATAACAGCAAAAATAATTACAATTAATATTTATTTAAATTTACTTATAATTTCTTATACATTAATAAAAATTAACTTTGTTACAAATACAAGTTTCACTTTTTTTCGTTTTTTTTACATATTTTTTTTTTTCTTGTTTGGCAAACAAATTACATTACATTATTACATTTTCTGGTTTTTGTTATAATTTGGTTTTTTAAAAATAATTTTTTATGTATATTTAATATTCGTAGTTGCAATTATTACACACAATTTAATAATTAATTTAATAATATGTAATAGAATTAACAATTGTTTAATATTTGCGTGTTTCCTACTACATAGAATTATTTTATTTATTTTTTTAATGTTTAATTAAAATAATGAATTTTTGTGTAAAAAAAAAAAAAAAAAATATTTAACTATAAAGATTGAATAATTGAAATACAAATTTATATTGAAAAAATAATGCTAAATAAAGCTTATTTATGATTATGTTCAATCGATGGAAGATTTTATTTATTTTTTTTTTTATTTGTGTTTATGTTTAAAATTTTGCGTTTTACATTAAAAAGGGGTTGTTTTATCTATTGAAATTGGCAGAGCAGAAAATACTTAAGCATTTTAATTTGTAATTATATGAATTAAATTATTTTTGTTTCTATATGTAAGTATAAAATATTGCAAATTTACAATAGAAATATAGCTGCTTTGTTGTTGTTTTTCTTTTCGTTTATTTAAATTTTTTTTTACAAATTTATTTATGTACTTTTTGTTTTATTTTTAAAGAATTTTGTTTAAAAACGTTTGTCGTTTCATATTTGTTTTCAGTTACATGAGAATTTTTTTTTTTAATTAAAACAAAGACTTATGGTAGAAAAATGTAGAACAAAAGAATAATTAAATGTATAAAAGAATTAAAATATAAAGTTTTAAAGAAGTTTTATATAGTTAGACAATTGACATTTTGAAATAATAATTTACTTCTATATAAATAAAATTAAAAAATAATTTTAAGCATTTTAGAATTATTATTTTTGTTACAGAACTTTTAAAATAATAATTAACCAAATTATGTTGGCTAGCAAAGAAAAGTAGACGAGAAAAAACTTAATTAATTTTAAAATTGTAATATTTTTGTTTTGTAAATTGAGTTTACTTCAGATTTTTCTACTGTTTCTCTCTTTGTTTTTTACAATAGCATACATTTAAATTAAAAAAAAAAATTATTTATTATTTAAAACTAAATTTAATTTCTGATTTTCTTTCTGTGTTGTTTTATTTATTTTATTAGTTAAATCTTTTTACCGCGTGTGTGTTTTAATTGTTTTACTTGTTTCTTATTTAATTTTTCTTTATATATGTATAAAATTATTATTGAATTAGCTATAAACTATCGCAGTCCATATTTGTCTGTCATTTCTTTTTGATGCGCTGCACAATCCATTCGAGACCTTGATATAAACTGAAAAGAAAACAAACAAATAACAAATAAATACAAATTAATACAATAATCTTATCAATACAAAGTAAATAATAAACAAATTTTGTGTATTAAATGTTTGAGTACATTTAGCATAAACAAAGCTACGATTTAATTTATTAATAATATTAAAATATATTTGAAATTTTAATCAACAAGTAGTTCGAGTACTTGTAGTTAAAAGATAATAGCAATCAGTAGATAGAAGCTTACCCTTCTCCAGTGAGCGCACAACATGCTTGTATATGCCATTGATGTTTTTTTATCGATGTTAAATCCAATTGACGTGATATTTCAGCAGCAGACATTGCACCTTTGAGATCCTAAAATGATAAAGAGACAAACAAAAAAATTAATAAAGAAATATTTTTAACTAGCTTGACTGACAAAATTTAGTAATACGAAAATTACAACAAAGAAACATATGTTAAAGAATACGGCTATATGAGCATGACAACTCCCAAACTATTTGGTCTCATTCATTTCGTTTGCTTTGGCAGTTCAATTCTCACTTGCCAAATAGAGTCCACATTCTACTCAGTTCACAAACCTTTATCAATTTTCGTGTTCCCCATAGTTCCCCATACGACGTTTCAAGCATTGTATTTTTTATCATATTCTGACCAAAAACTATTGCCAGCATACTATATTCCCACACAAACTTTCATTGTTTTCCTTACCATGGTTCCTCAGATATGTCGTTTTAAGCATTTCGTTTGTATAGGAGATGCCACGCCCATTTGTTCAATTAAAATAAAAAAATTTCCTATGTTCAAACAGAAAGTACAACCAATGAAATACTAAAGCACATTTTAAAATGGGGTCAGTACTTCCATATATCACGTCAAACATTATTATTATTTGAAGGAAGGACGACTCGAAAGTCAGGCACTGCGACCTATAAGATCTATTGTACCAAAGCCCCAAGAAAGAAAGAAAGGAAGAGAGAGAGAAAGATAGATAAGAACCATACCCAAGCCGAGAATCGAACTCGAGTTTCCAGAAACAAGAGTCTGGCACTCTGCCACTAGACCACAGTGGCGATGGTAGGACCTACAGTTTAACGCCGATTCCGAATGGCTGTGTGGCAATTTTTTATCAGCTCGGGGGGTTTTGCCGTTACCAACCAAGGTGTGTACTTGTACACATTCTTATAATTCTAATCCGCTTCATATCGATAGTGAATATAAGAAGTTTATGAGAATTAACCACCAGACCAAGACAGGAATCCAACCCGCAACCTTCTGGATGAAAGTCTAGTGCACTATCCACTAGACTATCGAGGTCGTCCACGTCAAACATACCGAACCGAACAACCGAACTTTAAAATAATAAAGTTAATAATAGTAGTTTCCATAGGTGCTGCCCTCTAGTGAGAGATTTTCAATTTATGTTTTAACTCGTGTTTTAAAGCATTTATAGAGCAACTCTAAAACTACATTTCAACACCTTCTAGTTTTGAAATATGCTAAGAATAATTCCTGTACCAAATTGTATTGAAATATCTTTAACGGTTGCAGAGCTATTGCTTAAATTTTATTTAATTCATATGGGAAGTGCCCTCTAGCAGCGAATTCCGGAAGTTCAATACATCCTATGCTTTGCACAGTTCTGATAACTAGCCTTTTACATATTTAAGGTAAACCGATTCAGCCGTTTTGGCTTCTTATCCCGACAAACAGATATTTCAACTTTTATTTTTATACACAGTGTGTGGGGGAAAAAATAGACTTATAGGAACGTATTAATTAATTTTTGTTTTTTATAATAGAAAGTAGATATATTCTACATTTTCGTGTAATTTTTAATATTTTGTCCAGTTGCCACTGTTCTCAGTAATTGCTTGGCATCTCTTAGTCCAACTTTGGCGCAATTGTTCGGCAAACTCCACAGCAAATCCTTTCCAAATATGCTTCAACGTTTAAATTATTTGTTTTTTTTGTGGAAATTTGTTTTCCTCAAAGTTTTTGCTTCTGAAAGACTACACATTTTCTATAGGGTTTGCATCAGTACTCTATGATGGCCAATCAAGCATTTTCTTGCTTCCATGTCGTACAGAGGCGACTGCCGTGTTTTGGATCATTATCCTCTTGCAATATCCAATCATTCGGGTCCATACAACAACTCAACAGACTTCATCAAACCACATTTGTATATTTTGATCATAAATTCAGCATTGAGATTTTGGTTAAAGCCTATAATGAAAACATTCATACACATGGACTTTTAAAGGATGCTTAAGAGGGTATTTTACCCGAGATGGTCCGAAAAATCGATTTTTTTTTTTTATTTAATATTTTAGATGTAAACAACGAGTTTTATGAAAAAGAAGAGGGGGCAATGTATGTTCCTGGAACCACTGATTAACCGTAAGTTACATCATTTTTAAGTACCATGTTTGTAAATCTTTAAACTCGTTTTTCTCGAAACCATTTTTTTTTTGACCGGTGGACACGATTCACAAAAACCCACTTGTCCAATTGACTTGAAATTTTACAAGGCTACTAAGCAAATGTATAGGCATGGCCTTATCTAGGATTATGACGAAAGCATTTGTTTAACTAATGTTTTGAATGCAAAATATAAACAAAAACAGGGCAAAAAATCGTAATTTTTTTCAAACGTCTGATTTAAATTGAAGAAATTTTTCTTTTCTTATTCCCTAGATGGGTTACATTTTGTGTTTCAGAATATTAACTATTTTTGGTAGGCTCAAGTTCGAGGCGTCGATTGAACCATTATTAACAAAGATATTTTTAACATTAAAAACGAAAATTATTGTTCAAAACCTGAAGAAAAACTTGCAAAAAACCTCGAATAAAAATATTGAAAAGCTTTTCATTTACAACGATTTGAAAACATCGATTTTTCGCACCATCTCGGGAATACCCCCTTAACAATCGTTCACTATTTTTAGTCCAAGTTCTGTTAAAGCAATTAAACAATATATACATGAAGACTCATCAATAAAGATGACGTTGCTCCAATCTCAATTTGAATTCTCATGCACCCATATCAAATGTTTTGCAATGTGATTTTCAGTCAATGGTTTTTTGGCCGGTGCTTTTATTAGAGATGTCTGATTCCAAAAGTCTTTGCCTAATTGTAAATGTTGATATGTTGATATATTTTTTGGATAGTGATTGTAGGGCTTCTTTAATAACGTCTGGTTTTTTTCATACAAGCTATCGCCTTATCAGCTCTAGTCGAAGTGACTTTCTTCCTGCCTCTGCCCTCATCGTCCTCAACATTTCCGAACGGATTAAACTGTAGATTTAGTGTATTGCGCTTTCATGTTTGGACCTTTAGAGAATTTAGCCAAAAAGCTTCATATTCTTTCTTAAATTCTTCTTATTAAATCAAAAACTCATACTTGATTGAGGAAATTATAATAAGGCGAAATTGAGAATAATCTAAAGATTCAAATTAACCATTATCCACATGTGTGCTTAGTACACTGAAAAATATATTTGAGTCTATTATTTTTCTCACACACTATACCTAGATAAATAAATATGAAAAACTTAATCACACACACTAACCTGTTTATTAGCATAGACTAGCAGACTTGCTTTACTAAGATCCTCATGCTGCAGCATACGATATAATTCTTCACGTGTCACAGCCAAACGTTCACGATCTGTCGAATCGATGACCATGATGATAAACTGATGGAAGGAAAATTATTCAGATTAATGAAATAAATGAAGTAAATATTAGGCATTTTTAATGCAGATGAATTGAAATTTTCAATTCAATGTAGTTGCTTTCTTACTAACCTCTGTATTAGTATAGTATGTACTCCAAGCAGCGCGTAAACTTTGCTGCCCCCCTAAATCCCATACAAGAAAATGTATATTCCGCCAAACGACTTCTTCAACATTTGAACCAATTGTAGGGCTCGTATGCACCACTTCATTCATAAGAAATTGATAGAGTATTGTAGTTTTTCCAGCATTATCCAAACCGACCATCACCAATTTGTGTTCTAGAAAAGAAAAAGACGGAATATTTAAAGTTAAATAAAAAATTTACTCCAAAAATCGAAATATAAGTAGCTAAACAATGAAATGTAAAGTTTCGTTTCAATTTACATCTCCGACTAAACTCAAACATAATTCAGATACGTTTAGATGGTGCCGTACGTATTGTGTCTCTTGACTACGAAAGCCCAGGGAGAGGTATTTTTTGGCCACATTCAAATATGCAAGATTTAAAAGACGCTTAGAATGGCGTGCACAGTTTTAATTTGTGAAAAGCAATTCTTTCTTCTCACATTCACCAACTGAGTCTACTTTAGTTTGACTACCTGTTCTTCAGTGAACTGCTTGCATAGGGACAGCACATAATCCATCATTATATCTGGTTCGTGAGATCACTTTCTCAACAAGATGAAACTCATAGCCGTTTTAAAAAAAGGCAAGTAAAGTCTTCTTATTATTGACTTACACTCTAGAGAAATAGACCCAATATTACTCTCTAACCATCAATAGTAAAAGAAACCGGCATGGATTGAGGAATAACTTTTGAAGTGAAACTTCTTTTCTCTTGTCCTAGAGTAAAACCAACCAGATGTGACATCGCGCGTAAGTTTTCAATGCGAAATAATTTTGTCGAGCAATGTGCATCAGGGGCTTAATATCAATATTTCGTAACTGAATTCACGAGCAAACTATATAAAAACGATTCATAAATAGTTTTAATTCAATATTACATTTTAATTACACACACACACACACTCGCCTATGGCAGAGAGAACAATGTGTAGTGTCGCCATCTTAAAGTTTATGACAGTTATACATTTCACATACAGATGGCGCAAATGTCCAAGGAATTACATGAAGATGTCGCACACAAAAATAGTTCATCTACAATTGTCATCGACAGTGTGGCCAACGCAGCGCTTTTCCCGCTAATTTTAGTGCTTTCTGAAAATTTAAACGCGGAAAAAAAGTGATTTAGCGCTCAGCGTTTATTTTTTAATTTAAAATATCTTCGAAAAATCGAAGAAATTTTCATTGACTAGAAGTATCAGATGTGTGCCTGTTTTAGTGAAAAAGTTTAAATTTATTGAGTTTTTCGCACTTTTATAAGAAAAAAAATTTAACGCTTTTTTTAAGCAAAAACGTTGGCCACACTGGTCATCGAAGTTACCGGTACAGAGTTGCAATTTTTGTTCTAGCATTAATCCCAAAAAAAATTGGTTGTGTATTAACGAACACAAGGCAGAAGTGAAACTTCTTGTGAAGTAAACGAAACACAAGCAAATAAGAAGCAAATGAAATTAAAAAACACAAGCCAATGAAGTAAAAAATTTACCGATTGAAAAAATTTATTTGCTTGTGTTTCGTTTAGTTCACAAGAAGTTTTACATCTGCCTTGTGTTCGTTAATTTGGGTAATCCAAACTAAAAACACAAAATAATTTTTTTTTTTTTTATAACTTTTAGTTCGTACTAAACTGTCTATGTGGCACACATAAGTTACCCTACTACACCTTTATCAAAAGTAATTCCAAATAGATTTTAGGATATTTTATTTATGCTTCAGAATAATCAAATGTAGATAGTTGATTTCAGGGTTCGAATCGTCTCTTCCGTGAACATATAACTCGTCACGTAAAAGTAAGTAATTTGTATGTGTTTTTGTGTGAATTACGTTATGAGTAGTACGTTCACGAAAAAGTCGATTCAACCCCAGAATAATCTACGGTATTTGAATATATTTGATTATTCTGGAAACTAGAACGTTACTTCAGAAAATTACAATTGTGCGTCTCGAAATTCCAATGTGATTAAAAATTTCGATTTCCTAATTTGGTAAATTCCAATTACTTTAAAAAATTTCAAATTTAATTAAAAAAAAAATCCAAATGAAATTGAATAAAATTTTCTGAAATGCATTTGATGATTTCTGAAGTGAATTTGACTATTCTAAAGAGTGATTCTAAAATTCTGAAATCAATTCTGGAATAATCTGAAATTGAATTGAAATATTCTGAAATGCATTTGGTTATTCTAAAGAGCAACAACCGTTAGTAGGGTTGAATATTTGTATGTGAGTTCTAAAACTTGCCTCTAGAAGAACTCTTTGAAACAAAAACAAAGCAAAAACAGCACAAGTCTGTATAACTTTTTGTTGTTATCGGTTGTTAATGGCATTTTTAAATATACATTCTTATAAAAATATCTCAATGTATGCACGACCACGTATACAGTATCATTAGATAAGATAAATAACAATGCGGTACAGTACATTTGAACAATGAATATGTACATACATATATTCCCATACTCATGAAATGTACTTGTTTGCGAGGTAGGTACAATTTGCAATAAGATTATAAAGAAGTTAAGACAATAACAATTTAGAAAACAAAATTAATAAACGACAGATTATAATATCATAAGAAAGAAACCCAAGCAACAAATAAAATAAAAAATTTCCAGAGCGGCTCTGTCGCAAGACGTAAGATCACCTCAAGAAATCAAAGTATCTAAGTAGAGACCAAAAAGCAAAATAGATACAATTTCCAGTCAGTACCAAATTTTAAACTTTTAAGTAAAATCAAGAGTCAACAACTTTATAAAATACAAGAAAGTATACACAAGTATAAATGTGTGTGTGCGTGTGATTGTGTACATTAAAGCATTACACATATATTCATTGCGTAAATATGCATACATAGAAACAAATATATATGTAAGTACATACAGACTCAGTTACGTAGTACTTGTTAAATTTATATACAGTTGTGGCATTCATTTTCGTATGTAACTAGAAGAGGAGGCAAGAGGCTAGATGGGCGCTTGCGTGTAATTGGTATTAATACTTGAATTTGCTACGCAATACACATATGTAAAAAAACACATACGCAGCCACACACATACAGACACACTAAAACTTTTGATACAAAAAACCAAAATTGGCGTTGAATTGAAGCAGCAGCACCAGTTGGGATTCTCAATTAGTGTTCAGTCAATGAACTATGCATGTTCATAGGTATTTAATTCATCAAAAGATTTTCATTGTCATCAGAAAGCAAGAAACTATACACAACAAGCAAACAACCAAACATAACAACAACAGCAACAATAAACAAACAACTTTATGTTGTTTACAGTTTTGACAATAAATAAATCATTAATAGCTTTTAGTTAATGAAAATTTTAACGGAAGTAGACGCGAAACGATGCGAATATAAACAGAAAAGAAATAAAGTAATAAAATGATAAAACTTCAGTGAAATCGAAATTTGCTTATGCAATAATTTAACTTGTTTTTTGTATCTATTGTATCTTTTAATGTCTGTACATTTACAGTTGGAGAAATTTATGCAAAATAATAATTGATAGGGTGTTTTTTTATCTTATAAACTTATAATTAATATATTTTAATAGCAGTATTAATAAAAAAAAAAGTTGAAAATAGTTAGTAATTGATGAGAGAGATTACTGAAGTGGATATAGCTACAAATAAACTAAAGTACTAAATAAAGATACCGTAAAGTTTTTTTCAAACAAAAATAAAAATTATTATTGACTTTTTTATGCAATAATACATACATATGATTTGAATCATTGAGATTTATATTTTTGGTCAGTCATATTTTATGTATTTTTAATAGCTACTTGAATAATTTTAAAGAAATTAATATCTTTCGATTTGCTACAATAGCGTTCAGAAAAACTAAAAATCGTAAAATTGTTTCCCAAAATACCTATATTTTTGAGCAGAAAAAACAAATTTAATGAGTTTTATTTTTGACTAAAAAAAAAATAAAAATTGAAAATAACTGTTATTTATGCTCGAAAAAATAATAGTCAAAAATAAAACTTATTCACCAAATTTTATGATTAAAGTGACATATTAAAGAACATTAAGTCGAGATATGCCTACCAAATTATTTTTATTCTTATTGGAAGATTTAGTCGAAGGTTTGCGAAATTTCGTGCTGAAGATTTTTTAAATGAATTTGAATAACAATGAGCTAAAAGCTGCAGTTGTAACGAAAACGGTAAGATAACACCCAATCACACTTTCTATAATGTGTGAATTTATAGCACGACTTAAAGTTGGTATTGAAATGACAAGATACGGAACCCAAAGGAATTACGAAAACAAGATAAAATAAATTGTTTCGCAACTTGCATTTATTTGATTTATGCTTCATATTGTTCCGTATGATGAAAAACGGATACTTCAACTTCAATTGCAAGCATTTCCAAAACACTAATATTTACCAAAAGAATCCAATGGTGTTACTTTGCTATCCCAATGCTGGTGTTATCCCTAAAAAATCGATTAGGACGGAATATCTATTGTCTAAATGATACAACTAGAACTTTGAGTGGAAAATTAGTCAGTATTAAACAACCAAGATTGGTCAACCGAAATTCTCTTGCAAGACGCAAAACGCTATTCAAAATTCACGATATTGCTTCACCTAACGTATGCTCCAGATCTCACCAAAAACAATCCGAAACTGATCCGCATCCTTCACATATGCGAAATCCAAATATTTTTCTGAAATACACTAACGATTAGCAATAAAGCATAATAAAGATATCTTAAAGATGGAATTCCAGCTATCTTCCAAGTTCTGAAACATCGACAAACAGTCCCTGCTGCCTCAGATTTCATTCCCAGACAGAAAGCAATTGCTTCATTTATTTTGCTTCCTATCAAAAATATTTAAAAAAAAAAATATTTGAAAGAAGAAATTCATTTAAAACTTAGTGATAAAAAAGATTTACAGTTGATATGTCGAATATGTGAGTTTCAATTCTGAAATAGCCGGATGCATCCGGACAATATTTGAAACTTTACATTCAATTCTCAACGGACACCAGAAAAAGATTTGATGATGATTTCATTGGGTCTCCTTCTTCAGGCCATGTATACATGAAGAAGTATTTCTTCAGTTTGTATATTCTTATTTGAAAAATTATCAGGTTCTGGCTCAAGCCTATGAAAAACTTAGCGGGATAGCCTTAGAGCTTGATTTTTGTTACCGAAACTATAATAAAGCAAGTCGAACTATGTTTTTAAAACATATCTCATCAAAAAATTGCTCAGCAATCTATGAGAGGGTTTAGAATTATACATTAATCTCGCGTTAATTACGTCTATGAATTTCGGCATATATTGAACTGAAAGAGCAAAATAATACCAAAAAATGCAACGCTGAACGAAACTAAGCCAGGGTTAATTAACCAAATAATACATTTCTGCGTTTGCTGCAAGACGGTGAAAACTGATCCTTCTATGGATTTGTGAAAAATTGCCAAGCACGTTAGTTTTATGTAAATTGAAATTTTCAAGGCTATCAAGGAGATCAAACTTAGCGGAATATCATTTAAAAAAAAACTTATTGACTTCAGCTCCTGAGCAATTTGGATTTTAGATGATCTTACATGAGTTTATTGTTTAGCCTCTTGGTAGTGTAAACAATAGCCGATAAAGAATATCAAAGTAAATCATGATTGCGATCACAATTACTTATGAATATAATGCTTAAGTAAAAAACCGGATATAAATACAATGATTTTGATTGTTGTTAAACGGATCTAAAAAATATGCAAAATCACGTATTTCATTTCATTATTTATTTACAAACGTAAAAATATTTAATAATCCTACCTATTTTATTTAAGCTAAAAAAAACACCAACTAAAAAAATTGAATAGAATTCCCCGATTTTCACCTTGAGAACAAAATGTTGTAACAAAGCGTTCAAGTTTAGAGCAAAATAAATCACAAAAAATAATCAGTGAAATAAATTTATGAACAACAATTTGCGCATTTGATTATTTTCTTTTTTGTTAAATAAAAAATGAAGTAAGTGTACCTCCCAAATTTAAAAACAGGTTTATTTCTCTCTCTCTCATAATTAACATCATAACAGAGCAACAAATAAGCTAATAAAAAATGAAACTTGTTTATTTAAAAAATTTATTATATTTGCAGCAATTTTAGTAAAAAAAAATTAAGTTTTTAAGGTTTTTGTAACAGCAAAATGAGTCACATATACATATACAATATATAAAATGTAGGAAAAATACTAAAAAGGATATCAATGCTGCTCCAGCATATTATGCATTAAAACTGCCACACATCCACTGATGATTAAATATATTAAATTACATAATGTGAATATTTATGTTTGTGTAAGATATTTTCGCAGCTGTTTGTTCATACATTGAAGCAGAAGATGATTGTCATCAATTTAAAGCAAATGTTGCACATATGTTATAGTTTTATTACCGCTGCTGATGTTGCTCACAGTTGAGTACATGGATTGCATGGATGCGATATACTTTACGTGTGTGGTTATATTTAAAATTTGCTCTAAAGTGCAGAACAGAGCAGAACAGATAAATAAAATGACATCATATTTCAGCTTTCAGTTTAGCAGCTTTTGCAGCTAAATGTGTGTCAATGTATTATAACCACAATTAATTTTTGTTGGGTAGATTTCTTGATTGAATTTGCAAATACCTACATATATGTTACTAATTACATATTCAAATTGAAATTTATAAGTCAGCTATTAGTTTTTGAAGCTGCCAGCGATAATATGAAACTCATGAATTCAAGACAGGCTTCTCTCATCATTTTTATAGATCATGTCAGGCAATTTCAGACGAGAATTGAGCAACTTGGGAATCTAACTCGGTGAATACGAAATAGAATAAAAAATTATTGTTTTTATATTAGTTTCAGAGAAATCACTGACAATCCTTTTTAAACATGTGAAAATCAGAACAGAATTGGTTCTCATTAATTTTTTTTATTTTCTTATATACGAAAACACGAATTTTTGTTTTTAAACGATTTACATGATTATGGACACCTGTTTCATTTACTACTCTATCAAATTTGATTGCCGTTTTTTGTATGTTTTGGTTTTTTGGTTGCAATTTTTATACGATTTTTATTTTAATGCTACTTTGCAAAATAATTTAGATGAGCAGACCTATCGAAATTTATTTGGCAAAACCATATCTAGATAAATCTGTATAAAAAAAAACAAAAAACCAACGGACTCACTGCACTTCATGGGTTTATCGAAAAACCTACGAAAAAGAAGAGTTGAGTTAGGTTAACGACGACCTCGATAGTATAGTGGGTAGTGCACTAAACTTTCCTCCGGGAGGTTCGGGTTCGATTCCCGTCTTCGTCTGGTGGTTAATTTTCTTAATTTTTTTATATTCACTATCAATATGAAGTATATGAGGATTATAAGATAGTATACAAGTACACCACCAAGCCGATAAAACATTGCCACACCGCCGTTCGGAATCGGCGTTAAACTGTAGGTCCAACTATATGGTATTACAATGGGCCGTTCAGGCCAAAGTGTGTCTGTCGACAGCCACTCCAACCTAACCTAACCTAACCTAGGTTAATGAACGAGTGAAAACAGTTGGTTCAATAAGCACAAAAAGCGTTATTTGGTCAGACCATAAAAATTACTCAGAATTGCGTCTGCCAGTTCCAATGCTCAAAGTAGAAACACCACTTGCAATTTTGTACATTAAATCTTAATCTGGCCATTAATCATACCATTATTCCATCATATCTCAACGAAAAAGAAACGGATTGGAATTCGAACGGTGAATGATTTTCCTTTAAAAATTACCAAAATTGGAATTTGGGACTTACAATATTTCAAAATCATGATTTTGATTAAGCGTTAAAAATTCGTAGGAAACGTGTTACTTTGATTCTAACACAATCAAATAAACTAAAATTTCGCAGGTCCATGAAATAAATAAAAAAGAAAAAATATTTAAATAAATTTCGCATTGAAAAAACATGCAACTTTTTCGAGAAGTACATTTGGGTACATAATTTTTTTTTACAATTTTTCTATCCATAAAATTTAAAAGGCAATGCTGCCTTAATAGTAGCAGATCCGGCTACAAAATTTCTGTATTCTGTAGACCAAGAACTTTCATTCAACATTTAAATTCGAATACTTTCGCTATGAGGAAATTTTACTCAAAAAAAAAAAAAAAAAAACTTTCAAGTAGTGGTGCCGGGGTGACGGGACTGTGTCATGCCGAATTTGATCGGCGAAGTGATACATTTTTTACTCCAGGTATTTTGCTATTGCCAGCTAATTTTTATATACAGTATCGAGCCCGGGCACTCTGTGTCACAGCCCAGCACTATTGGAAGTTTATACTAGTGAAAAGTTATCAAAAACAATAACAAACGGGTTCTATATGCAGTACTATTAAAAATCCATTGTTTTGAAACACATAAAGGGGTTTCCATTAGGGCATAACAATTTTATCTATTAATAAAACACAGAATTTTTTGAGATATTTAGTTCAAATTTATTGTGGGTGTAGTGCAAGCATTACATTTTTTTATGAATGAAATTAGATTTCGGTCATATGACCACCACGAGCCCGTTTACAGCGATCGATGCTTTGGACCCAATTTTCCACCACTCTCGCACACATTTCGACTGGAACGTTGGCAATTTCGCATTTGATATTGTGTTTGAGCTCGTCTAAAGTTCCAACATAACACGATAGCGTTCTCCATTGACGGTAACATGACGGTCGTTTTCAGAATCGATCGCTGTAAACGGAATTATGGTGATCATATGACCGAAATCGAATTTCATTCATAAAATTTAATGCTTACACTACACCCACAATAAATTTGAACTCAAAATCTCAAAAAATTCTGTGTTTTATTAATAGATAAAATTGTTAAATCCTTAATGGAAAACCCTTTATATCTCAATCCCCATAGCAAATAAAAACTTTTTAAATCCTCTACTAGCACAGATAGATTTTTAAGCCTATATATTCGTATCCTATATGAATCTAAATTAGAATAATAAAGAATATTTTTTAGTTCTTGTACTAATAATTGTGGATAACTATTTACATTGAAGTTTATGAGTATCTAATATAAAGTGGGAATATACACGTAAATTTTTGTGTTCTCTTGAAGCTTGAAGTCTTAAGAATGCATTGCATTGCTCAGCTTTAAAAAGTGTTTTTTCCGAAACCATGTTTTTCAAATCGCTGACCAAAATATATCGACACCCAATGAACAGATTAACTTGATTTTTTATGGTTATTATATACATACTTATCTAGTCTTTGTCGCAGGTTTTTTTTTTTTTTTTTTTGAGTGGCTTAGATTTTGTTTTATCGGCAAAATAATAACAAATTTTTGCTTAAAAATCGCTATGTTAAATTCGAACGACTGCCATTTTGTCAAATAAAGATATTTCAAAATCACCTACGACAAAGACTACATTATAGTCTCTACTCTAATAATCTTTTTGGTTTTCTTCTGACGATTACAGATGAAATGAAAGTGGTTATCGCAAAAGACTTTTTTTTTGCGGCAGTTGAAAGGGGCATGAACTGAAGACTTTTTAGTAAAAAAAATTAAACAGGCTTCTTTAAAAAATTTGAAAAAAATATATTTTTCGCACTTCTAGGTGGATATACACTCTTAATGATAGCACTTAGTTCGTATACCGTTACATAGTTTGACTTACTTTAGTTTTTTTGTGTTATGGTTGGAGTTTTTTCTGAGTTGCAAACAAACAAAAACAACAAATTTGCCATATGAAACCTCGATTTTTTTATTCTTGTTTTTTCTGTTGCATTATTTTCTTCTTGCAAAGGGCAAAGTACGCAACTGGGTTTATTAACCTAAATTTCAGCTTTAGGTACGCACCTACTGTTTGATATAATGTAAAAAAAAAAAGTATAAAACTTATACAAAGAAATTTAAAAAAGCTATTGCCTCCCTGACATTTAATTGTTTTGATAATGTCAATCATTAATTATCATTGAAAATAATAATTTTCATTTCTAAAATTATTATTATCAATTTATAATACTTCAGAAGTAGTTTAAGTGTACTTTAAAGGCAAGCAAGCAATAAAATGAAAGCAAGAAACAGAAAAAATAACACAAGAAAATATCAAAGGTTATCTGCACGCATCACATACACACATTTTTCATGCATAATAATAAACAACAACGCGATTATTAAATATGCTCATTTTTATTTATAAATAAATATACTTTTTTTTCTGTACAATGAATTCAATATAATGAATAGCAAAGAATCCCTAGGGCAAAGTTAAACGTAGCAGCGTGAATGATGGCCCAAAAACGCAAACAAAAATTTAAGCAAATACAGAAACAAAAAAAAACGCTTTATTTAGAAGGTTTTTTAGTAGCGAAAACAGAAACTGACCTACAGCAAGAAAGCAACAACAACAAAAAATTTAAAAAAGAGAGAAAACTCTATACAAAAAACCAAAATAAAAATAGGAAATCTATTACTTTGACGTCCATTATATTTTTATAAACTGAATGTAAAATTATTTATCAGAAATTATAATGATTGAGGAGAAAAACGCAGAAACCAAAATTGCAAAATTATTCATAGTTCCTGATAAAATTTAAACACAAAATTTAAATCATTTAAGCTTTACCACTTCCAAAGCAAAAATAAAAAGAAGGCAATTCTAAGAAGCATATACAGTGTCGGACAAAACTAAAGCACATATGGAATATATTAATGAAAAAGTTCGATTTCTCCACTATTTTGTAGCGTATCGATTATTACGTGGCAAGAACTAAATAAAATTGCTCAAAACGTCTGCAGAAATGTTCTTCCATGCAATTTCCGATTGGTAGAAAATGGAATCCTTGTTTTTATTTTTTATGCGATGAATTTTCCGATTTATAATTTCGTTTATATTTTTTGAGATTGAGATTGGGTACAAACCACACCCAAAGAAATACTTACCTCGTTTGAAGAAAAACGGCTATCAAATTGAGGAAAAATGGGAAAGAAAAGCCATAGAAACGTTTTCCTCATTTAGATATACAAAATTTCTTTGAATTGAGGAAATATTTTTTCTTTATTTTAGGGAAAAATTTCTTTGAAAGAAGGAAGTTTTCTATAAATTAAAGATATATGTCTTCAATTTGTAGAAATTGCGGTTTTCAAATGAATAATATTTTATTTCAATATGAGAAATTGTATATAATTTAAGTAAAATTTTCCTCAGTTTGAGGAATAATTTTCCATAAATTGAAGTAAATTTACTACCTTTTTAGAAAAAAATCCTCAATTTATGGAATATTTTCTACAATGTTGTTTTAATTAAAAGGCATAGAAATCATGTTTTTTACTTGTATTCATTTATTATTTTAATTTGAATAAGTATTAAGGTTTACATTCATACGTATTTTTACATACACTACAGGCGTCGTCGCCTTGAAATGATCAAAAGATCCTTATGGCCATCAAAAAATTATAAATTGAAGTTTATTGAAATTTATTTCTTTCGAATATATTTTGTTTTTTTTTTTTCATAATATATATAATTTTATATATAGTATATAATATTTTTTTCACAAATTATATCAACAGCCACAAACACAACCGCTTTGCTTGAAATAGAGACGCCGACTAAAAAATTCAAAAGAAAAGCAAAGCGTACGCGATTGTCTGCTAAGCCCAAAAGAGTAAAGCTAGTTTTTTGTGTATACCAAAATTTTGTATGGAGAACATTTTTAGTATATTCGTCTCTTTCTTACATTTTTTATGCAACTAAATTTGTAAAAATGAAGAAATAACTTACTTCAAATTAAACACCATAGTTGCATGAAAGGAGTGTGCTCCTTCTTCATTTTGAGGAAAATTTACTTAAACGAGAGAAATTTTCGTTGATTCAAATTGAGGAAACTTTTTCTTTGTTTTAGAGATGGGTATTTTTCTGGGTGCACTCTTTTACACACTGTGCTGGGATCATCATCGTGCTGGTAGACATGCTTTAACAGCAGATCTTCGTCCCTATAAGGTAACTTAACATTCTGGCGAATATCCTTGTACTGCACACTAGCTTCAATCCATCGCAACCTTTCATATTAAATATAGATTCATCAGTAAAAACCACGATCTTTCATTTGGCAGTGGCCCAGATAAAGTACGTGGTTACAAATTCGAGCCTTGCGCTTTGATTCTATCGAGAAATAAATGGCTTTTTCACGCTTTGGTATGTTGCTAAGCCACCCTCCACAGCTCGTCGTTGGATAAACTTATGTGAAATGTTTAAACGCAATTTATTTCCGAGATATAGAAGGATCTTTTTTTATAAACCGAAAGATGGCCTGATCCTCACGTTTGGTTGTGCCCGCAGTCTGCCACCTCCATATTTAGTATATAAACAATGGAAAGCGCGAAAACGGTTTATAGCTCGGGAATTAACGCAATAGCGAATACAATATTTTTGTACAATGCATATCAATGATTCAGCTTTATTAAATCCACTTAGAATATTTTCTCTAAATTGTTCAGAATACTAATTTCGAGTCATTTCGGAAGCGAAATTTTTAAATGCGAACGGTGAATGATAACCAACAACTTGTATACGCATCCATTTTTTTTTAAAACCTGCTTTTTGTTTTCCAAAATAATGGTTTTCTAGTTTAAAGATGGTTGTTGTTCTTTATTTTTAAAAATTGATTGTAAAAGTAAGCGAAAAAGATTATGTGCTTTAGTTTTGTCGCGGTAGGTTTAGGCATATTGGGCAATGTTAGTAAAAAAAAAAAAAGAAAAACATTACCCAGTTTTTAATGTTATTTTGTTTCAACAAGTGCATAATTATATTAAATTTATAAAACAAACAAAAAATATGTGCATACTTGCATATTTTTAAATTTTATTAAACTAAGTGTTGACAAGGAAGAGTTAGTGCTATAGTTTTGTCCGACACTGCATATGAAACATATATGAATTTTTATGAAATATTTAAATCCGTCGCGTCAAAAGAAAAAAACCTCGCACTTTAAAAACTCGTCATACCGAATTATGACTGGTCAATAATACGGTATTCGGATGAATGCGTATTATAGAGTTACCATTTGTCCTAATTTTCCAGAGCATGTTCTGAATTTTGCGAATGTCCTGGTTTTCATGAATAAAAAAAAATGTTTACAATCTCCCATCTTTCCGCAAATTTCAACTAATTCGGAAAAAATTATACCATCAAAATTCGAGTATAAAGAGTTTTTCTATCACATGCGCGCTCGAATCACTCAAAAATTCTAAATTTGTTTACGCAATCCCATCTCAAAATGCAAACTGTAAACATGTGGCATATCCTTACAGTCAAGTTCAATTTCAAAATTAGGTTGAACTCTTTTACTTGATTTTCCTTGGCCGCATCCTACGCACCCTACGTGTAAGCGACTAGAAATCATTCACCTAATTTAAGGTATGTGAAGCAATTACAATGTTTGTGCGAACATTGAATGCAGAAAAATAGGAACATGTTTTTGAAAAGGGCGCGGCATTGACTTTATAGTTGCTCTATAAAATAAAATCAATTTAGTGTTTCAAGGCTGCGTTTTTTCATATGGTCTAATAATTCACTATTGCTTGGAACCATTTTAAGTTCAGGCTCTCGCTGCTTCATATAGTTTCAGAATTTATCTGAAATTGCTTTGCTTTCATAGCCAGGAAATAGGCCATAACTTAATGAAAACTGTTAAAACTGGGATAATTTGTGTAATTAAAGGGGAAAGTATGAAAGTAAAGGTTCCTGGGCCCAGAACCTGAACTTTCTTTGTCGTCTTCAGCCATCAAGACCACCATTAATGAGTGGGTCGACTTAACCCACAATCATAAATGGGAGGAACTGAGGGGTTTTAGATAGACAAAGACCATGTTACCTGTTATCTCGAAACGTCTAACAGACTTCCTGTTATCACTTAACAGAAAGAGCTGTAGGCAGCTGGTGGGATTATATACAGGTCACTTCTCTTAGGCCAAACATTTGCATATGATTGGGCTGGGAGCTAGCGCCTTCTGTGCTTCCTGTGGTTTGGAGGAAGAATGTGAAGAGACGGCGGACCACTTTCTTAGTGTCTGCCCTGCTTTCTACCAGATCAGAGTAAGCATATTTGACACTGGAATCTTGGGAGACGAACACCTGAGCTCTTTAACACCGCAGGATCTGCTAAGATTTATTAATAAATCTGGTAGATTTAAAGAATAGCAAAAAGGAACCTAGGATATAGTACAATGGACGAAAAACTTGTCTGAGTGCTGTATTCTTGAATACTTCTTTTGCTGTTCCAACAAAAAGAAAAAAAATGAAAGCAATCTTTCGGTTTATCGAAAACATAACACTCGTTTACCATTATTTCCTTGGTAGATGTTACACAGGAAATTCGCAATGGCAAACTATTCGAGCCATCTCCAGAACTACAAGAATCGTGACCCATATAGTTTTAAAGAATTACAAGATATTGGTACAGCTCTATTTTCGATACACAATCACTTCCTTTCCCCTTTCTAAATAATCTATGTTCTTGTTCTCTGTTATAGCTCACATTAAACATTACTTCCTAGGCTATTCTCCTTGTGTTGACTCAACTTCAAAAAAATACAAAACACATTCTGGAATAGGGTTAAAATCCAAGTCTTATCGTAGATACAAATTATTGCTTTAAATTGGCATGACTCATATTTTCATATTCATAAATTGTTTGTTCATTTCACAAGCCAACGAACAAAAAAAAATTATTATTTTTCCACAATTATTTTTCGTAGACAGGAAAATAAGAAAAAATAAAGCAAAAAAATGCGTGAGAGCATAATTTATCCCACTCGTAGTTACTCGTAGTTAAATACAATTAAAAGTTTATTTATTTTAATTTATTTCATTTACTTACTGAGAAAAAAAAACACACAAAAACACAAAAGAGAAATTGCGTAAAATTAAATGGAAATGAAAAACTTTGTCGTCACAAAGTATTATTATTATTAAGGAGAATGAATGAGTAATATGTTTTTTAAGTTGACGTACGTTGATGAATATGAAGTGCAAATGTATAATTAATAAAAATATATAAAAATATAAAATATTAAAATATCTTAAAATCGGTCATATGTGAATATGAGATATTAGTGGTATAGTCTATACAGGCCTATTATGCAAGCGCGGAGATAATATTTGAGAGCGGGAAATGATTTTTGATATTATGAAATCTGCTTCCTCCCCGTTTCGCTTTTCTTGTTTTTGTTAAAACAGCCTTGCAGGGTGCTGATATAAAAAGGTAAGTCCACCATAAAAATAGTAGTGTTCTTTTTTTCTAAATTTTACCTGAAGGTGTGATTTAGGAACATTATCTGAGTAAAGGATTCAGATTTGAGAAAATGATAGCATAGAGTCCTTGAATTATAATCAACTCTAACGATGGCTCATATTATATGGGGATAATTTTTTATACATCGTTTTAACTCTTCACCCCCTTCCATACGTGGGCGTATGGAAAAATATTCCAAACTTAAAAATTAAGCACCACTCTAATGGTCATATTGCCATATTTTCGAAAAGACCAGACTGTACTTACGGTTTCATCATATCTTGTGATCAACTCTAGATCAGTGTGTTTTTTTTTTACCTTTAACTTCCCTAGGAAGCATAAGAATAAACCTAAGCATAGTGACTAATTTCAGTTTCATTAATCTTTCAACAATCGTTTGATTAGATGTTTGACGTACCGCAAGCGATTCTCCACGACTGTGCCATCTGGTTTGTGTCAAGGCTGACATTTGAATTATAGTGTGGGGAAAGGTTGCAGTCTACTGTTTTACATGGCATTGCCACCAGATGTCAGATGATTTTTGTTCGTGTAAGTCATTCGGATGGTATTACCCAGTAGGAATTTTTTGTTAGTAGGATAATTTTTGGTGTAGCGAAAATTGGTGAGCTAGCCAGAACGGATATAATAATAGAATTGTAGGTTAATCGGCCCAGAGCTTTGTTGCGCGATAATTTGATATTGAGTAAGGGCCTAGATTAACAACTGGGAAAAGAATTAATGCAAGAGATATTAGAAGAGTCTTCCGGATCAGTAACAAGGCAAGAAATTGGTCAGATTTTTGGAATAAAACTCTATAAATATAGAAACTTTGGAAAGACGAGATTAGAAGTTTTTCTGGTTTCAACTACCACTTTCACCATGAATATTTCAGAAAACATGTATTGCAGATAAATAGACCTTGATAGTACCAATAAGGTATATGCATAGACGCTTGTTTCAGTCGTTTTGAACGACTATAGTACGCAAAATTGCATGCATATACACATATGTATATGAAATAAAGTTGTATGATTCAAGTGTATGGTATACAAATTAAAACAATTATGTTTCGTCGAGTATGTATGTATTGTATATATGGTAGATACATTCGTAGAAGAGTTTTGTCGAAAAAAATTTTTAATGACTTAACAAATTAAATTATTAAGTGCATTCATAAAATTTTCATATTTTTCATATAAATGCACAAAGTGGCATGAAAAATATGTGTGATTTTTTTATATTTAACTCTCCAAGGGACTTTGTTTCCAAATTCGACTTTACATTGTGGGTATTCAAGCTTTGATGCAAAACTGCGATTTAAAGCTCTAAGATGTAAGCGTTCAATGCAAATATTGGAGATGCGAAATAGTTTAACCAGCGTGGCCGTTGATAAATTTCAAAAAGTTGCAAAAAAAAGTGTCACTGAGAGTAAAAAAGTCTCATCCCATTTTTTTTTAATAAAAGGAACATTTATTTCAATTCACAGCAATTTGCATATACAAAAAATGTATTAATATATTGAAAGAAGAAAAGAATTAATTATCGCAAGTACATTAAGGTGCCTCGAGAAAAAAAAGTTGTTGTACACCTCCAATTATGATTAACGAAATATTTCAGCTCTAGCGATTACCGGTCCATTTTGAAAAAAAATCGCAGAGTCGAGAAAGCCTGCTAGCACATTTAAAAAAATTCGTATGCAGAACCCTAGCATTTTTCAGTATCTATCATTTGTGAACTTTTAATTGGCCAAACAATTTTCCGTAAGTCAGTGTGGCAAATTTGAAAATAGAAACAAGTTTGTAAAAAATCTCATAAAACGACAGTGTGGCAACTAAAAAGTATGTATGTAATTAGTATTGCGAACTTTCAAGTTAAAGACAATGATTGTTTCGTATAATTTCATGTGAATATCACATTTTTTGCAAAAAAGCCTCAAAAGTTGCAAGGATTTGAAAAAAAAGTCTCAAATTTTGGGTATTTTCGAAAAGTCTTGTCAAAGTCTCCAAACAGACAAAAAGGTTGCAAATTGCAACTTTACTCTCAAAATGGCCACGCTGAGTTTAACTGTCAAAATGTTACCATCTCATTGAAAAATAATGAAAATATTTTGGATTCTTCTTACGAATTTAAAGGTAGAAAGATGTCAAACTTCTTCAAGCCCCAATCCGCACTTTCGCAACGTCGCAGGGGCATGTTGCATCAACCCGTGAATACCCATATTATATTTAGATTAAAAGCTTTTTCTACTTTTTCACGAAAATTTAATATATTTTGATTGTTTTTTCCAGCATTTTGGATCTTTTTGATTAAATCGAATGATGCGGTTTTAAAATAAATAACTAAAAAAAATAAAGAAACGCACATAAAAAGGGAACAAAAAATAAATATCAAGTTGATTCATTATTGTTAACATGGATCCGACGTTGGTATCAAATTGATACACTTTTCAAATAAAAGTTGTTTCATATGTTTGATAGTTTTGTTATACCATATTATTTAGTATAAATACCTAAACAATATAACAAAAAGAAAAATAACAAAACGTTTTTTTATTGAATAAAATATGAAAATAATCATTACATTGTATCAAATAGATACATCACCAACTGATTCAATTTCCAAAATTAACGACGGATGTGTGTTCATAACAGAAAATTTTTATTTCATGTAAAATATAAAATTTCCTTTTTTCTTTATTAATTAAATTAAAAAATATATATACATTACTACGGTGAGTGACCTGAGCTCATGGTCAGCAACCAAGCAACCCCCATTCCAATAAATTAAACATACAAATTAAATGACAAAGCCATGACAAAGCCATAACAAGAACTACAACAAAGAACTAACTATGTAAATCATAAAATACCAACCCAAGTAGATTTCTAGACAAGGTCATTGATAGCACGTGTTGTTCGCTTTACCGTCGTCACAATAATAAAAACATCGATAATGTCCTTTTTGTGTGTGTCGTAATAAAAAAAGGCTATGACTATCAATGAAGATATCAAATTAAATTAAACTTATATAGTATGACAATTTTTCCGCCTACATATGGTTATTTGTTCATTTATTAAAGCACACACCCACACAAAACTGAAACAGCCTAAACAAGCACCTACAAGTTCCCACAATGGATTGAAACGGTTATACTATAATAGAAAATGAAAGTAATTAAGTAGGGGCAAATATGTACGAGTAATTGGCTTTCTTAGAAATTTCATTGCGTATGAAAAATTACATGCTGCTGCTGTTGCTTCTGCATATTTACAAAATTATAATTAAATTTGTATTTATATTATGAAGAGGGTTCTAATTTAATTACCACATAGTGAATACAAATAAAAAAAAAAATATTTCTATTAAAAAATTAAAGCCATATATAAATATGTGGGTTAATTGTATCTAAATATCCAAGTAAGTATGTATATGTGTTATGTGATGGCTTCATGTTCGTGCTGTTTGGGAGCGTTGCTTTCCTTCCATTCAATGTTTGTCGTAAAGGGAAATTGAGTTCAAATTTACATTTGTGAGATGAAATAAGAATGTATTAAAAATACACAATTTTATTATTATGTGCTACGTAGTTGTTAATATTTTTCTTGTGATTGTTACTTCTCGTAGTTGTTGTTGTTTACTAATGTGTTACTGGGATTAGTTCCGCAGCAAAAATGTCACACTCATGTGAAATCGTGATGAAAATTTATTGTACTGTTTGGAAAGAAAGAAAAAATGAGTGCTTCAATGTAGAGTAATGTGAGTATGCGTGTAGGTGTTTCTTCGAAATTCAGAACAATTGAAGTATTGCAGAAGCTAGAATTTATATGGAATTATACTACGGTTGCAACATTTTTTCTTTTTATGGAGATGCAAGTCATATAATTATATTTATACTTAAAGTAGTTCAAATTTAACTTCATAAATATTATATTTTATCATATTGGAATTTTAACACGGATCCGTTGTTGGTATCAAATTGATACACTTTACAAATATAAATTGTTTTACATGCTTTATAGTATAGTTACATGAATAACTAAATAAATATAACAAAAAAAATATAATAAAATTTTTTTTATTTAATAAAATGGTAGAAAGCTTTATAATTAAATAAAAATATTCAGAAATGTTTCGGTTCTATTTTAATTGTGCAATTACATTGCATAAAATTGATACATCAACGACTGATTCGATTGACAAAATAAACGACGGATGCGTGCTAAAGTCTTATTGATAATATAGTGGGCATTTCTGTATGAAAATCGCATGCCCCTTAACTCCGTTTACTTTCTTTATCATCCTTTTTATTCTTTTAGTATAATTAATCATTTCTATTTCGCACTTTATTATTTGTTAAATAATTTCAAACTTACAAAGATCCGATGTTTTCAATTTTTTATTAATTTTAACATTTTTTCAATTCCGTTTCAGAAGATAAATTTGAAATCAAAACAAAAATTATTTTCTGTTTTATTATTATTATAACGGTGTGAAGATAGCCACGCGTGGCTATCTTAGCAAATACACAAACCACAAAATGTAAAAATTTCTATGTTAACTTAACAGAAAAAATGTTAACCAAAAAATGTAATGTTAAGCAGAATATAGAATATTCTATCGGATCCTAATGACCATTTGGAGAACTGACTGTGACCACCAGACATACCATTCCATAGGTATTGAACTACAGTTTTATCCTGCATACACAAATTTCACATATTTATCTCAGATTATTTTTAATTAATTTCTAAAATATATCATTTTGTAAACTGAGTTGGAGGAATCTGGTGGTTATATGGAGCACTTCTACATATGTGCCAGATATCACATGGGTATCAGTGGATAGGTATTGAGGAGTAGATCAATCCAGCATTTCCCAAATATCTAACATTAATTTCGGTCTACGAGTAATGATTGATTGAATATACCAGTTCCTCCGCCCATTTGCACCTAACATGCAAATTTTCAAACAGCCGTTTTGCACCTAACATGCAAATTTTCAAACAGCCGTTACTAGTAGACCGAAATTAATGTTAGATATTTGGGAAATGCAGGATTGATCTACTCCTCAATACCTATCCACTGATACCCATGTCATGTCTGGCACATATGTACAAGTGCTCCATATGGCCACCAGTTCCTCCACCCAATATGCAAATTTTCAAACAGCCGTTACTAGTAGACCGAAATTAATGTTAGATATTTGGGAAATGCAGGATTGATCTACTCCTCAATACCTATCCACTGATACCCATGTGATATCTGGCACATATGTAGAAGTGCTCCATATGGCCACCAGTTCCTCCACCCATTTGCACCCAACATCCAAATTTTCAAACAGCCGTTACTAGTAGACCGAAATTAATGATAGATATTTGGGAAACGCAGGATTGATCTACTCTTCAATACCTACCCACTGATACCCATGTCATGTCTGGCACAAATGTACAAGTGCTCCATATGGCCACCAGTTCCTCCACCCAATATGCGAATTTTCAAACAGCCGTTACTAGTAGACCGAAATTAATGTTAGATATTTGGGAAATGCAGGACTGATCTACTCCTCAATACCAATCCACTGATACCGATGTCATGTCTGGCACATATGTACAAGTGCTCCATATGGCCACCAGTTCCTCCACCCAATATGCGAATTTTCAAACAGCCGTTACTAGTAGACCGAAATTAATGTTAGATATTTGGGAAATGCAGGATTGATCTACTCCTCAATACCAATCCACTGATATCCATGTCATGTCTGGCACATATGTACAAGTGCTCCATATGACCACCAGTTCCTCCACCCATTTGCACCCAAGATGCAAATTTTCAAACAGCCGTTACTAGTAGACGGAAATTAATGTTAGATATTTGGGAAATGCAAGATTGATCTACTCCTCAAGACCTATCCATTGATACCCATGTCATATCTGGCACATATGTAGAAGTGCTCCATATGTCCACCAGTTCCTCCACCCATTTGCACCCAACATCCAAATTTTCAAACAGCCGTTACTAGTAGACCGAAATTAATGTTAGATATTTGGGAAATGCAGGATTGATCTACTTCTCAATACCTATCCACTGATACCCATGTCATATTTGGCACATATGTAGAAGTGCTCCATATGGCCACCAGTTCCTCCGCCCATTTGCACCCAACATCCAAATTTTCAAACAGCCGTTACTAGTAGACCGAAATTAATGTTAGATATTTGGGAAATGCAGGATTGATCTACTCCTCAAGACCTATCCATTGATACCCATGTCATATCTGGCACATATGTAGAAGTGCTCCATATGTCCACCAGTTCCTCCACCCATTTGCACCCAACATCCAAATTTTCAAACAGCCGTTACTAGTAGACCGAAATTAATGTTAGATATTTGGGAAATGCAAGATTGATCTACTCCTCAATACCAATCCACTGATATCCATGTCATGTCTGGCACATATGTACAAGTGCTCCATATGACCACCAGTTCCTCCACCCATTTGCACCCAACATGCAAATTTTCAAACAGCCGTTACTAGTAGAAGGAAATTAATGTTAGATATTTGGGAAATGCAAGATTGATCTACTCCTCAAGACCTATCCATTGATACCCATGTCATATCTGGCACATATGTAGAAGTGCTCCATATGTCCACCAGTTCCTCCACCCATTTGCACCCAACATCCAAATTTTCAAACAGCCGTTACTAGCAGACCGAAATTAATGTTAGATATTTGGGAAATGCAGGATTGATCTACTCCTCAATACCTATCTCCTGATACCCATGTCATGTCTGGCACATATGTAGAAGTGCTCCATATGGCCACCAGTTCCTCCGCCCATTTGCACCCAACATCCAAATTTTCAAACAGCCGTTACTAGTAGACCGAAATTAATGTTAGATATTTGGGAAATGCAGGATTGATCTACTCCTCAATACCAATCAACTGATATCCATGTCATGTCTGGCACATATGTGCAAGTGCTCCATATGACCACCAGTTCCTCCACCCATTTGCACCCAACATGCAAATTTTCAAACAGACGTTACTAGCAGACCGAAATTAATGTTAGATATTTGGGAAATGCAGGATTGATCTACTCCTCAATACCTATCTCCTGATACCCATGTCATGTCTGGCACATATGTAGAAGTGCTCCATATGGCCACCAGTTCCTCCGCCCATTTGCACCCAACATCCAAATTTTCAAACAGCCGTTACTAGTAGACCGAAATTAATGTTAGATATTTGGGAAATGCAGGATTGATCTACTCCTCAATACCTATCCACTGATACCCATGTCATGTCTGGCACATATGTACAAGTGCTCCATATGGCCACCAGTTCCTCCACCCATTTGCACCCAACATGCAAATTTTCAAACAGCCGTTACTAGTAGACCGAAATTAATGTTAGATATTTGGGAAATGCAGGATTGATCTACTCCTCAATACCTATCCACTGATACCCATGTCATGTCTGGCACATATGTACAAGTGCTCCATATGGCCACCAGTTCCTCCGCCCATTTGCACCCAACATCCAAATTTTCAAACAGCCGTTACTAGTAGACCGAAATTAATGTTAGATATTTGGGAAATGCAGGATTGATCTACTCCTCAAGACCTATCCATTGATACCCATGTCATATCTGGCACATATGTAGAAGTGCTCCATATGTCCACCAGTTCCTCCACCCATTTGCACCCAACATCCAAATTTTCAAACAGCCGTTACTAGTAGACCGAAATTAATGTTAGATATTTGGGAAATGCAGGATTGATCTACTCCTCAATACCAATCCACTGATATCCATGTCATGTCTGGCACATATGTACAAGTGCTCCATATGACCACCAGTTCCTCCACCCATTTGCACCCAACATGCAAATTTTCAAACAGCCGTTACTAGTAGACGGAAATTAATGTTAGATATTTGGGAAATGCAAGATTGATCTACTCCTCAAGACCTATCCATTGATACCCATGTCATATCTGGCACATATGTAGAAGTGCTCCATATGTCCACCAGTTCCTCCACCCATTTGCACCCAACATCCAAATTTTCAAACAGCCGTTACTAGCAGACCGAAATTAATGTTAGATATTTGGGAAATGCAGGATTGATCTACTCCTCAATACCTATCTCCTGATACCCATGTCATGTCTGGCACATATGTAGAAGTGCTCCATATGGCCACCAGTTCCTCCGCCCATTTGCACCCAACATCCAAATTTTCAAACAGCCGTTACTAGTAGACCGAAATTAATGTTAGATATTTGGGAAATGCAGGATTGATCTACTCCTCAATACCAATCAACTGATATCCATGTCATGTCTGGCACATATGTGCAAGTGCTCCATATGACCACCAGTTCCTCCACCCATTTGCACCCAACATGCAAATTTTCAAACAGACGTTACTAGCAGACCGAAATTAATGTTAGATATTTGGGAAATGCAGGATTGATCTACTCCTCAATACCTATCTCCTGATACCCATGTCATGTCTGGCACATATGTAGAAGTGCTCCATATGGCCACCAGTTCCTCCGCCCATTTGCACCCAACATCCAAATTTTCAAACAGCCGTTACTAGTAGACCGAAATTAATGTTAGATATTTGGGAAATGCAGGATTGATCTACTCCTCAATACCTATCCACTGATACCCATGTCATGTCTGGCACATATGTACAAGTGCTCCATATGGCCACCAGTTCCTCCACCCATTTGCACCCAACATGCAAATTTTCAAACAGCCGTTACTAGTAGACCGAAATTAATGTTAGATATTTGGGAAATGCAGGATTGATCTACTCCTCAATACCTATCCACTGATACCCATGTGATATCTGGCACATATGTAGAAGTGCTCCATATAACCACCAGATTCCTCCAACTCAGTTTACAAAATGATATATTTTAGAAATTAATTAAAAATAATCTGAGATAAATATGTGAAATTTGTGTATGCAGGATAAAACTGTAGTTCAATACCTATGGAATGGTATGTCTGGTGGTCACAGTCAGTTCTCCAAATGGTCATTAGGATCCGATAGAATATTCTATATTCTGCTTAACATTACATTTTTTGGTTAACATTTTTTCTGTTAAGTTAACATAGAAATTTTTACATTTTGTGGTTTGTGTATTTGCTAAGATAGCCACGCGTGGCTATCTTCACACCGTTTATTATTATTACTGTTTTTGGGGAATTCACTGCGAACTATAAGATCAATTGACAGGCTGAGAGGAAAAGCGGGCTAAAATTTATATTAGAGCAAAAGTGAAATAATTTAGAGTGTCAGTGCAAGAATGGCATAAGTAATACGGTTTAGAGTGAAAATGAAACGCCTTAAAAGTAAGAGCAAAAATGGTATAACAATTCTTTCAGAGCAAGAACAGCTTGGTTTTTTATTCCGTTTTCGCTCTGAACATATTTCGTTGCACTTTTGCTCTGAACATATTTCGTTTTGCTTTTGCTCTTAAGTAAAATTATTCCAATTTTTTCTGAACGTAGACGTTATCCCACTTTTCCTCTCAGCCTCTCAATTGTGCGCCTTCATGGACTAACAGTACTTTCATAAGTCCAACCTCTAATGGAGTAAAGATGAACGTCTGATATCTGATGGTAGCCCAGATGGCTTCTTAGATTATCCTATTCCGGGGGGGTTACTCTGTAGTTCGATTCGAAAGAAAATTTACTCGAATTCGAACGATTGGTACTCTAGAAAACATTTTCGAATAATATTTGCTTGATGTTCAGATTTCATTTTGTGCCTTTCGGATTAAATTTGGCATTCAAATAGAACTGCCTTTCGAATCGAACTACAGAGTAACCCCACTGGTATAACTTCTCTTGCTGTACTTGCATTTTCCTAATGTTCCGATTATTCTGCCGAGCAGCCGTAGCCAGAAATTTTTGTTTCATTCGAAGAAAATATTCATAAATAATTTTTATCAAACTGATTTTTAAATACAATAAATTAAATCGATGATACATTTGATGGACCCTATCAGGCCAAGGGCAAAAGTAGATAAATGTCTTAAAACTTTAGGAAAAATTTTCAGATTTTTTTTCATCTTAACCTCAAAAATATGGCCAAAAGCGACAAAAAATTCACTGAATAATCAAATTAAATTATTTAATGCATTTTTTTTTTATCGCGAAGGACATAATTTCGTTAACTCATTGAATTCCCACTACTGATGATGTACCCAACCTCAAAAAAATTACCGAAAATAGTAGACTCATTTTTTTTCAAATGATCATTATTGGGAATTTGGGCCATTATCAATGATAAGGAACCCGGATGAGGTTGGCTTATATTCCCCAAATTCGTGAAGTCACAGCAATAATGGGTTAAAAAATTAATTATATTTTAAGATTTTCTCCTAAAACTGCCATAAGATGGAGTTTTTGCGAACGAATTTTTCAACTTGAACACGAATCTGAGGTCAAAAACTTTCCATCACGTCACGTTTTAGGATAAAAAATTGGGTCAAGCAAGTCTAATTTTACAAGGATCGGATAATTTTTTCTATTTTTTAAACCAAACTTTAAACCAAAAATAGTTACTGACCTAGAAAAACTATGAATGCAGGAGTGCTCTGCATCACCTTCTCTTTTCGAATCCGTAATCAAACCTCATGTCGAAGAAAACAAATCAGATTTGATCGCATAGTGTAACTAAGATTTCAAATTTATTTTTTATATATGACTTTTTAGAAAAAAAAAACCGATGGAAGAAAAAAATATCGTTAAATAGATTTTATTTTGACTTTTTCCCCATCCATTAGCAATTAATCTCAAAAATTAGAATAAAGTTTCGACATTTCGGGGGGTCGTGGGGGAGTTTTGGGGGTTCTGACCCCCTCCTTTACGGTCTTGCTGCCTAGCGTATTCAGCTTATCAAGACACTACTTGGTGAAAGTTGAATAAACCGCGGGATTCATCTGTAGCACTTCCTTTGTCTTTCAAAATCCGATGTCAAAACTCCATCTCATAAAAATTTGCCGCACATTATAATAGTCTTGCTCTATAGTTTAATCGATCTCAAAAATGTATTGAAACTGCAAATTCTTCGAATACAGAACTTGAAAACGGAATTTCAATTTCGCTTTCGAACGATATTAAAATGTAGGAAATGTATTGATGCATTAATGATTGAGCAAACTCAATAAGATTCAAAAATTTAAAAAATTTTCTGTGCTTCTAGTATATTTCACTAACATAAAGAAATGCCAAAATTTTTTAATTTTCAAATCAATGAATTCAAACAATAGAAGTTCCATTCCTCATTAATAAGCAGCATTCCTTAACAAAAATGAAATCGAAAATGCTCGGATTGGTTTTTCAACGGACTGTTGCTCCATAATTGTTGTAGTAGTAGCATCAGTTCTGTACACTAGCGGATCCTAGGAAAGAGTTTTATGGTTAAGAACCCCGATGAGAATATACATAAATTTTGATCGTTAATCATTAGCAAAAAAAAACTTTTTCAAAGGGCAAAAAAATTAATCAAAAAATTAATGAACAATAAAACTTTGTGGAGAGATGTAGAATTCCAGTATAAGTATAGTGTGGCACCTTCCATAGAAACAGAGTAATCTGTACATCGTCGTCGTTCTGGTAGAATTCATTTTTAATTTTTGAGATGAAGTCAGTTTTCCATTTTTTTAATTTTTGAGATGAAGTTAGTTTATGCTGGCAAAACTTAAAAAATCAACAGATTGATATACACATTAGTATACGTTTCAATTAGATCATAAGAATCTAATTTATTATGTCATTCGAATTATAGAAGCTAATTAATACGGGTCCGATTAAAAAAATTAATTTGGTCTTAGTGATTTCTACTTGAACGACGACAATATACTCGGAACCACGTAGAGTACAAACACAAAACCTCGCAACAGTATTAATAGCAATTATGAAGTAAAATAAGAGAGCTGTTGTGCAGGTAGACGTGGCACCTCCCATGCAATTAAAATATCAATATTACTACAACTTAAGTCCTGCCGGACCGATTGTTATACCATTTTGTGTATTTTTTAATGTAGTGAGTATAGATTATATAAAGTATGAGTTCCATAAACTGCAGTCAGAGGGCCCTTTCAATAGAAATTACTACTACTACTACTATTTTGGCACAACAGCCCCTGGAGGGCCTATGCCGAGCTTTTCGCATCCAATCATGGTTGTGTGAGTGATATTTATACACGAATGGAAGAGACCTACAGTTTTATGCCGCATCCGAACGGCGAACTGAAAAGCTTTTCATAGGCATTTTTACTCTTGGAGGTTTGCCATTGCCAGCCAAGAGGTGGTGACGTATAGACAAATTTTTATTTACTATTTTTGATTTTTGAGCGTGCCGAGATATGCACCCGGTCACCCAACACACTAACCACTAGGCTACGGCGACAAATAGAAATTAATATTAGAAAAATCTTTTATAAACCGACAACTGTGTTTCAGACAATTCCACTTAAGAGAAATACCAATTCATCAAAAATATTTAATTGATTTTGAAATATGTAAATAAATAGCCACTTAAAAATAAATAAAAACAACTTTCGATTTAAATTTTAATGGTAACTATTTCGAAAATTTCCATTCAATTAATTCATTTCACATCTCTAAACTAAAAATCTAAAATTATACGAAATTACAACAAAAATTGTAGAAACAAAAAACGAAATCAGTTAAAATTTGTTTCTGCTAACACATTATTTTTTTTTCTTTTGTTTACCATTTTTAAAAACCAAAACCAAAACAGCAAATAAATTATTAATATGCAAGTGACGTCACAATACATACATACATATCAAATTAACATAAAGTTTTATGCTTTTCAGCAAAAAAAAACAAACTGAAACACTTGTTGAAATAAAAATTTTCGTTACCAAAAACAAAAGAATACAAGCAAAATAAAAATTATAAATGCAAACAATAAAAACTAGCAAATAAAATATTTACACATTAGTTCCTTTCATATTCTTTAATTTTATTCAAGGTCACGTGATTTTTTTTTTGTGAAAATAATATTATTTTTTATGCAAAACTCATTTGATTTCGGTGCTGAAGTTTTTTGAAGCAACGAAGGCGTTAAATTCTTAAATGACAGGCACTGCGAACATGAGTCGATTTAATTTTCAGAATAATTGAAACAATTTATTGAAGAGTAGCAAAATCTAATTTTTGTTATTCCTGGATATTATTAATTTAAGTTCTTAGCTTCGCTGGAATAAAGATTGTTTGCTTTTTGGAGTGTTTTAAAGTGTGTTATTTAAATGTAAGATAATTGTACAAATACTCACAGATATTCGTACATAAATGGTAATAGTAATTTGCTTGCATAGCTTAAATCAATAACAAAAATCATATCAAGTTAGCAAGCTAGTGAGCGTTCAAAATAAAGAATTTAAATGTACTTTTTTTTATTGACGCGCAAGTTAGAAAAAAAAAAACTCTGTGGTTAATTGTTATTGGGCAAACACAAAAAAAAATTGGTAAGCAAAATGAAAAACAAATATTATGTGTTAAAAATTAATTAAGATTTATTAGCTAATTTTGTGAAAATTTTCTTCTTTTTTTTTTAAGAAATTTGATTATTTATTTTTGTTGACTAATGCGTTCGAAAACCGTGCCTTCATTTACAATGATATTTTTGAAAGAGACGAGAGAAGGTTTTTTTCTATTTCACTAAACCTAACCACTTTATGAACAACTACAAATTGTGGGGAGACGTTGTTTATAAAGGGAGAGGCGACACAAGAATGTGTCATATCGGTCATACCAGCTATTAATGGGGCTTTTTACTTTTCACCTAAATGTTTAAAAATGAAATGGTAGCATAGTCACGCATTATCTTATTCTCAATACTTTATTATCCAGAACTTTGTGTCAAAGAAAACTATAAGTTGGCATTTACTTTTTATTATAATTTTCATATCAAAGACTACAACAGTTATTTTGGTTTTATGAATGGAGGCAAAGTAATGGTCTGTGTAATTCTGGAGTACAAGTTCAACTTTAACAATACTTTTTTACTTACTCTGTAAAATTTTATGTTTCAAAATGATTTCAGTGGCATTTCATATTAAGACAGAGACTGTGGCATACTGGTATATACAACTCCTATTCGATGCCATATTGATTTAACAACAATTTCATATGATTAATTGATTTAATGGAGTTTTCTTGCTTTATACTTAATAACGTACACTACAGATTGATTACGATTTTATAAATAGAAGTGGCAGGCCATTTTTCAAGCTAATTTGTTCACTATCTAAATGCATTTTTTATTCCTAGATGTTTTTTTAATCAGAATAAGGTAATTTTGTTTCAAAGACAACCACAATTCTCCAAATCTTCTCTTTTTTATATATTTACATGTTAGAAAAATATCACTTTCTCTTCCAAGTTAGATTTTCCTCAATTTTAAAAGTAATTAACCCTTTATTTTCAGAAAGTTTTTTTTTGAAGTAGATTGCTAATGTATACAAAAGCAAACTTGCGATTCGTCCTTCAAAGCAATAGACTCTCAAATAGACTTTCTGATAGAAATAAATTAAATAAAATTTTTTAGTTGTAAATTTCACCTAATACTAAAAGAGAATCTTCCAAATAAGAATCAAGCAAGAAAAATTGGTGTGGGGGAATTGTGATATCATATCATGTATTAGCTTAACTGGTTGATCAACTGATTTTAATATTCGCTCGCAGAAAAGGTGAAAGAGCAAAAATGAGTTAACTTATTCCAGAATTACTTTCATGCATATATTGGCTTCAGTAAATAATTTAAAATTGTAGGTAAGTCTACGCTATGGACGTGACTATAAATATAACGATTGCGTAGGTCACGTGATTCGTACTACTGTACGTAGATTTAGCTATGCTATAAAAACTTTAATTTCATTAAAATAAGTTGATATAAATTTATTGAATTGAATTACCTTCATTGCCGAACATGCTCCATAGTTTCGAGATAAGTAAACCCATGATTTTTTTTTTAAGCTGCAGCTGCGTTTCAGTTCGAAAATCCAAACAGAAAATATAATAAAATTCCAATTACAACCAATATAAAAAAATAAAATCGGCGCTTTGCACACTCAAAAAATACAACAACAAAAAAAACAATGCCTAAGCAGGCAAACCGCGCTTGTTGTTTGTTGCTGGTTGTTTGTTGGTGATGTTGTTGTTGTTTCCGTTACGTTCACTTTACAGCAAAAATGACGTAAATTAGGTTAAATTGCGACAGCAGCAACAGCAAGAAAATAAAATAAAATTAAGCAAAAACGCTGGTAGAGTAACAACAACAGTAGCAGTTAAATGGTAACAACGAAATTCCAAAAAACCGCAAGCGAACCACGAATGAATGTGAGCGCTAGCGTACGTTTATTGTTGAAAACTTTCACTTGGCCTGCCAGCAAAAAGATACAACGACGATGAAGACGATGGCAGGCAGGCGAGGGTTATAATGCAGCTGACGCAGACGTTTGGTGCCGTTGAGCTTATATTTGTGATGGGTAAAGCGAGATGGGAGGAGGCGTTGAATGGCAATAAAGATTCCCTTGAACCAATGTATTGTTGTTGCTGTTGTTGCTGCTGTTATGGCTGTGTTATGCGTGTGTGTATGTGATTGATTGCGTAGGGGGACTGACACTGCTCTACTCCAAACAAAAATAACAACGACAAACCAAAAGCAAATAGATGACGATGAAGGCCCTGCTGTCGTTTCTCCAAGGGGTCATTCGTTGGTGACGTTAGCACTTGGCAGCGCTGAATGCAAACCAAATAAATAGTTGCAGTCTCAGTAATATCGAAAAGCCAACAAAAAAAAAAAAAAACAATCAAAGCGTAATGTGCGATATGTGTTACGATTTGCTTTGGCTTTTGTTGCTGCAATTATATTAACACTTAGTACATTTTTCTTTTTTTTCAACACTTAAGCATTTGTATTTAATTTTGTAGCTTTTATTCTTCTTTTTTTACATTACACGTTGTACACTCTTCGCACATAGATTTTCATAATCTTCTATATTATTTTTTTGTACAATTCGCAATTGCGTATCCTTTTTCGTGTGTTTCGAATTTCACTTAGAATATATTTTCTGTGTGCAATTTTCTATTTCTAATTTTAATTTAATGGCTAATTAAATTTAAACCATTTGTTGTCGTTTTGTAGTAACATGTAACAAAAATGCAAGAAAATATAAATATCACACGATTTTTTCTCTTCCTTTTCCACACTCACTGCACAGTTCACGCACGAACGTCTTCAAAGAATAACAGCATATTTGACAATTCCGAAATGATGGAGAATGTAAGCGAAAAAGGAATAGTGAGAGAAACTGCAGGGTTGCATTACAGGTACTAATTTTTGCAGCGCTGTTTGATGCGGACAAAACCATCTATGACTTTTTTAGCACTCAAAATTTGAAATCCTTAATCTTCATTTGAGAAAATCCATGGCGGAATTATAATAGGTGAGTAGCAGCGTCAACTGTCTCTTCCTCTTCTTAATTTTTTTTTCTTTGAAGGGACACTGAACTGTCAAATTTTTGTTTACTTTTTGTTTGCATACTTTGTTGTGAAGTGAAAAATAAATTAATTGGAGAGAATTTAAATATAAAATAAAAATATAAAAATGAAATTCCGAATAATGAACGCAAGCGTCTTCAGTGGTCCACAATGTGTAAAATGGATCTGAGGACCTGATCGACAGACAAGATATGCGACGATCATTTTTTAAAGTCAGATTTTATTTTCGGTGCTAGGTTAGCATTAATGCCAATAAAGAAAGTGGTTTTTAGTTAAATTTTCCACTATAAAAAAATATCTCGTTGTCTTATTTTTTCATAAGCTAGATATTCTTATGTAGGAATAACATTTTTATGCTTCTGCAGCATAGGTTGTGGAGCTGGTACTACGGTTGTAGTACACGGACGATGGATCATAGAATGGACTAAAACGGTTGAAATCATCAGCCAAACTCAAAATCAGAGGAAGATTTGCCATATTAATTTAGTTTGGTTCGGTTTCAGTTTAAGATTATTCACTTCTATAGTCAACTTCGCTGTATATCCTCTCAAACTCGATTATGTACATGCAAAATGCACATCAGCACAAACTTACTATTTCTTTGCTTATATGTTATTGATATAAAAATATTTCTTAAAAAATAAATTTAGAAACCAAAATTTTTCGTTTATTTACAATTTATAAATTTTTAAAAGATATTTGATTTTATGCTTACGTCAACTGATTTAGATATTTCTGAGTCTTTGCAACAACAAAGTAGTGTGTTGTTTTTGTATTGTTGTACTTGTTGTAATGTTTCTATCACCTATTATAATTCTTCCATGAAGAAAATCAATGCTAATTAAATTTAAAAATTACAACAAAATTCTTACAGGTTATTAAAATAGCACGAATTCACATACATAGTACAATTTTCAAATTCGGGCTCTTAAAGTAAAAATTGTAAATTATGTCTGCTTCGAAATCCAACAGGTAACTGTAATTTCCCCAAATTCCTGAAATTTGTCATTCAGTTTTAATTATATAACACAAAATTTACAATTTTATAATACTGGTGAAAGTCACGAATCCCAGTCATTGGTCAAGTGAATAAACTAGACAATGTTATACACTTTAATATTGATTTCGACAAGAATAAGAGCATACATAACTATGTCGACAAAAAATTTTAATAGGAGAAGTGTTTTTAAATCCATCAGAGCAACTTTATAATATTTTATGTAAACGCAAGGTTAGTCTGCTTTTATACATGGAAAGTAACTTCATGAAATTTTGTACATTCCTTTATATAGTTTATTGCAGCCTTTTGATGTAGAAACATTAACGAGAAACTAGGTGCTTTATGAGATAAGGCTCGTCGTATAACATATTCCGTCTTTAGACAGTGATACTAGTTGCATGAAACTCTGAAATGTATAGATAAGAGGGGAGATACAATGGCGGGAATTTCTTGCAAAGTTTCATGAAACAGTTTCATCGTATAAAAGCTACGAAAACTTTAAAAACGAATGTCAAAAAGTTGAATAAGACTAGTCTTACCATCTAAAAGTAGACATAATAGCATCTCAAGTAGCTATAATTCATGACAATGTGATGCTCATTTCAGAGAAGCTGATGGCTGCCATAATATGAAATTGACAAATTATGTTAAGGCATTTCATTTTAGCAAATGCCTTTGAACATTAAACAACAAAGAAGCGTTCTTGCATTGAATGCTTTAAATTTGTTTTTTATTTTAAAATCGGTTCTAATGCATTTTTTTCATAGTTTTATAATTCCTCAAATTTCCTTTGAATATTGATAAACAGATATATGTCAAAATCGAATGAAACTTCAAACTCATGTCAGACAACAATAATGTCTTGACAAAATATTGAATTTGTTTTGGTATGACATTAACTTAGGGTGCTTCGAAAAAGATGTATGCTTCCTAATTCTAGCACAAATACAGTGATATGCAGGCAAAAACTCATAGTTTTGTCAGTGCAGCATAGTGTTGATTTAAAAAAAAAATATACAGCCCTATTCTAAATAAAACTTGTTTATTTTTCCTTCTCTTTCTGTAGGAATGCATGGAATTTAAACATTCGTAGATTTCAAATGATTAAATATTCAACGAATGTATCACAAAAGTTTGTTTTAGTTACCAAGCATACGCCACCAATCAATATCATAAATCAAGGCACCCTATAATACAGGAACTACATATATTGTGTACGTGATATTTTTTTATTGTGGCAGTTAAACCGGCCGAGCGAACAAGATGGCTTCTGACGTTTGCTTGGCGCCAAACAACTTCATTTGTTCGGAAAGTCTAACACTGCGTGTTCCAGCATTTTAAAATTTTTTATTTTCTTTCACCTGAGTCTCCCTGTGCTTCATTTCATCCCACTGCTCTCGTTAGGTGTTTTACAACTTTGCTACTGGACGCTTTTTAATTTGAAATCGCATGCGACGAAGTTGAGTGATTTTGTGCACAGCAAAGTATTGACGATTGTTTATAAAAAATACAAGATAAAGGTAAAAATAAATAAATTTATTTAGAAATTAAAAATATTTATTTTGAATTCTTTTACATAACACTAGATGCGTAGACGTGAACTCCAAAGTATACAGCTGAAATTGTCAGAGTTGAAGGAGTACGACATTGCAAAAATGGAAAGACAAGCAGCAAAGAAAAAGTCGGAGTCGGCAACAGTTGCAGCGGAGCCAATAGCAGAACCACCATCACCTATCGCTAATGTGGCACCAAAGACTAAAAAAGAGATAGAATCACGTATAAATCAAACAATGTGATCATTACATACTTTTTTATTTTATAAACAAGCCAAATAATTTTGCATATAAAATGTATGTATGCAAATGATGGTGCAGACTCATAGCATTAAAGATTTTGTAAATGTATTATTTAAAGTTTAAATTGTATAAAGTATGTTTTATATTGCATATGATTTAAGAGAGGCTAATACCGGAAATACATTTTCAAAATTATACATTTAAAAACTGTTCCTACTATTTTGTTTAAAGATACTACTTAGTATGATCATATGTATGCGAGTGCGTACTTTTTAATCCAATGATCGATCGTCGACGCCATTAACTTTTCGTATTCCCGTTACATTGGAAAGTTTTTATGTCTTTTGATTGCCAAGAATAGTTAAAGTGCGAAGAGCTAAAAAAGTAATGAATATTTGAAATTAAACAGAAGTAAATATAATATCTAAATTTAGTATTAATTTTTGGTCATCAAGATGGAAAAACGTGATTCAACTAGCACAGCAAATAAAGAAAAGGGTTTGAAGGAGCATAAAATAAAACCTGAAGAAGTAAAAAAGGAAGAGGAAAAGAAGGAAGAAGGCAAAAAAGACGAGGGAAAGAAGGAAGAGCAAAAGAAAGATGAGTGGAAGAAGGAAGAGCAAAGGAAAGATAAGGACAGAAAAGATGAGAGAAAGAAGGAAGAAGATAAAAAAGTTGAGAAAGAAAAGAAATTAGAGGAAACAGAAAACGAAAAAGAGAAAGAAAAAAAGGAAGCAAAAGGGGATGATGAAAAGAAGGATGAAGGAAAACCTGAAGAAGAAAAGAAGACAGAAGGAACAAATGAAGAAGAAAATACCGAAGAAGGAACAAAGGAATCTACAGATGATGATACTACTAGTGCTCAATTTTCGGAAACATCATCATCATCAAGTCATCCATTCAAAGATCCAGTTCCCGCCAAATATTCGGAAGGATCATGTAGTCCTCTATTTGCGGAAGATAACGCTCAATTTAATGTTTCAGAGGCATCCTCCTCTTCCTCCAACGTGCTTAAAGATATAACGCCCGTTCCAGCGAGCCCTGCAAAACCTCCTAAACGGAAAGCTGCAGCAACAACAACACCACAAAGGATACTACCACCGCTACCAAAGACAAGCAAAACTTTTCCGCGTATATAAGAACACTGACTGATAATCCGCCTTTTATACATTTGCAATTAATTTCTTTTTACATAATTATTTTCTTTTTAATATTGTCATACTTTCCAAATTGTTTTAATTTGCTATATATTTATGATGTATGTTCTAAAGAAATTTTTCAAAATTTACTTATTTAGGAATGTGAACCCTCTTGATTTTTGCAATCACATTTTCCTAAGTCTGAGTGGTGGATGAGTGCTAGACTGGAGCTCCAGTCAGGGTTAAATTTTGAAAATTCTTAAGTCTCGACATAGTCACATTATGTACATTGTACATAGTGGCAAATCAAAAAAAGAGCGTCGCGTAATTGTTTTATGTTATAGTATTATTAAAGTAATAAAAATGGAAGTTCAATCCGCAGAAATTAATAAATTCATGTATGAAAATAACTTTAGTTCTACTAGTGTCCTGGTCCAAACATTACCAGGCAATGACAAGCTTCTGAATATAGTCATATATAGCTCATTACTCCAGAACAAAATAAAACCCGACATTTTCTCCTTAGGAACTCTATAAATTAATATCCTTTTATTTGATTCGAATATTAAATAAAATAAAAAATTTGGGTCTCCTAGATCGTGAGCCCCGTAGGACTAATCTCTCCTGTCACTGAGACAATCTCTAGATGCAATAATCACACTTTAAGCACAGTTAATGCAAAACTTACAATACTCACTGTATAGACTAGGAGTTCTTTAATTTTCCGCACTTTCATGACGCTGAAACAAAATAAATAACGCTGAGTTCTAGATATCACAGGCTTATTTTTATGAAAATCTTATTTGGAAATAAGGCACATAAAGATTATGATTTCCTCAATTGTGAGATCCTCCTGACCTGCTACTATGATAGTCCCTGGGTGCAATCAAGCAAATAATTAGTCTGATTTCTAGCTAAACCAAGATTCATGTATAAGATAGGTAATGCGTCAAAAGTGCACCCTTTTTCTCCACTTTTTTGAATTTTTATGACGCTGCAAAAAAAAAAAAAAAATATGCTTCTTTTTTCTGGATATTTATTTGGGTTGAATAAACATTGTGCAAGAGTACAATTTTTATTTTTTTGTTTTAGTTATCCAATTGCAATTCTCCTCCTTCTTCTGAAGTGGTTTCACTTGAAATCGAGATTAGTTCGATTTCCTCTACTACATTTTTCTCGGAGGAAGATGCAACCGATGATGTTGATTCTGTAGTGCTACAACCGGTACCTGAACGCGGTCCTGATGGTGGTCCATATGGCGAGGTAGGAGGATCCTCTAAAGTACGCGTTTTCATTTCTTTCAGTACTTGGCGTCTTAATTTTTCAGTATCGTAGTCTCGTAAATCCTCTAGTTTTAATTTAATGCTAGTCAAGTCGCGTTTACGCATCTAAAAGAAAAATAAAAAAATATCAAAAAATAAATAAATCATCAAATAAAATTTATAAAAAATTAAATTATATTAATTAATTTCTTTGAAATTTTGTATTTTTTACCTTTACTTCGTTCAAAATTAAACTCCGTTTAAACGGTAAATATTTTGAAGAATATTACAGACCTCTTTATTGTATATATTCCAGTCATGGTCAACATATTTACTTGTACCCCTACATAAATGTCTGTTATATGGTACTAAACACATAGGTACTCAAACAAATATGAATAACCGTTAACGGCAAGCATATATTTAGGATCGGTCATCTATGGCTTTTGAGATATTTGGGGATATTTTGTAAATATTAACCTTTATATATAGAGCACGCAGGAACTTTAATATCTCAGAAACTATTGTCTATATAATCAGGTAAAAATCAATATCAATATCAATGATTGAACTTTTTCAAAAAGTAAATCTGAGATCACAAATCACCTAAATTTATTAACACAAAATTGGTATAAAAAACTCTATTATAGTTTTTGCACCACCAGACGAAATGGATTAAATGTTAGCCTTACGAAAATACTTATCCATAAATCAGTTACTTCCAAAGTGATTCATTTTGATTCAATCTTTACTTACATCAAATCCACCATCTTAAATGCTATACATATACATATGATCAAACCATGGTCCGGTCTTAGTTTTGGCTTTTTAAAATTCAGACAGTTGGAGTCGAAGTTGCATAAACATTAAGCACTCTGAACCATATATTCTATATGGCTCAGAACATCTGTATTCCATCACCAGTCAATAACACTGTGCCAGATTAACCAAGCTTTTCAACAAATGGAAATACATGAAGTGTTTTAGGTCTTTGGAATGAATCTGCAGACGGTCTCTTTTGTAAGTCTTTGCCTTTTTTTTTAAATACAGATTGTTAAGGGTTAAATATATATCCGGGAAGCAAAACTGTTCTAAAATAATATTGTTTTAAATTTTACAACGCTAATGCCTATAAAGAAGATATTTGTAATGAATTTCTTAAAATTTTACCTCCTGTAATGCCAATATATGCTGTTCTCTGGATCCTAATGAGCTTTCAAAAACTGTAGCTTTTACTTAGAACTGGTCGCCAAACTATTGCACCGTAAGTCAGTAATGAATATGGAACAAATTTGAAAAAAAGTAAAATTAAATTATTCTGTTGTATCATATCGTCGTCGTTCTGGCAAAATCCAATAAGCCCATTATAACTGTCACGTTATAACTGGATCATCAAAAATCGAATTTATTGTGTCATTCGAATTATAGAAGCTAATTAATACGGATCCAATCAAAAAAATTAATTTGGACTTAGCGATTTCTGCTCGAACGACGGCGATATATTATGTACAATGTGCATATAAAGATTTAAAGTTTAAATTTTAAACCGTTCCCATTAAAAATATTATGATATAAGGATATAAAGTCGTTTCTCAGTCAATGAACTGTAAGAGCGTCCAAGGAAAATATTCAAAATACCATTTACTTGAAGCATCTGACAAAACACCTGGTACCATTAACGGGGTATTTTACCCGAGATGGTCCGAAAAATCGATTTTTTATTATTTAATATTTTTGATGTAGACAACTAGTTTTATGAGAAAGAAAAGGGGGCAATGTATGGTCCTGGAATCGCTGATTAACCGTAAGTTACATCATTTTTAAGTACAATGTTTGTAAATCTTTAAACTCGTTTTTCTCGAATCCATTTTTTTTTTGACCGGTGGACACGATTCACAAAAAACCATTTGCCCAATTGACTTGAAATTTTACAAGGCTACTAAGCAAATATATAGGCATGGCCTTATCTAGGATTATGACGAAAGCATTTGTTTAACCAATGTTTTGACTGCAAAATATAAACAAAAACAGGGCAAAAAATCGTCATTTTTTTCAAACGTCTGATTTAAATTGAAGAAATTTTTTTTCCTTATTCCGTAGATGGGTTACATTTTGTGTTTCAGAATATTTAAACCGGATATATCATGTCTACCATGGAGCAACTATTTTCGGTAGGCTCAAGTTCGAGGCGTCGAATGAACCATTATTAACAAAGATATTTTTAACATTAAAAACGAAAATTATTGTTAAAAATCTGTAGAAGAACTTGCAAAAAACCTCGAATAAAAATATTGAAAAGCTTTTCATTTACAACGATTTGAAAACATCGGGCAGAATACCCCCTTAAATCCCTTGGGCCTTAATTAGGTGAGATCAGCTATTCAAACATTTGCCCAAAAAAAGTTGAAAATCCGAACACAGTGTAATTTTTTTAATATAAAAACATTTGTACTGATCGTGCAAAGTCTGCAATACTAGTTTAAATTTTATTTTAGTGCACAGTTTATTTCGGTATTTGTTTTCCTTGTTTTTTAGTTATGTGTATGTAAATATATTCTTAAATTATACTTAACTTTATGTAATCCCTTTTATTATTTATTAAACTTCAGTTTGTGTATTTTTTAAACAGTATTTTTCCAATTTCTATGTACATTTTTCATATACCAATCAAGTATAAAATGAAAAGAAAACTTGTTATGTGCCTCGTCTATTTTTGGTAACGAAAAGTAAGATACCTTAATTATTTCTTAAAGTTTATGCTTATTTAAATTTATTATAATTTTTTACAATCTAATCTAATATAAATCTATTTTTCTATCTTAGTTTAGATGGACAAGCGTAGAAAGGGTCATGAGGTTCAGAAAACAGGAGCTGAAGCGAAGTCTGCAGCCCAAGCAGCAGAAAAGAAAAGGAAGAAACGCTTGGACTTAGAGTCCGATGTGGCACAAGCAGAGGATTCCGACACTGGAGATGAGGTGTCTCAGGAATCGATTGTGTCGGTTGTATCGGTATCTTCAATACCATCTGAAGATTCATCGGCGGGCTTACCAAAGCCATCGCCACCTAGGCCAGAAGCAACACCAACGGAGCCTCACATTCCCAAAATAGATTATCTATAGATTTGATATGTATGTTAATATCAACTATGGACGAAAAATAAACAAAAAATGTAAGCTATTCATTTTTTTTTTTTTGAAAATATTTTCAAGTTTTTACATTATGTTAAAGTTGATAATGTTTTCTAAAATCAATTGGTTAAACATTTTTTAATTATTTTTATATTAATCTTACATTTTGGATGACTTGAGAAATATATGCGATGTACGTGAATATTGAAATTTGGTTCTTTGTTACTGTGCAAAGTTTTAAAGTTTTATTGTTCATTTTATGTATTATGTTATTTAAATGTAATATGTATATAGTATATCGTCTCAAACATATTTCGAACCACGCAAGACGACGGGCCTTGCATATTTATTATAACCTCACGATTATAATAAAAAAACCCTATTACCAATTTTTGTGTTTTTATTGAACAATTTTATAGGAGTTGAGTTGGAGAATTATTTTTTTGTCTGAATTTTTGTGAAATTTAGCAATTCTTTAAAAAAAATTTATTGTTTTTTTTATTTGAATGTTTTAAAAAAGAAATGATGTTTTTTTCTTTTCTTATTCAACTAAGGATGAAATGTTATGCTTATTACTAGCGAATGCAGATATTTTTTAGAACAAGGTTTTGAGTTATTCGTTTTTTTGAAATCGCTTTTTGATTACTGACTTTCGATTAAAATGTATGAGGTTTTCATCGGTAAGGCAGGGGAGTTATGCCCAACTCCGCGATTGGTCCTCATGATATTCAAAGATTTATGTGGTCGTGATCTATTTCAATCTGTACTGATCTGTTATTGTGTTATTGCAATGGTTTGATATATTCTGAAAAAAGGAATCTGTAGAATCTGTAAAGAGTAACTTTGGAAGAGAACGAACATTAAAGTCATAAATAACGAGGTAGGTTAAAGTAAATTTTATAGTATTATATATTATGTGAAAGTGCTCTAGTTTACAATCGACAGCGAAGCAGCAAAAATGGCGTTTTAAAAATATCTGGCGTTGTTCCAACTTGATCAGGGTTAACTCTTTATTGGCAAACCAAAGGAACCAAAAGCATTGAAGTAATTGGAGAACTGGTCACACAATGAGAGAGAGAGAGATGCAGCTATGGTTTTATGAACTGGCAATGTTTACTAAAAAGTTAGTTGTGCAAAGCTTTCCTATGCCTGAATATGTGCAATTAAAAATTAACCTGCGGTTAAGATATTTCTTGGAAAGACTCTTTTTTTATCTATTGATGTAATGATTAAAAAAAAACTGAGTTTCCTGACTACCTCAACACCGGATACATAATCAAAAACAGTAGAATAAAATACAAGTTAAATTAAATAGAAAAAAATGTGGCGTAGGCGGTACTTCTCTGAATTACTAAGAGCGACTTCATGGATACAAGTTCGAAAATAATTGAAATCTTAGGTTAAAATATTGTGAAATATTGATATGTCAAAAAAAAAAAAATACGACAGGAAATGACTACTTTGATCCCACTTGGGTCTGCTAGAATCGAAGATTTTACAGGCTTGCGTCACAAACTTGACTACGACTACTTTAACACTAGAAATATGAATCCTAACCCCAACATTTTTTGCTTAGAATCTCAAACAAATTTGGTATAGACATTTTCAATAAGAGATTAAGTTATAAAATGAGCAAACAACTTTTGTGAAATATGGGCACTAACCCCGCCTACAACTCATAAAAGTAAAAACCTTCAAGGAAATTTTTATTAAAGTTGAACGGATTTAGTTATAGTGTGTTTGTATATCAGAAAGTGAGTAATAACTTAGCTAGTAAATAAAGTATATCTGCAGAAGCTGTTGAACTCGGATAATATGCAATCTAACAGTTCGGCAAGATTTGAACTTAGCTTTACATCTTGGTCTCTTTTTTGTTATTTCGTACGAAAATATAAATTTTGTAATATTTCCAAAAGTAGACAATAATCACGCTCACCTCCCATGCCAAGTTTTTATAACAACAAGAAAGAAGCGATACGCGATCGAAACCATTACTGGATCCCCTAGTGGAAAAATAACAACAACAGCAACATTTCAGAGAGAGAGAGTACATAGACATAGCAAACGCTGAAATAATCAAAGGGCAAAAAGAGAGAGACAGAGTACATGAGAGAGTAAATACATTCACTCACATACATCACTCACCGCTGGCATGCACAGAACTTTGTTTTGCTATTTCTATCATTCCACTCTTCTCGGATGTATGATCTTCACACCAATGAACCCACCGGTTCTAAATTCCTTTTCTTACCTGTTTTTACCTGCGTTAAGGCCAACATATGCGAAAACGAAAAATATTGTGCACATTTAAAGCTTTCCAACCTTATAACTCTTATCTGCATACGTTGATGTTAACGCTAGCAAAAACGTACGATAAAAATAGCTATGTGTGCCGTATTTACATATAGATTATACTCTTTCAGTTGAAGGAACTTTTGGTGGATGATTTAATGAAATGAGTCTACAATCACGCCAGCTAAAGTTATAGAAGAGATTTGAACCAAAGATAAAACAAAATTAAACTTTATACGATCAGTAATTGTAACATTAGACGCGTTTCTTAGACCCAAAAATTTCTCAGGTTTTATGAACTAAAAAAGCAGAAAAAAATATTAAAGAAAAAATAATATCCAAATAGCAACATATGTGCTATTTATAAACACAACTAAACATTTCGGAAACACTCTCATTTCAGCTGCCATAGGGTCTTATAAACGCGATTATTGTCTATAAGAGTAGACTGTTTTCTTTTTGGTTTGTAAAAACTACAACAAACAAATGTGCTGGAGAGAAAATATTCGCCAGTGATGTCAGATGCTCGCAAAATAAGAAAAATTTCCTTTCAGGCTGGTTGGCGTACTCTGCGGCTTACACAGGGCGAACTAACAAGTAGGTTGCTGATGTCTGTCTAATTTGTTTGTTCAGGCCGTATGAACAGTATTGAGAATAAAGATTTCGTAGTTAAGATTCCTTCACGATGAATTTTTCATATTTTTGCTTGACCTTACATCATCAAAATACAGTTTTAAACATTTTTTAGTTAGTGCACAGTTTATTTTGTTTGTTTTTTTTTTGTCGTTATTGAAGTATGTATATTCTTATGTAATACATATTCTTTTCATTATTTTTTTAAATACTGTTAGTATTTTTTGTAAACAGTACTTTTCCAATTTCTATGTACTCTTTCTTTCCCCAATTAAGTAGGTATAAAAGGAACAAAAAACTTGCAATATGCCTCGTCATTTTTTGGTATACGAAAAGTAATATACTGAAATTATTTTATTTATAACAATAATTAAAATCTATTTTTTTATTTTTTTTTAATTTTTTTTTTAGTTCAAAATGGATGAGCGTGAAAAAGACCGTGAGGCTCAGCTTACTGATGCTGAGGCAAGGGCTGCTGCTCGAACAGCAGCTAAGAAAAGAAACAAACGCCTACAGTTGGAATCAGATCCAGCAGAAGCAGATTGTGACAGCTCCGACGAAGATTCTCAAACATCAATCGTGTCAGTTGTGTCTGCTGCTTCCATACCATCCATGTGAAGATTCATCGGCGAGCTTACCTAAGCTAACGCCTCAACCAGGCCAATGGCAAATACCAACCAAGCCTTACTTTCCCAAAGTAGATTATCTATAGACTTGATATCTTTATATGAGCTATGGACGAAAAATAATCACAAAATGTAAGCTAATAATTTTTTTTTGAAAATATTTTCAATTTTTTACATTACATAAAGGGCCTTCATCAAAACGTGTAAAAGCTCTGTAAACCTCGTTAACCGCATAAACAAGTAAACACATTGTCAAATTTCTATTGATTTTTGGCAAGTTTACACACTTTATGCGACTTACGAGGTTTATAAAGATTTTACACGTATTGAAGAAGGCCCTTTAAATGTTAAAGTTGATGATGTTTTCTTAAATCAATTGGTTAAACAGTTTTTTAATTATTTTGATATTAATCTAACACTTTGGATGCCTTAAGAAATATGTGCGATATATGTGAATATTAAAATTTGGTTTTTTGCGTGTGCAAAGTTTTAAAATTTTACTGTTCGATTTATGTATTATGCATAATGTAATACATAATTTGTATATCGCCTTATGCATATTTCAACCCAAACAAGCTTAACGAGCGCTTGAATATTTATTATATGTAACTCTGTTGTCTGTAATAAAAAAAATCAAATTACCAATTTTGTGTTTGTATTTTACAATTTTATAAGAATTAATTTGGATTTTTGTTAAGGTAAAATTTTTGACTTCTCTGCTTGGGCCTGTTAAAAAAAGAAGGGATCTCTTTGAGTAAAACTTTAGTCGCTGATATTTTTCTTTTCTTTTTTAACAATTAAATAAATCAATTGCGATTATTGAATAAGAATTATGATTACCGAACGTCTGTGGGTGTGGTAGATGACTAATGCAGAAAACTATAACTGTAAAAAGCATCTGTGGTTTAGCTATCTTCTTTTGTATTCCAATTCTATTCTAGAGATAAAATACTAACTCCAGCTTCGAGAATTTTGAAATCTGAATTTTACTTTGTTCCTTTCTTTGACCCTGGATAAATAACAAGATATTGAACTTTTTTTTTTTTTTTAGTTGGAACAGACAAAAGAAGTATTCAAGAATACAGCACTCAGATAAGATTCACGTCCATTGTACTATATCCTGTGTTCCCTTTTGCTATTCTTTAAATCTACCAGATTTATTAATAAATCTTAGCAGATCCTGCAGTGTTAAAGAGCTCAGGTGTTCGTCTCCCAACACTCTAGTGCCAAATATGCTTACTCTGATCCGGCAGAAAGCGGGGCAGACACTAAGAAAGTGGTCCGCCGTCTCTTCACATTCTTCCTCCAAACCACAGGAAGCACAGAAGACACTAGCTCCTAGGCCAATCATATGCAAATGTTTGGCCCAAGAGAAGTGACCTGTATATAATCCCTTCAGCTGCCTACAGCTCTGCCATGGTATTTGTCTGTCTAAAGCCCCTCAGTTCCTCCCATTTACGATTGTGGGTCAAGTCGACCTACACATTAATGGTGGTCTTGATGGCTGTAGACGACAAAGAGAGTACAGGCTCTGGGCCCAGGAAACCAATTTCCGAACTCTTTCTGGCCAGAAGTTCAGCAGATTCATTTCCTGAAATTCCTGAGTGTCCAACACGATCAATCCAGAATTTACAATGCAAAACCAGTTTGGACGTGGTTAGAGGATTAAGCAAGGATTTAAGCGCAGCCTGACTGTCACTAAATACACAGATACTCCTTTCTCTCCAACCATTATCAATAACATGGTCCATTGCCTTGATGATTGCAAAAATATCTGCTTGAAAAACAGAACCCAAGGGAGAAGTGAAGGCGCACTCCATCATTTTCAATAAAGACCCCAGAACCCGAACCGAATTCTGTTCTGGAGCCGTCAGTGAAAATACGCTTACAATCAACTCCCGGCCTAGGGCCCGGCAAAAACTAAGTTTGGGCCTCTGGAATTTGTATTGTATAGAGCTGTTTTAAAACTGAAATTGTTGGCATTGTATCGGATGGCATTGATAGAACTGTTAGGTCCATATCAGTATCTTCAACAATGTCACCAATATCCCAGCAAGTGTCATACCAATACCTATTGCGTTTAAGCCTACCGATGGCTTTGACAGCCTCTCCTTTAGCAAAAATGTCAAGGAGTGGTAAGTTGAGCAATGCATCCAAGGATGGGCCAGGTGTTGTAGGAAAAGCTCCCGTACAACAAATGGCCACAGTCCTTTGAAGTCTGGCAAGAGCTTTCCTAACGCTGTCAACATTAAGTCTGCTCCACCAGACTATGGATGCATAGGTGATGATGGGTCGAATCATAGCATTATAAAGCCATAAGACTTTATAAGGTGATAAGCCCCATGTTTTGCCAAAAATAGCCTTACATTGACAAAAAGCTGCCAATGCCTTGGATACCTTTAGCTCAACATGAGAACGCCAAAGAAGTCTGGTATTTAGAATGACTCCTACATATTTCACTTCTTGGGATAGCTGAATAGTGATTCCCGGAGTACTGGTAAAACGAGGCCATCAATTTCCCTTCTCCTGGTGAAAAGAATAACACCAGTTTTAAGAGGATTAACTGATAGCCCATTTGAGCAACACCAAGAGTCAATCATATTCAGAGCAGTTTGGGCCTTCCTACAAACATACCCGACCGATTGGCCCGCGATTAAGTAGGCAACTTGAACTTACTGGGAGACCTATTTTTAAGTCCAAAATTCGGAACTATTATTAAGAAAACTAAATGAATCCTTTACGTGAACGTAATTGAGTTCAAAATATGTTCGCTGGACCTTACATTTGAATCATTTGTGTATGCCATAAATTTCGTATTAGTTTAATTCCTTATATGTTCAATATATTTAAATAAAAACTATTTTATTTAACTAAACGCTTTTTAACATTTTTAAAATTTTATATTTATTTCATTTTCTATGGTAAATTTACAATATATAATTAATACAACATATGTATGTATATAAAAGAAAAAGTAAATGTCTTTTGAATATATATATGTATATAAAAAAAAACTGATTAAAATAATATTGCAAAACACATAATTGAATTAAATTAAATATACAAGTGCGTAATGGTAAATTAAATCATTTTTATATGCTTTACACATAAAAGTAGCTATGAGTATTTGTGCTATTAAAAACTATAATTTTAAAATGTAAAAATGTTTATAGATTTTAAAACATAAATAATAATTATAAATAAATGCCGCTAATGTGCTATTTATGCTTTTCAAAATACAGCAATATTTCTAGTTCAAAAAGAGATAGAGAAGAGAGTGATTATTTTTAAAAAGCCTAACACTTAAATTTTTATTTTTTTTTTAAACATTTTAACAGACATAGTTTTATTGGAAAAAATAAATATAAAATAATGCAATTTAAATTTAAAAAGATTTAATTACATTGTAATTATTTTTATTATAATGCTATTTTATTTGAATATCTATTTTATTTTTTGAAATTGACAACTTTTGCACATAATTATGAACAACTACTTGAAAATCTTCTCCTATACAATGAAAAAACACATTAGGTGTATAAAATTTCCTCAGACAATAATGTACAGTCAGGAGGTGAGATGACTCATACGAAGACGAGAAGAAATCTATTTATTCTGTTATTCCTATGCCACAGATATTAGTCCAAACAAATATAAAAATAATAGAGTGCGTTGAGATCACACAGAAAATAAATAGAAAAAGAAACTTGTAAAAGAAAGATCGACGCTAGACACTTCTACTGCTCTGGACATGGGGATCAGTTCCCGAAAGACATCCAAACAAAGGCTGACTAACAACATCATAACAGGAAATAATTATCATTCAATCAATAAGGCAGACAACAAAATAATTCAAAAAATATACTAAACTACTTTCATACCTATTATAAATAGCGAGGACATCTTCTGACTTATGTACTCCATATTCATAGAGAGATGGTTGCAATTGACTGAAATTTGCATTTTTTAAACAAGAATATATGGCCCTATTGCGAATCGCGATCGGCTATCAACTATCAATGCGATCAATGATCGACTAAATTTGGTTTGCCTATAGTCAATGTTGATTTGTTCGATCAGAAGCAAGCAATTGTCGACTCCTAGTTGCTTGAAATTTTCTGATCGATACGCTTTTTTTCAATAAAAATTAAAATGTTTTTTTCCCTTGAATTCGTCTATATGAATAAAAACTTTTCTCAGCTTTAACTTTTCAATTTGATGCCGTTCTTTGGCTTTCTTGGTATTACCTCAAACCCTCTCCAAGAATAGGAAATTGCACTATTGCATATAAGTTAACAAGAAAGGAAAGAGGCAGTAGTATACATTTAAGGCTACTAATTGGGAGCTTTAACTCTAAACGAGCAGCTCAACATATGTCTCAAGCGAAGATAAAACAAACTGAAAATAATACGAGACTGGCCCCAAGATAACTGCAAACAATGAAAAATGTAGGCATAGAACATGACGTGTTTCTTACATCTGAAAGTAAGTAAGACACCGGAGCTTAAGTTCCTCAAAAGGAGTGAAAATATTGATTTGTGAAAATCTCCGGGTTGAGGAAAATTCACCTATTACCTTCCTTCTCTCCCCCTCTCAAGCTTTCACAGAGAGTCAACTTCAGGATAAAAACGATAGAGATTTTATTTACTGTGGTGCAATAACATCACTTGAGAAGATAGGCAAATACAGAAGTGTCCGAGGAATCAAGGGAGGTTACTCTGTAGTTCGATTCGAAAGAAAATTTACACGAATTCGAATGATTGGTATTCTAGAAAACATTTTAGAATAATATTTGCATGATGTTCAAATTTCATTTTGTGCCTTTTCGAATCGAATTTGGCATTCGAATAGAGCTGCCTTTCGAATCGAACTACAGAGTAACCCCCAAGCTGTTATCTCTCCTCGTATGGACTGTTGGAGCCTACATAGTTTTTTTCATGTCTCTGCATTTATAAGTTAAAGATATATTCATTTTACACAGTTTATACACAATTATATTATTTGAAGAGATGGGCAAATAAAGAAGGGTCTATTAATTCTAGGATTAATTCTTCTATTACCTCTCCTCCCCCTCGTTGTAGATCTTGCTCTACTTTCCATACTTTTAGTATAAGTAAAGTACTTGTTCAGATACTTGTCGTGTCAGATACTTGATCCCAGCACATCCAAGCTTTTCAACAAATATGAACTGGTCCTAGGGCTTTCGATGTTTCGTGTCCGGTTGTTAAACTGTTAGATTTCCGGAAGATTCTTACTTCCTCTGAGGTTTTCAGAGATGTTCAACTCTTTAAACATACGTCAAGGTCTGCTGCCACCGGCTACACAGTTTCAACAAGGAAGTGTGAGCAAGTAGTGTGCATTCAGGTCATTAAAATTAACCTTCTCTCTTCCTTGAATTCGTCAAGAAAAGAAGTAACCATTTTGTTTACTAAAATAGAATTAAATCATTCGAGAAGATAGTCAGATAAACATACATGGATTTGAATTCCCTGGAGACTCAATGATGCTTTAACTGCTCCTGCTGAGGTCTATGTATATCTGTGCAGTTCAACCTAATGTGTTTCCATAAAATAGTGGAGCAATGTCTATTCTATTTATGTATTTTTTTGTAATTGTTTTTTTTTTTTTTATTAAGTACTTTAATTTATGTCAAAGGTAAAAAATAATATTTAAATGATTTGGTTTTCTGTTTTGTTTCTAAACATTAGTTAAAATATTTATATATTGTATGTATGTATGTATTTATTTATGAGACTATTGCAATTTTGGAAGGAAACTGAGCTGTGACGGCTTGTAGTTTCACAATCAAACTTGAACTTGATTTTTTGGCTGTTTCGATTTTGTATTCACTTTAGGTTTTTTGTTTAAGTTGCTGGCATATATGCGCTTATAATTAAAATTTTTCTTTTTTCTGTTTTAATTTTATAAATTCACTTTGTTTTTGGTAAGTTTTACGTATACCTCTATATAAATTTAAGGTATGCTTTTAAAAAAATACTTAAAAATTAATAATACTTTCAAAATAATACGAATTTTTAAATTCGCATAATTGTGTTTTTGGTTTTTGGGTTTGTTTAAAAATTACAATTAACAAATATTTAATAATACAATAATTTTTTATTTTATTTTTTATTTTTGATTATAGTTTTTCCTTTTTTCTGTTTTTTTTTTTTCTGTTTTTCTTTACATAATAAGCTGCATTCATTACATGCGAAGCAGTAATAATTTTATGTATTTTTAATTCAGTCAAACTTTGAACAACTGATTTTTTGTAATTTTTATTTTTTAGAAATAATGAAAAGAAAAACATTTTTAAAAGTTCAAAATTTTGTTTTTCTTTAAAAAATTTTCAACAACTCTTCAATAAATACAATCTATTGTATAATTTCTATATGTAAGTATGCATGTAAATTAATTAGTTCAACTTAAAATTTAAAAAAAAATGCGCTAATTAAAAAAGAAATATTGAACTTTCTATATGTAGAACAATTACAATAATCGATGAATGTCTGCATTTTATGAAGCTTAACATCGAGTAAAGCAATTGTGTTACAGCTTAAAACTCCATGTTCCATGTGCTTAAAGTAAAATCTGAAAATCTGAAAAGGTTCCCTTGACAATTAAGCAAATTGAAATGCAATTTCAAAAAACATATGCAAATGAAAAGAATCATGAATGAATTCAAATATGAACTTCGTTTCACTGATTATTATTATCGCCCGCTAGCAGATCTTCTAAAGCACCATTTAAACGTCCTTTACTCAACGCCTCTACCAGCATATGCAGTCGTTCTTCACGCTCTGAATGACGGCGTTCAAGCGATGAAACCTTTAATTGTAGGCATTAAAAAGAAACAAAAATGTTAATACAATTTTAAATACAATTAATTTTTTAGCAGTTAACATAATTACAGAGTTTCTATTAAGTAGTTGTAAAGTAATAATTAAAAAATATTTCATAATATAACAAAAGCAGAAAAAACTGAATAACTACTAACATCAAAATGTTTATAATTATTGCATAAACAAATTTGATACGAGTATTTAAAGAAATAGCAAATAAAAAAATAAAATAAAAAATTAACAATTAAAAAAATATTCAACAATTATTCACTACTATTCCGTAAATATCACTTTTATTACAATTACTATTATTATTAAGCTATTATTATTAAACTATTATTATCGCATAGAAATCGAAGAGACGTAGCATGTATTTAACTCATTTACCTTAGCTTTTAGCGCATAATAATCTACTGGAACTTTTCGTCGCTTTTGCATAGCAAACGCTTCATCACGTTCATTTAAACGTTGCTGTAAAATCCGTACAGTTTCATGGCATGAGGCCAATTCACGTTCATGTGCGGTTTGTAATGTTTTGAGCTGTGCATGAAGAATAAAAGAAGATAAATTAATGTGTAAAAAGAAATTATCATAGAAAAATATTAGGCGGCTTACATCTTGTAAACGTTTTTCGTGCAACGATTTATAATCAGCTTCTAATAGTTTAAATTTATTTTGCGCTTCACGTAGTGCCTGATTTTCTGTATTAGCAGGAGTTTGGTCAGCATAATGTGATGAGGATGCGGTATCGTAGCTGCGTCGGGAAGTTGTGGGACCATAAGAATATCCAGTACCACAACCAGCGGATGATTTGTGTGCTATAAGAAAGAGAGAGAGAGAGAAAAATTTTAGTGTTGGTTTTTGAATTTTTTAAGTTTTCAGCAAAGCATTTTTAAAATTTTGAATTTTATATATTTTGTATGAACGTATTAGCAAAACATTTGCTCTGTAGTTGTGGCAAATATACCATCGAGATTTTTCCAGTTGAAGCAATACGCCTCATTCTTCATCAATGAGCGAAATATTTAAAGGAATTAAAATTTAAAGACTATATGAGAGGCTGAGAGGAAAAGTGGTATAACTTCTACGTTCAGAAAAAAGTGGAATAATTTTACTTAAGAGCAAAAGCAAAACGAAATATGTTCAGAGCAAAAGTGAAACGAAATATGTTCAGAGCGAAAACGGAATAAAAAACTATGCTGTTCTTGCTCTGAAAGAATTGTTATACCATTTTTGCTCTTGCTTTTAAGGCGTTTCATTTTCACTCTAAACCTTATTACTTATGCCATTCTTGCACTGACACTCTAAATTTTTTCACTTTTGCTCTTATATAAATTTTAGCCCGCTTTTCCTCTCAGCCTGTCATATAGTGATACTCCTACACAGACAGTCCCAAATCTAGTTGTGAATGAAGAGGGTATTAAGTATAGAGTTCAAATGGTCTCTCGGGTAGTAGGTGAGAAAAAATCAAATATATTCAAATAAGTAAATCTCATCTGTTAATCGGATTTCGCGGCAAGTACGAGGACCACGATATACATATATAGCAGCAGTTCCACCATACCACTTAAGATAAAATTTGAGCTAATCACTCATTTTTTCCGAAAAATCTTGATTACTTAAACTAAATTCTATTATAATGAATGAGGTACAGGATAAAAGAAGAAGAAGACAGTATAAGTTAGTACGCCAAAAACAAAAAAAAGTTTTGGTATATTTGATCAGTAGAATCCCCTATAGTTGTGATTGATAAACTGATATTTCTTCATATCACATAATTAGAGCCGTAAAAGTGATTCTAACTTTTAAATTAAAGATGACCCAAAACTAACCATCTCATTTGTTTTAAGTGTAACTTTGAAAATAACTGATAACTTTCTTCCAGATGATTGAAGCAAACATTTTTAAAATGAATCATTACTTAACGCAGAAATAAGCACCAATAGTTTTGATGTGCGCAAGAAAAAATAGGGTGATTCTCTAAGTCTAGTATATGCCCTTGCACGGTAGCACGATAGCACAGATTGTTTAACATTCCAATCCGTACAACGAAACAGAAAACAAAATCCACGTCAATCAATTCTGCAACACTTAAAAACTTTTCTTACGGCGATACCCATGTATATGTTCAATGCAATGAAGTGTATTATATTAAATGCAACTCTGTGCCTCTCTCTCACTCTCTGTGTTTACATTTTTTAATATATTTCAGTTCTACGTTAATGTGCACTCTAATATCGTAATATAATTTAGTATAATATTTTTGCATTTCGTGCTATCGTGCAATTATACTAGACTTTAATTGCAACTTAACGAGAATTCACGTGATAATTTGCGGAACAAATCTTCTCAAACTATTCGGCGATTGGCGGCTAGATTTGAGGAAGCGGGAATAACAAAGAGATTACGGGAAATGAGAGCAAGACCAAGTAGAGCACCCTACGAAAAGTGTGCGTAAAAATCCCGAAACTTCAATAAGAAAAAGAAGACAGTAGTTAGGATTTCTTACACTGCCCATATACCGAATCAAGCGATTGAACTTAGGCTTGTTTCCTTATAAGATATAGCCAGTCCAAGAATTATTCCCAGCGGATCACCAAAAACGATTAGAACATTGTTAAACTGTATTTAATCTTCATAATGAGATCTCAGATTTTTCCTCCCACTTTTTAATGTTCTGCTGAAGCTCATTTTGAACAAACAAAACTGTGGGTTTTAGGGAAGTGGGAACCAGTGATGAAAAAGTGGGTACAATTGTACCTTTTTCCGACCTGCTAGTTACATTAGGTACAATTAGAACATTTTAGGTACAATTTTGTCATTGGCCAAAATAAATTTAACATTTAATTACAAAAAAAAAAAAATTTACTTGCCTGTACAGTATTACTTAACTTTAAAGCTCGCAGGTCTGATATTGCAGTTTATAAAGGCAAAAATAATGCAAAAATAGTTTTCCAAATCAAATAAAGTTTTTTTTTTTGGCAAAAAAAAGTCAAAGTCATAAGAAGATTTTTGAAATTTAGCAAAAATTTTATGAAATGTAACCTTCTTATGACATTGAACCTACTCATAAACATTATCCGATTTCAAAAATTATTTTTACATTATGTATGTTTCCTTTTATAAACAATAATAACAGAGCTCTAAGCTTTGAAATAAATCTTGGCTACAAATTTTTGAAAAATCGGAAATTATGATAAAAATTCCGGAATTTTCATGACGAAAACTATTTTCATGACTAAAAACTTTTCTCCTCTCTTAGTTTCCCATTTGTCGTGCCCTAAAATGTTATTTTTTAAGACCAATTTGTTTGACTCACTGTATATGTGCTAGAATAATTTAATCTAATTTATATATAGCGAATATCGTTTACATGTTTTATTTACTTTTTTAGTTGTTAACTTTTAAATGAAAATTAAATTTCTTACAAAAACGATGAACTAATATTTTAGGTACATTCATACTAATTTAGGTACAACTTTTTTGGTACATTAGGTACAATTTGAAATTTGAAATTTTCATCCCCGGTGGGAACCATTGGTATAATATAAAGTAACGGCACGAATTACGATGCGCAATCAGCTGTTTTTCTAAATTTCTTTGAAGATAACAATGGAAACGCAATAACAGTCAACGAGGCTAAGTGGGAAAACTTTTAGCTGCGTTCCACAATGAAATCCCTTCCTTTTATTTCTATGTATTTTTCAAATACTAAAGAATGTTTATGACTCCAAGAGGGGTGGCCTAACTCAACAGGTTCTTGACATTTAAAGGCTGCATTCCTTTAGTAATTTCTTGGCTACCAACAAAAAAAATTTTTCATGGCGATTTTCCTCTTTGTGAGATCCTCCCACTTTGACAAACTCTTTTGTGCTTCTCTCTTTTCTGCCTCGCTTTTTATCTTATCAGAACTTATATGTATAAATAGATATCAATTATGAAGTTAACCTTTTGGGTCTACTGAAAGTTTGAAATATTTTTGAAATACTTAATTTCTTTAACTTGATATACATACTTACTTAAAAATTTCAATGGCAAAATCTTCCTTAATATTGATCAAAGTCTATTTATTTTAATATGCATAAATATTACATAATCTGTTCCGCTTAATTGCTATACATAAATTAGTAATTATTCATTCGCAAAACATAAAACAAAACATGATAACTAATTTTAAGGGAATAGTAAATATTCACAAAAAAATAAATACACAAAAAATTGTTAAGCTTTCGCTTTCGAATTTTCTTTCTATAAAAGAAGAAGTTAAGTTAAAGCAATAAAAACAAATCGAAAATACACGGATAGATGATAAAATTTTGAGTTTTGCTCTCGGGGTTTTTTTTTTTTGTTTTTGTTTTTTGTATGCACAAACTATTGACATAATAGCCAGCGTGTGCTTGTGTGGAGGAGGAGATAAGCAGCTTATGCGGCAACATTTGAATGCGGCGCATGTGTGGTGTAGGTGCACGCGCTCGCTTAGCACTTAAACGTGCCAGCGACACGTTATCATTAAACAAAAGAGTTATAAGATCTTCGCTTCCAAATGATGCGACAAGCACTACATAAAATCCAATCTAACAATAGTAAACACCTACTGCAGGCAGCCAGCAAAAAAAAGTAACAGCTAGCAGCAACAGCAACATACATATGGACAACAATATATCGATTGATGAACTGCAAAAATGTTGTCGTCTCAATGATTTATTTTTAAACTGCAGTAATCAATGGTGCCTCATTTGTACGTGCCTTCATTTAAAGCAGAGAAAGTCAATAAATCACACACTTAAGACACTCACACAAACATACGCACATACACATACTGAGTTAGTTACATACAACAATTTAATTTATAAAAAATAAAACTCTCAATTATATATAAATGATTTTTTTTGGAAATGTTAAATACGCTGTACATACAAATTGTTAAAAATTTTATTAAATACTAGTTGCATATAAAAGTAAAAGAAAATAAGTTTTTCGATATAGTACATATGAATTACTCTTAAACCATTGTCAAGTCCAATGTTCAATCATTAATTTTATTATAAATACGTATACAAAATAAAGTTCAATAAAACTTTTGTATATAGTGCCAATTTTCGGTTTACGTATTATTATTCATCACAATTTCCAGTATGTATAGGCCTTTATTGTCTTCTTTTATTTTTTAGCAAAGATCAATAGGAACTTCTGGGAAATAACTTCATTTTATGTAGCGTTACAGCTGTTCATTGACTTTGGCCTCAATTAGAAAATTTGGTTTTTGATTTGAGTATGGCGTTCGATGCTAGTTAAAAACACAAAGACTGTTTTTCAATTGGAGGTAACGCTACTGCAATCCGAAACCAAGAAACTACGGGAATTCCAAGCGATCTCAAACAATTGCAATGATTTTTGATTTTCATTGACAAACGCGTTGTGTTCGATCGTAGTTGCGATGCCTCCAGTGGGACGCAACTTTTTTCGCTGTTTGGTAATTGATGCCGAAACAAATGTAATTTTCATTCGAACAGAAAATTATGTAAAATTTACACGTAATTTAAGAAAGCCTCTAAGTTTTGAAACACTTAAATGAACACATTTATATGGTTCTCACGAAAGAATGGAATGAAAGACAAGAAATTAAACTTCTTAAAAGGATATGGAACATAAGAAATACCCTTAAAACTAAGACCAATGATGATTATCTAATTATCATAAGAAAATATCGATTTTTGAGTTCAACTGAGTTCGAAAATTGCGTTTAACTGAAGTTTATAAAACGAGAAATTCTTCCTCAGGACTCATACCGGTTTTGCAGAGAACATAATCTGCGAAGCACATCTTAGGACACCACCTTGCACTCATGCACACTCGAAGAAGGTATCTGGGCGACTGTCAATTACCAGACGCCAATTTGCTTAAGTTGCTAAAGATTCTTTAGGAAGTGCCGTTACCAGATCTAAATTTTAATTATTTAGCTCGAGCAGTTTATAGTGGGAACCATGGTAGAAGTATTTAGAGGTAGATGCATTTTTCAAAAAGTAGCCATTTTGAACTTATGGCAAGTAAGAGGAACATTTTAGAGATGCTTTTTTTGAAATGGGTAAAAAAGATAAGTTAGTAGTAGATTATTAATGCTACTTTTATTATCTAATACTAAATTATAAATTTTATTTGTTATAAAAAAAGTAAAAATAATGTTATTGAAATTTGTTTTCTTTATAAGCAAACACCTTGAACATGTTAAGAGTTAAAAAATAATATTAAAAGCAGGAACTAATTCTCCCTATGTACATGCAGTACTATGCAAATTATTTTCTTATAAATTCTCACTTAAAAATTAAACTATGAAAATGCAACGCTGTTGCAAAAAGAAGAAAAGTATCAAAACAAATGTTTTCCCAATTGTCAAAGTTCCTCTTACTTGTCAAAATGCATCTACCTTCTTAATTCTTCTGCCATGGAGGAAACTGTGAATAAGCGACGGCTCAATAACTTAAAACAATTATTTTGGAGGATTTACTTCAGACTATAAAATAACATTTTTGTTTCCTTATGTGATATCTTAACATTGGTTTTAAATAAATAATTAAAACAAAAATAAAAAATGCTATATTTTATTCGTGGACTGTATACCTATGGGAAACCACCGCCAGTATAAAAATATGACTTTATTCTTACTTCTTCCTTCTTTCTAGAATTGTTATAAGAATGTGATCCCGTCCACCTTGACAAAGCCATTACTTTGAATTTTAGATCACTACTAGACACTTGTTTTATCTTGCACTGAAAACCCGTTAAGAATAAGAAAGATAAAATATGATAAAAGACCATTGAAGGCACATTATGACTCTCTTGTTCACATTATTATAGTCTGGCAACGACAAATCATTTCGATATTTTAATTAAAAATAACAGACATGGTTGTTTAAACCCTGTGAAGCTGTTCAAATATCGAAGAAACGTAACATCAGAACTTGAAGTCAGCTTTTTGTAGACCCAGGCAGGCACTCATTCAATTCTATCACCTCTTAGTCTCTGAATCTTTTACGAATGTCAATGACGACGAGAATTGTTCTTCAAGGTTTATTTCTTTTGAAAAAGTTGGGTGGTTATAATCTTGGGAGTATTCAAATATTTTTCGATGACTTTTCATATAACACTTAGAATAGGGGAAAGAGAATCAAAGTTCAAAAACTTTTGTTTGTGTTTTCATGGTAAATAGCTTTAAGTCAGACTTCATGTCTACAGAAGTTAAAATACAATTTTTATTAATAAAGATCCCACTCACATGTTCTAAAACTACGTGTTTTATCCCTCTGTACTGGAAACTATAGACATGATAGAGAAAATCTGAGCACAGGGGACTAATCAGTGATCCCAAATTCTACTAAAAAGGTTATTCGTTCGCCGTTTGATTCTTTAAGATATCGAATTGTCGGCATGCACAGTTCGATCCATTTTTAAACGATATTGAAATTGCAAATAAAAATGCAATGTCTAAATGCCTGAATTGACCAAACAATATCACTTTAAAAATTCGTTCATTTATGATTCAAAATTTCCAGGAATCTGAACTCTGTATATGCTAGTTTGCTTATTGAAGCTTTCCCTGCCATACCAACCTAAAAAAAGAGTGTATGGCATATAACTTACACTAGCGCAGCATACAGTTTATCGACTTATTGAATAATTTTTAAGCAATAAAAAAAATATGCTAATAAAAGCCGACAGCGACAGACCAATAATAAAATTTTTACAAGCGCATAATTTTCGCATTATATCATTAAAACCCCATACCTTTATTCCCATCATTTTATTAACATGTTTTCTATTAGTAATTTAAACTTTATGATGCATTCGCTGCGCTACTGGACTTCACATACGTGGTGATATTGTAAGTGTAATAAAAAAAAATTAAATGACATAAATAGAGCCGTACTGCGTTGGCTGAGGCAGTAGGTTATGAAGTTATTATGTTAAGACAAGAAAAAAGAATGAGTAAAAAATGAAAATTGTAAGCTGATTAAAAAAAAAAAAGAAAAAACTTCGACTCACCATCCTTTTCCCTTTGCAACTTTTTTATTGTCTTTTTGCATTCATCCAGTTCGCGTGTCAAACGTTGCACGGCCTTATCTTTAATGGCCAAATCGACACGCATGCCACGTATGGTGGCGAGAAGGTGAGCATCTTCTTTGGCAGCGGCAGCATGATACGATGAAATTGTCGAGTCAGATTGTGATATGGGCAGTTTTGAGGCCAATGCCGTTGATAACGTACCCGATGCGGAGGCTGTAGGTTTACGCAGTCCACTCTGCTTCGAATTGGGACGTGAAGTGTTGGGCGTAGAATTGGCGGTGCTGCTGGTACTTGAACTAGCTGAATGTTGATTTGAAGTACCGATTGTATTGGTGCTATGATCGCGTGTTGCTGTAGCTGTGGCATTAGTTTGTGTGCCCAGCGAGGAAGTATTTGCTGCATTGCTGCCGTGGTCGCTGGCTTCTTCTGGTTGTTGCAAGCGCGTTTCTGTTTGCGTGCAGTTATTATAGAATTTTTCAGCTTTTTTCGTAACGAAATAATCTAAAGTACGAACTTGCGATTCGATTTTCTCATTCAGTTTTGTATTGATTTCTTGAAGGCTTGAAGGAAGAAAAGAGGAGAATTAGTTTTAATTTGAGAATACGCAAATTTGAGGTTATTTATTAAATTTCGATTTTATATGAGTGATGTCGATTCGAAAGCTCGCGAGAAGAAAGTTTTTAAGCTTTAAACAGTTTCACTATTTTAAACTAATAAGTAAAAAAAACTTTTAAGCCTTTTAATTGTAATATATTTTAAGTTTGAAGATTTTTCCTTTACCAATTATAGATCAATGATTGCAGATTCTCAGTAGCATGACTAAAGATTTTCGCTTGCGAGCCATTGGAACTATTTCGTCAACTCGTCAACGCTCGCTAGCATATGAATCAACTTCACTGATCTGGATAAAATCTGCGACTTTATACAATGGAACTCAAAATTTAGGAATAAGAATGAATGAATAAAACTAACCTCAATACTTGCGTTTCCAAGTCAGCAATATGTGTCTCGTATTTCGATTGCACCGAATTGAAACGCGCTTGAACATTAGCCAATATTTGCTGCGCCTTAAAATCCTGTTCTTTGGCATCTGCTTCCAACTGGGCAATGCGTTGCTCCAGCAATTTGCGACTGTTCATACTCTCTTGATCGTTCATTGAGAATTTTCCAGTACTTTTTGAAGCAACTTTTGTTTGCGAAAAAAACAAAATGTCAATTATTAATTTGACGAAAAACTTTACCTTTGAAAATATGGTCAACTTACCAATTAAAGCTGAAACCGAATCCGGATGCTTGCGCATCAATATACGCTCCATTTCACGACATTGTCGCTGCAAATCCTGTATAATTTTCGCATCTTTTTCCTTCTGCTCTTGCGTTTGCTTCTTATCTTGTCGCGTCTCCTCAAGCTCCGTTTGCAGCGATTTCTGCAACTCCAACGCTTCATTACGATCTGTGCGCGCCGATTTCAATTCCGTGCGTAAAATATTCGCACATTCATTCAAATGCTGCACATCCAGTTTCAACATTTCCGATTCCTCCTGTAGATGTGTGTTATTCTCACGCAAATCTCGATGTAACTGCGACAATGAGTCATGCTGTATACGCAGTGATTGTAAACGTTCTTCCGTATCTTTCAGCTTTTCTTGCAACTGATCGATTTCTTGTTTCAGCGCATGTTCGCGACTGATATTGCATACCGATTCAATGGGTGAGCTAAGCGTAGAAATGAGAAGTTTCGGTGAAGAATTGACAGATTTATCGCAGTAAGTCTTAGCGGATGGTGTTGGCGATGCAGCAGTAGTTCTTAGAGAACTATAAGAACGTGACGAATGCGCAGAATGTGAATTTTGACTACCACTGATCCCACTATCTGGTGTGGTCATAGAAGAGCGTCGCACTCCTCCAATGCCATTACCGCTGCCACCAGAGTTACGACGTTCATACTGTGTAGTTTGTTGTATGCAGGAAGTGCTTAAAGGAGCACGCAGTGCTGCAATACCACTTCCCTCATAACTAGGACGCCGTCCCGCAGCTGCCATCTCAGCGGCAGTAATGCATTTTATGTGCTGCGTACGTGCCGCCATCACCGATGACACTGACAAATTAGAAGCGGCCGCACCTAACGACGTCGTCATTGATGTTGCACTTGCTGTTGTGGCCGCCGCTATTGTTATGGTCTCGTTTGAGTTGGCATTGTTAGCATCGGCCTCTTCATTCACCAGCAGTTCAATGGTTTCAATACCTTCAGTAATTTCCTCCATCTGTAAATAAAAAATAAAAAAAAAAACAGAAAAGTGAAATGAAAGTTAGTTACAAGCGAAAGCACAATGCTTATATTAGCAGAGAAGAGAAATAAAAAAAGCCTGTGGAATGCAATAGAATCTTTCAAAGGGCATCCGAGTCATTTTTTTTTTTTTTGAAAGTAATGCAGTGGAAATTTTACTAGTAAGTATACCTTAAAGCGACAAAGAAAGTTGTAGCAGTTTTTTGTTATTGTTTTTGTCATTAAATTAAGTCAAAATGTTGTACCACAAAAACCAATTTGTTGTTTGTTTATTTCAGTTACAAATTTTATTTTGGTATTGATCTTTGCTTTCTTATTTTTATCTCTTTTTATGATTTGCGTTTTGCATTAAATAATTAGGAATATTTGAAACTATTTTTTTTTCGCCCACTCTCACTTTTAATCTTATCTTAAAGATTCTGCCTGGAAGGCATCCTTGTATTGTTTTGAAAATTGAAAGTAAAATCATTGCTAATGACTTACGATTTACGGTGGAATGATTTTAAGAAATACATTGAAGAATAAATGGGATTAAGAAATAATACATCACGAAAATAAGTGTAGAATAAGAACACATTCAACTAAATAAAAAAATAAATAAAATACTTGTACATATCATAAATTGTGTTCATAAGATTATTTTCGCATAAGATTAGATTCATTTCATTTAAAAGTGACGGGCATCCGTAGATTTCTTTGCATAGGGAGGAATGTTGTACATGTTACGATAAAACCCGAGAAGCTATCTTTTTCTCTCACATTCGTTCATGGTCATGAGTCAACACAAATATTAACTGCAGAATATTTGATGAAATAACATAGCTTGAGCTACAATTAGAATTCTAAGAAGTACTCTCTTAGAAAGAAAAACCTTAACTAACCACGTTCCATAGCTTTAAAAAGTGACCATATAAACGAAGACAATAGATTTTGAGTTATCTGTGAAATGTTAACGCGTATCATAAATATGTACCTAAAACTTTTGCTTTAAATATAAAAGCAAATTGAAATTTTCTTACGGTATTGACCCAACAAAGTATTTGAATTTAATTGTTTCCAGATATGGGAACTTCAGATCAACTGCTTAACATGAAGTCCTTTTTTCGAACCGTGGGCAAATCATCTACAAATCCGAAATCGAAAACCCGAAAACCAACCTTATATGAGAACCGAATTATTTAGATCTCAGGTACAAGATCCGACATACACGCGAAAAACTTTCCAACTCTTCACTCAAAAATTTTGACTATAAGAGAAGTTTTCAAAATTCCGAATAAAATGAAAATCGAAAAATGTTAAGCTCATGGACTATTTTCTTACTTAAATTCATTTTAGGAACGTTGTCTTGATAGAATAAAAATCGTTACCGAATAACTTGGCTGAGCCATTTATGAGTATTTTACATCTATCCAATAATCCGTTTTCAAAAAAGTGTTTAAGCTAAGACGGGAACAAGTTTTCAACTCCTCATTGAAATAAAAATTGAGACCGAAAATTTTAGGCGTCAAGGAAGTTCTAGAGATTCCGAAGCAAATGGAAATCGGTAGGTGCCTGGTTCAGTAAATAAAGTGAATGGACTATTCTCACTCAAATTCTTACAACTGTTCGTTGTATTAGTGGAATAAAATTTCTCTCCGATTGCCTAGACTCGACGATTGGCACTACATTCATTCCGTAATTCATCTTTAAAAATTGTTAAAATTTTCTACTCAGCACCTTGAGATAAAAAATTGTAGCCATCAAGGAAGTACTAGAGACACCGAAAGGAAGACCCACTGAAATAGCTGAATGGACCATTTTTCCTACTCAAAGTCCTGGAAAGGTCGTAAGCGATTCTTGCTGTAGGTGAACGTTTACTTGGTAGAATAAAATCATCTTTAATTGACTATACTAAGGCATTTATGGCTTCTTTCATATATCCGGCAATTCGTTCGTAAAATGCTGTTGGATTTGAAAGTAAAAAGATTTTCAACTTCGCACATAATCTCGAGACTTTGAAACAAATGGAAATCGAAAAATTATAGATCTGGTTCTCTCACTAAAATTATTGCAGCTCGTTGCTAGTGATTCTTGCAGGCGAGCGTTGTTTTCGTTTGACTAGACTGAGCCAGTTTTGAACGAATGCTGCTGTCGGCAACAGATTTCGTTTGTTTAAGTAGCAAAATCTCAAATCCAGTAACAATTTAAGGAAGTAAAGCCTAACTTTAAGTTGCTGTTTAGATTTAAGATAGTGGCAAAGACACTTAATATTTTTACATAGAAATTATTTCTCATTACTATCTGGTTCAAAAATAGCTCTTGATAGTGCCAGTTTTATAACTTTTTCCAGATTTTTAATATGTTTAACTGTTTACTTCAGACATTGTAGGTCAAAATGTTCACTTTCAAAACTCGAAAATTACTACCAACATTTCGGCACTTACAAGACTGGAAAGGCATATAGTGTAAAATAAAATATGCTCAGACTTTTTCAATTTTTCAAGACGTTTGTGCTAGAATATAGTTGCACAAAGTTTTTATGAGGTTGGTTAGATAAGAAAGTTCAGTTAATCGATTTACTGAACTCACTCAAACTATTCAACAATAATAATATCTGAAATACTTGAAATAAAAATTTTGTTTTTTTTTTCGAAATAATCCCAAAAATTTCAAAGATTATGACAAAACAGTTAAGAGATTATTAAAATTCTAAAGATTTTCTTTCAACTGAAACAGTTTTTTGAAAATAAATGAGATAGAAAAATCTAACAGGTGCGTTATGCAAAGTTGTTGAAAATTTTAAAATTTTTGTAAATTTTTAAGCTTTGAGTTTTTATATCTCAGAGATAAAAAATGCTCTAAAGTTTTATTGAGACAATCTTTTTGTTTGAAAATAAACAAAGTTTACCCAAAATGACCAGGAAAAAAAACCGAAGAACAGTGGCTCAAAATGTTATATCCAGAAACTATTATCACATTTTAGGAAGAAAATTCAGTGTTGACTAGTTTAATCAGGCAGATTTTTTCACAAATGCAAATATAGTTCAACATAAACATTACACATAGCATGGGGCGATTGTTAAAAAAGTTGTCTATTTCTGTCGAGCCATCTAGACGAAAAGACTATGATGGGGTGGTGTAAGTTACAATAGGTTGGCCATAATCATAGGAAACTACTATTGCTGGACAAAGGTTAGCATGAAATCGTCTTGAAAAAGCAATATAAGAAGAAATTATGAAATTACCTTACCCCACCCAGAATAGAGTTCGTTGACATTCCATCATAGCTAACATACCTACAAAAATATACCAGTAACCAGGGGGTTACTCTGTAGTTCGATTCGAAAGGCAGTTCTATTCGAATGCCAAATTTGATCCGAAAGGCACAAAATGAAATCTGAACATCGAACAAATATTAATCGAAAATGTTTTCTAGAGCACCAATCGTTCGAATTCGAGTAAATTTTCTTTCGAATCGAACTACGGAGTAACCCCCCAGATTAGTGTGTATGGAAAGTTCCTTTTCTTTTTAATAATAAATTAGAATAAAAAAATTCGTTCCACTGTGCAACATATTTTATTAACCTTATAGATATTTTCAAACAAATATACACAAACAAATGTACATGCATGTGCCCATTAACTTGCTACCAATTCATGTTACGTTTACTGCAAGTTATCAAGTTACATTAAATTTAAATCAACAACAGCAACAGCAATACAAAACAACAACAGCATAACAACATAGTATACATATTGATGCAGCCAGCAACAGCAGCAGGCAGGCAAACCACTTTCCATTTTTTCTTCTACATATAAGAAAAAAATAAATAAAATTGTCAAAAAAATATGTTGCTGCTTTTAATGCTACAATAAATAGTTAACAAAATTCCAGAAGATCCGCAAAAAATACAAAAAGTTTAAACATAAACGCTGTCACTTTCAACAAAAAAAAAAAAAAAGCAGCTACAACAAGTAGCAACAACAGCATTATAACTTATAGCAGCAACTACTTATAAACATCGTCACTTGCAGTAGACAACAACAAATGAACAACGACCAGCATGAATCTCTCATTTGCAGAGTGCAGGAATGAGCGTTTAGTCATTTCCTTCTATCGATACACTCAATCTATTTATACTGGGGCATAGTTAGAGCTTAAGAGCTTTGAGTTGGTGATGATGCTGTTGATATTGTTATCGATGCTGCTGTTGTTAGCAAAGCTGCAGCAATACAAGTGTAGGCACTTGTAACAAATCTACGACTACCAGCATCATCAACAACTTCTGCTGCTGTTGCTGGTGGTGGTGGTGCTGCTGCTACTCTTAAGTATTGCAGGTAGAAATTATGCACGCCTTCTTATTAATTTAACATGAAATCAGTTTAATTTCAAGTGCTGCTGCTGGTTGCTATTGCTGTTGCTATGACGGGGGGCAGCACACGCTATTACCTCTGAATGTGCAAAAATGTTGAAAACAAAAACACTTGGGGGTACATTCAGTGAACATCATTTTGTTTTTTGTCTTTCGAGATTAAACACAAACAAAATAATAAAGTAGAAATTGCAAGCAGTTTTTTTTTTGCTGCTTGCCAGTAAATTGATTTTGGGTGATGAATGGAAATTTTGCACAAAAAAAAAAAAACACAAAAAACCAAGCGTCCACAAAAAACATAAAAAACTCATTGAAGAAATCACAAAACGATTTCGCTTTGAATTGGCAAAAAAAAAAAAATTATATTTACACACACGCAAAATGTTTGTAGTGGAATTCTCAAAAAAAAAAAAAAAAAATTATCTTGATAAACACAAATGCAAATGCCTTTGTCTTTCGTTTTTTTTTTTTTTTTTTTTTAAATTTGTATCGATAAGGACAATTTCACCACTTCTCATTGATTGTTCTTAATCATCATCTTCATCACGCTTTGAATGATTGCAAGTGAAAGCAAGCAATGATTTGAAGAGCAAGCAATAATTTGCATTTAAAAAGTGAAATGATTTATTGATTTCTTGTTGAAATGTGATGATAAAATCAACAAAGACTTAAAACACTGTGTTAGAGATTTAAGTGTCAGGAAATAAAGATGATCTTAAAACTTTTCTTTTCAGCTTCCTTGAGTGATCTCACGAAAAAAATATAAAATTATAATAATAAATTGTCGAAGATTTGGGGTTGAATTGTCACTTCCGTGAACGTAAAACTCATCTACATTAGGTGAAAGTAAAGTATTTTTGGATAAATTACGTGACGAATAGTACGTTTTGACTCCTGTTTTCGACTGAAGTCGTGCATGAAAAAGAAAAGGATCACATATTACTTTTATCTTTTCAAGGGACAATCGCCATTGAATGATTTTGCTTTTCGACATTGCCAGTTTATCAGTGCTAAAATAGAACAAATTCGCTCAATGTCTTTCATCTTTTGTTAAATCTCATAGAACCACTAATCTATCCATAGATTTTCTAAGGGACCAACGATCGAAATGAGTGAGAATTTTTCATCGGTAAGAAAGAGTGGAAGGGTTATCCGGTAGTGCATAAACTAATTATGGGTTTAATGAACCGATTACGAGGGTTCTTATAAAATTTAATACGTTTATTTTTGCCAATAATTCTTTATCTAAGGGTTTTATCCTGATTAGAATGTTATATCTATATATCTAATATGAATAAAATTTGGGATTATTTGAGCGCTTTTTGTCAACTTGTTAGTTATTATGATGGCATGTTTATATATCACTATCTTCTTAAGAATAATGTATTGGGAGTATGAATGTATAAACTCGTAATTGTGACTAATAGATAGAATAGCTGTCAATGTCAAAAAAATGGCGCGTATGATATTTGTATCTATCATACGCGCCATTTTTTTGACATTGACAGCTATTCTATCTCGAAGAGCGTCAAAAATACTATAAGAATTGATCTGTCAAATAATTTTCATAATTTTACAAAAGTGTTCTACTATAGCTGAAAATGTCGAATTTCGTGCCAACAAAACAACATTTGCGGGAAGTTTTAATTTGCTTCTTCCATTTAAAGAAAAACGCAACTGAAGCACATCGTTTACTCACTGAAGCTTATCCTGACTGTGCTATAGACGTTAGAATGTGTCAGGTGTGGTATGCCCGTTTCAAAGTGGTGATTTTGATGTTGAAGACAGGAAACGTTCAGGCGGCCCGAGAAAGTTCGAAGATGAAGAATTGAAGGCATTACTCGAAGAAAATTCATGTCAAACGCAACAAGAACTTGCAGAATCTTTAGGAGTTGATCAATCAACCATTTCTAAACGAATAAAAGCATTAGGAATGATTCAAAAGCAAGGAAATTGGGTGCCGTACGAATTGAAGCCGAGAGACGTCGAACGACGGTTTTTCACATGTGAACTGCTGATTGAACGACAGAAAAGAAAGGGTTTTCTGCATCGTATTGTGACTGGTGATGAAAAGTGGATACGTTATGATAACCCAAAGCGTAAAAAATCATGGGGACCGCCCGGACATGCATCAACATCAACGGCAAAGCCGAATATCCATGGATCCAAGCTCATGCTGTGTATTTGGTGGGATATGAAAGGTGTCGTGTATTATGAGCTGTTGAAACCGAATGAAACGATCACTGGCGACCGCTACCGACTACAATTGATGCGTTTGAGCCGAGCATTAAAGGATAAGAGGCCAGAATATGAGAATAGACACGACGAAGATATTCTTCAACACGACAATGCTCGGCCGCATGTTGCAAGGCAAGTAAAAACATACTTGGAAACTCTGAAATGGGAAGTGTTACCCCACCCGCCGTATTCTCCAGACATTGCTCTTTCTGATTACCACTTGTTCCGATCGATGACACATGGCCTGGCTGAACAGCACTTCCGTTCTTTCGAAGAACTCAAAAAATGGGTCGATTCGTGAATAGCCTCAAAAGATGAGGAGTTCTTTCGACGCGGAATCCGTATGCTACCAGAAAGATGGGAAAAGGTTGTGGCTAACGATGGACAATACTTTAAAAAATAAATTTATAATCACTTTTTCACAATAAATGTCCAAATTACGAAAAAAATACGAGTTTATACATTCATACCCCAATAATATTCTGAATAAATAAAATACGGATTCCCGTAATTTGAATTTTTCTATGACGTCAAAAATATTTTTAAAATCAAAAAAACAAATTATAGTAACCAGTAAAACAGCAAATACCTGCACTTAATTGCAGAATATCTAAGTTTGACAATTATGTCAATATCTCTTTTAGTTTTGGAGATATTTACTTGAAGAGTTAAAAATTTTATACAAAAATCAGAAGTGAGTTTAGCTTGCGCAGGATAGTATGAGGTTATGGAGGGAACACTTCTCACAGCAGCTTAATGACGATGACGGCAACAATACCGTCACTGGGAAGCTGGAAACCCTAATCACTGACGACATTAAAGTACCGCCGACCGACTATGATGAGTTCTTAACATGATGAGGTCTTAAGAGTGGAGGAAAAGAGCTCACAAGACGCATGCATTAGCTTTTATGCATAATATGGTCGATTGAAAGCATGCCCAGTGATTGGAACCTCAGCGTACTGTGGGATAACCTTTTTCAATATCGCATATGAGAAAAACATCGCGACACTCACCATCTATTCGTCGATTATAAAGTTGCCTTCGACAGCACGATTAGGGATCATTTGTACGCAGTAATATCTGGTTTTGGTATCCATGCAAAGCTCATTCGTCTTTGCAGAATGATGCAGTGAAAATTAGGACAGACCTCTCCTAGCCATTTGATACCAGACAATATTTCAGACAAGGTGATTCCCTATCGTGCGACTTCTTCAACTTTATGCTGAAGAAAATAATTCGAGCGGCACATATCGACATCTCTGGCAATACTTTCTACAACAGTGTCATACTGCTAGCATACGCTGATGATATTGATAACATTAGCACCAATGCGTGAGCAGTCAGTGCTGTATTCTCCTACTTGGAAAGGGAGTCCCGTCAAGTTGGTTTAGTGGTGAACGAGTGTAAGACGAAATATCTTGTGTCAACAAACAAGGAATCACTGCTGCCAATTATGCTTTTGAAATAGCCAAGGACTTCGTCTACTTAGGATCCAACATTAACAATAATGTCAACCAAGTGACACTACGGTCTCAGCAGAGAAGCAGAACCCTCTTTCGACGAATAAAATAACGCTCCCTCAGTCTCCCATACTGCTCGTTTTAATGCGTTAATTTTAGGTGCGTTTGAGAGGAAGCTACTCCGCAAGATCTATGGTTCAACGTGTACCGAATAAGACGAAACCATGGGCTATATGAGCTGTATGCCGCTGCGAATGGAAGAAAACGCTCCAGCTAGAAAGGTGTTCTATTCGAGCCACGGTGATAGAACACGCCGAAGAGGACGACCGAATCTCTGTTAGAAAAACCAAGTACAGGGGCACCTGACTGCATTTGGCCTTACCAATTGGCGCTAGCACGCGCATAGCAGAGGCGACCGGCGAAGCTTCGTTGAGGCGGCCAAGACTGATCATCGGTTGTAGTGCTAACTAAATTTAGATTGTATAGCAGATTTGAAAAGAAGAATGATGATGGTAATAAATCGGTCAACAAAAAGATTTCAAATTTGTAGGAGTCAACAAGGTTCTATTCGCGGAATCTGAATGCAACTAGACCTTTTTATGCACTAATGTACAGTGAAGAAAATCAAACCAAAATTTATTACTATGTTGTTCAAAACTGAATCAAACTTTTGCTATAATGTGCTGCTAGGATTATCACTTTAATCGAACTAGCAATTTAACTAATTCGATGAGTTATGAATGCAAGATCATCTTTAGGAATTCTTCATCTTTAGGAATTCTTTTCTACTTGAATTATAAATAAACAACACCACCATAATTCAATCCCAATTCCAACACGAAAACATTTATGTTTAACAAACAAATACTAAAAATCCATTAACATTTTTGACATAAATACTTGCTAACCAAAATAGATTGATCATATATTTCTGGCTGGTTGACTGGTTACATGACAAGCAAATGTAGATTAAATCAATATAATGGTAATATTCATTAATCGAAGAAGGGGAAAAATAACGATATCAAGTGTAAATAGAGTAAGTCAATAAAAACCCAAATAAACAAATTAAGTAAATATACTAAAGAATCTAAGATCTGATTTATTTTATTTTTAAGGTGTTAAAGAAAGAAGACTTAAACTTATTTGCATAAACTAGATTAGTTGTGGATTATGCAGAGATCGCTTGAATTGAAATAAAACCTGTGATACATCTGTGTAGTAGGTCTCTTGGTCAAACAAACAAGCAGAAGAAAGATTAGCTCACGCTCACGTTAAGCGCATTAGGAATTTACTTACTCGATACTATTATAAATTCACAAGAAATACTAGTATATGCGCCATAGCAAATACAAGGTTTACTACTTTACATTATAACCTAAGCAAGAAATGTTAATGCATAAAAAAAGAAGAAAAATATAGCGTTCAAAAGAAAGTCACAAACGAAGACAAAGAAGAAGAAGCCGCAAACTTGGTAGGTAGGTACATGGGCAGATAGGCGGATAGTCAGATAGTAACTATAAATTTTTGTGTTTAGCGAAACTACTATTTGGAGTATGTAAGTAGACAACAAGTAAAAAAAATAAAAAAAAAAAAACAATATATAAAAAATTAAATAAAAATAAATACACAAAATAACAATAATAATAAAAATATGTACAAAACAACAAAATAAACTGTCAATTTTAAATGCTGCCAACCAACGCGCTGTAGTTCAAATTCAATAAAGCGTATGCTGCGTGTCGTTGTTAACGTGTTCATTGCTGTCGTCGCTCGCTCTCGACCAAAAAATTTACATACTTAGCTAAAACGTTAACTTTGAAGTTGAGATAGCGGCTACCTGCTATGTAGCTGCCAGCAGCTATTGCTGCCTCTGTTGATAATGATGATTTGTTGTAGACCGTACTATATTAGAGTAACTGACTACTAATAAAAAGAAGAGCGAACGCGAACGAGCGCAAGCGCGCGCGTTTTTTTGTTATGCTCACAGTTTGTGCGCACATTTACATACATAACATGATTGGCTTACAGCTTTGTTGTTATTGTTTGCTTGTTGAATTGTATACAACGACAAGAAGAAGAAAATAGTAACAAAAAATAAAAAACAAAATACACAAAATGCTGGCGACAAAACAACCAAACATTTATACATACACACACACACACACATACACATACCGAAAAACCAAAATGAAATGGAATTACTTTCCCAATTGTGGTATAAAAGCGCTAGTCCAGCAATGGGACATGTCTCATTAGTGTTTAGTGTCAGATCTTGCAAAGATGTTTGCCGGGAGATCAACGTCTTTTTCAACGTTATCATCGTCAACATCATTAAAATCAAAATCATCACCACCAACAACAAAAGTAAATAGAGTAAAAAAATCAATGTCATCGTCATCATTTTCGGTAGTGACAACGACAATAATCGCGTTGCTATTTTTTATAGTTATCGATATTGAATATGTTGCGTGTATGTCATTGGATCGTTTAAGTATCGAAAAAAATGAATTACCCACTGAGAAATCAGTGAAAAAAGATGATATCTATATTGATGATGATAGAGAATTAGAAGCGGTACCAGAGTTTGGTAATACCGAGCTATTTGTGCTAGTACCGGGTGGTAGTGCAAATGAACGTGAAAGTGTTGATAAGAATACAATTGAAACGAAGGAGCGTGATGAAGATGCACCAAGTGCCATAGAAAGTGAGGGTGATATGCTAATGATGGAATCAAATGGTGCACCAGCAACTACGGTTGTCATGCAGCAAACAGTTGCAGCACCAGAAAGCATAGATGAGGATGAGGTTAAAGTTGAGAGTGTCGAATACAAAGAAGATGAAACAAAAGAGGAGATGTTGAAGCAGAATGAAAAACAGCAAATAGCTCAGTTGATTGCTCAAGCGCAAAAAGAAGATGACTTCAATTTGCCTCCTCTAGCTTTACCTTTAGTTGGTATGGATCCAAAAGAAGTAGAGAAAGAAGTAGGACATTCATTGGCTTTAACTGAAGACGATGATGATCAGATGCCAATGATTGCTCAAATCAATGCAACCAATGAAATGGGTAGTGAGGAAAGTTCGGTTCCAATCAAATTTGAATCCCCTGAAATGGAGTCTTCAGCACCAGGGGACAGTGCTATGGTAGATAGTGATCAAGAGATAGAAGATGCTAGTGATACCGAAACTTTATCTGATGCTATTGCTGATGTTATTGAAGACGCTGTGGAGGATAATATTGAATCTGCGCTATCAAATGATGAAGATTTGAGTACCCTAACTGATGCGGTTATAGATGAATTTACTGAAAAAGAAAGTGTAAATAAAGTAGAACAAGAAAATGTTGATAAAATTTTGGAGGAAGAAAAACAAGAAGCAATTGAAAGTTTGACAGCAATAGAAGATATGCTTTCCGAAGAAAGTGCACCAATAGAAAGCGTAGTGCAAAAAGATGAAAGTGTGGAAAATCAAAAAGAAACTGCAGAGAAATCTGAAGAAGACACAAACAAAAGTGAAACAGAAAAGAATGAAATTGAAAAAGTAAATGAAGAAACTCAGGAAGTAAAAGGAGAAACTGAGGAAGTAAAAAATGAAACAGAAACAATAAAGCATGAAAGTGAAACAGTCAAGGATGAAACTGAAACATCAAAGGATGAAATTGAAACACCAAAGGATGAACTCGAAGTAGTAAAAGTTGAAACTGAAGCCATAAAAGATGAAACGGAAGCAATTAAAGATGAAGCAGAAGTAATTAAGGATGAAGTTGTTACAGTTAAAGATGAAATTGAAGCAATTAAAGATGAAGCAATTAAAGATGAAACTGTAGAAATAGAAGATGAAACTGCTGAAATAAAAAATGAAAACACAGTGGTAAACGTTGAAACAGTAGAAATAAAGGATGAAAACGAACCAATAGAAGATGAAACTCAAACAGTTCCAAAGGATGAAATTGTATCAGAAGAAATAAATGAAACCTTAGAAGAAATTAACGAAAAAACTGAATCTAATGAAAAAGTGCCAACAGAATCAAAAGAAGAGATTAAAGAAGAGCAGCCAATTAAACAAACAAATAATGAAACAAAGCCAGAAGAAAACAAATTAGAGTCAGAGGAGTCAGTGGCACAAGATCAAATAAACATTGAAAATCATGAAACAACAGTGCAAAATGAAAACGAAAATTCAAAAGAAAAACTAGAAAATCTGCTACAAAGTGATGATTTCGGAGGTCAACACAATCAAAATATTAAGGAAGAGCAACAAACCATGCAAACGGAAGAAGTGCCAAAAGTTGAAGAGCAGCAGGTAGAACAAGCAAATAAAGAAAAACCTGAAGAAATTTTAATGGCACAACAACATGAAGAACATCGTGATGAAACACAAATTCTAGAGGAAGAAAAAAAAGAAGAAATTCCACCTCCAATACCAACACTAGAGGAAAAGGAAACACAAGAACAACAACAGCAAATCGAAGAACAGAAAATTGAAGAAATGCCCGCTGCACCTGCTGCAGTACAACACAATGAGCAACTACCACTACCAATAGAGACAATAAATAGTGAAAGTATGGAAAATAAAAAAGAGCAAGAATTACCCGCTAAAGTACCTACCATTGTAGCAGAAACACCAGTGATGCCAGACATAATTACTGAAATCAAACCACAACATTCGAATGAAATTGCAGAGCCAATCAAGCAAATGGATGAAAGGCCAACAGTAGAAATTATTGCTCCTACTAACGTTGAACAAGTGACAGTCATAGAAGAAGCACAAAAGGTTGAACCTAACGAATCAACAAGCTCAATTTTAACCACAATTATACCAGTGGTACCACAAGTAGAATCACAATTGCAATCTAATGCTGAATTACCAAAACCTTCACAACAAGTGGAAAATGAAAAGCCGACAGTAGTTGCTGCTGTAGTTGCACCTCAAGTAGCACCAATTGAGTCTATTAGTAGCAGCAGCACTCAGAAACCATTAAATGCTATTGATAGTATACTCAGCTATGTAAATGCCTCTTCATCACAAGTAATGTTACAAATTATTAAACCTCAGAAGAAAAAACCACCACAATTGCTGCCATTGGATGAAGAGATATTCAATTCACAATTAAGACGTTACGATGGTGCACAAGTTTGGAGAATTGTTGTACAAAATGATCGTGATAAGCTGATGGCTGATCAATTGCAAACTAAATACGGTAAGTGTTTAAATAGCTATCCCAATTCAGGTCACGGGTAATAAAAAAAAAAGAAAAATTGCTTTCATTCTCCTTTCAAACAAACGTTCCTTCCCAAATCAATGCAATACCTTACATTGATTGAAATGACTTCTAAATAATGAGGACATTGAAAAAATATTGAAAATTATGGTGTATTCAGAAAATAAATTTAAAGTACTGTGTTAGTTTTAGTAGAATTTAAAGAAGTCTGCATAAAAACGAAGCCTTTTTGAACACGGGGGTTTTTGACTCCGACTCAACGACTCTGGCTTTGCACCCCAAAATTTTGGTATTAATTATCTCTTTTTCTTCCTGCTTTCATCTCAGTAGGGTTTCAAAAAATTTGTGCTGACTTCATAAATTTTACAAAAATTTTTTTTAAATCTTATTGCATAACTCTGACTATACAGTATCAAATTTTGGTTCAATATAGATTTTCGTCCTCTTTTCATTTCAGTTGAATTTTAAAAAGTCAGCGTTAACTTCTTAAATTTTAAAAATAACATAGAATTTCTTTATTTCAACTTCAGTCCCACAGCATTCAAATTTTTCTTCCACCCTCCCTCGACTTACTTTTTTCATCTACAACAAAGTATTAGTAATCAGAAACTAATTATTGTAGGATTTCTAAAGGTTTAGGTACACTAAATCAGCCTCAATGAGTTTAGAAATTATATTGAAATTTTAAGTTTAATGAGAACTATTAAAAGTTTCTGAGAGAATGATGGCGTCTAAAATTTAGAAAGCCGATTTAAAAACAGAATTTTTTATTCTGTCTTTTTCGCACTCCTACTTTTAGAAAAAGGACCAACAAAAAATCTGTTTCTTTTCGGCTTTTACATCCCCTACTTTGGGAGGGGGCGCAACTACCCTTGAAACCCATTTTCCCCCGATAAAAAAACACGTGTCTCTTAGATTTCCGTCCCCTACAACACTGAAGACCCTTTCTTGTTAGTGAAATTTTAAAAAACCGGCTGTAACTTTTTGAACTTTAGAATGGCAATTGCAATACAGGGTTTTCTGACTCTTAACGACTTTGATTCCACTCTGATTTTCCTCTTCTAGATGACGTTTTTTTTGTTAAAACCTTACGTTTCTCAAAGAAAATCTTCAACATTGTCATCGTTGGTCATCAATTAAAAAAAAAATTTAAGAGTACGAAAAATTTAAAACCTCCCTTTTTAGAAAATCTCTGGATCCACTAGTGGATATGTAAAATTTTAGATATACAGGAATATTTCTGAACAAAGATTTTTCAAAGTTTTTAAATGCATTTACTTTTACTTTTTTTTTTAATATGAATTTTGAGGGATTTAAAAAATATAACTCTAAATAGATAAGCTTCAAAAAATTCAGACTCCAAATTGATCGTTAAAGGCTTTTGAAAAAAGAATTATTAATTCTTTAATAACTTTATAACACTGATCTTACTAAATTTTTAATTTTATTATATTTAATTAGAAAAATTCTGGTAAGAAAAGTTTCTGAAGAATTATTGTTTCCTAAAACTTTTGAAATATAGTTCTAGATGAGTTTCAAAAAATTCAGAGCTGAATTTCTCTCCAATTATTAGAAGAAATTATAGAGATATAACAGACTATTTCTGAAGAATAGTTTTTTCGGGTTTCACATTTCTCATATTTTTTTTCTTAGGTTTTTGGGATATCTTTTATATGTTTTTTATTCACCATAATTTGGATCGTCTAAAACTTTTCACCTTCATCTTTTGGAAAGTATTTGGAGGGGACCTACAATTTAATGCCGAGTCCGAACGGCGGAATTATGAAAAGCTGTGATTGGTTTTTTTTTTTCTTTTTTCTCAGTTTTTCTCTTTTTTTGATTTTTTCTTAATTTTTTTAATACTTTTTTTCGGAGTTTTCTCTTGTTCTTGAGAGATTCACTATTGCCCAGAGTTGGTAGCTGTTCGGATATGAAATATTTTATTAGATAATAGTTTTGAACAATAAAACTGGCTGAGGAAGCCAACGTACTAAGCCACTAAGCTACAGCGTTTAAAAGTATTAAATTTCTGAATACTATTCAAATCCTCTTCATTTAATGTGATAGCTATAGATTAACTTACAGGAATTCAGAGTCCGACTTGAATGTTTTTATATAAAGATATTAAGACTAAGAAATGCTTTTGAGAAAAACGTTCTGTAAGTCTTTAAAGACATAATTTCATTACGTAATGGTAAAATTATGTGAACAAAAGTTTTGGAAGATGTTAACTAAAATCTTTTATGACAAGCTAAAAAATTTCTAAAACTCCTAGTCGAATTTTTCTTCAAAAGAAAGAAGAGATACCACCTTGATCAAAAAGTTCCCGGAATTTATTCAGAAAATTAAAAATACGAGTTTATTCATCTAAATCTATGTCGGCCTCTTCAAAGTAATCCCCATCGACTGCAACACATTTATGCCAGCGCATGATCCAATCATCGAAACGATTTTATATTCGGTTTTCGGTATGTCCATCAGTGCTTCGTGCGATTTTCTCATTACATTCTCTCGGCTGCGGAAACGCGTTTCCCGTAATGGTTTTTTAACTCGATTGAACAGAAAAAACTCACAGGGAGCCAAATCAAGTGAATTCGGTGGCTGTTGGATGGTATTTGTTGCATTTTTCGTCAAAAAATTACGAATAATGATGGCACTGAGCGACAGTGTGTTATCATGGTGCAAAATCCACGAGATTTCTGTCCACAATTCTGTTTTTTTCGGCGAATTTCTTCGCGCAAATGCCTCATAATGCCCAAAAAATACTCTCTGATGGTTAATTTGCGGTTATTGATCAAAATTTCTTTTACTTTATCAACGTTTTCGTCGGTTTTCGATGTCGATGATCTGCCACTGCGTACACCATCTTCGATTGACTCACGACCACTTTTGAACCGCTCGTGCCACTGGTAAACGACCGTTTTCTTCAGAGAATCGTTGCCGACATTTCCAACGTTCGCGCACCATTAAATCTATTTTTTACGCAAAATTTAATACAATACAATTTAATAAAATTGCAAAAAATCGCCAACACACACAGAGATAGATGTACTCTTGGCTACGTAACTTTTGAAAAAGTCTAGCTATGATGCTAAGATTTAGAGGGAATATCAACAGATGTACCAACTTACCACACGGTGGTTATTCCGGGAACTTTTCTATCAAGGTGGTATATGAGCCGTTGCGTGCAAAAATGGTGTCAGTTCTTTTTATTATTTGCATTTTCACCTTCAGGCAATAATTTTGACCTCATTTAGTTTCCTAGAAAAAAGGTGTACATCTAAGTTGACCTTGTGTACTATAAAGCTGCCTGCACATCGGGAAAATCATTTTTATAAGAGCCTTATTTTGAACAGCACTTATACCAAACCAATGTATTTTCAAAAATCTGATTTTGACTTGCACCACTTTTGCACGCAACGACTCATATATATGTTTCTGAAGAAAGACATTGAAACTTTAATAGTATTTAATTCCCATATGCAATTTAAATTTAAATCATTTAATGTGAATTCTAGATCAACTTCAAAAAGATCAGAGTCCAAATTAAGCACTGTTTTAAACACTAGAAAAAATATAAAAGTAAATATTAAGCCAAAGTAAAAAAAGTTATTCAAGTCTTTTAATACTTACTGAACTTAGTTGAGCGATGAACGGAGTAGGGGTTTAAGCCCTAGCTATATCATTTTCAATCAAATTATTGCAACAATTAATGGGCCTAGTAAAAGCGTTCAATGCATGTGTTAATATCTTTGAACTTGAAGCTTTCACTTGCCATGCTAATTTTGAATGAATTACTCTAGGTCAGCTAAAATTAAATGCAAAACATTTTATGTTTTTAGTTGAATTTGTTGCACATAAAAGAGATTTTTCCAAAAAAAAATTTGTGAATGATGTATCTTTCTTCCTCAACTTCTCTATCTCTCTCGCTCTCTCTCTCTCTCTCTCTTAAATTAATGAAATATTTCCTTTTTTTATTATATCACGTCAAGTAGATAATGAATGATACGCCGCAGTGAATACAAAAATATTTTCGCGGTTGGAATTCGTTTTCTTTTTTCCACCAACAAGTGAATAACAAAAAAAAAAAATAATTCTTTAACAATGTTAACAAAAGAATTTGCGTTTTTGACAACACACAAAATACAGTAGCTTTCTTTATATAAAAAAAAAAAATAAATGAAAAATTTATGACAACAGCAGGCGACGAATTTCTAATTAGGACAACGAAATGATTCAGTAAATTAAAATTCCTGAAAGCTTCTAGAAAAAATTATAAGAAAAAAAATCGAATAACTTGTTTTAAAATTGCGGGAAGAATAAAATAAAAAATATAAGTAGTTATGCATATAGCATATATTTTTTTAATTTATCATTCCTTAGGTCAAGGTTACTAGAGCAATATATCATTAACCGTGAAAGAGATAAAAAACAAACTGTATATAAATATGAATATAACAAATGTCAGCAAAGTTTTTTTTTTTTTTTTTTTTGCTAGTTTGTTTTAGTTTTCAACAAATAAAATACTTCATTATTTTCACTTTTAATGAGTTTTTCTGCACTCGTATGATGGATCATTTTGCAGGCTGCACTCAACTGAAACCAAAACAAATTCACCTAAATATGCAAGTGCATCTATGTGAAAGTGTTAAATATTGGTGGCATAAAAAAGTAATAGGCATCTCTATACAACACAGCAATTACTTTAAAGTTCCCTCCTTCCTCCCATCACCTCATTTTTCTATAGACATATTTATTGTAACAAAAACATTGTAATCATTTTGTTTCTTTTACTTTTACTTTCTTTTACCATACAATCGCCCACAAACTAATGTTTGCTGCAATACAACAATATCAACCACAATCAACTCAATCACACACTCAACCAAACAACCAACCAACTCAACAACTAAACCAAACCAAACAATAATATCGTACATATTTATAAACCGTATCAAATTAAACTCAACTCAATTCAACTACTAAACCTCTCTATAGATGGACAATTATGGAAGGAGGTCAAACAAGAAGTTGACTACTTGTTGAAACCACAAGTTTTAGCTGAAGCTGCACAATACATACGCTCTGCAAATCTATCGCGCATTGTATTGATTGATAATTTGCAAAACGATATCGAATCGGAAAATCCAACAGCCGATGAAATTGCACAATTACAAAATAGAAAGGGTAAGTTTTTCCAATATATCTTTCTTTTATTGTCATTATTTTTATTTTTATTTTCGTTTAGAAGGGTAAAGTTTGTTTGATTTTTTTTTTATATATATATATATAAGCATATTTTTCTTTTTTGAAAGGTGGAAAGTTGTTTTCCATAACGTTTTTTTTATAGCTCTGTGTCATTTATGCATATTTTTTTTATATGTAGTTAGCGAATGTGTCAGCAAATATTAGTTTTTAAAGTTGGGAATGCTTCAAGGATGGTAATATTTTTTTTATGCATGATTGGATATGCAAATATGTAGATAGAATAATTTCAAATAAATTTTATTAGATTTAAATTTATGTGATAGAGATTTTACCTTATTTTCTCTGTTAAGTATGACTGCTTTAACGATTCAAACTTAGACTTAGAATTTGACTAAAATTTAAGATGCAAAATGCAGTTTAACAAAGTGAAACAAGTGTGGTATTCATTTATAAATCTATAGACTACATTAAAGAAAAGGTCTATTACATACTTGGTCATTTCACATAATCTGCATAACCGGTATTTAGATCAGTGACGGCCACATGTGCGATTTAGTTATAATACGTATACAAACAAGGTGTTTGGAAAAAGTTTATCCGTTGTCGCTGCCTTTTTCCGTATATATTTTAGAGTAAAAGTTTTCCGAAGCATCGCACCTTCATATTCTAAATGTTATGGAATGGTCGTCACTGATTTGGATATCGATTTCTATGCTCACACTGAAAAGATTTAATGGTATGTAAATTTGAATGGTCGCGAGCGAAGAACTTTAGGCCTTGAAACTCTAATCGATTTCATTGGCTTGTATAGTTTGCCCAGCCCTTAGTATAGAAATATAAAAGAACAATTGGACGAAGAATTTCAATAAACATGAGGTCGTAAATGGTCGCGGACTCAGAGCGAATTTCTTCTCTATGTATGCTTTTTTAAGTTTCGTATAATAGCACTAGGAGAGATCCAGCAGTGTGAGGGCGCCAATGTTCAATGTTCTCAGCCCACAGCGGTCTTACTCTTTTTATTAGCTAGGATGTTGCATACCAGTGCCAGCAATAACTTTGCTCAACGGATCTTGAATTTAGTCACATCTATTGCACTTCTGTTGCCTTTATAGAAGGCCGAATTCAAGTGGGGATCTTACTATTAATAATTTAGATTCCCTCTTTGATGTGATTGCTTCTAATTTGGCAAAAAATCTGTGTAGTGAAATCGTTGTTGCTGGCGACTTAAAAGCTTACAATATAAATTGACTGAACCATTTAAGCCACACAACAGCCGAAGGCTTATATGTCGAATTATTTGCGGAGTTGCATAATTTAACTTAATAAGTGACTGAACCGACGCATATCCCATGCGTTACAAGGCTAGCGTATAATATCCTTAACCTGTTTCTCACTACTCATCATGAAAAATATGATGTTAGTATCCACGCATTTCTTGGAAATTCGGACCTCTGTGTCATATTAGCATCCTTACCGTATTCAGCCACTACCCATTATCGATCCTGTATTTTGTGCTGTGCCAAAGATACATTTTTGAACACGTGTAGTTAAAAGAGTGCTTGCAAATTTCGGCATTAAGAAGGTTTCGGGGTACAATGACATTGCGGCCTATGTATGTGCGTCAATGATGGGGCGACCGTTATACAATATTTTCAACATTTCGTACGCTAATGGTGTGTGCACGTCCTGTTGGAAAGTTGTTAATATCCAACCCGTTCCTAAGAAGGCCAGACAACGGACCCTGCGAATTACTAACCCATTAAAATTTGTTCTACATTATCCAAAGTCATGGAAAGAGTAATCACAATCTAAACCCATTAGTTAGGCATTCGAACCAAGTAACGAAAATCTATCAATCGCTTCGTTAACGAAAAAAGTTTACCTTGTTACCGTATGTATGTACGGCGAAATAAACTAATGAACGATGAAATCTAATCATCGGCGATGAAATTATGGCGAAATAAACTAATGAACGATGAAATCTAATCATCGGCGATGAAATTTTTACAACAAATGGCAAAAATGCTAGAATTCAGACGGTGATCTGGTCTGATTGTCGGACGAAGATGTACCGGCATGTCGTCTGGCTAACCAAACATGGTAACTTTGCTTTCATAGGCATGACCTAAAACGGAAAAACAAACTAATGAACATGTTGGTTAACGTCAACCGTCGATGAAATTTTTTCAGTAAATGATGCTAACGTTCAAGCCAGGAGCATTCGGTGTCAAGAATCCAGACCGACACTGATGACATAATATTCTGATTGCCTAACGAAGTTATACTAGTCCTGTTTCGTTACCGGTCTCAGCTGTATAAGCCTAATTAGTTGAGAAACTTAACCAAACGCCTCGGTAACCAAAGAAGGTAACCTTGTAGATACGGACTGAAACAACAAAAAATGGCGCGGCACAGTCTAAAATAGTCAGACTCTATTTGTGTTCGTTGAAAAAAATTCAGCCGGACACAGGTAACTTAACTGCAACAGCACAATACTAGATCACTGGTCAGGTTGTTGGACAAAGTCGTATGATATTGTAGTGCATGGTTGGTGTTAAAGTTTATGATATAAAAAATTTGTGAATTTATTAGTTGAGCAATCGAATCAACTCAAGAACTTTGATCAGTCGCCTTAGTACCCAAAAAGATTTTCCTTGTAAACCTAGACATAAAACAACGAAAATAAACTTATGAGCGTGTTGATTTACACTCACAGGCAATGAAATTTCAACAGCAAATTACACTAAAGTTCGAACCGACAGGTCGACTGGTTTGTTTGTCAGGCCAAGTCCTACAGTATTGTGTATTTTCCCGGCTTATCATGTAAAGCCGATACTCGACACAATATTGTTTATTTGTTTTAATAATTTAAGTGCATCCTAACATTACAAGATTTAAAATCTTATTATGAATGTGTTAGTCACAGATGAAAAGTTACAAAATATAAAGTATAAAATTATTGAATAAAACAAGTAAAAACAAGAATAGAAGTCAATTATATAATCGAAACAGTAATGACACAAATTAAAAAAAAAAGAAACAAAGTAGGAACTTTTGACAGTAGATATATTCAGAAAAATCACAAAAAGTTAAAAAAATGCAATTAATTGTAAAGATATCTCTATAGCATATGTAATAAGAACGTGTTTTCATGTCTTTATTTTTGCACTTTGCCTTAAGCCCGGATTTTGCTCCTAATAAATTGTACGTTCTGCAATGAAAACGTCAGCTCAGCAATTTGTTCACTCTCGCCATAAATCTTAAACTTAATAAACTAATAAACATATATTTTTATATAGTTGTTGCTGAGTATTTTTGAATGCATACACTCAAGAAAAGTAAACTAATTCAACTTTTTACACCACATTTTTTGGAAGTTTAGTGAACTCTTGACACCAACCAACCAAATACTTCTAGCTTTCTACCCTTTACACGACATATGTAGTATGATTAACTTAGAAAGGGGCACACAAACAAAAGTTGCATGTTCCATTGCATGTTTCCGATTAAATTTCGGCAGTCTGTCGGCAGAGTGTTACCGAAAATTTTAACGAGGTTTTTTTTTAGCATTTATTTGTATTTTTGTTGTTGTTAATTTTTATCATAGTTAAATCATTATTTCGAGGGTTGTACCTTTTTGACACCTCATATTATAAACAAACACACACAAAACACTTGAGCAGCGTCAGTCAGCAACACTTTTGAGTGAGCAGCCCTCGTGTTTTTTCGGTGTGGTTTCCAAAATAAATTCACCAATACTCCATACCAAATAACAATATATTCCTAACTTTGTGGTGTGTTTATGTTTGTTTTAACATAATTAAATGATGAATTTATTATCGAAACGTAAAAATCTAAACAATTTTAATAGATATGTTAAAAACAAAAACAAATTCTAATACCTAATAAAGTTATTGTGTGATATTGAATATAGTAACAGAGAGATTTTTAAAAATTGAACTCTACTCTAAAGATCATCTGCATTTCATTGGAGAACTTTTGAGTTTAGTTACCTAAATTCTAGAGTCCTTATCTAGGTTTATACAAGGCTTTTTTTATCTTATCACATAACCCAAGAACCTCACTGTCCTCCTTTTTCAAGCTCTTTTTCAAACTCTTCTCTATCAAACCTCAAACTTTCATTTCACCCTTCCCATTCAATAACGCATTATTGTGCAATGATAAATAGATTGCATATCTATGGGTACCTCCTTCCTCTAGATATCAATTAACAGAAAACTGCGTTTGGCAAAAGTAAAATTGTTTCGTTATTAGTTGCTAATGTGCAACAATTAAATATTCAACAATAGGCAACAAACAAACAAAAGTTTACACATCAATCAAATACAAAATAATAGTTGTTTAATCAATAATACTTACACCTAACTCTAAGTAACTTCCTACTATTTATTTCTTAATGCTGCAAATGCAGTAAATTATACTACATAAAAGAATAATAAAATTGCAATTACCCTAGAATTGAAAAATTAAATTGAAATGGGGTAGTTTTGCTTTCTTTTAAAGATAAAGAAAAATAAATTACAGAAAAAAAGCACACACACACACATTTACGTTGACGCACAATTCGAAGAAATACTGCTCAACACTAAAAAGGACATAAAAGAAAATTACTTACAACATTTTGGCACTTCCGCTATGCATTTCAAAATTGTTTTCTTTAACTACATAAATGAAAAACGCGTGAAATTATTCTACAAATACATTTTCAAGGGTGTTGGGTTTTTGCTGTGAAAGAAAAACTTTCCTATGCATTATAGTGAGTGCATTTTAAACTTTTAATGTAGCTACACTCTAAGGAAAAACTTAAATGATTCAAAGGATAATATGGAAAAGAAATCTGTTTAGCTAAATAGTTCAAAAGTATTGGAGATTTTAATTGAAATAATAGAGATAACCTTGAAATAAGAAACAGTGAAATCTTGCATGAGCGTGGCAAAGAGATGCTATCATTTATGAGCGTGAGCATTATCACTATTTTTGCAAATTCGGTGTAATAATTTTCGTATTATAGACCAAAAAGTATGATGTGATGAGCAAGAATCGTGATTTTTAGCGTGACACATGAGTGTTAGAAAATAATACAAAATCGTGGAAGAACGAGACAGAGAGAGAAAATAATTCGTTAGCGTGAGAAAAAACTTAAAATCTTGCACAAGCGTAACAGAGAGAACAATAGTTTTGCGAGCGTGAGTATTTTTACTATTTTGCCAAGTTCACAGTTTTCTCTACATCTGGTCGCATATTGTATTATGATTTTTGAGTCAGACAAAAAATTCGAAGCCTTGCATGAGCACGACAAAGTGCGTTTTCAAGTTCAGTACAATAGTTTTCTTTATATCGAGAAATAATTCATTAGGGCGAGAAAAGGAATCGCAACCGTGAATGATTGTCACATAGAGAACCAATCGCTCGTTAGCATGAATAAACACTACTGAATCTTACGTGAGCATGCTTGCTTAAGCAATCGTTTGGAAGCGTGATTATTTATCTATTTTTTCAAATTCAGGCAATAGAAAGAAGCAATCGTTTCGGATAGTGAGTATGCGGATTATTTCTTTCCATCTGTCTTTGTTCACTTTTTCACTCTTTTGATCTGGTAATAAAGTTATAATTCGTTCTACGATTTCCACATTGTCGTATTCTGTATCCTTCAGTTCACAAAAACTTTTGCAGAGTATATCGTAGTGTAAACACATTGTCTTCTATTTCGAAGAGAGGCACTTTTCTACTAGTTTTAGCTTCAATTTCATCCTTAACGTTTAAAACTACCCGAAACCTTTACAAATGTGCTTAGTCCCGATAGATAAAGAATATCCATATCTTCTTTTTATGTTTGGCTGGAAACACACACTTTGCCTAACAGAGGAGAAAGCAAAACATTCGTAAATGGAATGTTCCACAGTTTTATAATCTTTTAGACATGCATTACAAATACCTGATTTCCTAATACCGATTTTTCTCAGAAGATCGTTGTTTGTAAGGAGCCCTGCAATGGTTCTCCAGTTACATCTTCACAGTTTTAACAGATACTTAGATTCATCAAACACTTTCGTTTGTTGACAAGGCGCTTAGCGCTTTAACAGCGTTTATTTGAATAATGTTTTAGGTCGAAAGGCAGAGCAAGCAACTTATCAAACTTTACTTGAGTACTAACGAATGATTTCAAAGGCGATATCAGAAAGCTTAGTGCCTTTTTCCAGAAGTAATGAAATGCTAACTCTGATCCGAAATTATTATTCTAAGATAGTAGCAACTTCTGAGCGACATCGGTTAGAAAGAGACTTGATTAGGTTAGGTTAGGGAGAGATCATTAAGTCTTAAGATCTTAGCTTCTCTTTTTTCACCTCAAAATTTCTTTAAGTGCATAGTAAAAGATTAAAATGCAAATTACTAAAATTCACAAAAATCCAATTTACATATTTCAGGTCATCGTTTGACATGGCAAGCCTATCATCGCTTAGCAGATATACACGGTTACTTTGATTATTTAGCAAAAACATATCCGGATATTTGTTCAGTTGAAACGATTGGTTATTCGTTACAAAAGCGACCATTGAAAGTATTGAAGTAAGTACACAGAATTGCAATATGTGCAAGGCATAAGCAAACGCAAAAACCAATAAACGATTTTTTTAATCAAACGCTTTTCATATCCGTTTTCCTTTTTTCTACAGAATTTCCAATGGCGCTGCAGGAAATCCAAGCTTTTGGCTTGATGGTGGTATGCATGCACGTGAATGGATTAGCCCAGCTACAGTGACATATATTGCCAATCAACTTGTTGAAGGATGGGATGATTTGCCAGCATACATGAAAGGCATCAATTGGTAAGTGAAACTGAAGTTATTAAAATTTTAAATGCGTCGCTAAATTTTATTTTTTCGATTTTTTTTTGTTTTTAGGTATATTCATGCAGTTGCTAATCCTGATGGTTATGAATACTCACACACCACAGATCGTTTGTGGCGCAAGAATATGCGTTCGCATGGCCGCCAATGTCCCGGCGTAGACTTAAATCGTAACTTTGGTTATAAATGGGGCGGTAAGGGAACCTCAGCAAGTCCATGCGCACAAACATATCGTGGCAGCAAAGCATTTTCAGAGCCAGAAACTTTCTATATTTCCAAATTCATCAGTAACTTCCCACGTGATACATTCCAAGCGTATATGTCATTCCATAGTTATGGCCAGTATATATTATATCCATGGGGTTATGATTATCATTTAACCACAGATAAATCCGATTTGGATCGTGTGGCTAGACAAGCGGGCACGGTAAGCATTTAATAAATTTAAAATCTGATGGTCTTACTATTAAATATTTCGTTTTTTCTACTCTTAGACCATCACTAAGTCTTCAGGCGTTAAATATACAGTTGGTTCTAGTGCTACCACTTTATATCCTGCTGCAGGCGGTTCTGATGATTGGGCTAAAGGTTTTGCTGGTATTAAATACACTTATACCATTGAAATGGGTGATACTGGACGTTATGGTTTCATATTACCTGCTAGTTTTATTGAAACCAATGGCAAGGATGGTTATACTTTCGTTGAAACAGTAGCACGCGCTGTGAAATTGGGCAAGGAAAACCGAAAACGTAAAGTTTAGTTCGTAGAAAAGGGAAGAAGAATTAGATTAAATTAATTTATTAAATTTTGCCTAATTAATTAATTTATTTATTATAATGTAATGTTGTGCCTTGGAATTTATTTATTTATTTATTTTTTAGTTTAAAATTATTTATATTTATTTATTTATTGTATTAGGTAAAATGCGCAAAGCGAAAAGAAAAAGAAAGTATAGAAAAGCAAAAGACTTGAATAGACAATTGAAAGTTTGTTTAAAGTCGATAATAAAAGTGAACAAAAAATGAAAAAAAAAAGAAAATAGTCAAACATTTTAAATTTACTTGCATTTAAAATCATGAAAGTAAAAATCTTTTTGATCTCAAATGGCCTTTGATACCCCTTCCCCTCCCTCTAGTTTCCACCAGTTTTATATTTGTTTTCATGTCACAAAAATGTTTCTATTGTTTGCCAGAAACTAAGTAAAAATTGATTTGTGCAAGATTGTATGCACGAAAAATAACCTCAGCAGCAGCAGCAGCAAGAAAAGGAAGAATCAACAATTGAGTCTTGGTATAATAACTTCCACTTCCTACATACGGACATAAGTAACCTTGACCTTTTTCCTTTTCTGCTTTTGTATATGTGAATATTTCTGTAAAAATTTTTTAGCAAATCTCTAAAAGCTGAAAGTATGTACTAAATTACATTTTTGGAACAATATTTTGCACTTTGTAAATGTTTAAATTGTAAGCAATGCTGTAGCAGAAAGTTAAACATACTTGCAAAATTTTGAAGTGAAGCTAATCTTTAATGGAACAGTTAAAGCTACATAAGCTTGAAATTAAGGTGTTGAACAGGAGCATTTAGTTCATTAAAATGAGGGGATTCTCAACTCAACTAAGTGTAGTAGACTTTCTGAAACAAATTTTGGATATACTATTTAGAATAGATTAAAATCAGATGCACTGAAACTATTTACTTTTTCTAATACTTATTTTCTAAGATAGGAAAAACTTAGAGATCCGAATATAAAACGAAAGTTGGACTAAGTTTGTTTAAGGATTTGAACTTTTCCTCGAAAATGTTTCAAATCTCTTTCCATCGATAACATTTTTTAACTTTAGGAATAGTTCCATCTGATAAGGTCAAGTCCGGCAAATATGAACAGATGCAAGTTTGATGAGATCTGAGTCTAATTCAACGAGTAGGGTAGATGGAGGGTGGCCTTAAGAATAGATGAACATTCTAATGGGTGTAAAATTGCTGCACACTTATGGTAGCTGATGAAGTGTTTCAAAAATACATGCACTACGAAAAGGATGTAGATCTAATGCAATGAATACGTTAGATGGAGAACGGTTGCAGTAACAAGTTCCCATCCGAATGGGTAATAATTTCAGAAAAGCTGCAAATTCTTCGGAGTTTAGAAAACACTTAATGAGTAGAGTAGCTGAAGAATGATTTTAGGGATTAGGTTTATATCTGAATGGACCAACTCCCACATACTTATAGTAGATGAAAAAGAGCTTCAGGAACAGGTGCACATCCGAATGGTTTAAATTCTACTTACTACATACTCATAAAAGAATAAGTGCAAGACAGAAGAGGTTAACATATAATTTAATGAGTACGGTAGATGGGGGCCTAAAATGCAATTGCACATCCGAATACGTGCAAGCTTGTAATATATTCATATTAGTCGTGAAAAGTTTTCAGCAACAGGTACAAGTTCGAGGGATTGTAAATCTATTCCGACTAGATTTGTTTCGGTTTCAAAAATAGTCACGCAAGGTCTAGTTCTAATTCAATGCAGTGCAGTAGTTAAGAAATTCAACTCAAAAACTGCTCATGCGAATGTGTGCAAGATTACTACGTACTTATGTAAGATGGGTACGAGTTTCAGGAATAGTTAGACATCCGAATAGGTCTAAATCTACTACATATTCATGACAAAAAAAAAGATGCAACTTTAATGGGGTTTAGATCTTTTTCGATGAGTATGGCAGATGGGAAAATAGTCAGTAATAGGATCACATTTGAATGGGTCTAAATACACTACTAAGGCAATCAAACGTACTGATTTTGTCAGTACTTGCACTGATATTATATGATTTTATTCGTCAAATACTGAATCAAGTACGAAAATCTACTGATTTTTTTTATTTGGGATTGTTTTAGTACTGATTTTTTAAATCTTGGAAGTCTGTAATTTGCTTATATTAAGATTTTTAATCAAAAATTGTTTTGAATTTATAATTACGTTAAAATCTTTCAATGAAAATGTGCTCGTAAGTAGACAGAAAATTGATTTAATATTTTGAATAGTGGCACATTTCAAAATGCTGAAAAATGTGTAATTTTTTCGATATCTCTGTGCAGTGCCTTTGCAATGCAGATATTTTCAGATTAAAGCTCAATTTTTAAAGAAGGATTGCCCCGGCGATTTTGAAAAGTGAGTTTATAATTCAATATAATAATTTATACTGACTTTTCAATTCAATTCATGTTCAATGTACTGATTTTTGATATAAAAAATTTGGCTACTCTATAGACTACGTATTCATGGCAGATGGGGAACAGTTCCAAAAATGGGTGGAAGACTGACTGTATCTAAATCAAATTTAATAGATAGGAAGTACAGTAGCTAGGAAAGGTTCCAAATGAATAAATTTTTAAAATTTTAGTTCACACAATTTTTGTACTGAAATTAAATTTGAATCCACTGTGTTGCCTGGGTAGAAAATGTCATACATTTCCAGTTTCCCTTTTTTTAATAAAATATAAGAATATGTAATACTAAAAGAACGAATGGCATTATCTTTTCCATTCCAGGAATGATTGTTTTTCTTAGATCTGATTTCACAGATTCAGCTCAAGATTTTGGGATCATGGTTTCTGTTAAAAAATAAATATAAAGCCAATATTTGAGCAAAAGTATTAACAGTAGATTTGAAAAGTCAGCATTCGATTTGTAAAGTCAAATGAAGAAAAGAAATTGTAAAATTGAATATAGAAGTGCTAACTTGTTATTATGCAAGCAGAGAGCCAATATGCGCCATCTGTGGGTAAGTAGCAACTTTTAAGTTATTATAAGTGTAGCTCTTGGCTGAATGCAGTGAAATTCAGTTAATGAAAGGAAAGTGAAACAATTTAACCAATGATAAATTGAAACAAATGATTGCTGGAAAAAATAAAATATATATTCTTAGATAAAAAAAAATACAGAAAATATAATATGAGGAAGTTCTCAAATTTTCTGGAATGGAAAAACAATTAAAAATAAAATTTAAATAAATACATTTAATACCATATAATTAAAATTAATAGATTACATTTTTTTATAATTAATGTCTGTAAAATATAAACAAAAACATACATAATAGTAATTGATCAATTTATGGATGTTATAAATATTTGAAAAGTTGTTAAATCAATAAGCACCAAAATGAGAAATTTAACAATTTAACGATTTCGTAATACCAATTTAAGATTTAGATTTGCCGTTAGTGTTGTATTTCATAACCAAAAAGAAATCACTTAAAACAAATTAACAAAGAAAAAACAAAAAACAAAAAAAAAAAGATTAATTAAGTTCATTAAACTGTGAATATCAAAAACAAAAACATAAATAAATAAATAAAATAAAATAAAAAAAATGTATACAATTCACAACACAAAAAATTTTATATTATTAATATAAATATTTTACTAGAGTGTAGAAAAAAGGAAAGAGAAAAAGAAAATAGAAAATAAAAAAAAATAAAAGAATTCACCAACTTTCTCGTTAAAAGCAAACAAAAAAATCATATACAAGAAATTTAATAATAGTGATTTAATAAAAATTTAAATTTTTGTTACACTCTCGTTATACTCGTACATATTTAAGTCGGAGAGTGTACGCCTTAAAGTCTCAGCAGTTAATAACATATAAATTAAAATTTAAATAACTGAAAACCACAAAAAAAGAAAAAAAAAATTATGAATGAATGAAAAAAAAATTATACCGGTTAATATTTGCAAAGACAAATAAAAAACCAACGGCATAATAAAAGCAAATCCGAAATTCATAAATGGAGAGGAGGGTCTGATTAACAGTTTTGCTAAATATGAGATCTGTAAAAATAAAATTGAATAGGAAACTATAGAAATAAGCGTAAACACAGATATTGATTCCTGAATTTAGTTACTGCATCTTGCGAAAAGGAAATTAAAACAGTTTTTTTTCAAACGAAGGGAAATTGTCTTATTTTTCTTAAAACAAAATGCATAATTTGCCCTGAGAACCCATAAATGTTGACAGAAATTACTGAAAAAATATTTACGACGAGCACTTACTTAGAAAAACAGAATCTTAAAGCGGAATTCGTCTTTGAGGAAAATATTTCCAATCAAAAAGTAATTGGGGTCACCGAGGCTCAAAATTACTTAGGTTCAACTTTTCTTGGGAAATTACTCCTTAAAGATCACAAATTTGTGTTTTTTTTTTGCTAATAACACGAGAATACAGCGAAAATATAACATGAACCAAAGTATGTTTTCTAAGCTAATTCGAGGTCGCTGAACACGAAAATCACATTATTTTTTTTTGTTCTATGGTTAAGTTTTCGAGATATGACAAAATAACGGGTTTTGAGGATACAGTTTCACTTACAGTCTAATATCTCATTACCTATAACTTCTATCGATCTGAATTATATGCTGTATAAAATAAATTACGCGTTTAATGCTGCCAAGTTTGTTATAAGCGGATTATAAATGACTGAGATATAGATGTTGAAAGTTCAATTTTGATGTGATTTTTGAGAAATTTTCACACAAGTCCTGGACTAAGTTTTCTTTCTCACAAAAAGTAATCACAAAATCTGAAGTTTTATTTTTTTAATCGATAGACCATTTCATTACAAAAATTTGATGCATAAAACTATAGCAATCGGATTAAAAATTACAAAGTAATCAAGGATTGAGTAAAAATAAAATATTCTCGAAAATTCGTTCTGGTCTAGAAAATGATGAACCACTTGAAATTTTCATGCACACTATTATTCTGGATATGTTTGGCCGCAGCGAAACCAACATACTTTGGGGGGCATAATATTATTAACCATGCACTCGTCGATAAAAACCAAATCATACTTTCGCCCCTCCACATTATGTTTGGTCTCATGAAGAATTTCGTTGGAGCGTTGAAAAATAACGCTAGCGCAATGAAATCATTACAAAGAGGGTTTTCGAAATTGTCATTACAAAAAATCAAAGCGGGCGTATTCGTTGAACCTCAAACCCGCAAATTGTTTGACGATGCTGGATTACTGAATGATTGAGTGAGCCAAAACGAGAAGCATGGGAAGCATTTGCGAATGTTGTTAAAAAATGTTTGGAAAAATTATAAAAGTGACAATCATGCCCAATGATATTGGTAAGTTTGATTTACGGTGAATTGAAAGTTGATTCCTTATTGAATTATTCAATTATAAATAAATTTAATGCCGAAAATTTAGGTGCGAATATGCCTCCCAAGATGCAATTTTTATTCAGCCATTTCGACTTCTTTCCATCAAATCTGGGTGCAGAAAGTGACGAGCACGTCGAACGGTTCCACCAAGATATCGCTGAAATCGAAAGACAATATTAAAGTTTCAGGGATGAGGGCATGATAGCAAACTACTGATGGTTCTTGATCAGGAAAGATCCGACAGCGAAGATTTGCAAAAGTTCATGTGGTGGCTCATCATTTTCTACAGCAGAATGAATTCTGAGAAAATTTCGAGTTTTCAAGAATATTTTATTTTTACGTAATCCTTGATTACTTTGTCATTTTTGATCCGATTGCTATCATTTTATGCTTAAAATTTTTGTAGCGAAATGGTCTATCGATTAAAAAATAAAACTTCAGATTTTGTGATTAAGTTTTGTGAGAAAGAAAACTTAGCGCACGACTTGTGTGAAAATTTCTGAAAAATCACATGAAAATTTAAATTTCAGCATCTACCACCTTGAGCAAAAAGTTCCCGGAATTTATTCAGAAAATTAAAAATACAAGTTTATTCATCTAAATCTATATTGTCCCCTTTAAAGTAATCCCCATCGACTGCAACACACTTATGCCAGTGCTTGATCCAATCCGAAACATTTTTTATATTCGGTTTTCGGTATGTCCGTCAGTGCTTCCTGCGATTTTTCTATTACTTCCTCTCGGCTGCTGAAACGCGTTCTCCGTAATGGTTTTCTAACTCAATTGAACAGAAAGAAGTCACAGGGATCCAAATTAGGTGAATTCGGTGGCTGTTGAATGGTATTTGTTGCATTTTTTGTCAAAGAATTACGAATAATGACGCCACAGGGCGACGGTGCGTTATCATGGTGCAAAATCCGAGTTTTCTGTACACAATTCTGGTCTCTTTTGGCGAATTTCTTCACGCAAACACCTCATAATGCCCAAATAATACTCTCTGATTGTTAATTTGCGGTTATTGACCAAAATTTCGTTTACTTTTTCAACGTTTTCCTTGGTTTTCGATGTCGATGGTCTGCCACTGCGTTCATCATCTTCGATTGACTCACGAACACTTTTGAACTGCTCGTGTCACTGGTAAACGACCGCTTTCTTTAGAGAATCGTTGCCGAAACATTTTTCCAACATTTCCAACGTTCGCGCACCATTAAATCCGTTTTTTACGCAAAATTTAATACAAAACAATTTAATAAAATTGTAAAAAATCGCCAACACACACAGAGATAGATATACTCTTGGCTACGTAACTTTTGCAAATGTCAAGCTATGACGCTAAGATTTAAAGGGAATATCAATAACAAATGTACCAACTTAACAAAAACAAACAGAACTCGGTCGATGCTATAGGTAAATAGATATTAGACTGTAAGTAAATCTGTAACCTGAAAAACTGTTATTTTGTCATATCTCGAAAACTTACCCATAGAAAAATTAATATTATTTTCGTGTTCAGCGTCTTCGATTTAGTTTAGAAAATATACTTTGGTTCATGTTATATTTTTAAAGTGGAATTTTGTATTCCAGTGTAATCCATTTATACTGGATAACCATTACAAAAAAAATGTAACAACTCTTGCGGAGAAAATATTCTTCATAAAAATAGTAGGGGTCTTGAATGTCAAAATCACCTCAATCCGACCTTTTCTTGGATATTAACCTTTATAAGACCTTCGATGACCCCAACTATTTTTTTAATGGAAGCATTTTCTTCAAAGACTGATTTCTGTTTTTTTTTTTTCAACGGTAAATTTAGTATAAAGGCATTATAGCAAAAAAATTGTAGTCTTTCAAATATTAATTTCTGAGAAAAAGTTAGATTTAGGTGGTTTTAACCAATGATTAATACAGTATAACTGGATTATTATAAAAAAAATTGTTTTTCAAGAGTTAATTAAAAAAAAAAGTTAGACCTAGGTAATCTTGACCTTCGTTGAACCCAACTGCTTTTCGATGAGGAACTTTTTTCACCAAAACCCTGATAGGTTTCGCGATCGTTTACGCAGTATAGTCACAGATATAGTATATCGAATACTGGCTTCATATAACACTCAAAAGGGTGGGAAAGCGTTGTTAAAAGAGTGTTGTTGCCTAAGTAATTTTTTTCTTCTTGCCATGATCTTCGTTAGGAAGCATGTACAAGATAAAATTGAAAAAAAAAATTTATATGAGTCCTGCGTATACCAACATTATATCAAAATTTATCAATACCATTTTCAATTTTTTTTAAATCAATCAAAAATTTGGGAACCCTCTAGGTTAAGTTTTGCTTTACATTGCCTTTGTATTGGAACTAATGAATCATTTTCCTTAAAGTACTGTCTTGGATTCTAAGACATGTTTCTTTTTCGCAGAAAACTCCCCGTATAAATTTTCTTGCTGGAAGCAGCCATTGACTTGCAAACTTCGCTTTTCGAAAAAAACAAAAAATATTCTAAATCTTGTCTCAGAAAATGGCAAAGTGTATCAAACACAACCAAAAAATAGCACTATATTTTTTTTGTAAAAACTTTCAACTTTTTGTATGACCCTCTTACATTTATATTTTACATAATAGTAGGTAGATGCTATAATGTATAATGACAGGTCAAAGGTGTAAAAATGATGTCACGATAAAGATAGAATAAAGCAAATGATGAAGGTAAAAGTTGAAAATGCAAACAAACAAAAACAGCAACTGCAAAAATAAGCAATCTTCCATATCCGTTGAGGTGAAATTTTTATCATATACTATATGTATACGACAATAGTAGATAGTTATTAAAAGGTAGTAGTAGGTAGGTAGATGGGTAGGTAGGTAGCTGTAGTCATTATAGTCATTGATTATATGACCCGCAATTATCAAAATTCAAAGACAAAAACTAATATTTCTTTAACGATTCAGTCAATGATGAGACAATAGTATATGTTTTATGATTACGATGAAGAAGATGATTTGCAACTGCTAAGTTGCCCGAAAGAAATGTAGTATGTATGCATTTATGAATATGTAAATCACAAAGAAATTTTACATAATTATTGATACAGCTAGCTATTTTAGCAAACCAAACTATTGCTAACTTCCGATATCAATTTAACATATTTTTTTTTTAAATACATTTCTTTCTTTCTTGTAACTGAAACTAAAAAACCTAACAAATATGAATTTAGAGTTCAACTTTTTCTATGTCCACGATTCAACAACATTCATAATTTAACTTTTAGTTTGTGAACATCATTCGTGGTGATATATCCAAGGACGGATTAAATCTTTCTTCAGATTTGAATATATGAAAAAAAATATATAGATATATAAGAATCAAAAAACCATAAAATACCAAAGAAAGTAATAATAAAAAAAACAGAATATGCGTTCAAATTTAAGCGTATTCTTAAATCTGTTAGCTTTAGTGTTGCTCTTGCATCTCAATGATGTCACCACTTCACAGCAACTCGAACATAATCAGAATTTAAATTTGGTTAGTGTATCACGTACAAATTTCTTAGGACGTTTGCCATTTTTCGGTGGCTTTCGTAATCTACTGCGTTATGTCCGTCCAACGACGCATATAGGACGAAAATCCGATTATCGCAGTGATTTCGATGAGAATTATGTCAATTATCATGGCGCTCAACTGTGGAAAATTATTTTTAATTCAGCTCGTAAACGCAATCAACAACCTTCACGTGCAGAAACTATTAAAACTTTTGTGGAGAAATTTGGTAAGCATAAAAAAAGATTTCGCAGTTAAATATCTATATAGTATATACAGATAAGGCATGCGTATTCTTAAGTATAATTAAGTTATTTCATGCATATTTTGTTAACTAGTAATTAACAGTAGCAGTAACTTAATAAATATTTAGTTATTCTTATAAAAATTTTGCGTTAAAATACAGTAGAAGATTTATTTAGTTTGTGATGAGGATGAGGGCGAAGAGAATGTTTAGAGTGTGCAAATCTTTTGGTCAACTTCAATAATTTTACAAATCATAGCACCCAGTCAATGGTGATTTCGAGTAATCGGTTTTATTGGTCAGACCTTTGAGAACTGTCTTAGTCGGTCTAAACTACATTTGTCTTTTGGAATAAAAAAAATTAATGTAATCTAAAATCAACTACCTCTATTTTTAAATTTTTCATCAGAACTGGTTTGAAAATTACTGTTAACGTCACTTTCGAGCCTGATTCTTCAATTGTTAAAAAATTAAAATCCCTTAAGAGAAAGTTTTCAAATGCACATATAACTCAATCGATAGTAAAAAAAATTGGGCGCTTGCTTACATTCCGAACGTAATTCAGAATTAAACAGAAGCAGCTGATTGTAGTATGTTTACAAATTATTCTAAGAAACAAAGAACTGATTTGGCACTGAGATGAAATTTTTAACCTCACTTTTGAAGTTAGACCCGTCTGCCTAATTCACAGATTACAAATTTTTCTTAGAAGCAAAGAATTGATTTAAAAATTAGTTGTAATTTTGAACCTCACTTGTGAAGTTAGACATTATTCTCATCTAGTTTTTATCAAGATATTAAAAGAACTTGAACCGTGACTCGTGAACGGATAAGAGTAAATTGTTTCAAAACCTTCAGATGCGATCAGTTTCATTATATTTGCTTAAAAATTCAACATATTAGTATTGTATTGTATTAGAGAGGTTTATGTATTTGTCTGATTTGGCTGGAGTGCCTCATCCTGTCCAGTCTCCCTCAAGAATTTGAGTATTGCGCCCGGATCTATGAATGCTAGTTCTGTACTGGACACTTAGTACATACCCAGATATTTCATTCTTTTGTGGATCAGTGCTCTACACTGAGCTCAAATATGTTCTGATGATTCATCTTTCTCATTACAAAACCTACATATTGAGCTTTTCTCAACTCCTATTTTGCAAAGATGTTCTCTGAGCTCGCAGTGCCCAGTCAGAATACCCGTTAATATACGCAGACTGTTTTTGCTTAACATATTAGTATAACGTGATCGATTCCCAGAAATTATTACTGGCCCATAATTTTTCCTACCAAAAAAAAAAAAAAAAAAAATACTTCTGGAATGCTTAAATACAGGGAGTCTAATTCAGAAATGAACACAAGAAAGTGATTGCAGTATGCTTACAATTTATACTCAGGGACAAAAAATTGATTTGGAAATTAAATAAGATTTTGAAGCACCCTTCTGGAGTTAAAAATTATAATAATATTAAAAGACCAAAACACCTCGAGAATGGATAAAAAGCTTTCAAAACATCCAGATGCGATTTCGATTGAAAAAAATGAGCACTGGCTTACATTAAGCATTTGTTGGGTTTATATCGAGTCCCAGGAACAATATTTCCCTGTTTATGATGCCGAACCTACTTTAGAAATTAGCGCAGACGAATGTCAGAATATCTGTTGTAATTCTAAGATTCTTTTTTGATAAATTCATACATTCCTTAAAACTTTTTAGTTTATATGGTCCTAAAAGAGTTTTTGATTGTTCCACTCCTGGTAGATTATCCCAGTTTGACGTTCGCAGTTGTTCTTCTTCTTTCTATAACATCATGGTTAGAGACCTTTTTCCTATTCTACAAAAGGGTTCGGGTCCTACAAATAGGGCTTAAGAAAATATATACTGAGACATTAGTAATTCTTAGCTACTTCACAATAATTTCGCTTGTTGAAATATGCGAACTATTACAAAGATCACTGATAAGGAACCGTAACGAGCTCCGAAGCGATCGTCTGATCTTCTTGTTCTATAAACTTTTGTTATTCTTCTGGCATTATAGTTCAAATTAATTTGTTAAAGAAAAAATATCAATTTCTCATCTCTTTGTCGTCATCGGACGATAAAGGTGTTTCAATCGATGCGACAAATCACTTCAGAGATATCGTCAGCATCTGGCGAGAAAAAGAGGTATCGGGGAGAAAGCGTTTAAAATTTCAAGTTTCTAATCGCTTGCTTCCACATAACGCTTACAATTTTTCCACCCATAACTGGATCCTTTTTTTTTTTACGTCACGACACCCAATGAAGGGCCTAGACTTAGCTTTTCGCACACTCTGCAAACTGTATTCTGAATCTGAACAACCAACCTTGCCAACAATCAATACAAAAAATTATAGAACTTAATTACAAGAATTGCATAAATCCCAAAAATTTCAACTTCCACAAAAAAAAAAAAAATGATAACTGCCCAGACCATACTTTTTACGATTTTTTATTCCCTTATACAATATTCCTACTTGAATCATTCACGCCCAATACGATGACATGAAATATGTCGCACAATATTATATGGCAATTTCATAATTTTATTAATAAACTGTAGAATGCCACACAAACATAAATATTCATGAAATAAACATTAAAAAAAAAAAACAAAGTTAAGCTAGTAGCAAGTGGCATAAGAAACATTGACCTCTGTTTTATGGTTAAAGGGCTTTCCGGTATCAATAGCAACAAATTGACATGAAAGTGTAGTAAAAAAAGTGCTGTGAAACGAATTAAAGTAAATTTTTTGCAGATGAAATTAGGTTTCCAGGTCGATCAAAAAGTAAAAGTAATAAAAATTATAAATACATTAAGAAGCAGCTAAACTTTCCAAACTGAAATGTACAAGTAAGGATGAATCGAATTGCGTGATATTTTAATGAAATCAATTTTAAGATTCTTCGTGAGATTAATTTAGCGCCGTTTTTCCAGCGATTATAACTTGATTAATCAATGTTCCACATTGAAACAAAACAAATCAAATTTGATTGTTAAGATACCATCAACAAGTTTATACACCTTAGGTAGATATAAACTTGTTAAAAACTTAAAGCTACCGCAAGCGTAGATAGAATTACACTAAAAATTCAAAAAAAAAGCAAGCGCATGTGACTAGCTTTGGTTAGTAGCTGCTGTCTTGTTTTTTTTTTTTTTTTTTTTTTGAAGTTCTAGCGCATAAATTTTACATAAATCATTTACTACTAAATAGAATTTTTCACAGACAAACCACCAACCCAAAAATGAAAGAAATGGGCAGACAAGTAACAAAAAAAAAAAAAAAATAGAAGACACAGCTTCGGCGCGTAGACATAGACTATAAAATTCTTGATGGTTTAGTTTGTCTGCAAACAGCGTGACCGTTGGATCTCTTCTTCTCATCATCAACATCTTTTTATCATCTTTTTTAAACAAAAAAAAAAAAAAAACATTTTAACATTAGTACAACATAGAAAACAAAAAAAAAAAATTCACATTCTGCCATAAAATTCAAATTAAAATGATATTAAAAATTTGCCATCGTTACTATTTTCACATAATTCCGTTAATTTTATTGCTATTATTTTTACCAACGCACGGTTATCGTAAACGACAACGTCAACAATTACAACAACATCATCGTTATCATCCAAGATTTTTAATGCTACGTAGCATTCCCGGTTTTCCCACTGTGTGGATTTCAAGTAATGAACTTTACGATAATACCCTGGAAAACTTGCAATTGCTCATGCCGAATGATATACGGCAATATAATTTCTTCTCTCCTCAATCAACATATCAGATTAATATGCGCTATCGTAACAGTAGCTCAGTGAAACGTTATTACGGTTATCAATTGTGGAAACTGCACGAAACGAATATGGGCAGTGATATGTTGAAAGAATTCTGGAAAAGATTTGGTATGAAAAAAGAAGAAGAAATGAATGGTGTATTCAATTTACAATAGTCAAAGGTGTGTCATTCTGTCACTACTTAAATACTTCGATCAATCAAAGAAGATCGTCTAAAAATGTGAAGAATTTTGAGATTTAGTGAATGTGGTATAAAAGCTGAGCTAAACAAATATGTGACTCAGAGCTAATGCGCGTGTGTTTACTAGTTAATATGTGTTTGATTAAACGAATCGGTTTTAGATCGGATATTTCTATTTGAAAGTATATGATGCTAATGATGATCAGTGAAGATCTAAGTGTTTTTCAATTTTTTATTTGTTTTTAATTCATTTTTGAAACACAGGGCTCCCAAAATTTTGGGGTCCCTCCTGAGTTGAAATCAACTTTAATTCGGTTAAAATTTTTCAACCAAGACTTGGAACTCATTTTACAAGTAGTAAAATTGTGGTAAATATATTAAAATCGGTTGAGAACAGCTTCAAAACTGGAAGATTGCTGAACCATCAATTTTAGAGTGCAATATACAAAAGTTATTGATTGACAACTCATGCATCTCTTACTATACGAATTTGCACCTTGTTGAATAATGTTAAAAGAGAGAGAGAAAAAAGAGATCGTAAACATCCCACATTATCAACGCTAATCTAATTATGCTAGGCCCATATATGGATGAATCTGACCTATTAAAATATTACCTTACAAAAGAAAAATGGCTTAATAACTAAAAGGTCACTGAACTATCGGTGAACAACTCGTGACAAAAATGCGGGAAGTTAGATTGTCAGACCAGTTTCTAGTTTGCTTAGAATATAAATGCCGGTTTTACGAAATCAGTATATTAAAGAACTAACCAAAATTAGATTCGACAACTATATAAAATCTCTCTGGCTGGAAAAGTTTAACTAACAATACAATTAGCTTATTCCTTACCTTTCTCAACTATTTGGGCTCAGTTCTTCAACTGCAACTATCATTGTCGGTTAGCTTTAGTTTAAGCGCGTGCGTTGCCACAAAACAATGGCCGGTTAGTACGACAATTACTGGTCTGCAGTCTTTACGATTGAACGATATAACAGATTTTGTGTACCTCTCGCTGTAAGGGTCGCACATGACTTTAGCGATTTTACATGTGGGTATATTTCTCCACCTAGCTATCGCTTTCTTCTACATGTGTGCTTCTAGGTTACAATTAACTACTTGCAGAGGCATCAATACTTCGCTTAGCTTAGTTCCTGCTTTCGCGATTTTGTCGACAATCTCATTTCCATCTATGCCTTTGTGACTAGGTACCCAATAGATACACAACCTACGCTTTGTTGTCAGTTTCTCCATTGCTGCCCTGCACTGAAGAACATTTTTGGATGATGTCCAGTGTGATGTCAATGCTTTTATAGCTGCTTGACAATCTATTTATATGTTTATTGTTGAGTTGATCGTGGCAATACTGTTCACTAATATATCCCTTAGTACAATCTAAAGTCGTTGAAATGAATTCAAAATTGAATTCTGAGCTACCATAACCAAACTCTTACTGACGCCAAAACAAATAAAAAATGGCAGGAATGGGCTGTCGAACATATGGATAATGATTGGAGCGATGTGGCCTTTACAGACGAATCTTTTTTTTTTGGACGGCAGGTACCATAAAACGTGCCTTGTCCATTAAGGGCAGTAAGATGAATCTGAGATTAGTTAAGCATCCAGGAAAAGCTCATGTTTGGGGATGTTTTTGAAAACAGAGTTTCGACAGGATAATCATATTGACGAGAAATTTGGATATCGAGTATATATTTATACCAGCAAAGATTCTTATATTCTGTCAATAACTGGTTTGGGAAAAGAAATCTAAATTGAATGTTTTAAGAGGGTAGGACCCTAAACATTAAAGTCGCTTGTGCAGTAAGTAAAAATAGGAAAATTGGATAAGAATTTTGGACTGCGCCTCTCAATCTTCAGATGCTAACCACATTGAACATTTTTGAGCAATTAACATTTGAGCAAAAAAAAAGCTAAGAGCATTGTCCAATTTATACGACAAATTAAGTCAAAATGGCGGTGTTTGCAGCAATCGTACGCCGAAAAACTAGAGATAATATTACCTCGTGTTACCACGAAATTACTTAAAATTTTGATAACTGGACAGTGTATTGATATGTCAGAGCATTCGACAAAGAAACGTTTAAAATTAATGTGGAAATTTTTTTTTTGATTGGGGCATTTTTTGGAGGACGTAGGCCGTACACGCTTTTGTTGAAAATACTATATAGTATATCCTATTTATGGCCAAGCTCTAATAAAAATCACAATTAGCGCTATAACTGCTATGTAGATATCTTTTGGCTTCAGTCAAACCAGTACGTCGGAACCCGGTTGTGGTTAAGTTCTTGTAGTCGGTCTGGTTATGTTCATGAATACCAGCGGGTCTAGAGATTGCTTAAGAAGGTGGTTTTCATTTTTTGTTTTTTAATTTTTGATTCATGACTAATTATGAAAACGAGATTTTCATCGCTAAGGGAGGCGTTTTAACCCTAACCCCCCTCATTGGATCTGCTGGTGCTTATGAAAATAGTCCGCACATTCGAGATTTTTTTCTATCCTGACATTTTGCATTATAAATATTTGAAATAATTCCTAGATTTGTAAATATGAACAAAGAAGTTTCAATAAAAAGCCTCGACTAACGCCTCAACTTTTTTAGATAGCTTAGGCTGCCTGAATACAGTCAAACCCGTATTTCGAAAGTTGATTACCGAAGAGTTCTGATTCATTCCTAAGGGCCTAAGGTAACTTTATTGACGAAATTGGGATAAAATCCCCGCATTCGAGTCGTTTGTTATTGGATATCTGACTTTTTGACTTATACCAGATATATTTATAATAATTCTTAGGTCAAGGAATTTTGACTAAAAGATTAAACTTTATGGCTTTCCCATCTCGAAACATCAGAAGCTGCTGGTTCATGCTTATGAAAAAAATCGAGGGGTGTCCACTAAGGTAACTTTTTTAAACGAAATGGCGAAAGAATCCTCGAATTTCATTATATATGATATTATGACTTTCTGATTTATACTTATTTTATATGATTCCTGGTTCAGCACATGAAATGAAATGAAAAGTCAAAACATGTCGTATGTTTGAGTAGCGCCATTATCTACAAAAACTCCAATTGAAGATAAGAAACATTAAAAAATAGAGAAATATTGAAACCTTTTTTAGTTGAAAGCAAAAAAGTGTCATCTTGAAAACAGAATATTCATTTCAAAATCAAAAAGCATCGTTCCAAAATCAGTAAAAACCATTTCAAAATCAAAAAGTGTCAATTTTAATTCAGAAAAGCCATTTAAAATAAAAAAAAAAATAATTTTAAAGCCAGAAAGCGTCATTTTGAAATTTAAACAGTCATTTCAAAGTCAGATAGCGTAAAATTATGTTATCTGATTTTAAAAAGACGCTTTCTGATTTCCAAATGACACGTTTTGGTTCTCAAACAGGAAAGGTGTAAACAATAAATAAGCGTCCTAATAATAAAAGTATCACGGTGATATCAGGAAATATTAAATAATTTCATAAAGTTTCTAAAAATACTTAACAAAGAATCCATTTGAAGCTGAAAAACAAAAAGTATTTAAGTCATATTTAGATTAAATTACAGCATTGCTTATTCAAATATCGCTCGCTTTTAATCACGCCCTATTGAATGACGCACCATTTTTTGTTAATCCTTATTGCATAATCTTCTACAATAGTTGTTCAACTCGCCATAGGTACTGAGGTGTGGAATATTAACCAAGATGGCATCGATATATTAATCGATTACAGGAATACAGTAAAAGCAAAGGAGTTTATAGCAAAAACGGATTTTACATATAACATAATGATTGATGATGTTGAAACTGCAATCGATGAAACTTACATGGAAGTGAATAATACAAATACAGCAATGCCATGGTTGGAAAGAGATAGTAAGTAGTTGCAGCTGTATAATCATACATAGTCAAAAATAAAGTGTACTTTGACTCAATAATACGCTTAAGCCATTGAGAAATGCACATAATATTATTAATTTTTTTCATAGATTCAATAATGAATTGGAATCGTTATCACGATTATGGTGACATACAACAATTTATGCAACATATGCTGGAATCATATCCAGAACTAGTAGAAATTGTGCAAATTGGTGTAACAAATCATAAGCGACCGCTGGAGGTGTTAAGGTATGTAGTATAGAAATTAATTATATATTTTTAAATATGTCATTAATATCTGTTTTCAATCCAAAAGAATTTCCAATGGAGATCCCAACAATTGGGCAGTCTTCATTGATGCAGGCATGCAGGCACGTGATTGGCTGAGTCCTGCTGCTGTAACGCTAGCAATTTCAAAACTGACTATGCTCTGGGATAAAGAAGCAAAATATATGCATCATATTGATTGGTATTTTCTACCAGTTTCAAATCCTGATGGTTATCAATACTCACGCATAACCGATCGTCTCTGGACTAAGAACAGACAATTCGATAGTAAAACCGGTTGTTATGGTGTCAACTTAAATCGAAATTTCGATTATCAATGGGGTAATTCAGGATCCTCAGATAATCCATGCAAGAATTTATATCGTGGAGCAAAGAAATTCTCTGAACCTGAAACAAAAGCAATACGGACTTTCATGTTTAATATGCGTGATTATTTGGGGGCTTATATTTCATTTGGTGCATACGGTCAAGCGATTACGTATCCATGGGGTGATGCTGATTTTGTTACAGATAATCAAAGAAAATTACACAATCTTGGAAGAAAAGCAATGATGGTAAGTTTTAGTTCGAAGTTTCATTTACTAAATAATTAATAATTATTTTATTTTTATATAATTTTAGAATTTGCGCAAACTAAATCAAGCTGAATATCGTGTTGGCACCAGCTATCGTTTAAAACTGGCACAAGCTGGCAACTCTGCTGATTGGGTACAGCATCGCATTAATCCACAATATGTCTTCAATGTCTTTTTAAAAGATCAAGGGCGTTATGGTTATTTAATGCCACCCGCTTATATAGTAGAATCAGGTGAAGAAGTGTACGAACTCATGAAAACCATAGCGACATCCTTGAAGTATAACTAGATAGCTAGAAGAAAGCTCACAAATACACAGAAACAATCAGAGAGACTCAATAGTATTTAAAAACAAAAAATTATGATTAGGTTTAAGCAAATGTATTTTAAATTAATATTTATTATTTATTTTATATCTACTAATTAAAAGAAAATTCCAGCTTATAAAAATACATTTAAATATGTACTTTTTCTACGACCGACAGCTGCTTCAATATACTTAAGAAACAAAGGAAAAACAAGAAACGCAGTGATGTCGTCAATCTTTTCAGTCAATAAAAAATTAGAAGACAATAGTTTTGCAAACACATTCTGCGGATATTTGATTGTTTGATAAGTCTTCTTTCTTTCATATTAAGTATTTATAGAATCGAATATTTGCGCAAATGTTTATTTGACATGGTACGTGGTCTTGGTTACTAAGTATTGGATTTTGTTTTTGTAGCTCAATAGAAGCGCGTGAAACTGAAACAAAGGGAGGCCATTTAAAAGGCAAAAATCTTAAGGTTTATAAGATTTTTAGTGTTTATTTACTATTTACAAACCAAAAAGTATTTAATTTGTTTTATGTTGCATAGTTTTATGCTAAATTTTTAATAACTGAAAAATAGTACTTAGTAGTATTTGTAAAATTGAGTACTTTTTTATAGCTCGGGTATAAAATTATTTAGATTTGGTTACTGAAATTTCAATTCAAAAGAAGGAGAGCCGGAAAGGAGGGAAGCTCTTTATGAATTATTAACTAAAATCAAACACAAATTTCATAAGTTAAGGTGGACACATTCTTCTTGGAATTTCTGGGGGCAAAGTCTATAGTACATATATTTTTAAAAGATTCATCTGCTTTTTACCACTATCGCCTGCGGTTTCTTATCGCTTCAAATGTAGTTCATGTAAGAAAATACTCTTTTGAGGTAGATTAAAAACTTTCTTGGTGTTAACCATAGAGCATAGTTTTCACAGTTTCATCTCATGTGCTCTGGGATGTTAACATATGTAAATTTGTCGCCAATGATATTTACTCTCCCAATTTCTCTCTTTCGTTTTTTCATTTTATATGGGAAACAATAGCAATTTTCTCTTTTCAACCAAAACTGTTGTTTTGTGAAGTTCGGTAGTAAGTATAGATCAGTGGTCGGCATTTCCTTACTCAAACGAGCATACGCTCATCACACGCATTCTTACGCTCTTGCAATTAGTCGTTGTTCAGACAGCAACGAAGCAACATGGGCAGCGGCTGTGTTGATTTTTTCCTAATGTTCACGGCGAGAAATTATATGTATGACTAAAAACTAACGCTAAAAAATAAGTTATGACTTCAAATGCCTTTGGTAACATGCAATGAATAGATTTAAATAAATGCATTGAAAGCATACCTTTTATTTAAGTTTTTTAAGTCTTTTATTTGTCATGTGACGGCTCTTAGGTTTATTTTTATACAGTATATGACAATTACTCTGCGCCCACCAACACAATCTCATTTCCAATTTTGCCGACCACTGGTATAGATATTCAGAATTTCAAAATCTGGCAGTTGATGAACAGCCTTATCGAAATAAATTGATAATAATCTGATAAAACTTTATAAAACACTGTTCGTAATCATATTTTATTATCATCTTTTTATCATCTACACAACCCGCTAGTTGTTTCTAGTCAATAAGAGGTATATAATTTTCACTTGATGTCTCCAGTTTCGAGTTACAATTTTTTAAAACTGAAGCTGATTCGGTAGCGCTCTCATTGTTTTCAAGAATCTTAATAGTACAGGGTGACAATTGTAAAGTGACGCAAGTTTAATACTCTGCAGCAAGCTTTGCCATTTACCGTTACTTTAATTTAAAAAGCAAATTCATTCATCATTGGCTTTGCTTTTAATTTCATTTGAGTTTTTGTTTGTTACATTTGAAATTTCCATAAAAATGGACAAGGAAAATATTCGTCGTGAAATTATGAAATTTCATTTGGCAAATTATAGTAGCCGTCAAATTGCAAAGGCTTTAAGATTGTCAAGTCGTACGGTAGACCGAGCTATTATTCGATATAATGAAACTGGGGGTTTTGGAGATAGAGACCGGGGAAAATTTTCAACAGTTGCCACTACTGGTTTAACAGAAAATATTCGTAAACGAATCAAGCGAAATCCTAGGCGCTCAATGAGAAAAATCGCCAAGGAAGTGGGAGTAAACCGTGAAACAGTGCGAATCATTGCAAAATCAAAGCTTAATCTTAAGCCGTACAAGCTCCGAAAAGCTCAAGATCTGACACAAAAAAAGAAAGATTTGCGACTGCAAAGATGCAAGACGTTGCTACGCTCCTCCGTGTTAAAAAATGTTGAAAATATCTTGTTTACAGATGAAAAAATTTTCACGGTTGAACAACATTTCAATGCGCAAAATGACCGAATGTGGCTAACATCATCATCGCAACAAAATAGGACTGTTGGCCGAGTTCAAAAGCCAGCTTCAGTTATGGTATGGGCTGGAGTTTCCGCTAATGCCAGAACCCCTCTAATATTCGTTGAAGAGGGTGTTAAAATTGACCAGGTTGTTTATCGGAGCATTTTAAATGAACATGTTCTTCCCTGGGCCCAAGATACATTTGGAAATGAAAATTGGACTTTCCAGCAAGATTCTGCACCTTCCCACATGGCAAAATTAACGCAAACATGGATAAAGGAAAATTTTTCTGGATTCATAACATCTCAAGAATGGCCACCATACTCCCCAGACTTGAATCCAATGGACTTCTCTATTTGGAGTATTTTAGAGAGTAAGGCTTGTGCATCTCAACACCACAGTCTGGAGTCGCTGACAAATTCATTAGAGAAAGCCTGGACTGAAATTGATCAGGAAGTCCTGCGGCGAACAGTCCTACGATTTCCGGATCGATTGAAGGCATGTGTGTAGGCTAAAGGAGGTTATATTGAATGAGGTGGGGTTCAAATGAATGCTTATTTATTCAGCAATGTTAACACTTAATTGTACTTAATGGAAGTACGTCCTTTTGAAAATAACTGCTGAAATGTGTGCGTCACTTTACGATTGTCACCCTGTATAATGAAAAAGAGAAGCCTAGAATACCACCTTGATCAAAAAGTTACCGGAATAACCACCGTGTGGCTCTCCCATCGTTCCGATTTGAGTTCTGTGTTTTGTTAAATTGGTACATCTGTTTTTGATATTCCCTCTAAATCTTAGCGTCATAGCTTGACATTTGCAAAAGTTACATAGCCAAGAGTACATCTATCTCTGTGTGTGTTGGCGATTTTTTAAAATTTTAGGAACTGATTTAAATTTGCAGCAACGAACTTGTATTAATTTTTGCGTAAAAATCCGATCCCACATTCAGCAAAAGGATCATTACTGGAGACGAGACGTGGGTTTATGAGTACGACATGCAATCCAGACATCAGGCAAGTGAATGGTGTTCACCAAATGAGCCGAGACCAAAAAAAACACGTCGTTTTCAGCCCAAAAAGAAGGCAAAGCTCACGGTTTTCATGGATTACAGCAGTGTAGTGCATCATGAATTTTTACCAGAAGGCCAGACAGTAAATAAAGAGTATTATTTGGGAGTTATGAGACATTTGCGTGAAGCAATTCGCCGAAAGAGACCAGAATTGTGGACAGAAAACTTCTGGATTTTGCACCATGATAACGCACCGTCGCTCAGTGCCATCAGTATTCTTAATTTTTTGACGAAAAATGAAACAAATACCAGCCAACAGCCACCAAATTCACCTAATTTGGCTCCCTGTGACTTTTTTCTGTTCAATCGAGTTCAAAAACCATTACAGGGAACGCGTTTTAGCAGCCGAGAGGAAGTAATGGAAAAATCGCAGGAAGCACTGATGGACATACCGAAAACCGAATATAAAAACTGTTTCGAGGATTGGATCAAGCGCTGACATAAGTCTGTTGCAGTCGATGGGGATTACTTTAAAGGGGACAATATAGATTTAGATGAACTTGTATTAATTTTCTGAATAAATTCCGGGAACTTTTTGATCAAGATGGTATATCGTTGTGTGATTCTATATCTCTATAATCCACAGTCTTGTTCATAGAACTGTTCCGAAAATTGGGGACGAATGGTATATTCATCATAGGCCCCACTAATTCCGAGCATAAAGGACAAAAATAAGCAATTTATAGGAACTGAGATTAAATTTACGAAAACAAATATCAGAATGAAATGAAGAAAAAAAAAATCGGCTTACGGTTTCCTTCCATGTCATATGATCTAATAACAAGAACTACAGGAAATTCGAAATACAGAAATTCTAAAATTTTAATGGAAAAGTAACAGACTAAGATTTCGATCTGAAGTACAACGGCGAAGACAAAAATTACACATAACGTGCGTAAAAAGTGTCACTTTAAAACTTTTGATTTCAATGGAAAAGTAGTAAAATACGTTGATTCCTTTTCTGGTAACTTGGAAGTATAATCTCCACTGTTAAAGCCACACGAAGCGATACAAAAAATCTTCAAGTGATAACAAATATTCATCAAGATAAAAATCAACGCTCTTATATAAATGTGAGACATGAAATGTTTTAAACAACAACACAACTAAACTACAATCATTCGTCAATAGTTGTAAATATGATTATATGTGGATTGTTTCAATATGTAAACGACTAAGTTAATTTATTTTTTAAAGATTGTATGATTGATCTGGGGATCGCGTGATCAAAATTATTGTAGGGGAAGTGTGTGTAGGTTGGTCATAGTTTTGTTTGACCGCCAAAAATCAGCATTTTCTATTTAGACTAACAATTTAGCGATTGCTTCTTGAAGATATAGCCATGAAGTACATTTTTGCCAAAAATACCTGATACCAATGAGTTCATTTTTCTAGATTATTGTGTTAGGAAAACCACTGCCTCAAAATGAGTGTAATCAGGACCACAAGCGTACAAGTTTCGGCGTCGTTTGAAATCAAGAAGAACAACAGATTTGAATAAAAGGAAAGAAACAAATAATGTCGAGCGTTATGTTTGCGTTATGACAAATAGTTTCTTCAATTAAACGCTTACAAAAAATTAAATTAAATGGAATATTAAAAAAATAATATCAATTCACGAAATCGCATCGAAAAAGCAACAAAAAAGGATAACAAAAACATTTACCTGCGGTGCTATGACTTTGGAAAAAAGACCTATTACTTAGCTCCTTAAAACCAAGGCTTTGGAGCGGAGCGTGGAGCTGGAGCAAGGAGCTGTGGAGCATACTGTTTTGACCGGAGCTAGAGCTGGAACTGGAGCAATGAAAATTTAACCGCTCCGCTGCTCCGATTAGTCATTTTTCCAACTACCTTTTGTTCGTTTACAATTCGTTGTTTTTGAACTCTTCATTGTCATTTTCATTGCAGTAATGAAAATGGTAATTGAAATATTCCATTGCCATTAATGGTTATGGCCATTAAGTACAATAGTTTAGTTCTTTACATATTTACAAAGATGCTTGAAATGTACAATTACCAGGTGTGACGGGGTAAATAATTATTAATTTTTTCAAAATACATCATTGGAAATAAGGGGTGGTTCACTATCTTAACTGGTTCTATTGCTATAAAAGCAGCCTTCCAAACGTTATAGTTGTTGTACGAGTTAGTATCATATTTTTTTTGGTATGGTAAAGATGTCGAGTTTTGAGGCAAAATGATTTTGCGGCAATATAACGCCTTGTCCCACTCATCTGTGTCGAAAGTTTTGGAGTCATGTACCCAAAAATTACGATTTATTCCTTAAATAAAGATTTCAGTTCTCCAAATTCGAATACATAACGGGTGTAAGGGTAAATTAAGGTAGCGATACATACATATAAATTTAAAATAAAAAAAATTTTTTTATTAGGAAAACTATATTACTTTTCATTATTATAAGGAGCTCGGAGCAAAGCACGGAGCGGAGCTGGAGCTATATTCAAGAGGTTGGAGCGGAGTTGGAGTGGAGCAACCCCAAAATTTGGCTGCTCCAAAGCCCTGTTTAAAACACACTCACAAAAACAAAATGGTGATATGGTGACGCAATCCCCGTAATAAATTCTAAGATCGAATCAGAAATTTAAATAAATGGTTCAATATGTAAATAATAGCAGTTTATAACGAAACTAATAAACAAAATTATAAAAATTTGTTTCTGGATTTTATAAAAAGTAGAAAAGAACTAAAATTTTGGAAAATTGTTTCTAGATTTAATAGACCATGGAAAATGGGCAAAATCGACCTTTTTGTAATTTTGGGTTAAGATTTCTCATAACCCTGACCTGATAGAAAAATTATGTATCCCGATTCCGATTCAATGCACTAGCAGACATAGGAAATCACTGCATTTTTCAATCATCTTATTGGGAGTATGAATGTAATGTATAAACTCGTATTTTTTTTCGTAATTTGGACATTTATTGTGAAAAAGTGATTATAAATTTATTTTTTAAAGTATTGTCCATCGTTAGCCACAACCTTTTTCCATCTTTCTGGAAGCTTACGGATTCCGCGTCGAAAGAACTCCTCATCTTTTGAGGCTATCCACGAATCGACCCATTTTTTGAGTTCTTCGAAAGAACGGAAGTGCTGTTCAGCCAGGCCATGTGTCATCGATCGGAACAAGTGGTAATCAGAAGGAGCAATGTCTGGAGAATGCAGCGGGTGGGGGAGCACTTCCCATTTCAGCGTTTCCAAGTATGTTTTTACTTGCCTTGCAACATGCGGCCGAGCATTGTCGTGCTGAAGAATAACTGCGTCGTGTCTATTCTCATATTCTGGCCTCTTATCCTTTAATGCTAGTCTCAAACGCATGAATTGTAGTCGGTAGCGGTCGCCAGTGATCGTTTCATTCGGTTTCAACAGCTCATAATATACGACACCTTTCATATCCCACCAAATACACAGCATGAGCTTGGATCCATGGATGTTCGGCTTTGCCGTTGATGTTGATGCATGTCCGGGCGGTCCTCATGATTTTTTACGCTTTGGGTTATCGTAACGTATCCACTTTTCATCGCCAGTCACAATACGATGCAGAAAACACTTTCTTTTCTGTCGTTCAATCAGCAGTTCACATGTGAAAAATCGTCGTTCGACGTTTCTCGGCTTCAATTCGTACGGCACCCAATATCCTTGCTTTTGATTCATTCCCAATGCTTTTAATCGTTTATAAATGGTTGATTGATCAACTCCCAACGATTTTTCTTCGAGTAATGCCTTCAATTCTTCATCTTCGAACTTTTTCGGGCCGCCTGAACGTTCCCTGTCTTCAACATCAAAATCACCACTTTTAAAACGGGCATACCACATCTGACACATTCTAACGTCTATATCACAGTCAGGTTAAGCTTCAGTGAGTAAACGATGTGCTTCAGTTGCGTTTTTCTTTAAATGGAGAAGCAAATCAAAACTTCCCGCAACTGTTGTTTTGTTGGCACGAAATCCGACATTTTCAGCTATAGTAAAACACTTTTGTAAAATTATGAAAATTATTTGACAGATTAATTCTTATAGTATTTTTGGCGCTCTTCGAGATAGAATAGCTGTCAATGTCAAAAAAATGGCGCGTATGATAGATATGAAGTTAGTCACAATTACGAGTTTATACATTCATACTCCCAATATAAAAATTTTATTTAGCCTGCCTGACTAATCTATCAGGATATGGTTTAACAAAAAGAGTTTGAAAAGGAATTTTTAGTAATTTTGAGCTTAATGTTACTCTATCTTTCTGATATTAATAAATCTATTAATTTAATAGATCAAAACACATAGCGCAAGGTTCAAAAATACGCATCACCAAACGTTTTCCATGTAAGCTATAAAATTCAGTTTCCATTTTCCATAACATTTTAGAAAATATTTATTTTAGTTTCCGGAATTAGCCATTGCAGGCAATAAAACGGATTTCCTTGTATTTTGTTAATGCAGCTAGAAATATTGTTTTTTCTAAAAAACAAAATGTAGATAAGTATCAATCACAATAACTTTTAGATGGAAATACCTAATTCTATAAATATAAATTTTTTCCACTTAATTCTTTCGTAAATCTTTAGAGTAATGCACGAAGTCTTATCAATTCTAAACATAATTCATTTTTAATTACAATTGAGCTCTAACCACATTTTATTATTATCTCAAAATATAAATCTAAAAATTACGAAATATATTAAATCTTTATATATTAAAATTCAATGTATTCATATTTAATAAAAGCAAACCAATGAACTCTGCTTTTTAACTTACCCAAAATTTTAATTTATGTTTCGAAAACCACTTTCTTACTAGCAGAAAAGTGTTAAAAATTCACGAAAAACGTAAAATATTTTGATTAACATTATTGATTATATAACAAACAAAAATATGATGGTATTTGCAAAAATAATTAACTAAAAATTTACATAAAAACAAACATTAAGGTTAAATTAAAACCACCAACATTGACTGAAAATATTAGAATAATTTATTGACAGAAAGTTACAAAATTCAAGGTAAAAATAGTGTATAAATAAAGCGCATTGAAACGCAGGAAGATGATGAGATTGGTGGTAAAGAAAAAATTATCAAAGGAAACTTTCTCTTTCAATATTGGGGAAAATTTTATATGTAAATGATATGCACGACATCATCACGAAATAAAATAAAGAAGAAATTATTCGACTAGGGAAGACAGAAGCTTAATATACATATAGGGAGGGAAAGCAGTTGAAGCAGGGGAAAGGGAAAATTATAAAGGCGAGAAAACAAGTAAAGAAAATTAAACTATAAACAAAATTTCAATAGAAGCCACAACAATCAGTAGATTAAAACAGTTCGTTCGTCTGTGGTGTGGTGAGAAAACTAGTTACTCACGATTGTAAAAGATAATCATGCTGATAAATGATAATGATTATAATAATCAATCGCAATATAAAAAACTAAAAATAAAAAAAAAAAAAAAAAAAAAAAATCGGGAAAGTGATTTCAAAGTGGCGTTCAACGAAATTGAAAAGACCAAAACAAAATCATCATAAAGAAGATGACAATGCAACAAAAATTTTAAATTTGATCGGATGAATGAATTGAACGAATTGATGAGAAAAAGTTGCGCGAAAATGAAAAGGAAAAGTGTGACCAAATTAGAGTTTAAGTATTTTCAATCAATATGCGATCGAAAATGGAAAAGAAAAAAATATTGCCGGTAATAAATAAATAAATAAATAAATAAACATATACATACATATGTATATGAAGTATGGACATAAGCTATTGTTAAAGCCAAAAAAAAGTATAAAAAATAAATTAATATACAACAAAAAATAATAATAAAAATTGGAATAAATTTGTGGTTTTGACGCACTTCTTTTAAATTCGATTCGATTTAAATTGCGGTACAACGAATATATAAAAAAATACACATAAATTGGCAAAAGAAAGTAAAAACATTTTTGGCATTTTTTTTTATGACAACTTAAGTGGAAGAAAGTGCATTTTTAATTGGTGGAGTTTTTTGCTGATTTGAGAGTTGTGGAGCTTTTGAGATAATATTTGTTTAAGATTTAAGTTTAAAAAATACAAAGAAAAATCAATAAAATAATAATAATGAAATTTTAAGTAAATAGAATGAAGAAATAATAAAAAAAAAAAAATAAAAAACCTTAATTTCAAACTAATCAGTTGATTGATTAATTTGGATTTGTTGAAAGTTCAACTTAATAAATAGTTTAATGTTTACATTAATCTATTGCAAAACACCAAACTTTAGCATGACTATATAATTAATTTATACGAATATTGAGAAAATAACTTTTTTTCCTTGAAAAAAAAAAAAACAAAAAAAAAGAATAAATATTTATTTAATAGGTATTTATTTAACATGTGTCTATTGCATCTAATTGTCAATTTTTAAGTGAAATATATATGAACACAACAAAGAAAAAACTGAAAATACTTGCTGCTGCCAACCAAATTATTTTGAATATTCCACATTTTTGTAAGGGAATGTGGGGAATTTCGAACCATGGGGAATGTCGAACCATTAGTTTTATCTGCATTAAGGAGTGAGATTGAAAAAATCTTAACACTCGTTTTACCTAATAATTTTTTTTGGGTGTAAAATTTGAAAATTTCTTTGATCTAGTTATCTTTGTAAAATATGTCAGTTGTTATTTTTAATGAAAAACATGTTGATTTATTGTGAGTTTGATTAAAATGAGTGAAGAAAAAGAAGTACGTCTTAATATTATTAAAAATTTTCAAAAAAATCCAAATTTGTCCTACAAAAATTGGCCAAAGAATTATAGGTCTGCCGTCAAACAGTTTCAGGAGAATTTGACCATCGATAGGAAACCTGGTTCGGGAAGAAAACATATTGGGAAAGCCAAGAAAATAGAAAGCATATTGAAAAGATCTCCAAACACATCTGGTAGAAAAGCTGCCCGGTTAGTCCAGTGCTCTGACTATTTGGTGCGTTAAGTTAAAGCCAATGCAGGTTTGAAAACATACAAAGTCCAAAAAGTTCCAGACAGGAATGCTGCTAAAAATTTAGACGCCAAATATAGGGCTCGGAAATTAAAATCGAATTTCATACAAAAATATTCATGTTGTATAATGGACGACGAAACGTATGTACTGGCAGATTTTACGCAGCTTCCGGGTCAACATTTTTATGTTGCTGATGCTCGAGAAAATGTCGAAGAACAATTTAGAATCCAAAAGCAGACAAAATCTCATAAAAAAAAATTCCTGGAATGGCAAGCTATATGCAGTTGCGACAAAAGAAGCAAGTCATTTGTTACAGTGGGCTCTATAAATACCGAAATATACATCAAAGAATGTTTGAAAAAAAAACTTCTTCCTTTCATAAGAAAGCACAATGTGTCCACATATTTTTGGCCCGATTTGGCATCATTACCAATAAAATAACATAGTTTTTGTACCAAGAGAGGCCATTCCTCCAAACTGTCCTCAGCTAAGACCAGTGGAGAGATATTAGGCTCTTGTGAAAAGAAACTTAAAGAGCACAAAAAAGGTGTCCCAAAATATCGAAGATTTTAAAAGGAGATGGGCAAAATGTTCCAAAAACGTGTCAGAAACAACTATCAAATCTCTAATGAAAGGCTTACCAAAAAAGGTCCACGAGTTCATAAATAGTGGTTAGAACTATAAAAGTTATAATTTTCTGTAATTTGTAAAATATTATCAATTGAATAAAAAAAATCAAAACTCTAAGATCAACCGTTTAAAAATTATTGAATTTTATATATGTTAAGATTTTTTCGATCTCACTCCTTATGTGACATTCGATCTATACGAAACTTTTGTCATCGTATTATTTCAGCTTCATCTCATTTTTTCATTAGCAGTCACTTTTTCATTGTGCTGTCTGCGATAATCAAGTGATTTTTGAGATTCCAAAAGTGTTTTTGTGTTTTAAAAATTACATTGCTTTTTCAACATTTTTGCGTGAAACCATGCAGGTAAATATTTTTCAGATCATTGTGTGTGAATATTATTTATAGTCAAAAAAGTTTTTTTGCATGAAATTTGGTTCTGGGACTCATAGGCGGCTATTTTGTAGAACACAGCTTCTGGGGAATGTGGAACCACTTTTTGTGGGGAATATCGAGCCACTTAGTTATATAGTAAATTATTGACAAAAAATTAGTTATAGGTAGTTTTTAAAACTATTTTTTGAATTTTTTTTAGTCAATATGCCGCGTTAGCTTCAAAATATGATCGATCAGATGATCTCCAAGAATATTGCAACGAGTACGATCGAGCTGCTCACTTGTGATGTGTACACATGACTGGTGGCTATTTTACATGCAAAAACTGCGACTTCTCTTTTTTTTCATTCAAATCTTATGTTTTTTCATAACGAAGTCATAAATAGACGTTTTCATCAATATTTGTTTGAGTTTTGTCAATTTGCAAAATGGTTCGTCATTCCCCACGATTTTTCAAAATGACAAAATCGAATATTTTGGTATAATTCTTAAAACTTTACAACAAATTCGAATTTTTAAATTCTGAAACTACCAAAACGTGGCATTTTGCTTCTAGTTTAACTTCCATTTTTCAAATTTTAAAAAAATTACGATTTTAGAGTGAGTTATCAGTCAAAATCAAAGTGTGGTTCGCCATTCCCCACATTCCCCTATACAAATATTTAAAAACCAAAAAATCAAAAATTCAGATCACATTTCTTGTTGAAGAAAAAAAGTTTAAATGTGTCAAATAAAATTTAACACAAAAATGCAAACCTGTTGGAATACTAACTAAACTTGTGCATTTATGTTTATAATTTAATATTTATTTTTGTTATGGAAATTATATATTATTACTTAGTTGTTGCGCAAATGAATTCAAAAATTCAATGTCTAAAAAAAAAACAAAAGTGGCTAAGTTTTCAAAAAAATTTACATAGACAAATCATCAATTTAATCCAAGCATCACTGCATATCCACCATATGAGTCATACTTTGGTTAAATTCAGTAAAGTCTAATGGGGTCGAGGTCGAGTAAAACTAGGTAAATTTGACGTTGGTTTCATTTAAATTGAATTAAATCAAGTTATGCTAACGTTGTATAGGCTATTCAGGATGCCAATTGTTATTGAATTAGGTTATTCCAAAAATAGCTAACAACTACAAAATGCATTATGAATAACAAAAGAACAAGACAAATTTCATATGACGGACAAAACCAACCACTCTCAAGAAGGTTTTTGGTGGAGAGAGTACTGCACTTTCTTCCACTGAGATAACCAAATTTAATTTCTTAGCCAAATAGTAGTCGTTGAATTGTACTGTGGCATACTCTTTTACGCGAGAATGAGAGAGAAGAAAAAATGTGCGGAGTCTGTCTCTAACCTCCGTACTAACAGTCATACTTTAATTTGAATGTCAACATATTCTCATGCATATACAGAATTTTGACAGATAAACGACGCTAACGCTTTATTGTAGGCAAAAGTTTGACTTAACATTGTCTCACTACAATCTACCATTTGAGAAATGTAATGCATTCCTCAGCCTAGACTTTCTTTTAAATGAAGTAAAAACGGTTGTTCACACGGGAGCAAGCATGAACGCCTGCCTGAAATAGAGAGGTAGAAAAAACAGGTAGTTGGAAAAAGAGAGCCGAATTTCTATCTCCTTCTTACTACCTATTTTTTACCTCTTTTTCAGACAGGCGTTCATGCTTGTGCCACAAAAAGAGTAATGGTCTGCAAGAGAAGAGAATACAGTTTTTGCTGCTCTTCGGTTCTCATTTTTACTTGCGCTCTTGTGCTGATTGCCTATAACTTGCAATATAAAAACGTAATGGTGCGTAAGGCTAAAAAAAATATATTTTTCTTACTCTTCAAAAGGCTTTTTAGAAAGTTTTTCTCCGACCGGGACTGTCATTCTTATTTTTGATTTTTTAGTACTTCTATTGTAATATGCGTTCAGAACTTAGTATAAATCAACAACAAATGGAACAGTAAATTAACCCTTTCATACACGAATTTCAATAGAGATTGGTAGAATTTTTTTTGCAGGGAACATGGTTAAATAAGACTTTCACAATAATGAAACCAATTTTGATATCTCTGCATATGCTTGTTTGCCCTTTATGAAACCCTTTTTCTCAAATTTTTTTATTTTTATATTCTTTTATCTTTACTAAACATATTTTATAAAAAAAAAGCAACTTGCAGATGGCTACTATAATTCTGAGAAAATATTAAAACTTTTCTTCAAATTATTAGATTAGATATGTGGTTAGATACGTGGTTGCCAATGTTACGAGATAAACAAAAAATAATATATATATGGGACATTCTCTGTCAACGGGAGACCCCCCCCCCCTGCCCAAAATCGGTTTAAGTATCTTAGGGTATGTTTGAGCTCAAATGAAAGCTTATTATCTCTAGTTTCGAATGCAACAAGGCCTTTTTTGATTTTGAATGATGGCGGACCAATATGGCGGATGCAAGTCTACCACCTCACCTTAAAATAATAGTTTTATCAAGCGTACGTTTACCCAAGTCATCATAAAAAAAACAGATAATTTTTTTTAACGTATATTTTTTTTTGCTGAATATGAATTCAATATTATTTTTCTCGGAAAATGTCACGAGTTGTCCCTAACCTCAGAAAAGATCCAAAAAGGCTGTTTTTCGAGTCTTACGCTTACCGAAGTCATCATAAAACGATGGAAAATGGAAAAAGCCTATTTTTATGTAATTTCAGTTGATGAACATGAATCTAATATTATTTTCCACAGGAAATGTTATGTGTCGTCCCTAACCTCAAAAAATGAAAAATTTCAAAAAACAGTTTTACGTGTCTCAAATGTCCCAAGTCATCAGAAAACTACCCAAAAAACTTATTCTGGGCGCTACCCTTTATAAGTTCAGGAAAATTTTAAAAATTATTGTGATTTGTTCCAATTCCACCGTCGTAAGGTTCATAATAAATTAATAAAAATGAAAATTATTTCAAGCTACTAAAGTTTGTACCCATAAACTGGTAATTATTTTGTAAATTTCAACACGTTATTAAAATAAATACAAAATAAACTGTTTGTAGTGTCTACCTGCCTGCCTGTCAATTCAGAATAAACAAAGTTTGAATTTTCCTGGCTCTTAAATTTGTGAGGAAAACTCGACTGGATGGTGTGTTATTGTTATAGTGGTGATTTACAAGATCTAGAGCATACTGCGTCAGGTAATGAGAAAGTCTGAAATAAGCCCATTCAAATAGTGCAATAAGAGGCACTATTTGAATTCACTCTTTAATTCCTAGAAATTTGGAATACTTTCTCACCCAAAGTGATACGAAAGTCGCGTAATGCAAACCAGTATATTTCTCTTGCATTTCATGACTTCATAGGATCACTTTGCGTGTGAAGATAAAATCAGGGACCCAAAATACCATATAATTGCGGCAAAAATGTCAGTAGAAAAATGATAACTAAAAAAAAACGGTTGTAACAATTACCGCACCTAAAATTTTTTTTGCTTACCCATAACCAATAATCGCATAAAAAAATTTATTTTGGTTACTCATAACCAATATCGCAACCAAAAAAATTTTGTTAAAATGGAATTTGCTTTCTTTTTATTTGTTTCAGCTTTCAAACAACGAAAACATGTCCTAGTGATAGACTACTATATACTCAAATAATTTGTCAAATAAAACTAAACTAATTCGAATCAAAGAATTTTCAGTTTTTCAATAAAAACTTTAAGGTAAATAACTGTGGATTGAGGTGAAATTTGAATATCCAATATTACGATAATTTTATTACCTTTTCAATTGCTAATAAAATTTGTTATTAACTTTAGAGGAAGATCATAATAAGACGCAAATTTCTTAACCCAGAGGTTTCTAATAAACATATGGTATTATTTTTTGTTTATCTTAACCTTAATCTTACTTCTAAATCAGCCTGCATATTGACTGCCTAAAATTAATGCTATTCCCCAGCTCATGCTATATGCGTGCGATGACTACACCAGCTTCAACTGTTACACCAGTTTTAAGATTTCAAATAATTTGACCTAAATTATCTCAACGTATACTATGTATTTAATTAATGAAGATTAGCTGCAGTTGTAAAAATAAAAAAAAAATGCAAAGCAAACATTTTAATCTATGCTTTAAAGCATTGTAGGGCGTTCACGACAAAAATGAATCAATGCATGTGTTTTATTTTTGCTGTTGCACCAAAGTCTATGCGAGTGAGTCTACAGCTGAGCAACACATTTTACGGCAACAAATTGAGAACAACGAAAACAAAAAAATGCAGCATACAAAATACAGCAACAATATCAACATAATTTACATGTAAACAAGCACTTCCATAACTCTGAGCGGGTACAACAAACAACCAAACAAATGTTTTTAGTTTCTCACTGATAAGTGCATTAAATTACAAAAACAATATAAACGCGAAAACAAAAACATGAATATAAAATACAAAAACTTCAAAACTGCACAAATCAAATAAATGAGTGAGCGATCATGTGTATGTCATTGTCACATATCACACAGAGAGAAAGAGAGAGAGAGTGCTTGAAAGAGGTTTCCAGTGTTGTACGCCGTTCAAATTAAACAAACATTTTAGTTTTCGATATTGACGTTAAGAAATAATAAAAACGTATAAAAATAACAATAAGAAAAAAAAAAAAATAAAAACTTCAAAATAAAAACAAAACAAAATTTGTTTAATTTCTTTTACACACAGTCAAATACATAAACATACGTGAATGCAAACTCGTGCAAAGGTGTTGTCGATACAAATAACATCAACAACAGCAAACAAACATACTGCGGCTACAAAAGCAAGCAACCAAACGAACGTACAGCAACAATATCGCAACGATAAGAGCAACAGCAGCAAAAACAAAAAATCGTTGGTCTTGACTGTAATATAAAAATTGACAACATTTCATTTCCGACGCTCAGTCTTCCAGCTCAAACTGGACGCGGCGCATTTGCACATGCGTTTTTCTTTCAATTTCGAAATAACTACAATTTTTCATAGAAAATTTTATTTTTGTTTTAAATTCGCGTAATTTTCAGTGATTTTTTTTTTTTTCTTTTTAATAAATAAATTAAAAGTGAATAGGTGCATTCAACAGAAATAGTGCATTATACCTAATATATTTAATTAGCTGCCTACTAACAATAAAGAAAACAACCTACCTACTCCAAGCTGCCAAAAAATATTCCACCACCACCAGCAACAACAACGAAAGCAACAACGAAAATCTCCAGCAGACAAAGGAACAAGTTTTTGTGTGTAAAGTGAAGTTTTTTAGTTTTTTTTTTTTTTTTGTTTTAAATGAAATTTTTCGGTGAAAGAAAACCGCAACAAAGACGTTAAATAAAAATAAAACAAGTTTTCTTCTTTTGCTGCTATTTTTTTTTTATCTCTCTGGTTTTCGTCCTACCTATTATTCCTCAGCTTTCATCTTTTTTTTTTCGTTTTGTTGGTTTGCTGTACTCATCGCCTCTCTCTCTATATATATTTTTGTGTCAAAAAGTCAACTCTTGACGCAAATTTCAAAAAGTGATAAAAAAAAACGCATTTCATTTTCGTTATCGTTACTGTTTAAGCCGAGATTTTGCTGCAACAGCGCAGTAAACGGATTTGTACAAACTAACAACAGCAACAAGAACGACTACAAACAACTAATCCGTAGCCAATGTAAGTAACTATTGCTCTATGTACATAATAATAAAGAAATATTGCCTTATGTTAATAAGAAAAAAACACACCGCACTAAAGGTTAATTTCTCAAGTGTTAATGAAAGGTTTATTTATACTTGAGTAAATGTGAAATTTTGAGAAAAAAGCTGGTAGGTATAAAAAAGCAATAAACTTTAATGTAACGGCATCAAGTCATTCAGCGTGCTGGAATTTCTGTTTTTGTGACTTCAATGGAAATTTCGTTTTTATTAAAATTGCGGTTTTTTAAAAAATTCAAAAAAAAAAAAAAAAAAAACAAATATTTTATTTGTTAATAACTAGTAGTAATTAATTTCTGTTTTAGAGATTTTATTACAAAAATAAAATAGGTATTTATACTGAGTCATTACTACGTTTGTTTTTTTTTTTTTTTTTTGTTTTTGCATAATTATAGAAATTTTTTTAACAGCAGCAACAACGAAAAATTATTTATATTATTTTTAGATTCATTGAAAACGTGCTGCACAAAGTTCATTGGAGTACAACTTAAAGATAATTGAAACTAGTGATTAGTAAATAAAATTTGTAAATAAAATGTAAAAAAATAAAAAAGTTTTAGCTTTTTACACGAAATTAGCCTTTTACGATTTATCGATTCTAATAACTTTTCTAACAAAAGGCATTGGTAAGGTTAGAGTGGCTGTCGTGAGACACACTTAAGCCTGAACGGCCGATTGTGATACCACATAGTTTAACGCGGATTCCGAACGGCGGTGTGTTAATTTTTTATCAGCTTGGTAGTTTTGCCATTACCAACCAAGATCTGTACTTGTACACTTTCTTATAATTCAAAAACAAAAGACATAGCAAGACATAAAAGTTGTAGCATGTTGCTGCTGTTGTAGAAACTTAGCAGATAGCATAAATCTCAAGTTATCTAATTTTTTGGATCAAAAGAACAAAAAAGTTCGTTGACCTTAACCTAAATAATTTGTATTCCCAACAACTCATAAAAAAATATCGCAATGGTACCCAGCATGCACATTATACATCATAGACATCAACACTTATCTGATTTACTTCTTTGGATCAAGAGAATCACAAGCATTTGATTGTTATTTAAATATCCTGGAAAATACCACAAATCTCAAGTTATTTTAACCAGTTAGTTCATTGACTGAAGACTGATACGTAAAAATTCAAAATTATATTGGTTTTTTCCACCTACTCATAAGTGTTCGAATGAAACCCAACGAGACTCATAACCCACTAATTTTTCGCATAACTCAACTCCTTTAGTAGCCTGACAATTTTTGTTGCCTTATCTATTTCCCTTGATTATTGAGACTAAGCGGTTTTTCAACCTGAACTTAAAACATGTACAATTTATGTTCTATTTTAAACTTATGTATACGAGAAAATCATAATGCACGTATATGGTATGTCTCTGAGTGAAACTTGGTAGAACCCAACACTTATGACTACATCATTTCGCAAGCAAACTCTTTGTTCATAATCCAAATGCAGTGTTAAAACACATGTATAAAATTGCATATAAATATGATTACACTATACAACAAAATAAGCCTAAAAAAAATTCTGAGTTCAAATATGGTTTTTCTGGAGTTGGTTTCGATGCTGATCACGAATTTGCTAACATTTTTTTCGGGGCAGGCCAAACTTTTGTGATATCGATAATTTTATGATTTTTTAAAAAATGTTAAGGACGAAAAAATTTTTCTAAATTTAATTTGAATTTTTTGAAATATTAGGACGTAAAAATTTTTTTTTTTAAATATAGTTTTCGTTGAAAATATTGTAAAAACTTATAAAACGTGTAGCAAACACGAAAAATCTAAAAAAAAATGTACCTTACCATTTTTTGAAAAATCTTAAAACCTTTGATATCATAAAAGTTCGACCCGGCCCGTAATCAGCATCGAAAACAGCTCCAGAAAAATCATATAAGAACTCAGAAAATTTTTTCGTGTTGTATAGTGTGTGTTATCATTTACACCGTTGGGGTAAATCGTCACAACAAACCGCATAAATACAATAAAAAAATATAAACAATCTGTTTTTATAAATATTAATTGGTTACATGAAGATTTTGGGTAAAAATCTCTGGTTATAAAAAAATTCTTCGATTGCATTTTTTTAGTGTCACACTCTGATATTTTTCTATCAAAGTTTCAAAAAAAAATTTTATTTAAATGATCAATATCAAATAATTTTTTTTTTTATCTTTTATACATTTGAAGCGCTCAGAGGAAAAGTGAAGCATAAAATTTACTAGAGCAAAGAATTGTTGCTGTTACTTTCGACTACAGCGATATAGCCGAGAACGCACGAAGAGTTGTAATTTACGCACACATACAAAACCAAATAGGCAAAGCAGAACGAGAAATCGATTTGGGTTTATGAAATTTTCTATATTACCTTTTCTCTAGTAAATTTTATGTTTCACTTTTCCTCTGAGCGCGTCATTTATTAGTGTAAACTACAATTTTATTCCAGAAGATCTAGAAGAGCTTCAATATCAATTTGAAGAGCTTGATGAGTAGGTTAGCCAAAAATTATCAGATTTAAAATCGGTTAAGCTAATTCCAAAATATTATTAAATTTGCTCATTGAACAAAGCATTGCATTCATCGTAGTAAAAATCATTGCTTAAGCGGGAGTAAATAATAAATAAGAGAGAGAGAGAGAAAAGACATGAGTAACGGCATCTCTCAGAATTATCTGCATACACAAATAACAAAACGAACATCATATCAGAACACATAAAGAGATTTCTTGAGCAAAAAAAAAAAAAGCCTTACCGACTAGTTTTTCCTAACTAACGAATTATATGAAAAAATGTTCATTACAAGCGACCACTTTAATTTTAAGTTTAAAACCCACGAATCGGAAACTTTTATTCATTTAAAATCTGTAAAAATTATTTGGTTTAATTTATGAGAACTTTTTAATTAATGTTACGAATATTTTTTAAATTTCACTAATTTCTAATTCCCCAAAGTTTAAAAAATTTCGAAACGCGGGGAGTATTTTTTTTAACGTCTTATATAGATTTCGAAGGGAATATAAGGAAACTGCGAAGCACATCTTACAACAGTGCCCCCCAGTTATTTATACTCTAAAAAGGCGATCATCAAATATTAGACGTTCATCTGTACTCTATAGAAGTAGGATTATTACTAAAATTTCGATTAAAGGTGGAACTTATGGAAGTACTTTATGCTCATGAAAGGCCACAATAAACCTTATAGGTAGCAATGCATTCCCCAACACTAGTAATAATAAATAGCTTTAAAACAAACAAATGACAATGAACTCTCTGAATACACTAATTGTGTAAATATTGGAATATGTTTCGATGAATGAAATAATAAAACTTGTTTAAAAGTGAAAGAAATTAAATAAAATAAATTAAGTTGATTTAGTTGGAATTAAATAAAATATTTCAACTACGAAAATATAATAGCCAATTACTTTTAATTATTGTATTTTTTTTATTTTCACTGAAGATATGACAGCAACAAGTAATTAATTTGAATTAATTTTTAATAAAAACGCGATGCAGTATGTTTATCTAATAAAACAAACTAGTACATATATTTTGAACAATGGAATTTTAATCAGGGTTGTGAAGCAAACAAATTTCGAAGTATAATTCGGTTCGGCGGTAGACGATCTTACTGAATCATTAGTTAGGTTCAAAAACCGGTTATTCTACACCTTGCAGCCGCTGGTACAGTTCAAAAATGGGTTGTTTCATAAATCATAGAACGTAAAATTTGATATTACTCTTTAAAGGTTTCACTTGTCTGGGAGCTAAGCGTGATTATTACCCGATGTTGAAAATTTTAACATAACAATTATTTTAGATCTTATTTACCGAAATTGGTTTAATTTGCTTGAGAATTTTCTTTGATACAACATTTTTTAAAGTGCCATTTATATGGTTTCTTCCTGATGTTCGTAATTATTATATTTGCTTCAGAACTTATTTCTGGTTATAAAAATAATCTTGCCACGGATATTGCTTGATCGACTTTATGCTGTCCATACCTAACATGCTTCATTATGGACGTTCAGAACCGCTTTCCATACCTGATTTTATTGCTAACGAATACCAATAAGCTACAATTATAGTGGTTTTCAAAGATTTGATTGATATGGCGGGGTACTTCAAAAATGAGGATCTTTCTCAAAAAAGAGACTTGAGCAGCACTGCTATTTTTGACTACTATTTAAATGGTATGTAAATTTAAATTTGAATGAAAATATGTTGCAAACTCATCTTCAGACTCATATTGCGAGTATTTCACAAAAACCGAATTTAGCTTTACTCACAAGGTGAATTTATATACAAGGCAGCACAGTACAATAAAAATTCTTCACGGCAACAACAGAGTTTTGTTGTAAAAATAAACAACAATATGATTTTAACAACTTACTGTTGTTCATTACCAGAAGAGTAGCAAGTTTCTGTTAACTACATCTTGTATAAATTCACCTTGGTCACTTATTTATTTCCCGAGCGGTTTTCTTATGCGTAGCTTGTGGTGGAAAATTCACGTGAACTCGAACAAAGTACCAAGCTTATTGGCATTAGAGCCCGATAAAATGAAAAATTGTGCAAATATTTCTGAAGTAAAATTAACTAAAAATCATTTTTTATTTTACCCAATTGAAAAAGGTCGACCATTTAATTCTTAGCCCTTTCATTCATAACAGAAAATTACGGTTAAATTTCATTTATGCCTTTCTCTCCCTTTTTTTCTTAGACACCTTAACTAAAATGCAATTGCCTCAAAACGTATTTTTAATTAATGAAAAATATTGTTTCTTCCTTTTTTATTTCAGTGACTTTTGACTGGTAAATTTCTCAAACCCACGTATACATAAAATAATCACACTATGATGTTACGCGAAAAATGTATATTGCTAAGTATTTTTATGCTATTACTTGCCAACACCGCTAGCGCAACCGAAAGCTCATTCGATATCAGTATATTAACACCAATAGCGGAAAATAACATACACACCGGAAATAGAATACTTTACGAAAGGGAAATCAATGGGCATGTCAGCCCCAGCAATGGTCCAGATAATGAAACATTATATCATGTTGGTGATGGCCCTAGTGCTGATTATCTTGATGTCAATGAAATACCGGTGCGTTATGATGAATCGCAATTATGGCGCATTTATAATATATCCAATCATATGAAAAATGAGATGCCAGTGGCACAATTGTTGGAAAATCAATTTGGTAGGTAGCAAAACATAAATTGATACCCATAAAATGATTGATGAAATGTTGCTGATGTTATTGCATTTTTGCATATATCTTTTAGGTGGCAACGTTTGGAAGGAGAATTCAAAATTTCTTGACATTTCAGTTAATAAAGAACATTTAAATGCAGCTCGTAGTTTCCTCAAGGAAAATGATATTAGGAGTGAAGTGATACATGATAATATCCAAGATTTAATCGATGCTGCAGAATATGAGGGTGTTAAAGCAACCCAAAGTAAACCGGGAAGGCGTAAAAGTAAGTGTTGGAATGGAGTAGGAAAAGTTTTAAAAATATTGTGCTAACTATAACTTTTATTTTTTTATTTAAATTAGATAGACAAGTGGAAAGTAGTAAAATGAATTGGAAAGATTATCATGATGTGGATGCAATTTATGGTTTCATGCGTGAAATACGCACTAAATTTCCAAATATTTGTCGTTTATATTCTATTGGCAAGACAGTAGAGGGTCGTGATTTGAAAGTTTTAAGGTGAGTGGAAGAAATTTTAGACATTACTATTATACAAAAGAAATAGGCAAAATTCAGTTCAGGTAAAGAGTTAAATTTGGTTGGGTTGATTGCTTGTTTCTTCTGAAGCGCTGAGAAATCAATTGTAAGAAAAGCGATTACCACTGTATCGGTTGTAAAGATAAATATAAAGTTTTATTGTCATTTCCAGTGTATTAGCCTTCAAAAACCTTTCGGTTAGATCACAAAATTTGCTTAAGTTTTTGATATATTGAATTTTATATCAGAGGCCAAAAACTAGACACAAAATGTCTAGTTTTTGTTACAACCAAGCAACCACACAGGAAGTTTTCGGGAGTTTCTTTTACATCGATGATCCGGATGGTTATTTTTTATTTCAATTTATTCAGTCCAATAAATCTTTGGATTTAGCTATAATTAAATCATTTTGCTAACGAAGAAACTCTTTCAATTAAATTTTTCCAGTTTTTTTAATTCCAAATTTTGTAGAGGGAGAGAAAAATTGGTGTTTAATGAAAAAAAAATACGCGGGAGAGAGGAAGATACAGGATGTAGTTTGACACTTCGTAAACTCTAAATATACAAGGAAATAAAAGAAATAAATGGTGAAATAAACCTAAAATTTTAAATTTAATTTATTTCTATATTTTCAAACATATTTAATTACTTTTAAAACTAAATATTTGTTTACCCATCGCTATTTCTATACCATATCTAAATAATAGTTATACAAGTGCCTACTCTTAACTAAACACACTTTTTAAATTAGTTAATTATTATTGCGTTTTTTCATTACCAACAAAAATACTAGAATGGAAAATTATTAATTATCATGATGTAACAATAAAAATTAAAATTTTTTCAACTGATTACAATTCTGACAAAATGAGAATGAATGTCAGTGACGTTGTGGCTGCTGTGCTACTACAGATATTTTTGTTATATTAAAACTTTTAATTTTTACAACTTTTTATACACACACCACTGCATTAGCGTATTGTTTTTATATACAAGTTTTTTGTGATAAGGCTCACACACACACTTTAGATTCTGTGGTAAGAAATAAGCAAAAACAAAAAGACATTCCAATAATTAGCGTAATGGAATTATTAAATTTTATAGTTAGTTGGAGGGAAAAAGGAAATAAATTATAGTGAAATCTCCGGACATAGCAACATAGTGGAAAGTTTATAAACATTACAAAACGTTGACGGAAGTATGCAAAAGTTTATACACATAAGCAACAGAACAATGAGAAATTCATATCGTGAGAGTAATTTGATCCACTTATTTTTATGTGTGTGTGTCTGCATAATTTTAAAACAGAGTAAAACCGGATTCACTCTCTTTTCGTAAAAACTTATCATATGAAAAAAAAGAAACAAAATAAGTTCGACACTCGGTCGGTGAATCCGCCTTAAACTGTTCGACTTAAAATACCGCTCTCTCAAAATAAAATTTCTGTGAGAGGTTGTATCCGATGCAAATATGGCTCTTTATAAGAGATTTTGAATCACACAAACTAATTTAACCCATTCATATAAAACAAAAAACCAATTTGTGAAGATGAAATGCAGAAAATCTCCCAATATTATTTAAAAATTACTTCAACAGATACAAATATAATATATGTACAATAATAGTGCGGACACACGAGAGTGCATTTCGTTGAAATTCTGCATTTCAAATTTAGATGGACAAACGACAAAAATTAATTTCAAATTCGTTTTTTGATTATAAGTTTGGAGAAAAAGAATTTTTGTGTGTGTTTCGAGCAAAAAAAAATAAGTAAAAATGTTGCCTTTCAATTAGATTTGGACTCTAAGATATTATATAACAATTATAGAAAATTGGAGGAATAGCAATTAGTTACTCTCCGACTCCATTATTTTATCGCTTAATAAATATTACAAGAGCAGCTGTTATGAAAACAAAATCCAAAATGTCTGAAAAATGTAATAGATCTTAAATTTTTCCTGTTTTTTACAATTTTGAGTTTGAGGGTTGCTAGTTAATTTCTTCATTTCAGACGCATTTCAATGAAATGAGTCTGAAATGCAGACGCATTTCAATGAAATGAATCTGAAATGCAGAATTTCATTTGACACTTTTTGTATGGCGAAATTCTGCATTTCAGACGCATTTCACGGAAATGTTAAATTTTGCTGAAATGAACTCTCGTGTGTCCGCACTATAAGAACAAAATACAAATTTGTTTCCTACAAACGCAAATTTGAAGATTATATTTACAAAATATGCGGCAAATAGATGAAATGCGATACAGATTCTCTTCTTCCTACAAATTTCAACGCTAACTATAATATGTAGTTACAAGTGATGGTGAGATTTAGTGTGTTAAAGCGAAAGCTTCATTAACAATTTAAATAAAGCTAAGAATTTACTATAACTTATATAATGGAGCCAACAAAACTAAACTTTTACTGGGTATAAAAAATTCAATAAGCAAAGCGAATCAAATTTTTCTTTTCATCAATAGTTTGCAGTAAAAAAAAAAATAGAAAAAGTCACACAAAAGATGCGTGGTTTCATTATTTAACTTGTAAATTAAATTTTGGAAGCTAACTAAAAGCAAATTTTATACTAAAATCTAAAGTGTAACATTAAACAAAGTTCTTTATAGCTTTAAACAATCTTGACTTACAATGCCATAACATATGCAAATTTGTACAAAAAAATGGATTTATTTCGGTGGAACTTTTTTATTTATTTTATATAACTAAAATTAGTGCATATGGATATGCAATCTAGAGAATATTTTATGTATCACTGATATACTTATATGTAAGTAAAAAATTTAAAATATTTTTTTTTTTCTTTATATTCAGAATTTCCACAAATCCCCGCCAAAATAAGAAGATCTGGATTGACGGCGGTATACACGCTCGTGAATGGATTAGTCCCGCCACCGTCACTTTTGTGATCTACCAACTAATGGCCTCATGGAACAGTCAACCGAGTTATATTAAAGATAAAACATGGTACTTTATGCCTGTCGTAAATCCTGATGGCTACATGTTCAGTCGTAAAACGGATCGTATGTGGCGTAAAAATCGTGCCCCCAATGGCGGTGCTAAATGTAAGGGAGTCGATCTGAATCGTAACTTTGATATTGGTTGGACTGGCCCTGGTTCATCATCGAGTCCCTGCGCACAGACGTATCGTGGTCCTTCAGCGGGTTCAGAATTGGAAACACAGGCAGTGGTTAAATTTTTGTCGCGACGTAAATTTAATTTGGCATCATATTTAACATTTCACAGTTATGGGCAAATGATTGTCTATCCATGGGCATACAAAGCGGTAAAGGTGCGTGATGCTTCAGCGTTGCAACGTGTCGCAAATACTGCAGCGCAGAGAATTGAAGCAAAAACGGGTACGGCGTATCGTGTTTCTGTGACACATGAGGTATTGGGGATCGCTGGTGGTGGTTCCGATGATTGGGCACGTGCTGCTTTGGGTGTGAAATATGTTTATACGATTGAGTTGCGTGATCTTGGATCAAATGGATTTCTTTTGCCACCTGATCAAATTAAAGGATGCGGTACGGAAGGTTATACTATTGTGAACACAGTGGCGCAGGCAATCCCTTAATAGACTCCTTTTTGGATGCGTGTGTGTATAAAACTTACGTTTAATTTATAAACTAACGAAACGAATTATTTAGATTTAGCGCCAAATCTCGATTATACGATAGAAATAAGATAAGGATATTAGTTTTCCTTTTTTAAAGAATACATTGATAATAAAAACAAACTGATATTTATTAAATAAAATGAAGTTTTAGTTTTTTTTTAATGCAAAATAAAGGACCTCAAATATTTTAGGCATAACAAACCAAGAATCAAGCAAGAAAAGGATGCAAAAATCATTTATTGCCATTAATACTTTAAGCATTTTCTTAGAATAACGACATTTATATCCAGGGGGGTTACGTTTAAATTTAAAATTAATGTCTTATAAAATTAAATTAGTGTTTTTTTTTTTTTGGTAAAATGACAGTACGTTTGAGCAGTAAAACACCACTTAGGAATATTATTACTAAAACCTATGAAGCCGCTAACAAAATGATATCCACGTCATCAAAATTATATTGGCACAGAATAGCGCAGTTCACCGTCGAGCCTGTCGAATATTCACACAACTATCTTTTATCCAGGTGACGATATATTTATTTATCTTTTAAATTGTATCGTTAACTTACAACTTTGTATAGTAGGTGTTGCCAAATTCCGTTTATTGATTGAATTTAAAGGTGAACTTAAGCTAATGTTCTTTTTTTTGTTGGAAAACAATCATAGTTTATGAAAATTGAAAGTTAAATGACAAAGCGAAAAAAGTTTTTTTTTATTTGTATTTCGACCTACAACTCCTAAACTCCTTTCTGATAGCGAAAAAAGTTCTTCCGTTTTGAAATAAGTCTATGAGAAAAATATGGTATATTTCAGGGGGAAAAAATAGTGAAATAAATAGATAGGGGCCAATGTTCAATCTGCTATCTGATAGTCTCAGCTGCGAGAATTTAGTAAAAACAAGAAAATTTTGTAAGAAAAATTCCAAAATATTTGCAAAATTGTTTGTTTCTAAGTTACGCGAATTTGGTAAAAAAAAAGAAGAAGAAAATTTTGTAAAAAAAAAAATCCGTCAAATTCGCAAAATTGTTCCTTTGACATAGTCCTCGTTGCTTACATTTAGGCATAAAAAAATGTTATTTTAGCCTTCACTGTAGAGAAAGACCGTACTATAGTGTTTAAAATTACTGTACAATTACAGTAATTACTGTACGTGTAACATCACTTGTTCAAAAACAAACTTTTTATATAACAGCCTAAAAGGATTGCCTCAATAAATTGCCGACTTACCGTATCATCGGTGATTTCAGTATCATCATCGTCATTATCATTCAATTGTGCTGTCGTAGAGTCATCTTTGTCGGTGCTTGTAAGATTCTGCATATCCTTCGGTGTAGACTCTTCGGATATCACAGACACAGACGGCAGATTATCAACGAAAGCTTCAAAATTACCATTTAGGCTCAAAGGAGTTTGGGGTGTTGTAGGAGCAGCACTAGCTGCTCCTGGATGTGTTGGTGTTGTCCCTACCAACTCATTCGCTCTAATTTTCGCTGCCGTGAGCTGCGGCGGCGACGGTGACAGACTTTGATAATGCCCATTCGCCAAGTTAATATATTTTAACTGTTGTTGCTGCTGGGGTCTGACATTTTCAATAAGTTTTGTATATTTAGCATTCATTTTAATGCTTTGCTTTACTGTTATGGGCTTCGACGATTTGTGCTGTGGCACCAACACGGTTTTACTTGAGCGTCCTATTCCATCACCAGCACCGCTGGTGCTGCCACCACCTCTTCCCAATAACGTCTGCTGCTGTATGAGCAACTCAGCTTCGCGTAGTATCTCATCAACACTACGTGTATCTGAGTTGTCCACCATGCGGCTAACTTCTTGGAAGATACTATCTGCGTCTGCTTCTGAACAGCATTCTTGTTCTTTGGATAGAAACTCTAGTATGGAACTACTAGTGGTGAAATCATCGAAATCCAATGCAGCCACAGAAGACGAAGAGGATGAAGAGTGGATGTGGTTGGTGGTGGCAGCTGTGTTGGCGACAGTGACTACGTCGGATGATGATGAGTTTGTCTTGTCGCTACTACTAATATTGTTTGTCATAGTAGCAGTGGGTGTGGGTGTGGTTTTATTCCCAGATTTCTTACTTGGAATCAGCAATCCTCCTGCTGATGTGTTGATTTTTTGTGGTGCCAACACTTTGGACGACATTGTTTATGGTTTTTTACTCGCGTAATTTAGTAAATAATTTTTCTTTGCCAAAATTAAAAAAGGAAAACAAAAATTTTCTATGAGTTATACCAAAAGTGTGAATTCACAGAGTTGTAGCGCATACAGAAGACAATTATTTTTCAATTCTCATACAAACACGTACACAAAAATCTTCCTTTTTCTATTATTTTATAACTCTTTCACTTCATTTAATTGCGTTAAACTTTTTTTGCTTTTTGCAACCAATTATTTTTGGACGGTCACTTTTTACTTCTCCTATTTCTGGCAGGAACGTACACAACTTTTCACAACGAATTATCACATCCGATTACTCAACGCGAACACAGTGACAGGATAACACGAAGTGCAATACGAAGAATGTTGGCGTTTTCTTTTCCTAGAACATTTTTCATACTATGTTCCTTTTTGCTTCTATTCGCATGTTGTTGTGGTGTTTTGTTGTTTTGTTTTTTTCGTGTTTTGTTTGTATACACAAGTGTAATAGACGAAAAGACAGAGCTGCTTTTGTATACTATTTCTAATACTATTTTCTGAAACTTCGTGTTGGAAAATATATTCCGATAAGATTTTGTATTTTCTTATGTTTATAATTATTAAACAATTGTTGTTGTTTCCCTTTAGAGCCGGTCCATTCACTTATGGTAATCTTTAAGTCATAGTTATTTTGGCTGGCCACCGTCGATACGTTCCCTCACCAAAATGCTAACTGCAGAATCCATGCTAACCGCAGAAATCGTTTTTGCCCTGTAAAAGCCCATATCGCAGCTGATTAGTGTCGACTGCGTTCGTTCACAAAAATTTTAGCTTAAGAATATACTATAAATTCATGTTGGCAGAATAGCTGACACATATAACTATTGGAGAATTGGAACAATTTATTGTGACGCTACGGTTAGGTAACCTAAGTGATGAAATTGTAAAGGGACGCATTCAGATTCTGTACCATGAGTTATGAAAATGCTATGGTAACCTAACCGCAGATTTAACCACGACGATGGTGCCATTACTTATATGAATGTTTAAGTCTTACCACCAAAATTGCTTGGTTCAACGTTTTATGGCATACCTACATTTTTAAATATTTTGGCACATCAGTGAACTTCGCATCAATCCGGGCATATGAATATGGCGTTTTATCTCAAATGAAGTGATCAAAATGAGATGGCTTAAATTAGAGTGTGTGTGAAACGAAAACTTTTATATAAACTAAATATGTAGAAAAATATATATATATAGAAATATATATTTATCTGAAGATAAATTGATTATTTTTCATATATTTATTTATTCATTAATTTGTAATACAAAAGCAAAAGGGAACTTGAAATATTTTTTTTTTTTTTTTTTTGGTTTAAAGGATATTTCTGAATTACATGCAAATGGTGCGATTTTGCAACTTTCATACCGACAGACAGTTATCCTGACAAGTAAATTTTTTTTCAGGAACTACATACAGAAAATATTATTCAACACTACCCACATTCTATTCACTATATTCAGAACCTATTTTCTTGATTCGCATTTGAATTTACACAATTACTTACTGAATACCGTCTTTATTTTGCTTAAAAATACTTTAGACTTAGTTTTCTTTGCTTTTTTTTATATATTTATATGGTCCCAGTTATATGCAGCAATAATTGAGTTGATGCTATTGTCAATTCTTTTTGAAGTTGTTAGGTAATTGCATGTTCAAACACAAACTGCATTGCATCAGAAGCTCAGTTCCAATACTTTTGACAATTAATTTGTCTTTTTGCTTTATACTGTTTTCTTTGAAGAACGTACATACATTTAAGGATGTAGTCTGGTGTTCGAGTTTAAAAAAAACAATTTTTTTATCATGTATTTCGAAAGTACAATATATTAAGAGTATACTGTAAAATTCCAAAATCAATCATTGAAAAATTTAAAGTCGAGAGCGCCTGTTGGTTAAACTGCATGTGTTGCTAAAACTTGATAAGCGTTTTTATCGAAACAACGTTTTTTAGATCAGCCCAGGAATTTGAAGAAATTCTATGGAACCGATTGGACTGAAATTTTAATACATTAATGGCTCTAGCAGGTAGTTTATTTATAATCATTATTTCCTATTTTTTATCCCGATTTTCAACAAAAAAGTGCAATTTTTGAATTTTTTTTTTAGAAGTCTGTCATTTTGTCATTTTTTAATAAAAATATTTAAATCTATTACCTGCCAGAGTGACAAGTCTGCAGAACAATATTAATAACAATATTCTATTTAAATTTCTTGTCTCAGATGACTGCAAGTGCCGTAATCACCCGGGCCAGCCACACACCTTTTATTTAGCTGTCCACTTTGGACCTAAAAAACACTAAAAAAATATCGTTAAAGAAACTCTAATTGGAACGATTGTATTTTATTTTGTTATAATAAAAAATGTTAGAAAACCCCTTAAAAATTAGGCCGGAACCCAGACTACATCCTTAAGAAATAATGGAAACTCTTATAAATTCATTTTGTATACATAGAATAGAAGCAAACACGTAAAAATTAAATAAGAACAGTCAGGGTATTGCAACATCATTAGTGACCGTGCAATTTGGCCTACCTCGCAAGATTCTCACCTCCTTCACCAACGTACTCGAATTGTATTGCGCGAAGAATTGCTAGTTATAACAGGGGTCTATAGATTCTTTCCAATAATTTACTTTATTAACCGATATTAACGGGTCTCGACGTTTAAATGACCCTTAGAAGAGAATTTTAATGGATCAAGGAAACGACACAAATTATCTGAGGAAATCGAAGTTTGCGATGTGTAGCTATACGGTGTATGGACCAGTTTATGCAAATTGCGCAGGGGATTGTGCAAATTGTACGTAAGGTTTTCAGCTCTGATTTTCGCCCATAACAATTGCCGATAACTGAACTTAAGATCCAAAAATTGCCGCAATCGAGTAACCAAAGCTCACTAAAGAAATAACCAAACACAATTTTTAATAACATAGAAAATATCAACCGTCAACATTAGTTTTTATTGATCACAGAAGAAGAGAAACCATAAGCATTATTTTTGCGCTCTTTGAAACAGTTATACCGTAAACTTAGGTAAGATAGAGTTACTGGCAAATCACTGAAGTTCGTCTGCTATTAGACGGTGATATCTGAGCCATGCAAAAAATTTACGGATTTATAGATTTTCGTTATTCAATGTTTCATACAACTAATCTCACTGAGTAAGAGCTACATGAAATTTCAAAGGGAATGTAAAAAAAATCTCAGATTATTCTCACCGTCTAAGAGCAGACTTTCTCATATGTGGTTAGCAGCAGTAAATTGTCAAAATCAAGTTGTTGGTGATTTTGACATTCCAAAGAAATCGACACAACAATAAAACTTTGTTTGTTGTTGCCGCAATGAATTTTTGTTGTACTGCTGCTATCACCATGCGCATACGTATTGGGTGGGAAATTTACGCAAACCGGTACTTTCCTATTTGAAGAAATGCTATATAATGCAACTCTGTTATCGATTGTCAAAGAATCCCAAACTATTTTTTTGTGTTGTAGAGGAAAAAATAAGGAACTTAATAAATAAAACAGCTTTTTGTATTAATTTTGCAATAATTCTACAATAAAACGAAAATATTGTCGATCAATCAGCATGCTGTATCTTGAGGATTATTTGGAAAGTAAGTTTGAAGGAAATAATGAGGAAAAGAAAAGGGATAGTGTGAGACTGGCGCTCCTTCGCGCTAGGCACTCAAACAAGTCATGTTTTTTGAGGTTATATGATCATTGTTTTTGTTTATATTGTTGATGTTTCTGTTTATAATGAATTTTAAATTGAATTGTTATATATTTTAGTGATTGAACACTTGCCACAGGAGTTGCGGGACCGTTTTACCGAAATGCGTGAATTAGATTTGACAGTGCAAAGTAAGTCGGGAGAGATATTCACAATATGATATTAATTTCCCCAACCATTTACAGATAGCATGGATTCATTAGAGAAGAAAACGCGCACATTCTTTCAGCAATGCAAACGCGGTGAGCTACAGAATGAAGCTACGGATACAGAATTTCAAAGTTTGCGAAAGGAATATTACAAAGTCTTGGAGGATGCTGATGAAAAAGTTGCCATAGCTACACAGATACACGAGCTGGTCGAGCGTTATTTGCGACGTTTAGATAGTGAACTTTTCAAATTTAAGTGCGAATTAGAAGCAGACAACAATGGCATTACAGAAATCTTAGAAAAAAGATCTCTTGAATTAGATGGTGGCTCGAGTGCAGCAACGGCGCTCATGAATATAGTTGGTCTGAATCAGAAAGAAAATCGGTATTTTGGTTCAATGGCCATGCCAACAAGCAGCAATAGCCATGTTGTGTTGAGTGGCTTGCCTGGGGTGGTGGGTATAGGAGGCGTATCGCTGCCCGCTACTCCTACAGGGTCGACAAAAGATAATCGCTATCGCACGCCAAAACCGGAAAAACGGCGCGATAGCGCTACTAATCTTTCTGTTTTACCAGAAAAACGGCCTGCTTTGGGTAACAATTTAACGCCAGTCACTGTTGGCACTGCGCCTGTCACTGTAGTCCGTCCAATTACGCCCGGCATTAGCGCAGTGCTCAATCCTGCTGCAGCAGCTGCGGCGGTGACTGTAGCTGGTGGTGCAGGTTCGGCTGCTGTTACATACAACTTACAACAGCTAGGTGGTGGTTCTGCTTCAAACGCCATTGCTGCGGCAGCCAGTCAGGCAATTGTGGCAACACAACAAATGCAGCAAGGACGTCGCACGGCGAGCTTGAAAGCAAGCTATGAAGCTATACACGGTGCAGGTGTTGGACCCACCGAATTCTGGATTAGTCGAGACATTGCAAATGCTGCAAGTGCAGCAGCACAGAATACGCTGCAGGGCACAGTCAGCGAAAAGAAACAGAAAAAGTATATTGAAATGCAAACAGTAGTAATTTTTTGCATTTACAATTAATTTTTCTCCCTTACTTTGTTTTTAGAAAACTTAATACCAATTTGACGCTCGCTGGTACCCCAGGCGCCAATAGTACAGCTACGTCTTCAGCTCTTTCACTTGCCTCTTCATCGTCTTCTGTTAGTGTTGATTCTGTTGATATGCTTCCCTCATCATCTGCAGCGGCTGCTGCAGCTGCTCATGCCGCTGCAACTACCAATAATGTAGTAGGTGGTGTCGCTGCTTTAGGTTTGGTAAACGTTAATTCTCCTGTTGCATCTACATCTGCTGCTGCTGCTGCAGCAAATCGTGCTAGTAATGTTTCCGTTTCTTCAACTCTAACTTCAACTGCACTGACTCCAGGCTCAAATATAACCCTAAACGAAAATGGGATGGTTGTGGAACAGACAGCAGAAGGTGAATGGTCTTACGATCCAAACGAACCACGTTATTGCACATGCAATCAAGTTTCGTACGGCGATATGGTTGCTTGCGATAATGATGCTTGCCCGTATGAATGGTTCCATTATCCATGCGTTGGCATTACGCAGCCACCGAAGGGCAAATGGTATTGTCCGAAGTGTACTGCTTCGATGCGAAGACGTGGCAACCGCAAGAATTAATGCATTAAAAGTATTAAGTTAGAAATTAAAAGGAAATCAGTAATGCTCATTGATGTTGTCAGAAGCCTCGGAGTGAAATTTTAGCAGGACTATTAATTATCGTAAAATAAAGCATAAAATTAAGTGGAAACAATAGCTATGTTTAGTATATGTGAGATACCTTTTGTAGAAGACACAGGAAATGGTTTCGCTTGAAAAACTATGGTTTGGCATAAATAGTTAACTTTATAATCACACCTGGGTCTAACACTTGAGCCGATACGGCACTGAATTTTATGCCATACAATTAAAACGATCTCTATTCTATTATCACAGACGATTAGTGATTTTTTTCATTTATTTTTAAAAAGTAAGTTTTAGTACAAAATATGATTTAGTAAATTTCTTACATTTTTAAAGCATTTCTTGAGAAATTTTTGCTATTACGTTTTTTAATTTACATAGTATTTACAAGTTATTCTGAGGTATTTTCGAGTTTCTACTACATAGAAAATATAAGTGTAATTTACACATTTGTTTTAATTACCTTTTGATAAAATTTGTACAAAAATATGGAATATTTACACTCTTTTATCTTCATCGCTCAGTCATCATTGTGCTTTACTTGTGATGTATATACATCATAGCCCAAGCTTATGAGATTATCGTACAAGATACGATACCTTGATGGCAGCCAATAGAAATTAACAAATTGTGCCACCGGCCAAACCATCCATTCCGCTGCATACAGCTTCCACGCTTTCTGTTTGATTTCATCCCACACTTCAATGCGTGTTTTCTGTTCCAGCATGCCCATTGTAACAAAGAATGCAGATATATAAATAGGTGAACAGATCACTTGGTCCAGCACAATTTTTTTCATAACTATACCAATTGTCCTGCCCGGCAAACGATGATCCAGCACTTTATACCAATAATGGCAGATGACGCCAACACCCAATCCGGAAATACCCATATTCATGGTACGTTTACCTTCCCACGACGTTATATCACCACACCACCGTTCGTAATGTTGTTCCAGCACATCACCTGTTGCGCTTAAACCGAATGAGATGCCCACATTGGTGAGTAGTAAATATTTATCACTGAATGCTTTGCGTTGTAGTACTTTAAAATGTCGAAACATTTCAACTGATTTGACTGCGACGGAACGTATGGTGAGCAACATGATGACGAGAAAGTCACTGGGAGTCTTACGTGTGAAAAATTGTGAGTTAGATTTCGGAGGAAGTTTTTATCAGTTTCTGATGACTGCTACTAGGAAGGCACTGGATATAAGGAAGCAATTGTGTTTCTGCTTTTTTAGAATTTTGTTGTGTAACTTCTTTCAACTCAGCAGCACCAACACGGAAATCAATTATAATTTAAAACATTTTTGAAATATGTTAACACACATCCGCCTACTTTACACTTAAACAAGAAACATTGGGCAGTCACGCCCGATTTGCTAGTAATTTAACCTGCTCTGTTGAATTGATATGTAACTATTTTAATAAATTGATATTTTTTAATTGAAATGTTTTTAAATTAATTTGCGGACCAACCACCAAAAAGTTTGGATTGATCAGCTGCTGCTAATTTACATGTGCCCTGATGGGGCATGTTCAGCGTATTCAACAGGGCTGCAATCATGGCGAAATTATAACAGGTGATAGCAGCGTTAACTCTGTCTTCTTCTTCTCTAATTTTTTTTATATGAATATAACTGTCAAAATCTTTCCTTTTCTTTTTTTTGTTTTCCATGCAAGAACAAATTTCTTGTGTTTTTGACAATTACGATTTTTAGCAACAACAAAGTAGCGTGTTGTTACTGTTTCGTTGTGCTTGTTGTAGTGCTGCTACCACCATGTTAAATCCACCATGGCTACAATAATAAAAAAGTTGAAGCGAAGTGTTTGATATGGCCTTCAATTGCCCACTCCAAAGCATTTTCTAATGAGAGCGATGTGGTTTTGCACATGGCTCAATATATATATACAATATATATATAACGAAACAGCTGATTTATTTGCTCTCATATTTTTTGCTTGATTTATTTGACATAAGAATAAATCGGTAAGAAGAAGAGAGCTATGCTGGTGACATAACCTTATTATTGAGCCATGGCTTTGCATTGAATACTTTAATTACTTTTTACTTGCGACAACCCGTCTTAACACTCCGCTCCACGAGCAATAATTCATTGAATGAAATTAAAAATTTGTTCTGCTTCCCATACAGAATGGAAAAACAACAAACTACATTTTTGTATTTTATACGGGAAACAACAACAAATTTTTAATTTCATGCAATGAATTATTGCTTGTGGAGATGGGCGTAAGGTATGCACACACAGTTGCGATTTCAGATCACAAATTCGTTTTTTTTCTAATTTTCGTTTTTCTATATTGATCAAACTGTAAGCAAAGCAAAATATAAATGAGAGAATGGAAATGTCAAAGCAAATTCATTTCAGTGAATACATTCAGGGTTTCAACGCAGTTTCAGCTAAATCCATGGAAATGATCCAAACTACACAATTTCGGCTCAATGGAAACATAGTTTTAACCGCTTGTTGTCCAAATAAAATTCTCTGGAAACATGCGAAATTTTTGATATTTTCAACCGTATCGTCCGTTGGTTGACGAGAAAACGTTCGATTTTGAGTGAATTTTTATTGTCTTCATTATATTTATATATTTTGAGCCTGCTTTTACTGAGCCTACTGGCGATTTTTCTTTGAATATCAAAATGATTGACTGAAAGTAGGCATATGACGTCGGTGAAATAAATAAATGAAAACATGACATACATATAAAAGGGATGACTTCCGGTGCGAAAAGCAAAGTTATTCATAGCTAGTGTTGATTCGATACCCACATAGTATCGATACTTTTACTCATTACTTTTATCGAATAAAAGTATCGATGCTACCGAAAATATTGGAAAAACTATCGAATTTGTACTTGTATCGAATACTCGTTTAAAAAGACAAATTATACATTTTTAAGTGGCTGTCGAGGAACACACTGAGGCCAGAATGGCCCATTGGGATACCACATTGTTGGTACCTACAGTTTACACTACTCAACACGAGTTTTTCGCCCATATATCATGGTTTTTAGATATTCTTGAAACACGTTAATCATATAAAAATGAGGTTAACTTTAGTCTACGATATTCATTATGTTTAGATGCAAGTCGCTAGAAAATTTATACTTTAAATTAAATTAAAACTAATCCACAGATTAAAGCGTGTTAAAAATATTTTATTTTAATGAAAATTTCAATAAATATTTTGTTCTGGCCGGCAATATTTTCTAGAACTTCAATACTGTACTGCAATATTTTCATACATTGGAATATTGCAATATGGATTGAAATATTTTGAATATGCATATTAAATAATTCAGCAATAGCTTTTTGGAATATTTATATTATTGATGGCTGTAAAATATTGTAAAACAATCTACAATATTCAATATTGTATAGCAATATTTCAATTTTTTAAATAAATATTTTACAAAAGTATCGAGTATCCGATAGTGATCCTTTTTTCCGATACCAAGTAAAATACTTATTGTATGCAACGAGTAAAAAAATACTTGAATCGAATGAAAAGTATCAAGTATTTACTTGCATTTACTTGTATCGGATCATCTATGTTGCTATGTTGAATGTCCCACTTTAAATAGTGAAGAGTTCATGTACAGGAGGGTTAATGTAACAGCTGATCTGTCATTTTCGTTGAACAATTGTCGCTGTGTTTTTATTTGTTTATGTTATTTTAGTTATGAAATTCTAATAAAAATTAAAAAATAAAATGGATATTTCAAATGGTGTGCTTTTCCAAGATATTTGTGTTATGCTGGGAAAAGTGAAAAAATCTAAAAAACTTGCACAAAAAGAGTTAATACTACAAAAATATTATGAATCATTTAAAAAATTTCGTGAAGCTTTTCGACAAGAGCATGGCATTGCACAGCAGGAAGAGGTAGGAATAATAGCAAATGAAAAATGTCATACATTAATGTTTACATATATTTTATCTCAGAATGGTAGCAGCAGTTTCTATTGTGTACTGCGTTGTCTCATACCGGGCAGTGACAATGCACGCAAACCCTATGGTCTGCAAATTTCGACTCTGGGAAAGACGTATATTAAAGTTTTACAATTGCCAGATGATTGTAAGTAAATAGAAAGGTGGTTAAAAGTTTAAAAATGATAAAAAATTATACTTTTTCTTTTAGCAAATGATGCTGAGCGTTTGCGTGCGCGTAGCTATTCAGGAATACATGGTGATTATGCAGAGCTAGTGCATAAAGTACTGAGTACACGCTGCAGGGTTGAACCAAGTAAACTGACTCTGAAGGAGGTACACGAAATGCTGGATACAATTGCAGCTGATGATATACGAAGTGAGTTTAAGATTAGGTGTAGAATGAAATAAAAACGTATCAATTAACTATTTCAAAAATGTGAAACCAGCATCCTTCGATTCATTTTGAGCTTAACTTTTGTTTAATTCCTTTATAGACACTGAAAAAGTTCTTACACGTCTCTCTGAAACTGCGCCAGCTTTAGAGCAAATGTGGTTCATACGTCTGCTACTCAAGAGTATGCATCTAGGAATTGGGGAACAACGTATATTTGCCATTATACATCCAATGGCACAGGAAGTATATCGACGTTGTTCGAATTTGTTACGCGTTTGTTGCCTACTCTCAGATGAGCGCAAAATCGCCGAAGCAACGGCTGGTGAAGCAAACTCTTCCGTTACCACCAGTGATAGCCTCACCACAGTTGATTCAAAATTAAATTTAAATGATGCTATTGCACCCTTTCAGCATATACGTCCCATGTTGTGTGAAGTTTTTCGTGGCAATATTGCTCCAATTATGGAAGCGGATGTTCTCTATATGGAAACTAAAATGGATGGTGAAAGATTTCAGCTACACTTTTCTGACGGACGTTTCAAGTATATATCACGTAATGGCGTCGATTACACGCTTAGCTTTGGCTGTAATTACGAAAACGGACCTTTAACATCACAATTGGAACATCTGCTCCCTATTGGTATGCATGATATTATACTCGATGGTGAGATGATGGTTTTCGATACACGACAGGGACGTTTTCGTGATAAAGGCGAAAATACAGATGTTAAACATTTAAGCGGGCGCAGCGGTTGGGTGCCATGCTTTGTTATTTACGATCTGTTGTATTACAATGGTACGAGCTTGCTGGATATGCCTTATGTACAACGTGCCCATAAAATCACTGAACTTATCAAAGAAAAACCAGGTGTGCTCCAGATACTGAAAGCAGAAAAAGTGACATCATTAGAGGAGTTCCAACGTATGTTTCAGGAGGCGCTGAATGCGAAAGAGGAAGGTGTTGTGCTTAAGAAACAAAACTCTGTGTATCGCCCGGGAATGCGTAATGGTGGTGGATGGTATAAAGTGAAAGCGGATGTAAGCCATAAAAATTTGTATACATATAAATTACCTAATTAAATTCCTTATCTTTCAGTATATTGCCGGTCTTACCACTGAATTTGATTTACTCATCATTGGTGGGTTCTACAATCGTCGTCGAACTTTTATCGATGCATTTCTTGTTGGTGTGCTCAAATATATTTCACCAGAACAATTTGATGTTTATAGTGTTGGCAAAGTATCGAATGTTACGCGTCAGCGTGTTGTCCTAAATGATATGTTTAAACCTTTATGGAAACCGTTAATAAGTGAACCACCACCTGCTTGGTATCACTATGTTGAGGGGAGTGCTGACGGCCGTCCCGATGTTTGGGTGGAACCGAAAAAATCTTCTATACTGCAAATCAAAGCAACCGATTTATCGCCGTCGTCGGCATTTGCTTTGACGAAAACTTTACATTTTCCACGCATTGAAGCATGGCGTAACGATAAAGTGTGGAATGAGTGTATGTCGCTGCATGATTTTATGCAAATGAGTCAGGTAAATGAATTAAAATTTTCTCTTATTGTTGATGCTATAAATATGTATATATGTATATTTTTTACATTTACAGGGGCAAGGTGGCCTTAAGAAAATTAATAAACGTGAATTGAGTCTTGAAGATTTCACTAACGAACGAAAGCGTAGCAAATTGACGCCTGCAGAAAAACGAAAGCTGGGCATGCAAGCATATGAAAAGCGGTTTAATTCTAATGACGTACGTATAATTGAGGGCAAGTTATTTGAAAGTCATAATGTTTAGAATGCTTACAAATGACAATAATGAGGAACTGTAGCTAGACAATGGATCTGTCTTTTCTATAATCTTCGCTGCTATCAACGATAATTAAACCTAAATGAAGGCTTACGTGAATAGGAACTGTTCTGGTTTAGTTGTAATTTCTGAACATAGTATTCCATTAACAGTATCAGAGAAATGAAACAAGTGCACATGCATTTGTTATTTATTCTGAATGGTTCTCACTTTGAATTAATTTCAATTTATATCCATTCATTGCTTATCAATTAATAAACATTTTTTTTTTTACTATTTTTTTTTTATACATAGGTTGAACATAACTCAAATTTATTTGATGGATTCTCCATTTGCATACTTAGTGGATCCCCAAAAAAAGGTTACACTTCGCAAAATCTTAAAGCATTAGTAGTGAGCAATGGTGGCGAGATAACAGAAAATCCACTTCAAGATTGTAAGTGTATATCTGTGGCAGGTGATACAACATTCCGCGTGGAGACATTAAAGAAGTCGCAACACTATAATATTGTAACCTTAAATTGGTTGCTGAAAGCATGTGAAGAGCAAGAAATGCGTTTTCGTCCGAAAGACATGATTGCCATGACTGATGATGTCAAACTACAGCTTGCGCAATTATATGATGAATATAGCGATTCATATACGGATTTTTTAAGCATTAATGAGTTAGAAGAGTTATTTGATGATATACCGGATGAGAAAGTATGTAATATTAAACAATATCTAAGATTTTATAAGAAAATATATTTATTTTATAGATTGCTTCATTTGAATTGCATGGAAATGAACAAGCTGAGTTAGAGTCTTTCCTATACGTCGATGATACACTTGAATTCTTTCACAATAAATCTGCATGCTTCTACAGCAATGAGCAGCGTTCACAGTTAGCCAATTTGATTTTTCAATTTCGTGCTGGTAGCTGTATTGATATTTCTGTCGCATCCGAAAATACAAAAGTTAATTTCATATTTATAAATACTGAGCGCTTTATGAAAACGGATTTTAATTCGTGGCTAGTGCAGAATTTCAAAAATCAATTACAAAATCTAAAAATTGTAAATATTGATTGGATTATGGATTCCCATCGTGCTGCACGAATGCTGGATGTGAATGAATATACTTGGCTGGAATATTAAAATATTTCACTTCTACTGTTTCGCCAGAATTTACTTTATTTTACCTATTAATTTACATTGTTTGTATTATGCAATTGTTTAATATATATTTTTTGTATTTATCTTGCAACTAATGTTCTAAACTAATTCATCCTCTTTAAACTTATGTAAGTAAATGTTCTAATTGTTGAAACATTTCTACAACCTTTTGATAAATGAAACTATTATTATCTATTTTTGTATATTTATATTGTAACAATTATAAACTGTATAATCAAATTTTTTGTCCATATATGCATATATATATTTAAGATTTACAATAGTTTTCTAATTTACATTATAAAATAATATTGCAATTTCAAACTAAAATTGCTGTATATTGTAAATTTCTTAGAGATATTAGGTATAAATTTCAATATTAAATAGAAAAGTATATATCTAGACATACATAAATGAATGAACATTCGATATGCAAGCTAAATACCTTTACAATTCTTTATGTGGACGCTTGCTTGTACACACATGCATTCATTATATATATCTTATAAATATTCGTACTTAAGTTTACTGCAATTTATCAATATTTTAATGTGCATTAGTTGTGTATGAGTATTTTATGCGTTGACAGAAACTAATACAGATTTTGATTTGCATGCACGAGTATTTAGCATAAAGTATCTATGCATAATATTATTGCAGCTGTTGTCACGTTCTGTCTAAGTCTTTTTCTTTTAAAATTTTATTACTTATAATTGGAATTTGTATACGTATGATATGCATGTATGTATTTATATTTGGTAAATAAATTAATATGATATTCGATTTTGTAAACTAGAAATTATTTATTGGAAAATATTTAAATTTTTAAATCAATTCAATTGAATTACTTTAAGTATTTTCATTTCAGCTGTAGCTTAACATTTTGGTTCTATTTTTTAGCATTAACTCGTAGGATTAGTTAAGTGCTGAAGAAGAAGCAATGACTAAGCTTAATATAACTGGAATAAAAAGAAATAAAAGAAAAAAAATTTTAGAAAATTTGGCATTCAAATTTGAGGTATTTGAAGAATATTTAGTGTCAGAAACCCGAACATAATTGGGCAATAGCTGTGCTTAGCTTTTGAACAAGCGACATCCTTATGGCATCTTAAGAAATCCTGAACAATTCAAGCAAAAATGGTACACTTAATTGAAGTAGCTGGAATTCAAATACTGCAACTCAATAACTTTTAGAATTTTTTAGTTCTAGCTTTTATTACTGCTCCTGAAATTAAATATCAGTTTTGGTTCCTCCATCAACTTTTGGGGTCAAAGAAGAAGTATTGTCGTTTTGTACTTGGAAAAAAAAAGAATTGAAGAAAACTTGTTTAAGACTGTGGTATAAGCGATTATCTTGATGAAATATAAAGAAATACTGAGAAATTGAAGCAAAAAATATGCAGATAGTTGGTGTAACATAAAGGATGATATTCAGGCATGTTCCAGAATTCACTTCCGAGTGAAAGTGAATTGAAATCACATCAATTTCACTGTTTGGTGTTCTAGAATTCACTTTCACTTTTATTTTCTTACTCGTTGTTAAAAGTGAATTTCGAACGAATTCGCATGTTCTAAAAACCGAATTCACCAAAAAAAAAGTGATTTGAATTCACTTCAGCAGCAACAAGTGAAATAAAGCAATTGGCCCAAAAATGTTAGTAAATTTAATAAAAAATTAATCAAGTATAAAAATTTTTAATTAAAATAAAAATTTCATGGCGAAAGCATAAGAACTCCATCCAGGGTACCTTGTTCCTCAAGTTTATGAAGAAGCATCAATACAACTTTTTGAGAAAGTATTTCCTCGACAACCTGTCCGATTGCTCAGCAGTCACTTCAAAGAAATTGCAAGATTACCTAAACTCCACGAGGTAGGTAAGAGCCCAGCTGGGATAGTTCGAGTCCAACTTTAATTCTAGTTCGGTGAGATTTGGTTTCAAAACGGCGCTATAGGGCTCTTTCTGACTCACAGTGGGTCTGCTGTGGGTTAGCCTCCTTAACCAACCCACCCAACCAAAAGTAAAAACACTGACGACAATTAAAAACGGAAATGTATCTGATTGCAAAAAGATAATTTTATACATACATATATATTTTTGTATGAATTTTTCTAATTAAACACATCAATAGGTTTGGATAGATTAAAAAACAAATATTAGAAAGAAAGTAGCGAAGATGTAACAGGCACTGCACACTTTGGTCCCCCTTCCACTTTTGAAAATGTAGACAGCACAAGCTGAGAAAATGCCGTCCAGCTCGATAGCTGCTGTGGTCGCTGCTACTTCTTTTGCTGCCTCTAGCACCGCCGCCTCTTACACTGCCGGCACTTCCACGGCCGCCAATGCTGCCGCTGTTAATGCTCGCCTTTTAATTTTATGGCTAGCATATTGGTTTTTGGCTTCAATATTTAACGCATATACTATTAAAGCATTAATATTTTTAAATTTTCACAACTTGTTTTGTTTTTTTCCTTGCGCCAACCATAAGCTGATTGAAAATTACAGCGAGTTAAAAAAAAAATAGTGAATATGAATTCACTCGGTTTCTAGAACACCAAAAAAAATTTCACTCGATTTCAAATTCACTTTCGAATTCACTTTCACTCGGATTCTGGAACATGACTGATTGAGAAATATTAAAAAAAATATATTTTTAAGGTTTTCTCTTATGTGATTCACATGCTCTGTGGATTGCTTTTAAACACGCCTTTTTAGATAAGCGCAAGCATGACCGTTATGTGTGTCCATGCATGATTTTTTGCAACTAAACTTATGGAGGTAAATTTTGAAATGCTGGTTTTATTTTTTTCTTCTGTTCTCCGTTCAAAATAAAAAATAGTTGCAAAAATTTAAATACACATTTATTTATTTTATTTCCTGCGAAATTATTATAATTATTTGAGCTTGAAACATTCATGATTGAGTAGATTTTTAATTTTTGGTGTATTCTTACGGCATATGTTTCTACCAGCTCTTTCACACAATCGATCATGTTTGCTCTCATGTAAACAACCATATACAAAACTAAAATGTTGAAGAAAATTTTACAAAAAAAAAAAAAAAACGGTCAAAAGTATTGTAATAATAGGCAATGAATAATGCCATGTCGTTGGGGGCAGTGCCAAGTAATAAGACAGTTACAGACAGTAAGAAGCCATCAAAAGCAATTGGGGGCAGTGACAGGTAATAAGGCAACAAAGTAAAGTAGTCAAAAGTAATAAAAAGCAATAATAATCAGGTTTCGGAGTAACTTGAGGTTATAAGAGGCAGTCACAAAAAAGGAATAGCTAGATGAAAGGGAAGTTAAGGGCGGAATAAAGTCAATCAGAGACGAAAAAGGGAATCAGACGTGATCTGAAACACAAACACATATAGGCAGGAGCTTCACGAAGCGAACTGGAACTCCTAAATCGTATTTAATATCGACCTATAAAGCTAATAGGAGGCCGTAGCGTTTCCAGCTCTATTCAATTCTTTGAACATCGTAAAAACGTGCGCGACTCTATTTCACAATTATTTTCATGGTAGATATTCTGTAGAAATGTGCGGATTGATGTGACCAGTTCGAGTGTTCTTTAGAGCTACACGAACCGCAAGTAGAACTCACCCATTTCACGTGGATATGGTATTCCAACGCTACACGCATTAGGTTAGGTTAGGTTAAAGAAGGAGTGTGTGCTACGCACTTCCACTTGGAGGCCCTAATAGGCCCATTGTGATGCCCTTCATTTTATATTTGGGTGACCTTCCCCATCTGTTTGGTTCCCTGCGGATCTAGACTGGATCCTTTGGAAACCATCCAGTCTTGACGAGAAAGCTGTGTAAATCTGAAATCTGTGCATCACCTATGTCTGTTAGTCCGTCAAAGAATCTTGCCCCGAGAGTTCGGAGCCGTCGTTCCTGAAATGAGGGACAATGGCATAGCAGATGCTCGACCGATTCCACAGCGTCCTCGTCTCCACAGCTTCTGCATATATCATTGGTCGATAGTCGTCATTTGCATAACATTACTCCCACAGCTCAGTGACCGGTGATAACACCATGTGCACAGCATGTTTATCGAGTGGCAAAACACTTTTTGCCCTTTTAATATTTAGTCGTGGCCACAGGGTACGTGCAATCCTGCAATCTCCCCTGCCTGACCAATCTCTGCTTGTGGACTTGGTTAACCACTCTCCTATTGTCCCTGCTGTAACACAAAATGGTGGTAGTAGCGTGTTGATTACGTCACTGGCAGGCATTGATGACCCTGCTCGGACAAGTTCGTCCGACATGTCGTTCCCTTCAATATTGCTGTGTCCGGGAACCCAACGTAAACTTACCCTACAGTGTCTTATGCTGCTCAAAACGTTACGACAATCTTGCACTAACTTTGATTTTATGACAGTAGATCCAATAGCTTTCAAGGCAGCTTGGCTATCCTTAAGGAAGGTGCTTTTAATGTGTTTTAATGCCTTCATGATGGCAATAACCTCCGATTGGAAAACGCTACAGTAATACGGTAGTCTATATGACCTTCGGATTTGTTGCGTTTCACAAAAAATTCCCGCACCAGTTCCTCCATCTGTATTTGATCTGTTAGTAAAGTAGACTGTTGAAAGGTCTTCAACTTCAGGCTGTAGCCAGCTGTATCTGGAGGGATAGTCGATCGGAATTTTCCAATTGAAATCACTACGTGTTACCAGGTAATCAGTTGACTTACCAATAAGGCCTCTCATTAAGTTGTTCAGTATACTAGAGTGTTCGCAGTTGGCTGATGTCAGCTAGTTAGACTCTCTTAACCTGAGAATAGTCTTTGCTGCATTAGCCTTTACAAACATGTCCAGACGGGGAAGGTGTAGAATCATCTCCAGGGCCATTCGTGGAGCGTTTCTTACAGCTCCTGTAAAGAGCAGAATGGCGAGTCTTTGCACCTTCTCTAGTTTGCATCGGTTACTCTTTTTGGCCATTTTCGGCCACATGCACCACGCATTACAGATATGGTTCTTTCTTATCTTCCTTTTCCAATCAACAAAATGTTTTGCATTTATCCCTGTGTGTAGATTGTAATATTGTAATGCAATTTTTATTTATTAGAAGCAGCTAGAGGTAGTTTCAAGAAATAGTGACAGAGTCAGCCAGTGACAGATTCCACCAGCCAGATGCAATACAAGGCGTAGCCGGAGGAAATAAATTTGCTATGAACCAAAAACTCGCGTAGCATTTTCTTTTCATATTAGGGTATATCACCCACTTCCTTTATAAAGATTTAATCCTTCTAGATTGAATGATTCCATGCCTTGCCTTGCCTTAACTGATTTTCAAGAATTGGAATAATATCTTACAATAAGACGAATAATATGATAAAGACATTTTACAGTAAAATGAATACATATTTCAATCTAAATCTAAGAGACGGACGAAGAGCAATAGAAAAAAACAATATTGCGTATACGTCATGTTGTTCAATTTCACTAACATCTTCTGTACTATGCAGTTATTGTTGTTGTTGGTGTTGTCAAAATAATGTGTGCTACACTTAGTGCTTCCAAACAATTCACTAAAGCTTCATAAATTTCAAGAGTTCTTTTATTATTTTCGGGGTTTTTTTTTTGTTCTGTTTTGTTGCATCAAATTTTCACAAAAGCATAATCATAACGATAAGGAAATTCGCTCTAAAAAGTAAAGTGATTGTTTGTTTACAGCACCAACAACTCACACACTCATACACACATGCATATATATATATGCATTCATACATCTAAATGTACAAAGAAAAAAACGAGAACCCTTTTACAAAATATGCATCTATATTTTTCGAATATAAATTCCATTATTTTGATGTGCATTTTGAAAATCAGTATTGCTGCAATGTATTTTGTAAACATACATACATGTATATATGTATGCATACAAATACACACACAGGATACATTTGAGAATTCGTATTCGCCGGAAATACTTCATTTCTTTCTTCCGGTGACGTATGCAAATACAAATGTGCTTATATTCACACAAATGCAATAACGATAGTGCATATAATACACACACACACACACATATACACGAATACAATCAAAATGAAATATATTGCCACTTTTTGGAAAAATTTCTATGCGCTCCCGATAAAATGTCTACCATTGCTCTCTATGTTTGTATAAGTGTGTGTGATTGTGTGTGCATGTATGTACTCATATGAATGAGTGGTGCATAAACATGTGTGTTTGTATGTGAGTGGAATGCATTTCTATGTATTTTGCATAATTTACGACCATCATTCGTTCGTAACCGTTCGTTCGTTCGTTTGTTTGTTTGTTTGTTTGTCCCTTTGCTCGGTCCATCTCTCTACCCAGAGAGGGAGACTTGTCGTCCTTACATCTGTCTGTGCATTTATTTGCTTGCATATCTGTATTTGTTCTTACGTTGGTTCGTTCATGTGTTGCACTCATTTTGTGTGCCCCTTTTACTGATGTTCAACATTTCTTGTTGGTTTTTTGTTGCTGTTGTTGCGTTGTATTCTTTTGATTCGTTTTCCAATGAATCATTTTTGTGAATGCGTTTTTGTTTGTGAAAATTCGCGTGACTGTGAATTTAATCGATGTGGATCGCAAGATTTACAACTTGCCTATGGAATTTATATACTTGCGGTATATATCTACTTGTGTATGTGTGTGTGTCTGTGTATACATTTAAGGAAGCGTGTATTTGCGAATTTTGTTTGTATTGAAAATTGACTTAAAAATTCTTTTTGTTGTATATTTTTTTTTTTTGGCAATTCTACTTTTATATGCTATATGGACTTTTAAGCATGTGAGTTTCAACTGTAAGGGAGTGTCAAGTATATTTTCATGCAACACCAAATTTCTGCAAAAATAGAAAACTTTTCAAAGTTTTAATAAAGCTCAATCTTGAGAGTCAATTAGTTCTTCTTGTATATAAATTTCTATAAATTCCTTTATAGTTTTCCATTTACGTTTACTGGCATACACAGATGTATATGTACGTGTTTTATGGAGGAAAAAGCGGATTCGTCTTGTGATAGTCTCTAAATTTCCCTTTATTTAGATTTTCAGAACGAGTCTGGCTTTCTAAGAGTTGTCCCTTTTTTGAAAGTTCCAGTTAACATCAGTCCTTGAAAAACTTAGCCGTTCTTGCCTCTCTTTCTTTTTCAAATATCAAGTACCACTAAATTTTGTAGTGTTCAATTCTATAAATCGGAATTTGATATTGTGACTAAGTATTGAATAAGTATTAAAGCATTACTATAGGCGCCGTTAGGATTTTGTTTCTACCTTATTTTCCACTTGCTACCGAGTGGAGTTTTTGGTGACTTACCATATATACCTCTGTCCTTATTAATTTGAACTTGCAGGTTTCTTAATAGTTCATTAACCCAATTAATTTATCACCTGTGTCCTGAGGTGATCACTAATCATCATTGCGTGAGCTTAACAACGATTTTGAAACGAAATTAATTTGAACTATTTACTTCAAAAGATAAAATAGGAACGAATGGAAAGAAAATAACAAAGTAGCCATGTCCTTAAGACGAGTGAAGATAATGTTAGCCATATTCACAATCTTGTGCAAATGGTCTTGCATCATTGCAAATGCCAAATTTTTATTGATTATCGCATATATTTGATGTTGTGATAGTAGAATATTTTGCATTTGCAATGATGCTAGATCATTTGCACAAGATTGTGAATACGGCTAATATTATCTTCACTCGTCTTAAGGTCGTAGTTTCATGGCATTGAATGCATGCTGTTGTAGCATATAACGATCAAATGTATATATAGGCAAGGTTCGTTTAGGTGACAGCAGATGCATGTATAGTTCCTGCTCTGGCTCGTCAGCAATCGGGGTGGAGTTCTTGCTGCAAATCACCTAATGCTAACATGTCAGCAGTAAAATTTTAATTTACGTGCATAAAAAGGGAGTATAGAAGGACAGGATAGAGAAAGAATAGAAAAAGAAAGAGAGGGGAGCTAGTGTTCCAATATTCAATAGAGAATATTGTTGTTGTTGTGTTGCATGTTGATGTTGCAACACTGTCCTCCCAATCATGATCCAAAAAAAAACCCACTAAATAAATCTGCATGAGGATCCCACATCACAAACACACAACGACCTAGTTGCTACTAGAAATCAAAAAAAAAGAATTTAAAACATTGTAATATATATTTTATTTAAAGTAAAAATAAGGGTAATCGAATTCATTTGCAGCTTAATATTAGTTAAAGTTAAATTTAGGAAAAACTTAAGTATAAAAGAAAATAAATATTTATGTATGAACACCATATATTCATGTAACATAAAAAAAAAAAAAAAAAATAAAAAGAATTTAATAGTTAGTAGATATTCAATCTACGATTATTTATTATTAAATGAAAGTTCAAAAAAAAAAAATTTGCAAGAGAATGTAAAGATATGCATATGAAAGTTATATCCGAAAACAATTACGTTTGCGTGAAAAAAATGGTTCATGGGGATATTCGAATAAAGTTAAAGTTCAAAAAGCAAACAAACATTCTCCTCTTTTAGCAACAACAAATATACATAAATATAAATCAAACTCACTCAATTCTGCTGCACGATGAAAGATCTTTCAAAGAGCGGCTGCTTCGTAGTAACGGAGATTGTTGAGAAAATTTTATTATTGTTGTTCTAAATTGAGAGAGCTTTGAGAGAGAGACAAAAACTAATTAGGACCAAAAATATTTTAACTTCGATCTTTATTGTAGACACTAGTGTTGAAAATTATAGAATTCAAAATTTAATACATGTGAACATAAAATTAAAATTTTCAGAGTTTATAAATAAACAAATCGCATGCGATAAATTTACATTTGGATGTTTTTGTGTATGAGCGTACTGTGCTCTTTGTTTCCTTATTATAATTAACAAATTTACTCTTTATTTAAACACATCTTCGCGGGGTATTGATTTGGCGTATAGGCATAGGAATACTTATACATATACGCCAAATCAATTCTCAGGCGACGACATGTTTTAAATTACTTGCTCAAATGCTCAACAACAATAATAAATTAACAATTTTTTAACTTTCATTATACTTATTTTTACTTTAATTTTAACTCTGCGTGCAATTTTTAATTCTTACTTAAATGTTTTATTTTAATTTGCATGCTTTATATTGGTTTAATTGGGGCTAAAATAACTAATTTTGCCCTATAGGGTCTTTTCCACTAATTTCACTATAACTTTAACTTAACTATGATTTGTTCTTCATGTAGGAATTGTCTTAATTTGGTTTATCTTTTTTTTCTACTGTTCGTATACCACATGTATATATGCATGTATATATATATATATCATACAATACTTTTATTAATCATTATAACTATGTTTATTAACTTTTTTATGTAATTTTAGCCACTTTTATTTTAACCTTTGTTTATTTTAATTACTATTTATCACTTTTCTAGCTTTTATTACTTAATTATTATGCATTTAGCTACTTGTTATTTTATCACTATATGACCGCATGCACCAACTTCTATCAACTGATATAACGGGACTTCGCCTGGTTATCTGGTATCGAATTCGCCGCAAATTTTTTTATTTTCAACCTTAGGTATTACAATGTGTAGGTTTATCATCATATGTTTTTAGGTATATATATGCATGATATTATGTATTAAGTATCCCTAGGTATTGTATATATGTATATGCATATTTTGCCCATACATATACAGGGTGACAATCGTAAAGTGACGCACACATTTCAGCAGTTATTTTCAAAAGGACGTACTTCCATTAAGTACAATTAAGTGTTAACATTGCTGAATATATAAGCATTCATTTGAACCCCACCTCATTCAATATAACCTCCTTTAGCCTGCACACATGCCTTCAATCGATCCGGAAATCGTTGGACTGTTCGCCGCAGGACTTCCTGATCAATTTCAGTCCAGGCTTTCTCTAATGAATTTGTCAGCGACTCCAGACTGTGGTGTTGAGATGCAGAAGCCTTACTCTCTAAAATACTCCAAATAGAGTAGTCCATTGGATTCAAGTCTGGGGAGTATGGTGGCCATTCTTGAGATGTTAAGAATCCAGAAAAATTGTCTTTTATCCATGTTTGCGTTAATTTTGCCATGTGGGAAGGTGCAGAATCTTGCTGGAAAGTCCAGTTTTCATTTCCAAATGTATCTTGGGCCCAGGGAAGAACATGTTCATTTAAAATTTTCCGATAAACAACCTGGTCAATTTTAACACCCTCTTCAACGAATATTAGAGGGGTTCTGGCATTACCGGAAACTCCAGCCCATACCATAATGGAAGCTGGCTTTTGAACTCGGCCAACAGTCCTATTTTGTTGCGATGATGATGTTAGCCACATTCGGTCATTTTGCGCATTGAAATGTTGTTCAACCGTGAAAATTTTTTCATCTGTAAACAAGATATTTTCAACATTTTTTAACACGGAGGAGCGTAGCAACGCCTTGCATCTTTGCCGTCGCAAATCTTTCTTTTTTTGTGTCAGATCTTGAGCTTTTCGGAGCTTGTACGGCTTAAGATTAAGCTTTGATTTTGCAATGATTCGCACTGTTTCACGGTTTACTCCACTTCCTTAGCGATTTTTCTCATTGAGCGCCTTGGATTTCGCTTGATTCGTTTACGAATTTTTTCTGTTAAACCAGTAGTGGCAACTGTTGAAAATTTTCCCCGGTCTCTATCTCCAAAACCCCCAGTTTCATTATATCTAATAATAGCTCGGTCTACCGTACCACTGAAACAAATTTAAAGCCTTTGCAATTTGACGGCTACTATAATTTGCCAAATGAAATTTCATAATTTCACGACGAATATTTTCCTTGTCCATTTTTATGGAAATTTCAAAATGTAATAACAAAAATTCAAATGAAATTAAAAGCACCTTAATTAATTAATTAATATAATCTTGTTATGACTAGTACTATAATATAAGACACTGTTCTTGTTGTACTAGGAATTCCTAAAAAAAAAAAAATCAAATAAAATAAATAAATAAATAAATAAATAAAGCCAATGATGAATGAATTTGCTTTTTAAATTAAAGTAACGGTAAATGGCAAAGCTTGCTGCAGAGTATTAAACTTGCGTCACTTTACAATTGTCACCCTGTATATGGTTTTGAACATACATATGTTTTTGTTCATATATATGATTTCAAACCCCTATATGTTTTTAAGCATATATTAAGCATTTATATATGGTGTCAAATCTAAATAAATTAAATATACATATAAAACAAGAGAAATAAAAATTAAAAAAAAATTATTTCGAAATTTTTATAGAAATTACCCTTTTTGGATATGACACCATTGAATTGAGAATGATCTCTTCCAGATTGCCATAATATGACCAGGGATTTAATGTTGGACAAATAGAGATCTATTGAAATGTTGGCCTCTCTATGAATTTATGTAGGCTGATTTCTATACAGTAATTATAAAAATGTATTTGCATATATGCATACATATATGTATGAAAAATGAATAGATATTAACTTACTTGTATATACTTAGACTGAGGTACAGTCTTTTGGAGTAAAATGATTTAAAACAAATCAAAAGATGTATCCTGGTGAAGAGCTGGATCGTGAAAAGATCGAGACAGTTCTTCATTCTGAACAAGTAAGCTCGTATTCACGTAGTGAATCAGCGATATTGAATTTCTAACATGATTTTTCCATGAGAGCCATATTAGAATTTGGAGATAGATACGAAAAAAAGAAAAAGGATTTTTTTCTGTAATGAATTTGACCGCTAGAGGGCGCTACATATGAATGAACAGATACACTGAATATCAAAAAAAAATGTAACAAAATAGGTTTTGACTACAAGCGCCACTACATTGTATTGTGTTTAGAATGATGTGCTCACATGTGCGTAGAACATTAGAATTTTAAAGTTTTTTTTCATTGAATAACATGTGCAAAAGTGTACTTATATCGGCGTTCGCTCACAATTGTTCATACTAAGTGTGCACACATGCTGTATCGTGCTCGGTCGATTCGGTAATTTTCTCTGTTTCACTCCTCTACACTCTATGGATCTCTATATTTTGAATGATAAATCAACTTCACTTTGATTTTAAATAGTTTTGATTCTCAAAACTCTAAACAAAAGGTTTTTAGATAGAGCAATCCAAAATGCAATGAGTGAGACTAGAAATTTGTCCATAACTAAAAGTAGATTACGATAGAACCACTATAAAATAGATGTTCTTATAGTGAAATCGACTTTTGTCAAACCATACGTGATGAAATAAAAATAATATTGTCATTTTCAAATTTACTCTCATGCATACAAATTTAAATTTCAGTCGCCATTTATTCACTACTGCCCACAGAGGTTATTTTGTTTGTTTTTGGGTTGCTTATCTTTTTATTATATTATTTTATCATTTTAACTATATTATAATTATGATAAATTCGTAGCTAACGCATGCATGTAGCATGCATAAATTAACAAATATCGATACCAAAATTGCTACATACAATAATAACTCAATTTAATATTAAAAAAACACTTTATGGTATCCTCCCCTAACTACTAACTACCACATTTGGCCGCTCATTTGGATTACTTTTTTATAGTTCATGTTGTTTTTACAGCAATTTTCCTCACTGTTAAATATTGTTTATGTAAATTGCAGCAGCAGCTACTGCTGATGCTGTTGTCATTGTGTGTTGTTCTTATTTTGTTGCTGTTGTAGTGGTTACTGTTTGAATGCATTGTATGTATTTTTTTTTTTTTTGGTGTTGTTACTATCACGAATTAGTTTAGTTAACAATGATTGATGTCACAATGTCAGTAAAGCCTACAAAAACACACACATACACACACACACAAATACTTTAGTATAAACAGCTCATGTGTTTTTACTTAATTGGATTTATTCACATATATATAAAATTCATATATGTATATGTGCATAAATGTAAATGTATGCGTATCTCGTATGAATAACTGCGGTAAAATGAACACGTTGCAGTTGATACCATTGTTGTTGACTTTTTTTGTTGCTGTTGTTATTTTTTTGTTGATGTTGTCAGGATTAACATCATTTTTGCATAATATGTACAAAATAATCAGTAGTTTGTTGTTGTTACTATATCTGTTTTTTTTTTTGTATTGCTGCTTTCTGTTTTTGTTTGTGTAAATTTATCAGTAAAAGCAAATTTATTTACAATTAGTTTTATTTAAAATATAAATGATAAATATGTACTTAAACCTCTGCTGCCTCTCTCATAGTTTTACACATTAATGCAATAATAAAAGTTAAAATTGTGAATACACCCAACGTTGCTCGGATATTTTTCAATTACAAAAATTTTTGTTATTATGTGCTTAAGCATAATTGAGAGGCTGAGAGGAAAAGTGGTATAACTTCTACGTTCAGAAAAAAATGGAGTAATTTTACTTAAGAGCAAAAGCAAAACGAAATATGTTCAGAGCAAAAGTGAAACGAAATATGTTCAGAGTGAAAACGGAATAAAAAACTATGCTGTTCTTGCTCTGAAAGAATTGTTATACCATTTTTACTCTTACTTTTAAGGCGTTTCATTTTCACTCTAAACCGTATTACTTATGCCATTCTTGCACTGATACTATAAATTATTTCACTTTTGCTCTTATATAAATTTTAGCCCGCTTTTCCTCTCAGCCTGTCAATTGTCAGTTGAAAATCGAATGAATATTTCATTTCTGTTATTTCAAAGCTCGTATAATCCTATTCGGAAAATTATAAGGAAGCTTTGAGAATACCAATGAAAAAGTAACATGAAAAATCTTAACAACTCCCACCAGGTATGAAATATAAATATAATATAAATGTACTACGAGGTAGGCCATTTAAAGTGGAAGCATTTGGCAGCCCTAAAACTTTTGACAGCGCTGTCAGATCGAAGGAAATTTATCCCATGGAACAGTGCACTCCGAAAGAACGCGTTGAAATTGTTCAGTTGTACCTTCAAAATAAGTTTTCAATTTTACCCTTAGAAAAGTTATTTTGATGTTGCACTACCACACACAGCTCGTACCAAAATAGATTTTTTGAAGTCACCCGGTCGCCCGGTCGCCCGGTCGCCCCGTCGATATCAAAAAATGATGATTTTGGCCTGCCTCCGCGTTCTGGCCAAAATGATGGAAAATGCCGAAAAAAGAGTACATTTGGCCATCAAGGCCGAAGTAGCTGCTTCCACTTTAAACGGTGTATTTGTGTTTCTTTAAGGATGGGAAACCTGGCTGACTATCTATTTTTTTTTACTAATAAGATAATAAGTACGGATATATCGTTATCTTCGTCACATTCTCAAGATCTGTCGATCTAGCAACATTATGAAATTCTCCAGGTTAGTTATGTAGCCAAACCGTTGACTGAAGTCTCGAGGATATCGTAAAATGGGATGCCCAAGAGCTTCCTGGAAAAGAACCATCCAAAATAAATCGACAAGTCATGGCACTAACTAGAACAAAAATTACTGGCTATAAAAAGAACAAGTTGAACGCGCTTCAATGAGTTTTAGACAAAAGTTTCAACTTGGGACATTTCTTACTTTATGGTAGGCACTGGCACTACGAAGATTTGGCCTTAGTGAGGAATGATTTTGTATTAAATACTGAATCATCGGCCCATAGGTAAAACTTCTTCAGCAACATAATTGAAAAACAGAAAAAATTTTGTTTCCTCTTTTCTTCTAAGCCTGTGTTTACATCAACTGATTTTGACATTTAATATTTTTTGCATCGACAAAGCAGTGTATTATTGTATTTTTTCTTTGGTAATGTTATACTTGTTGTAGATGACTGTGAAGTTTCACGGGCCCTATGGCCAAGGTTAGGTAGGAAAAATACAAATGTCCTCTTAGGGTCCAACAAATCTGCAGTACGTTTGCTCACAGGAGTCAAAACTGAACATTGCGCCATTGTACCAATGCTCCAAAAGTGGCGTAAACAAGGCATTTGGTGATTTTTCTGTGTCCTGAGTTACACTTTGAGTTAATTTATTTCATAGTGATCTCATATGTGTACCTAATGAACGAAGCAGCATAAACTGTTTGACAATGGCAACAAAAATAAGAAAAAAATATAAAAATAAATAAATGAAAATGAGAATTCAAACAATAGCTGTGTGTGTTTTATTCGCCAGTCAGTTTAACATGTGCGAATAAAACAACCAAGTTGTTAAGTCTCTTCTTCTTTATAATGTTATTCACAATGAAACTGCCCAGCAGCTAGAGCTGAAACATTTTAATGGATTTCAGTTATTGTTGGCCAATCGCAGGCATTGTTTTTAGTCTTTATAAGAATATTTAACGATGATTTTAACTTATTTTCGCCGCCAGACATTTCAAATATTTTCCTTTTCTGTTTTTTGCCAAACTGTCATGTTTCTAGTTTCACTATTAGCAGTTCACAATAGAATTTGATGTAGTTAAACAACTTGTTAAGTATACATAACAGTTATAATTATACGTGTTATCTCTGGCGCTTTGTTGTTGTCTTCCCATACAATTATCGCTGCTAGTTATACATAACTAGAAGCAAGTGGCGAATAAAACGCAGCTAATATAGTTATAATATGAGGTAAAAAGGAACTACAGAATACACAAAATGTATTTGTGATGGTTCAGAGAAAACTAGACGAGATTAGAGACTAATTTTGAAGCTCTGAGCGAGATTATAAACCACACAAAAATTAAGCCAATAACCAGGAAAAAGAAAAGAATAACATTCAAACCAAACAAAATCTGGCCAAAATTCTAGACCAATAATCGGGCCAAAACTTAGTCCAAAAATCACACGGAAAATCAGACAAAAAAAAAAGATCAAAAAATTAGACCAAAATTCAGCTCAAAAACTGGACCAAATTCTGATCAGAATACAAACCAATATTCAGTCCATATATCAGATCAAAAGTTAAACCAAAAATCAAACCAATAATGGGACAAAACTCTAAAAATTCAGACCGATTATCGGTCTAAATTCACACCAAAATCAGTCTATAAATCAAACTGAAAGTCAAAAGAGAAATCAGACCAAAGTTCAGGCATCGAATCATCAAATTCGTGTACAAACTACACGTAACTTAATCCACACAAAAATACATGGAAAATACTCACTTTTATGTGACGAATTGTACTTTCATGGAACAAGCGATTCGACCCCAGGTATTAAATAAGACCAAAATACAAACTTAAATTCTAAATCAAACTGAGACCAAAACTTAAACTGATATCCAGACTAAAACTGGGCTTTAAATTCGTTACAAAACTAAGACCAAAGCAAACAAAAACTCAGACAAAAATGCAAATCAAAATTGAGACCGAAATTTAGAATAAAACCGAGACCTCAAATGTATTAAAATCAGATCACAAAAATAGACCTAAAGCCAGACCAAAAGCCAGAACTTAACCATGATCAAGCTGTCCAAATATAGAACATATATAAACTGACTCTAAATTTCATTCAGTTGAAGTGATTGAAATGATAAACAGTTGCATTATGGAATGATTTTAAAAGATTACAGGAATTAATATTTTTTGAAGGGACTTTAGTAGAAAATTTCCTAGATTCAGATCCATATGAAAAATTAAATATCCTTTTATTATACATTTCTAAAAATGGAATTTTTCGACAACGCCAGCAAATTAATGCATGGTGAAAATTGTGATACAATCCATCAAACTTCCAAGGCTAAGATAAAATTCCTTTCGAAAATTCCATGCACTTCGGGAAATTCCAATACCTGCCATTTTTTTTACATAAAGTTGGCAATTGTGTGTGTGTGGGTTACATTTAAATTTCATGAAAGACAAAGCCGTAATTTGGTTGATATACTTTTTCTTGGCACGGCGGCTCATAATCGCTACGACAATTCTCTTTACCTCGGTTCAATACTCCATATGATGATATTTGTTGCATAAAGCTGGTAAATGTGTGTATGGTTCACGCCGAGAACTATATTAAAAATATATCTAATCGATTTAAAATTAGTTCTGTGGAAATTTGAATGGGCTAAAAACTTTGAAAATAAAGGAAACTCATGCACTTTAGAGGATTCCCACAAATGCGATTTTTTCTACAAAATTAGAAGCTGTGCATGTGGATTATACTGAAAAGCACAAGAAAATAAAACTTTCTGTTGAATTGATTGCCAAATGTTTGTGATGCTTGAAGTCGTTTCCTTATTTTGGAATCAAAGTTTATAAGTATTTAAGATCTAAACCGAAGGGGTTAATCTCTGATGCAATAATTTATACCCTAGAAATAAAATGACTTTTCTCTCCATTAATTTAAGAAATAGGAAGTAAAAACTAAGACCAAGTTAATTCAGAACTTTATGATATGGTATAGTATATGACTAAATATCGATTAGTTCCACCTTATGAATGAATTAGTCGTAAGCTTTTTCTTTACATACATTTGTCAAATAACAAAAATATGTACACATATTTAAATGACATGCATTTTGTGGTTTTGACAAAATTTGACCTAAATATTATTTTGAAAATTTTCCATAATAATTTGTCATTCATTCAAATAAAGTAATGATATGCACATACACACACACATATACAAATATATATATATATATTAGTATATATATGTTTAATACATACGTATACATTAGAATATTTACAATTAAGTTTTAATTCAATTGCATATTTATTAAAACTTCGAATTTTTCTTCATTTATTGCAATAAATTGTAAATAAATATCTTAGAATTTTAGCTTTGAAACTAATTTTAACTATTTAAGTATTGAAGTTGTTTATGTTCATCATCTACAAAACGACCACAATCATAAGCTTGAATCACCCACATTAAACACAAACGCTCAAAAAAGTATTTGCAATCAGTATACAGCATCAGAGAGGCTTGCAGCTTGATATTCTTGTAACTTGATATCCTTGTAGCTCTAAATAAATACGTAAAGTTAGGAGTAAATTGAAAGAAAACAAAAATACCCAACAAAAATGTGAGCATCTCATATTACAACTATCTTCTACAACTAACTAACTAACTACTATGTACGGTCATCTACTACATATTTACTGCTATTGCACTAATTGCACAGTGGTCAGCAGCTTCTATTGTATAATACATTTCACTATGCCTTATTCACTGAGTCAATCAACTTGGTCACTTTGGGTGTTGGTTACTTTTGGCAATTAGTATATTTGTCATAGAATACATGGAATTCATTCACACATGGCTTAAGTTTATTTTGTCTTTAATTGTGTATTGAGTTTAGCAATTGAGTTGAAGATTTTTTTTTCTTTTGTCTAAAACTTTGAACAGAATCGACCAAGGTTTACTTTTGATTAATTTACTTTATATTTAATGTTGAACGAATGAATTTAGATCTAGAAAAATCAAAATTGGAGATTCTATTCGAAAATAGTATAAAAATAGTGTAAAAAGTTTGTGAAAGTTCGATCAAGGACTTGAAGAAACTGCAGTGCCCTAATATATACATATATATATATATATATTAGAGTGGTCAAATTTTTGGTCGATATTTGGTACCCCCTAGTTGTGTTCTATGGATCATTTTAAGCAACTTTCCCAATTAAAGTATAGTTCTATTTTGAATTCCGAGCCCCCAAATTTTTGAAAATAGGTATTTTTTCAACATTTTCAAGATTCGACTTGGACACAGCATTAAAAAAAATAGAAACAGCATTACAATATTTTGCTATGGGGGTTTTTTGGTACGAGAAAACAGAATCTGGCATTGATTTGCCGATAAAATTATGTTTGGATACTCAATTTGAACAAAAAAGGCTTAAAATGTACCAAAATGGCAAAAAATCGTATTATTTGTATGGGAAGTACCCTTATTTTTAATCGTAATGACTTGAAGTTTTTACAAAAAAAAAAGATTCTGAAAGTTACAGTGCAATATAATAAAAAATAAGGGTACCTCCCATACACAATTTTCGATTTTTGGTCTTTTTTGGTCAAAAACTTAAAATTTTGTATGGAAAATATGTTTATTTTCCATCGTAATGACTTCAAACTTGCTGAGATTGCAAAGTTAAGTCAAAAAATAAAATTCACAAGTTCTTGTCGTGATATTGAAACTACTACTGTAGATTTCAGATAGAAAATGGATATTTAGATATTTCTCTATCTACTCGCTAAATGAACAAAGCATATTTTTTCCATTTCAATTTCATTATTCTTTACAATTTCAACATTAAACATAAAACATATATAAATGAAAAAAATTCAATTGAATATTGTACGAAGCGAGAAGGAGTTATTTTTGCAAGTCTTTCTTGCTGTCAAGTTTAGGACATTTTTTTCGGCTTTTTAATGTCACTGCCATAACTTCTTCTCGGTTCTGTTCTAAAACTCGTTTGGACACGCTAGCTAGCAATTGAACATGTCTTTCCGTTGCTTGTATGTGTAACGGAATTTTCGGATTAGGTAGCGGTCGATCATGATTTTTTAAATATTGTTCCAGATGTCCATAAGGAATGCTTAGAGTAAATGGTGGTTCGAATATGAGTGAATTATCATTCATATCAATCATATTCGTATAGTCCGTGCAATTGAAGTTCACGATAGGTTTTCTATAAGCTCTCAGTTGCATCGGATTATCTCAGCAAGTTTGAAGTCTTTAAAATAAACATATTTTCCAAACAAAATTTTAAGTTTTTAGCCAAAAAAGACCAAAAATCGAAAATTGTGTATGGGAGGTACCCTTATTTTTTATTATATTGCACTGTAACTTACAGAATCTTTTTTTTTTGGAAAAAGAACAATTTGTGCGAAATTTCAAGTCATTACAATTAAAAATAAGGGTACTTTCCATACAAATAATACGATTTTTTGCCATTTTTATTAAGCCTTGTTTGTTCAAATTGTGTATCAAAACATAATTTTATCGGCAAATCAATGTCAGATTCGGTTTTCTCGTACCAAAAAACCCCCATAGCAATATATTGTAAAGCTGTTTCTATTTTTTTTAATGCTGTGTCCAAGTCGAATTTTGAAAATGTTGAAAAAATACCTATTTTCAAAAATTGGGGGGCTCGGAATTCAAAATAGAACTATACTTTAATTGGGAAGTTGCTTGAAATGATCCATAGAATATAACTAGGGGGTACCAAACAACAAAACAATTTTTTTTACCTATACAATTTGACCCACTCTAATATATATATATATATGTAACAGGAAATTAACACACAGAAAAGTATTGTGTTGATTGGGAAGAGATGATAGGTATGAGGAAAAAAAGAAAAACAGCGGAGAACGCTCACTTTGAATTTGGTAAGGTCATAAATGGCAGGAAACATTTTAGCAGGGAGATTATTCTATAAAGAAGCTGTACGAAAGAGATAAGAACTATCTCCATAATGCATCGTTGGTATAAGGAGGGTTAGATTGAGTTTTTAGTATTCATTCATGTTGTGTGAGTTATATTTGTACACGAATGGAAATCGTGAACCTAAGGTTTAATGCTGAATTTGATCGGCGAAGTGAGAAACTTTTTTTTAGGGAATTTATATTCTTGGAGTTTTGCTATTGCAACAGGTAATGCTGTGTTGAAATTATTTTTTCTTTAAAGTATTTTTGACCGCGCAATGAACCCGAGCACTCTGCATAGCAGTCCACCACACTAACCATTAGGTTACGGCGATCTGATCTATGATAGTCCCATAAAGACGGACTAGAATGGAGAGTCTGTGATTAAAAAACCATTCAATTAACTTACAAAATTTGATGAGCAGTTTGTATAACTTGATTTAATTTAATGCATCTTTAGATTAAGAACAAACAAACAAGCAAAAAAAAAAAAAACATTACTCACATTAACCTCAATTTTTGCTTTGCGTACTTACATATATTCATTTTTTTTAAACAATAACAGCGCAATTCAAATAACGACCACGCTAATTAAAAGCAACAAAAACAACAGCAAATTTCAACCATATTGTTGTGTTGCACCGTGAGCTTTGTGGGGGCAAATAAAATAAAACAACACCAATAAAAACAGCAAAAATATACTATATGTATGATTATAAAAAATAAAGGATTCATACTGATTTAAATAAGCTGGATATGCGTATATAATGCGGATATTGTTGTCGTTGTATGTTTTATCATCATGAGACTGTAATGTAAGCAGAAGCAGCAGCTAACAGCTGCAGCATATTGTTGGTATTCTACATTCTACTCAACGATACATATTGTTGTTGGCTTAATTTTTGTTTTTGTCTTTTTTTTTATAAATGTAGTATACATTCTTTTATTGCTGCGGTTGTTCATAGAAGTAAAGGAACCAAAGAACCATAACAATGGTTTTGAATTTTAATTATCCTTGTAGAACACATACATATAAAAACATAAGAACAGCTCACAAAAAAAAAAAAAGAAACACAAATGAACGAGTGTTTGTGGTTTCTTGAATTTGAATTTTTGTTTATTTTATTTAATTTTTTTTTTTTTTTGGTTTTTCATCATCATTCCCCTAATGTTTTTTTTTGTTGCTTTTTTTTTTTTTTGGTTTTAGAATTCGTGTTGAAAATTGTAAAAATTTCTCAATTATAAAAGTTATGAAAAAAATATTGTAAAAATGTGATAAGAATAAATAAATATTTTTGAAGAGCTGTAAATTAAATAAGACAGCATCAAAATATGTTTTGAATTTTTCTTACAATCTGATTTCACTCTGGTATTCAAAATAGTAACACACGGAGGGATTAACAAAAGTTCAAAAAGTTGGTTTGAAAAAACGGAGAAAAAAGAATTTATTTCATATCTTTAATTTTCAAATTTTTTATCTTCTCAACACAATTTCTGTTAAATTCATTCACTCAATCCATTTGAAGATGCACCTTTTAAAACATACCTGAACGTTGTTTTTTTTTATATATTATTCTCGATTTCGACATTAACTGCATTAATCATTTCCTCATTTCTATGTACTGGAGGAATGAAGAATGGATTTAGAATACAATCAAGTATTCAAAGAACAAACCTTCAGCAGTTCTGCTTTTTATATCGAATCTGAGATTAAATTCGTAATCACTGATCCCGAAAACTCCCGACACTCAAAAAACTGCGGAGTAAATACCACAATTTTTGCAGTAATATTAACTCTTTTCGTTAATGGTTTTTAGCCAAACCAGAAAAGAGTAATCCTTACTCCGAAGAGTCATATTAACTCCGTTAAGGAGTTATATTAAGAATATAACTTTTGATAATAAAAAAGTTATACCAACTCCGTAAAATGTTGATTTAACCTTTAAAAAAGTTTAATTAACCATTTGAAATTCTTGAACTAAAAGTAAAAAGAGTTAGTTGAACTCCGACTAGGAGTAGAATCAACTCCGCAAAATGTTACCTCAACTATTAATAAGGCTAAGGGTATCCTTGGTTTTGTTAAAAGATAGTCTAAAGAATTTAATGATCCATATGTCACGAAATCATTTTACACTGCACTTGTAAGACCAGTTCTGGAGTATGGTTCTGCTGTGTGGAACCCTCAGTACAACTGTTATACTGATAAGTTGGAATCTGTGCAAAAACAGTTCCTCTTGTTTGCTCTACGTTCGTTACACTGGAGTCCATCACAGCACCTCCCTCCTTATGAACAACTGTTAAAACTTATAAGCTTGCCAACTCTTCGGAGCAGAAGAGTTATGCTAAATGTGATGTTTGTGACTAAATTATTAAATGGTTATATTGATTCTCAATTTTTACTCAATGAAATCAAAATTAATGTTCCAAATCGCTGTTCTAGATATCCCATTCCTATTCAACTTGATGCTTGTAGAACAAACTATGCTCAAAATAACCCTTTTCGTTCAATTCTCTGCACGACATTTTTGACATTTCCGGCTCTCTCCAGTATATAAATTTAAATGTATTAAATTTTCTTAATCGTTAAACAGCTGATGATTACTAATAATCTGTAGCTGTAAAGAAGACCAAATAGGGATTTATTCTCCCCAATTAGCGCTTTATCAGGGCATTCCGGAATGCATCTGAACCGGTCACTAAATCCGTACGACATGCGGATGTGCCCCTCGTGCGGATGGGCGTGTAAGTGGGTCCGTTGGGATTCGTTCGTTAAAAAAACCTTCAAAAGAGTATAATAAACCACGTGAAATTCTTCAGACAACATTGAAAAGAGTTGCTCTAACTCAGACTAGAATATTGTCCCAACCCTTAAAAGAGTTCGATTAACAAATAAAAATTCTTGAAATCAAATTGAGAAAAAGTTCGGTTTTTATGTTTTTATTAGTTTTTTTTTAGAATTATCAAAACATATTTATTCCGAAGCACATAATGTATCATAAACAAAGAAACGCATTTGCATGTGACAAGTGCACAGTACTAAACTAGGATCCATAGGCTTAGCTTCAATACTCAAACTTCTGAGAAAGATGGGACTCTAGGCAAAAGACTCCCTATTAGTCTTAGTAATAAGGACGTCCAATATATTTTATAGGCCGCAGTGCAACCAAAAATAACCATACAACAGAATGCTGATATCGATACCTGCTGGTTAAATAAATTTTTTATTATTATTTTTAAAGAACACGATATAAAATGTTAAACGGGAGAGATCTGTTTTAACTGAGCTGAGTGAGCTTTTCAGGGCTATCAAATCCAAATATTAATGCATACTAGTAATAGATGGTAGAGCTGTCGAAAGTGACTTTGTAATTAACGAATACGGGTTGAGTAGCGATTTACCATTTTTGGATATTTTTCCGGATTCGGTGAAGTATGAATATCTGATCAATGGTAAACTTATCAGGCTCGAAGCTACAGCTGACAAGCTTTTTTTAAATTGGCACTGCGATTTGGAAAAATTCGTTAAGCTTCTTATTCACAAAATAGAAGTGTTCGAATTTTTTATCAGAGGTAAACGAGAACTGTCATGGTTTTTTTCAGTCAACAGGGGATTCAGAAATTACGGAGAGAGGGGGGAGGTTTAATGCCTCCAATCAATGACTTGTGGATTTCCCAAGCCTCACATGGATCTGCATGTGAACTTATCATTTTCTTCATAGATGTCTGGCGCATGCTTTTCGAAAGTGGCAGGTTTTTTTTTATATCCTTGGTTTTATTATTTTTACATTGAGCAATGGTTATTTAGACCTGTCGGCGATTATAGCCGTTCCTTCTCTATAAACAAATTCTGAACATTGTCAAATTTTCGTATCTGCATTTTCATTGGTATATTATAAACGAATTTATTTTGCATAATCGATAATTACGTGATATATAGTATATACGTTTGATTATTTATTTTTTGCTGCAAGTAGCTAACTATTCTCTCAGTGAATTCATTCTGCAATTGCAGCATATTCGCATATGGCTATTTCAAAGTCTCATGAGTTACACATTTAACCATCAACAGCGTTCCATACATTAAAAAGCTCCTTTTTTAGTTGGTTATCTGTTTTATGCCTGCCTCAAAATATTTTCAAAACATAAATTTAAAATTAAAAATTTCATCTGTTTTGCATCCAACAAATATTTACCTAGCGACATAATGTTGTTTCTTTTTCAAATATAAGACTCAAACTTTCTGATGGTGCAGCAGTAAAAAAAAACTAACGTTAACTAAAAAATTAATTGCTTTTTAAAAGGCAATGAAAGATTTTACCATCACCATATCCTTTACTACCTTCCGGACATGTGGTGACGATGACGGTGAAAGCAACGGTGTTTGTGTGGTAACAGCAGCATTGGCATAGTTTTAATTCAATATTTCTATTTAACTGTTGTTGTTATTGTCGTCGTTCAAGCACTGGACATTGGCGGATGTTATTATTGAGTTGTTCCAGTTGTTCCAGCATAACAACGAATGATGATGATGTTGTTGTTGATAATATGACTGAACAAGCCTAAAGCGTAGCTTTCTCTCTAACATTTGCAATCTTGCTCTTTTTCACTCTTTTTTCTTTTTCTCCCTTTCCGTTTGTTCATAAACTAGTGTTGTATACTAAATTTTTATAAACTTCAATGGCTCGTATAGTTTTTATTTTAATTTTTTTGTTTGTCTGGCATTTGTGATCACGTTTGCTGTTGGTGTATGTAGTTTTTGCAGTAGTCATTGTTGTTAGTCTATTTGCTTTTATACGTACGAATACATATACAATATATATATATGTAACTATGCAGTTTTTATTGAAATTTGCCTGCTGGTGTATTTTAAAACGGAAGCGGAAACAAGTTTTGTTTGTGCCCACATGTAGTTGCACATTATTGTATTCATGTGCACATATGTGTGTGTGTATGTGAGTAAGTGAATTACTTGCTGGTCAGTCTCACAAGTACACACGGATATATATTTATATATGTATGTATATATATAAAAATTTGTGTGTGTTTGTATGTACACTTGCATTTATGCCACAGGAAGTGTAAATTTGTAAAAACAGCGTGTTAATTCTTGGATTTATTTTTACATGTACATATGTATATGCTCATACAAATTATATATACTCATATGGTGGTATATATCTATATGTACATATATAATAGTATGTCTCCCTCGGTACATGCATAAATATTTATATGCACACATACTCACGTACTCACACACGGCGACTGTGTGTTTATTTTGCCAATATGTGCGGAAAAATACTGCGGTCATATTTGCACGTGAAATGTACACTTCCGGTTGAATTATATTATTGTTGTAAAGAAAAACAGCAACAGCAACGACAATACAAAATCTGTTGCTACTATGTATTGTTAAAATCGAATTGTAAAAATATTAAATTTTAATTTTAATAAAATGCTACAACATAAATTATTTATGCCTCCAATATTAACTTTTCTACAAATTAATTAAGAATTTTCTTCCGCTATTTACCTTCACTCTTCACCTCTCAATAAAACGCCAAACAACCAATCTACCAACCGAATCCCTCTAGCTAATGTCGCCTGCACTTGCTTCTGTAATTATTAAATATGCTCGCAAAAAAGGTTGTTGCATATTTTGCGGCGCTGCGCATACCCGTTTCTTTGTTTTTTTTTTGTTTTTATATACCTATCTTTATTTATAGGTATATATGTATATGCGCAGCGTGTAATATGTAAGCAAACGTAATTGTAATTGTAGTTTGTTGTTTTTGCCTGTTGTTGGTTGAAACTTGGAACTGGGTACTAAAAAAAAAAAAAATAAAAAAATATCAAAATACAAGTGCATTGCAAAAAAGGTAAATAATTTTTTCATCCCATATTTAAACAGATACTTATATTTATATTTTTTTTAAATGTTTGTAAATAAATTATGCAACATTTTTGCATAATTTTTTAAAAGCATATTTAACGTACATCGCGGGAATTATGCTCGGCCACATTATTGTGAGTTTGTTGTGCGTCTCTGTATGTTTATAAAAAATATAATTGCAAAAAAGTTTTGTAACTATGTAGCAATTAGAATATTTATATTTTATTAAATGTAAATGAACAAATGAAAACTTTTATTCAATTTAATACTTACATAATGAGAAATTTTTATGTACCTACATATATAATATAACGAAGGGAATGGAAAATTTTTATTTTAAGAAATTATTACGTAATTTATCCATTAAGCTTACTGAATTAAGGTCAATTCATGGGAAATTTGAAATTACCTTGTAAAATTTTGCACTTATAATTTCTGAGAATTTTATAAATACTTTCTAGTCGGAGTTTGTTTACTTTTGAGTACATATTTATTTAGTTACGGATAATTAATAATTACTCTGTGCAATAATTAGATACCTACCTTACACATTTAATTGGGGTACCTGTCCTTAGGTTTTCTCAATCATGTCTGGTATCTTCACTATAAAGGTTCCATCATTTTGGTATATGCCGATTGGTTACCGTGGTTGATCTACTTTGGGTCACACATGTAGAAAAAGGATTTGTGAAAAATAATGTATGATATTCAAAAAAAATAAACAAAAAAAACAGAATAATCAGGAAAAATTGCCATTTCGCAATATAAATTTATGAGTAAACTGCAAATATTACAGCCCAAACTTTATTATTACAGTTTCAGAAAGGAAAATGTTAAGAGTTTCCAGGAAGAAATTTAGTAAGCAAAAAACACTGAGTTATTATTGAAAATAAATTATGATCGACAAATAAAAATTATACTGCATACTGTAAAAATTGTAGAAGATTGTGAAATTAAACATTTTTGAATTTATTTGATGAAAATATACTTGTTTTACATTTTCATTTGCTTTCATTTCTTAGATCATACTTTCAGTGGCGTATACAGAAAACATTTTTGAAGGGGGAACATTTTAAAAATAAAAATTCTCCATATGAACCAAAACGCGGGCTGGAGCGTTTTTTTTTTCTCGTTCGTGTATCGTTTTTTGCTTTTTCATAAACTTTATTTTGTTATTTCGATGACTAACAATTTCAAAGGTATGTCCATGTGAAAACTTACTGGTACGTTACGCATTTAGGGAAAACCCTGTTCGTGTACCAAAGCATTTCACAATTTCTATGATCTATTTCCAAGGTAAAGGATCGTGGTGGAAAATATAACAATAGGAAACATTTATTCAGTTTTCGGTTTTAGATTGGTTTATAATGGGTCGAGAATTAGTAGAATTTTAAGAATAATTTATGGTCTGGACCGAGGATAAAATACTCTGAGCCCATGGGTAGGTACACCAGTATATTTCAAGCGGAAATATACGTAATTGATAGGTGTGCATACTTTAATCTCAAGCGCAACTACCGGAACCAAAACATTGCGATCCTAACCGATAGCCAAGCGGCTATCAATGCATTTAAGTCTCACCAGGTTACCTCAAAACTGGTGATGGAGTGCCTAGATATACTAAATATGCTTGAGTCATATAATCGGGTTTGGATCCTTTGGGTTCCGGGTCATATTGGGATTAAAGGAAATGAATCTGCGGATACACTAGCAAAGAAAGGAGCATCAACTCCTTTCGTAGGTCCAGAGCCATTCTGTGGAATAGGTAAAGGAACACAAAGAAAAAGAAAATCAAGGGAAACTATACTGGAAACATAGACCAGGATTAGAGCATTCGAAAGTACTATTAGGAACCTATAACCTAAAAAGCTTCAACGAATGTATGAATTTGTCAAAGAATAGTCTTAGAATCATTACAGGAATTCCAACAGGTCATTGTAGGTTGAACTATCACCTAACAAAACTGGGAATAACAGCTAATGAATCATGTAGGTTTTTGCAGAGAAGATAAGGTATCTGCAAAGCACATCTTAGGACAGTGCCCCGCACTTATGCATATTCGTAAAAGAAATCTGGGTAACCACCAAATACCAGATGATAATCTCAACTCCATAGAAGTAGGATCCATACTAAAATTTCTACTGGATGCTGGACTTATGGAAATACTATGAGTCCATGAAGGGGCACAATAGATCTTAAAGGTCGCAGTGCGCTACCCCAATAATAATAAGGTCGCTGATTCCTACCCTGTATTCAAATTTTCTCTTTCCCATCTGGGATTTTCTTTATATCGACCCGAAATCTATAATTTTGTTTTTTCTTTTGGTGGATTCAATTATCTACCTGAGAATAGAACCCGTTGAACTGGTACTAGAGTCACGTATTTAAGAACTACAGGGCTGGCACACTAATTAGCACACCCTATCTTATTCATCTATGAAGGCAGGAAATAATATTAAAATCACAAAAACTTCAATTAGGAACTCAAATATTTTTATTTATTACTATAAATAATGCATTAATTTTTAAATAAATTATTGCATTTGAAAAAAAAGTAAATATTCAAAATAATATGATTTTATGAATGAGGAGTTTCTTATAAGTCATCTGAAAAAAAATCAAAGTATAAAACAAAATATAAACTAAAAGAAATTGGTGTAATTTACTTAATACTTAGTTGGGTAACCTTTTTTAGAAATTACGTCGGCACATCTTCTATTCATGGCGGATACGAGGTCCTTGCAAACGTCCTTCGGTATTTTATACCATTCTTTGTGGATGGTGTCCCATAATTAGTTTACAGTGGTGGGTTTTAAAGCCATAACACGCCTTTTTATAATTGCCCATAAGTTCTCAATCTAATTGAAATCCGGGTTCTGAGGGGGCCAACCCAACTCTGGTATTTGCTGTCCTTCAAACCATTGTCCTGCTGGAAAATTACTTGCCTATATAACGACAACGGCAAATCTTCGAGATATGGTATGAGGTGCTTTAACAACATTGTGCGATATGCTAATGCATCCAGGTTACCTTTTATATGGACCAAAGGTCCAACACCATGAGCACTAAAGCAGCCCCATACCATTACACTGCCTCCACCAAACTTCACAGTCTTTCTAGTGCACTTGGGATCTAATTCTTTGTTTGGAGGTCGTTGTACGTAAGTTCTACCATTAGGACCACACAGATTAAACTTCGATTCATCGCTCCAGATTATCGAATTCCAGAAAGATGAAGAAGAACCATTATTGCCTTTTGCGAATTCTAATCGCTTCTTCCTATTTCCATTTGTCACCCTCGGTTTTTTTATGCTTTGACATCCTCGAAGGTTGTTTTCCAAAAGCCCCTGTCTAACCGTTCTTGCCGCGATATTTACACCATATTCCGTCTCCATGCGTGCTTTCAGAAGAAGAAGCAAAAGGATCTTTAAGATCATGTCGGACCAATATGGAATCCTCCCTCTGGGAGGTTTTTCTGGGTCTAGATTTTCTTTTATTGGTGAACGTTCCACGGATTTTGATACTGCTTCAAAGCATTTTGTATTTTTTTACGAGAGCAATTTATGCTACGTGCAATTTTGCTGATGTTTGAATCCTGTTGGTACATTCGCCATATTAGCCTCCTTTCTCCCTCCGTATAATTTTTTGATACATTTACTCACTATACGTTAATAATTAAAATCTCCACACCACAATTAAGCGCTCCAAAAATTAATAATTTTAATTTAAATGTGCCCTGAACAATAGGATGTGACAAGTAGAATACCGACGAAAAACGAATATATATGGATTCAAAAGTAAAACGTTTTTAAATGTTTACATTTATAATGAATATATATTTATTGATGATATTTTCATGTATATTTTTAAATTTGTTGAACGTCGTCAAGCTGTTTCTGAACTAGATTAGCAGCTTCTGTAGGAGATTAATTTGACGTTAAAATGGTAGTATTGTCTGGATAAGTAGCTATAGTAACACCATCAGTTTCAGGCAAGTCGCAGGTAAAAATCGAATAAAGAGCAGGACCCAGAACACTGCCCTGTGGTACTCCGGCTTTCACTTGACATTTGGCTGATGTTTCATCATTAACTTTGACATAGAATGATAGGACTTTAAGACCAAATAAAATGGAGCTGGAAGTAAATTTTTTAATTTGTATAACAGCCAGTGTTGTCGCTGCCACTTCAATTGAAGTTTTTCACTTCACTTTCAAGCCTGACACTTCGTTACTTCCTCTTTCATAAAAACAATGAAAGACTAAAATCGATTAAAAAATATATGTTTATAGTAATATTCTCCATTATTTCTAAATGGCTTAATGCAAAAACCCGACAGTTTCGAAGAATTCTGCCATTTCGTTTTTGGCTTGAAAATTTCCCTAAAACAAATTATGTACCCTCATTCAAAAAGTTTTGTCGGAGCCTTATTGTATCTGCCACAAGGTAGCGCTCCACCAAAAGTTTTTTTTTTTCGCAAACTAAGCACATAAAACCAGATAAATTGTGAAAATATGTCAATTTCTTATTACGCATCAAAAAACCCTTCACTTTTTTAAAATCACTTTGATCTTTTAAGAATTTCACTTCACAAAAAAATTTCAAAACGACAGCCCTGATAACAGCCCTTGATGCTAAACTTTTTCCAACGCTTCTTGAATGCACAAATGAGAGCAATATTTTTTACATTCCAGAAAGTCAATGACAATATTCACTATGCTCAAGAGTACCGTGCTTATGACGATTGGTGATTCGGAACTATATTCTTATTTTCTTGTATTATTCCAATCCACTACTTCGAATATTTTCTAGAGTATTGCCAGCAAACTTATAGGTCTATATGAGGGCACTGAGTTTTCAGGTTTATTTGGTTTAGGTATCATTATTATTTCAGCACATTTCCATAGAGAAGGAAAGTGGTTTAGTGAGCAAGATTATTCCTTATTCTTATAATTGAAAGTAAATCGTAATAACTAAAAACAACAATAACTAATTATGTTCACCTTTTTGACTGTTTATTAAATTTTTAAGTATTTGAAAATCTACTTCTTGTATATATACAAAGTGGTTTCATGTTAAAAAAAAGTTTCTTCTGCAAATGTTGTTAAAATTACCCGTAAAGTATATATTTGGCCCCTGACTGGTCGAAAAGAAATTCACAAATACAAATTAATTTTTTGTGATGTCAATTTTTATTGTTTCTAACAGCAAAAAATATTCGATGACTCTTCAATTATTGCTGACTTTTGTTATCAAAACTTATTATGTTTAGTAAAAATTCCATTTCAAATTTGATAATTTACTAAATCACACTCTAAAAAACTCCAATAATATTAACTGTACAATATTGTGAAGTACATTTGTACTTATTCATTTGTAAATTTTATCGATTCCTTCTGATTATTATAAATTAAACTCAAGGGAATTATTGTTTGATCACAATCAATTATTGCAGTGTTTTGCTTACTTACTATCCGGGGTAGACAGGGTTAAACTATAATTATTATTGGAAATCCAATTAATTTTTACAGTATATTTTTTTCCGTGCAATTAGTGCTGTTTTTAAATCACTTCCTAAACAAGCATTGAAGTTATGGAGGTCTATACTAAATTCACCTCTTAGAGCCTAGGTTAGGTTAGGTTGTAGTGGCAGCTTTCTACTTGAAAGGACACTTAAGCACATAATTAGGTTCATTGTGATACCACAGTACGACGCGACGCCCCATTTACAGAGTGGGGAACCATGAAGATTCCATAATGAATTTGACTATGTTCTTAATATAATATTATATATATTTTTATAGATGCTATCATCAGACTAGTGAAGAAAGATGAGCCAAGGAGTTTTAGTCTCCTCCTGGCCAGTAATGGGCATTCGCACCTGAAATGGAGGACTGTTTCTTCCTCCTCCTCAGATTTGCAGCACCTGACAAAAGTCATTGAATGGCAGTTCTAGTCTTGAAGCATGTCTCTCCATTATGCAGTGTCCCGTGAGCACTGAAGTCGTATGGCTGATCGAGCTTTTGTCAAGGTTGAGTAGCTGTCTAGCCTGTCTATTGTTCATAGTGTTCCATGTTAGCCTGGTAGTACCACAAGTATACTCCGCTACCCAGGATCTTTTTACTTCCTCAAGGTAGTTTTGCTTAATGGCTAATTTATTATACATTGGTGCAGAAAGGTGATATATCTGTAAGCTGTGAGTTCTGTTTTGCTCACTCGTTGGCATTGCTGTTACCTGAAATATCCATATGTCCAGGTACCCAATAAAGGTGGACCTGTAAGTGACTCGGCAAAAAGCTGAGTGAAGATCGGCAGTCAAGAACAAGCTTTAATGTAGTGAAAACACCGACAAGGACCTTGATTGGTGTTTAGTTGTCCGTGAAAATGCGGATATTCGTGTTGAATAAATCGTTGCGATTAAGCCACTTGAACGCTTGATATACAGCCATTACATCCGTCTGAAAGACTCTGCAATGATCAGGAAGCCGGAAAGAGAGTCTGAGATCCAGCTTACTAGAGAAGATACAACACATGTCAATTAAATTGTCTATGACCACCACGTCATTAACCCATTCCTCTCTACTGGGGATGTTGGTGAAGAACGTGTGGTTTCAATTAGGGATAGAACAAAAATAGTCAACGTTAGTTGGTATGGACGTATCGTAGATTAGAACCTTGGCATGGCCCAGGTTCGATCTAGACCAGCGAGTTAAGACAGTGCGTCTGGCAGCAGAGCACTTGGCTTGTTGCTTAACCAGAAGTGAAGTTGACAATCAATAAGGGATGGTGAAGAGAGCTTTCGTAGAGGTAGTGCGGAACTACCCAGTAATCAATATGGCTGCCGTTCTTCTAACCTTATCCAGTGGTTTAAAGTTTACCACCTTTGCAGTAGCTGGCCACCAGAAGACGGATCCATAAAGAAGATTAGGCTCGACCACTGCTGAATAGAGCCAGTAAGTGACTCGAGGTGACATCTTGTTCCTAATGTTCTCTTACAGCAGTAGAGATCGCAAGATGCTTTCAGTACTCTCTCTGCCATGTAATCTTTTCATAGAAGTTTAGGATCAAGAACAAGTCTTAAATATTTGATGCGCTTGCTAAGGCAAAGCGAGGTACCATTAAATTTGGGTAGGACAAAAGTAGGTATTTTATACTTTCTAGTCAAAAGCATAACCTCCGTTTTGGCAGGATTGACATTAAGATCGAATTAACGGCACCAGTGAGACAGAATTTTAAGTGAGTGTTTTAGCAGCTCTGAAAGAGTAGAAACGTATTTGCCGGACACTACAATAGCATTTTCATCTGAATAAGCTATTATTTTGCAGCCGGCTTGGTCTAATCTTTTAAGCAGTGTGTTCTTCTTTTGGGTTTGCCCCTATTGACAACCTCTTCAACTTTACGATTTCTAGAGGAGCTGATGATACGTTTTTTAAGTAGTTGTCCTATAAATCTACCCAGATTAACATCAAGATTAAGCTTTATTAAAGCATCAACGACAGCGTCGTGGAAGACATTATTGAAAACCCCCTCGATATCGAGAAACGCTGCAACCTTGTATTCTTTACTGGAAAGTGATTTCTCAACTTCCTCAATGAGTATATAGCGCTGTTTCCACAGACTTTCCTTTAGTATATTGTAGAGTCTAGGTGTTCTAGCAGATTTTTCAGACTGATTGCCGAACAATCAGTCGAGTTTTCGAGGCAATACTTTACCAAAAACTTACATCTTGTCTTTACTAAAGCAGTTCATACACAAGAAAAAAAATTTTTATTTTTATTCAAAGCTTTCGCAGCTAATGCAGTGAATGTTAAAGAGAATATGCATTTTTTTTGAATGAGTACTAGGAATGTTGTTCGGGTACGACTTTCCGGGATTTGGGATTTTAAGAACTCTAACTGGGATTAACCTCAGGATTGATAGTTTTATCAAATGCAAAATAAAAATTGGAAAATTATTGATAAGATTCAGGATATAACATAAATCTGTTTCAAATTGTCACCAGAAAACAGTTCCCGAAAAAACACACTGCATTTGCAAACAAAATTAGTGGAAAATTGTGGTGTTTCTAATAGTTTGGCGGTATACTGTATCTAGCATGTCAGCTGCTATAGTGCAGGGCTGCATTCATTATTCTCACCCCATTTGCTTCTTTGCTGATTTTCAAATAAAACTGACAAATTTAAATGTTTTAAGTAATTGCTTGCAGCTAATACATTTTCACTTTAATACATCAGTTAATTTATAATAAATATGTTGTTAGATAATTTTCTACACATAAACTAAACATAAAATATTTTCGTAAATCTCAAATCTTTGCTATAGTAATTCAGAAAAGCTTGTGTTGCGCTCATATTATGCAGGCAATTTAACAAAACTGAAGGTAAAGGCAAAGTAAAAGTAGAAAAATAATGATGTTGTTACCAAAAATGCCGCAACAACTTGCAGGCGATAATCTTTCGCATAAGTTTTAGTAAAATGATTTGCTTTATTTTTGCATGCTATAGTTAGGTAGATATTTATACACACACACACACACACACAAATACTTAAACCTATATATACCATATAGACGCTTATGTAGTATGTATGTAAGTATGTATGCATTTAAGATTGCCAAAAAGTTGTTTGTGCTATGGAACAAATTTGCTGTTGCAGTTGTTGATGCTGTTGCTGCTGTTTCTTTCACTACACAAGTAGTTTTTGTCGATTATTATTACGATATACGTACGTATGTACTAAAAACTTAAGAAACAAGAAATAATAGAATGGAAACCAAACAAACGATTTCTTGAAATGCTAAAGAAAACAAAAACAAACAAAAAAACTAAAAGGAATGTGATATACACTTAAGCACTTTTTCTACTTACTGATGACTAAGTATGTGTGTGTGTTGATTTTTTTGTGTATGGTCCCAGTTGCAAAAACAGTGAGTACTCCTCAAACGATTAATGATTTTATTACTCCAAAAGGACGGATAAGCGAGCAACTCCAATACAGTAACAAAATTTTTGAATTTCACTAACACAATTTCATAACTTTATATGGTCTATTTTTAGAAATAATGATAAACAAAGACAGCCCGATTGAGTAGTTCAAATTTGTATATCTTACTCTCTTTTGCCCAGTTAACTCTTTAGGGTTAGGTAGGGTAAAAACCACCCCACTTTTTGCATATTTTTTATGCATAGTGTGATATATTTCAACCCACCTCTAAAAGTTGAAATTACTTAAAGTCACACAGTTTAATATTTTATTTACAGTTTCTCATTCTGCTGATAATGATATAAACCAAAAAAAATTTTGTGCCACTGGTGTTTTTATTTTCTTTAAAATAGTGTGCATCAAAGAATTAAAAAAAGAAAGAGTAAAAGAAACAAAATTCAATGACAATAAATTTGCTTGTGTGGCTCAGTCGGTAAGTGCGTCTTTTAATATTCGCAATGCGAATTTTTCGAGCACAGGTTCGAGCGTGGAAAAAGGCAACTCAAGAAAATAAAAAAATAATAAATTTTAAAAACGATTAATACTAAATAATAAAAAAAATTAAAAAATAATGAGCAAAAATTAATATAATTAAAAAAAAAAAATATTGTGGGATTTGAACCTTGGCACACAAGTGCAAGTGCTTGCGTGCTTACTGGTGTTTTAGACAACTAGTCTAAGGCGTCATGAATTTTATAAGAAACTACTTCGGAGTTTTGTTTTTCTATGACATGCAAGTGATCTCATGCTCGTAATCGTGTCCTCCTTTATTACTCCTTTTGGAGGCTAAAACGAGTACTCCATGCCCTAGCAATAGAGAGTAATCGATTGCTTGCTTTGGAGCGCTCAATGATTACTCCTACTATCATCCAAAGTTCAACTGGGGTGCATGCATGTTTATGCAGCTATGCGTGTATGTGATTGTGGTATACACATGTGCATATCTTTTTTTTCTTGTACATATGCATAATGCTGAAAATTACATATGTTCGTATGCATGTATAAATATAATTTTGTTGGTTGGTAGCAACTTTAATTTCCTCTGCATCACTCTCTTTTTCTTACATTTTCATTTCTTCTGTCTTTTAATTCTACATCTGTTCATCTGCCTCATACTGTTCTTCATAGTCTTTCGCTTTAGTGCGAAAAACTTAACTATTCTAGTAGATTCACACAAGCACTAGTGAGTCCTAAGGAGGGGTTCTGGGGTTAACCCCTCCCCCTTTGAACGGTAAGAATCTCATACATTTTTAATGTTCGTCATGCATCAAACAAAAAAAAAAATAATTTTAAAAGGACAAAAAATTACAACCCCCTCTTCGTGAATTTCAAAATCCGCTAGTGCACGCAAGCAAATCTTTTTCTCCGTATTTGTGTGGGGGTATTAAAGAGTATTCATGTTTGTATGCATATATCCATTCATATGTCTAGATAATTTTACTTTTGCAACTATATATAGTATATAAAATATGAAAAATATGGAAAATGATATGCCCTCATGGCTTTTTCACACTTATTTTCTGTAGCATTGTGTGTATATGTGTGCATGTATTTAACTTCTTTTGTGTTAATATATCACTCTCTCACTCTCTCTCTCTCTCTCTCTTTCCCTTTTCCTCTCTTTGTGTGACAGCATTTGAAGTGCAACTGCATGCATATACATCTTTGTATACATGTATGCGTAAGTAAGGGAGCTTGAAGTGAGTGCAGTGAATTCACTTGGGTCTTCGTTATCATCAACATCATTATAAATGTAAATGTATGTATGTATGTGTGTGTTTGCGTTGTTTTGTGTGGTGGTTGCTTGTTTTAACTAAATTTGTGATATGCTTGACTTTCTCTTTTTTTTTTTTTTTTTTGTTGCTGTTATTGTCGTAATTCAAGGTTTTTCTTTTTAAAGTTCTACAATTATTTCTTCTTGTTCTTCATTACATATTATTATAAAAAGGGAAAATGTTTACAATTCTTTATAAGCACAGGTAATGATTTGCAACTAGACATACTGGAACTTCCAGTTCTTTAAAGAATGCTCCTTGATTTCTTGCCTAATTCTTGCCTAACAATTACAAAATCGTTTTCCACCCAGCCGAGCTTTTTGGCTTATTTCAAAAAGCAATGTCCCTCAATTTTACCAATCCATAAACTGCATTCTTAATGAGAAAATGAGAGCAGTAGTTCAGTTTTGGTTTGAGATTTGGACCCTTCAACTTTTATTAAAGGTAGAGAAAAGTTGTTCATCTAAGGCTAAGTAATGTAAACAAAGTGATGGCGAGGGAGTTGTAGTATTCAAACCGCGGTTCACGCAAAATTGGCACGCAGGAAAGTTTCTGTATCTTTTTAACCAGAACACTCAGAATAACAAATAATGAATTAAATGATAAGTTTAATTTTGTGTTTTAATACTATAATATTAAATGATTTATATTTCTTTGTTGTACAAAAAGTTCCGGGTATTCCTTTTAATGGACCCCATCAACCTTTGAACATCCGCTCTGGATACTTTTGCGGGTATTTGATTCCATTTTAGTAACATTAAATTCACATTTTTAACAATATCTGCATTTTTCTTCAACTTATATTTTGTACTAGCCCAGTATTTTTCGATCGGTCGAAGCTGGGGGCAATTGGATGGATTCATATATTTGGGCACTACATCTTCTTTATTTGTCTGATACCAATCCATGGTTTTCTTAGAGTAGTGGCAACTGGCTAAATCAGGCCAAAACTTCACTGGGGAATGGTGGTGACGAACAAATGACAATAGTCGTTTCGAAAGGCACTCTTTGATGTAAATATCAGACGTCATAGAAGAGGATGTCACAAATGCCCTGGATTTGAGACCACAGCTGCAAATAGCCTGCCACACCATTGCTTTCTTTGCAAACTTATCCATTTTTATGTACTTGAATTTTGAGGGTACATTACCACGATTCGTTGCCATATAAAATTTTTGATCTGGAAGCTGTTTAAGATCAAATTTTACGTATGATTCGTCATCCACAAAAATGCATCCATTGAATTTGGTCAAAAAAGAAGATGAGCACGCAAATTCAGCAAATTCTGTTTGTCTGTTTTATTTGGATATTTTATAGCACGATAGCACTTTAGCCCAGCTTTTATGCGTATTCGTCTAGCAGTACTTTTGCTGGTATTGAATTTTTTGGCACGATCGCTATCCGATAGTCCGGGATTGCTTTTGATGGACCTCAAGATCTTTGCTTTTAATTTTAGGTTGGTGGTTCCCGTTTTGTTCACAACTTTTTTAGCTCTTTCAACACTAAGAGTTTCTTTATATCGTTTTATAACTCTGCATACCGTTCTTTTGGAGATATTTAACACTTTCGCAATCTTTGAACCAGACCACGACGGATTTTCAATAAATTTGTTCACAATCAATTTTCTATTTGAAGCTTCCATTGTGCACACAATCACCAACTTGCGTTCAATTAATATGAAAAATTTATCAACTAACGGTAACGATATTGTAAACAAATCCCAGTAAAAAATTTCTTGTTCTTATGACTAGGGGCGACGTGGTGACCACAACAAAGCGTGCCAATTGGTTGTAAACCGCGCTTTATTTACCGATTTAAACTTTATTGTATGGCTTTCGAAGACCTTCAGAGCAGGTTGGCTACTCATTCGACTTTCAGTGCCATGTCATGCTATGTCATTTAGCCTGAAAAACGCTACAACTGTCAGTAAGTTTTAAAGGATTTTTTTTTATATCAATACAGGGTAAAAAGAATGCTTCACTTATGTTAAATTCAGGTTTGGAGGGGTCAATGTAGACGGCTGTTGTTGGAAGTGAAAGTGATTCGATAATATTTAGTTGTTCTGAGTAGACTCTCACAACGACTCCACAATTCATCTTGAATCTGGCATTATCTATTTATCTGGAATTTATATAACTCTTCATATAAAAATTTTCGATTTCAAAAGTTTTTCTCATTTGTTAATTTTTGTAAAGAAGTGCCTTTTTGGATTCGTTTTTCAGCAGCCCGGAAAACTCCGAAATCCAAAAAAATTAATATTATTGGGAGTATGAATGTATGTATGTGAAAAAGTGATTATAAATTTATTCTTTAAAGTATTGTCCATCGTTAGCCACAACCTTTTCCTATCTTTCTGGTAGCATACGGATTCCGCGTCGAAAGAACTCCTCATCTTTTGAGGCTATCCACGAATCGACCCATTTTTTGAGTTCTTCGAATGAACGGAAGTGCTGTTCAGCCAGGCCATGTGTCATCGATCGGAACAAGTGGTAATCAGAAGGAGCAATGTCTGGAGAATACGGCGGGTGGGGTAGCACTTGCCATTTCAGCGTTTCCAAGTATGTTTTTACTTGCCTTGCAACATGCGGTCGAGCATTGTCGTGCTGAAGAATAACTTCGTCGTGTCTATTCTCATATTCTGGCCTCTTATCTTTTAATGCTTGGCTCAAACGCATCAATTGTAGTCGGTAGCGTCGCCAGTGATCGTTTCATTCGGTTTAAACCGCTCATAATACACGACACCTTTCATATTCCACCAAATACACAGCATGAACTTGGATCCATGGATGTTCATCTTTGCCGTTGATATTGATGCATGTCCGGGCGGTCCCCATGATTTTTTACGCTTTGGGTTATCGTAACGTATCCATTTTTCATCGCCAGTCACAATACGATGCAGAAAACTCTTTATTTTCTGTCGTTCAATCAGCAGTTCACATGTGAAAAATCGTCGGTCGACGTCTCTCGGATTCAATTCGTACGGCACCCAATTTCATTGCTTTTGAATCATTCCAAATGCTTTTAATCGTTTAGAAATGGTTGATTGATCAATTCTTAAAGATTCTGCAAGTTCTTGTTGCCTTTGACATGAATCTTCTTCGAGTAATGCCTTCAATTCTTCATCTTCGAACTTTCTCGGGCCGCCTGAACGTTCCCTGTCTTCAACATCAAAATCACCACTTTTGAAACGGGCATACCACACCTGACACATTCTAACGTCTATAGCACAGTCAGGATAAGCTTCAGTGAGTAAACGATGTGCTTCAGTTGCGTTTTTCTTTAAATGGAAGAAGCAAATTAAAACTTCTCGCAAATGTTGTTTTGTTGGCACGAAATTCGACATTTTCAGCTATAGTAAAACACTTTTGTAAAATTATGAAAATTATTTGACAGATCAATTCTTATAGTATTTTTGGCGCTCTTCGAGATAGAATAGCTGTCAATGTAAAAAAAATGGCGCGTTCATACTCCCAATAAAATTTTTGTTCACTTTTATTAGATCAGATTAGATTTTAAAGTTATTGTGGAAAATTTTCATTATATTTTCATGCCATAAATTTTATTTCAGTCAAAGGTTTTACAAATTTAATTAATCGTTGTAAGTTTTAAATGAATATAATAAACTTAACTCAAATGAAAGTTTTAGAAAAGTTTTCTGTAATATCTTCAAAACTCGTGCTGACTTGTAAAAAGTTCTATGAACAGTTCTATGATCTTCATAAAAATACGCATTGGAAAGTATGCTCATTTATTCGGAATCTATCTATTTAAAAGTTGATTTTTGTGTTTGAAAAGAGGCAGGAAAACTTATCTTCCATGTCACATGCACTTCAGATCCTTTGGTCTTAACTGCAACGATTTCGAAATAATACAGTTTTGTATATGAAATGAAATATTTAGTACCTACTTTAGTATTATATGCTTGCATTTGAGTACAATATTTTATTGCAAAAAACCAAAATGAGTTCAATAGTTCAACATGCCGTATGAGTAATACAAATATATGTAAATAAATACCAATTGAAATAACTTTTTCATAACAAATACTCAGATTTTTGCATTGTAATATTCATTAACTTAGTTTTATATATATTTGTTTTAGAGGAAAATAAACAATACTAGCGCAATTTGAACTGCAATAGTGTACACCATGACGTATGAGTAATATATAAATATAAATAACTAAATCAAATAAAATAAATTATTAATGCGGCAAATACCTTAAGCTAAATAATAGAAATTTACTTAATTCAAATATTAAATAAGCCTTTAAATAAATTTTAAACATATTTATTTGCACAATTGTGTAACAATACAAAAAATATTAAAAAATAAAATGAAAAAAAAAAAACAAAAAACAATAAAAACCAAACCAAATATTGTAAATTCAAAATTTCATAATTGCATTAAATAAACTAAGTAAACCAGTATTTTTTTTTTTTTTATTTATCTACAAATATATAAATATGTATTGTAATAAATAAATATTCAAGTTTTAATATTTAGCAATAAATGCTGTGGTTATTAGCAACATTTCTGTTGTTGTTGTAGTTGTTTTTTGTTCATCACAATATTACAAATTAAATTTACAAAATTTATTCAAATCGTTATGAGGCGAAAAATTCTATACGTAGCTTGAAGGTATAAAGCATTTAGTTAACTTGAAAATTTTTTGAACAAACACACATACAAACACATGTAAATTGCATATATGTATGTGTGTGCATTGAACACCTATGCAAATAATGCTATTTTATACAATATTATAATAAAAATTAAAAACCAAACATAAACTATAGAAGAAAAAATTATTAAAAAGCGTTAGGCGCGGTTATGGATTTAGCACAAAACACCTGCCACTAGTTTTTTGTGCGCGTGTTTTTTTTTTGCTGTGTTTGCTTTTGTTTGGTAGTTATTGTTGCTGTTGTTTTTGCTTGAATTCGTTCGTACCCATGTGTGATTTTGTATTTATGTATAGCCACACTTTATGCTACAATTATTTGTGGTTGGCTTTTAACTTTATTATTTTGAATTAAAAATTTATTCAAAATGTGTAACGTTTATAAACGAGGGTGAGCGCGGGGGTCTAACAGAAGTTTGCCCATCCGAAAAATAATGGAAAGTTGAAAAGTTTTATGAAATGTTCATTAAAACAATTCACCAATTCAGTGAACTTTTTTTTAGACCCTTCTTGTATACACTGTACATGTGCATACATATAATGATGTAGCGGTGAAAATGTGAGTGCGTTTATAAGCGTTTGCATGCATTAAAAACATTTTGAACGTACAAGCTTATAAGCTTACATATATGGTACATACCCGCATACTTGCATATAAAAAAAACATACATGCATATATACGTTTTTGGATTTTATTGGCAACTTCGGGCATTTGCGGTTAACCGCGGATACATTTTAATGAAATAAAATTAATGCAATTAAAAATTTTAGTAGCACGCAAATTTGTATGCTGTACGATCATACTTATGCCTGCACGTTAAGTGCATCATAAAATGAAATGATTTTGTTAACACAAAATATTTCATAAGCATTTGTTTGCTTTTTTGTTGATATATATTTTGAATAGAACAAAGTAGGTACACATTTTATAATAAGTCAATAATTAAAAAATACTACCTGTATTTTGTGTTATTGTTTGAATAGAAAATATTTTGTTTGTTTGCATATAAATTTTAGCTTATTTTAACTTTTAAATAAATACAAATAAATTTTTAATTTTTGTATATTTTTTATTTTTTAAGTAAATAATGTATTATAAATTTGTTAAGTAGTAACATTAATTTATTGCACGTTTTAATTATATTTTATAATTATAAACACTAGAGGACCTTAAGAGGGGTTTTGGGGTTAACTAACCCACCTTCTCTTATCTACTGATGAAACTCTCATATATTTTGATCGTTTGAACGCCGGGAGATGGAACCCTCGCATTATCACGTGAAATTGCTTATTAACTATTACGAGTTTTGGTGAGTGAGTATCGATTCATATAGCGACAAAATATAAAGCGTGCTTCGTCAATCGCAGACTAGAAAACCAAATTTTATCGCGATCGCTTGTATGAGTAAGCGCTGTGGGAGCCAAAACTTTTCTCGTACCAAGTTTGTCACCTATTTGTCATCATTTAAGCGCTTTAGGATATAGCTTGAGTGCGTACCTTGAGGTATGTATTTAAGTACAAGTTGTAGATTATGTAGGATTGAATTTCGGATTTTTGTTGAATTTTTTATTTTTCCCTGGCATAGTCGCGGTCTTAAAAATTAATTGTTTTCTTCGATATTACACTGTAAAAAATTATAGTCGGCTGAACGCGACATGTTTCTTTATTCGAAGAACGTTCCAAAATAAGTGCATTATTCTGCTTTCAATTATCAGATTTTCCTCAGTTTTTTTTTTCAAATTGTCTGCCGATAGTTCTCAATACTTTTAATTGTTTTCAATGATCCTAAAAGTTACTTTTATTTTTTTAGAAATATTTTTGATTAAAATAAACGAATTGATTTACAGATTCTTATATATGAATTTAGGAACATATTTTATGGGGGGAAATGTGTTTCATCTCACCCGCAAGATTTCATTCCTCCCGGCTATTTTTGTAATTCCCTGTAAATTTGTGATGATTTGAAAAAAGTGGTTCCCCGCAATTACCATAAATTCAAAATAATTTTAAAAGGTTTAAAAATTATAAGCCGCCTTCGGAAATGGCTGGATCTGCTAGTAACAATAAGTAACTACTTATATACCCATGAAGTTATTCATAAAATAATAAATCTATTAAGTGATTAAGTATTTTATTAAATTTTTATAGATTTAAACAGAATAGAAAAGTTGTGAGTAAAGCTTACAATATTGTCCTGATATCGAAATATATCGGATACTTCGGAATTGAATCCTGAATACCAAAATCTACATATTTTAATTTTTTTGCTTCAAATAATTCTCAAATATTTTGTTAAATAAGAGAATATTTTATTTGGAGGTATAAGTGTTGTTAATCTATTTTCAAAAAACGGTGAACTCAACCTTTTTTTAATAAAAAATTTGCTAAATATTTATCTACCGTGAGATATGGGTTCCTAATCCAATCCACACATGAAGAAAAAATATTTGAAGCCTAGAGCGAAAATGTTTGCTCCTAGGAATCAGAAGTAATAGAACAACAGAAAAGAAATGTTCAAAACTTTCTTCCTTTTCAATGTCATGGCGGTTACAAAATGCGAGCCAATTGCCGTATTTAATGCTTTTAACCATGCGATTTCCAACTTGGAAAATGATAATAACTACTTAGTTTTGTAAAGAGTTCATTGAAGCGAAGGTCCTAATATACTCTTAGATAAGCTTCTATATCTGATGTTGAATTGTCGCAAGTGCATATCAAATTTTAACAGGTTTAAAACTTATTATGACTAAGACTTACCCAATGAGGATATATGTCAAGTCAAGCAAATAGATACTTTGGAGATAAATAAAAACATGCTCAATGAAAGTGTATAAAACTGGAATCAAGCAACTAACTGGCTAGGACTAATAAAATAAAAAAAGGGATATTATAATAATTAAATAATCAGCTACTTCATATGGTATGCTGCTGTGAAAAATTCTTTTTACAGCAGCTCAAACTCAAAATCTTTATGTTTATGTGACTTAGCAATTTTAAGTTTAACTACTACCAATAAAGATTACATGTAAACTCGGACGTTGCTGGTTGATATTGGTAAAAAATGCAGAAAAAATGCATGACTGCAATTTTGTTACTGAGTAGCTGACATGCTTAATAGGGGATAGCTCAGTGTTCATCTTGGCGCCGTTTTCGTTATTTCAAATATAAATACACAAAATCACAGAAGCATCCTGAAAACCTGGAAAAATAAACAATCAATAGACCAAGTTTACAAATGAATGCAATCACAACAAATCGTTGAATAGTACAATACTCAAGTTCACAATTACTACATTTATACATCAACGTGAAGACATCTAACAAATGCAATGCTGAAATGTAAAGCGGTATAACTTAGAAGTTCAGAAAAAAGTGGTTTAATTTTACTTTAGAGCAAAAGTGGGAAGAGAATCGTTCGGAGCAAAAGTGAAACAAGATATACTTAGAACAAAAGTGGTTTAACTCACAGTGCCGGTTTTGTTCTGAACAAAATTTTAAAGCATTTATACCATGATTTTAATACAGTCTCATTTTTGGGTGGTATTGCACACTAATGATTTTTGTTGATAAATTTGACACTGGAATGAAAACAAATATATGGCTCTGTATATTGAATGCAAAACTTTAAGTCGGCAGATGGAGTCTCGAGCTTCGGAGGAGTTTCGTTGACTTTTTAGATTTTTATTTACCTTTTAAATTTTTCTATTGTACATATTTTTTATTTTTATCAAACATTACATCAAAACTTTCTACTAGTTATATTACTTATTTGGGAATTGAATCAATTTTGATTTTTAGATCTCACAATGTTGTGGCTAGTACGGTGTTGTTATTTAAGTATCCCCAAATTTCGTGTAAGGAATATTTTTGCCGAAAACCGTTTAACTACTTTTCCCAATCAGGGATGCAAACATTTAACATTTTAGTAGGTACTTATAATTTTCCTGGTAAAATGAAATATTGCTTATCAGCCATTCCAGATTGAACGTAACGAGCGATGGACTTCATCCTCTCAGATTTGGCTTAAATTTTGCCTATGGTCTTATTTTAGACCAAACCCAACAAAAAGGTATATACAAAAATTCTGGTACAGTTTTCACCGGAGTTTGCCAGAGCGAATCAAATGCCCAAAATTGACTGTATGGAATCACAGAATCGTCCATAACTCAGTCATTATACTATACTATACAAGTGATACGAATTTTGCAAATTAAATTTTAGTGAATTAATTTGAAAAATAATTAATTTTAAAAATAAACAACATTAAATTATATTATATTTTATAGCCCGTTTTATACCCTTTCTATGTCGGTAGTATAATGACTGAGTTATGGACGATTCTGTGATTCGATACAGTCAATTTCGGAGATTTGGTTCGCTCTGGCAACTCCGGTGAAAACCATACCGGATTCTTTTTGTATACCTTTTTGTTGGGTGTGTTCTAAAATAAAACTATGGACAAAGTTTGAAGCAAGTCTAAAATGATCAGGCCGAGATTTGTTTTTTTTTTGGTTACGTTCAATCTGGAATGGCTGTTATAATGATAAATTTGATTAAGGAATTTAAGAAATTTATTTCATTTATTTTTGTAGTGCTGTACCTTTGTATTTTCTGTTTGCTCGACGACGATTGGCTGCTAGTAATTCTATTGAAAAACCTTTCAGCTTTCATCTCTTAATTTCTATCTTATTTAATATGCACTTGCTTTTAATACATATCATTGAATGTACTATGGCTTTCCATACTATTTACATAAGTGTAATTAGTTTCGGAATCAGAAGTGCGTAGGTAAATTGTACATAAAGATGCTTGTAAGCAATTCCCCAAAAATTTACATACTAATTAAACAAAGGGTGCAAATACTAGTAATCAAGATGTCTGCATATATATTATTATAATTTAAATGAAGGGGAAAAACACTTTAAATTATGCATGAATTTCTTAAAAATAGTTCAAATATTCTAACACCATTTCGGAATTTCAAATGATTATAGTTAAAGATTCATAAGAAATTTTCATATTTTAGTGGAAGAAATAAACCAAATCAAAATAAACCAAAATAGGAGCAACTCAAGCTTAAGCTTATACTACATTTGAAACTAATCTGCATAATATAATAAGTAGAATTTGTTTGTATGATTGTATGTGTGAGTTAAACAATCTACTTATTCATATGTCCAATATTCCACGGATAATCCTTAACAAATTTTCAAAACGCTTTCATTTATGACCGAATGAACGAAAATCCTCAAAACAATCCCATTAACTCAAATGCCAAAAATAACTATGTATATACTATAAGGAAATAACTTTGAGAAATTCATATTCTACCTACGTTTATGCGTGCTGCAAATGCCTTGAAAAGTGAAAGGCCGAAAGAGAGAGAGGAGAGAGAGAGAGCTAGACAGGAAGGATAGGAAGATCGCATTTTATATATTAGATATAAATATATACATTTCCAGTTCTACTTATACGAAAACCATTTAAATGTAAATACGAAGTTTATCAAATAAATACGCTCATATAGATGCAGATTTCTGTATTTCATTGCCTTGCAGATTAAAATATTCAAATATATTTGAACATAGAAGAAATGCGTACGTATGTATTCACATAGTAAGTGTGTGGGTGTATATGTATATGTATGCGTATATGCATATATGTATACTATAAGATTGTTGGTCTACGAAGAAATACATTCTATAAATTGTAAAATCTTATGCACAATTCACACAGACACACACACTCACACATTTACACTAACAAATAAATATGAATGCATAGAAATAATATGAATACAAATATGAGTGTTTTTATATGTCTATGAATGTGTGTGTGTGTGTGTGTGTGTTTGTATTTAAGTCTGTAAAATGACTGTGGTGATGCTTTCACAATTGTATACTCGTAAGTAATTTAACTGTAAAGTTAAGATAGGCACGTTCAAAGCTTGTATCTTTTATTTTTATACTTTTTTTTATTTCATTTCCTTTTTTTTGTTTTTGTTATATTTTCTCTTTCATTCCGTTTTGATATTTTTTTTTTGGTTTAGTTTATTTTGAACGAGTTATCGTTTACACTAACTCATACATGCATATACAGAATTTTACACACACGCATATATGTGTTTGTGCTTGCGCTCCTAAGAGCATGCTATATGTTTCCTTTCATTTCAGTTTTTGCTTGCTAGCTTTTTGTTAGTTTTGCTGCTGTCGCTTTTGTACTCGCCGCACTTTCACACACAAGCACACACAATGTATATGCACACATACATACCTACATGCACCATCTAACCAACCAACAAACCAATGTCAAAAATAGCACTTGTGCAAACCACTCACGTAACATAATATCCGTACGATATATCCCTGATATTCGTTTTATCCTTTCTTATGTATTTTTTTCTGACTTTAAATATGTATGAGTTTTTTTTTGTTTTTGACTAGGAGTAAAAGCATTGAATGCCCAAGTTAGTGTGAGATTTCCATCTACTAAGCATCTCCTTTCATCCGATGGAAAGCTCCTCCCGGAACCACCGTTATATATTTCGTCGGGAGGCCCTTTAGAGCATTGCTGCTAACTCGTCTGTTTTTTTTTGTCTGTTACCGCCCGCTGTGGGGTAGGGTCACTGATACCCTGGTTTTCCCCGCGTTCCATGCGTAAAAACTGCTGCTTACCAGTCGCCAACTTCGATTAACCATGACAGTTATTATTGGTCTGGCAGTGGCATGAAGAGACGGCTGAAACAAGCGCGGGAGCAAATTTTTATAGGCGGTAGTAGTCTCATTCCAGTTTGAAGCACCGTTTTGTTTAAATGCGGGAGACGTCTGGGTCTAATTGGCGTTTATTTGTTCTTTTAGGCTTCAACCAATCTGGTGAGGCGGCATGGATGGGATTAGTCTTTGTGACATTTTGGTCATGCCCTCCACCTCTGTGGGGTTTTTAAGTCGTCTCTTAATACAGGCATACCTTACCGCGAGAATATTCTAGCCCTTTTCCTGCAGGGGCCGACCCATTACTCAATTTGGTTATTTGCTTGAGGAGTTAAATTATGGAGCAGGAGTAAATAGGATTATAAATTCTGTTGGTAACTCAACCAAACCAAACCAAACCAAATAAAGATCCGACCCGAACCAATTCGATCGAACACTACCCCACCTTCTAATTGCCTACCTTTACCCCTACCTCACCAAACAACACACAAGCTACGCTCATATCAGTAACTCATAACATCGATGCAAGAGCCATTCTACTAACGCCTCTGCTTTTTTCTCTAGGTTAGGTTGGACTGGCTGTCGAGAGACACACTATTCCTGAACGGCCTATTGTGATACCACATAGTTGGACCTACAGTTTAACGCCGATTTTGAACGGCGGTGTAGTAATTTTTTATCGGCTTGGTGGTTTTGCCATTACCAACCAAGGTGTGTACTTGTACACTATCTTATAATTCTCATATACTTCATATAGATAGGGAATATAAGAAATTTATGAAAATTAACCACCAGACGAAGACAGAAATCGAACCCGAACCTCCCGTATGAAAGTCGAATTCACTATCCACTAGACTATCGAGGTCGTTTACTTTTTCCCATACAAAACTGTTAATCTGTTAATCCTTCTCTCTACTTTAGGTATCAGCGTCATCAGGGCCCATCGACCTTTTGTTGATGTCTCCCATCATTGCTGCCATTCTCTAAGTCATTCATCTCCAGCAGCTGCACAGCCTACTGGATTTCGAAGAAAATTTTGGAAACAAGATCGTTTTGTTCTTCAAGTGTTGTCGCTGAGATCCTTTTTGACTGTTTAATTGACATGCTCTCTATCGTAGATGAATGGATAATAACAATCTGAATTGATTTTAGTTTTATTTTTAACTTGATTTAATGCTCAATTTTAATGCTAATAAAATATGTCGGCAGAAATACATGTATTTTTATTTAATATTTTTCTCCTCGCAAATGTACTTTTTTTTATAATGGTTCCTGAATATGAAATATTCTTTAATACCAAATTTTAAGTTGGTAGTATTAGGTACATTGATAAAAGACACTCGTTAAATTTTTGTATAAACTATAATGATGCTATCTACTTCATCTAAGGTGCTCATAAGAGCGATGTCCAAATAAGGATCAGCTGCATAAAATCTGACGCTCTTAATTTCCATCAGTATTCACGGAATTGTAGATTTTTTAATTTAAAGTCAATACAGATGGTGACTACGGTTGTGAAGACCGTTCTTCATAGCCTAGAAATATTTCTGAATAATTGCTTTCGGCGTAGTTTTGATGGCCAAAAACCATCCCAAGCGCTGATCTAGTAGCTTCATGCTAATAAGAACCTATTGCTATCCATATCAAGCAAGGTTCAGACTTTGAGGAAGGCATACCAGATATTTTTTTTTATTAAGAACTCTTGGAGCTGTACTTGATACAATAACTGAGTGACTAGTAGCTTTGAGGTATAAAATAAAACTATTCAATGTCTTCTATATGGCTGTCCCGTTTGTTTTATTTTCTAGGAAGTAATTTACAATCCTCGATAGTCTAGTGGTTAGTGCACTAGACTTTCATTTGGGTGGTTCGGGTTCGATTCCTGTCTTTGTCTGGAGGTTAATTTTCTCACTATTAATATAAAGTATATGAGAATTATAAGATAGTGAACAAGTACACACATTGGTTGGTAATGGCAAAACCATCAAGCCGTTAAAAAATTGCCACATCGCCGTTCGGAATCGGCGTTAAACTGTAGGTCCAACTATGTGGTATCACAATGGACCGTTCAGACCTAAGTGTGTCTTTCGATAGCCACTCCAACCTAACCTAACCTATATACAAGCGCCATAATTTATTAATTTTGCCAAATGATTGTCGTAGAATGCTGATTTCAATTTCTGCCTATCCTATTATTTCTTTCGGTATGGGTTCATTATTGATTGATTTCAATATTAAACTTTTACTACAGTATAGCTTAAGTTTTAGTCGCTTTAATTGATTATAATATTTTTCAATTTGTTTATTTGTATAGATATATTTGTTTCGGTATTGGTACTTGTGTGATTTTTAGCTATGAGCATGTGGATGGATGGATCTGTGTTCACGTTTATGTTTTTAGGTACGAAATTTGTGAATTCTCTCTCGCACACTAGCGGATTCAAGTGGGATTTTGGAGTATATGAGATTTTCATCGGCCATGAATCAAAAGAAAATTTTTGGGGGAAGAGAATTTAAACCCCCTCCTAGGAAATCTTTGGATCTGAATTGCTGCTATTTGTTGCTGTGTATTTGTGTGAATGCATGTTCGGAATTTCATAGTTTCACTCACACATGCCCAACAAGTGTAGAGTATATACTCGTATATACTCTATATACAACTCCATTTTCATTTTTCACCATTTCACCATTTGTATTTGCTTTTGTTTAGTTCTTCATTTTTATTATTTATTTTAAATTTGATTTAAATTTGATGGATTTGTGGTGAAACATAATGAAGTTGTCGTCATCGTCATTCGGTGTTGTTATTATTATTTGCTGATCAAATCACGTATTATTCGATTTTTTTTATATTTCTTCTTGAAAATTATATTGACAATGTGAGAATTTATTTCTGGGTGTTGGTATTTCGATTGATTTCATTTTTATAGAAATGTGTGTTTTATAGTATTTTAGATTCACTTAGTGTTGTGTTTGATAAAAAAAAAGGGGGAAAGAGTTATCCGGTCTGACCAATAATGGTGGAGATAATTTTTTATGGAGAAAGGATATCAGCTGATGAGTCTAAAGATGTATGAATGTTAAATTTCGGAAATCTCTTATTCGAATAACATGGCAGTTATGCTATTTTGAAATTTCTCAAATGAATGTGTTCTTAACCCTTTCTGCACCGTAAGGAAACCTGAAGAGATAGCGCAAAAGTGGACCCGGATTTGTATTTTCTGACCTCCATTTCTTGTAATAATTTTTCATCTGAACAGAAGTTCTGTGCACCAAAAGACCTCAACTTTTATGGGTCACCGGCGACAATGTGTCCCTCAATAGGAACTTTTTACTTTTTGAGTACATTCTTATTAAATACATATTTTTTAAAGATAGACAAAGTCTTTTACTATTAATTCTTCACTTAACCCTTTTTTGACTATAAGGGTACTCGAAGCGATAGAGCAAAGCCAAATCCGGATTCACTAACCCACATTTCATTGTCAAAAAATTAATTTTAAAAAGTTTCCATCTTTTTTTTTTTGGTTTAGCTTACTCTGGTGCCTTCAATTATATACAAATTTCAAGGCTTTTTTTAATAAATTCTAAAAAGTATTCAATGCAAATTTCAACTTTTCTTATGCCAATAAGCTGGCTTTTAGTGATTTCAAATGAATTTTTCATGCTGAACACGAATCTGTGGTTAAAATTAATCCATTACGTCTCGTTTCCGAGAAAAAAGGGGTTGAAATCTCTGAAATCAGCGTTTTCAGCCATTTTTGTATAATTGTGGCGCTGAACCCTGATGTGCTACAAACTTCGCTAGTCCTAAGCCAAATTGTTCGCACGCTCCCTCAGAGCAGTGGGTTAGCTTATGCCTAGGGGTGCACGAAAAAAAGTACACAGAACTGATTTGATCTTACATCTTAATTCGTCCGCCATATTTGATCCGCCATTTCGAATTTCTAAAATTTGACTACAGATTTGTAATCAGTTTACCCTTAAAACCCTTCGGACCACTGCATTTTTCATTATATTTCGTAGGTATGAGTAAGATAAAATCCGCCCACCATATTTGATCCGCCATTTGGAATGTTTGAAATCTAACTGCAGATGTGTAACCAACGACCCTTAAAACATTTCGGACCGCTGTACTTCGCATTATATCTGGCCGTGGGTGTAAGACATATGCGCATCTCCTGCTCCAATGGCGCATGCGAACAATTTGGCTTAGGACACATTTGAAAGGCCATAGTTTAGTCTTTAATTTTTTTTCGAAAACGTGACGTGATGGAAAGTTGTTGACCAGTTGTTGTTGTGCTCAGCATAAAAAATTCATTAGGAAACACTAGGAATCATTTTATTCGCAAAACCCATGCAGAGCAGTGTTATTAAAATCGGTGTAATAGTTTTTAAAAAAGCTGAAATCGGATTTTGGGTCATCGGTGGCCAATGGTCCGGAAAGGAGTAACTCTCTCCATGGCAATAATATTTTACTACACACATATATTCGACAAAAACACGGGAAGGGTTAATATTGTTTAACCCATTTTTAACATTGAGGTTCTGAGAATGGAGCATCACTCCGAGACGAGATTAGAAGTTTTTGAAAATCGGATTACGATTTCTCGTTATTTTCGTAAAATTTGTTAATATTGAGCATATTAACAAATCAACAAATGGGTTAATGTGTTCATAATGTTGATAAATCTGTTCATAGTATTCATTAATGTGAACATAATATTGATGAAACTGTACATCAATCCAATAAATCGGAGTTGAATGGACATTATTTTTGTCTGTGTATATTTCTTCTGTCAGGCAATTTCTCGTTGCTTTTCGATCTCTATGCTACAACGTTATGAGTCAAAATACTTACGAACTATTTCACCTCAGGTTGAATGCATGTAAAATTTTTTATTGCTATTGCTCATTTTCCACATTATGAACATCAAATTTCTATTGCTCTTATTGCACTTATAAGCTATCAAAAAGTATGCCACCTCATTACTGTAATCAAATCTTCAAAAAAGGAGAGAGGAAATTTTAAAGCATTTGCATATGCCGCCGCCGGTACAAATTTCTAATAATTTGAACAGAAATGAATTTGTATTACACACAAATACACACACACACACGGAGAGGCAATTACATGTATACAATTGCAAAAATATTACTCACACAACCACATACGCGCACATATACATTTACGACAAATGATTCGAATATCCGAGTATCAACATACAATTTCTAGCATCGTAGTTTTCTTCTCTTGTCTATGCCCATCCGTTATCTGTCTATCTGCCCGGTCTCTGCCCCTACTGTCTGTCTATGGTAATGATAGCACTTAAACAATTCTCTACAATATATTTCAATACATACGCAGATAATTTTTCCACATTGAATATTTTTGTTGAGTACAAACACGTTTGCATACATATGTAGTGCGTGTGTATAAGTGTAAGTAAATATGCGGTTGCAATAACCAACGCCACCATTCATTCATTTGCTCATTTGTGTGTGTGTGTGTGTCTCTGCGTGTGTGTGTGTCTGCGTTCATTTCGATTTATGCCATTCAATCGTGCGTAATGCATACGCCAGAGTATTTCATGCATAACAATAATTTTGGATGCTGTCGCTAGCTGTTGTTGTTGCTATTTATTGCAACTGCTACTACTAAAACTATCACTACTGTTTTTGGTGCTGATGTTTAGTACTTTTCTAATATTCTATAAACATACGTAAATACATATATATAAACTCATATGTGTAAGAATGTTCGTGTTCATGTCGCTCATATATCATGTTGGGTAAAATGTTTAAGTATTCAATGGTCCACCGTAATGGTCTTTGCTGACAACAACATCACTGCTGTCGTCTGTGGTGACTGCAATAATGCTCTAACCATTAATGTTGCTACTGCAGTTGCTGCTACTGTCGTTGTAATTGTGATATGTTGCTATTATTGCTTTTTTTTGTTGCTGTTGTTTCCTTCTATGAATTTTCGGTGTTTTTAATAACTTGAATGTCTGTGTGTTGGTTACACATTCATTTTTATCCATTTGAATTTACAATTAGAAAGAAAAGTCGATTTCAATTTTATTCAAGAAACATGTAACTTTGTGTCCACAATGTTTTCTTATATCTTTAAAATTTGTTTTAAAAATCTTTTTTGATTAATATCAGATTTAGTTGCTACTTTGAGCCAAGCTGGTAAACTTCTTTCTTTAATAGTAAAAACTCTTCACAAATACACGCTTCTAATATGAGAGGCTGAGAGGAAAAGTGGTATAACTTCTACGTTCAGAAAAAAGTGGAATAATTTTATTCAAGAGCAAAAGCAAAACGAAATATGTTCAGAGCAAAAGTGAAACGAAATATGTTCAGAGCAAAAGTGAAACGAAATATGTTCAGAGCGAAAACGGAATAAAAAACTATGCTGTTCTTGCTCTGAAAGAATTGTTATACCATTTTTGCTCTTACTTTTAAGGCGTTTCATTTTCACTCTAAACCGTATTACTTATGCCATTCTTGCACTGACACTCTAAATTATTTCACTTTTGCTCTTATATAAATTTTAGCCCGCTTTTCCTCTCAGCCTGTCATATGATGTAGATAAGCATTAAGATTTATATGTTTTAGGTTTAGACACGTCGATATTTTTTCTCCGATTTTTCTTTTTTGTTCGCTTCACGTTTTGCAAGCAATAAAAAATAAAAAACAAACGTAAAGAATAAGAGGAAGTGTGAAGAGAAACGAAAAAAAATTAATGATATGAACTAGGTTAACTCTTAACGGCCTAAATGCCAGTGCTGCCATCACTTTCATGGTGGTTCGCAGATGGGAGGCTTTAATATCACCTCTGTGATGCCGACTACTGCCGCCAGAGATAACGCGCGGTTACACCGGTCTTTTAAGTCTGCAAATATTGCGGAACCTATCTGTGGACTTACAGCAACCCAGATAAATTTGCAGCATTCCAAGGCTGTTACTGCACTTCTGCGTAAACGCGTATCCATGTTGTATACATTCACTCACATAACAACAATCCAAGAACCTTGGTTCCATAAAGGGCGCATCTGTGGACATGGTGAGTTAAGGGGACGCACGATTCTATACGATGAGAGTTCAATTAGACCTAGAACCTGTCTTATAGCATCTCATTATTGGTCAGTTTTGTGGCCAAGATTTGGTGGCTGCTAAGGTCAGTTCAATAAGTTCAATAAGGTCAGGACAATCGAGAATAGAAACATTTAACAACGATGATTGTTAAATTTATGGAGTATTGCGAAAGGATGAATTTGAGGATCATATTATGTTGTGTCGCTTATGCACAGAACGTTATCTGAGGCAGCAGCAAGTGCAACGTAAGATAGACCTCATCTCCTCAACTACATCCTGCTTTTTGGGTTGAACATACAAAATGTTGGGAATCAACCCGCTTTTGTGACACCTACACCGACAGGAGGTTATTGATCCAACTCTTTCTAATAGAAGGATAGTGCAGTCAATTGCAAACTGGAAGGTCCTTAGAGATGAATCTCTATCAGACCGCAGATATATTGAGTTTCAGTATGGTGTTGAAGTTAATCCTTTAACGCTCATAAGAAATCTGAAAAAGGTGGATTGCGCAAAGTTTAGAGTAGAACTGGCTTCATTAAGCTCTGCTCTACCCCGTAAACTACGCAAAGAGCGAGGTCTGGAAACAGCGGTGGAAAATCTCATCTCTGCTCTTCAGACCATCTTTGAGCATGCCTGTACCCCTCGCCAACCTCTTGCTAAAATTCCTGTTCCGTGATGGAACAAGGAGTTGCAAGCCCTGCGAGTTGAGTCGAGAAAACTTATCAACAGAGCTCTGAAGACTAATCTTGATGAGCACTGAGCTCTATATCGTCAAAAGCAGAAGGAGTATAAAAAGCTAATTCGAGATTCGAAAAGGGCTTCCTTTAGAAATTTCTGCAGCGGTATTGAAACTATGTCTGAAATAGCTAGGCTGGCGAAAATCCTCAAGAAGGATCAAGCCAATTGGCTGTGTTCACTCAAAAATTCTGATGGCACTTTCACGGAAACAAAAAGTGAGATATTCAGCTTAATGCTGGAATCTGACTTTCCGGGCAATCAGGTCTCTGTTGTTCAAAATCCCACTTTTCCGGAAGTGGGGAGGGTTAGTTCGACAGTTTCGCAGCGTAACTGGTGGGTTGCCAGGACAGTGGCGAATAAAGATGCGATGGCTCCTTTGACAGCTTCAAATCGCCGTGTCCAGATGGTATACTACCAGTTGCTCTGAAAGATTGTGTGGTGCAATTTGCTACCGGTTTTGAAGAAGATCTTCATCTCCAGTTTGGCTCTCGCTCACATACCTCAACAATGGAGATTGGTAAAAGTTGTTTTCATTCCAAAAATTGAAAATAACAACTATACCAATCCCAAAAGCTTTAGACCAATCAATATGATGTCTTTCTTACTAAAATGTTTTGAACGCTGTGTCCTCTCTCTTCTTTTTCAGCATACTTACCAATATGGGAAATCTTGTGACATGGCCTTGCTAAATCTGGTAGGTTGAATTGAGCAGTTCCGCTACAGGAAAGAAAACATTATTAGTATTTTTGTTGATATTGATGGAGCTTTTGACAACGCGATTTTTGGCGGTATGTGCTATACAAAAGGTCAGCATGGAGTGGATCCTGTTCTTATTAACTGGATACGCTCAATGCTGTCACATAGACTTATGATGATTCAAGCTGATTGTGGTCAATCAGTGACTTGTGGCTTGAATAGAGGATGTCCCCAAGGGGGTGTACTTTCTCCACTGCTGTGGTGTCTGCTGGTTGACTCTCTGCTTGTTATCTAAATGAGTCGGGTATGTTTGTAGGAAGGCTGTGATATGATTGACTCTTGGTGTTGCTCAATCGGGCTATCTGTTAACCCTCTTAAAATTGGTGTTATACTTTTCACCAGGAGAAGGAAAATTGATAGTCTCATTTTACCAGTATTCAGAGGAATAAGACAATAAAGGGCAAGAAATAAGAACTCATCGCTTATATACTTTGACTCACCAATATAAGAAATGTGTTCATAATATCAATGATTGTAGATGTCAATATTATGAAATAGTTCATTGAAATAATGTCATTTTCCAATGAAAAATATGTGCAGATTATATGCTGCTAATTGTTATTTAAACGTATTTACTCGACATCAAAAATTTCTAAATTCAAGAAGCTATAACATAATCGAATTTAACGCCTAAAGGATAAGTACATCAGTAACTAGATAAAGGAACTCATCCCATTCATTTTATTTTTTTTTTTAACATCTTACTCAAATGTTTTACAATATAACTTTGACATACTTAAACAAAAAAAAAAAAAAATTGCTCAAGGACATTCAAGTGCATACATATGTATGTATATATACTCTCGTAAAAATATAAAAGGATATTTGCGCACTTGTACAAATCGTTTTACAATATGCACTAGAAAAACTACATACAATTTTAATGTAATTTCCCAAAAAAAAAGCATTCTTCCATTTTGACAAGTGAGGAATGAATCGAAAGAAGGAAAGGCAATCGAAATCGATATCGACGAAAATATAGTTTCTCATTCACAAATGTAAACGCTGAAGCAGCAGACAATTGTATGACGAGCGAGAAATGTATATATATTGATATTTGAACAATTTTTGTACGAAATGATATAAGAAGCAATGGTCATTTTCATTCAAAAAAAAAAAAAAATGAAAATATATATAAAAAATAGTAGTAAGCTTCTAGTGACAGCAGCAGCACCAGAAATAGCAGTAAGTTTGTTGAAGTATGATCGAGTATTATGAAACTTTTTGAGTGCAAATTCACATATGAGCTCTAGCAGCTCGAAATGAAATGGAGCATAGCAATATTTGACAAAGATGTAAGCAACGAGAAAAAAAAAAAACACACACAAAAATGCATTAGCTGCAAAAATCCTTGAAAATAATTCATAAAATGCAGCTTCAACAGACACACACACACACTCGTATATGCAAGTAATATTATGTACTCATATCTATTTAGAATTAAATTAAATTTATTTACAACATACTTATACACAAAAATTTTAAACGCTCCATTGAATTTCAAGTGGCTGAAAAGCTGAAAAGTTAGTAATGCTATCGTGGAGTTACTGAGAATGAGCGAATGAAATTAATTTTAACTCAAAATCAAATCAAAGTGCAAAGTTCGCAATAATTTAGCGCGTGACTCAATTTAATGAACACACATAGAAATACAAGTATCCTTACCCTTATCTCCTTGAAAAAAAAAGAAATGGAGAGAAATAGCGAAGCACATCATGAAGAAGATGATGTTGGATTTGAAGTTGGCGATAATCATGATCATGATGATGAGATTATTCGGTGTGTAGCCTTTTTATGTTGCAAGACCAATTTAGTATGTAGTAGCATTGAGAACCAATATTCAGTAGAATCTACAATAAGGACGAATTCTGAAGTATGATTATCTTTTCTTTGACATTTTCTCACATGATAAAGTTTTGTATGGACTTTTGAGTGTGTAGTGCATAAAGAAAACGCATTGAAATATCTCATTTATTTTCATTATACATATTCGATTTTGTTTAGCTCTAAATAATATACGCATGTGTTGGATAAGTATGTAAAAGCAATTGGTGTTTTTATTGAGGGCATCGCAAACATATGTAAGTTCACTAGTTAGCGAGGCTGTCATTTATAAGTGATCTTCTTACAAGTAAAAACCAAATGCTTCGTGAACACACGGTAAAGTGAAACTTTGGAGAATATGCGTGAAAATTGCAAGTAATTAGGACTTTTCGCGTACTTTTCTAGCACAAATCTTCAAAGTAACCAAATTCAAGAGAGCGAGAAAGTATACTCTCACGAAAAGAAAGAGAAAAATATCACAAAAAGTACTCGAAAGTAGATTGTCAACAATTTGCAAGTTATTACAATATCTCGCTCATCTCGTTTAATTTTTTTTGCGTAATGCTTGTATTTGTAAGGAGCCATAGGTTAGGTTAGGTTTGGAAGGCGTGAGCGAATATATATATATATATATATATATACCCGCACTTCCACTCGGAGACTTAATTGTTCATTGTGATTGCCCTCATTTAATTGCCCGGAGGAGGCGCATCTCTGACCATGGTTTCCGTCAGCAGTCCAGGTAATGTCTTTATTGAACCATTTGGTTCTCCGGATGAAGGTAAGAAGATCCGATAGTTCCACTTTCGTTATCTCTGTTAGACTATTGAAAAAGCGCGACCCCAAACATTGGAGTCTGCGCATCTGCAGGCTTGGACATTGACATAGAAAATGAAGAATCGATTCTGTCTCTTCTTCATCATGACAGCTTCTGCACAGTCCGCTCGTTGGAATGCGCCACCGTTGAAGCATTGGTGCAATAGCATAATATCCAGTTATGACTCCTGTGAGCAGACGTACTGCAGATTTGTTGTGCCCTAAGAGGACATTTGTCCTTTTCCTATCTAACCTTGGCTACAAGGCCCGTGAAACTATACAGTCATCTAGGTTAGTCCAAGCGTCGTTTGACACCGCGATGGTGAACTCGTCTATTTTCCTAAATAGTTCACACATCGGAGATTGTATAGAGGTATCCGCCTCGTTAATGTCCATATCAGAGCCCTTTCTGGCCATTTCATCCCCTATTTTGTTCCCTTCAATATTGCTATGTCCAGGAACCCAGCAGAGAGTGACCTGGTGGTGCTCAATGGCCATTAGTGAAGCACGACATTTCTTTACAATCTCTGATTTAACTATTTTGGATTATATTGCCTTCATTTCAGCCTGACTGTCAGTAAAGATAGTGATATTCGAAATCTGAATCGCGCTGTCTTGTAAAAGTCGAGCTGCTTTCTCAATAGCAAAAATCTCTGACTGAAAAACGCTGCAGCTGTCAGAAAGACGATACGACCGCCTTAGCTGCAGGTCTTCGGAATAGAGACCAGCTCCAGTTCCATTCTCCATCTTTGAGCCATCGGTAAAGATGGTAATATCAGCATTACCTGTTACCGAACCCGACTCCCAGTTTTCCCTGGTTGGATAAAGAGTTAGAATTCTAGTAATAAAATCTAAATTTGAAGTCATATAATCCGTGGCTACATCTAAGTCAGCTTAGATTCCATTTTGACCCCTCCGCTTTATCTCACTCAAAATTGTAGATGTTCCATAGTTTGCTGATCTCCACACGTTGGATTCTCTCAATCTAAGAGCTCCTTTTGCGGCACAACCTTGAACAAACACCCGTAACGGTAAGAGATGAAATATCATATTCAGACCTTCCTGAGGTGCACTACTTACAGTCCCTGAGATCCCCAGGCTGACAAGTCTCTGTATTTTTTCCTATGCTCAATTAAGTTTCGAGTCCAGAATGGTACCGAGATACCTTGCTTCCGAAGAGAGATTCAGTATCACTCCATTCAACTTTGGTAAGGAAAACTTAGGTATTTTAGTTTTCCTCGTGAACAGGACTAGCTCAGTCTTAGCAGGATTAACTGCTAAAGCGTTCCGTTTAGCCCAGTCGGAAATTTCGCCAAGTGCTGATTTCATAAGCTTGTTGAATCGTTGAAGACGCCATAACAGAGCTGTGAAATTGAAACTGTAAGAACAAAGATTTGTCTGAAAATTTTAAAAATATCGGAATTTATAGCCCAAAATTTCGGGACTTTCAAGATCATTTTGGAACCTGAAAATATTAGCTGATTTAAAAAATTGTTTTTCTCTTTTGTTCATCGAGATGAGTATAAATTTTCCTGCGCTGTTATTTTTCGATTTGTTCCTTTATGTGGACAGTTTTCTGATTCCTGTTTTGATACTCGTGGTTGAGTGTTAGTTGTATTGTGAATAGGTACGTCCCCATACTCAGTTTTACGTGTACACACATATGCGCAGAACATTGAAATTGTAAAAAAAGAAATCGATATTTTGAAAAATCTAGACCAGAAGGTGGCCTTAATGGAAATTATTTAAAGAAGATAAAAAGTTATGAATATTAAAAATATAAACTTAAATTTTTTGTTTTCTGATTTTTTTCCAACCTACTTAGTGAACTTTTGTTGATGCACAAATACGGAGACATGCATACATAAAATTTTAATATCATATTAAATATAATAATTTCGAAAATTTCTTTAGTATATACGGAATTTAAAACTTGAGCCAACGTTTCAATATTCACAAAAAAAAAAAAAAAAAAACAATCAATGCATGCTGCTACTGATGAAAACTTACGTTATTGATCTGGTATTAAACTTTTTGCACATACAAGTGCAAGAGAATTTGCATGCATATTTTTCTGTGTATATGTATAAGTATGCTTTATTGCATTGTGTTATTAATGTATTACTGCGAAAATATTTTGATAATTTGAATTTCATTTTGAATCCTTAATAAGAATTCGATTGACACCAGTAGCAAACAAAACAATGGATGCTTATATACCAACATTGCAGAGTATGCATGTGTGCATGTGCATCATAGCATATATGCATGTATATGCAAGTGTTTGTGTGTATGTAAATGTGTTTGTCTGCGATAATATTAATTGCGTTTCACATGCATTTAGGCATGCATGTGCATCTATCTGCATATGTATGTATGTATACATGAATGCGTGTATACATATATGTGTTTAAACTTTTGATTGTTTATATGTAAAGTATGCTTGCAGGCATGCATATATGCATGTGCATATATGTATGTATATTGTATATATGTATATATATTTTAGGTTGATGCACTAAGCTGTTTATCACTGTTTACGCAGCCTAAACAAAAACTTTTGTAAAGTTCGTCATTATTATGACTACTACTTTTACTATCACTATGGTTGTTGTTCATACATACTCGTCATGCTAGTTACATGTACATATGTATGTATGTGTTTTTGTTGCTTTTATGGCTAGATAATAATTAGTAGTAAAATTTGTTGGAAAATGTGTGCATAATATTATATTTTTAAGTATAAATGCGTTATAGTTTAGTATAATATACTCACTTACTCGTGCTACTAATACATTCATACTTACTATACATACACAGAAATATAACCACAACACTGTTGCAGTTATCGGATCAAAAATATGCATATTCCAATTACACTCAAGCGCATTCAATTCAATGTTATTTAGTTAATATTTTGTTGTGATTGGCTGACATTTTAGTGGCATTATAAATATGCAAAAATATAAATATATTCGTACATATATTTAATCTCAAAATTGTGAACTTTTTCAAATACAAATAAGTATACATACATGTGAATATGAAAACATTTACGTTTTAAAATAATCTGTCAACAAATCCTCATATTAGTAAAATAGCTTAAGGGGTTTTCCATTACTTTAAAAAAAATTTATAATTTTCACACATCACAAAAAAAAAGAAGCTTAAATTTATTTACATAAATATATACACTTTAATTAAAATGACAAATAGTTTTAGGTTTTCTTTATTTTTTAACTCGACTTTGGCTATAACAAAAAAAAAAAAAAAAATATTTTCCCCTCCGAAGCGTATAGGGAATTACTACATTGTAATTTTCACGCCCCAATTGTTTTGACATCATGATTGATTGCAAAGGATGCTGTGTTTGTGTATGTATGTGTAACTCACGCTAGCTGCTCCTATCAACCGCCAGCATTTCTAGCAGCATATTCTATGCACACTTTTATAATTGTATTTATCATATGTACACACACACACACACATACACAATACACTCATGCATACCATATTCTTGCCTGTGTATGTGCATGTGAATTTTATTAGATATTTTGCCAAAAACTTTTCGTATATCGTTTCCAATTTAATTTTAGCGTTAGAGAGTTCGATGTAACTTTTACAAGTGTTCTACCAAAATTCAATCATGTAGCAAATAGCATTTTACTCGCGTGTCAGTTTTAATACCTTTTCGAAATTCTTTTACATATATACATACATGGATAGATATGTGTGGTTATAGGCCCACGCATATTTTTCAAAAATTATTTGGAAATTATGAAAAATCATTTTCTCACCAGTATATATAGCGGCATTCTCAATTTAAACGATGTATGTATTTTGTATAAAAAAAATTGCTAGTGAATTCGTTTCGTAAATAAAATATAGGTACAGGCACTAGTAAATCCAAGGAGGGAGAAAAGCGGTGGAGTTAGACACAATTCCAATTCCCAAATCAGTTAACGGGTTCGACTGTACAACTTTTTTATTATTGTCTTTTAATTCAGACTTCTAATGCAGCCGGAGTGTTACAAGAAATCTCCATAACTCCGCTGGATTTCGTTGCTAAACTTAAAACTTTGGTTTTTCTAAAATTGATCTCAATGCCGACTGCTCTCTCCTCTGTATGCAGAACATTGGTCATCTTCGAGAGATCGGTTAGGTCATGCGCTGAGACAAATATTATCGGCGTGAAAAAATGTTTCAGCGTGCTAGTCATCGTCAATCGCAGACCTCAGTCGGGAAGTCAGTATAAAACTGCATCCAAAACGGTTCCAATAACTAATTGAAATATCGTCAGAGAGAGAATATAGCTTTGCCAAAAACTACTGTGAACTTCGAACCATTCTGATAGCTTTCTTTTGTGCAAAACGCAGCATTTATCGTTTGCTTTATGGCTCAAATTAATTCTATATGTAGATGAGCATAGTGGAAAAACAATGACAGAACTCATATGTTTTTATAGTAGTCCGGTCCAAAAATTAGTTCAAGTATCAATTCAAAAATCACATCAAAAATAAAATTAAAATTTAAACCAAAAATCGAACAAGAAATCAGACTTAAAATCAGAACAAAATATAAATCAAAGTTTAGACCAAGTCCAGACCAAAAATCCCTCAAAAATTCACACCAAAGTTCAAACTAAAATTCAAATAAAAAAAACTGAACGAATGGAACTCAAAATTCAGTTCAAATACCTAAATAATACCAAAAATAATACCGAAATCCTAAACTAAAACTCAGACCAAACGTAGATCAAAACTCAAACCAAAATTAGAGTTAAGATTAAACCAAGTCAAATAAAAAATCAAACTAAAAAACTTGTAACTTTTAACTAGGCTAGAAACCAAACTAAAAAGCATGCAAAATCAAATCAAAATTTTGTTTAAATTCCAAAATCAGTCTGAAAACTAGATCCCAACTTTAGACCGAAAATTTGAAAATCAGAGCAAAATTAATACCAAATCTCGAAACAAAATTTAAACCAAAAGCATATCAAAATTTAGTTTAAAATTCAAACCAGGAAGGAACAAAAAAATAGATCAAAATAAAATAAAATTCAAACCAACAGTATGTATAGTAAATATGAGAACAAAATTCAAATCAAAAATCAGAATCATACAAACGAGATCCAAATTCAGACCAAAAATTATATCAAAATTCATACCGAAATTCGAAATAAAATTCAAATAAAAAAACTGACCAAACACAACTCAAAATTCAGTCAAAATGCCACCCCTAAAATTATACCAAAAATAAATTTTAGAGAAATCCGAATCAAAACTCAGACCAAACGCAAATCAAAATTCAAACCAAAATTAAAATTTATAATAAACCAAATCAAACCAAAAATCAAACTAAAAATTGAACTTAATCCCAGACTAAAAACCAAATTGGAAAACAATCAAAAATCAAATCGAAATTCTGCCTAAAATCTAAAATCAGACAGAATCAAAATTTAGACAAAAATTTTGTCGAAAAATCAGAGCAAAACTAAAGACCAAATCTCGGACCAAAATTAAGACTAAAAGTATACCCAAATTTAGATTAAAACTGAAACCAAGAAGCAAGCCGAAAAGCACACCACAAAAAAAAAAAAAAAAATCTGGTTAAAAGCAGAGTAAAAATGAAAGCAAAATTTAGACAAGCGAAACACCCCCAAATAATCAATCATTTTCAAAAAATGTATTATTTTGGTGTCTTATAGGTGTCTTAAAATAACAATGTCTACCAAAATTCAAGTCACTGTACAACTCTTTATATTTTTTTCCATCTTTTATATGGAGTCAAACCATTGTGCGCCGCTGCCTTGAACTTAACCTTAGGCAATGACGAAGTCAGATTTCGCATAAGTTGTGTATAGCAGAATTGAAATGATTTTGCAATGGAGATCTTTATTTTGATGTTGAAAGCAATCATTGAGGATTTCCAGATTGAAAGGAGCTGCCAATGAACTTTCTGTTCCTAATCGGTAGGTCTATTTTTTGCGATGCGATTAATAGATATTCAGCTGTGAAAGAAAGTACTTGAAAGAATCGAAGAACGTGAATCTGCGCCACTCGTGTCATTTATTTTCACTTGCAGATTCGACACGTTCATAGCAAAATTTTGCTGGCATGTCCAAATATTTCACAAAGAGAAAGCATATGTGGTTTCTTTTTATTTTGACGACGAGTATTCCAGTTGCGAATGTAGAGTTGGATAGTCTACACTCTGCCGAAGAAACCCCAAACTATTGACTGGAGAGCTTTGAGTAACCTGAATAGTCTTCAGTCTGCCAAAAATTCATTACAAACAATGAATATGCAGAAAGGTGAAATCAGTTTACTTTAAATTTTAAAGAGTAAGAAATCAGCTTGTTAAATTAAAGTGCGATTCCTACTCATAATCTGTTTAAATCTTTAACTATCATCATCTATTGTGTAAGGCATATACTTACATACATTTAATGCGCAAAATATTCTCCATGCAAGTATTGTTGATTGAAATCATATCGCGTGATGAATTTAATATTTTATAAGGCTATTATCGCTTGCAATTGCGTGAACTTCAATAGAACTTAACTATACCGAACAATAGTAAATCATGTGCAATAAAGCCTCTTTAAATCGTCGTGTTGCGTTGCAAGTAACCAAATATAAATGCCTTCGATGGTGACAGTTGCTGCAGCAACTGTTTATTATGCAAGAGATCAAAAGCGCTAATTGATAACATTTGTGAATGCGACGGTGACAAATAAACACGCGCCACTGTCGCCGTGCCGTGTCGTGCCGCCCCTTCATTCATTAACACGCCGCCAACCAACAGCAACAGCAGCAGCAGTAGCAGCATAGTTTACGGTGACAAACATACATTGAATGCTTTTGTGCGCATCAACATAATGCTATAACACACACATACACGTGTATAGCCGTAGCTTGTAGTTGGTGTACGTTTATACTTTCACTTATCTTCCGTCCGTCGTCATCTTGTTTGTGTCTATGTAAAATTTATCCGTTTCCGCAATTCTCGCTCGCATGCTGTTGACACAAACACATAGACAGAGACAAGGGAGATGGACAGACAGAAACAAACAAAGACACATTTATGACAAACGATGGTGTATGTAGCCATAAGATAGCATTAGCATGTCCTATACTGCTTGATATAAAGTGGCAAACGAAACGGAAGTGCAAACACGCACAAAACGGACGGAGACACACAATGTCACCGTCAACCAAAGTCATCATTGCCGCCACCACTAAGTACATACTATACAAATACCAAGAGACCAAAACTTCTTATAAAGTCATTAACACTTTGCCTAATGACGCACGTCCCAAAACGAAACGTAATGAAACGTCGACGAGCGTTGAGAACACACAGAGAGAGAGAGAGAGAGAGTGCGGTGCTGTCCTTGTAGTTGTCATCTTCCATTTTCCATTTGTGAGACGTGCATAGCGCCTAAAAATAGGCAAAAATTGTTACATAAAATGGACATTAAGAGACAAAAAAAACAAAAAAAAAAACAAAGCATAAAATAGCAAACTTAGCAAAAATTTTGAGATAAGTTGGTGTGCTACTGCTGCAACACCATTACAATTACGTGCTAAATTTATTCAATTTACAAATAAAATGAGAAAAAAACAAATATAGCAACATTTAAAGGTAAACCGCCTAAAGGTATGCTATACTATGCGATTACATGATTAAATTTAATCAGTAGATGTCAACATAATTGTTGTAAAACTATTTTCGACCTAAATGCTATATATAATTACATATATACATACATATATGTATGTATATCGTTACCTGCCTGATTATCTGTCTGCCTATCTATTTGTCTGTCTCTCACGCTGTCTGCCTATGCACACATCTACATAAAATATGCCTACCTAGGTAACTAGCTATGTAACTATGTATATATATCGCTCTGACAAGTTCATTAATTCGAGCGCATAGTCACGTGCACAATTTCAATTTCGTGATATACAAATTAATGAGGTTAACTCGAGCATTTTCAACTTCCGCGAACGGCGCATTTCATTTAAGTTCACATCATCATCAACACACACACACACGCACACAGTGAAGTCTACTACTTACTGTTCCGACTGCTACTCTACTTCCGTTTCCATTCATTCATTCATTGTACTCTCGCTATGGCTGACTGGTTGACTGCTGCTCCTGCTATTCTATGCCGCCGCGCATTTCTATTCACACTTTTCACATTGTGCTTAAGTAGTAGTTGTTGGTACACTTGTTGTAGTAGTAGTAAAATGAATTTGGAATTTATTAGCAAAAGTTTTCTGCTGTTGTTGCTGCTGCCACTACTGCTTTTCCTTGAATTGCAAACACCTGTTCGCATTAATTCACTTCAGGAGTTATTTTATGTGTATGCAATTCAATGCACAAATGACTCCCATACTCCCCCATTTCCCGTTTCAGTATATGTAAATCTCCTATTTTTACTACCCATGCTTTACCATTTGCCATACTGCGTCTCTGTCATGTTTGCATAATTTCTTTTTTCGTGCTTTCTTTCCTTCTTTCTTCCCCCTCTTCTACACCTTTATTTTCCTTATTTCCATAGCATATTTGTACGCAATGAAGAGAATTAAAATTAAATGACAAGCAAGTAAAAAGAAGAATAAGAAAAATGCCTAATTAAATACCACCAACCAACCAATCATTAGCAGCAGTAGCAATAGCAGCAACAACAACGACAAGAGAAGTAGCTAAGGTGGCATCTAAAATTATGTAACTTTGGTTGGGTGGCACTGGTGGATACTGGTACTTAGTGTCAGTTGTGCGTAGTCAGTTGTAGCTATAGCAACTTAACAGCTTCTTCTTCTTCTTCTTCTTCTTTTTCGCATTCAAACTCAAACTCAATTTAACTCAACTTAAAGCTCATTCGACTCATTAGCATCATTAATCAGTTGGAAAAATAAGGCATCCGTTTCATTGTTTTTTGTTTGTTTGTCTGTCTGTCGATGTTATTTTTGTTGCTGTCGTTATTTCTTTCTGATATTATTGCAATTCGAAATAGCCTTGGTGAAAAAAAAACATTTAGATTATTAAATGTTAGTACTGTTTTTTATTTTAGTTTTGAATTTTATTCATTTTATCACACATAGATTTTTGAGATTTTTTCTCGTCACGTTAAATTTCTTGCATTTATTCAACAAATAGAACTTTTTAAGGGACTTAAATTTTCAAAGAGCACTAAACCTGATACGAGGGTAGGCGAGATAGGCATATAAGAAATGATCTACTAATGTTTTTCTGAGCCGCAAATGGAAATAGCCAGCAGCTGTTTTTATATCATAGTTGACAAATTCTCATGCCAATTATCAATACTGCACTACAAATAATTTGAAAATATATCGTATTAAAAAATAAGTGTTACATAGAAAATTTCACACCCACTAACTCAAGCCAACCCATATTTACCCAAAGAATTCTATTGATAAATTAAATTTTTATACCAAATCTTAGGGCCGAACAAAGATAGTTCCTGCAATATTCCATAACTAAAATTCAGATTGTATTAGAGGGACCATGCCCCTTTTCCATGCCATTATTACCCAACATCTTTGTACCGCACTTCAGTACTGTACTGTGAAAGATATACCTAAAAAATCATTTGAGTTGTATGGAAGGGCCACACCTACTTGCCCAAAAAAACCCATTTTGTCCAATAACTACTATCAATATACCGCTTTGGCATACAAACTGTCATTACCTTCTGAACGATGGCTCTCTAGTTACGTGACTTCAAGTATTTTGTTTGTACGTCCAAAAAACACAAAATTCTGCCCAATTACTACTACCAACATATCTTTACCACACACAAACTTTTATTGTCTTCTTTACTATGGTTCCTCAGATATTTTGATTTGCATGAGAGGTGCCACGCCCACTTGTTTAATGGAAACTCAGCTGCTTCGGGTATAATTGAAATAAAATATGGCCTGTGTTTAAACGGTCAGTGCCACCACATGTAATAAAAGTTAACGCCGGTGGAATTATACCAGCCGTGCTACAACATTCTCTTGAGAGCGTGAGGCCTCATCTAGCGGAAATCTTTTCAAGATGTCTAACAGATGGGTAAGGGCCAAAAATTTGGAGAGCGGTCAGGGTGGTTTTCATTCCAAAAGCAGGAAAACTAAATCACTCTACTGCAAAAGATTATAGGCCGATAAGTCTCTCATCGTTTATTTTAAAAACACTTGAGAGGCTAATTGACATATATAGAAGAGGGACTTTCAGCATTCACACAATGAACATCGCACGGCACGAATACCGCAAAGGTAAATCAGTGGATAGCGCTCTTCATGAAGTTGTTGGTATCATTGAGAAGTCATTAGATTTTAAGGAGTACACTTTAGTAGGTTTCCTTGACATTGAAGGAGCCTTCAATAATGTAAACACGGAAGCCATCTGTAAGGCGTTGACGAATCATGGAGTTAAGGATTTCATAGTGGCATGGATTGGAACAATGCTGAGAGGCAGAGTCATTAACGCTGCTATGGGTACTGGCTTCGTGAGTAAGAGGACTACAAGGGGAACTCCGCAAGGAGGGGTGTTGTCACCCCTCCTATGGCTCCTAGTAGTTAATGAGATTTTACGAACTTTCAAGGAAAAGAGAACGAGAGTGGTAGCCTACGCTGACGACATAGCAATATTGATCCCTGGCAAATTCTCGCCGACGATTAGTGAGCTTATGGAATAAGCACTTGGCGAAATTTCCGACTGGGCTAGACGGAACGGTTTAGCAGTTAACCCTGCTCAGACTGAGCTAGTCTTGTTCATGAGGAAAACAAAAATACCTAAGTTTTCCTTACCAAAGTTGGATGGAGTGACACTGAATCTCTCTTTGGAAGCAAGGTATCTCGGTACCATTCTAGATTCAAAACTTAATTGGAGAAGGAATATCGAATAGAGAACGAAGAAGGGACTGGCTGCATACTATACCTGTAAAAGGACCTTTGGGAAAAGATGGGGATTGTCACCGTACGTTATTCATGGAATGTACAATCATTCGACCCATCATCACTTATGGGTCTCTCGTCTGGTGGCAGGCGTTGGGTAAGAAGAGCAACCAAGCTCGCATGGGAAAAATACAGAGACTTGCAAGCCTGGGGATCTCAGGGACTGTAAGTAGTGCACCTCAGGAAGGTCTGAATATGATATTTCATCTCTTACCGTTACGGGTGTTTGTTCAAGGCTGTGCCGCAGAAGGAGCTCTTAGACTAAGAGAATCCAACGTGTGGAGATCAGCAAACTATGGAACATCTACAATTTTGAGTGAGATAAAGCGGAGGGGTCAAAATGGAATCTAAGCTGACTTAGATGTAGCCACGGATTATATGACTTCAAATTTAGATTTTATTACTAGAATTACAACTTTTTATCCAACCAGGGAAGACTGGGATTCGGGTTGGGTAACAGGTAATGCTGATATTACCATCTTTACCGATGGCTCAAAGATGGAGAATGGAACTGGAGCTGGTCTCTACTCCGAAGACCTGCAGCTAAGACGGTCGTATCGTGTTCCTGACAGTTGCAGTGTTTTTCAGTCAGAGATTTTTGCTATTGAGAAAGCAGCTCGACTTTTACAAGACAGTACGATTCCGATTTCGAATATCACTATATTTACTGACAGTCAGGCTGCAATCAAGGCAATATAATCCAAAATAGTTAAATCAGAGATTGTAAAGAAATGTCGTGCTTCACTAATGGCCATTGAGCACCACCAGGTCACTCTCTGCTGGGTTCCTGGACATAGCAATATTGAAGGGAACAAAATAGGGGATGAAATGGCCAGAAAGGGCTCTGATATGGACATTAACGAGGCGGATACCTCTATACAATCTCCGATGTGTGAACTATTTAGGAAAATAGACGAGTACACCATCGCGGTGTCAAACGACGCTTGGACTAACCTAGATGACTGTATAGTTTCACGGGCCTTGTAGCCAAGGTTAGATAGGAAAAGGACAAATGTCCTCTTAGGGCACAACAAATCTGCAGTACGTCTGCTCACAGGAGTCATAACTGGATATTATGCTATTGCACCAATGCTTCAACGGTGGCGCATTCCAACGAGCGGACTGTGCAGAAGCTGTCATGATGAAGAAGAGACAGAATCGATTCTTCATTTTCTATGTCAATGTCCAAGGCTGCAGATGCGCAGACTCCAATGTTTGGGGTCGCGCTTTTTCAATAGTCTAACAGAGATAACGAAAGTGGTACTAACGGATCTTCTTACCTTCATCCGGAGAACCAAATGGTTCAATAAAGACATTACCTGGACTGCTGACGGAAACCATGGTTAGAGACGTGCCTCATCCGGGCAATTAAATGAGGGTAATGGACAATTAAGTCTCCGAGTGGAAGTGCGGGTATATACATATATATACAAACATGTATATATATATATATGTATATATACATTCGCACACGCCTTCCAAACCTAACCTAACCTGACGCCGGTTATATTCATAGGATCTTTAAGATCGATCTTTAAAATTGATCGATTCCCGACTAACCTCATCTTTTACAGAAATCATTTACAAATAGGCGCAGTCAATTAATTACTCAAAGCATACTACCAGTAATTTCTTATGACGCCGACAAAAAGAATGCTGAAATAGAGATAATAGCAGAAGATAATAGCAGTTAAGAATGCCAACTTATTTAACGGGGTGACGATATAAAGAGGAAAAGGTATTTAATTAAATGAATCAGCATACAAACGACATAAATTGAGGGGGTTTCATATTCAGATTTAGACTCTTCACTCCGATCATTGAATCAGCTTATCACTTGGTGATATTTTTCCAGTGTTTCATAAATTAAACTTGTCTCTTCAGATTCTTGTTTAACAGCTTCATAAAATATCAACTATGAAATGAGACAAAATAATGTGACCTTAGTAATTATTTTTGCCTGAAACTTTCGTAAATCCATTTCAATGGAATAATTACATAAACAAATGTGATACGTAGAAATTGCTTGAAGAATATGAAAATGACACATTCAACACTGACAGTGATACTTTTCTGTGACTGCTCTTTACAGTTAAACACAGATAATGAAGACAAGACTCAAAATCTGACACAAATATGAGTTAAGAAAAAAAAAAAAAAACCAAATCAGGAGAAAGAAAATGCGAAAACAGGAAGCAAAATGCCATTGAGGCATTTTTCGTAGACATTTGCACATTGACGCTTTTCTCAGAGTATCATCGTTTCCGTACTGGCTGTGGGAATTTCTTCACAGTTGTAAGTGCGATTGAAGTCATGTAGTCTCCGCTGTCACTGACTGGAATTGAAGCAGCGGCAGATAATGTGAAGAAGATACGTTTTCATATTATTTCGAGAGTACTTGGCTGCTCTTGTTTTCTTAGTATTTTTTTTTTTTCGTTTCGTTTCGCCAGTTAAATTGTGTTTCTTGTTGTTGTTGTATGAATGTACTCAAAGACATGCACACACATACATACGTACAGTAAAACACCAAAATCAAGTTGAAGATTTAATTTTGATCAAAATCAAATTACATGTTAAGAGAGTTACCCAGAGAAAATTGGCAAAAAATAAAATGAAGATGAAGAAGAAACAGGAGCAGCAATAGCGGCACATGCGTTGCTGTTCCATATTATTTGAGTGCAAGGATGTGAAAGAGCAATGTATACTTGTGCTGGCTTGTATGTATAAATGTATGCAAGTGTGTGTGTGTGTGTGTGTAGTAAAAGAAAATCAAATTTGAAGTAAACTTGATTATAACATTTGTTGCTTCTTCTATTTTGCTGATGCTGCTGCCACTTGCTATGCTTGTTACTCTTGTTGTTGCTATGTGTAGTCATGATTTTCTTTATTATGTTGTTATTATTGTTGTTACTATTTCTATTGCTATTCATTTCTTCTGCTACTGTTAAGGAATGCCAAATTATTAGGCAAGACGAACTCAAATTGTTAAGGAAAACGGTAGGGAGAAGGAGAAGAAAATAGCAGGAAAAACCAACAGCTCTACTGTCATGCTTGATGAGATCTACAGCCATTGGTGGTTGGTTAGAGAAAAGTAGATGCCACTAGATGCTCAGCAAAAAAGCATCTTAATTTTCAAGTATCTTTTTGTAGCCAATTATACTATCTGTGAAGTAATTTCTAGAATTTCCTGCTTCTTTGTGTCTTTTTATCTTTCTGTGAAGCTCTTTTTTTTTCCGTTTCTGGTTTTGTTTTTGTGAACTTTGGCATTTTTTTATTCGTTAATCTGCACACGCAAGTTCGGCTTTTGTCCACTTGTGCATTATTTTAAATTGATTGAAATAAAAATGTAAGAAATTTCTTGCTTTTTGAATTAAATTAATCGTAAGTTTTAGATTTAATTTAAGTTTTATAGAAATATATTAGGTGAGGGTTCAAAGAAAAAGAAGAATCTAAGTATTTAATACCATGTTCTCATTGAGCAGAAATTGCAGAAATTGTTTCGGCAAATGGTTTCAAACGAAACTGCAATCGTTCACATTGGTTCAGCTGGTGTCGATTATGATTTCGTTTGACAGTTCATTGTTTATTTCTTGTTGCAAAATGCCGGCAACCAATATAATTATTGCAAATATTGAATAAATTTGAATACGAAGAGAATCAAAATGATAAACGAAATATTTAACAATGAAATAAAAGTGTATAGGAGAAAGCGTCAATAGTTATGTACTTTGTTTAACTTCCACCGCAGCCACTATGCAGCCTTGCTGTCGCAGTTCATCTAACATTTGTTCACATACATGTATAGCTGTTTTTTCCCCCTACGCAGCTCCTCCATATTTTTTGCCTATACTTGCACTACACAAATTACTTTTTTAATATTTTCGTTTTTCCACTTTAATCAAGTTGTAAGCAAAGAAAAATATATATGTCAGAGTAAAAATAGTGCAAATTCATTTTATTATTTCAGTGAACACATTCAGGGTTGCACTAGCACATTGCGTGGTTGCGAATGAGGTTTCGTTGAAACCACCTCATTTCCGTTGTTTCGCTCGACATATTTTTATATGCCGAAATTGAGTATTTCAAAATAGTTTCAGCCGAAACCACGGAAGTGATCGAAACCACGTAATTTCGGCTCAGTGGGAACATAATATAATACTCAAACTATTAGGCTGTGGTTATATTGTGAGTATATTCGCGAACACCATGAAATTGTTGTTGCACCGAGTCTGTACTCACTCTCACACCAAACACGATATGCTCGGTGTATTGTACACCGAGCACGCCGAGTATTCAGGGTGGCAATGAGTTACTTTTTATTGATGATGGCGTTCCAAAGCTGTTTTTTAACTCTGCGTATCTCACAACCATGGCGAAATCTTTTATAGGGTGATAGTAAGATTACAGCAATTTTACCTTGGTAAAAACAACATAGCTTTGTTGTTTGCGTCAGATACCATAAAATGTAAAAATTCCCCGTACAACAAAGCAATAACAACATATCTTCGTTGTTGCGGCCGTAATGACGTCATGCAGAGAATGTTAAAATTTAGAAAAAAACGTAAACAAACAATCAAAAGTAAACAATGATTTTGACAGCGTATGGTATTGACCATGAAGAAAGAAGAAGAATGAGCTGCTGATAACTTCACCTGGTATAAATTCACCTTGCTCACAACATTCCAAAATTTGATATGAAAAATGAGTGAGTTGGAGATAAGAGAGAATACAAAATATGGCTAACCATGAATAGAACTTATGACTTGTCTTAATCTTATTTGCAGATGTAGTACTAGTATATTTTTGGCGTTAATTCAAGTTTTCTGCGTCCTAACGAATTGCGTGAATTATATTTTTAAATGAATACATATCAATGATCATCGAAGGAGATGTACTCGTATATTTATCTAAATTTGTTTCTAGTACTACCTGAATCGACACATAAATACATGTAAAACTCTGCAGTATAATGAATGCCCTAGATACAAAGGCACTATTATTATATATACATTAGGGCGTACCAATTTGTATGAATGAATTCATTTGTTTTTGAAAAGTACACTGACAGAAAAATTCTATATTCTATCCTGATCAACTTTGCTGAAGAAAGTATGGCAAAAAATGGAACATAACCCCCCGTAAAATTCGTAGAAGTTACAGTGATATTAAAAGTAACTATAGATTTTTATTCAAACAACTGCAGTACGTAGTACTGAAACTTCTACGAATTTTAGGGGGGGGGGGGGGGGGGGTGGCATCCATTTTTTGCCATACCTTTTTCGGCAAAGTTGATCACAATCGAATATAGAATTTTTCAAAAAAAAAAAAAAATTGGTACGCCCTAATATACATATATTAATGTATGTACATATGTATGTGTTCATATTAAAATATCACATTCCCAACTATTTATTTAATGCCTTTTAGGCTTGAAACTTTAATCCAATTAAGCCACATGCAAAACTTGAGAATTGTAATACGAGCATATACTTAAAATATACAAATATCTAACTAAAAAATAAGAACAGACAACATTTACAATTTCGAAGAGAAGGAAACAGAGAAAACCAGTGATTGAGTGTGAGGGAAAAGGATAATTTGTACAAATCAATTATGGAAATTCCATTTGCTAAACGAGTACAGGTTTTAGTCAATGCTCAAAAGGCTTAAGCAAAATCTGCAAATGTAAACTGATAAATAAACCAAAGGATGAAACATTGACCATTATATACATGTATGCATTATGTTTCTATTGAATATGTTAAGCAACTGTAAAATATAAATTTGTTGAGCATAACATTTAAATTGAATAAAATTAAATGAGTAGTTAGAATATAGTTAAGTAAAATAACTAAGAAAAAATGTTGAATTTAGCATACCTATGAATGAATATAAAATCATTCCGTTGAAGAAGATAGCCAAGGCTAACTTTAATTGAAAACTAATTGAGAATATAAGGAGAAAAAAAAATAAATGAAATTAAAAAAATAAATGTGAAATGCAGAAATTATTATTCTGCATTAATTTTCAGTTTTTTTTTCTTCTATATTGGAAAGCAAGAAATAAATTTGTGCATTTGTTTCTTGCGCTTAACGATTTTTTTCTGCTGCTTGCTTTTTTACTTTAGCTGCTTGCCTTTTGTTTCTTATGGAATTGACTTTCTTTTTCCAACCCAGTTACGCAAACATAACTTTTAATTACTTTAAGCTTGTTGTTTTTTTCTGTACAGTTCCTACGCGTTTGCTTTTCATTATGTGCTTTTTTATTCATTTTATTCCCCCCTTCGAGTAGCTTTAGCATGACGATTGTAAAAAACCTTATGCTGTTGCAATTTACATATCCAGCATTATACAAGTACGCATACATAATTCTAGACATCGGGGTCCAAACGATTTTTAGCTTAGCAGTTGATTTTCGTTTCAGTTCACTTAACTTGGGTTACATTTTATACTTTTTTCTTAACTAACTACTATTTCTACTACTGTTTTTATTAAAGTGAGTTTGTTCTCTCTTTCTCTTTCTGGATTCCTTGTTGCTCTCGCCCCCTTTGTTATTCTTATTAAAATTTACGGAAGTTAAGGAATGAAAAAAAAAAACGTCATCAGAGCATCAAACGAAACATGAAGATGAGAGAGAAGAGAAAAACATGAGGAGGAAGATAAGAAGAAAAACATAAAGATGAGCGGAGAAATATGTAAGAGAGTGGTATTCATGAATACTAAAAAGGGAAGGATGGGTGGGCATTGAATAAGAAGCAGCAGAAAAACAAACAACAAAAAAAATAAGAAAAGCTGTAAAAGAAGACAAAATCTAATTACCCTAGCATATTGTTTATGTGTGTAAATAATTTATGTGGCAATGAATGTTTTTGCTATATAGTAATGGATGGTGGCAAAAACCGCCAGTCCGTTGGTTGATTGACGGACAACTTCATTAGCGGGCAAATTCGATTAAATATTAAAAAATGTTTATTAATGGAAGAGAATGTTTGTTGTAAGTACATAGCTCTTTTTCTTGTTTTTCTTTGTACATTGATGTTGCTGTTAATTAAGATGCTCCGCATGGTTTCGTTAAAATTATTCAGCTGCAAAATATACGCAAACTGCATTTTTTTTTTTTCATCATAATGCGAAAATCTTTCATTATAATAAAATAGACATTTTTTGTATGTTGATTTTTATATAAAAGTTTATTAAATTTTAAAAATTAACATTTCTTTTCAGTGTTACAAGCAAAGGATTTGGGGTATAAGAAAAAATGAAAAAAATGATGTGAGCATCAAACCATCAAATGAAACATGAGAATGTGAGAGGAGGCGCATAAAGATTAGAGAAAGGAAACATAGATGCTTAAAAAAAGACCAATGAGAGTTTCCAACGATGAGAGCAGCGTTGCCAGATGGTAATTTTTTTAAAATTTTTCCTGAAATTTCATTTTCTAATATCACATTTTCATAGCGTTTTAAAACAAGGCGTATTTAACAGGGTGAAGTTATTTCAGAGTGTAAATGTTATTGTGTTAAAAATAGCTTTCATAGTGAATATTTAAAATATGAATTTTAGCACTACACTTTTGTTTATATACATTTTGTACTACTTTGACACTACAACATCTGACTCTTCAAATAAAATGAGATGGTTTCAGCCTATTAAATACGCCTTGTTTTGGAATGTATCATTTCAAAGCAATTTTGAATGGTCTACTCTCTTTAAACGCTTTAAATACTTATTACCCATTATAGGTACAATAAATTGCTTCTATTAGTAAGATGACTCAGGAACTAATTTTGAACCATATATCTCGAAAGCTTGAGGTACTGTGCAAATTCTGATCCCAAAACTTGGTTTCATATGGAAAATTCATTTAGAAGGTAGTAATGCCTTTTCAGACCTAAAAGCTAGAGTAGTGCTTAGAATTTTCGAAGCTGATATCGAACCAGGGTGCAAACTTTGTCTGTAAAACCATGAGTTTAGGAGAGATATTTTTACCCTTAAAGTTAAAAAATTTTGATTTGGACCATTTTAAACCACTTATAAAATATATAGCAGCTTTCAGAACCGATGGTTGATCCAACCAACCTATCATCATAAGTAGGACATAACATCACGTACTGCTACTGAGTTTCATAATTTTTTGATATAATTGTTGTTGTAAGAAATAAACGCAAAAAAATAGAATCATAATCACTAGCGTCCTTATTTACAACAAAGGTTAGTGGTTTTTAACGTCTGGCTGCTGATTCACTGATTTAATCAGAGCACAGTGCAGCAAAGCTTCAACTTTTGTCTTCATCTTTGAACATCCATTCAACGGTCATAAAGTAATTTGAGGGCGCTGCTATCGAATTTTAATCTGAATCAGCTCTAGTTCTCTCACGATCTGATCACAAATCCGAAAGATTGGGGCCTTTGTGGACTATTTTTACTATTTTTCTAATAAGAATTTGACGGATTAACTTGCAGCTAAGGCGGCCGAATCGTCTTCCTTTTGCTATTGAAATAGCAGCTGTACTTCTATAAGACAGAACGATTCGAGCTTCGAATATCACCATCGTTATTTGAAGTCGGCTGCAATGAAAGCAATAGTTAAATCAGCATTAGAATTGCAAAACTTAACTATTCGTGGAACGAAAAAAAATATTAGCCCTATTCATGTAGTGGTGCAAACGGTCCTTCATCATTGCAAATGCAAAATACTTCTGCTGCAACAAATATATATGATATGCAATAAAGATTTGCACTTGCAATGATGCAAGACCATTTGCACCACATCATGAATAGGGCTAATTTGTTTTTGCAATTCGTGGACCTTTCAAGGTCATATGTTAGACATAGAGAATCCCCCTATTGTTTCTCTTGATCCACTATTTCGATGAGACATGTTACTAGACAATTTAATCTTTTCGGTATGAGTGGTACATATATGTATCACTAAGCGTTTAAATTACCTAGAAACTACCCAACTTATTTTTTTCAAAAAAAATTCTAAGGGGTATGTGTAACGCTCGTATCTGTTTTCGGACCAAAAACTGTATATTTCTACTGAAAATTCAAATAAAAACCGTAAAAAGATTTCAAAAAACTGTATAATTCGCGGTATCAATTTTATTTAATGAAAATTAACAATTAGACGACCTCGATAGCCTAGTGGATAGTGCACTAGACTTTCATCTGGGAGGTTCGGGTTCGATTCCCGTCTTCGTCTGGTGGTTAATTTTCATTACTTTCTTATATTCACTATCAATATGAAGTGTATGAGAATTATAAGATAGTGTACAAGCACACACATTGGTTGGTAATGGCAAAACCACCAAGCCGATAAAAAATTGCCACACCGCCGTTCGGAATCGGCGTTAAACTGTAGGTCCAACTATGTGGTATCACAATGGGCCGTTCAAGCCTAAGTGTGTCTCTCGACAGCCACTCCAACCTAACCTAACAAGGAAAACAAACTATCCATCATCAGAATCGTCCTCCATTTCAATTTATCCTTCTGTAATTGTTGTATTATATTTGTACTTTGAAGAAATTTGATGAAGTAATTTCGGTAACGCATGGATGTTACATTTGACGATGAGAATCGCCTTCAATGTTTCCACTTTTATCAAAAGTATACTGGCAACGTGTTGCCATTGTTCTCTTTGACGTTTTGCATTGCGATTGACAAACTTGAATTTCGAAAATTTTTTTTCTTAACTAGTATAAATGCGGAATTTTGGAAAAAAGCGGTATGCGGTTTTAGAGTTTAAAAAAACTGTATAATACCGCGAAAAACTGTATAGATACGAGCGTTAGGTATGTGTGATGCGCTCCGAGGAAAAGTGGTGCATGAAAATTATTAGAGGAAAAAGTGGTTGCTGTTACTTGCCGACTACAGCGATATAGCTGAATACGCATGAAGAGTTGTAACTTACGCACACATACAAAATCAAATAGACAAAGCCAAGGCGGATTTAACATGGTGGTAGCAGCATTACAACAAGTACAACGTAACAATAACAACACGCTACTTTGTTGTTGCTAAAAATCGTAATTGTCAAAAGCACAAGAACAAAAAAAAAAAAAACAAAGATTTTGACAGTTAAGATTAACTTCATATAAAAAAAATTAGAGAAGAAGAAGAAGACAGAGCTGACGCTGTTATCACCTGTTATAATTTCGCCATGGACAAAGCAGAACGAGACCTAGATTTGGCTTTATGACCAAAATAAAGTCTCCTTTCTTCTAGTACATTTTATGCTTCACTTTTTCTCTGAGCGCGTCATATAATATATTGCATGAACAAATTGCATTTTAACTTTGCTATTCGAAAGCCGGATAGAAAGGGTTAAGTTTCAGTTAAAATTTTATTGAAAGCAAAGTCATGTTTTGTAGCTACAAAATATCCAATATTGTTGTACGATACACCAATTTCTCTTAAGCATTGGAATGTTCTTAGACCAATATTTACAGAAACACTTGATCAGGTTATTTCATATATAAGAATACATTGCATTTTATATTCGCCTTTGTTATAACAACTTCAATTTGTTTCTCCTTTATAATTTTAGTGCTATACAAAGCTATTGCAATTTTGCTATTAACATTTACCCAAAATGGTATGCGTCATCATCGTCATCTCTTTTTTTAATATGCTACAATCAACTGAAATTTCTGCTTCTTCTTCTTCTTTTTCTACTGCCACTTAACATAAAGTATTTCTTGTTAATTTTGCGATACACAATTTTTTTTGCTTCTGCTCTATACTAAAGTTGATGATAAACTCATCAACCGCACGCACGTGCGTTGCATTGTAATTTTATCATTTTCGTTGTTTTTGCAGCAGATTCTTTTGTGTATTCACAAATGCAACAAGAATAAGAAACCAACAGCAATAATGACGACAATAGCAGCAGCAAATTTTTTATTTTCAATGTATGATAAGTTCCCCTTTTCCTTAATTTATGTATACAAGTACATTGTTGCTAATTTGTGTGCATTGTGAAACAAGATTTTCTAGTCAATATTCTTGAGTTTGAATGTCTCAAATTTAAACTAAGCATTTTCTTCAGTCTTAATTTAATTAGTAGTTTCATTATTAAAATAAATATAATTTTTTGTGGTATCACATTAGGCAATAGTTTTTGTTATTCTTGTTGTTGACCACATATTAATGCCAAGGTTTTTTGTTGCGGTTGCTGTTTTTCTTTCTTTTTTTTTGAAACATTTGTTATTTAAATTATGAAGAAGATTTATTAATAATTTTTAAACAATTACATTTAAAATCATATGTCTTTTCTTCACTTGCTATTTTGTTTGTAGCTGTTGATGATAATTATGATAAATATTGTTCCATACCATATCAAATTTAATTAACATTGACTCAATCCGCTTAAAATTTTAAATACAAAGATGTTAACAAATTTTGGCTACCGTTCTTGAAAAGAAGGAGATTTTCATGTTTTTCGACATTTCCGCAAATAAAATTTAAAAATCGTAATACCCTACATTCAGATATTGTAGTGCAGAAATTTCTCCTGATTACAAACTTTCTGAACTTTATTCGTTTAGTTGCATAGCATAGCTAACAGAATGAAACAGAAATTAAAATGGTAAGTGATGAGAGTAATTTTATTTTTAATCTCCAGTAAAGCAGTTCATTCCCCCTTCATTCTTACTTTTTTTAGCAGGAAATTTTGGAAAACAAATCGCTTGTTTGCTGCAAGACTGTCAAATATTCGAAAACAAATATTCGAGAAAATCACATTTAAACATTTTAATGATTTCCCACTCCGTAGAAAGCAATTACAACAAATAATCGTCTAATGAGAAGAGTTTATAAGATTCTCTTATGATTTTTTTATACAAGGTAAAGTATTAAATAATACGTCTGCATATTTAACTCAATTTTTATTTTTTTCAGATTATGACAATGTATTACTTTTTATTTAATTTGTATATTATTATTATTGATACATACGTTATTATTTAAAAAGAAAAAATAGTTAAACCCTTATGTTTTATTAATGTTTACATTGTTTTGTTTAATTTTTAAATTGAGGGTGTCGTCATGGTCGAGTCGCTGTCAGAGTCGGGACAGTGTCATTTTCTCTATTATATCTCACTGGCGTCCGTTAAATTAATATACAGTATTGTTTGTCATGACGAAAGCAAACTTTTCCATATCATTTCGAGTTCATAGCGTGAAGTGTATATAAGTGTTACGTGACGGCGTGTTAAAAGAAGAGTAAAAAACTTTTTAACAGTGCTAGAAAAAGTGGATTAATTTATAAAATAACATGCAAACATCAAAGAAAGTTACCTTAAATTGTTCGACTGAATTGTTTGCAACTGAAGCCGTGTTGTTGTTGTACTCATACGAAACTAATAAGAAACGAAGCTATGCTGTTGTTTGTGTTCAGCAGTTCGGCAACATACAATCAAGCAGAGAGAAGATTTTTCGCAGTTTTATCCCATGTGCTGTAGGGAGAGATTCGATATATAAGTCTCGGCTTGATTGCATATAACTGAAACTTTCCTTTCATGTGTTATATACGTGTACTAAGTCATGTTTATGCCGATAAGTGTAGAGAGTTTCAACATTTGTGCTCGAGCAAAAAAAGGACATTTTTTTCGATTTTTTTTTGGAAAAACAACACAATTTTTTTTAAAAAAATTTATACATTTATACATATAAGGACTTTCATGATTTTTTTCAAAAAAAAAAAATATTTATAACTGGAGTCACTACAACCATTGTGCCAAAATACAATTTTCCTGACATCTCTCGCGGTGAGCATGATAAAGAAGGAACTGCTTATCTTATAGTTAATATGTTTGACTGCTAGAAGCAGATGGTACGCTGCGCTCTATTTCAGCCAGGTGTTACGTACGAGTGCGCTGCGCATACGCATGACGCACTTATTTAGGATGGGCTGTTAGAATTTCTGAATTTCGATAAGCCGAGATTTTCTCTTCGATTTTTTAAATTGCTGTTTGCAATTTTTGTGAATATTTAGTGTATTTTGTGGGTGTGAAAATCAGGCCTTACCTAAATTATGACTTGATATCGTAACGCCACCGCAAGTATGAAAAATGAGAAAAATTGGAAGAATTCACAACAAATAAGTGAGATTATTGATGAACTGTAAATTAAACCATTGCATCTGATATGATTTAGACATAATCTCGAACAGAATCGCCTCCTGGGCTGATGCGCTTTCCATTATTCCCGAGCATCAGTCAGGCTTCCGTAGGAGTAGTTCTTGTACAGACAACATTTTTACTTTAAATGCTATTATCAGTCTTCATATTTGTAATAAAAAAAAGAAGCTCTTTGCTGCCTTTATAGATTTTAAAAAAGCATTCGACACTGTTATCCATAACCTTCTTTGGAACAAACTCTACTCTCTTGGGCAGAGCTCCAAGCTTATAAGAATCATTCGCAATTTCTATAGTAATGCACACATAACTGCAATATTAAAAGGTACACAAATCGATGAAATCCCAATCCATAAAGGCGTTCTCCAGGGGGACCCACTAAGCCCACTCCTTTTTAGTTTATTCCTTGCAGACCTAAATGATCACTTGGAAACTCGGAAAATGTGGAAGGAATTTACGTGGATAATCTGCATATTCATTCTCTACTCTACGTTGACGACCTGATTCTTCTAGCTGACAGCCCTACAAGTCTCCAAAAGCCCCTAGACGCCCTGAAAATGTTCTGTACTAGTATTAATCTCACAGTGAATGCCAATAAATCCAGGCGACAGGTAGAATTGCAAGAAATCTTCGTTTTAAGTTCGATCATTCGGAATTGGAACTAGTCAAAGTGTACACTTATCTAGGTATACCATTCTGTAGTTCTGGGTTATTCGTCAATACCACCAAACAAATGGTGACTAAAGCGAACTCCGCAATGTCACAAGTTAAACATATTCTCATTAAAACCAAAATGCAATTACATAGCTCCCGGGTTTACCTCTTCAACAGTCTTATATTAAGTGTTTTGTTATATGGATTGGAAGTTTGGGCTCTGAACTACCCAGACTGCTTAGAAAAGACGCAAACTAGGTTTTTTAAGTCATTGTACTTTCTAGACCAATCTACGCCAAATTACATTGTTCGAAGAGAATTCAAGCTAAACAACTTAATTATTACATCTATCAACAGAGCCATCAAACTATTATGTAAAACTTTAAGAATGGATGTGAATAGATAGCCTAAAAGATGTCTAATTGCTCTAATCAAATTAGATGCATCTGCTGCAAACATTACGAAGTACAACTGGTTTTCGTTATTAAAAAACTACCTCTGCCAGGTGAATAAAGAACATCATCATGGCTAACGCTAATCCTCATACTCTCCAGCGAGAGCTGAACACAATCACTTGTGACCTTAGTAATTTCTACAATGATATGGACACCAACCTAATCATGAGCTCTAACTATGTTCCAAACTACAACGCTCCAATTCAGAAGGTTAGACTTGCTTTTCAATTACGAACAGCAAACTCCAGATGTTTTGTTTTAACCATTAATAACATGTCTCATAGAATTAATCCAAATTACACCTGTTCTATTTGTAACATGACAGAAGAAGAAACCCTTTTTCACATTATATGTAAATGTCCCATATACGAGGAATACCGAACTCGCTTTCTGCAAAAACATTTTACTCCAAATCAAATCCCAATAGACATCGTCAACGAAGCTCAATTAAAAGATTTGTATCTCTTTTTTGTATATACCTTAAATTTAAGATAATTTCTTTGCGAAAACTAAATATTAGCCTAATATTGTAAAAAAAAAAAAAAAGTGTATATAAATCTTACGTACTTATAAGCCAATCATTGTTATAGCTTAGCTAAAGAATAATTTAATAAATAAAAACAATATGATTTAGATTGAGATATTTGTTTAAAAAAAAAATATATATATATATGTTCTTCTTACTGTATACCTTGAAGAGTCTAATGAAGCTAAAGACTTTTACCTCAATAGAGATGAGATTGTATTTAATTTCTACTTCACATCAAAACAGTTTTTTTTTTTAAATTTATGCTAGTTCTTCATAGGCGGATAAATAAAAATGAGATACTACTTAGAATGATGTTTCTACGTGTTTTGATTTTAAATGTGTTCCTTAAACTAAAACCCGAAATGAAGAAAAACTAATAAAAATTTACTATGCCAAGAAACACACGTAAATTTGTCATTCAGTGCCAGTGCTATATAGAAGAAACGGAAAGCTTAGAGTGGATGGAAACGTAAGAGGAATGTAATGAGATGTTTCGGAGAATTGTTTCATAAGCTTCTTCTTTTTTCTTCTTTTTTCTCCTTCTTCTTTCTTATCTCTTCTTCTTTTTTTTATTTCTTCTTCTTTGTTCTTCTTTTTTCTTATTTTTTCATTTTCCTTCGTTTTATTTCTTCTTTTTCTTCTTTTTTTTATCTTCTTTCCGGTTATAATTTGAATACTTCCTGTCTTTGAATTCAATCTCTATCACCTGAAATGCAATTCGTCTATAGTCGTCCTCAATTAGATGCAAAATTATTGATCACTTCAATATATATAAATCGAGGTTATTTTAACTAATTAGTGGTGTGTGTCATTATTTAGCATTATTGAAAAATAAAAAGTTAATAAATTTTAGGAAAAATAATTTATTAAAACCGGAATCGATTCGGGTATTTTGGTTACTTTTCTTTAGCCATAAATTTTCTACATAATTTGAGAAGCTGCAGGAAACAAAAAATAGTATAATATTTAACCAAATTTAATTGCCCTACTAGAAAAAAAAATCAATTAAAGAAGCGAGATATAAAAACTGTAGGGTAAATAGCTGTCGGAAACGCTTAACATTGGATGGTGATAATGCGAGATGGCGCTAATTAGTTAGCGCAGTAGTTATCTTTAAATATTTAATAGAGTTAAAAAAAGAAGAAAAATTAACACACAAATAAACAAATTTTTGTTAACCTTGATCATATAAACTAAATAAGTTTTATTTTTGCTTAGCTTTTAGTTTCTTAGTAATAAAAGTAAAAAACAATCAAAATAATAAATAAAAGTTAACCGCTAAAAAGCTACGTGCATGAATTAAAGTTTTTGATTTTTCTCGATTCATTCATTTAAAGATTAAACTAGATTATATATCAAATTAAAAATTTTGGCAAACGCTATAAAAAAAAATTTAAATTGCAAATTTTTTGCTGCAGTGTAAAATTTTTTTTGTTGTTTTCTATCTAAAATCTAAAAATTTGGGTTTTTTTGTTTGTTTTTAAATTTAAAATAAATTCAACAATTAATTGTCAATAAATCGAAAGTCAAAGTCAAACTATTAAATGTCAATGTGGGATATTTTTTTAAAATATTATGTAAGAGAATCATCAATGCTTCCGCTTCCAGCTTTAAAGAATAGAATGAAGTTGTTATTAAATGAGCTAAAACTTGTTTCGTTGTTGTTTAATATTAGAATTTAAACACTTCAGTTTCGGTTTTGTTTTTTTCAGTTTTATTAGAATCGTTTTTTTCTTTTTTAATAAATTTTAAATAGTTTTGTTCTTTTTTATTTCATGCTTACTTTCTAAAGTTTTTTTGTTTGTAGCTTAAGTCTTTTGTTTTTTATTTCTTTCTTGTTGTTGTTGTTTGCTCACTACTCACACTACTATTTGACTTGTGTTTTCCATTAATACTTTTCTTCAATCAATTTCTTAAATCCTCATCTCGTAACGCTGGCAAATATTGGGTATTGGTTGCTTCTTTAGAAATTTCATTGTATTTTATGTTACTGGCACTAACACTTGGCATATTGTAGGCATAACCATTAGGAAGTGGAGCTATTGATGTGTATTGATAACCAACGCTATCTGTTGCTTTGGTTGTGTACTCGTAGCCTGGGCTTTTTGTGGTATATTCATAACCACTGCCGCTTGGTGTTTTACTTGTCGTGTATTCATAGCCACTACCGCTTGGTGCTTTGTTTGTGGTGTATTCATAACCACTGTCGCTTGGGTTTTTGCTTGTGGTATATTCATAGCCCTTATTTACACTTGCCCCTCCAGTACCACTAATGCTTCCAGAAGCGAAAGTTCCTCCGATATTTCCTCCAATTCTTCCTGATAAAATTGCTTCACCTTTTTCTACTCCACTTCCCACCGCATTTTCTCCCTTATCACCTTCACCAGTTATCGTTGTAGTCTTTTCATTTGTACTACTACCTTCATGGTCCTCATTATCTTTTGTGAGGGTAGTACTTAAAGTAATTGAACCGCCAGTAATAACTGAATCGTCATCGCTATTACCAAACTTATTAGCAATACAACCATCAGCTCCACCACCTCCTGAAGACGAGCCTTTGTTATTGCAATCAGTTTTCACAGTAGTAGCAGCTGAATCAAGATTTCCTGTTGCTGACTCCTTTTTCTGACTGCCTCCTTCAACTGATGTTGCTTTATCAGTTAAACCATCGCCGCTTACAACATTAGTAAGGCTTAAATCGATACTACCACCCACAGTTCCATCAGTTTTATTCGTTTGTGTTGTAGTAATAGTTAATGTCGATTCTCCTGCACATGCTGCAGTTCCTGCATCAACGCCAAAACACGAATCCTTAATAGATTTCTCAGTAGTTGTAGTAGTTGCAGTTGTTGGTGTTGTTGTTGTGGTTTTCTTTGTCACTTCTGGCACATAAACCGAGTCTGCATCAGTCGAAGGTTTTTCAGTTGTTGTACTTGTTGTAGCCCCACCACCAATTTTGCCACCTCCTCCAAATTTATTTGAATCGAAACCAAAACCTCCACTGATGCCACCGCTACCACCTACGCCGCCACTAGCGCCTTGCAGCAGACTTGTGAGTAAACGTAGCTTAGTGCCTATAAAACTAGGTAACTGGAAAGAGGTAGAGGAAGAGACGCTGCCACCACCTTTGCCGAAACTGCCGGAACTGCTAGAGCTGCTTGAACTGCTGCTACCACTGCTTGGCGCTTGATGGAAGAAAACAAAAGCCATATATTATAATTTCGAATTTTACACATAATTTCTGTCTGTTTTCCAAAATTATTCCAATATCTCACCTCTTGTGGTTAGCACAAAGAAATTAGCAGGCAGCAAAAAGAAAGGTTTACCCTCAACAGCATTCATTTGTTGATTAAGCAACAACGTAGTCGTTGTTATGCTAAGCAGCATGAATATTAATGTTAATTTTCCCATAGTTTCGAAAGTAATGTGTGTGTATGCCTCAGTATTTATGTTTTATATCTTCTCGTTTTGTATAGCTGTCGGTCGATACACGTCTTAAGCTGTTGGTGTTAAGTTTCTTACTGATTATGTTCCGCAGAAAAATTGCTAGCTTTAATGCGTTGACATTGTTTATTGAATGGAAATTGTATAACAAGCATAGCATATACTACAATGAGTCGCAATCATCGAAACTTCTTTTTCCTACCATTAAATTCACACATAGCACGAGCCAATATGCAGATAGCAGACAGCAGCGGGCAGCAATAAGAGCAACAGCAGCATATGCTAAATTAACATACATCAGTTATTATTGGTAATATTTGCATATATGTGTGTGTATGCGTGTGTTTGCGTTTTGTTGACCAGCCTCAGCTTGTACGCTTAGTAGCCCAAATATCTTTTTAACTCATATTGTTTGGCATTGAAACTTCCCAACGGGAAGACTCTGAGAGTTATCCAAAAAAAGCACTTGAGAAGCGCTCACTTTGTGCTCTCGTGGAAGTTGGCACGCAAGTGATTTCACCACTTTATAATTATCTTTTGGTTAATATGAAATTAAACATGGGTAGATTTGGTATTGACACATACACAGAGCAGAGCTGTAAAAGATTGCAGTCATTTCGAACTGCATTCATTGAAGTCACTGGAAGTGAATAACGTTTTCTGATTACACTCTTTGATTTCATTTGAGACTTATTACTTTAAAAAATTAAGTCACCAGTCTTTTTGAAGTCAATGACTGCTCATTGATTATAGCAATCAATTTGAGACTTCGATGCAAATAAGTCACAATCACTCACATGACTTCACATTATACTTGAAGTCCCAGTCATGACTTCAAATTGGTTTGAAGTCTTGCAATCATTTGAGACTTCACCTTCACTGAGTGAAGTCTGTTATTGAATGATACAAAATATACAGTATTTATAAGTAGTATAATTATTTAATTAAACAAAAAAGCCCTTCATGATTTTAACGACAATAAGACAGTTAGGAAGAAACATATAATACATATCATCTTAGACATACATACATATAAGCAACTACATACATATAAGTAACTACATACACAAATAGAACATCAAATAACCAAGTTTTTATTTTAGTTACAAATATAATTAGAAATTATTATAATTTATACTGGTATTTCTAGCAAATTTCGAAAAAAGTTGCTAGAGGCACAGCTTTGATTTCGATGATTTTTTATATTTACCACAAGAAAAATAATTCGTAACATGTGTGAACATGAAAATGATTCTGAAAAAATAACTTAAATGACTTCCAAGTTATTTCCACGAATTCAATTTATTTCGGTGAAGTCAATTGACTTCATGACTTAAATTCAATTTAAATGACTTCAAAATGAATGACTTCAAGTCAATTAATATTTTGTTGAGATTAGGACTGCAAATAAGAGACTGATCATTCATGACTTCAAAAATGAAGGATAAGTCATTGACTTCAATATGACTTGTGACTTAAGTCTTAATTCCGCATTCACAAAAAGACTGGATTATTGCAATCATTTTTTTAGAAGTCTGTTGACTTCAAACCTAAAAAGACTGCAATCTTTTACAGCTCTGACACAGAGTTTATCGTAACATCATTAACCAACAGTGGTTAATTTTAATATTTATTAATATATGTAAGGGGCAATCCGTGCCAATAAATCCTACAATCAACATTTTCATTTCCGCTTTAGCTGAAATTTAGATTTATCGTTATATATTCTGAGAGAAAAGCTTACTTGAGGATTTCGTCGACTTCAGTATAAGGTTATTTCTACATGAACGTTGTGGGGATCGGTCACATACAATACAAGTGGAGACATCGAAGTCAGCTCTCTCAGTTTTGTCTCATGTCCTCTATAATGCAATGTTAAAATTCAATTTGGCATCCTAAAAAAAGAGAGCGCTTAAGCGCTGACATGAAAGCGGTTCAATGTAGGTAAAGTAACACTATGAAGCGTTTCTTTTACCACTGAGATTTCAACTCATATAAGATGTTGAGTATAATGGCGCTGTTGTTGTTATGGCTTTTACTGTGCTTATGAATGCTTTTGTTTTGGTCAATTTAAGTGATATGAGGAAGAGGAACTACCGCTAAATAATCGTGACATATGTGTGTATGTGTAAGAATGTGAGCACGATTGTTGATAGTTTTCGTTTTGACTCAAAGCTGAGTGACAAAAAAAAAAACAAGACAGAGCACTTAATTGAGTTAATTGCTCACATGTTCTTCTGTTTGCACAGAGAGCGTGGGAGAGAGTAGAAGCGTGAGAGAGAGTAATGGCAGAAAAGCATATTGTGCGTAAATTGACACATCGTAGAACCAGTTTGAACATGGTGACAATCTCTGTTTTGTTCCTTGACATCTGCTAAATTTTAAAATTGTTCTCTCATTTCCCTCAAAGTACTTGAGTCATGATTGTCAAAACTTAGAATACTTACGAATACTTTCAGTTAATGGCAAATAGCTGTAAACTGTGTGTTTTAAGGTAAATACCCTACACTCACAAGCGCACATATTAAATGTTATATATCATAAAGAAAATGTGAAATACACATTATAAAGATTTACATAAAAATTCTGAACTGAGATTTTTCTTCAGTAATTGTTAATGGGGTATGATAGATTTAAAAACCACAAAAATCAGTCCTGCAGAGCGACCCCCCAAAAAATCCCCCCCTTTAGTGAAAAAAGCCTGTTTTTACTAATAACTGGTTAACCGTTGGAGATATCAAAAAAATTGCAGACCACAAAAAAAAAGCTTGAGTGATTTCCTAAAAAAAAGGTCTTAAGTAATTTTTTTGTATATGTCATAATTTTCGAGATATTCAATATTTAAGAAATTGCAAATTTAGTACTTTGGATGAACTGTGGATGCGCGCGCAGTTTTGGTTATTTGAATTTTGCCTATAAGAAAAATTTAATTACTCGAAAACCAAACAAGCTAGGAAGAAAAATCAAAAAGGGTTTTGAAGAGAATATAAACTTCAACATCCTTTGCCATTTTCATTGACAACGGATTATTTTTTGTATACAAAAGTAACAATATAGTATAGATGTCTGTTGGTTTTTACTACTTTTACTATTTGCAGGCCTAATAAAAATAACTGGTTTCACTATATGTTATAAATGTATTATCTTTTAGTTCAAGACTTTACTTTTGAAAATCCAGTAAAAGTTGGAAATAAAAAAAATTCACATTTAGCGAGTTTTATGAACTTTTGGTGCATTTTTTACTCTACCGACTGGGCTAATAAGTCGAAACAAAATTATTTATGTATGCATACTTCAGTTCATTTGCTTGTTAGAAATTTAGATTAGTTCTAGTCACTCATAAATTTCATGACACTCGTCATATTTCGTCAACGTTTGTACAAAATATTTTGGTTTCTGGGGTTAAAGTTGCATAGTTGTTCAGAAAACAAATTAACTAAAGTTATTAGTTTGTTAAGTTGTATGAAATCAGATAAGCTTAGTTCATTTAAATGAGTTATTAGTCATTTCCTCTTCTTTATTCGTGGAACCAACTGTTTCTAATTCACAACATAGAATTTTCTTTTCTGTATCTGTTACCACAAGCTTGACTTCGATTTATTTTTTAAAGAAATATGAGACGTACTAACTATCTGTATTTGTTATAGTCTCATTTTTACACAGCATTTACATATTGAAATTTTTTAAAAAATACACAGTTGAAAATATCAATAAATTTTGCTTTGCAATCAAATGAAGTTGTTGTTGTTTTTAGACTAGAGACAATAACAGTTTCATTTGACTGACAAGCAAAACATTGACCGTGTAATATTGCCCTGATTACGTTCCGTTAATTTAAACACTTTATTTTGTTTTGTTAGTTTATGAAGACTGAAGTATTTTATTTTATACAAAAAAAAAATGAAAGTTTTAGTTTAGGTTTTGTTACATATTTTTGTTTCTTGTTTTTTTTTTTTGTTTTGAGAAATTTTTGTTTTAAATTATTCATAGTTTTAAGACTTATTACTATAATTATTGATGGGAGTGCACTGCGACCTATGAGATCTATTGCGCCCCTTCGTGGACTTATAGTATTTCCATAAGTCCGGCTTCCGATAGAAATTTTAGTATTAATCCTATGTCTATGGAGTTTAGTTTAAGATTTGGTATTTGATGTTCTTTCAGATTCCTTTTACGGATATGCATAATTGCTAAGCACTATTCTAATACATGCTTAGCAGTTTCCTTATCTCCTCTGCAAAATCTGCACGAGCCTGGTCTGTTTTCTCAGTATAGTTCCCTTTGCTTTTCTTCCTTTGTTCTAACTAATAAAGTAAAAGTTCCTTTTCTCATACCGCAGAATAGTTCTGGACCTACGAAGAGAGTCACTGCTCTTTTCTTTGCTAGTACATCAGCAATTTCGTTCCCTTCAATCTCAATATGCGCTGGAACCCACAGAATCTAAGTCTGATTATGTAAGCCTAGCGTATTTTGTTTATCAAGATACTACATCACCAGTTTTGAGGTTACCTGATGAGATTTAAGTGCCTTAATAGCCGTTTAGCTATCGGTTAGGATGGCAATGTTTTGATTCCGCTAGTTGCGCTTGAGGTTGAAGTATGCACACCTATCAATTTCGTAAAATTTTCGCTTGAAAGATACTAGTGTAGCTACCCATGGGCTCTGAGTATTTTATTCTCGGTTCAACCACCCCCACTCTGGTTCCTTCGCAAGTTAGTGAATAGTCCATGTACCATGTAATCAAATGTTGGCATATCTTATACGTTTCAGATATACCTTCTCATTCCTTTTTGTTACTAAGTTCGGTTTTGAATCGTTTTACATAACTGAACTTTGGTTGTATGCTGTTTCTCGGAAAAGCAATCAGAAAAAAGCATGTTGTCTCTCGAGAATATCAAACCTTTTTTTGATTCAAACATCCCCCTCTCCCGATATTTTCACCAGACATACTCAGGATTACCCTATTCACTTAGTTTCATAAAATATTCTTCCATTAAATAATTATTTTTTTGTTCCTTACAAAAAATAATGTAGGTATGGATAATAATTTAATTTTTTAATATAAAAGATCAGTTATTTTTTTGCGTTTGTGTATTCTAAAATTTTTTGTTGTCCCTTATTTCGTTGCAAATTTCATATGAATATTTTTTTTATTTTTTTAATCGTGAGCCATAACTGTTTTCAAAAGCTAGAACTTAGATTTTTACATTTTTTATTACACTTTGCGATCAATTGCTTCTCTCGGGTATAAAGTTTTTCATATGTGACTTGGACTACGATAAGAAAGTTTATGTGCCAAGAGGTCGATTTTAAAGTTTTGTATGGTTCTTATAGAGAAAAGTACTCTCTAAAGAAAATGCTGGCCCGTTTGTTTGTCTTTCGTAATAGCATAAAACGAAGCGAATTTCATTCGTTCAAAATGGAGAAGACTTATACAATTCACCGTGTTTTGCACAATCACTCTACAGGCATTTGAAATCCAAACTTCGAAGTCATTGCAAAGAAGTTGTTAATTACGCGGACCCGGTCTGGAAAATGTCTAATTTCTTACTAGTTTGGAAGAGACCCCAATTAGTCTGTGTTGAGAATGAACTAGAATAGTAAACTTATAATATAATAGTGCAATAGTAACTTGTGAAGAAAACTGGTATAGTGAAGTTTTAGTGAGGTTTCAGTGGGAAAATTTGCCAGCATAAACTTACCAAATAATTAATGGGAGTATGAATGTATAAATTCGTAATTGTGACTAACTTCATATCTATCATACGCGCCATTTTTTTGACATTGACAGCTGTTCTATCTCGAAGAGCGTCAAAAATACTATAAGAATTGATCTGTCAAATAATTTTCATAATTTTACAAAAGTGTTTTACTATAGCTGAAAATGTCGAATTTCGTGCCAACAAAACAACATTTGCGGGAAGTTTTAATTTGCTTCTTCCATTTAAAGAAAAACGCAACTGAAGCACATCGTTTACTCACTGAAGCTTATTCTGACTGTGCTATAGACGTTAGAATGTGTCAGGTGTGGTATGCCCGTTTCAAAAGTGGTGATTTTGATGTTGAAGACAGGGAACGTTCAGGCGGCCCGAGAAAGTTCGAAGATGAAGAATTGAAGGCATTACTCGAAGAAGATTCATGTCAAACGCAACAAGAACTTGCAGAATCTTTAGGAGTTGATCAATCAACCATTTCTAAACGATTAAAAGCATTGGGAATGATTCAAAAGCCGTACGAATTGAAGCCGAGAGACGTCGAACGGCGATTTTTCACATGTGAACTGCTGATTGAACGACAGAAAAGAAAGGGTTTTCTGCATCGTATTGTGACTGGCGATGAAAAGTGGATACGTTATGATAACCCAAAGCGTAAAAAATCATGGAGACCGCCCGGACATGCATCAACATCAACGGCAAAGCCGAACATCCATGGATCCAAGCTCATGCTGTGTATTTGATGGGATATGAAAGGTGTCGTATATTATGAGCTGTTGAAACCGAATGAAACGATCACTGGCGACCGCTACCGACTACAATTGATGCGTTTGAGCCGAGCATTAAAGAATAAGAGGCCAGAATATGAGAATAGACACGACGAAGTTATTCTTCAGCACGACAATGCTCGGCCGCATGTTGCAAGGCAAGTAAAAACATACTTGGAAATGCTGAAATGGGAAGTGCTACCCCACCCGCCATATTCTCCAGACATTGCTGCTTCTGATTACCACTTGTTCCGATCGATGACACATGGCCTGGCTGAACAGCACTTCCGTTCTTTCGAAGAACTCAAAAAATGGGTCGATTCGTGGATAGCCTCAAAAGATGAGGAGTTTTTTCGACGCGGAATCCGTATGCTACCAGAAAGATGGGAAAAGGTTGTGGCTAACGATGGACAATACTTTAAAAAATAAATTTATAATCACTTTTTCACAATAAATATCCATATTACGAAAAAAATACGAGTTTATACATTCATACTCCCAATACTAAATTGAGTCATGGAGAAAAAAAGAAGAAATTATAATTCTTAAAGCCAAAGATTGTGATGATAAAACACAGTCGGATTCGTCAGAAACTAGACAAATCTTCCATCAATTTAATTAAATGAATTTTACAACCCTTTCATCGGATTGCTTCAAAATTCACGAGAATTCTATATAATTAGTTGCCTCTTTCGCAGTAGGCTTTCTCACAGTCGAGTATAACTGACTGAACTGAACTTCTTATTTATGTTTACCTAATTTCTATGCCCGTTTGTATGTTTGTATGTAATTTATGGACTAACCATTTCACTTGACCGTATTACTCTACGTCATGACTACCTACATTCATACAAAACCAAATTTTTTTTTTAATTATTGTACACGTTTTCTACATTTATATTGCTAACCAAAATTATTTTACGATTGTTTTTGTTTCCTTTTATAGTGCTTGATGGTCATTGCACTTTGTAAAATTTTATTGTTATTACTTTTTCTTTTATTTACTTACTTTATAGGAAAAAAAAGAAAAAATTTCTTAAGAAATTTGTAAGAAGTTTATGTTTTTTATTTTTTTATATAGAAATTAAAAAAAAAAAAAATTAAGTATCTTTTAGATTAATCATTAATTATGACGAAATATTTGTGTGTATTTGGTATTTCCTGGTATTTTGTTTTGAGATATGATATTTTATTTAATTTTCAACATCTCCATGACTCACTTGCATATTAATATTATTAAAATATTAAAATAATATTAACGTTTATTTAAATATGAATTTAAGTTAATTTGAAATATATTAATATTTTATGCAGTGTAATATAATTTCCATTTATAGCGAAAATTATCATTTAAATACATTTCAGTTTATTAAACAAAAAAGAAATATGAAAACAAAAAGCTTATTAAAAAAATAACTTTTTTAAAACTATTAAATGATGATATTCACAACTTGTAATTATATGATTTTTTTTAATGGGATGTAGTATATACATATATACATATTTATGTATTTATATTCATTTGTAAATTGCTCTTAATTATTTCAACATGATTGTTATTGTTTTTGTTTTTGCCTTTGTTTAAATTTAAACATAATTTTCATATGTATTGACCCATTACAATTAAAAAAAAAAAACAAACAAAAAAATATCATTTATTTATTGTACGTTTCCATTTGTTTTTTATTATTTGTTTTACTAAATATAATTTTTTTAATTAATGAATATCCATTTTAAATTTTCCATGTATTTTGTAAAACAAATAAACGAAAAATTTTATTTGGCTGATAACTGAATACTACAAAAATTGATTATCTTTGTTTTTTTTTTGTTTTTGTTTTTTGGTTTGTTAAAAGCAATTAGCCAAAATCAACGCAGACATTTAGACTTCATTAACAACCAACAATCAGCGATTATCTTGTAAGTTAATTTCGAGTTTAGAACAACATTGAACTGGCAGCAGTAGCAATGAAAAGTCAAAGCCTATGGAGAAATCAAATAAAAATCAAATTAATATTTTGATAATATATTTTTTGTTAGTTATATTGAAAATGGCCGGTTTTCGTTGTGGTTGTATGAGAAGCTGGTTGTTTTGTAATAATATTGTGTAATTGTGGAGATTATGGTTATTGTTAGCTTACAATTCTTTCAGGAAGCATACATACGCATAAATTATGTCATAGTTTTAGATTTTAGAATGGAAGCAGGTTTTAATTATATTCTTTCATATTTAATTTGGTTGTCTTTAGATTATGCATGACTCTTGGCCTTGATTTAACCATAAAATATTACAATCTTAATTCAATTGTCTGGCGTCAATTGCTTAAGAGAGTCTTGTTACAGCACAATTGAAAATATTAAAAATAGAGGAAAATAATATTTTTTCGCGGCACCACTTCTTGACTGACAATGATAAAAATTACTTAAGAAAAACTTTTTACTTCGTCGTCCCAAGTGCAATCAGGTACCATTATACCATGGTCTTTTTAAGGGATTTTAAGTAGTCCTTTTCTGCTCATTCCACTGGCATGACTCGAAAAGAATAGCTTCTTTTAGTCGGGGAGTTTTCTTCCATTCGGTCAACATGCCCTAGTGAGCTGAATTTATATGCGCTTGCCAGCGTATAGATCATACAGCTCATGGTTTCATCCTATTCGATACACTTTGTCCACACAGATGGGACTATAAATCTTGCGGAGTATTTTTTTGTCTAATTCTTCAGACAGCCTCTCATCATTGGTCGCAATCGTCCATGTCACAGCGTCATACATTAGGACGGGAAGGATGACATCACAATTGCTTAATTGCTTGACTGCTATTGTTGTTCTTGTTGTTAATGCTGGATTTTAGATATACGAGATCTTTGATGATCTCGAATATATAATTTTCAGAAGTAAAATTTAGTTCAAGACGACGCGTCGTCACTCCTTGCTTATTGACACACGGTATTTCGTTTTATCGACGTTCGCTGCTTGTTTAAGTCATCCTTTGATTTCTAGTCTTTTTTATTCTACTCCTTTCTATGTTTGGTACCCTTTCCAACACTACACGCAAAGAAAAAAAAAAACGTTTATCGCCCATTTGTGGAGAATATATTACTTTTACGCTGAACAAAAACGTTCATGAGGAACGTTGCCGTGTTTGCAGAAACCAAAACCGTTTTCTGCAAAAGATTAACAATTTTATGATGAACGAAAATTCATTCACGATAAAATTAAGGCAATTTTCTTTTCTGGCAAATGAAAAAAACGTTTCTGCTAACGAAAGTCCACAACTCTCTTCTCTTTTTATTTTCGTTTTCCTCTCATCTCGCTCTCGTCGCAAAAACACACAACAACAAATCAACACAACATAACGGAAAGTAGCATTAGTCAACGCATTATTGAAGAATTTTAATTGTGCATTGAAATTATTTCATCACATTTCTTTTTGTCTATAAAAAAGTGCGTGGTGTTTATAAAAAACAAATACAAGTGTGTGATTTATAATAAATAATACAAAAATTGTAATAATATAATTTTATGTAAATTTCATACACTTTTTCTAATTTTTAATTAGAAAATTTTATTTAAACAAAAACCACAATAAAATGCCAATGCACATATGAAAATTGTTTTTGCTTTCTTTTTTATATTTTTCAGGGAAATATTGCATTTTATTGGAAACGTTTTTAGTTCATCGTAATTGAACCGTTTATGATGAATAAATCTTCGTTCATAGCAAACGAATACAGTCGTTTATGATAAATAAATGTTCAATCATCATGAAAACATTCCATGAACGAAGTTCGTTTGCTGAAAATTTCGTTTCTGAGAAACGAAATTTTTCTTTGCGTGTATCTTTTATCTATTTCTATTCTCTTCGTTTTTCTCTTCCTACTCAATTCTATCCTTATAGTTCTATTCCTTTCTTTTCCTTATTCCTATTCCAATTCTTATAAATATTTTCTGCCGTGCCGGTCGCGATCTCCACATTTGTATTATTTTTAATTTTTGCTTATTTCGATTCCAATAAACTTTGTATAATTTAAAACCGAACTCTCAATCGTTTTTTCATTCCAAAAATATATCGTTCTAAAAATATAATTCATCTCCAAATTATACACTGCTAAACCCATTTGACGAGACTCTTATTCTAGGTTGAAGAATACTGCGCTGACTGGCTATACATTAAGGCCAATGATGTCATCAGCGTATGAAAGCAGTATGACATTCTTTGAAAATATTGCCCCGGAAATGCCGAGCTGTCAAGCTTAAATTATTTTCTCTACCATAACATTGAAGAAGTAACATCTTAGGAGAATAACTTGCCTGAAACCTTGTTTGGTCAGTTCTGATTTTTACTACAATGGTGGTGCCAATCTAATTAGCTTCGCAGGGATACCAAACCTACCAAGCCCTGACGTTGCGGCGTAATAGTTATCTTTAATCGTCCGTCTATTTGTACGTCAACGTCTTCAGAGATTGAAGTTTCTATAGGTTCTCCAGTGGCGAGATTATTGCAGTCATCAGCAATTAGCAGCTACGAGAAATGCTTCCTTCATAATCTTATCATATCCTTGATATCTGCCCCCAGATTTCCGTCTTCGTCCTTGCAGGAAATTCTCGAACCACATTCTTGCTACCAAACAGATATTATCATTCTTTCTTTTCTTGCTCATGAAAAATCGTTGCTTCTCTTTCCTCAGGTGTCTGTATTGTCACTTACTAGTTCGTATTGTAACTGATTACAGGATGACTTTGTACAACACCCACAACACTTGTGTATATAAAAAGCTTGGTCTAGGTCCTCAATGGGTTATTGTGCCATTATAATAGTAGGTGGCAGTCTACTGTCTTGAACAAATGGATCATCACAGTTCTCTTACTCTCTAAAAGTTGTAATGATCAATATTATTTTATTTATTCTTCTCTTATTGAATGTCAATTAGTATGGAGCAGAAACATGAATATGTATTAAAGTTTAATGATCCGGAATTTTAGAGAAATTTTGAGAAAATTCGCCTCTCACTGTGTTGATGATATATGTACATCGCAATCGTCTGAAGCACGAGTTGTATTCGTAAAGAAAAATTTTAGTCTGGAAGTACTTGATATTGTAAAATGCGGTAAAAATGTCCTATGTAAAACGTTCAAGTTCGAAATGAACTGACAACAACTATATTCCAACTATACTGCGTTCTTAATAAATATAGTAATCCTTGGTTTGTCTGCGAGAAAAATTCTTTCAATGGGGTTATAAAATTAATGATAGCTGTGTTTTATTCGCCAGTTAGTTTAACATGTGCGAATAAAACGACCAAGTTGTTAAGTCTCTTCTTCGTTATAATGTTATTTACAATGAAACTGCTCAGCAGCTAGAGCTGAAACATTTTAATGGATCTCAGTTATAGTTGGCCAATCGCAGGCATTGTTTTTAGTTTTTACTCTTTATAAGAATATTTAACGATGATTTTAACTTATTTTCATCGCCAGACATTTCAAATATTTTCCTTTTCTGTTTTTTGCACTGTCATGCTTCTTGTTTCACTATTAGCAGTTCACAATAGTATACATAACAGCTATAATTATAAGTATTATCTCTGCCGCTTTGTTGTTGTTTTCCCATACAATTATCGCTGCTAGGTAAACATAACTAGAAGCAAGTGGCGAATAAAATGCAGCTATTGTTAGCTAGGTACTGACGGCCAATTTTACACTGTCCGACTGTTTCGTTGTCTGAACGAATCGGATTAAAGACTATGAGAGTGTGCCTAATTGAAATCCTTCTACCGACCAAAGAAACAGAAATTACCACGATTAAAAGTTACGCAGCATATATCAGCGCCTAGTCTTAAGGGAAGTGTAGTTCATGTTTGAAATTCTAGTTTTATTTAAGCTGCGTTTTATTCGCCAGCTAGTTTAACATGTACGAATAAAACGACCAAGTTGTTAAGTCTCTTCTTCGTTATATTGTTATTCACAATGAAACTGCTCAGCAGCTAGAGATGAAACATTTTAATGGATCCCAGTCATTGTGATTAATCGTGGGCATTGTTTTTAGTTTTTACTCTTCCTACAAAAAAAAAAAAAAAAATTAACGATGATTTTAATTTATTTTCACCGGCAAACATTTCGAATCTTTTGCTTTTTTTGACTTTTGCCAAACTGTCATGCTTCTTCTTTTACTTATGGCAGTTCACAATAGAATTTGATGTAGTTAAGCTGCTTATTAAGTATACATAACAGCTATAATTATACGTGTTATCTCTGCGGCTTTGTTGTTGTTTTAACATACAATTATCGGTGCTAGTTATACATAACTAGAAGCAAGTGACGAATAAAACGCAGCTTTAGTTAGTGTTCGTGCTTTTAAAAGCAATGAATAGTTCGAGACTGAAAATGAAATGTGTTTTTCATTTTGTTCCATTGCACAATATTATGTATCAGCATGTGAAATATAACGGCGTGTGAAGCATAAACTACTTATCTGAAATTTTTAAAAATTTTGACAAATTCCGCAAATAGTTTCATCTCCACGGGAAGTTCGGTAAACGTATGTTTCTTTCCAAAGAATTAAAAATCAACTTCATTTAACATAAAATGTTCACAACAGTTCTATAATCATATATTCAGAAAAACATTAAAAGACAAGTGCGCTTTGGTAAAAAATAAAATGCTTAATATCTCAGTACTTTCCAAATGTCTGATGAGTTGTTTATGATAAATACGGCAGTATAATATATTACGAACATTATTGCTGCTTTTCTAAATACAACAATAATATTGTTATATTGATACTTCTCATTTACATATGCCAATACATATAGAACTATGTATGAAAAGTTATCTCTTAATTATGAGCCACACGTAACTATAAGAAAGAAACATCCGTCAAGCTCAATATGAGAAATTAAATAAGAATTTATGTAAATACATTTTTGTATATTTTTTTAATATGTACATACATTTATCTAAGTAAGCAAAACATTAAACCAAATATTCCACCTTCTAAATAAATATGTAAAATTTTGAAATCTCTTAATTCTATTTTATTAAAAATGTTTAAACCTAAAGAGATTGAAAATCCTTTTTACTAAGTAAATTTGTCATAACTTTCGTGCAAGTTTATTAACATCACATCAGAGATGTGCTGAAGTCACGTCAACAGCCGACGAAACAGTCACAGGCAAATGTCTTGGGTACAATACCCAACCTTAAAGTAAATTTGTTTGTTTTGAAGTTTTCTACTCTCTGCTGTTTTTGCTGCTGCCATTAAAATATATTTAATGAGTCAACAACGGTCGAAATCAACATGGTAACAAAAGACAAGCCAAAGAAAAACAAAAACAGTCAGCTTTATCAGCTACTAAACTTATGTGTGTATGTAGGTATATTAATAAACAAAAGCAATAAAGCGCGTGCGTAAACTAAAATGTTTGATAATAGCTCGCATAAGTGAACGTTTTTAGAGTTTTTAGTTTCAACTTTTAAGTTTATTGTATTCAAGTAAACTTTTTCATACCACATGTGTGACATTGAACTTGACATCACATGGATGGTGGATGGTGTGGAGGTTGAAGCATCTTTTCGTCATTCACTAGCGGCACAGTCACTCGCACGCTAATTTACTCACTTTGTTTTAGGTTGTTTCTTTTTTATTTTATTAAGATGGAATTATGTATGAAGCTTTATAGTTTTTAAGGAAAGCCAAAACTTTTTGAATTTGCATAGCTTTGATCTGTGTGCGTGTAAAGTTTTTTTTTTTTGTCTGAGGCAATATGTTAAAAGCTTCTGCATGGAAAAACTTTTAAAGTTTTTTATTTTGCTGCTGGAATAATTGGAATGAGAAGCAGTAGCGGATTTAATGGAATTTGAGGTGGTTGTAGGTAAATACTCGCAGATGTTATAATTTTTGAGTTTGTTATAACTTTTTCGCTTAGAATTTCTTTACAATTGTTGATGAAAATATATGGAAATTTTTCCAATCGGATATTTCCTGTTTTTTTTTTTATATTAATTTTCAATATCGCAATTGCTACCGCTATAGACGAAAGGTACTGTTATAAAACCTATGTATTTCCTCTTCTTTTTATGTAAAAAAATTACTCCTTTTTTGTGATCTTGGACTCGTTTCTGCAATTATTTTTTAGCTCCTGGCAGTGTGGGCTTGAGGGCTTTTGCATCAAGTCTTTTGAGAGCGATTATCTTATTATACACATACACAAGAGCATCCACTACCAACTGCTCTTTCGGACTCTTACGCGGTTTGCAAACTGAGAGACTACTGTTGGTGCATTTCTAATTATAGCTGAATATGCTGAGAAGATAATAGTGACCTGGTCCAGGAAGCGGATTTTGGGGAATACTCCATTTTTTTTTTACAGAAATACTTAAAAAAGAAAGTTTTCGATGAATCCACAGTAAGAAAAAAGTTGGTGAAAAATCTTTTTTTCATTTCTACAGATCTAACGGTCGACAAAGCTGGATGCCATGTTACCAAGATCATAGTTGGCTCATTGATCAGTGGTCAGACTTGCATGGAGTCAGCGGCCAAAAATACTGCCAGTTGAGATAGAAACGTGAAGTTTTGGTTACGGCTTAAAACAATGTGAACACCAGCACACCCAGCCCCTATTACCCCCTACTACCCCGTATAAGCAAAAAATTAAAAAAAATTGTACTCAATATAAATATAAAAGTTTTGAGTAAATCAGAAGCAGATTTTAATATGGTGATTTTCGAAATCCCGTTACAGAAGGATCCGAACATAAAAGTAAGCGAACAATCAAAACCGTATTAGTTGAAACAGAACAAAAACACCACGCAAAAAGTTACAGTTGCACAGCAGAAAGCAGACGCAAAAGCAACGAGTTTGCTTTGATCTGTGGGAGAAAAAGGAAACACGGGCAGAAAGGGGAAGCTCATATTAGATTAGAATATTAAAACATTGATTAATATTAGGAAAAAATCCCAATGGGGGGATCAAGGGGGAAAACAACTAAAACCCTAGCTGAAATTTATTTGTATGGACAAATTGTATGGACACTAATAATGGTATTGACACAACATTAATTTTATAAAAAGTACACAGCAAGTTAAGAACATTAAAATTATTTCAAAATGAAGTTAATACCTTTCTTTTCAATACTCATTTTGATTTATTTCAATACAAAATTGATTTATATTTTTTTTTTAATTTTTTAAAGTTGTACTTCACTTTCAACCTACTCACACTTCAAGAACCAACTAATTAGATGCTCTCTGTTAAATCGTTTAAAAATATAGGATCGCTGATTCCACGCTTGCTAATGATCAACCACAACAAAACTTTTTCTGGGAACTTGATCTTATGGATATCATATATTGATTCTTATCTAATTCTTTCACATTTGGGAGACTCAAAGTAACATTTCATCACACAAATGTACGATTGCGTGCATTACAAACTTTTGGAAAGTTCACCTGAATTTGACAATTTTTAATTATTTTTATGAATTTTTTTTTTGAATGCCCAAAAATTTCAAATATTTTTTAATTGTATTTTAAGACACTTCTGTTTTTTTGCTGCCTTTAAAAATTTGCATTTCGACTCACTGTTTCTGCTTTCAGAAGAGTGTGAACTTTAGAGTCATTAAACACATATTTTTTCCATGAATCATTTTATTTTCAAACACTTTTTTTATTATTAGTTTGGAGATCAGCCGAATAAGACTCAGACGGATACCTTTTCATCCCCTACCTCCTGATGCCTCTACTTTAAGCAATCGCAAACAAGCATGCTCTGAGTATTGGCATCCTGCGTCAACGCAAGCATATCCTTATAGGCCAGATGGCCAATCTCAGATTCATCAACTTATTGATTGCCAAGATTGCCAACCTTCTGTAAGTAAGTAAGTAAGTAAATGCGTCGATGTTTCTAGCTCCTTCAGTCACAACCTACAGGTGTCATCCTCAACAAGTTTCATATTCCTATCTGATAGGATCGTGACCCGTAGTCAGTGCTCTTAGTGAGGTCAATGCCTTTCGGTTTAGTCCGACGACTTTGGCTGACTCACTGCACGGCCACTTAACGGCCGTCTTTGTCTGCCTACAGTCAGTGGCTTCCTTCCATCTTTTACTATGTTTAGATTTTATCCACGGTTTTAACAGGCCCTCCACCAACCCATCACCAATGGCGATGCATGGTTCTGGTTCATGAAGATATTTGGAATCAAATCTGTAATTCTGGATTATGATTTCAAATATTAGTAGCTTATATAGGATATTGAAAGATTAAGAACTATCACTAAGATCACTGATGAGGAATTGTGGCGGATTCCGAAACGGCCGTCTGATTTGCCCGTCTCTATATACATTGTTGTTGTGATGACTACATTTGTTCATTAACCTGTTTATATATAAATACTACGGTTACTTGTTAAATTCAAAGTTTTTGAAAAGGAGTTGCACGTTGTTTTGCTCGCCCCATTCTTAATTTGTTCGGATTTCATTGGGAATCAGTACAACAGCCAGTTCCAAACATATGATCTTTCCACTTTTCATGAGAATTCATACAAAATGCCATGTCTTTGAGTTCAAACAATTACCCCCTAAATACTTTTAATAACTACAATATATAAAAATTAAGAATAATGTTTGTCATCTTCATCATTCACCTCCCATGTTAATGAAACCATTGAACTATTTAATTTATGTATTTCATTAGTTCTATAAAATTTCGCTTCATTAGTTCACCAATGTCATTATACATTAAATATTAAATATATTTCGATAACTTTTCCACATGAAAAATTAATCCATGCTACAATTTTATTACTAATGCTTATACTTAGCAAAGTCATTCGAGGTCTTTAACCTCCAGGCAGATTTATGTGCTTATGTGTACTTTTCTTTCTTTTACATATGTTTGAACATAATTATTGCTAGAATAAAATTTCTGAGTAAACTAAAAATCGCAGAAACAGAAAATTTATATGAAAATAAAATGTGTTTAACATGTGCGAACGCATTAAAAACTTGACATTTCTACCTACTCTTTTTTATATACACTCTTAATTTCTGTTTGTTTTTTTTTTTTTTTTTTTTGTACACAAATAACTTAAACGATATTTTAAATGCTTTTACTACATAACAATTTTATGTTGTTTGCGGTCAACTAATGACTGTCGTCGAGGAAAAAAGGAAAGGAAAAGCACAAAAAACAAAAAAAAAAAAGAAGCATTTGCGGTTAACAACATTTCAACACGTCTCTAAATAGCAGCAAACACCAATACAAAAAAAATACACACACACACACAGTAAGTGGGGGTAAAAAAAGGACACTTCCGGTTGAGGCTAAACAATGTAAAAGAAAGAAATATGGTGGGGAAATAAAATATGGAGTAAGTGTCAAAAGAAGTTAAAGCTTTTTGAGATTATAAATACAGGAAAACGAAATGGAAGTGTCGAAATATAAAATCAAAAGTGCAAAATATCAACAAGCACACATACACATACGCACATATGTATATACATACATACATTTACCAGAATAACAACAACAACAAGTAGAAGAAGCAACGAAGTAAGTGGCAGTAATGTTGTAGAAGTGGAATAGAAGTTAAAAACACAACAACGTATGACGTCATTAATCAGTCTAAATGGCATAAGTTGACATTTTTATGAGCATGTGTGAGTGTGTGTGTGTGTTCTTACATAAAACACTCTCCAACTCTCATACGCACAGTTATGCACCCACACACACACACACTCACATATTTATATTGTTTAACTTTTTGTAATGGCAAATGGTGAACATGTGAACATCTTCCTAAAATCCCATAAAGTAAAAGCTAAGAATTTTTAGGTTAAATATAGAAAATACTTTAACTTTTCTTTTACTTTTATTTATTTATTTTTTTTTTTTAGCTTTGGAAACATTGTTTGGCAGTTAGCAGCCAGCAACAACAAACAAACAATAATAAAAGTAGCAACAAAAGAGCAAACCCAACACCAGCAACAATATGTAATGATAATAAATTGTCATATATACACTCATACTTACATATATGTATAAATATTTTGAAAGGTGATTTATATGAGAAAGTTAAGTTTTGGGTATATACTTTTAGTTGAATATATAAACATATGCTTAAATTTTATTTCTAATATTTAACTTTAAGTTCTCCTTCATGCAGATACACAGATATACATTTGTGTATGTGTTTGGTAGCCTCTGTCACTCTCACTTTTAACACCCTCTCAAATAATGCTATCAACTTATTCTTCTATTGCTGTTGCTGCTCCTACTCTTAGTAACTACATGCATATATAACTACCAAGTGAACCTCTTAAATAAGCCATTACACAAACGCCATAATTTGATTTTATGAACTTTCTTCATTTGTGGCTGTGAGTTGCTTATGTTACAACGTTGTTCTTTGTGGGTGTGTGTGTGTATGTTTGGTGGCAAGAACTCAGATTTCCTTTTTATGTTTTTGTAGTGCGCATATGTTTATATGGCTGTGTGTTAGTTTTTGTGTGAGTGCGATTTTATTAGATTTATGTGCTGAAATTGACTTTTGTTGCATTTAGTTCATGAACCCACTCGACTTGACTCTCTCTCTCTCGTAGTTGATTTCACATTCGTACTCGCATGTCGAGTCTGTACCCTTTTTATCTTCCCTGTTTGCTCTTTCTCTTGCTTGTATTTTTTCTGTAAATTCAAGCCTACCTTTCTTATTAATAGACTCGAATTGATTTATATTCAAAATACAAATTATTACCACTGTATACCGGTAGTGACAGTGATTTAGAGTGTCTGGTTAGGTTTTCATTTTTATGATTTTATGAAATGTTGTGCTAGAGATTAAATGGTAGTCTACATAGTTTTTAAAATTTATGAGATTTTGTATAAAATTTTGCTTGGGTTCTAAATTTTTCGCTTATTAGTGTAACTAGAATTTTATTCCAGAAGATCCAGAAGTGCTACGATATCATAGAGCTTGACGAGTAGGTTAGTCAAAAATTATCAGATTTAAAAGCGGTTAAGCCAATTTCGAAATATTAGCGTCGGAAGTTTTTTAAAATTCGCTCATTGAACAAAGCATTGCATCAGCGACGCCAACTTGCGGGGAATTCCCCGATTTGCCGGGAATTTTACTTAATACGGGGAATGAGCTGTTTCTTGCGTGGAATTTGAAACCGTTCAGCTTTTAGTCATTAAAGTATGTTGAAATTTTTTGTAAAATTTCATGAAATACAAATCGCAATATTTCATATTTTAAGTCATAAAAACTTCATATTTTCTTGGGCCCTGCACTTTCTTGATTTGGAGAATTTTAACATTTTAAAAAATGTGTGTGATTTGAAAATACACATTATATTTCAGAAGAGTCATTCCATATGAAATCGTCTAGTCGGCAAAGCCAGGTCACCTCGGATTTTGCTCAAACTTTGTGAGAATCTTTTTTAGGGTTCCAAAGAAGGAAATCCAACGTCATAAATTTTTCTCATGGTCCACTTCGCGACAGCGCGAATTAAAAAATTGGAAAAGTGTAATTTTAAGGCTTTCCTTTTTTAACTGTAAAATTGGTTTGGTTAAAGATATCTTCACGTTTGAGATGACATTCTAAAGTTAAAAGATAGTAGTTTTTGTAAATTTAATTTAAATCTACATGTTTAATACCCACGAGTAATAACACCAGGCTGAAAATATGTATATTTTTCTGACTTTTCGTTGTTTTTAGCTGACTCCAGTATCCATACGGTTGAATGTAAGCAGCTAATGTTTCTCAGCCATCAAGGACACATCTTTCAAAAGAAAGAAAATAAACTAGCGATTGGCTGGTTCCGCCTGCTCCTTATAAAAAATAACGGTACTTGGAGTTTATGAATATCAAAAACTTGCATAGTTTAAGCTATAAAATGGACATGTTTGGGACGAAGTGCGAAACTGAAAATTATATAGAATTTAGTTCTTAACCCAAACTTCAAAACCCTGTAAGCTCGTTTTGTTATTTTCATAGCTTGCGCGTGTATGTATAGCCGGTTAAAGAAAGCAAAAATATCAGAAATTTTTTTTGTTTTTGAAACAACATTTTATTTTTATATATATGTATACTTATATGTAGGATGCTCCCCATTTAACGGTATTCGAAAGTTTATTGCTGTTAAGGTAGCAATAGTTTTGCAAGGCTACAGTTTTTCAGAAGTATTTTGACTCCGAAGTATTTTGTAAAAATTTCACAGTGAAACTCGGAATGTTCTCGTAAATATGGTATAGACGATTAAGTATAGTGCCAAGTTCCCCCCTTTCGACCATTTAGAAAGGCTTAGCTATGACTTCGTCCAGCATCTGCTGATTAATAACTCGTAATCCTAGCTGATTAATTTGTAAAATTTCAAGTTACGGTCAGCCATCATAAAGAAGACTAAATATTGTGCAAGTTTGAGCCCGATCGATTTTAAGAGTGGGTTCCCTTGAAATGAAATTCTCTATGTGTGCAAAAAATTCCGAAGTCAGAAAATACATTTCTATTAACCTACCAGTCTTATAAAAAACAATAGATGTGTGCAAGGCACGCAAGATATTTGAAGTGTAAACAGTTAAGCCAACTGAATGCCATATACATAAGTTCACAGATGTATAGCCATATATTTGATGTTGATGTAGATTTGATGTTGATTCTATATGCTTAGGTAAATAATTCAAATTAAAACAATTCTTTTATAAACTTAAAAATTTATTATATATCGTAATCTTTTATATATAATAGCCCAATTCACTATAAATTGCAAATGGTCTTACATCATTGCAAATACAAATTTTTATTCCATATCGGATATATTTGTTGTTGTGATAACAAAAATATTTTGCAATTGCACCAAATCGTAGTTGCATTATTTTTCTTTTACTCGATGCATTTTGATCGAGGCACGATATGTTCGCATATACGCAGCTGTAATTGCATCTTTTTTTCCGCGCTTTAAGTTTTTCTTCCTGTCGATTTGAAATTTTATTAAATGTGAAAATTTTACATAACGCCGCCTGAGAATTGATTTGGCGTATAGGTATATGAATTTGTACACACATACGCCAAATTAATTCTCAGGCGACGATAAGTGCTTTCAGCATATAACCTTAGAAAGGCAACGGGGGTGACCAGTCCCCCCACTACTTCTTAAAAGCACCGGGCAGATAGTTGCCTTAACTGCATTTAATAAAAATAAGAAACAATGTATTTTCTTTGAAGTAAATAAGTGATTTTGTAATACTTAAATAAGATTGATTTTTTCTGTTTAACATATTTGCTATTTACATAGATAAAAAAGTGTTGCCTTTCTAAGGTTAATGCACAAAGCAAAATTTTTATAATGCCGTGGTTTGTTATCATTATCACTGCATTTTGTTTATACATTTATTGAAACCTAGATTCCTTATTACCTATCATTTTGTATTGTTTTTATATTTTAAAAAATATTTAATTTTAATCCAATCTAAATATCCGAATGCAAAATCTATCAAACGCCTGTGTTTGCTACGGCGACTTCTCTGCTTGTATGGTATAGTCGATCTCCACACGTTTAACACCAACAAATAATTCTGCCACGAATAAATGAACACACACATTTTGTTTTCGGATGTACATATATGTGTGAGTAAATTGATCGAAACATAAACAAAAAAACTCCGCTCGTATTTTAATTTCTCCCTCTCTTCTTCTCTTCTCTCTTCTCTTTTTCGTTTAGAGTAGCACAGTCATGCAGCGCAGTAGTGTGAGCGAGAGGGGAGCTGGACGTTACAGTTATCTTACATCTTACGATACAGTTATTCTTACATTTTACACATTTGAAATTTTACCCATACCGTGAGCTAAAATGTTTACACATCAAAAACTGGTTAAGTTTTGGAGCGAAAAAGTGTAGGGCTGTCTTAAAACATCACTCACTCACCGAGATCAATTTTAGGCCAACGTAAAGGTATTGTTCATTTTTATAAAATGTTTATATGGAAAGTGCGTGTCGCGCTGTTATTTATGTCGATGCGGGGAATTTAATCGAAAATCGGGGAATTTCTCGAGGGCTATCGGGGAGAGACAGAAAAAATGAGTTGGCATCCCTGCATTGCATTCATCGTTGAAAAAATCATTGCTTAAGCAGGAGTAAATAACAACTGAGAGAGAGAAGACATGAGTAACGGCATTTCTCAGAATTATCTTTGTACACAAATAACAATACAAATAGCAAGAAGTGGTTTGGTTCTCTTTTGATATTTGTTTTTCATAAAGAGATTTCTTCCGCAAAAAAACTAGCCCCAGTTACTGGGGCCTTACCGACTAGTACTGTTTATTTAACGAACACACTAGAAATTATACACATAAGTTAGAGGAAAATTCGCTTTGAATTATTTCAAATTAGAAACTAAATATACCAAATTTTAATTCGTATATATAATAAAAAAAATGGAAATATCAATGTTCAGATTTCGCGTTTTGATTTTTGAGGAATGATACAATTTTGGCTTATGACAGCTAAAAATATGAAATAAATAATTTTGATTTAATTTTCTGTAGAATACTCCAAATAGAGTAGTCCATTGGATTCAAGTCTAGCGAGTATGGTGGCCATTCTTGAGATGTTATGAATCCAGAAAAATTGTCTTTTATCCATGTTTGCGTTAATTTTGTCATGTGGGAAGGTGCAGAATCTTGCTGGAAAGTCCAGTTTTCATTTCCAAATGTATCTTGGGCCCAGGGAAGAACATGTTCATTTAAAATGCTCCGATAAACAACCTGGTAAATTTTAACACCCTCTTCAACGAATATTAGAGGGGTTCTGGCATTAGCGGAAGCTCCAGCCCATACCATAATGGAAGCTGGCTTTTGAACTCGGCCAACAGTCCTATTTTGTTGCGATGATGATGTTAGCCACATTCGGTCATTTTGCGCATTGAAATGTTGTTCAACCGTGAAAATTTTTTCATCTGTAAACAAGATATTTTCAACATTTTTTAACACGGAGGAGCGTAGCAACGTCTTGCATCTTTGCAGTCGCAAATCTTTCTTTTTTTGTGTCAGATCTTGAGCTTTTCGGAGCTTGTACGGCTTAAGATTAAGCTTTGATTTTGCAATGATTCTCACTGTTTCACGGTTTACTCCCACTTCCTTAGCGATTTTTCTCATTGAGCGCCTAGGATTTCGCTTGATTCGTTTACGAATATTTTCTGTTAAACCAGTAGTGGCAACTGTTGAAAATTTTCCCCGGTCTCTATCTCCAAAACCCCCAGTTTCATTATATCGAATAATAGATCGGTCTACCGTACGACTTGACAAATTTAAAGCCTTTGCAATTTGACGGCTACTATAATTTGCCAAATGAAATTTCATAATTTCACGACGAATATTTTCCTTGTCCATTTTTATGGAAATTTCAAAATGTAATAACAAAAATTCAAATGAAATTAAAAGCAAAGCCAAAGATGAATGAATTTGCTTTTTAAATTAAAGTAACGGTAAATGGCAAAGCTTGCTGCAGAGTATTAAACTTGCGTCACTTTACAATTGTCACCCTGTAAACGCGGTATTTTGGTAAAAAACGTGGTACGTGGTTTTGGACTTGAAAAAACTGTATACTACCGCGAAAAACTGTATAGATACGAGCGTTATGTATGAAATATGTACAATTTCACTGGAAAATCACCAGAACGAATCAAAGTTTCTCCGTTTTTTTTTTTTTAATTTACTAAAAAAACGTCTCTGTGATTTTTCAAAGAAGTTTCCATGTCCCCAGTAGTATGATCCAGTATTAAATGGCACTATTGTATTATTGTGAATGTGGATATCTGAAACCAGTGGATGCTATAGGGACAGCAGAAAGGAAAAAAAAAAAAAAACCAACTAGCGTTTGGAAATATAATTTATGAATACTTTACGCGTTATTATGATATATGATTGTAAATAAATATGTATGTATGTAAATATCTACATAAATTAGTACCTGTTTTCATTAATGAGTTATTCTGTAAATTCTCAACTCTTTTAGTACTAAGTATTTTCTAAATTGATCTTTTTATTTGGCATAAAGCCAGACAAATGAGTAGCGGCAGGTAGACAGATTGACGAGCAGAGGAAACAAGTTTAAATCCGAATAATCAAGTATATTTCTGTTTAAATTTGAACAAACATTTATGTGTATTTTTATTCACTTTTTATTAGACATAGGTACATAAGTATATAAACCAGTTTAAGTAATATATTATTTTAGATAAAATTTCATCAAAATATCTTTAGTATATGGGTATACAAAATAGATTTTAGCATTTAACCACAAAAAACTAAAAAAAACTAAATTGGGTAAATGAACTTAGATACTGAAAGAAAAAATACTATTTGAAAGGGATTCCCGAATTTAACTAGTTTCTATTTTTTTTTTAATATTGTAAATGAGTTCCTGTTTTTTTATGTACATACTTAAGAATAAATGTTTTTTTTTTTCACTACGCAGTTGTAAACTTTGTTTTTGTTTATAAATACAACATTCTAATCTAAGAACACTTTAAAAATAGTTTATAATTTGAAGCTATAAAACCCAAACTTGGTTTTGTAAAATAAAAAACCACAAAAATATAGCACAAAGAAGGTGCTAATAATTATTTTTCAAGTTGATGATTTTTTTTTAGTGAACAAAACAAAAGTAAAAATATTATTTTAACAATAATTATAATACGGAAAGAATAATTTAAACATAATAATAAAAGCTAAAAGAGAATCAAATGCTTCCTTATTTGTATCAAGTAGACTTTGATTTGTTTTTTAATTGGTAAATCAAATCGAAATTTATACTGAAATACATATGTTAAAATATTTTGTTCTTAAAAATGAATCTAAAAAGAAGTGCAATTCAAATATTGAGATTCCAAAAATAGCTTCCATCAGAAATTCTCTTGCATGCTAACTTCTATTCAAATTTTATTTTAAGTTGATTTATGTAGATCTTTGGAAATAGTAGCGCCATTCGAGACAAACCAGGGGACGTTGGCAATCATTTGTAGAGTTTTGAATTGATATCTCAGTAGTATTTCTGTTTTGCTGTTGCTTTGTATCTTGTTACTTTGTTTTCCAGGATGAGTTCGTATTTTGGGTTGAACAGTCAGTAAAGGTTTGCAGTTTTTATTTTAAGTTACTAATGCTTAGCTCTAATGTAAGTTTTCTCGGTGAGTCTTCGATCCGTACCGGTATGCTTACGATAACAAGGCAAATTTACAATTTAAATTATCGCCTAGTGCACATATGTATATTTGTGCGATGAATTCCAATTGGGATGTTGAATTTTCTACGTCATGATTTCAATAAATTCTAATCAAACATGCGATAATTGTTTTTCCTATAAAAACTACAAATAATTTTTGAATATTTGTTTCTAGTCACACATAAAACTGGCAATATTTTCCTTCGGTCGATGCCAAATCAACTTTTGATCGGATTCCTAATCATAAGAATTTTTAAAAATCCGAACCTCAAAATGTAATTATTACAATTTGGCATATTTTATACCGTTAACCCTCCAATGGGCAATGTGGCCTAGCCAGGCCATTTCGATTTACAAAAGTGAATATTTTGTTTCCCCATTGACTTTTCGGCAAGTGTATACTATACATCTCGGCAAGCTGCGTCTAATGGTGCTATTGCCGATGAGTTTGCGTGTAGTTGGTGGAACAAGAAAAAATTGTAAGACCAAAACTAGACAGGCCACATCACATTTTATATTTTTCTTAGTCTGGAATGTCCTTAGTCTCCGCACTAAACCTATTTATTACTATAGTGATTAGCACAGAGAACAAAAATATGCGCGGAAATTCTTTTTATCTGTAGTTGTCACTGATTTTTGTACGAAACTTTGTTTGCTTTTCTCAACGAAAATGTGTCAATGTTGTCGTACGTTGCCAAGGTAGAAAAATATGTTCTATTGTTGTAAAGTCAACACTATACGCAAGCCACTGAAACCACTGATAAATGTAAGTCGGATGTTATCTTGGACTACAACGATAATAAAGCAGGAGTGGGCACGATGCACCAATTGGTATCTGGATACAGTTGCAAAAGATCAACGAACCGTTGCCCATTGTTCATGCTTCACAACATGCTGGATATTAATCTGATAATGCAATGGTGCAATGAGCTTGACACACGGTATAGAACCTAAAACGTACACATGCAACATCTATATGGCCGGAGAATCTTCAGATAAATATATATACGTCTACTTTTCAATAATATTTATGTTTATAACTTCGCAAATAAAAAAATTCTACCTGCATCATGTTTCCCCCTATTACATATTCTATTATATACACACACAAATACAACATATGTACGTTTGTACATACATACAACCTTTATACATACTATTTGCATACCTACTTTTATTTAAAACTACTTCAATAGGCCAAACCTTGTATGTGGCCAGGCTAGGCCACTTTGCCCATCCAAAGGGGTAAAAGTACATTGTCCGTCGGAGAGTTAATAAAATTTTTAGAAGAAAATTTTTAAATTTTTTCTTAGTTCCGTTATAAACTGGCATTTTTTTTTTGAAGAATTTTTGATTTTAGGAAAGTTTTTGATCCGATCTAAAAATTTATTAAAATTTCGAAAAATCCTAACTTTAAATTGTAATAAGTATGACGATTTTAGTTTTATTTGGATATGTAAAACGTACTTTTCGTGCTTTAATACTGGTTTCATAATAGGGGGTTTTTGAAATTCAAAAGATTTTGATGATTGGATTCAAAAACTGACAGCAAAATTAGTGACAAAAATATGAAACTACTACTACTATTATGACACAATAGGCCATGAAGGGCCTAGAATGAGCATTTCGTATTCATTCATATTGTTTGAGTTAGATTTGTACAAAAATATAAGGTATCTACAGTTTTATGCCTAATCCGAACGGTCAAGTGAAATCCTCTTCATGGGCAACTTTTACTCTTGGAGGTTTACCATTGCCAGGCAAGTGGTGGTGCCGTGTAGAAAAATTTTTATTTTCCTGTCTTTGATTAGAGGCTACTACGGCGACCAAAAATGTAAAAAGTTGTTTAAATTTTATTGAGGGTAGAAAATTACCAAGATCGGCATTTTTTGCACTTTTAAGACTTATATACTACTTTTTTTTCAATCATCTTAAAAAAAGTTTAATTTTTTTCAGGTCTGTATTTTTAATAAACCAGTCTTAATATTAAAGCTTTAACGAAATTTACCAAATCTGCACTACATAAATTTGCATTTTTATCGATACACTATGTGTTCATTGTCATTGTTTTGTGTTTCATCCATCTGTTGACATTTTTAACATATAAAAGATTTTAGAATAAATTTTGGTTAGATCTAAGTTGTTGGTAAGTTTTCAAAATATTGGGAGTATGAATGTATAAACTCGTAATTGTGACTAACTTCATATCTATCATACGCGCCATTTTTTTGACATTGACACCTATTCTATCTCGAAGAGCGCCAAAAATACTATAAGAATTGATCTGTCAAATAATTTTCATAATTTTACAAAAGTGTTTTACTATAGCTGAAAATGTCGAGTTTCGTGCCAACAAAACATTTGCGGGAAGTTTTAATTTGCTTCTTCCTTTTAAAGAAAAACGCAACTGAAGCACATCGTTTACTCACTGAAGCTTATCCTGACTGTGCTATAGACGTTAGAATGTGTCAGGTGTGGTATGCCCGTTTCAAAAGTGGTGATTTTGATGTTGAAAACAGGGAACGTTCAGGCGGCCCGAGAAAGTTCGAAGATGAAGAATTGAAGGCATTACTTGAAGAAGATTCATGTCAAACGCAACAAGAACTTGCAGAATCTTTAAGAGTTGATCAATCAACCATTTCTAAATGATTAAAAGCATTAGGAATGATTCAAAAGCAAGGAAATTGGGTGCCGTATGAATTGAAGCCGACAGACGTCGAACGACGATTTTTCACATGTGAACTGCTGATTGAACGACAGAAAAGAAAGAGTTTTCTGCATCGTATTGTGCCTGGCGATGAAAAGTGGATACGTTACGATAACCCAAAGCGTAAAAAATCATGGGGACCGCCCGGACATGCATCAACATCAACGGCAAAGCCGAACATCCATGGATCCAAGCTCATGCTGTGTATTTGGTGGGATATGAAAGGTGTCGTGTATTATGAGCTGTTGAAACCGAATGAAACGATCACTGGCGACCGCTACCGACTACAATTGATGCGTTTGAGCCGAGCATTAAAGGATAAGAGGCCAGAATATGAGAATAGACACGACGAAGTTATTCTTCAGCACGACAATGCTCGACCGCATGTTGCAAGGCAAGTAAAAACATACTTGGAAACGCTGAAATGGGTAGTGCTACCCCACCCGCCGTATTCTTCAGACATTGCTCCTTCTGATTACCACTTGTTTCGATCGATGACACATGGCCTGGCTGGACAGCACTTCCGTTCATTCGAAGAACTCAAAAAATGGGTCGATTCGTGAATAGCCTCAAAAGATGAGGAGTTCTTTCGACGCGGAATCCGTATGCTACCAGAAAGATGGGAAAAGGTTGTGGCTAACGATGGACAATACTTTAAAGAATACATTTATAATCACTTTTACACAATAAATGTCCAAATTACGAAAAAAATACGAGTTTATAATATCTTGTTCTGTTTATAATTTCATTTTCCATGCGAGAATTTTTAACATTTTCTTTTGTTTTCTTACTATTTATTTTCAAAGTACAGGGTTGCATTTGACATTTAAATTGCTCTGGAAACAGATTTATTTTTAATTTCCCAGCAGAGCTGGGCAGGAATGATTAACTTAACAATTTAATTCCTGTTCAAATTCAATTTCTTGGAATTGTGATTGGTAATTAGCATTTCCAATTTCTTGCAATTTAATTATGTTTTTTTTTTTTTGTAATTTCATTCTTTTGAATTGTGCTGCGTACAACATCATAGAGCCCATCACCGTGAACAAAAGCAGCCTTCTGATTATGGGTGACCTTCCAACGTTTCGCATCAAAATTATAATTATCCTTATCTCTCAAAGGATTTGTTTAAAAGGGGGATCTAGAAATAGGAGTTCTGGAATCACTAGGTATGGCTAAAGTAAGAGGTACATTGTAGATTTTATTAATCGTTGTTGCTTACTTTACCTGATCTTTACTACGTTTGCAGCTTTAAAGACAGACAGACAATGACAGGTTTAACAATGACGAAGTTTAATATTTTCAAGTACTAATTTGAAGATTTATCAGATAAAAATAGAGCAAAACTAAAAACTAAAAACTGGTATCTCATTGATACAAACAAGTTCCATACAATAGATAAATAAATAATGTAAACAAACAATTTAATATTGATCAAGAAGAAGATTCGTGAAACAAAAGACAAGTTTCATTTGACTTTGACTTTGTAATGTGCGATACTACAAATAAAAATGCAACTCCAGCAACATCAAACAACAAATATAACACCGGCTCACATTAAAAACTTTTTAAACTTGTTCAAAAGCTGAAGCCAATGCAATTCATAGAAACTTTGAATGACTTGATGGTGTTGGTGTAGGTCGAAAAAATTATATTAGCCCTATTCACGATATGATGCCAATGGTCTGGCAAATTCAAATTTTTATTGCATATCACATAAAGAAGAAGAAAAAAAAGAAACACTTGAGAAAACACTGCCAGTGAGAACTCAACCACATGTCATGATTAATATGTCAAGTTTACCTTTAAAGAAACAATTCTTCGATGTTACTTTTTATTACTGAATGATTTCATTTTCATTCTAAACAAATATTCATACATACATACATAAATACATGTGACTTTATATGTGTACAAAAGGCAGAAGCTACACCTTTTTATGCACACATAAAAAGTAACAACAAACACCAATCGAATACTTTATTTACATACAAATGCGACTTGGCGCTTTTAGATTGTCCGGTTGTCTCCCCGCTTGTCTGTCTGTATGTCTATCCATCTATCTGTCTATCTATCTATCATTAGTATAGGTAAGTAATGTGTGGTCGCGTGAATATCATTTTAAAATTTAAGTTACTAAAAATGTATAGCGTTAAGTTGATGAAGATGATAGTGAATGATGATGATTGCCGACTGCGCGCGCTCGCCTTTAAACCATAAGCAACTTTTAGAAGAAGAAGATAATAATAAAAATTATAAAAAAAAAATAGAAATAGAAAAAATTAAAACCCGCTCTATTAAGGCTTTAGAAGAAATATAAAAGCTTCTGTCTAATTTATACAATAGTTTATTTCATTCGAATGGTGTTAGCTGGAAGAGCTTGAAGAAGTTTTAAAAAGTGCGCAAGCGTCTGTTAATTAAAGATAAAAAAAAACTAAATTAAGCTATTAAAAATAGTAATAGTGCAAAAAGAAAACTAAAACAAACAAAATTAGTTACAAAATGTATAAACTTATTTTCGTGGTTTTAATCGGTGCAATTGCATTGCAAACTGATGCTTTCATTCTCGGCTCTTTTAACATACAAAAAAGTAAATAAAAAGTCTTAATTATGCAAAAGTTTGAAATCAGTGCTAATTTTTAATTAAAAAAACTTCTCATAGCCTTTGGTGCTTCAGTTCCCGCCACTTCTTATACTTCATCATCATCTAGATATTTACCCGCAGCAACCTCTTCTTCTTCAACAACTATCGACACTAATGCCTTAATCCAGAGTAAAGTGAATGCAGTGACATCACTTGTTAATAGTTTGGTACAATTTAAGACGAGCCTTAAAAACAGTTTAGTTCAATCGGTTACGAATGCAGTAACCAGCGCCAGCAACAGTTTATCATCAGCTTCCTACCAGAATCCTGGCGTTTACACCAAAACAATTACGTTCAACAAAGGGTTTGGCGTACCCGTCGTTGCTACAGCTGCTGCTCCCGTAGCAACTGCTCAGCCCAGTAGCGGTTATGCTTACCGAACGTACAGACGTCGAGCTTAATTTATTTTCGAATTTTCATTTATTTGTCATGAAATTATGTAAATTAAATATTTAGTTTTAATAAAAACCAAAAAACAAGTTTAACGTAAAAACTTTTACAAACTAATATAAAGCATAAAGAATTAGTTTGAAGGTTAATTCTTTTAATAAATATTCTGGTTGGGAATGTAACTTCCTATGCTTAGTTAGAGGCGTTGTAAATTTTGACCTTCAATGTTATACAAAGTTGAAATGTAAGTTGCTGTAATCCAACGCATTAATCACTAAACAGCGTCGTTCATTTACAAATGGATTAAGAAAATTCTTCCCTTAATATTGAGTTTCAAAGAGCGTGAGCCTTTTATAGCTTGATTATTATTTAATTATTTAATTGTTAGTTCGGTATTAAAATAAGAACAAAAATTTACCTTTTCAAAACATAAATCATGAATACTGAAATTTCCAGTTAATTGACCTCTGTTTTATTAAGTTTTTCGTTTAATTGCGCCAGAAATTTTATGTTTTCAATTCAAAACGTTGCCGAATTACTCGATTATTGTATTACCCGGTTAATTAAACTTGTGCATATTCATCGATTCAATTAAGTAGGGTCCTAACTCACTGACCAATTTCAAAATCCAAACAACTGAACTTAGAAAAATGGTGGTGCGTGATGTTAGTTTGGTTTTTTAATTGACAGGCTGAGAGGAAAAGCGGGCTAAAATTTATATAAGAGCAAAAGTGAAATAATTTAGAGTGTCAGTGCAAGAATGAAATAAGTAATATATTTCGTTTCACTTTTGCTCTGAACATATTTCGTTTTGCTTTTGCTCTTAAGTAAAATTATTCCACTTTTTTCTGAATGTAGAAATTATACCAATTTTCCTCTCAGCCTCTCAATTGTAAGTCCCGGTCCTCAGTCTAATCTCAAGCATGGAGTGTTTTATCCAGCCTTCCCTCTCTTAAGATGTCGACTATCAAGACCGAGTTAATGGATGCTAGTTTAGTACTTTAAGCTTGATAAATTCATTGGCTTTTTCCTTCTTTGTGCAATAGCAATCCACAATGTTCTAAAATTATCTCATGAAACTTGTGGAATAAATATATTTCACTCTATCCAGAAATTTCGTTCTAGAACTTTTTTTTTGTAATCAGGGAAAGGATCTGTATATCGACAAATGTGGGGAAATTGTGGTCCTCCTATTGTTTGGAATTGGGGTGATAATTGTTGGAACCGAAACCAAATACCGAACTAAACCAATATTCATAAGCATTTGCGTCAGTGTTTTCCTAACTAAATATAGCGCTAAAGTATTAAGCACTAGTGCTTAAAGGGTGCTCATTTTACTACCTCTTTTGAAAGTTAGCCCACATTTAATGCCATATTATTTTTTAAGATTAATTCTAGGCTAAAGCGACCATTTTTTCGTGGGATTTCCGGGAACATTGCTCACTCATTCTTATAGTTTCCACTTTCATTTGCGATTTTGTTGAAAAAAATACCCTATCAAATCACATCACACGATCAAAAACTACAACAATTTGGCCTCTTCGACAACAACTATAGTTATTCTCGTGAAATGACTCATACGGAAAATTATTTTTATTTATATGCCGGAAAATTTCAGACCATTTTTAGAAGGGCTGAGAATTGAGTCATTTTTTTGGATAAATTTGTTTTGAAGTAAATAAACTCATCATTAATTGTTATTGATATTTAGAATTTTATAATCTAATAATAGATAAAAATTTTGGAGTTTAATTTTTTTTTTAGGGGGTCTGGTACTAAATAAGGTTAGAAGAACGGTAGCCATATTGATTACTGGGGCTCTCCGTACTACCTCCACGAAAGCTCTCTTCCCAATCCTTCTTTGGTTGCCAACTTCACTTCAGGTTAAGCAATAAGCTAAGTGCTCTGCTGCCAGACTCAGTGCCCCAACTCGCTGGACTCGGTCAAACCTGGGCCATGCCAAGATTCTAATCCACGATACGTCCGTACCAACTAACGTAAACTACATTTGCTCTACCCCTAATTTAAACCGCACGTTCTTCACCCATAGAGAGTAGAGAGTAATGGGTTAATGACGAGGTGGTCACTGACAATTCAATTGACATTTATACAGATGGATCCAAATTAAGTTCCCTGCTGGTGTTTTCACTACATCAAAGCTTGTTCTTGACTGCCGATCTTCAATCAACTTTTTGCCCAGTCAGTCGAAGGTTCACCTATACTGGGTACCTGGACATATGGATATTTCAGGTAACTGCAATGCCGACGAGTTAGCAAAACAGGGCTTGCAGCTTACAGATATATCACCTTCCTGCACCATTGGTGTCCCTCTTACGTCTATTAAATTAGCCATTAAGTAAAACTACTTTAAGGATGCAAAAAGATCCTGGGTAGCGGAGCATACCTGTCGCATTACCAGGCTAACATGGTCCACTATGGACAATAGATGGACTAGACAGCTACTCAACCTTAGCAGAAACTCTATCAGCATTACGACTTCCTCCCGGTGCTCACGGGACACTGCATAATGGGGAGACATGCTTCAAGACTAGGACTGCCATTCAATGACTTCTATGGGGGCTGCGTCTCTGAGGAGGAAGAAAAAACAGTCCTCTATTTCATGTGCGAATGCCCATCCCTGGTCAGGAGGAGACTAAAACTCCTGGGGTCACGTTTTTTCACTTGTCTGTCCAAGCTATCATCCATAAATATTAAGGAATCGTTATGGAATCCTCATGGTTCTCCACTCAGTAAATGAGGGAGTCGCATCGTACTGTGGAATCACAATTAGCCTAATTGTGTGCTTTCAAGTAGAAGTCTGGTAGAGCTGAGTTTTTTTAAAAAAAATTTTTCATAGTAAAATATTTTAGCACATTTTGATATTTTCATACATAATATTAAAAGTATTAAATTAATGGAAAAAATTTTGTTCTTGTTTTTTTGACTTGATATTGATTCAAAAAAGACTTGACTCTACCGGACTATCCCCTTAAAAGTGAAGGTGATTCGGCATCTTGGAGTGCAAATCAGCAATTCATTTTCGGATGGCTAATTAAAGTGTAGACATCAAAGATTCGAGGGCAAAAACAAGGGGGGGGGGAGAAACTTGAGATTAGTTAGACATTTAAGGGATTTAGTGGTAATCCTAGGAAATAAGCACTGGAAAAACGATCTATTGTCAGATCACTTTCGAAGGAGTGTTGATCAGGGTAATTCACGTAAGGATGGTTGTTGGTATATAACTGAAGTGGTTCTTAACTGTGAGAAAATTGATCGAATGTACTAGTGATTTAGAGCAGTAATGGACAAATGAGCACTTTGGAGAAAAAGTAGCTTTACGATTAATAAGCTCTCGTTAAAAGCTTTGTGCAAAAACTTTCTGAAGCAGTAATATATATGCACTTCGTCTTCTCATTTTTCAAAATTTTGAAATTTTTTAATTCAGGGGTGACAACCATAATGGTTAATATTTTTTGTCGCGATGGAGAGAGGGATTCTATCTCTAATATCTCAAGATACATCCAACTAGATCTTGAAAACTACGCCTTTTCAATTTAATCTAATTTAGTTATGTCTAAATATGTTTATTTCTGTGTGTAAAAGAAGTTTGTTATTATTTCATTTTTAGTAAATTACTTATTATTTCCTTTTTTGTGAATTACATCCCTAATAGTAATAGTCACACCTCTAATAAAACATAACGTTTATATTCTATATTAAGAACGAAAATTTCAACACGTTTCTACTGTAAATTCCAAACTCATTCAATAAATTTTGAATCACTACTTCACATTGTACTGATATATGAGTGAGTAGCAATTCTCACGAGTAGCTATTGCTAAATTTAGATTGATAAAAATGTTGAAATAATGCCAAAATGTTGGCACATATCTACTTACTTGTGTAAGTTAGTAAATGCGTACTTCATTATATTTCTTCCGCATTACCATAATCAAATCAAACGCCAACTTACTCATTCACATCGATACATTGCGAAAAGATCAGCGATTTTTGATTAATTTTATGCGCAGCACGAAAATTCTCAGCATTAATTTATTTCTAAATGGAATAAATTAAAAGCAAAACAAATATGTGCGTGAAATTTTTTTTGTAAAGCGTGCACAGATTTTCAGAATATGTTGTCAGGCAATAAATATTTTGAGTTTTAATCGTCAAATTAATGCAAGTGCCAAAAGTTATTTGATGCCAGGTACCAATAGTGTACGGTTAATTTATTCTCTCTGTTTCTCAGTAACGGTTCATTTTGTATATTGTGAGTTTATATTGTGTCATCGTTTCGCATCAAAAATAAAGAAAAATAGAAAAACAAATGTGGTTTGCTCTAATTTGCCAGTTAGGTAAAAATGCCTATGAAAAGCTTTTCACTTCGCTTTTGGATTCTGCATAAAACTATAGGTCCCTTTCGTTTGAGTAAAAATATAATTAACACAACATGAATGGATGCTAAAAGCAAGCTCGGCCTAAGCTCTCAATGAGCTGTTGTGCCACAAAGGTGGAAGTAGTGTCAGAAGTTATAAAAATGACAGTGGAAAATCATTTCCTTAAGCAGACTCTGGGTTTGATTTTTGATCCTCCAATAACTACGTAAGATTTATGCAGTGTCAATTTTTTCGTTATCTAAAACCGGCACTCACAGTAAAAGTGAAGCTTTGTTGTTTATTTGAAAATTATTAGAAACCATTTATAACAAATTCTGTTGAAGTTTTTGAAGTCTTTTCTTTCTATTTTGTTTTGTAACTTTTTTTTTGTTTTGTTGTGCTGTTACTTACGTATATAACATAAGAGAGGAAGGATCCGATACATGCAATCAAGCAGAGGCAACTAGGTCGGTTCTCTCACTAAAGCACATGAGATAAAGCTGCGAGAAGTGGACTCTTTGGTTGATTGTATGTAGTCGATTAACAATTCGATAACTTCGTTTCTTACTTGAGTGCAATAAAACGCGGTTTTTCACGTGACCGTTGTTGTTGAAGCTTTTGCACTCATCCTCTTTCTATTTTCTGAAGCTTTTTTTCTATACTCTCTACACTTATCGGCACACAAACGATGTAGTACACATGAGAGGAAAGCAGCTATATGTAATCAAGCTCTCTCACTAAATCACATTAGATAAAACTGCCAGAAGTCGACGCTCTGCTTCATTGTATATAGTCCATCCCCATATGACCTCGTTCACTAAACTCTAACAACAGCATAACTTCGTTTCTTATTGGTTCCATATGAGTGCAACAACAACGTGATTTCCGTTGCAAAATTTTCGATTTACCCTCGCTAAAAAAGTTTCACTTCAATAACAATCAAATAATATTATTATTCCAATTTTCATATGAACCAGGGCCGTAGCCAGAATTTTTTTTCGGGGGAGGGGGGGGGCTTTTCATTCGAAGAAAATTGACATTGACTTGCCATTACTGATGATGAGCCTGACCTCAAAAAAATTACCAAAAAAAAATTAAATATAGCCAGAGGCTCATTTTTTCAAATGATTATCAATGAGAATTCGGGCCATGATAAGGAATCCGGATGAGGTTGGCTTATATTCCCAAAATTCGTGCACTTACTGCATTGAAAGAGGTCTTCCGAGTCGAGGTGCTCTGAGTAATAATAGGTTAAAGAATTAATTACATTTTGAGATTGTTTCCTAAAACTTTGGAGCTGATCCACTACTACTGCCCTACATGAGATTTGCGAATAAAATGGTTCCTAGTGTTTGTGAATGAATTTTTTATACTGAACACGAATCTGTGGTCAAAAATTTCCCATCACGCCACGTTTTAGAAAAAATGGGATGGAAAACCCTAAAATAGAATTTTTGGCCATTTTTAAAAATTGGAGAGCTGAACACTGGCGTGCTACAAACTTAGAAATCCAGAAATTATAGGCTAAATCATGCCCTTTCAAATGAGCCCTAAACCCGAAACTGTAAATCAAAAACAGTTACTGACCTAGAAAAACTATAAATGCAGAATTGATCAGCATCACCTTCTCTTTTGGTATCCAAAGTCAAACCTCATGTCAAAGAAAACAAATCGGATCTGGTCGCATAGTGTAACTAAGATTTCAAGTTTATTTTTTTATATTTGACTTTTTAGAAAGAAACCGATGGAAGTAAAAAATATTTAAAACTGTTCAATAGATTTTATTTTGACTTTTTTTTCATCCACTGGCAGTTAATATCAAAAAACAGAAGAAAGTTTCCACATTTCGGGGGGGGGGGGGGGCGGTCAGAACCCTCAAAACCTCCCCCTAAATACGGCCTTGATATGAACGTAGGAGGATCGGCCAAATACAGCAAAGACGTCGACGTCAGCTCTCTCAGTTTGAACTGTAGTGTCTACTTTTTGGTATTTTTTTTTTTTTTGCATCAGAAGTTGCGTACAAAAAGGTTTAGGCATTGTCTAAAATTTCTTAGAGAAATCAAAAATTCCTGTTCAAATTGGCAGCACTGGCTTTCTATTTGTGAAAAGTACTAAAAATAGAGTTGTATGTACCCGGGCATATGCTATTTGCAATTATGCAATAGTGGCGCAAAAATTTTTGCACACAATTTCGTTGTTAAAATTTACGGTGATGTAAACTTATGCTATATATGGCATTTAAAATGTATTTTCGTCGTTTTTCGAATACTTTTTCACAACTTCTGTTGCAATGACAAAATTGCTTTTTTGCCTCTGTAATTTAAAGTTATTTTTTTATAAACGCAGTTATAACTCTTCTCTATTGTTCTGATCTTATATTTTTAAAGTCAGATATTTATTTTTCTTTATACAAAGTTTGTGATAAATTTCACCAATGTTTTGCTTTTGTCTTTTGTTGTTGAGGAACTGTTGGCTCTGAAACCAAAAGCCCCATATTTTTTCAATCACTCCAAATATTAGACTTCTATAAAATCGCCATCAATCTAATTTGAACACTCGCATTAGTTTCAAAGTGAATTGCAATTACTCACCTTTCGCTTTTGATTCGTTCTAACCCAAATTCTTTCCCTGAAATTGGTTCTGGCTACATTTTCGCTATCTATACATAAGCTGATCTATAAATAGTTTTTCTTGCTTGCATGCTTACTTCAAGCTTTTGCGTCTTTTTTTAGTCACCTGACAAGTAATATTGTAACATTTAAATTATCATTTTACATAAATAACTAATAGTTTGCTTCTGCTATGCAAGCTTAACTAAAACTTTAACTCCAACTTCAAAGTTGTTAATTAACATATGTTAATTTCAGTGCTTTTTTTGTTTTTAGTTTCTAAATAAACACTGCTGTTGTTGGTTTCTGTGGTCGAATTCGTTTATTTGTTTATAAAATTAAATGCATAACATACAAAACAATCTCAGCAAAAATGGATAGTTTCTGAAATAAATGAATGCACACAATTCTTTGGCTGAAAAAAAAAAAATTATATATGTATAATAAAAAACTGAAGATAATAATAAAATTTTAAAGGTCAAGTGATGAGCTAAATGAAAAAAAGTAGATATTTAAATATAAACTATTAAATACTAGAAGATTCAAAATCACTACAATTAAGAAGAAGCTACAAATGTAGACGAGGAAGACTGGAGCAGCGAAAGAAGTGAAGTAGTGGAAACCCATTAATTCATTCAATTGCAACAAATTCATTTTGGAAGGCATTCAAGCATTTTGTAAAAAAAAAGTTATGCATTAAACTTCATAAACTTATGCACGCATTCACACATACACACTACATAAACACATATATTTAAATATATGTATGTTTTTTTTTGTGAGACCAAAAAGTTTTATAAACATTTTTATCTTTAAGCTATACACTTGAACAAAGTTTGAAAACGCATTTAACAACACTGGAGGCTTCAGGCTATGCACACATGCTATAAACTCAGCAGTACCACCACGCAGGCACGCACGCACACACACACACACACACAGCCTGACAACCCGGCAGGCAGGCTGGCATTAGTGTTAGTGCTGCCAATTCGGTTCATGTGTTGCATTTATATTTTTCAGATTTTTTTTCTTTTTTGTGTTGCGTTAATGCAGCGATGCGTTAATGCGAACTTTTATGCCGAACAGGCTCAACGCAAAAAATATGTAAAAAAAAAAAAACTATGTATTCACACTACATACGTATGCGCTCATATAAAACAAGCCAAAAAAAAAGTATCAAATGAATGTGAGTAGATAGAGAGAGAGAAAAGAGAGAGAGAGAGGGAGATAGTAAAAAAAATGCGCTTACTACTTTGCTACTTAACTGAATTTTAAAGTGCAACATGAGTGTCAACGTAAAATAGTAAAAAAACAAGTTTGTATTTTTGCGTGCCATACGCAAAAGTTACTGCAGAAAAAAAGTACTAAAGAATAAAAAAGAGGAAGAAAGAAGAAGCGTACCTGGGCGTGCAAGTACGTCTTCTCTTTGTCATGTCGTACTTACTATGTGGAGCGTGTGTGGAAGCATCCTGATAAAAGAAAGAAAAGTTGTCCGAAAGGATTGGCGGTATATAGCAAAAAAATTAAAAAAAACTGAGAAAGAAAAAGGTTTTCAACTATGTTTGTACAATAAAAGTGCGTTGAATTGAAAACGTGCTTTTAATTCGTACGGTATTACATGAAGCTTTACTTGTTAGGGTGCATGAAAAAATATTAAACGAATAATTTGATTAAAGTTTTCGTAGAAAATATACTAGAGTTACAATGTCATAGTGCCCTAGTACCAAAATCTGTGGCAAATATTTTTTGATTAATCTTAACAAGGGCTGCCCTTTCTTATGCTCGAAAATGGAATGCAAGTGAAAATATTTGACCCATAAAAGCATAATCGACATCATTGATCTAAATTAGTTACATACTTATTATCAGCATTGAAAGATCAGTAATTTTATTACGGTATTATATTTTATCAGGTTCTATAGCGAGCAAATCTACAAGTAAAAGTCCAAACTTTAATGTGTTTATTATAAAATTATGCTGCCAAGCATGTTTCAGTAGTTCCAAAAATTTATTTTGGAAATACTCAAAATAGTTGAAAATCCTTAAAATTGGGGAAAATATTTGAAATATTCGAAAATACGTGAAATTTTTTAAAAATAAATACTTGAAATAATTAAAAATATTTGAAAATAATTGAACATATTTGAAAATTCTTAAAAAATACATATTTGCGACTTAGTCACTTTGACAAAAAAATGACGTTTCATTTAAAACTTTAACATTCATGAAAATATTTGAATTTTTTACAAATCTTCGAAAACAAGGAGTGAGATTGAAAAAATCTCAACACAAGTTTTACCTAATAAGTTTTTTTGGGTGTAAAATTTAAAAATTTCTTTGATCTAGTAATCTTTGAAAAATATGTCAGTTGTTATTTTTAATGACAAACATGTTGATTTATTGTGAGTTTGATCAAAATGAGTGAAAAAAAAGTACGTCTTAAAATTATTAAAAATTTTCAAAAAAATCCAAATTGGTCCTACAAAAAATTGGCCAAAGAATTGAAGGTCTGTCGTCAAACTGTTTCCAATGTTATTAAACAGTTTCAGGAGAATTTGACCATCGATTGGAAACCTGGTTCGGGGAGAAAACAAGGACCACATGATATTGGGAAAGCCTAGAAAATAGAAAGCATATTGAAGAGATTTCCAAACACATCTGGTAGAAAAGCTGCCCGATTAGCCCAGTGCTCTGACTATTTGGTGCGAAAAGTTAAAGCCAATGCAGGTTTGAAAACATACAAAGTCCAAAAAGTTCCAGACGGGAATGTTGCAAAAAATTTAGACGCCAAAAGTAGGGCTCGGAAATTAAAATCAAATTTCATACAAAAGTATTCATGTTGTATAATGGACGACGAAACTTATGTACTGGCAGATTTTACGCAGCTTCCGGGTCAAAATTTTTATGTTGCTGATGCTCGAGGTAATGTCGAAGAACAATTTAGAATCCAAAAGCAGACAAAATTTCTTAAAAAATGCCTGGTATGGTAAGATATACGCAGTTGCGGCAAAAGAAGCAAGTCATTTGTTACAGTGTGCTCTATAAATACCGAAATATACATCAAAGAATGTTTGAAAAAAAGATTTCTTCCTTTCATAAGAGAGCACAATATGTCCACATATTTTTGGCCCAATTTGGAATCACGTCACTACGGCAAGAAAGCTCTGAAGTGGTACCAAAGTAATAATATAGTTTTTGTACCAAGAGAGGCCAATCTCAATCCTCCAAATTGTCCGCAGCTAAGACCAGTGGAGAGATATTTGGCTCTTGTGAAAAGAAACTTAAATAGCACAAAAAGATGTCCCAAAGTATTGAAGATATTAAAAGGAGATGAGCAAACTGTTCCAAAAAGGTGTCTGAAACAACTATCAAATCTCTAATGGAAGGCTTACCAAAAAAAGTCCACGAGTTCATAAATAGTGGTTAGAACTATAAAAGTTTTATTTTTCTGTAATTTGTGAAATATTATCAATTAAATAAAAAAAAAAAATCAAAACTCTTAGATGCGTTTAAAAATTATTGAATTTTATTTATGTTAAGATTTAACTTTGAAATTATTGAAATAGTTGAAATAACTGCAAAATCTTGAAAAAGCTTACAAATATTTAAAAAAATTTAAATAATTCAGATTTATCTTCGAAGTGTACTCCTGAATTTAGTGTTGACTTCTTCGTCAAAAAAAAAATGGCTAGGCACTTAAGTCAGTATGGATTGTTTATGATGAGCTTTGGTTATTCCCGAAACACTCGTAAGATCTGACAAATACATATAACTCGCTGTGTTCGAAACATTAACCCTTTTCCCCTCTAGAGTTTTCAAAATTTAGTTATCTGATTGTATTGTATTGTATTATAGAGGTTTCTGTCGTTGTACCGCGAACTATAAGATCTATTGTACGACCCTCTTTTCTATCTAGTCTAATCTGCCTAGAGTACCTCATCCAGTCCAGTCTCCCTCAAGAATTTGAGTATTGCGCCCGGATCTATGGATGCCAGTTCGGTACTGGGCACTTGGTGCATGCCCAGACATTTCCTTCTTTTGTGGATCAGTGCTCCACATTGAGCTAAAATATGTTCTGATGATTCGTCTTTCTCATTACAAAACCTACAAATTGAGCTTTGCTCAACCCCTATCTTGCAAAGGTGTTCTCTGAGCCCGCAATGCCCAGTCAGAATACCAGCTAATATGCGCAAACAGTTTTTGTTGAGACCAATGCAGAATGCGTATCTACTCTTATTATAATTACCTAAAAGCGCTTTGGATTGCCTCAGTCCCGTAAGATTGGTAAAGAGTGCTTGCCTCTAGTTCCTCTCTTCTTGCCTGAGTAATTCCCTGATTACGCTATCTCCTATTCCACAGAAGGGTTCAGGTCCCACGAAAGTGGTTGCTGCCCCCTTTCTTGCAAGCTCGTCTGCTGCTCATTACCCTTAATTCCTGCGTGTCCAGGGACCCAACATAGAGCGACTTTGTTGTTATTGCCCAGTTGATTGAGCTTGCTCAAACAGTCCCACACCAACTTAGAGGTGATCTCAAAGGAACATAATGCTCGAATGGCTGCTTGGCTGTCCGACATGATAGCGATATCTTGCCGTTTGTACTTTCTATCCAGGTTGAATTGCACACATATGCTAATTGCATGAATTTCAGCTTGGAAGATGCTAGGATACTTCCCCATCGGCTCAGAGTGTTTGATTCTTGGCCCAAATACCCCTGCCCCATTCGTTCTTACTACTAAGTTTTGCAACGAATTGTTTCTCAAAACTATACTGTTTGTCCATTCTGTCCTGGGGACAGTCCAAGAGATAGTTGTCTTTCGCCGGGTTATCTCGGTCTCCAAGCCCTATAGATCTCCTCGTCAACCTTTTATTTCTTGTTCCTCTTACGATTGCTTCCTTGGAGGCACTCTCTATCACGAGGTGTAATGGAGTGAGCTCCAATAGTACCTCTAGTGCAGCAGTCGGACATGTTCTCATCGCTCCTGTTATACAGATACATGCCAACCTTTGAACTTTCCCTAATTTAGCTTTCGCTGTTTTTAATTGAGTTCTCCTTGCCCACGCTACTGCTCCATATGTAATGATTGGCCTTACCATCATTGTGTACATCCAGCGCAGTACACTTGGTTTACATCCCCAAGTTTTCCCGTCTAGCCTTCTGCATACCATTAGAGCGCGAGTGGCTTTACTTGTCACTGCCTCAACATGCGCTTTCCATATGAGTTGACTATCTAATACTAAGCCTAGATACTTTACCTCTTGCTTTTGTTCAATAACTTCCCCAGCTAGTGATATTGGTATTTATCTGATATTTCCATTCTGGAGTAGATACAGATTCTTTCAAGCCCTATCCTTGAAGAAAGTCATTGAAGCCTCTATCAGTTTATGTAGTTGGAGTAATGAACCCATGTCTCAGTAGATTTCTAGACACATTATTTCATATGAGGTTTAGTTTATGCTTTTGATTTTCTTCATCTAGAAGTTTATTTTTTAAGAGATTTATGCTTTAAAAGAACCGAGTATGAACCTTAGTTAGATCTTGGTGTGATACAATTTCTTCATACTACATGTATTGAAACCTATCTAGAATCATAGAAGAATCAGGCGTATTCTGAAATTACAAAGATTTCTGTGATACTTGTTTTAATCTACACATTTTTTGCAAAAAATCAAGGAATATTGATGTTATTTCTTTCTGACTTAAGTCACTAGCTGAATAACTTAAACAACAATTGTATAGCCCAAGTAGCCTTGAAATCTTTCTGTGTCAAAATAAGAACTTCCCATCGGTGGCATCAAAAGTGCGGAATATTAAAAGCAATAAAATTTGTGTCTTGCAGAAATTTAGTGTAAACTATGGACAACATTATCACTGATCACAGTCAATAGGTTTCCCCCAAATTCAAAAATCGTAAATTCTGTGTATGCAAAATTTAGTTGGGATAATATTTTAGTTACTTACCTATATACATTTTACAGACCAAATTCAATTTGATCCACTTTGATACAGTTCCATATTTCTCTTCCACTCCCTTTTGTTCATGCCACAATTCAGCACACAATTCAATCAGCTCTATTTTTCATGTTTTAATTTCATGCCACTTGATTCCACCAATGGCCGCCATAGTCAAGTGGTTAGTGTGTTGGACTCCTAGGCAGAGGTGTCCAGATCTCGGCTGGTTCATGTTTTGATCCCACTCTATTTCATTCTAAGACATTCCATCCAGTTTAAGTTTCCTTATTAAAACACCATTATTTTCTAATCCATTCAGTTTCATTTCTACTCAACAATTCAGTTTCAATGTTTCATTTCTCCATTTTGTATCATTCCAGCGATTTCTGTATATCAGAAAATGTTTATAACATCTCAAATAAGTCGCTTACATTTCCAATTTGTTTTACGTATTTTTTCAATACACCCCCATAAAAATCTACTCTGCTTATATTCATAAACGAAAATTGAGTTTAAGCAAAAAAAAAAAAAAAAACTTGTTTCATTTTTATTGTCATACGTTTGATTTTTTACTCTTGCTGTTTCACGGTTTTATGCATACATAGGTAGTGCTCGAAACCGGAAGTTCTTCAATTCAATGCTCATTTTTATTATCATTATTATGTTGAATTATGTGCGTGAATATGTTTTAGTATTTATACATGCTCACAGTTATTAGCATAACGAAGAAACATTATTGCAAAGCTTTACTCTTTTTTTTGCCATTGCGCCATGAAGTATGCTTTAAGAAATAAAACAAAAAGTTTAATATCTATTTAGCACATTCGTGACACTCAATTTATTTAGATAGCAGGAGGTAACTCACTTCTATCCACTTTTTTTTTACCCCCTTTGCTGTCACATGTTTACTTATGTAAAAGAGAAAAGAAATTTATGTTTTTCAATAAAATGCCAATATTTTTTCAAATATTGTAATTTTTAACATATCAACAAAATAAAATATGAATAAAAAATCACCAGAGTTGTAGCTATAGTAACAGCAACAACATAAACAAGAACACATGTCACCAAATGTCACAGTGTACAAAACAAAACAAAAAAAAAAAAAAAAAAATGGAAAAACAAAGTAGAAAAAATGAAAAGGGTACCTTAGCGGCCTAATAAATTATATAGTAATATTAAATTTACAAAATGAAAAAATAAACAAAGATAAAATAAAAAAATAAAGGAAACAATTTTTAAGTTGGGTCATGATTGTTCATGACATGCCCTATGACTTAAGGTGGTTAGTAGATATTCTTTTGGGTACTCTAGAGTTTCCTCTTTATGAGAATATAAAAAAGCACTGCTTCTTATCCTATCATATCATTGCGTATGATCATGGGGGAATGGACTAGTCTATGTAATCAGGTTAACCACTTTTGAATACTTGATGCCTGGTTTCCACTATGTTAAATTCAATCAAATTTGAAATTTGGCAACATGTTGGCAATTTCATACGCGAAATTCTATTTTTCTCTCTCTCTATGCCATTGAATATGACACTGTGAAAACCAGGCATAAGAGTCATGCAACTGGAAGATCCCAAAGTTTACTTCTATTGGGAGTATGAATGTATAAACTCGTAATTGTGACTAACTTCATATCTATCATACATTATTGAAATCCACTCACAAATACGCCTACTTCCCATTCAAATAAAAATTTTGAATGTCAAAAACTTCCAAAAAGTAAGCTCCAAACGATGAAATTTTTGTATGTAGACTTATTTGACTAAGATTAATAAAATTTGGGCGTCATCCGCTCAATAAATCGCTTACTTCTCGTAATTGAGCATTCATTTCTATATTGATGTTTCTACGACCAAAAACGGCTGCGATCTGATCACTTTTGTTCAACATTTTCTCGTTTGCTAATAACGTAGTTCATCATTGCTAAAACTTTTCCATTCGTATTCAACTGCTACGATTGTCGCCACACACAACGCAAATAAGACAAATTTGGGGCAAATATGGGCAGAACATTTTTGACAGAAATTATAAAATACTAGTAGCCATAAAACGTAAAAAAAAGTGGAGAGACCCTTTTTGACCTTTTTTTTATTTCACTACTAAAGTTTTGATTATTTCGTGTTTTTGACAAGTTAACTGCAAATCTTTAAAGCAACGGTAAACTATTTCAGTATGAGGAAAGACTAAAAAAATCATTGCTAGCTAAAAAGAACTTAAAATTTGATGTTCATCAGAGCTGTAAAAGAATGCAATCAATTTAATTGCAATACCTTGAAGTCACAGTTAATAACCGACAATTTATGATTGCAGTTACTGAATAACGTATTTGACTCCAGAATAAAAAATGCAGTTGGAAGTCTTTTTTGGAGTCGCCGATTGGTTGTTCATTTAGAAAAGTCTTTTTAGAGTCAAGGGAGTGCAATCTTTTTTTGAAATCATGAGGCTGCAAATCTTATGATTCCAAAATCATGACTGCTTTGAAGTCACTTGGAGTCACTTGAAGTCACTTGCAGTCACTTGAGTAGCCTTGAACTCAAATGCAGTCATTTGGAGTCAATTGCAATTTGCAGTGAATTGGAGTCACTTGGAGTCTTTTGGAGTCAATTGGGATTTTGAAGTGAATTGTCTCCAAGTGACTTCAAGTGACCTAATTACCTTCACTTTTCATTTCGGAAAAATGCTAATTTTGATAAAAATGTCGACCCATGTCTGGAAAATCAAAAATTGTCTATATCTCAAAAACCTGAGTTGCTACGACAAACTGGTGGCAGATTCGGATTCAGCGGACCAAAATACATTAAGTACCATCAAATTTGGAGATGGGTAAAAAACAGTGTTGTATAGTGTAATGGTCACTGAAATTCGGTATGTAAGCTACAGGAGAGACAGACCCAAGGAAAATAACTTTAGGCTAGCCACAAATTGAGCACAACTTAGCACATTACAGTGTAGATCAAGATAGCAAATTATATAGCACAAAAATACCGCATATTGCACGCAGCAACAGAAAGAGGGAGTTAGCGGGCACAAACACAAAAACAAGTTTTCCCTCGCCTGGAGCCTATGTGAATGAAATATTTTGACATTTGATATTTTTCCTGATGTAGTGGTGAATTGAATAATGCGAATAGTTGCGAAGCAGCTTCACAGTAACTCTCAGAGAGAGAGAGAGAGAGTGAGAGGGTGAAGGAAGAGTTTTTATTTCGTTAAACTGGCTTAAGCTCTAATTATAAAATATAAACTTAAATTAACGTAACAACGAATAGAGAACTGTGAAATAGAATTCTGTTTTAAATACTTTGTATGTACCTGACCTAACAACACTTAACGTAACATAGAAGTCTGTTGAATTCAGATTTCTTTTCTTAAAAGCATCAGACAAAATTTCAACCCTCCCGTCTATGCATGCCGAGACAAGCAAGGCAATCTACAATATAACAAAGACGACGAGCTCAAAACATGGACAAACTATTTTAGCAATCTGCTGAATGTCCCTACGGGTTCTCAAACAGCGCTAAAGAGCGTAACTTATAGTACTGCAGAAAAAAAAGTGTATACTATATATCTTACGTACTTATAAGCCAATCATTGTTATAGCTTAGCTAAAGAACAATTTAATAAATAATAATAAATAAATAGTACTGCAGAACCTGAAGTACCTGTACCGACCTTAGATGAAGTCAAAGAACAAATAAAAAAACTAAAAAAAAAAACTAAAAACTTAAAAAGAAATTTCGTTTGGCTGGCACTTAGGTGCAATTGTACCACTACACAAAAAGGGAGGCAAACTAAAATGCGAAAATTACCGCGGAATTACAATATTATGTGTAGCCTACAGAATATTCACAGCAATATTGAAAAGCAGACTAAAAGTGTATGTAAATGAAGTTGTCGGGCCGTATCAGGTGGATTTCATTGAAGGAAAATCGACAATCAATGAAATTTTCATACTAAGGCAAACTATGGAGAAATTTAGAGAGAATGAACGACGACGAACCAGCAAATCGAATATGTAGACAAATAGACAATGTAGACGAAGATGCCAATAATATTGGCTTAAAAGACTGGAGAACGGTGGCAAAATATTGTAATGTCTGGAAGCGAAAACTGTGGGAGGCCAAGGTTTAACTAGGACCGTCGCGCCAACAATGATGATGATGATATATTCTGCGGTAGCATTATTTTTTTTGGCTGCTATGCTAAGTTACGCTACGTTAAGTTTATACAATTAGACCTTTACTCTGTGCTATGCTAGTCTTCTGTTGTTGCTTTTAACGGAGAAGAAGTTAAAAATATGCGGGAAAAACTTTTTTTTTGCTGTAGTTATAATTGATATTTTTTGATTTTTAAAATTTTTAACAGATTATAAAATTTAAATTTTCAATTTTATAATTTTCATTTAAATTTTCAATTTTATAATTAGATAAAAACGTTTTTCGTGCATATTTTTATCTTTTTCGGCTATTAATATTCTAAAGATGCAACGCTGGCTTCTGAAGAGCACTCGGGTGATGAAAATACTATGATTTCAGAACTGTTTTCAATTAAAATCCTTGGAGGAATAAGAAACCATGTCTTATTCCTCATTGTCTGCAATTAAGATCGTTCAATCTAACTAACCTCTTACATATTGATGGTCAAACGTTGACCCCAAAAGCCGTGAAAAACTAATTACGAGGTATGACCATCAATATGCAGAATTTTCTGTTTTAGAAATTACAATAATTTAGCCTCACTTTTGAGTATAGGGTAACAAAAAAAAAAAAAAAAACAGGAATAAAGGTTATATGCAACATTTTAGTAGCAATAAATTGTCAAATTATGTTTCTTTTCTTTCCTTCTCCCCTCTTAACTATATCATACTTTACTAAACTCTTTCCGATAGACAAGGCAAAATGAAGGCAATATTATCAAATAAAAAACTGACTTTCACATTCTTTTTGTTTTTTTTTTTGTCTTCTATTTTGTGTTATTCTTTCAAAAAATAACATGGAATTATAGGTATGATTTATGTTTTGAGCCGGTAAGCAGCTGAGGATGAAGGAAGTTAGTTGAAAAAAAGGTACCTACTACATATGAAAAAGTAACTTTACACATTCTGTTCTGCCCTATTTTTCTTTTTTTTTGTTATTGTTATTTATGTAGGGAATTAACATGCATATACATATTTCGTATACTACACATACACACACACACACATATGCGCAACAGGATGTTGAAAATTGACTTTTAGTTTGAAATATTAACTAGAAATTTTCAACACATTTAAGTTTTGTATGCAAAAATAAAAAAAAAGGGTAACATTGGCTTGGCTCTGGATTATTATGGGTACATTTCAAATGAGCTTAGATATAGAATGACTAACTGAATGAATGAAAAAATGAAAAATTTATATAATCTACAAAATTGAAATCATAAAATGTAAGAGTCTGTTTTGAAATATTCGTAGTAAAGTAATAATAAAGTGCTGTTTAAAATGCATAGGTTGATGGAATATTGAATTAGTAAAGGAATTCATATTTTATGTGTATTAAGGACTGAAAGAGTAATGCGGCTTAACTAAAGTCTCAACAAAATATAATAAGTAGTAGAATGTCAGCTTAGAGCAGCGGAAATGAATTTAAAAGGAATGCATTGGTCCTAAATGTAGGCAATATTAAGTCAGATGAGAACTAAACTTCATTGGTAAAATGTTATCAATTATATTTTTCCAGCCGCCAATTTCTCGTAATCGATTTTGGCTTATATCTTCTAGATTAATTGGCGAGTGGCTTTCTTCTTTAATAACTGTAAATCGATTCAAATATGTATATAAGAAACATTTCATTCTCTTATCCTCAAGATTTTCAGGTTGGCATAGTTCAAATTGCTGTTTTTTTTCAATAATAATGAAAATTGCAATTAAATTGTAGATTCTAAAAGCTACAACGGCATAACACTCGTACTCATATCCGCACTTTTTATACAAATATTTGCATACTTAAATTGGAATATATCACAAATTTTTTGTTGGTAATGAAAATTATCAGCGTCTAAAAAGTTAACACAAATATACATACATACACATTCACAAAAATTAAAAAAACAAAGAGCCAGATATAAAAGCAATTAGTAAATTAGCTTTTTGTGTAATTGGATTTAAATGTTCCATTAGTTTCATTTAAATTTTTTTTTTTTTTTTTTAGTTTCGATTTTCTTTTTTCGTAATTTTTTTTTTTTTTTTTTGAGAGCTATGCATTTACAATTTGTTTAAGTTTTTAGGTTTATAATCACTTTAACTAATTTTGTTTTTAGAGTATTTAAAGATTTATTTAAAAACTAAAAATTTGCTTTTGTATAATGGCTTAAGAATTGCATAAAAGTCCAAAAAAAAAAAAAAAATAGCTCGAGAATACATAGAACGCTTAAGGTCGGATACATTTACAAGCTCTCTCCAATCTGATCAGACACTTTTCAATAAGAAGACATGATAAAAATAACTGAATCACACTACTACACATTTATGTAGACTCTACTTTGTAGACCACCACTCCATTGTGATTCATGTTAATTTTGATAAATTCAAAATTTTTCTCAAGCCTAAAAGTATGCAATATTACATGCTGAGAATGAAACTTATCTGATACAACGATATTCATCATTGTGAGTAAATGAAAATTCTGAGTTAGAGATTTAATAAAAAAAATTTTGTAAAACAATCTACATATATATTTTTGTGAACAACTAGGTATTTTCTTTTCAACAAAATCTGCTATATTTAAGTTTTTTGAATAGGTTTTATCTCCCTTCCTTGGATACACCAAAGTAGGATTCATATGAGCTTAGAATGTCAAGGTTAAAAAAAAACTATAGAAAACCGAACTCTGACCATAATTCAAACCATAACCATACCAAAAACTAGATTGAAAATCAGCCTAAAATTCAAACCACATGTCAGACAAACCTCAGACCAAAATTCAGGTTGGAGCTCAACAAAAACCGAAACAAAAATTTTAACAAGATTTACAATAAAACTAAATCCAAAAATCGGACCAAAAATAGGACTGAAATTTAGACTAACGTTCTGATCAATATGTAGACCTATGAGTGACCAAGTTTTGATCACAATTTAGAAAAGAGTTCAAATCAAAAGCAGACCAAAAATCTTATAGAGAATTCGCCTAAAATTCAAACCACAAGATACACTAAAATTTAAGCCAAAATGCAGATTAGAACTCAGACTAAACTCAGACCACACTTTTAGTTTAGTCCTCACTTAAAAAGAAGCTAACACATTAAAATTTAAACCAACAGCCTGAGAAAATATCAAACCAAAATTGAGACCAGAAACCAGACCAAAAATAATATTAAAAACCAGCCCTAAAATCAGATGTTAAATTGATCAAAAAGTAGACCAAAACTAATTTAAATTTAATATAGTCCAAGCGTATAAATCAAACAGTTGCATTATAGAAAGATTTTCATAGATTTTAAGCACTTAAATTTTTGGGAGATGCGGCAGCACCCATAGCACCGCTCTAAATCCGCCACTGATTCCTAACATTATTTTTTTCAACTACATACAGTGCCAGTCATTTTGTTTTGAATAAAAAAGAATTTTGAAAAAAATTATTTTAGTGAACTTAAGAAGTCATTTAAAGTATAAGTGATTTTGGTTGCAAATGATATGACTGGCACTGTATATGTATGCCAATATGTATGTAGAGATTTTAGCGTAAACTATACGCATATGTAAGTATGGATACCAATACATTGAAACAACATTATTTCATAAAATAAGAACAAATACTTAATATACAATTTTGCTTCTTATGATTTATTGCTTTCGTTAAAATGTAACCAAAAATAAAACCTAAATTGAGCTGTCAGTCAATGAATGAAAGCTGCCATTGACAGAACAAATACACAAGCGCAAACGCGCATACAAACACGTAAACAAGTATTCAGACACACTCACGCACACACATACAATCACATAACACTTATGCGCATGTTTATTTTAACATTAAATATAACAACGACATAAAGTACTATGGACGGGATATAGCTAGAGCCTTCGAAAAATAGTAAAAATATTTATACACAAATACAAATATGTATACTCACGCATACATAAACATGTATCTATTATGCATGTGTATTGTTTCAATTTGAAGTGAATTTGATTGATGTTATTTATAAGTTTAGCTACTATTGTATACTTACACACACATACATTCATGCATATTAATTCACACATATATACATTGACAAAAGTTTATATATGCATGTGTATATGTCTTTGTCTTTATATTCAAGTGTCACATATAGTAGTCGCAATACGTCTAGACATGTTGACAGCTTCTTGACAAAATTTCAGATTGGTCAAATTCTCATTAAAAGATAAAATATTAATGAGAAAATTTCAGAGAGTGTCCCAGCGCAATGTGAAGGAAATGTTAAGAATGTTGTTAAGTTGGAATTACTTTGAAATTTTCTTCGATTGTATCATTTTGACATTTTTGGCTTTTAAAGATAAATTTCTTGTGGTTGTTTTTTGGTTTCTGTTTTTTCTTTTATTTTTTTTTTTTTTGGTTTTGTCATATAAAATAAACATAAAGCTCGAGATATAATCTGCAATTAAGTGCCGCTGACGCAATCTTAATGAATATACAGCACCACCAACATAATAAATACATAATTGTATTTTGAAGAAGTTGCATATACTTAGTAAAAGCATAAAACGAAAGTTAAATATTCAGTTAGAGAATGAAAAGCTGCGGAGAATAATATTCTTCATTATGTAATATTCTACTAAGCGTTATAACTATGCTAATTTTTTTAACTTTGTAATAAAAAAAAAAAAAAAACAGAATACTTTATCATCACTTAAATGCTTAATATTAAAAGCATAATGAAATACTGGTAAACTGCTTTTAGTTGTATCTATAGCGAATTAAGTGATGCGGTCTATGTAAATCAGTGGTGCTGACTTTTTATTACCCATATAATAGTTTTGAGATATAGGGCTTCAAAGTTAAAATTTATTTGAAAAATAACAGAAAAATTGAATTTTTCGTACCTAGTTTTGATCATAACAGCAATATTACAAGTTATAATTGGCAAGTATTATATCATAAAATTTTTGCCTGACTCTTATCTAAAATATGTAAATATTTAAAATTCTTTGGCTGAAAATTAAAGTTTTTACAAGCATTTATGTGAAGTATGTGCTTTCAACAGTGCACTTTTTTGAATTTTGCCATTTACATGGAAAATTGAGGCCAATCGAAAAAAATCATTGAGATATTTGGATTCTACGGAAAATTTTACTATAGAAAATGTTATCGCCATTCGTTGTGGTGAAAGTTTTCATAAATTTGTAGAGTGGTGTAATTATAGAGAATACTTGCAACCAAAAACATCTGAGCATTAAAGGCAAAATCTGTATCAACAGTGTAGAAATAAATTTAGGTTAGTGACGGTCATTCTAAATCACTGAAAAAATTCATATTTATTAATGCTTTACATATATTTTATACTGTAGCTTGGTCACGCTTCGTGGACGCGAAAAGCGAAAAGCTGCTGCCAAAGTGTTTAATCAAAAATCAGTATTCAGTTTTGTGATCAGCTTTGTGTCTTAGCGCTAAAATGCATTACTTAGTTGGAAAATTTTTGAAAATCATTAAATTCTAGTTGGTGAAATGTTCTAATTTCCTTCTAAAAATAAAATAATGGAATATTGGATTTTCTGCTCGCTTAAAGAGAACAATTTTAGACGAACTCGATAGTCTAATGGATAGTGCAGAAGACTTTCATCCAGAAGGTTACGAGTTCGATTCTCCTCTTGGAATGGTGGTTAATTCTCATAAACTTCTTAGATTCACCATCGATATGAAGTTAATAAGAATTGTAAGAAGTTAATAAGAATTATAAGAAGTCCCCACTTTTGTTGGTAATGACAAAACCACCAAGCTAATAAAAAATTGCCTCACAGCCATTCGGAATCGGCGTTAAACTGTAGGTCCAACCATTGCCACTGTGGTCTAGGCGAGCGCCAGACTCTTGTCTCTGGAAACCCGAGTTTTATTCTCGGCTTGGGTATGTTTCTTATCTATTTTTCTTTCTCTACTCCTTTTTTCTGTCATAACTTGGGGCTTTGGTACAATAGACCTTATAAGTCGCAGTGCCTGACTTTCGAGTCGTCCTTCCTGCAAGTAATTATTATAACAATAATAAGGAGAATAACTCAAGATAATCTTACCTAATAGTATTCCCGAATGTAGGGCACATATATAAAAAATATTTCCCAGCTTGGTTTCGTTAAATTAAAATGCTCTCTTTATTATGTTTTCTTTTCATGTATATATATATGTTTTTGTTATTGTTTAGCGTTCTTAGTATTAGCTCTCTCTCTTCACTAAACACGAGTTGTTCAGCCTTTTGTGTTTTTCTTGCCATTAGTTATTTGCTGTTGCTGTTGGTTTTTGAGTGCCTTGTTCTTGTTGATTTTTGCTATGAAGTGAGCTAAAATTTTTTGCTTTGTTTTTTTTTTTACTGACCACACTTTTGACATTTTCATAATGTCAGTACTATGAGTCATACAAACAGAAACACAAACACACGCGCGCTTACATAAAGCATACTTAGCCGGCTAGCTAGCTGGCTAGAGCTACTTGTGTCTTCTTTACAGCTTTCATTTTGACCGAAATGACCATTTCCGCTCCAGTGGCATACTTACAAGTAAAATACTGCATACACATACCATATACATGCAAAAATACATACACACACACACAAACTGATAGTATTCCAACGCGCCATTGCCAGTGATGAATGCTTATGAAATTCATAAAATGTAAAATAGCATATTATCATTTTCCTGTCCATGATAAGGGCACACACAACGTACCAAAAAAATAAGGACAAATAAATGAAAAAAGTAAGAGTGTGTGTGTGAGAGAGAAAGAGAGAGGGAGAGTAAGATGGAAGCAGATGAGAAGATGCATTTGTGGGAGAGTTGGTATGTGAGGAATTGGACAGAACTCAACTATAGTACATAGTGAGAAAGAGAGAGATGTAGAAATTAACAACGTGAGAGGGTGTAAGCAACGTGGTGTAAATGAAACGGTGTCCGGAAGTAGCTTTTTAATGACAGCCAACAACAAAACTAAGCAATGTTGTCATCATAAAATCATAGTCATCATCAGTTAAAACATTCACTGGACAGCAGCAGCAGCAGTAGCTAGTAACCAACAGCAGTTTCCAGCATCAAATCGGCAGTTTAGTTTAGTGGTTACTAAGAGAGACCGGGAGATAAGGGTACGAAGAGCATGGGAGAGACAGATTCATAACAGAGAATAAAGCTGCTTCCGTTGTCTGTCCTGCAACGTTCACTATCATTTCCGTTTACGTATTCATTTTCTTGTCGCCATTCTATATTGTTGTAGTTGGGTTCTTAGGTTCATTCGCTGTTGTTTGTTGTTGTTATTATCCCTCATCGTAGTTGTTGTTGTCTTGTGTCATCGTTATTTGCAGTATTTTTTTATTTCTGTTGCTGTTGTTGTTGTTTACCCTGGCCCCCATTGTTGTTTATGTTAATGTCTTCACTTTGACCTCGTTTCTTGTCTGTTTCTGCTACTATCTCTTGTCTTTCTTTCTTGTGCAGTGTACATATTGTGAACTGTGAACTGACGCACTTTTTCGCTTCAAAAAAAAAAAAAATTAATAAAATTTACTTAAGCAAAAATTTCCCAAAAAAATTTCGGTCGTTCTTTTTGTTGTTGCTGCTACTGATTATTTTGATAGTTACTACGTTTAGTTCATGCGTAACAAATTTTTGTTTGCTTTTTATTTCATAGAATACAAAATGGCCTTACATAATGAAGTACGTACACGTTTAGATATCTAAACATACATACACTAGGCACAAACACAATGTTGTTGTTGTGGCTATTATAGTTCACAGAACCTAATGTTTTCAAAATGCTGTTCTAAAGTGTTTTTAAAGTATCGCTCTCTATTGCATCACATACTAGTATTTCCTTTCTGTCTATCGTTGGTACTCATAAAATGAATTTTTCTGGAAATGAAAAACTCTTCATGTCTGTGAAGTAGGTGTATACAACGTATGTAATTTTATGCAAATATAAACGACAAGCTACGATACACACACACACATTCTCATCGACATAGTAAGTAAATATGTATGACTGTTATTTGTACCCAAAAAAAACTCTCTCTCTCTCTCACTCTCTCATTGGAATATGTTGAGGTGCTTGTGTTTGTGTATGTGTGGTAAGTCAAAAATTATTGAACTAATAATTTTCAATTAGTTTCAATTTTTGAGTACTTCCTCGATGTGCTGATGTGCTGCTGCAAAGTGTATATGTGTTTCTAGTAAACACAATCAATGAAGACATAAAAATTCTTTTAGTATAATAGGCATTGGAAATATTAGTAGTTGTCACTAGCTAATTTAAGAGGAGGGGTGGAAGTTTGTTGATGAAAGGAGGAGGCCAGTCAGTGCCTGAAGTTGCATTTTTATAAATAAAAGTGCCTTCGGCGACATCTCTGACTTACAAATACTTAAAAGACTGAAAGTAATTTTTATAGAGTACCTCCTAAAAGGTGATAGTAAAAAATCTGTACGTCGGGCCGTTAGGAACCAAGTGTTTTACCATCGTGCATCCGCTCAAAGTCTGGTATTTGTGATTAAGTCTTTTGCTACTAATATTAAAAATATCTATTAATAAAAATATCTATTAAGAGGAAAAAAATATATCTTTTATGTGTGGATTACCATGTCAACGTGGAATGAGTGAGTTCCAGTTGCGGTTCGTGTAGCTCTAAAACACACTCGCACTGGTAGCATTAATCTGCGAATTTCTACTGAGCATTCAATCATGAAAATATCGGTAGACAAGAGTTGTGCAGGCCACGTTTCCACGATGTTCTAGGGATTGAACAGAGCTGGAAACCTTGCTGTCTTCTTTTCGTTTTATCGCTCGAATACGGTCTAGGAACTAGAGTTGGGTTCGTAAAGCTCCTGCCTATAGGTGCGAAGTCCATATTAAGTATTGACTGGACATAACTGTGTCTCCAATTATTTTTTAATTCATATTCAAATGGGTGGAGTATGGCAAATATTTCAATCTGAAAGACCGTGGCATTGCTCTTAAGTGCGAAATAGCTTTTTCCTCAGGTGATATATAAATAATAAGTTTGGGCGCACTAATAAAACAAATATGCAGCAACACTATATACTTTTTAGTTCGGTAGTTATTATAAAGCGCGGTTCACGACAAATTGGCACGCTTTGTTGTGGTCACCACGTCGCCCCTAGTCATAGGAACAACAAATTTTTGTGTGGACAATGGAAGCTGCAAATAGAAAATTGATTGTGAACAAATTTATTGAAAATTCGTCGTGGTCTGGTTCAAAGATTGGGAAAATGTTAAATATCTCCAAAAGAACGGTATGCAGAGTTATAAAACGATATAAAGAAACTCTTAGTGTTGAAAGAGCTAAAAAAAGTTGTGAACAAAACGGGAACCACAACCTAAAATTAAAGGCAAAGATCTTAAGGTCCATCAAAAGCAATCCCGGACTATCGGATAGCGATCGTGCCAAAAAATTCAATACCAGCAAAAGTACTGCTGAACGAATACGCATAAAAGCTGGGCTAAAGTGCTATCGTGCTATAAAATATCCAAATAGAACAGACAAACAGAATTTGCTGGCCAAAAAACGTGCTCGTCTTCTGTATAATAATGTTTTTTGACCAAATTCAATGAATGCATTATTGTGGATGACGAATCATACTTAAAATTTGATTTCAAACAGCTTCCAGATCAAAAATTTTATATGGCAACGAATCGTGGTAATGTACCCTCAAAATTCAAGTACATAAAAATGGATAAATTTGCAAAGAAAGCAATGGTGTGGCAAGCTATTTGCAGCTGTGGTCTCAAATCCAGGGCATTTGTGACATCCTCTTCTATGACGTCTGACATTTACATCAAAGAGTGCCTCTCGAAACGACTATTGCCATTTGTTCGTCACAACCATTCGCCAGTGAAGTTTTGGCCTGATTTAGCCAGTTGCCACTACTCTACGAAAACCATGGATTGGTATCAGACAAATAAAGTAGATGTAGTGCCGAAATATATGAATCCAACCAATTGCCCCCAGCTTTGACCAATCGAAAAATACTGGGTTATTACAAAATATAAGTTGAAGAAAAATGCAGGTATTGTCAAAAATGTGAATTCAATGTTACTAAAATGGAACCAAATAGCCGCAAAAGTATCCAGAGCGGATGTTCAAAGGTTGATGGGGTCCATTAAAAGGAATACCCAAAACTTTTTGCACAACAAAGAAATTTAAATCTTTTAATATTACAGTATTAAAACACAATATTAAACTTATCATTTAATGCATTATTTGTTATTCTGAGTGTTCTGGTTAAAAAGATACAGCAACTTTCCTTCGTGCCAATTTTGCGTGAACCGCGCTTTAGTATGAAGATGGCACTACAGCCTTTGAAGGGCCTAGACTAAGCTCGTTGATAGCTAGCCTAATGATAATTTTACCGATGGCTGAGTGTTAGATTTGGACACTTGTCATGATGCCAGTTTATCTTTGATTGGATTAATAAGACCGTAAAGAACTCAGTCAGCGAGATTTACATAATAGAGTTGCTTCAAGTATGATAAGTTTTATTGTGTTCGCTTTTTACTGGCCTTTAAGTAAAACGTTTGGGAATATAAAGAAATATAAATAGAATGTTGAAGCAAATTTATCTTTAAGCAGTTTATCTGTTTCATTATCCCTTATTTGGTTTATTTCTTTTTAGCCGGAAACGTAGCATAGTTTGACTTCTTTGGTGCCGTCTATGAATTATCATGGGATTTGGCTATTTAAGGCTAAGGCGTAAGTTGTAGTTTGGCTGCCTAAAAAGGTTGTGTGGCTTTTTCCACAGTAAAAATTGATTTCATGCTTTGCAGCGTTCTACAAAAGAAACTCGAGTGGGCTCCAACTTGCATTAAAGAGCCTTCAGATAACTGAACCGAGCTTCTAAATGTAAATTTCGCCGCAGCTTTATGTTTAATTCGAATAGTGAAGCCTTTTATTGCCATTCCATAGCTATATATGCATTGTTTCTATTTTTTGACTTGATCTTGAAAGATTTGTAGACTCATAGTCCTGGGTCTTACTGATTCAATTGCATCAAAACACGGAAACCACCGTAAAGAATTCTTTGCTTTGCTCATTTAAATAATATCAACTTAAAATTTGTTGCTTTTATTAGCAATAATAAAACAGTTTTTAGTTTTAAAATGCTGATTGTGAAAACAAAGCAAACATTTTTAAGCCACAAAAGTGTTTTTACAACCAACATTCCAAGTATTATTCATTAATCTTTGATATTATTAAAAGAGATCATGATAATGCTAGATTTTGTCTTTTCCAACACTGCTCAACTGTAAATCTGTGTGTTTTTACTCGTACTTGAAGTATTTCAACATCATAGTCAGAAACTTAAACATTTCCTTCTATCCACTGTGGCCTGCAAAGTCATCGTGTGCGTTTGCAACTCATCAAAAATCTCTGAATGTCTGATGGCCGTCAGTTAGTCAGTGTCATTGTTGCTGTTGTTGTTGTGCTGCTCTGCAATTACAGTGATTTTTTGATGTTAACCACCCGCATTGCCAGCAAACAATTGTTAAAGAAATGAAATGAAATTGCTTTATAAAAATCATAAACGACAAGAAAAACCAGAATATGTTTAAAGGGTATTATGATATTATACTCTTTTTCTTTCTCTTTATCTCTCTCTTTCTTGTATATTATACACAGAGAGCATCACTGTGCAATGAAGAATGCTTATTCTATTTGTATGCTAATTGAGGAAAATGACGAGCAGTAGAAAACTGGGCAATAATAATAATACTAATAATAGTAGTAATAATAATAATGGAGGGACAACAATAGCAACAACAACAAAAATGATGTTGATAAAACCAAGTAAAGGAGATGACAATGATGATGAGCAAATAGAGTGCGAACAAACAAAATTAAAAAAGAATGTACAAAAAAAAAATTAATCCATAAATAAAAAAATGAACATGCATATGAAGGTGTTCTTTGTTAATGCATCTATTCTATTGTATTTCTGTTTGTGAAGTACAAAAACGTCAAAGTCGAGATCACATAAGAAGCCATTTGCAAAAATGAGAGCATCATTCGATAGGGTGGTAGCAAAGAATATATAATACATAGAAGGCGCATCACGAACAAATTTATTTGCACAAAAATTTTGTTCTATGGAGCCATAATTGCCTTCAATTTACACTCAAAGTTCAGGAATTCTCATAAAACCAATGAGTGGTTGAAATTATTTGTTTCTCATTGCTGTTGGCTTTGTTTAATGAGAGGGAGAAGTTTTGTGTTTTTTTTTTTTTAATTTTTGTTTTTGTGCTTGCAATATGAGCTTGTATTTTTATTATAGCCGGTGTGCTTTTATGTATGGCACAGATTATAAAATTCAAGTCCCCAGTTGTGACGCGAAAAAATATGCATTTTTCAAGAATTTTTCCCAGGTAAACTACTAAAGTTTTTTATAAAAACTATTTATTATCTAAAAGTACATGTATTGAACTTAACTTTAACCAATTTTAATTCAAAAATATTTAATATTTATTTCTGGAAAACATCTTTTGCGGTGACCAATATTTTGCATCTCTAGATCATTTGAAGTCCAAAAATGAAATGGATTTACTTTATAATAAGATTTCTAGTGATTAATCGAAGAATTTGAAAAAATATACATAAGCATTTAACAAAATGGCCTACTGTCAAAGTTAACAGCTCTATTTTAAGCTGTAAAAAAATAGTTTTGCATAAAAAAAAATCCTTATATTAATCTCTAAATTATTATTTGTTGAAAAAGCATAGTCTGGTGTTCGAGTTTCAAAAAATCTAATTTTTTTTATTATGTATATTAAAAGTACAATATATTGAAAGTATACTGTTTCATATCAAAATTCAAAATATTAACGAAATTATAGGACATAGTTGAGAGCACCTGTTGTGTTATTAAAACTTTAATAGCGTTTTTCTCGAAACAAGGTTTTTTTTAATTGGCCCAGGGGTTTGAAGAAATTCTGTAAGGCCGATTGGGCTGAAATTTTAATACTTTATTTTACACGCCGATGGCTCTCGCCTAGAAGAATTGTTTATTTTTAATCATTATTTCCTATTTTTTATCCCGATTTTCAACGAAAAAAAAGAACGATTTTTGAAATTTTGTTTTTAGAAGTCTGTCATTTTGTTATTTTTTAATAAAAATATTTAAATGTACTACCTGCTAGAATGAAAAGTCTAACAAATGATGTTCTATTTAAATTTTTTGTTTTAGATGACTTCAAGTGTCGCAATCACCCGGGCCAGCCACATACCTTTTTCTTTAGGTGTCCACTTTGGGCGTAAAAAATACTATAAAAATATCGTAAAATAAATTCCAAACTTTTTTTTTTGTACATTTAAAGATGTCAATAATAACATAGAAAAATATTGAAATGATTGTATTTTACATCCTTAAATTTGTAAATAATAGCTGTCATCGACTTCAATAACAACGTTTTGAGAAAAACGCGTTTAAAGTTTCAACTTACTTTAATGTCAAGAAGAAATTTTTTTTTGAAATAAACAAACAGTCAAAAATTTACTCCGCATTAACTTAAAAGTTTGTAGACATATTTTTGAAAAGATATACTTTAACAAACTGCAAAAAAATGTCGATTTTTTTAAAGTTAGAAACTCTATAAAATAAATGTTTTTTTTTTTTAATAAATTTTGAACACCGATTAATTTAAACTTTTTCGAATACAAAAATAAAATATTACTAAAAAAATTTTGGGACAACCATAATTTTGGGTCAAAAATTGAAAAAAAGAAATCAATTAGGTAGGAAAACAATATTGATACTCGTCAACAACGCAAAAAAAAGCAAGCACATGTAGCTACATATTTTCAGCAAAAAAACCATTCATATGAAACTATACGCAGTCTCACTTCGATGCACTCTGTAACGATTTGTGAGAGCCTAAGAAAAAAAGAAACAACATGAGAGTGCATGGGAGAGAGTAAAAGCAAAAAAATGGGTGGTTTTGCTCTTCCTCTTTACTGCGACCGCTCGCACCCGAAATGAAAGCAACATATGTTGAAAAAATTTTGAGAGATGCGCCTTCTATGTATTATATATTCTTTGGTGGTAGCGTTTTGCGCCTCCTTGGATTCACTTACTGAGTCATTCTCATTATAAAGTTATCTTTATCCTGTGAACTTTTGTAACGTTTTCATAATTTTATCAATAAGTTAATGAAGAAAAGATCCGCATATTGTTAGTAATTGTTTATTTATTACTACTACTACTTCTATTACTACTACTACTACTACTACCACTACTACTACTTCTAGTACTACTATTATAGTACAACAGCCCATGGAAAGCTTAGACAGAGCTTTCCACAGTCATTCATATTGTGTGAGTGAGAAAAACATCTTAGATTAAAAGCCCAGTGCTCATATTTGCATAAAGAAATTCAGAAAATTTCAAAAATATTTTATGTTATCTAAAACTTCTGAGAAACCTTCAAAGTACCTATGTAACTACTTCAATACTACAATTAAATGTAAAAACTTGCAACTTTCTTAAACCTTGTTAAAGCTAATCATTATCTTTTCCCTTCCCATTCCCAATAAATGATGATAACTTGATATCTCTAATACTCATTAGCTTTTCAGCAAAAAGTTTTTGCCCAAAAACTCTTATTTCTTTTTCTTAACCTAACTATCTGCAAATAATCAAAAATATTTACTTATAACTTTTTGTTCTTTTGCTGCTTTGTTACTTTACAGTTAGAAAAGAAACCAACTCCACCCAAAAACGCAAAAAAAAAAAAAAAAGAAAAGACAAAAAGAAGAAAGTTGTGTGCTTATTTAAGCACAAAATGTCCACAGCATAATTCTATTCTATTTTATTTGATTTTCTGCTCCTTTTTCTGCTTCATCTTCTTCAACTAACTATTTGGTTTTGCCTTTAACATATATACATACTTACATATATATTTTTGGTAAACTTTAAGAGGAAAAACAAAAGAGGTGGGAAAGGCAAAAGTTACTTACAGTGGTGCTACAAACGATCCGTAACATAGTTTCATTATTGGGTCACTTTAACACTTTTGCATATCAAATATTCTCTTTTTTTGATTGTGTGTGGGTTTTAGATGTCATGTCCTGCTTCCTTTTACCTAATATAATTTTAGTTTTTTTTTTTTTTTTAGGAAATACTGAGGGTAAATGGGTTTACTTTTTTTTTTTTTTTTTTTTTATAACTTAATTTAGAATTCACCTTATGCTGTGTGTGCTACGTTGTGAAGTGTGAATATTGACACTTCTGCTTCTTCTTCGCAAGTTCTCATTTCCTCATTGTCTTCTCCCTTTTTTTTTTTTAATAAAATTGTCCTGCTGTGTTGCCTTTCCTGGTTTTTGCCTTACCTTTTTTTGTTGGTTGGTTCGAATGCGTACGTGTAAGAAAATTGTGTTGGGATACTGGGATACTTTCTTTACCACATAGAGTTTGTAGATATACAAAGAAAAATATATATTATATTTTAGTATTTTATAAAATGTTCTCCATTTTGCTTAAATTTCACCTTTATTACCACAAAAACAAAAATCGTTTGTTGAGTTTTTTTTTTTTTTTTTTTGTAGTTATGAATACAAATTTTGGCTTAAAGAGCTATTAAAGTATGTAATTGTTTTGTTGCAAAGTTCTTCCATCATTAAAATATAATATCATACAATATCAGAAGTATTTAGTAAAGATTTAGTTGTATGCTATAGATAATATGTAATTATTAATATTTTTCTATAATATGTAGGTACCTGAACCTTTTCTTTGTCACAGAACAAAAATGTGAAGGTTGCCGTCATACATCAGGCGCGGATACAAGGAGGGGAAGGGAAATTTTTCCCCCAAAAAAAATTTTCAAACGTTTAAAAATGTAATAAATTGAACAGGCAAAAAGGTGAAAATAATTAGTTATTGTTGTTTTTAGTTATTACGATTTACTTTCAATTATAAGAATAAGGAATAATCTTGCTCATTAAACCACGTTCCTTCTCAATGGAAATGTGCTGAAATAATAATGATACCTGAACCAAATAAACCTGAAAACTCAGTCTATAAGTTTGCTGACAATATTCGCGAAAGTATTCGAAAGAATACCCTTGCGTAGAATGCTAATAATCGTCATAAGCACGGTACTCCTGAGCAATATCATCGTATAGTGAATAATGTGGCTGACTTTCTAGAATGCAAAAAATATTGCTCTGCCATATTTTTGGACATTCAGCAAGCCTTCGACAGAGTTTGGCAACTAGGGCTATTATAAAAATTCAAAAATTTACTTTCAGCACCATTTCATTTTGTCTTAAAGTCCTATCTACATAAAAGACCATTCTATTTTAAAATAAATGATGAAACTTCAGTCATATGTATGTCAAATAAAAGCCGGAGTACCACAGTGAAGTGTTCTGGGCCCTGCTCTTTATTCAATTTTTACCTGCGACTTGCCTGAAACTGATGATGTTACTATTGTTACTTATCTAGACGATACTGCCATTTTAGCGTCAAAAAAATCTCCTACAGAAGCTGCAAATCTAGTTCAGAAACAGCTCGACGACACTCAACCTCATTGGAAAATAAAGCTAACTACAGACAAGTCAGCAAATATCACGTTTTCATTAAGAGGAGGGGAATGTCCTCTGTTAAATCTGAATGCAATTACTATCCCCAAACGTAACTGTGTTGATTATTTAGGACTATACCTTGATAAAAGATTAAATTGGAAGGAGAATTTAAAGGCTACACCTTAACATAAAAACAAAACGCAAGCACTGATTATCGGGTCCGAAATCAGAGTTGAGTCTTGAGAACAAACTATTACTTTATAAAACGATATTGAAACCAGTTTTGACATACAGAATTCAATTGTGGGGTACCACTAGTAATTGAAACTTAGAAATACTACAACGCTATCAATCCAAAACACTGATATTCTTAGCAAAAGCACCCTGGTTTGTAACTATTGTAACAACGCATGAAATATTCTAAAGGTAATCGATTTTGTATTCACTGGCTTTGTATTTTGTTATCACATCTGCCAGTACAATTATCGCAAACGTGAACAATCTCTTAAAGGTGCACATCCATGGTTTTTGTTAGTTCATGGTTTCGAGCGTTGACTGTATTCTTAAAATTCTATTAATTCTCGACCGAATATAAACCAATCTAAAACCGAAAACTGATTAAATGTTTCCTATGGTTAATATTTTCCACGATCCTTTACCTTCGAAATAGGTCATAGAAATTGTGAAACGATTTGCTACAGGTTTTCTCCAATATGCTTAATGTTTCAGTCCATTTTCACACGGCCATACATCCGAAATTTTTAGAAATCGAGATAAAGTTAATGATAAGCAAAAAAAAAAAAAACAGACTACGTACGATAGAGAATTTTTATTTTTTATTTCCACCCCTAAAAATGCTTCCTGGCTCCGCCACTGCATACATGCACTGCATATATTATGGCCAGCCACAATCTAAAACTCCATCTTGGGCGAGAGGATTTAACAGACTTCGGTCGAATTAAAAAAGATAAAAAATTGCCATGGAGTGTAAGATTCCACTTAATTGAAAAATCACTCTAAAAGGCCTTGATTTACTTTATGCAAAGAGAGAAGTCCGTTTCTTCTTCATAACTCGCCCCTTCGTTCATTAAAAAGCTGTTTTCGGTTCTGTCTTTCTTTTTCTCTTTTTAAGCTCCCCTTTATTTGAACAACCAATACGAAGACAAACATTTGAGCTCACTGCTCTAGGATAAGCAATAATGGAGTGAAAACGACATTGTTTTCTTTTCTCCAAAAGTTTTTCATCTTTTCCGATTGGCTGTATGCAGGGCCGTATTTAGGAGGAAGCTTTTTGGGACTCTGACGTCCCCCGAAGTGCGGAAATTTTCTTTTAATTTTTGATATTAATCGCCAAAATAAAATCAATTGAACGATTTTAAAATATTTTTTACTTTCATCGTTTTCTTTCTAAAACGTCAGATTTAAAAAAATTAATTTGGAATCTTAGTTTTTATTGGTCACGTTCAGAAGACGCCTCTGCTTCGTCACTGCTACCTGTGAGTATTATGAACGTAAATTGCTCACTTTATGATTAACAAAAAATATATTGAGTAGTCGCCATTTAATTGAGCGTATTATTTTTCTGATACTTCAGCTCGACATGTTGCTAAGCAGAGGTCGTCTTTTGAACGCAGCCATTACTATCTAATAGCGTTTTTGCCTCGTGCAATGGCAACAATTTTTTAATGTTGCCCACAACGCTGCCAAAATGTTGCCTTTTTAGTGCAAGAAAAGAACATAAAAATGCTACTCTTTCAGAATCAGCTAATTTGCAGGGCAACACTCTCACCCCGTCATTTAATTGAGTGCAAAAGTGTTACATTTTTCCCCGCTCAGAAGGCAAAATTTTTGAGAAAAGAACACAATACTCTTGGAAAGGGTTGCCTTTTTTTCAGAATGGAACATGAAATTTGACAGCCCTTGCACGGTGCAGAAAAAATGCAACATTTTATCGAGAAAAGAGAACGCTATAAATCTTAGTTACACTATGCGATCAAATTCGATTTGTTTTCTTTGACATGAGGTTTGACTTCGGATTCAAAAAGAGAAGGTCCTGCATTCAAATTTTTTTTTTATTTTTTAAACGTTACGTGATGGGAATTTTTTAACCCCAGATTTGTGTTCTCATGCAAAGCAGTGTTATTGGATCAGCTCCAAAGTTTTACGAGACGATTTTAAATTGTAATTAATTCGTTAACCCATTATTGCTCAGAGCACTCCGACTAGGCAGATCTCTTTCCAAGCAGTGACTGCACGAATTCAGGGAATATATGCCAACTTCATCCAGATTCTTTTAATTTTCTATTAGACCAATTTATGTATTGTTAACGAGATTATAATGACAGGCTTTTTGGTCGAAATTTTCATACGCAAATAGTTAACTATTTCATACTTTTTTCCCAACGTTTCGGCGCAAATTTTAGGCCTTCTTCAGGGGATTTTTATTTATTTATCTGTTTTTTGAGAAAATTTACATATTTTTAAAAAACTATAATTATTACAAAGATATCATAACATTTTAACACTTACAGATTACTTATCCAGATTCCTCATCATTAATAATGGCCCAAATTTCAACTGATAATCATTTGAAAAAATGAACCCTGACTATTTTTGATAATTTTTTTGAGGTTGGGTACATCATCTGCAAATCAATTAGTTATCAAAATTATGTCCTTCACGATAAAAAAAAAACTCATTGGAATTCTCATTGAATAACATTTATTTGCAAAAATTTAAATTGATTTTTTTTCAATTTCTGCCATTTTTTCCACGTTTTTATCAACTCGATTTCAATGGTGTCTGTCTGTCTGTCAGTCAGTTCGGTACAAATTTTGCAATCGATTTTTAATTAACTTCCCGATGAGCTAGAGAAAATTTTAAATATAGTTCAGAACTGGAAGACAATGCAATATGAAGTATCTAAAATATATATAAATATAATAATATTTAAAATATTAGCATCGGAAGTATTTCAATTTTTTTCATTGATCAAAGCATTGCATTCATCGTTGTAAAATTCATTGCTTTAGCGGGAGTAGAATATATTGATATGTGTATACATACCAGCGATGCCAACCTGCGGGGAATTCCCCGATTTGCGGGGAATTTTACTGGGTGCGGGGAATCGGGGAATGAGCTGTTTTTTGCGGGGAATTTGAAGTCGTTCAGCTTTTAGTCATAAAAGTCTGCAGAATATTTTTTGTCAAATTTCATGTAATGTAAAACGTTTAACTAGCGCAATATTTTATATTTTGGGACTTAAAATCTTCGTCTTTTCTTAAGAGTGCTATTTGAAAGTATTATGTTTCGAAAGTATTTTATGAAAATTTCAAATACGCGGCGCTTCGTCTTCCATTTCGACCGTTCTGAAAGCTATGCCTTAGTCCAGCAACTCCTGATTAATAACTCTTAATCCTTGCTGACTAATCTGTTAACTTACAAACTATGATCAGCCATCATAAAGAAGATGAAAAATATTTAATATGTTAAAAACTGATAACTTTTATTTGAGTCAAAAGAGAGCCCATGTCTTCTCCTTTGCAATCTTTGATATTCAAAAGTGGGCTGACGCTTATTTATCTATCAAAATGAACGTCTAGTAACTCGAAACACCTCATCTCGTTCAAATTTGGTGTGGCAACTACTACCTAATAGGATTAAACTTTATGCAAGCTTGAGCCGGATCGGTTTTGAGAGTGGGTTTCCTTAAAGTGAAATCTCCCATGTGCCAAAAGAATTCCGGAGTCAGAAGGTACATTTCTGTTAATCTACCAGTCCCGTAAAAATTGGTTAAATTTTTGACCGAGAAAGTTCAGTTGTCACCTTAATATAACACTCATTGAGGTCAATTTTAGATAATTTTTCGTTTTTGTAAATTGTTTATATGTATGGAAAGTGCGTGTCGTGCTGTTGTAATATGAAATTATATATGATGCGGGGAATTCGATCGAAAATCGGGGAATTTCTCGAGGGTTATCGAGGAGAGAGAAAAAAATGAGTTGGCACCCCTGATACATACACAAATTAAAAGACAAATGAGAGAGAGAGAAGATATAAGCAGAGAACAAAAACAAACAACAACAAAAAACGTGGGTCGCATGCAAAATGAAATTGATAGATGAATAGTTCACTTAAGTCGCTACCAATTTTACCTCTATCCATAAGCGTCCCACGCTTTTCGTTTTAAATCATGCAAATATTTTCAGACCTACTAAAATTCATAATTACATATTTTCAAGACAATCTGTATGGGGTTTTGAATCTGTATGGTGTTATAAATATATATGGGGCAAGAAGAAATTATTTTGTACTTTTTAGTCCGTTTTAAAAACGTGGTATATTAAAAAAAAAAATTTATTTAAATTTTTGAGGTTAAGATTAATGAAACTTGAAAAAAAAAAATTGTTCCTAAAGCTTCAAAACATTTATCCACTTTTGTCTCTTGTCTGAAAATGAATCGCAATCATTTGCCTACGAATAAAAAATTCCCCAATATTTAGATTGGTCTCTTTTTCTCCCATATTTTTATTTAAAACTACCATAGTTCATCTAAGTCGACGTTTTTCATCAACTAAAATCTTCTACTGTTTGGTAGGGTCCATCAAATTCATCATCGTATTTAATTTATTGTATTTAAACATTAGTTTCATACAAATTATTTATAAATATTTTCTACGAATGAACCCTCCTTTTGCTCCTTTGCACTAACGACAGACAGTACACAGCCCTTTATCAATAACTACTAGGAAAAAAGTAGGTGACAATTTACAGTTCTGGACAATGTCTCATTACACTTGGAATGCATAGAATAAAGTATCGATCATTGCCACAGAAATTTTACGCATTACGCTATTGCTTAAATTGGGCTTTTAGGTTAATTACACATTGAGAGCAGCGTTAGAGCAGGTTAATTTAGAAAAAGCTTTCTGCTTTTACTTTCTCACTCACTCTCTTAGAGTTATAGCGTAGTAAATAATTTTACTTTTATAGTAATTCAAATTAAAGTACTATTTATTCATCATCAGGAATTTGCTTCTTTTTGCAGAAAATAAAAACAAACGATTTTTTAAAATGTGCGTGTTATTATTTTTATATGTCGTCAACGACAAAATGAAAAGTGCATCGTAAAAAAGTTTTATGCGCATCAGCAATATTTTTTTTATGATTATTTATGTATTTCAAAAATGACAAAATAAAAACGTAGTAAAAAAATACGCGAATACATAAGTATATAAATATATAGCATTCTATATATGTAATAAATTTAATAAATCAGTAAACATCATATCATTAAATGGTTAAAAAAAAGAAAAATCCAAGAAATACCAAATGAATTGTATATAAATTATTCAAGTATCTACGCATATAAAATTTTATTAGAAAGCATAAATGCAAATTCTAGTGAAATCGTTACACGCTATCGCTACTTACAAACAGTCAACGCTTATAAATAGGTCAAGTTTTTAAGTACATCATTTTATTTTCTTTTTTTTTTGTTTCTGATTTTAATGACAATTTGAAGATTAATGTCAAGTTTGTATACAGCAGGAACAAGTCCTTGAGTATGGATTAATAATAAAAAAATTAAAACGTATTAACTTTGGATTTTAATCTTTGAGTTTAAGGGAATTCAAATTAGATGCTAATCTCTAAAAAAAAAAGAATGAAAAAATTAAGTGATTTTTTTTTTTATTTTAATTTTTTGTTTATTTTTGTAAAAAAAATTTCATCGGCGGCGTATGTTATGAAATTAATATCTTTGTTTATTTTTGTAAAAAATTTATCATTGATGAGGAGCACAGCATTAAAAGGGGTCTTCTGAGCAACAATGGGTTAACGAATTAATTACAACTTAAGATTGTCTCCAAAAATTTTGGAGCTGATTCACTAACACTGCCCTGCATGGGTTTGGCGAATAATACAGTTCCTAGCGGTTGCGAATGAATTTTCCATGCTGAACACAAATCTGAGGCCAAAAACTTCGCATTACGTCACGTTTAAGAAAAAATGGGACTGAAAAAACTAAAAATAGCGTTTTTGGCCATTTTTTTAAATTGTAGAGCTGAACCCTGACGTGCTAGAAACTTCGAAATTTAGAAATTAAAGCCTGAATAATGCCCTTTCAAATAAGCCCTAAGTCATACTGCTTTCATGCGCCCTTAAAGCAGAAGATGTGTTTATATCTAGGGGTGCAGGAAAAAAGGTACAAAGAACGGATTTTATTTTACTCCCACCCACGACCAGACATAATGAAAAGTGCGGTGGTCCGCTGGTTACAAATCTGCAGTCAGATTTTAAAAGTTCAAAATACCGGATCAAATATGGCGGACGAGTTTAGGATGAAAGAGAAATCTGATGGTAGAAAAACTGCATAAAAAATATTGTTTTGTATTACTTTTCAAATAAATCTAATTTTACAAGAATCCGACAGTTTTTTCTATTTTTTATTAATTGTTAAACTTTTCAAAATGTTTCACGACGAAACTTTAAATCAAAAACAGTTAGTAACATAGAAAAACTATGAATACAGGATTGCTCAGCATCGACTTCTCTTTTTGCATCCGAAGTCAAACCTCATTTCAAAGAAAACAATTAATATAAAAAATTAGAAGAAAGTTTCCACATTTCGGGGGGGAGGAGGGGGGGTCCAAACCCCCAAAACCTCCCCTTAAATACGGCCTTGGTCTTTTTCGGGGCGGTCATAGCGCCAAAATTGTTACGGGCGTTATGTCCGGGCACCTTTACATACTCTCTACCACCAGTAACTCGAAAATGGGAGGGCCTTACGGTTAAACCCTCCCTGCCTCCTATCCTTCTAACATTAAATTTCTCTTTAAGTTCAGCCGTTTCCATGTCTTCATTACATAGTCGACATGAATCGCATTGCGAAATACCCAACTTCTTAAGATGATGGCAGTGTCCTGTAAGAAGCCCTGCAAGGGTTCGATTTCAGTTCTGTTTAATTCGATTATGTGTTTAGAGTTAATGTTAATTGGGTTAATAAGTCTTTTAGCCTGTCGGAGACAGTTAAGTTCGAACGAATAGTCTTTTAAAGCCTTAGTTTCCCAATCCATTACTATTTTTTGGATGTGATTCGATGACACACCACATGACGGGGCCTATGAAGGACCTAACCTTTTTGCTAAGCTGTCCCCCTTTTCATTTCCTTTAACTCCTTCATGACCTGGTATCCATGCCAGTGTGAGCTTGTTCCTGGTGGATAGGGCTGAAAGGAGCTCAAAGCACTCCCACAAAATTTTTGATTTTATGGTATATGAGCTAAGAGCTTTTAGAGCTGCCTGGCTGTCCGAGAGAATATAGATGCAGGCACCATTTATTCGCCTATGTATACATCCTCGGGCGCAGATCTCTATAGCATGAATCTTTTCTATAAATATAATATAATAAGCATTGCTACGGCTTTTTGAAATCTTGGTCCATAGACTCCAGCCCCAGCGCTGCCATCATCCATTTTAGACCCATCCGTGTACCAAACCTGTGCACCGGGTTTAATGTTGAATTTATTGTTTTTCCATATTTGACGGTCACTTATAACCACCTCAAATTTTCTGGAAAATTCAAATGTTTTGCTCATACAGTCATTGACCTTCAGGCAAGGACTGTCCTGAAATATGTTCAAAATAGACAGGTGTCCTGTGAGGTCTCTACTTTTCAGAAGGTTTGAATTAGACAGTCAAAGGGCACTTAAATTGGCTTCCCTTTTAACTGTTAAATGTAATGGGGGAAGTCCAGTAATTGCTCCAAGTGCTGCCGTGGGACTTGATTTTATTGTCCCTGTGATACCCAGACAAGCTAGGCTAGGTTAGGTTAGGTTGGACTGGCTGTCGAGAGACACACTTAGGCCTGAACGGCCTATTGTGATACCACATAGTTGGACCTACAGATTAACGCCGATTCCGAACGGCGGTGTGGCAATTTTTTATCGGCTTGGTGGTTTTGCCATTACCAACCAATGTGTGTACTTGTACACTATCTTATAATTCTCATACACTTCATATTGATAGTGAATATAAGAAAGTAATGAAGCTAGGCTATGAAGTTTATTTAACTCAGATTGCGCCTTCGCTTGTTGTGTTTTAGGCCACCAAGCAATTGCTGCATAAGTGTCCATGGGTTTGATGACCGTTTTATATGACCAATACTTCATTTTTGAGAGTTACAGGTTATAAAATGTTCTGAGCGTTCGATGATTACTTCAACGATGATCCTAAGTTTCACTGGGTGATGTTCACAGTAATACTAGCACCGTTCACTTCTTAATACAACAATAACAGTAGAGTAGTTTTTTTCTTTTTTACATTCACACAGAACAGAACAAAATTGTTGGCAACCGAACATGTGGAAAGAGTAGAGCATTGTGAATGTATACGTGTGCTCTCATTTGAGCGACCATGAAAACGAAGTGCATGCTCTCACTCAAGCGACCAAGTGCTTTACTGTTTTTTTTTTTTTAATTTTAGAAATGGAATCGGAAGATGCATAATATGTGCTCTCAATTTTATTTTAACCCTGTGCTCGAGTTTCGTTTACTGGGCTTTTCGTCTAGCCGTTATTATTCTCAAAGTCTTTTAACACTAAAGGTCCATACACATTGACGACAGCAGCTACACGAACATACAACTGCGAAATTCTGTCGGCTACAACTGTCGCCGTGTAGTCAGCTACTAAACACAATAGAAGCGGCACCACTTGCAACAAATACAGCCAAATTTACAAAAACAAAGTCTCTTCTCTCTCTGTCGCTTGTCAAATTAGAAATATATTTAAAATTAGCTACAGTCACAATTGTGGTCGGTCGTAATGTGGTCGTGTCGTCGCCAAAATAATCGTCTCCATAAGAACATGTTGTTTTTATAATTTGACAGATGTAGTCGTGTAGCTGCCGTCGTCAATGTGTATGGTGCATAATGCTGGTTTTCACTTTGTCATATTCCCTGTGAAAAAGAGAGAAGTTCCCATATGAAATTTGCCAACATGCTGGGAAATTTGATTGAATTTAACATAGTGAGAACCAGGCATAACAATTTAAATAATTCTGAAAGTTATTGAAAATGTGTATTTGGCCTTCGAACTCGGTAGCAGTAGGGAAGAGAAACAGTGAGAGAGGAATTAAGTTTAAGTAAAGAAAAAACAGTGAGAGAACTAGATTAATATGTATACCAGGGATGCCAACTCATTTTTTCTGCCTCCCCGATAGCCCTCGCGAAATTCCCCGCTCCGGTATAATTTTATATTATAATAGCGACATACGCTTAAAATTGATCAAGGTCAATGTTATTTTAATGCGCTCTAGACACATGGGGCTGTTGAACAAAATATATAAATCCTACCCCCTTCCAACTACGCGAATTTTGGCGGACAGCCAAAATTAATTTTTTTCAAAAATTGAACTTTTTTCGAAAGTAAAACGTTGCAAATTGAGGAAAAAATTGACTAAACTTTTTTTCTATTATGTCCTGGGGCCAGGACAGAAAAACATATTTAAATTTTAGACCGTACGTGCCAATGCCAAAAACCTTGTTTTGAGAAGAACGGGTTCAAAGTTTTGGCTATCGGCTTTTAAATATATCGACGAATCCCAAAGGACCTTCCTCCCGCCCAATACGACCGAGAGGGGCATCTGCATAACGCACAGATCGGTGACCGATGCAATCGCAGTCCGGAATTATTAATCATGAGGTGCTGGACTAAGGTATAGCTAAGCCTTTCTGAACAGCCGAAAGTCATGCCGAGTGACTGACACTCGCCGCTATAATCGTCTATATCTACGAAAGCACTTCGAGTTTCTCTCTGAAATTTTCACAAAATACTTTTGAAATACAATACTTTCAAAATAGGTCTGTCCAATGAGACAGAATGTCGTCTATGTATGGAAGATGACGAGACGACACTTCACATTCTGTGTGAGTGTCCGGCATTGGCTCGGCTAAGAGGAAGAATCTTTGATTATTCGTTTTTGACGGCTGATCACATGAAATCTTCTTCTACGAAAGATGTCTTGACTTTTATTAGGTCAGACGAACGTCTTTTGTCATAAGATGGGGAATGGCACAAAAGATCTTTTAGGTCGCAGTGCCTGCCTGGTTGGGCTCCTCTAATACTAATAATAATAATACTTTCAAATTACACACTTTTTTGAAAATCGATTTCTCGAAACCAAGAAAGTGCAGGGCCCTCTTAAGAAGAGATGAAGATTATAAGACCCAAAATATGAAGTATTGGAAAAGTCAAACGATTACATAAAATTAGACAAAAAATATTCTACAGACTTTATTGACTAAAAGTTGAGCGGTTTCAAATTCCCCGCAAAAAACAGCTCATTCCCCGATTCCCCGTACTAAGTAAAATTCCCCACAAATCGGGGAATTCCCCACAAATTGGCATCGCTGATGTATACCCAATGGTTTCCTCTATGTCAAATTCAATCAAATTTACCACCTTATTGGCAAATTCCATTTAGGAAATTCTCTCTTTAACTAGAAATATGACATAGTGAAAACCAAGCATAAGTAAGTAGCAAGCTAATCAAATGAATCTCATCATCCTACATACATTTATGCACAATTTTTGGAGAATACGCTAATACGATTCTGCATCGAAAATTTTTTCTTTCAAATCAATGAATTTTTAAACGCCTTAGTAACGTAACAAATTTCTATTTCACCATTTTAATGCATTGTGCAACTTTAATATCGCTTGTAGAATATTTAAATATATCTGTTGAGGACATGAACCTCATAGAATTCGATTGAACAACTTGTATATATTGATTGTATCATAAATTCGCTTATATTTCCACTTTTTTTTGTATTTCTATATCTGAATTTCTGAACTTTGGCATCAACATTGTTCGCCCAATGTTGACTAAGTATTTTCTTGAATTATTGTTGTAAATATTGTATATTTCCGCTACATGTAGCAACATTGGGCGCTTAACGTTACTTAAAAATTTACAATTTTTGTAATCTAAAATTGGATAGACTCATCTTTCATATCCCATAGAAGAAAGTCGCCGACTGGCACTTAAAATACTCTAAATTTATACCCATTTTCTTTACTAAGGTTTATTTTGAATAAATTGCATTTTTCTTATACATAAAAATTGTGAATCCTTTTTATTCTTTTCTTGATCCCAAAAAAAACATTTTAAAGACAATTTTCAAATTATCATCGGGCATGCAACTCTGCACAAACCCCAGCAATATTATCTTGCTAATATTTTTTACATTACTAACACTAGTTTACACTTAAAATGTGCAAGAGGGCACGTATTTAATGTTGTTTTTGCCCACTGTGACGTTTTCCGTTTCTGGCCAGCTTTTTCTTCTATAATGATGATCTCTCTGCTCGAGATCTCTCAAAAAACAAGAATTTTTAAGTCATCTGTATTTGATAGCAGAAAATCGACGTTCGTCACAAACTGTCGGACCCCCATCTCCCCTCGCGCGTTACGTAATATGTGAATGGCCCCTAAACTGTCTTCAACTAACTTCTTCATATTCTTCATAGCAACATTTCAATACATTACACCAATGAAAGTCCGTGATTGTAATATATGCGCTGTTCATGTGTTAAGTACACCCTAAGGTTGTAACTTTTCACACCCCTACCCTGCGTACAGACTAGCGCAAAATTAATAATTATGAATTAAAAATTTCTGGCACACATTCCCGCGAGCGCTATTCACTTTACTACAAAATATTTTTATACATTTTAACTTACATAAATATGATTTTTAATTTTTTTTATTTTTTCTCCATTGAGCTTAAAAGTTTTTAAAATATTTTAGATTTTTTCCTCATTTTGCTGCTGTTTTTATTTCTTTTTCAATTATGTATTTGCTGTGTTGCATCAAAGTGCTTTATCATAATTTGTTTTTTTATTTTCCACTGTACGTTGTAGTTTTCAAAAGCGTTAAGAAAATGAGCTAGCTGTGAGTAGGAGTGCGAAGTGCGGGGAGTGTAAAGTGTGAGTAGTGATTGTCTGATGCTGATTAAGCGCATAGGATTTGGAACAGTTGAGAGCCAGCATGAGTTTGATATTAAAATGCAATGCATATGCAAGAAGAAAAAGTTTTTACTCCATTGCAATGCGCTGCTGCTTTAAGTTATACACAAATTAAAAAAAAAAGAAGAAAGAAAAAAAAACTTGAAAGAAAAAATTACTTAAAAAGAAAAATAATTATGTTTTTTTTTGTAATTTTACGTGCCAAAAGTGTTAAGAAAATTATAAGAATAAGCTGGGTAAGAATTCTGTATCAGTAAATGAAATTCACTGAAAACGAGGTACAAAGGATCAAAATTAATAAGTGCATATTAACTTTTGGCCAAAGTATGTTGAATGTTTGTTTTTATTGTGTCTGTTTTTTTTTTATATTTAAATACTTTATCGACAGATTGTTTGAGGAATTTGTTTTCTTAACGTATGAAGTATGTGCGATTTTAATTTAAACTTATGTTTATCTTAATAAGCAAAAGCTTAAAAGTTTTTTATTTAAATAAATAATTTATAGTTTACCCGAAACTTCAAAATGGATTAAAGATTTATGTAATTAGTGCAAATTCTATTTGGTTTTACTATGGAAAAGAAGCCAAACATTAATTTACTTTCATTCAGAAACGCCTTAGTTTAAATGTCGCTCATACGCTCCGCATACCCTACCATATCTCCAATTAAGTGTTTGCCAAATGTATGTAAAAGTTCAGCGTCATAGCGATGCATTGAAATGATTAATGCCACACACACATACATACGAAAATAACTTGACTTCAAATAATTCCATGAAAAATTACATTAGAATTTATTATGCATAAACCAAAAACAAATTTTAAAAAAAATTAAAAAAAAAAAAAATGGTTGCTAATGAAATTTTAAAAGCAAAACTAAGGAAACGTAACGCCAGTGATGATTTCAACGCATAATTAAAACTTTGTATGCCTAAAAATAGAAGAATAATATTAGCAGCAGCATAGTAGTAGAAATAGTAGTAGGAATGTAGGTAGTCAGTAAAAATATAGTTAAAGCTGTTATAAAAAAAAAATAAAAAAAAAAAAACAGTCATCTAGGCGGAAATACTGTGCCTCAATGCTACTGCTTCTTATTTTTGGGTGCTAGCTGGCTGCTGCCACAGGAAACTGCACTCACTCTGCATGCGCTGCATACAAGCAAAATTAAATTTATAATTTATGCAAAAAGTTCATTCGTTACTATGCTCATACTAACGTTAGCTATGCACATAATACTATGTACTAACAAATTTCTTGTATTTGTGAGTATGTGTTAGTGCAATGTGTATGTATAAGTTTTAGCATTTAGATGCAAATGTAATTTAGCAGAAGGCCGACTCCGGCAGGCTTTAAACTTTGAATTAAATAAAATATATTAAATTTTAGTAATGCATTTAATTGTATTAAAAAAAATTGTAGCTTTAAAAAAACAGAAATTTAAATTGATTTTATTAGCTTGCTAATTTGATGAAATATATATTTTTTTTGTTTTGGGAAATTATGTTGGAATCAAAGAGCAATATGTATAACAAAAATATTGATGGCTTAACACGGGTTTATTCTGATTCCTATACTATTTAATTCCTATGTGGAAGCAAAATTTTTCTAAAAACTAATCTATATATACATTGTTGTTGTGATGACTACATTTGCTCATTAACCTGTTTATATATAACTTCAAATAACGAAGTTGACATGAACTTAAGTTATGACTTTGAAAAATTAACATCTAGATTTAATTTTCATTGTCTCCTAAAAACTATAATCTTGGTTTATTTTGTGATGATTTTCAAAAAAGTTGGGCTCTAGCGATAAGTTGTAGTGAGCTTGATTGCTTAGAAAAAATCACTTAAAATCTGATTTTGTGTATTGAAATTTTTCATTTGCCTACTTTAAACCAAATAAAAAATTACAAATGATAAAAAATAAAAAAAAAATAATAATAAATATTAAAAAATTATTAGGTTTTTCAAAAGAGCATTTGAAAACATTAGCTTAGTTCCACCTTATAATTGTATATATTATTTATTTGTTTATTTATTTATTTACGACCTACTGGGCTTAATTCTTACAGATTACAAACTTCAACTTAACTTAATTTAACAAGAAATCAAAAAAGTAAAACTTAACTTAAAAAAAATTAATTCTGTGAGCTTTTGAAGCATGTTCTATTACTACTGAAATCTAAATGTGTAGATACATCATTGCAGCAGGACAAGAATCTGCAAATAGGGTCATTGTTTTCATAATTCGTTCTATGAAATGGAACAAGAAACAATGACCTCTCTCTACGAGCTCTTGCTTGAACGTAAAAAGCAATAAGTTCAAGCAGATCCTGTACAAACGAGACACCTTGAGTTTTTCGCCTCACAGCCAATGTTTGCAAGCCTAAAAATTGGCATCGAGTTACATATGCAGGCATATTCTCTAAATTGAATATTCGGCGAAGAGCAAATCTTGTGAATCTTTTCTGCAGTTTTTCGATGCAATTGATATCACAGACGTATCAGGGATCCCAAATAATACTGCGATACTCGGGTGTTGAACTGACCAAGCTCACATATATCGACTTTAAGGTGAATGGATGCAAAAATACTTTTGAGTTACGTTTTGAACAATCAAGGAGAGATTTAGCTTTGGAAATCATGCAGTCTTTATGAGTATTGAAAGAAAAATTGGCATCGAAATGAATGCCTAAATCCTTAACAGCGTTTGCTCTGGAATTGATAATTTTCATTGAAGTAGTAATTAAGGAGTGAGATAGAAAAAATCTTAACACACGTTTTACCTAATAATTTTTTTTGGTGGAAAATTTAAAAATTTCTTTGATCTAGTTATCTTTGAAAAATATGTCAGTTGTTATTTTTAATGACAAACATGTTGATTTATTGTGAGTTTGATCAAAATGAGTGAAGAAAAAGAAGTACGTCTAAAATTTATTAAAAATTTTCAAAAAAATCCAAATTGGTCCTACAAAACATTGGCCAAAGAATTGAAGGTCTGCCGTCAAACTGTTTCCAATGTTATTAAACAGTTTCAGGAGAATTTGACCATCGATAGCAAACCTGGCTCGGGAAGAAAACAAGGACCAAATGATATTGGGAAAGCCAAGAAAATAGAAGATCTCCAAACACATCTGGTAGAAAAGCTGCCCGGTTGGCCCAGTGCTCTGACTATTTGGTGCGAAAAGTTAAAGCCAATGCAGGTTTGAAAACATACAAAATCCAAAAAGTTCCAGACAGGAATGCAGCAAGAAATTTAGACGCCAAAAGTAGGGCTCGGAAATTAAAATCGAATTTCATACAAAAATATTCATGTTGTATAATGGGCGACGAAACTTATGTACTGGCAGATTTTACGCAGCTTCCGGGTCAAAATTTTTATGTTGCTGATGCTCGAGGAAATGTTGAAGAACAATTTAGAATCCAAAAGCTGACAAAATTTCCTAAAAAATTCCTGGTATGGCAAGCTATATGCAGTTGCGGCAAAAGAAGCAAGTCATTTGTTACAGTGGGCTCTACAAATACCGAAATATACATCAAAGAATGTTTGAAAAAAATATTTCTTCCTTTCATAAGAGAGCACAATGTGTCCACATATTTTTGGCCCGATTTGGCATCATATCACTACGGCAAGAAAGCACTGGAGTGGTATCAAAGTAATAACATATTTTTTGTACCAAGAGAGGCCAATCTCAATCCTTTAAATTGTCTGGAGCTAAGACCAGTGGAGAGATATTGAGCTCTTGTGAAAAGAAACTTAAAAAGCACAAAAACAGGTGTCCCAAAATATCGAAGATTTTAAAAGGAGATGGGCAAATTGTTCCAAAAAGGTGTCTGAAACAACAATCAAATCTCTAATGGAAGGCTTACCAAAACAGGCTCACGAGTTCATAAATAGTGGTTAGATCTATAAAAGCTATATTTTTCTGTAATTTGTAAAATATTATCAATTAAATAAAAAAAAATCAAAACTCTAAGATCAACCGTTTAAAAATTATTGAATTTTATATATGTTAAGATTTTTTCGATATCACTCCTTATTTACAATTCGCAATTGTTTGTTTACAATTCGCAATTGTTTATTTACAATTGGCAATTGATTTTTATCGATACATTCGCAATTCAACCACTTTGGTTAACTTTTATCTTCAAGGCATCATTCGAAAGTTGTCAACTGACGATGATTTTTATGATCACTAAAATTTTCAAATGTTTTGCTCCAAAATCTAATAATTACTTTAATGTATGGCCTTTTGTGTAGTCAAAAGTAACCTAATGACAATTTTTTCCATACAAATACAATACGATTTCAGATGATTTTTCTAAAACAGACAATAAATCTCAATGCTAAATAAATTAATTTTAATACCAGAGTCAAAGCAAGAAAGTCTGACAAAAAAAAAAAAAATTTACCTACAGACATAACAAAAAATCAGTTACAATTTATAATTAAATGCTTCTTAGGTTTCATTTCGTTGTTGATTAACTAAATTTGTGTCTAACTTGCCTCCGATCTTGGTAAATTTTCTAATGCCAAAGATATTTTTAGCATTACAAATGTGCAAAATTTTTTTCACTCAAAGTTTTCGAATATGCGATAAGGTCCCAATTTCGAGAACTCATAACTCTTGTTGTAATTAACCCTGGAAAGACGTGCTTCGTCGAATCGACGACTCATGTTTACGTTTTACAGTTTTTCTTTCTAAATTTCGTTCGTAATGGGCTGGTTTTTCATACAGCGCCAGTCGTGGGCAAGCTGTTGCTGTGTGCAGAAGTTCAACTGAATATACATTATGAAAGTATGATTTCTTTAAATGTGCGTCGTTGAAACGGCAAAGCATGACCTTTGTGTAACTTTTGCAATTTGAGATGGTGTTTCTTATATTATAGTTTTTGTTGTTGGAATGCAAAATGAGCACGATAAAGTAATTGAATGATCAGGAAACTGAAAAATTTCTTTTTGATTAATGACGAAGATAACTAACCGGACAGAGGAGGTTCAAAATGAAAGTTTGAAAGATGCAAGTTTGTCAATGGAGGCATCCGATTTAGACTAAATCGATGTGTCTCTATGTAGAGGTATATGATTATAAAGGCAAAGCCGAAAATAATTTCGTTAATCACATCCATTATGCACAGAAAACAACCATAAAATGTATGCACAAAAAGCATAATCATGGGAAAAATATTGTGCATCAAGTTCGAGGACCCATTCGGCAATAAAAAAATATTATTGAATATTTTGGAATATTAAATATGACTTTTTTATGTAAATTACGCTCACAACATGTTTCAAATAAAACAAAAGCCCCCAATCGCACTTGTTTTCTAAAAAAAGTTTGTCTTTGTCGAAGGCCAATTAACTGACGGGCTTACAAATACCAACTTTGACTACGTCGGTGCAAATAATATTAAAAATGTAATGCCAACTGATGATGAGAATACTGAAGAAATAAATCCTGTTCAAAATGTAACTAAAGCATGTGCGAGAAGCACAAAATAGAGCTTTGTGCCTCTTGCATATAATGAAACTTGATTCTCATGAAAACTCGCTCCTTTTTAGTATATTACTTTTAAGATGCAAACTCATTTGATGAATTATATGTGCCTTAAGTTACTTTTTTTTTTTGTATTTAAATATACTGTAGTGTATCCACATTTCACGAACGCCACCTCCCGTATGAAACACAAGTGACCGGTAGTGCGCTACCATCATAAGTTAATTTGACTCATACCATAAATACCAAACATATGTAGAATGGGCATTGCATTACTTAGCATTGCACTATGATCCATATGTATGTATGTATGTATAGTAAGAACCAAAATAACTAATGTCACTCAATATAATTCAAAGTCACTCAATCCCAAATATTGTATGTAGATATTAATGTATACATAAGTGACCAATAGAATTTGTATCGATCCTCCATCGATATTTTTATTTCACTTATACTTACGTAACTTTATGTATTAGAATAGTTTAAGTATAGTTTTAACATTTTGTATAACATTTTTAAAAAGGGTATATAAACCCATACAAAATAATTAATAAAACAGATTTGATTCAAACCAGACTCTCGTCTTTGAATTCATTTCTATTTAGGAACTTACCTCGTTTTTCTTATCAAGGAAACCAGAAAGGTAAGACTAACAGCTCTTGCGCTACATTCCGGTATCTCTTCCCCTTTTCTAATTCAAACACTTTGTACCTTTACAATACAGCGTTTTGTAAAACAAGCCTTATGAACTGAAGCTGTAAAAATTTAATTTATAAATAAATATTATTAACAAAAAATGTTCGTTGTTGTTTTTTATATGCTAAATTAACCAAATAATGGAAAACAATCAAATTTCAAAGTTGTTGATGTATAGGTCCTGTGTTTGTCCACTTTGAATAATGCTGTCTTCGTTTCGACGATGCATGACCTTTACGTATAAAAAATAGGCATGTACTTCCAGGGTTAATGGATATTCAAGTTTGAGATACCATGAGAAAAATAAAAACTTGGAAGAAGCGAAAGTTTTCAAGGGCATATAATCTTTAGAAGGTAACTGAATATTTCAGAAATTTTGCAATCACTTATTCTTAAATTTAATATTTGTTAGGTTGAAAAATTTGTATGCTATGGGTTCAAATTAAATTAATATATACATACAACAATATCAATAAAAAAGTATATGCAATAAAGAAAGAATTTAATATCGGAAAAATAAAACAATAATTACAACAGCAACTATAACAAAAACAACAAATACTGCTGGAAACATTGCATTGAAGAGGACTAACTTTCATGACTTCCTAAAAAAAATAAATTAAAAAAACTACAAAGAATGTATATTATTTGCTATTTTTCTGTTTTTTCAATGTCAATGTCAATGTGAGTCGTTTTTTTTTTCTAACTGCTAACGACTTTTTTCATATTTCAATAACGTCTTCTTCCTTACTTCAGTGTCTTCTGTTACTTCCTTCCGTAAACCTCCATTAGTTATATATCTAGATTTATAAGTTTTGTATATGTTTGTGTGTAAATACATCTATGCCACATACATACATAAATACCTGCGCTTAAGAAAATCTTGTATAAAAATTTGTTTGCCCGTAAGTAAAATAATCAACAAATTTTTCTTTCATTAAACACTAACTCACACGCTTCTCTGACTTCTTTTTCCACACCATCCCACTGTTTATTTTTTTCTTTTTTTTGAATATCGTGCGAAAGCATTGATTGGCATCATTATCGGATATCAGCATCAAAACCAAACAGAACAAACAAAAAAAATAAGCAAAACAAAACATTCAAGTTCAACCATGACAATGTCATTAATATCTGGTGGTGGGGCCTTCAGCTTTCACTAGCACATACTAATTCGAATTGCCTAACGTCCCTTGTCATTGAGCCTTTAATACGGCAGTGAGAGTGGAGATGTCTGTGTGTATGTGTATTTACGTGTGTGTCTAGAATGATGGCACTCAAATGCCATTGCCACTTATTCAATTCAACGATTCTATATTCCCCGCCTACCGCACACTCATCCCGTAGTATTGTTTTCTTAGCAAATAATATTAGCACGCTACCACTTTTTACCCTCCTCTCCCCCTTTCCCTCTCTCAAATCATTCTCCTTTCTCTCTCACCCTAATCCCTTCTCATCTTTTTTTTCTCCGACCCACGCTTTCCGCCCACTCGAATCATACCGTGATACGATATCATAGGTAAATTTCTAAGTAGGTAAGCCTATGAAGAAAATAATACGACGTGTAAGTATCCGGAAGCATTGTTATTTACCACACATACACGTACACACACAGACACCAAAACGCCCATCAGCGTTCACGTAATTATGTCATTCGTTGTTCGTGTAAAATGTGAATAAAATTATTCGAAAAAAGTAAAAGAATAAGCAGAAGATGAGGAGTTTTTTTTGTTTTGTTTTCTTTTGGCGCTCTCATTCAATAACACAATTACAAGTATGTGTGTGTTGCCTCTCAAAATTTCTTGGCATCACCTTTTGTGCAGCATTGTTGGTTTATTTTTACATACATATTTATGCATGTATATTTTTCGTATCGTTGTTTGCCGATTTCAGTGCTATTTTCTTTGCTTGTGGGACATTTGCAAACTGTACATAAATATTTGATTTCGTATTATTGGCAGCTTCCCTGTCTCGCTCTCTATGACTCCCTCTCTCACTCTCGCTTTCTTTGGTATTCTATTAGTTATTTGTAGTGCTGTTGGTTTTTGTTGCTATTACTGTAATGTTATTGTATGTTAGTAGCTAAAGTATGTTTTGTTTCTTTTTCTTTTTGTTTGTTTTTGGTAATGTTATTGAGATACTGCTTTTTTCCTTTTTGCTGCTGTTGTTGTTGTCTAATTTTAGTATGCACTTGAGTACGTGATCAATTTTTCTTACCTTCGGGTAATTTTCATCATCATCATTCTTCTTCTGTTTTTCCGCTTTCTCCGGCACTGCTTCTTCTATTTCTTCTTTTTATGAAATTAGAAAATTTTTTATTTGTTTGTATTTAGTTTAGAAAAATCATTGAAGTGTTAATGATATTGTGATGCCATTTTTTGTTTGTTGTCTTTGCTGTAGCATTTGGCTAATATTATGGTTAAAATAATAAAAGTATATTAGGTTTTTTTTTTGAAAATGTTATATGCTGAAGAATGTTTTTAGTTTTAGGGAGAAATGAGTTTTGTTTTGCTTTGTTTTGAATCATACATGCAGTAATTTCAAGAGCTAAGTATTGTATGCGAGGGGGCAAAAAAGAGGAAGCAAGGGTACGGGGGAAAAACAACAAATGCCTAATCTGAAACATACTCTCTGAGTTTCGTTGAAGATGACACTTGTGGACTATGGGAAGTCAGCTTGTGACACCATAATCTTAGTACTGACCATAGTAAAACAAAGAAGTATGATAAGCCGAGTTCTCCCCTCTTTAAATGAATGAAATTTTTGAGATTCACTTGATTTTAATATCAAATGATTCTCATAAAAATTATTGTTAGAAAATTTATAGCTCTGGATATGAAATATATTTTTCTTCAACTTTGTCGATGACTTTTTTCTGACATATTTTTTGACAATTCGGAGTACTTTAATACTACTCTATCTATTTAGCCTAATTGTTTGTTTTACTATGGTACTGACGAGATAAACAACCTTATGCACCATACACATTGACGACGGCAGCTACACGGCTACATATGTCAAATTATAAAAAACACATGCTCTTATGGAGACTATTATTTTGGCGACGACACGACCACATGACCACCGACCACAATTGTGGTTGTAGCCAATTTTAAATCTATTTCTAATTTGACAAGCGACAGAGAGAGAAGAGACTTTGCTTTTGTAGATTTGGCAGTGTTTGTTGCAGGTGGTGCCGCTTTCAGTGTGTTTAGTAGCTGACTACATGGCGACAGTTGTAGCCAATAAGGTTTAAAAAGCTCTTTTTTCTCACAATAAGGCTGTTTTCAAGGTCCGGTTATTTTTCCTTTTTTTTTTTAACCAATTTTAGAGTAGTCAAGGAATAATTCGATCTTCTTAAAACAGTTATTTTCTTCATCCCTCTTCATAAAAAAATTGTGTATAACGAGACTATTATTGAATACTTCTTTGAAACAGTTAAACGAGTTAAATGGGTCAAGGTGTCACAGGATGTGCCCGTACTAACAAAGATAAAAACAAAGATTTGTCAACTTATGCTTTAATTTTCTCTACAGAAAAATCCCAATCGAAAAGAAACAAAGATCATTGCAGAAGGGAAATTAAAAAATAAATGTTTCACTCCATTGTTCATTATGCACCATAGACCTTGGCGACGGCTACACGACTTCATCTGTCAAATTATAAAAACAACATGTTCTTATGGAGACGATTATTTTGATGGCGACACGATCACATGACCACCAGCTTTTTGTTTGCTTTTGTTGTTTTGGCTGTTTGTTTTTAGTAGCTGACTATACGGCGACAGTTAAACCCGACAGAATTTCGCAGTCGTATGTTCGTTCTCTTTCTCATTCTTCTTTTAAATTGGCAATCAAATTTTTTGATTGCCAATTGAAAGTAGACATCATAGCATTTTACCACATATACACTTCGTAGTCTGCCATGGACTGAATAATATTTTTTTCCTTCACAGAACACAAACACGATTTCATAACGATTGCAAACAAAAACTTTACACATTCAAGTAATTATTTCTCAATTATGATCGACACAAAATACAAAATAGCAATAAAATTTTATTTTACATCCCTTTGTTCTTATTATCCATTTTCCAGAAAAAATTGTTTTTAAATCAATTTATAAAAATTTCATCAATGAATTTCAACATATTTTAATTAAACAAAACGTCAAACCGCAGGGAGCTTTAATTGCCAACTTTGACAGCGCGCCAAAGTTGGCAATTTGCTTTTTATGGCAGAAAAAGCATCCTTTTGGCCCATAGTGCAACGTGTTAAAATATCAGTTCAATTTATAATCATGGTAGATTTCATTTAACATCTTTGAATTTCTTCCCCTCCATTTCAATAGCATGAGCTGAAGTCTTGGAAGGAAATGAATGAATTGCTATGATACTAAACTATAAATCTAATCTTAAATATAAATCTTATTCAATTCTCTACCTGAGAATCAAACCTGTTGAACTGGTTATTCAGTCAAACATTTTTAAGCACTAAATCCACCGAAGTTATTCATTTTATTAGAACTATCTTAGGGACATTTTTTAAAGCACTTACTTCCCATTTGGGAAACGAACCTGAGACAGGTGGAGCTTCAGTCTAGCACTCATTTACCAGTCCACCAGGGAAGAATACAATTGAACTATAAACAAGCTGTACAGAAAAATATATGCTACATATTAATATATTACTTTAGTAGTAGGAAACGAAGAATGAGGAACCTCAATTGCTTCAAAGCCATTGCTGAATGTTATTGCTGATGGAATTAAAATTCGCTTTTACTCTTTTAAATACTCTTTCATGTGAGCGATATCATTTCAAAAAGTAGTGAGTGTAAACCAAGCTTATTTGAGCAGGGCGCTCATTAGACGCATTCTTACGTTCCTCTAATCAGTAGGTGTTCAGACAGCGACATAAGCAACGACTGTGCTGATTTTTTTGCTTATATGCCGCATGAGAATTTAATGCATGACTAAAAATGAATACCAAAAAATAATTTATGATTTCAAATGCCCAGTGTGGCATTTTATTTTTATTTTTCAAAATCCGCTAAAATGAAGATTAAAACGCGTATTTTGTTTAAAAAAGCGTTAAATTTTTTTCCTTTAAAAGTGCGAGAAAACTCAATACATTTAAACTTTTTCACTAGTACAGGCACACATCTGATACTTCTAGTCAATGAAAATTTCTTCGATTTTTCGAAGATAATATTCAAAAAACGCTAAAATCAGCGGGAAAAGCGCTGAGTTGGCCACACTGCAAATGCCTTTGGTGACATTCAATGTATAGATTTAAGTTTTTTAAGTTATTCGCCGTCAGTTAAAAGGCGTCACTTTTTTTATTCAGTGTTGAGCAATTACTTCGCTCCCATCAACACAATCTCATTTTCAATTCAATTTTGCCGTGTATGTGTTCTAAAGTCTCCTTTGTGACATAGCCATTATAGTATCTGCATAGGTCGTTTTTCACCAAACCGAGCTTTTTGTAATGACCACTGGTGTAAAAATATCATAGTTTATTTTCTATTACAAACTCCTCAACTCGCTCGTTTGTTGGTACGTTGAGTCACGGTTGCCACTTATACATTTTATTTTGTACAAATATTTAAAAAAAAAATGTACCAAATGGGGGAAAAGTGTACCAAAATAATAAGTAACATTAATGTGTTATTTTACACGCCACTGGCTCTCGTAGGTAGTAGAATTGTTTATTTTTAATAATTATTTCCTATTTTTTACAACGATTTTCAACAAAAAAAAAAACAACGCGATTTTTGAAAAAAAATTTTGGAAGTCCGCCTTTTCGTTATTTTTTAATCAAAATGTTTAGATCTACTACCTGCTAGAATGGCAATCCTACAGAACAATAATCTATTTAAATTTGTTGTTTAAGATGACTTCAAGCACCAAATCATCCGTTCCCGCCCCACACAATTTTTTTTTAGGTGCGTCGAATGTAAAAAATACTAAAAAATATCGTAAAATAAACATCAAACAATTTTTTTTGTACAGTTAAAGATGTCAGTAAGAACACATAATAAAATTGAAATAATTATATATTATTTTGTTATAATAATCGAAATAACCGCAAAAATTAGGCCGGAACACCAGAATTAATAAAAAGTACCACATTAATTGAAATATATTTTGTATTTTAAAAATAGTCTTTGGCCAACTAGATATAGTAAGACTCTTAACGTCCGACACAAAATTCTTTTGAAAGCATTATATATTATATATATTTAAATTTTACCTTTTTCAACAAAAAATATTTTGAAAATAAGTTTACAATTCTTAATTATTATTAAAGCTAACTTTACCCACAGAATGTACCAAATTTTAAAAACATGTACCAATGTACCAAACGCAGAAAAATGGGGAAAATTTGCCAGTTTTGGTAGAATTGTACCAAAATGGCAACCGTGCGTTGAGTCTTTTAAATAGAGCTCATCGGATTGATGTTCTCATTTCATTTTTCTCCCTCGAAGTTTTTCCTAATGATAAACTCTTTCCAGTTTGTTTCATTTGGTGCGAAAATTGTGTTGAGCATACATACATTTTTTTTTAAATTAAAAATAATATTCTGTTAAAATAAGTAACTAAAAGATCTTCATATAATTTATTTAAAAGAGCCAAAATCAAGAGAAAGTAATATTTTTGAAAATGGTTTTATTTAGTCTTATGAAATATTAACAATATTGCATACAAAAATATACTAATAAAAATTACAAACTTCTTTCTAAAGTTGTATCAAATAATATTAGCAGTTAGAAGTCAAAGCCCATGAAAATGATGTAGAAAAGGATCGAGAAGAAATGAATGGAGTGATCCAAAGATCTATTTAATAGTTGCATCGCGAGTAAAAAATATGTAGTTCCGTTATTGAAATGAGTTTATCATTGCAAAAATTTTCTAGTGAGAAATATTCATCGAGTTTCAAGCAATGCTTTCTGTGAGCAATAAGAATTGTAGAGAAAGAGTGAGTTCAATGCACCCTAAACGTTTAACGAAAGAGCGCTTATTAATTGTTTTTATTCAAAAATAAGGAAATAAAATGATTTGCTCTTTAAGTGAATAATTTTGTGGAGCAGAAGTGTAATATTTCTTTTCAATAGTAAGTTTTTGCAAACTCTGTATTGAGATCATTTTGGCTCTCAAATGTAATAATAAAGGAGGACACGATTGTTAACAAGTATTCAACAACTCTATAACAGTGCTGCCGAAGGTACTCCGATCGGAGTATTCGTACTCCACTCAAATCTCAATCCTCCTGTCCTCCCCAATCGGAAAAAAGCCTTTTATTTCATATTCTTGAATTTTTGAGTTGTATGCAAAATAAACGCAAATAAAACTAAATGTTTTCTGTTGCATTCTTTTCATTCCGTTTATGTCTGTGAAATATGTGTTACTAGGACTAGCTGTTTTATTTGTCGCTGGGTTACTGTCAAAATTTAAAAGTTCGCATTCCATTTCCAAACATTTTTGCTTGGCTTTGTGTTATTGTTTGTAATTTTTGACAATTGAAATCAATAGTAGAAAAACTGTGTAAGAGTAAGTGCCTATTTAATAAATATCGATAAATTGCTTACTAACTGCAACTGTTAATGTAGTAATCAGTAATGATTGGTAAGGGAATGTTAGAAAAAATTATGCATCCAACTGGTCCTTATGATTGAGCTGGCTAAAAAATACCACAAATAACATCCTATGTTTTTATGTCCGGTTTTGTGAAGAGCGAAGAAATGTTAGTTTTAGTTTTTTAATCCTTATTGTTTTTTTTTTATTATTATTTACTAATATTAATACTTTATATTGCACCGTTTATTTCCAAAGAAGGACTATTTTGTTTTTATATAAACTTGTTTATTTTTCATAACTTTTATATGACTGAATTTGTAACAAAAACTTTCCATACATTATTGGAACTGTTAGCAATTATCTAAGTAATACTTAGATGAAAATTTTTAAGACATTTTGAAAAATTCCTCCCTTGTCAAGCCAAATCCTCCGCTCGAAAGGAAAAATTCCTCCCCTTCAAATTTTCAAAACGACAGCACTGCTCTATACTTCTGTTTTGTTGGCTTTATTAAAAAGAGCAGTATTATTGATTCTTTCAACTAATTAATTTTTTGTATAGTAACAAATTTTATTTTGATAATAAAATTATATTAATTTAATTAATTTTAATTCACGATGTATATCATGTCATTTCTGAATGTCCGGACAACAAAAAGTGAATGGGCAAAATGAAATCAAACTCTCAATTTGACGATTTGTCAACTTTTGAAAGAAATTTACTGTTATTCAATTATATGTGAGTCTTTTTTTATTATTTTTTCTCATTTTTAGAACAATTCAAATCAATGCAACTGGAACTTAATGCATAATGGTCCATACACATTGACGACAGCAGCTACACGAACACACGACTACGAAATTCTGTCAGCTACAACTGCCGCCGTGTAGTCAGCTACTAAACACAATGGAAGCGGCACCACTTGCAGCAAACACAGACAAAACAACAAAAGCAAACTCTCTTCTCTCTCTGTCGCTTGACAAGTTAGAAATAGATTTATAATTGGCTACAACTACAATTGTGGTCGGTCGTCATGTGGTCGTGTCGTCGCCAAAATAATCGTCTCCATAAGAACATGTTGTATAATTTTATAATTTGAGAGATGTAGTCGTGTAGCTGCAGTCGTCAATGTCGCTGCTGGTTATTACTTTAATATAAAGGTATTTTTCCATAGATCTGCAAAAACAACGCTGCTTTATACGCATCTATATATTTGAGTATTTTGAATTCATTTAACTTACAATCATAGCAAACTAATAGTCGCTCTTTAACATATTCTACGGTATTGCAGTGTTCAGTTAGTATTCACACTTTCATAAAAGAAGTACGTCGATAGAGCGCTTCAATAACATAGACAAAAATAAAATATAGACAAATTCCACTGAGTGACTAGCAAAAGAAATATGGCGTAAAGAAGTAGAAAAAGAAGATGAAGTAACTCTCCCCAGCAATTCACAATTTGGTAAGTTAACCATTCAGTACAAGTAGTTCGTAAGAATTTATATATATAACACAAAAAAGGAGAAAATTTGATGCTAAAAAAAAGTTTTATTTAAAAGCTAATGAGCAACGTAGTATAACGCGTATATGTACATAAAAAGCTACATAGAAATCTAGATATCTACCATTTTATATTTGATTAAACACAAACTAAAAAGGTTTCTGTTCAGTTTCAGTTTTCTTTCTTTCATTTCTTTGATTCTGTTTTTCATGTTTTCGTTGTCAGATTATTTTGTTTTGTCCATTTTATTTTTCTACATTTTTTTTTTTTTTTTTCATTTCTAGTTAGTTTTTTTGTTTCTGGTTCTTTCTTTTTGTTGTTAATTTTGTTTATGTTTCATTACTTTTTAAATTGTTTCATTGAATGTGAATGCATGAATTCCTAATGCAGCCAAATAAGTAAAGTAGTAATCAGCAAAAAATAAAAGAAAAGAAAAGCAAAACAAATATAAAAAAAGCAGAAAAAACTAGGAAAAGCATTTTCACATTCAATATCTATCTATCTTTTGCAAAACTTGTGTAAGAGTTAGTAAAAGTTTTCTGTTTTTTTTTTCTCATTCCACTTTACTTTTGCGCTTTGTACACCCAAAAGTATGCTTTGTTTTATTTTCTGTGCTTTGTTTATACTTGTACCTACATATAGATATAAACAAAAATACAAATAAGTAGTACAATTTGTTGTAGACTTGTAATCAAGAATGTTTTCTGCTACTTTCATTCTCTTTTTTTTATTTTTTTATGATCTTTTTTTGCGTAGTATATTTGTTTTTGTACTTAAATAACATTTGCCTGACCGTAAGTTATGCCAATAAAACTTATAAAATTTGAAAAGTTGTTTTCCAATTTTTGGTCATTCTGTTGCAAATATATATGTACTTAAATGTGTGTGTTTATGAACGTGTATTAGTAGCTCTCAGAAAACTTTAGCTAAGTAAACTGAACCTATGTACATAGAGCACAATCAGTTCAAATGTAGTTATGCAAATTTATGTCACATAAGAAACTTATAAATAAGAGACAAAATAAATACATAAAATCATTTTGATGTGATTTGTTGCAAATATAGGTACATATACTTACCTTTACCCAGTTGAGAACTTCATGTCTGTTCAGATTAGAATTTACAATTAATAGTTATTACTGGAGGTTTGTTGTTGAATTGCAGAGAAATGTACAATATAAAAGTATCACCTTTTGCTGTTTTATATTTTCGAGTTTTGCATCATCTATATATTTTTTAGTGTAACTACATACTTATTCCAGAAGATGCAGAAGTGCTACACTTTCATATTATATATCAAATTAAAGAGTTTGACGAGTAGGTTAGTCAAAAATTATCATTTAAAATCGGTTAAGCCAATTCTAAAATATTAGAATCGTTGATTTTTTAAAATTCGCTCATTGAACAAAGCATTGCATTCATCGTTATCAGGGATGCCAACTCATTTTTTCTCTCTCCCCGATAACCCTCAAGAAATTCTCTGATTTTCGATCGAATTCCCCACATTGGCATAATTTCATATTATAACAGCGCTACACGCACTTTCCATATAAACATTTTACAAAACGAAATTAACCTCAGTGAGTGGTATTTTAAGGCGACCCTGAACTTTCTCGGTCCAAAACTTAACCAATTTTAAAGGGACTAGTAGATTAATAGAAACGTTCTTTCTGACTTCGGAATTCTTAACATATAAGCTTTAGCCCAATTTTTGACATCAAAGTTCTCAAAGGAAAAGACATGGGATTTCTTTTGACTTAAATAAAAAATTGCAAAAACTTTGTTTTGAGAAAAACGGGTTCAAAGTTTTGACTATCGGTTTTTAACATACAAAATATACTTCAACTTCTTTATGATGGCTGACCGTAATTTGTAAGTTTACAAATTAGTCAGCAATGGTTAAGAGTTATTAAAAAGGAGGTGCTGGACGAAGGCATAGCTAAGCCTTTCTGAGCGGTTGAAAGAGAAGTCGAAGCACCGCGCTTCTGTTTTGGCCTGACTGATACTCGGCGCTATAATCCTTTATATCTACGAAAGCACTCTACGTTCTCTGAAATTTTTACAAAATACTTTCGGAATATAATACTTTCAAATAGCACAGTTTTTTAAAAATCGATCGAGCCTGCTTAAGAAAAGATGAAGATTTTAAGACCCAAAATAAAAAATATTTCCTAAGTTAAACGTTTTACATTACATAAAATTTGAGAAAAAATATTCTACAGACCTTAATTACTTAAAAATTCTAAATTTGAATGACTTCAAATTCCCCGCAAAAAACAGTTCATTCCCCGATTCCCCGCACTAAGTAAAATTCCCCGCACATCGGTGAATTCCCCGCAAGTTGGCATCGCTGATCGTTATAAAAATCATTGCTTAAGCGGGAGTAAATATTAAATGAGAGAGAGAGAGATGAGTAACGGCATCTCTATCTCGTATTTTTACATGCACACAACAATAGCTGCCGTGCTTTTACGTCGACGCTAGTGATCGTTCAACCCCAAAAACACTCAGTATTTTATGAATACACTGCGAGAACATAAATTGGAAAAGAGAGTTTTTATTTATATCACAGAGAAAACAAATTCCTTTCATTGCAATTTGCACAGTATACAATTTGTAGGGTGTTCTCTATCGTAACGAGCTCTTTTAGCACTCACACAGACGTTTATTCATTTTGTGTGTTTTAGAACCCAACGGGAAAAAACACACTCTAAAAGGCCTTTCGGAGTACTGACAAGTCAGCTGTTGGCGCTTCCTCTTCGTATGACACACTATTACGTTTTTAACATTGCATGTCATTGGAAAAAAGCACTCCGTTTTACTCTCCTGATGGAGTGTTTTGAAAGACCTCTCATGAGATCTTTGCGTCAGCAGTTCGTTCGCTTTTTCCCCTGCCCTGCTCTACAATATTATTGTTCTTCTTTTCGAAATGCTTCAAAAGACCTTTCAAGAAATCTTTGCGTCAGCAGTTTTGTTATTTTAAATTACGATGATCTTGTCGTCGTTTGATTCGGAAACGATTGCTCTTCGGCAGTAAGTGTTCGTTATCAAAACAAAAACAACAAGTGCTGACTTTATACTCCTCAGGCGAGCTGCTAACAATCGGTCCCGTTGGGATATCACTGCTCTACATTTACAAATTTATATTCACACACAACATATACGATTGCCAATAGCAGCTCCGTTCCCCTCGCCTAGCACTCTCAGGCAGCTAAAGTGCACATCTCTGAAAGACACGATACAGGGAGAGTACTAATATAACTGGTGAAAATGCATTTTGTTACGGAACTGATTTTAAAGTGCTTCGTGAGACAATCTAACAGGAAATCAGCGGAATTTCTTCTGAAACTGAGTGAGATTACTAGTGGGTGTCATCACCGGGCATAACACATGTGGTCAGCACATGATCAACATGGGCGTAATGAACGATCCAAACTGCCAATCGTGTCTTGAGGACGACGATATTAAGGAGAATTATCTTTGTAGATGTCCGCCGTTCACGAGAATCAGATTAAGGATGTTGGGTAGTTATGTCTTGAGTATGAATTCTTCTAAAGTTCATCAGTGAAAAAAATTAGTTCAAGCTAAAGAGACCCTAGACCTTTCATCTTCCCATTTATCTCCTTACATATCTTTCCTGTCTTTCTACTCTGTTCTACTGGCTCTATCTTGGATATAGCACAATGGTCTTCGAGACTGAGTGCTTTGGTTTAGTCCAGCCCACCTTCAACTCTAAATTCTAAACGATAAATGAAGTTAGCATTATCAGGCACTGGGAGACAATAAATATAAATAAATAAATAAAAAAAAAATTATTTCTTTTGCTGGACTTTTCATGCTCGTTAAAAGTTTTACTAAAAATTCTTCAATTGTAAATGAAAGGATTAAGCTTGTGTTATTTTCTAAAGGGTACGTATTTTTCCAAAGTATATTTTATTGTTTGTTGTGTTTTAACGTATCTATATGTCAGTAGTTTGAGTACTTTGTGTTTATTTTTGTAAATGTCCCATACGCCCAATTGCAAAATGAGAAAAAGGATTTTCCAGTTAGTTTAATTTTTATTATAGTGCGCAGTAGCTATCTAAAGGGGTTTCTTTTATATTTGTGTGTGTTTTTTTTTAATTGTTCTGTGTATATTGTTAAGGTAAGAAAAAGGGCATTAATAGAATATTTTTTTTTTTTTATGATAAATCAAGTTTAAATCAAAGTACATATGCACACAAGTAAATAAGCCAATGAATGTTTTATTGAAGCACTTTAGAATTTATTTAATTTTAATTTTATTTTATTCAAACCCAGTGAAAACGTGAGTGTTATATGCTGTATATCTAATTGCTTTGAGATGTAAATTTATTTTGTGTGGTTTTATTTTACTATTGCAGCGAACACCTTGGAAACCAGCATTGGTATTTATACAATTCTATTATGCACATTTTTGTTCAATTACAAATTTGCCTACAATAAACATATTTAATTTTTTTCACAGCTCAAGCATGAAATCAAAATACAAAAAAAAAAAAAAAAATTATTTTTAAATGAATCGTAAATTTGATTGTGTTCCTGGTTTTCTGGTTAGGTTTTTTTTTTTTGTAAGGCGTTGGAGTATGAGATTGTCACGCCTGCTAACTATGCAAATTGATTGTTGTCATGCTACACAAAATGTCACTTCAATGTCAATTTTGGATTCGTTTTTCTTCTTTTGTTGTTTGCTGTCACCTCAATTGCTTCCGCCTTCGAGCTATTGCTACTTTCCCCAATTCTTTACTTTTTCTCTACTTTAGCTTTCTGTTCTTTTTATGTTTTTACGCTGACAACTCACATGTCAAATTAAAATTGTTTCGTAAAGATATTTAATTTTTTTTTCTGGTTGACTCTCAATTTAATTTCTTGTTTATTTGTTCATTTTGTTTTTAATTTTCTGGTTGTTGTTGTAAATTTAAGTTATACAAACTCGTCACATTTTTAGGGGGAAACAAACATAGTCATTTTCATAGTTTTATAAAGGTTTAAAGGGATATGAGTTCGGGCTGCATTTTAAAATTGATTTACAGTATGTAGACTTGAAATTTTTAGGCATAGTCCAAAATATCAAAACAACAATGAAAATAGATTGAACCATGCCTAGCATCCATTTTTGTATATTTTTAATTATTACTGATATTGAAAACAAAATTCTGCATACAAATATGTGTGTTACTTCCTATTATAGCTATGAACAGAAAGTTGATTAACTTGACTTTACGCGTTTGCCTTAATGGCAAACGCAGTAATTTTTAATCTACCAAATTATTCATTGCTGAAATTAATTAATGCAAACAAGGCATTAATAGCTTATTTTAATTAATTTCGTCTACTGTACTGTAGACTAGAACTAGCCACTGTTGATTCTTTTGCCTATTAATCCATCATGGGATTTTGAATTCAATTATTGATGCCACTTCTCTCTTAATCCCTTGCGGCTTAGGGGAAGAGTATTACTGTAGTGAGGGAGAAAGAGGCAAAAACACCTAGTGTGAGAACGAAACCGAAACCGATTCAAAGGCTGGAACCGGTTCAAATCGGTTTTGCGAATCTGTTTTTCCAATATTTCCAAATTTATTAAATTTAAATTTGAAGCCAGTTTTCTTGGCGTAAGTTCTGGGGAGATCGTGCGTTGGATCAACGACTTCGTGGTTTCTGTCTATAAAAAAAAGATGGTCCGTGCTTGACTCCTGCAGAATCGCAATGTGCTTTATGAGACAACCTAACAGGAAATCAGAATAAGGCTGCTGGGTAGTAATGTCTTGAGTATGAATAATATCCATACTCTCCCTCTGCCTGAGCTTCTAAGGTTCATCAGTGAAACAAAGAAAATCAAGGTTGAGAGACCTTAGACCATTCTTCTTCTCCTTATTTATCCCCTCACATATATTTTCTGGCTTTTTTACTCTCTTCTACTGGCTCTATCTTGGGTATAGTACAATGGTCTTTGAGACTGAGTGTTTTGATTTAATCCTGCCCAGCCCACCTTCAACTCTAGAAGTATACCAAAGATTGTAGCCGTTCCAGCGCCGCTCATTAGCTATGTTTTATCCAGAACGTCTGACACCACTAATTGTGCATAATTGTTTGATGATTTTCTAACCTATAAAGTAAAAAACACATTAGTGGTCCTCATGAAAGCTCTCAAGCTTGCATACTCGTAAATGCGCAAACTTGTTTACATCGTTTCGTGAACACACTCTTCAGGTTTTGAGAGTGTAAACCAGCTGTTGCTCAAAAGCGTTGAAGATTCAAAATTAATTACATACGATTTTTTTAATGCTGGCAATACTCAATTATATACGAGGTTTGCACACTTGAATTGGCTCATAAGTTTGCGATTACGTTGTAATTTTTTTTTGTATGAAGAATGAAAACAGCTGATATACGCAATGCAAACTTATGAGGTTTGCGAGGTATACTAGGCATTTGCGAGATTTCATGAGAACCACTATTGTCTTCCTTTAGTTTCTAAGTTTTATCGTGATAAACATCAAATTTCAAGTCTATTGATTGTTCTCTTGTCGGCATGTTTTAGCTGTTTCTGCAACGTGGGCTAGAGAAAGGTTGTTTCTGACCTAATTTTCGTTATTCTTTCAGAGGCAATTTATTGAGTGTTGTAGTGGACTCGATTTCATCGATAATAACTAATCAATTGTACGGATTACCAATATTCAAAAAAATTTCTGACTTTTAAGTTCGTTTTAATAACGAAAAATATAATTATATTATAATATCAACAAAAATTCTTTTATGTATATATGCATTTTATATTTATCAAGTATTTTGAGTCCGACCTATCAATCGGCATCGGTATCGGCTTAAAATTATGGGAACGGCATCGACATTTACTGTATGTATCGACATCGGCTTCGGTATCTGCATCGACCCAATTTTTTTTCGGCAAACAAAAATCGTAAGTGGTCGTACTCTATTGGCCGATTCATATGCTGTCATATACTGTCATATAATTTTGTATGAAAATTGAGAGAATTTTTGACAAATTAGCGGATACGACACCAAATAAGAAAGATGTGGTGGAATATGAGCATTGATTTTGTATATTTATTGCTTCAGACGTGTTTTCTTCATTTCGATGTTGTGGAACAACGTTTGCCAACTATAGAAGATTGCTAGTTATTTAGTAATTAACCCTCTAGCAGGACAATTTTTTCTACATAAAAAAAATATGAGGATTGGTTGATTTTAATATATAAAACTCGGAAATGAAGTCGAAATAATTCGATTTGTCTTTATTTTTGCTCCAGGTGACAAAAAATGTTGTCCATGAGAAAGCTTGTAGTCCCGATAAATGAAAAAGTTAAAATTATTATGTATTCAAATTGCATAAAAGTAAAATGTAATCAACTTCCTACTTCCTAATACCTTTTTCAACTCCAACAAATAACTATAAACATTTTTTTTTGCAATAATTAAAATTATCCCATATAACGTTAATATCACCCAAAATAATTTGTTTTCGTTAAATACTCGAAATCTGACCTTCAACTGCCGATAGAATCAAAACGAAACAACACTACAGAGTACACTCTCATGTGTGGTTGTCGGAACGTTATATTGATACGGTTTCATTCCTCGCCTTGTTCACACATATGCGTCTGCATACATTTGTAAGAAAATAGCCGTTCGCTGTTCTCAAGGCGGAGTTTACATCTGAAAATTTCTGCAAATTGCGCTCAGAAAGTCTTTTTGAGAGTAAATTACTGGTGTAAAAAACAAAAAAGAGAAATTTTTGGTTTTACTTCAAAGTAATTTACTCTCAAAAAGATTTATTGAAAGAAATTAAGAAATTAAAACAAATGGAATAAGAGTTATTATTTGCATCAATAACCAATTGACTAAATGAGCCTAAAACTGTTACAGAAAGAAATTGCGGCATTTTTATTGCATAACTTATGCTGACATAAACAAAAACGAAAAGTTATGTGTGTACAGGCACTCACAGTAGAAGTGAAACTTTGTTCTTTATTAGAAAATTATTAGAAAACATTTATTAACACATTCTCTTTTTGCAGTTGCTTTTCTTCTGTTGACACATGAGATAAAACAGCGAGAAGTCGATTCTCTGCTTGATTGTATGTAGCCGATCCCTATATAACCCCGTTCGCTAAACACTAACAACAGCACAAATTCGTTTCTTATTAGCTTCGTATGAGTGTAATGAAAGCTCGTTTGCTTTGCAAAATTTTCAATTCACAGCCCCGCTAAGGAAGTTTTACTTCAAAAAAAGAAACAAAAAGCCTCCAGCAATTAAATATTAAAAAGACTTTCTGAAAGCATTTTGATCCAATTTGTAGATGTAAACTCCTCATTAATATGGCCGGGCACATTACCGTGAACAAATACATGCTCCGCTCAACTTTTCAGTTGTACCCATCGCCTAGGACTTTCACTTCCACAGTCAAACACTGGCTGCTGGAATGCACATCCTTGAACTAGATAATGAGTTGATAAGTTCTTGAGTATTCGTCATATCAGTTGAAAAGCTATCAACCCAAATTAGAAGTCTTCTTCTGCGTGCTAAATAATAAATAAAAACACACATTTTATTTCTTTTTTTTTATTTCAATTGTTCTTTATTTTAGTTTGTTTTCATTATTATTAGTTCAATTTTGTTTTTGTTTCTTTTCATGTTTACGCGCATCACTGTTTTAATTTTTTAGTTTATTATTTATTTTATTTAGATTTATTTTTTTATTAATTCCAATTATAATATCAACATTGAATTTGTTGTGGATGTTTTGTGTTTTTTTTCGCTTTTTTTGTTCGTTTTTTAATAATAAATTTTATTTAACCACTTAAAAAGTTGTTTAATTTTTTTTCTTTAATTGTAGTACATAGTATAATTGTTGTTGTTGTTTTTGTTTGTTTGCTTTTTGTTTTTTCTTTCAATATATTTGTGTATATATAGTTTTATATATAGTATAAGTAATATGCTCACTTACATACTTAATGTAAGTTTTTTACTTTTATTTTCTTCACTTTTGTTTTATTTAATAAAAAATAATTATATTCATTTACATAATATGTTTGTATTCTACATAATTTTATTTTTATCAAATTTTAGTTTAATTTAATTTTTGCATTTCTTTTTTAATTAAATTTTAGCTACATACATTTGTAATAAACCACTAAGAACTAAGAAAAAAGGTATGCAATGCTTGAACATTAAATAAAACCTAATAGTTTATAGAAACAAGGCATAACCTTATACAAAATTTCAACTGTTTGAACTTGAACTAATTTTTTTCTTTTTTTAATGTTCGTTATTTTTAAAATCCAGAAATAGTCTACCACAGTAATTGAATTCAAAAATTAACCTTAGCATAACTTTTTCAAAGTGAATTTTCTGTTATTGAAATGATAAAAGAAACAGCCCACAAAAGTGGTGCATAAAAGAGTGAGAGTGAGAGAAAAATTTAGCAATATGGCGACCATAAATAAGGCCCTAATTCAGACATGACAATTCATGTCTCTCAATTCGGAACTACATAAAAGAGCGAGAGAGATAGTAAAGAGAGAATAAAAAGAACTGCTGGTACCGAATGCAGTAGCTCTCCTGTAAATTTTCATATCGATGGACATACATTGGCACTTCGTAAGTAGGTGCTCACCATTTTTGGAAAAGATGACAAAAAGCAATAAATGCATATGAAGAATAGATCAAATTTGATTTTTAATAGTTTTAAATATGAAAAAAATATTTTTGGAGTAATTTTTTTATTTTTTTTATTTTAAACCCAATTTTATATTGCTTATAGAAATGTATTCGATTTTCTCTTCCAAAAGTGGCGAAACATTACTCACGATCAACGTTTGACCATGGATATGAGAACCGAAAAAGACCAATTTCATTATCTCTATACTCTGCCTCTTCTAGAGATAATTCTTTTTATAAGTATTATGTAATGTGGCCAACTTTTGTTTTTCAAAATCCGCTAAAATGAAGAATAAAACGCGTATTTTCTTAAAAAATGAAACAAATTTTCCTTATAAAAGTGCGAGAAAACTCAATACATTTAAACTTTTTCACTAATACAGGCACACATCTAATACTTTTGGTCAACGAAAATTTTTTCGATTTTTTCGAAGATATTTTAAATTGAAAAATAAACGCTGAGCGCTAAATCACTTTTTTCCGCGTTTTAATTTTCAAAAAGCACTAAAATCAGCGGGAAAAGCGCTGAGTTGGCCACACTGGTATTATGGTAGAAACACAACCAAAGCAGCCGACCTCCAGTCGCCGACTTCTTCTGAAAGAATAAACAGAATAAGAGCATCAACCTCCAGTGTCAAAATATGTGAAATAAAAGGAAAAACAGTTGAATTTAATTATTGTTTTCTAACACATTTTATGGCAATTTATGCAAAATCGTTAAAATCAACAAAATAAATGAAGCGAAACTTGAAAAAATACATATTTTTTTCAGATTAAAACTTGGTAGCACTTGTCTTTTTTGTGAAAAATATGGCAACATTTCCCCTCTCACAACAGAGAAAACATTATGAAGTTGAGAGAATTTGAATAGAATCTATTCCAGCGTCGTTGAGGCGGCTGCCAATCTCAGACATTTTTTTTTCATACAAGTTCACAAAATTCTATGTGATTGTTTTTGAAGTTGAGGTCAGCAGTTTTATGCTATAAACACAACCAAAGCAGCCGGCTTCTAACCGCTTACTTCTTCTGAGAGAATAAACACAATAAGAGCGTCAAACTTTGGCGTCAATAATATGTAAAAGAAAAACAAAACAAAAGCAGTTGGATTTGATTATTGTTTTAACAGCTCAGTTTTTTTTTTTATTTACGTTATCAATTATCAAAAAATAAAAGGAAAATATTCTGTAATTTGAAAAAATTGTTGTATAAATTAAAATTATTTACATCGTTTATTTGTGCAAAAATCATCAAAAGAAAGAAGAAACTTAAATATATATATTTTCGTACTAAAACTTGGCAGCACTTGGCTTGTTTTTGAAAAATATTGCAATTTTTCCACTCTCACAAGAGAGAAAACATTGTGAAGTTGAGAAAATTTGAATAGAATCTAATGTAGCGTCGTTGAGGCGGCAGCTAGCCTCTGAAATTTGTTCCCATACAAATCCATAAAATTCTGTGTGTTTGTTGTTGAAGCTGAGGCTGGCTGCTTTGGTTGTGTTTATACCATTAGTTGTGTTTATTAAATTATAAAAATATTAAAGTTAGATAAAGAGACCTAGTAATGTAGCAATAGAAAACTGTATCTCTCGTGTACTTCAAATAAAATTGTAGATAGCGCATATTCGTAGAAAACTAAGCAAATTCGAGACTAATGACTTTGAGCATGCCCATAAGTTTCGCTCTCAGTCACTTTTTCTTACTGCATTTTCATATAATTTTTCCTTGAAATTTTTTTTCAATATTTCGCAAGATTTCTGCTAAACACATTTTCATTAACAGCATTAATTTAAAATAGTTTTAACTAAAATTTATTTTTAAATTAAATTACTATCAAATTAAATTTCTATAATTCTCACATTAAAGTTTCTATTGCTATAAAATTTTCAACTATTTATGTTTTAATTTTTTTTTTGCTAAATGTGGGGTTGGTCTATTTGTTTTTTTTACACACAAAACATTTTAAGTTAATACATTTTACAAAATTTTCTTTTTTGTTTTTGGTTTGCTTTTGCTTTTTTTTTTTTTAATTTATAAAAAGTTTAGAATATAAATTTTCATTTCATTCGTGTGTGTTGTTTTTTGTTTGTTTGTTTGTTTATGCATTAAAAAAAACTCATAATCATTTATCTACATTAACATATATGAATTTAAATTTATTTATTTTTTTTATAAATTTTAAATTTTGTTTGTTTTATTTATGCATTTAAAATTGTTTGTTGAATTTGCATTTATGTATGTACATTTAAATTTACAACATTTAATTACTAAAAAAATTTTGATTTTTCATTAATTTTTTTATTTATTTATTAGTTTAATATTTAATGAATTAATTAATTTAATTTTTAAGCTAACTACTGCAATTAATTGGGTTCGTTTTTTGTTTGTTTTTCATATAATTTATACAATATATTACATTTGTTTTTTTTTTTTTTGTGTGTCTGAAAAAATAAAATAGATAATTTTAAATTGAAACTGAATTAGAAAGAATGCCCTTACCCTCTTTCTCTGTAAAATTAAGTCGTGGAATTACATTAAATTGTAAGTGGTCTTATTTTTACCCTTCTATGTGTTTACTGCGGTGGCCCAAAGCCTTGCAGGGCTCGGCCATCACCAAACTTAACCGGCTCCAAAGGCTTGATTGCGTCTCCATAACTGGAGTTATGCACACCTGTCCAATTTCTGCCAATGAAGCATTGATTGGCCTGGTACCATTACACATTTTCGTCAAGCAAACAGCAGCAAATACTGCCTTGCGGCTGCGAATATCGTCAAGCTTACTGAAAGGCAACTATGGTCACCTGAGCATTCTTGACGAAATTCCTAATACTCCAATATGTACTGTATCGGATTATATGGTTAGGGATCTGTGTTTCGGTAGGAAATTCAACATCATTCTTCCTTCCAGGTCCGAATGGGATGGCCAGTGTCCCGATTTCGGTCCCTTTGCTCAGACGGCTCGAAAATGGACTGTGGTTCTGGTGCCGGAGTTGTAGGGCCCAATACTAGAATCTCAATCCCTCTGGGTATTTGGCCCAGTGTCTTTCAAGCCGAAATACTTATACGCAATTGAGACCTGCGCTAATATAAACCTGTATAAAGGTCTTAAAGACGCAAATATTGTAAAAAATTTTCAGACAGCCAGGCGGCTCTCTTAGCACTCTCTTCATGAAGTTTTTCCTCTGAACTGGTGAAACAGTATTTTGAGAGTCTTCAGCGCTTGTCTACCCACAACAAAGTTACGCTTTGTTGGGTACCTGGCCTCTGTGACATTGTTGGTAATGAGGCCGCCGATGAGCTGGCTAGGCAAGGTTCATCTACCAAGTTCATTGGCCCCAACCCATTCTGCGGAGTCGGCTGGGCCTCTACGAAATCTATCGTTGAGAAGTGGTCTAAGCCAAAATGGCTAGAGTATTGGAACTGTATCCCAGATTTAAGACAGGCAAAAGCACTTATCATTCCGCTTGCCCAAAATCAGCCCATCTCTTTTTCCAAACCTGACCTTAGGCTATTGGTGGGCTACATGTCTGAGCACTATGGACTCAGATATCACCTAAACAAAATAGGTCTGCCCAATGAGACAGAGTGCCGTCTATGTCTAGAAGATGACGAGACAAACCTTACATTTTGTGTGAGTGTTCGGTCTTGGCTCGGCTCAGAGGAAGAATTTTTGGTAATCCTTTTCTGACGGCTAATCATATAAAATCTCCTTCAACGAAAGATGTCTTGACTTTTATTAGGTCAGCTGAACATCTTTTGTCATAAAATGGGGAATAGCACAAACGATTTTTTAGGTCGCAGTGCCTGCCTGTTTGGGCTCCCCTAAATACTATTAATAATAATCATGTGTTTGTAGGGTTATTGCAGCAGACCAGCATCTAAATTTGTGTATTATTTAGAGTAGGTTTCATAAATCTATTTAACTAGTAATTATGATTCTAGTAGATTTCTTTCGACTAACCTCAACACAGATTTTTAAAAAAAAAAATTTCACTGTAGGTTTTGCCAAACAGAGCGAAGAGGAAGCAAAATCCGCGTAAAAAAAGTTTCAATGTGAAAATTTAAACCAATGAAATTCAAATTAATTGTGGAATTGATAAACGTTTCTATTCAAAGAATTTCAAATAACTTAAATCTCAACCCAACTTGAGTCATTAGCAATATCGGGTGGGTGCATGTAGACCTGGGGGGTTACTCTGTAGTTCGATTCGAAAGAAAATTTACTCGAATTCGAACGATTGGTACTCTAGAAAACATATTCGAATAATATTTGTTCGATGTTTAAAATTTCATTTTATGCCTTTTTGAATCGAGTTTGGCATTCGGATGGAATTGCCTTTCGAATCGAACTACAGAGTAACCCCCAGGCTCGGTCTAGGCTCTCAATAGGCAGTTGTGCCATATAAGAAGTAGGGTAGCAAAGTGCTATCTTTGCACACAATCAAGCTTCTTTTAATATCATTGACATAACAGTAATATCACTCAAATTGGTGAAGCAATGTAGGAAACACCATGCCTACGCAAGTTTCATGCTGGCTCCAAGCCATAGGAACCATAGGAACATTGAGGGCTTCAACTTCCTTGGTAAAAGTTGGACGATTTTATTCTGTCATTACTTGGAATCCTCAAATTTAAGATTGCAGACTTTTCCCGCTAGCGCCATACAAATTAAACCAGACAGTTACTAGAATATAGTAAGTAAGGTGTTTTGAATTTGACAGAAGTTCTCATGGAGCACTCAATAAATCCTTTATATGCACCCAGGGTAACAGTATCCTTCGCTTTACTGATTGCCGCACGGTCAGGGATCTGAGCAAGAAAGAACCTCTTGCTAACTTCATATTAGTTCTGGCCAAAGAGTATCAAGCGTGCGCAACAGCATATGAGATTTAATAAGTATTAAACAGTCGGCCCTTGTGAGTGTATAGATGGCCTGCTCCAGAGCTCTAGCTAATGCAGGATTTCTCTCTATATATTCGCATACTCATTGAAGCGATCTTAAAGATTGAGTTAGGAGTGATACTTTTATTGCACATAGACACTCTATATGTTGGCAGCATTATGGTATAAGCACATAGAGAATTACAGGCTTGCAACTGCATTATTGAAACTGCAATTTCATTGGTAGTCGAGAGAATAAAATTAATTAACGACTACAACAGCAAGCGGCATCTGTTGAATTTTAAAATAAAATCGTTTTTTTTCTTCATTCTTCTTCTTCTGTTTTGCTTCTCTGCTCTCTCTCTCTGCAAAATTGGCAGTTTCATTAAAACGTGCTCATTCTTATTTTTGACAGATGCAGTCGCAAACCTATTGCCCTCTCTGTGTTTACATATAACATTATTGTGACCACCAACAATTGAGAACACAATGTGGGATATTTTCGCTCTGTCTCTCTCTTTTTCTCTCGCTGTGTTACTTGACATCAGTGTTGATATTTAAAATTTTTTTACAACAGTTATTCACCTAGAACCAAAACTCTTGAAAAAAGTGCCACTTTTAAAAATATTATCAATTTTTTTTTTCAAACAAAGCGATTTTATGTTATTTTGGGTTGTTTCAGTCTCACAAACCAAAGTTGTTTGGAATTTTTTACGCATTTTAGAACAAGGTTCAGGCTTTATGTAAAAGCTCAGCATTTTAATGAAATCTTTTTAAAGTTGAATAATTTTAGACAAACAAAATTCAAAAAATTAATATTAGTGATTTAGAAAAATTTTTAAACCTTCTGAAATTCTTTTAAAACCCCAGTCCTCGGATCGACCACTTGTATATTTCTTATATATATTTTTTATTTAAAACACCCCCCAAAGGAAAATCCTGCGGGTGGGTCAGTCATTGAGTGTGTTTTTGATATGGCTCACTTTGTGCTAAAATTCATAAATTAACCCAGTAATGAATGCCTAGCGGTGCCTTATGGCACCTTGACGCTGAGCTGTTCTTGAGCCAGTTTCAAAAACAATTTGTTTTTCGCAAGTTACTTTCTTGATCTTTCGACTTGGGTTCCCGATCGTCCTTAATAGGTTAATGATTTTTCAAATTTTTTCTCTCAAAAAAATAGAATAATTTCAAATTGTACCTAAAATACTTCGGTAATGCCTAAAGTATCTTGAACGCCATGAAAATCGGAAAAATGTATAATTGTACCTAAAATATCAACACTGCTTCATATATAAACTAGTTTAAAATGACTTGCACATACATTCAATGCATTGCAAGAGAGACAAATTAAGCGAGAAACTCACATTCGAAAGCGATTTTGCCTTTTGTGGTTAAAGGAAAAATTGATTTGTGTATCAGAAATCTTGAGAATTGCTAAACCAAAATCTTCCATTTCAGTAACTTATAAATTGATACCTCAAATCTTAAGGTATATAATTTACTACTAACGAAAAAAAATTGTATATTGCTGGTATTTGTTTGTATATTATTTTTTTCGCTTTATTATTTATTTAAAAATATTAAAAATAGTATATTACAATATATAGTTAGTTTTGTTTTTTGCTGTGGTTCTTTAAATTAAAATCTTTCAAATAAAATTTTAAAACTACGAAAATAAAAAAAAAGAGAAGAGAAGAAATCGAGCATTAAATGCTACCGATAGAAATTCACTATGTATAAATTAATTAAAGAAAAAGGAAATTATATTAATAAACGTGCATAAAAATCGCTTTAAAAATATATGTATATATAGTACATTAAATGCACATAAAAAGTAATAAAGAAAATTATTTGTATACATTAAAAATTATAGTATTTTGCTTAGGGAAGGTTATTTTTTAACGTTATGAATATTTTTGTTTTTTAAAAAGAAGAAAAAATATACATCTTTAATTAAAGTAAGTGTATGAAAACATTTAAAAAGGAATACATAAAATAGTTTTGTTTTGTTCATATTAGCCAATAAAATAAGGAGACGACACACCCACTAAAAAGTTATAGATAGGTATATGTATGTATTGTATGTAGTATGAATTTGTTTTAGGTTTACATTTAGGCTTTACTTAGATTTTATGTTTAGTTAAAGTTTAGTTGTAATTTTCGTAATTCCGTACTATACATTTACATTTTAAGATCAGCATGAAATAGAAATACAAAAAGAAAAATTAATCAAAAGAAAAAAAAAATTAGTAAATCCTACAGTTGCTTTTCTTATTTTTTGTTTGCAATATTAAGTACCTAGAGATGGAAAATCTTTTTTCTGCTAAAAAAAAAAACCAAAAAAAAAAAAAAACACAAAACAAAAAAGTGAAGCTATTTTTCAATCAGCTGATAACATTTACAAAAATTTACATTATACAAAAATCACAAAATGCATTAATCGTTTTGTTGTTTTTTTTTTTGCTTATTTTTTCGGACTTACATATAATTTTTTTTTTATTTTATTTTGTTTACTTGTAAACTTTACTTAATCATTATGTTTGTTGTTGTTTTGCTTCCTCTTTCTATGTCCTCTCATTTGTTGAGTTTAATTTGGCATCATTGCCACTCAGTGCAGCAGTACCGGCATTGACATCTCCACAACTCAACAATAACGACGACGATGATGACGTTGACGCTCTTTCCATTCGTTGTTTACTACCAAGTCGCTGCTGTTGTTGTTGCTTTTGCTTACGCACCACACGCACCGTGGGCTGCTTTAGCATATCACTCGTTGTTAGCATTCTCGTTGTTTCATCGTTACTTCCTTGTTCGCCGCTTTTTTCTGTTTTCCTTACATTTCTACTAAAGTATGCAATTTCATCGATATCATCGCCATCGTCATCATTATTGGCATCGATAACACTTTCATCATAATAATTGGCATCTTCGTTGTCATAATTCTCCTGCTCATCCAAGTCGATCCCATTATTATCATAGTCTCCCTCCTCATCGTCGTCATCATCATCAACACAATTAAGATGATTTGCTTCGGCATCTGTTTTCAGTAATAGCGAATTTGTTTTTGATCTGCTGCTGCGCTTATTTCTTTTAGATTTATTTGGTATTTTATTGTAGCGTATTGTGTTGCGTGCCGTACGATGGCTGGAACGCTGAAATATAAAAAAAAAAATTAATTCATTATTAGTTTGTTTTAGATTTATATTAAAGTTAAATTCATTCTAGATGTACTATAGATAAGATCCTTAAATCTACTAAATTCGCTAAGTCTTTATTAAAGAATATGAGTTTTTCAAACAATGTTTTTTAGAATGGGGGCGGCGGATAAAGTTGTGGTTACTACAGAACTATCCACTTTTGAAATAAAAAGTCAAAAGTATTTTATTTCAGGCAAACGTTGGAGCATCCTTAAGCCAACAGAATATTAGACTTGTTGAATGTAGGAAATCTGGTATTCAACATTTTCACCTACTACGTCAACCTAAAGATTGAACAAAGTATTGCTCCTGGCAACAATTGCCACTTTGTCCTATTGATTTACGATAATGTTTGCTAATTGATTTTGACCGATTTTCTTTCGTATTACCATTTGCGTTTACACATTTCAATTTGGTTTGGGAGTAACTAAGTTTAACTGTCAAACTATGAAGCGAAAGCGCTGGGCTTATTAGTTGTTATATAAATTGAAATCACGAAACACACACACACACACGGTATGCACACAATGCGATTTTTGATTTGATAGCAGAGTCCAGGATAAAAAAGAGAGCGCCATATTGGATGCGGGTACCTCTATTATTCTGGCATGACCATGTCTAAGTCGAGACTACGGATTCAGCAGGAAATTAAGAAGCAAATCAGCTCTTCTGGCACTAACCGACGATGAGAGAATATTGTGAGTCGTCGAGAGGTAGTTGTTGATAAATCAGATTTGTAGTTCAAGTCCATCGATAATAGATGAAGGTACGAGTCATGAGTGCAATAGCGGTCATTTTTAGGTTAGGTTAGGTTAGGTTAGGTTAGGTTAGGTTAGGTTAGGTTAGGTTAGGTTAGGTTAGGTTAGGTATGGTGACAGCATTAGTGGAAGAAGCACGCGGAAAGAATCCACTTCTTATCGGCGGGGACTTTAATGCATGGTCCACAACATGGGGTAGCGCCCGCACGTGCCGACGTGGCCACATACTCCTTGAGAGCCTGGTTCCCTTAGAGCTGGAGCTACTAAATGAGTTCGGGGCATACACTTTCGACAACGGCAGATGTAGGTCCATAATAGACCTCACCTTTGCGGACAACGTAGTTGCGCGCTCTGCCAAATGGACCGTTAGCAACATGTACACGCATAGCGATGGGCACAAGGCCATCATCATCGACGTGGATAACAAGGTGGCACCCCTCGCGGTTCGGATACAGAAGGCGCAGCAAAATGGATGGAAGAGGTAAGCGTTCGACGCGGACACGTTCAACATAGCTTGGAGAGATGCAATGTTCCAGACCAAACCAGCTGCAGACATGGCAGTGCATACCATCGCAGCACTTTTCAGAGCGTGCGATGCTGCGATGCCCCGAAGACGTGCAGTCTTGATCAGAAGACCAGTGTACTGGTGGAATGAGGAGATAGCGGCAGCCAAGAAGAAATGCCATCAAGCACGCAGGAAAGCGCAGAGAGCTCGCTCTCTTCCCGCGTGGGAAGCCCTGCAGCTCGACTATAAAGTTTGTAGAATCGAGCTCAAGAAGGCCATCAGAGACAGCAAAAACATCTGTTTTAAACAGTTACGCGACAGCGCAGAAACCGATCCATGGGGGATGGCATATACAACGGTTATGAGGAAGGTCAGAGGGTTAAGGGCCCCACAGCCCACCTGCCCCACACTGATGCGAAAAGTGGTGACCACACTCTTTCCCCCCCAGGAAGAACTTGCACCACGACAACATAAGTGCGTACAAGCACTAGAAGTCACCGCCAGCGAGGTGCTGGCAACGCTACGTAAGATTGCGGATAACAAGGCCCCAGGACTGGATGGCATCCCCAACGTTGCGCTCAAGGCGGCGATCAAAGCTACACCGGAGGTGTTCGCGAAGCTTTTCAGTGCATGCTTGACAGAAGGAGTTTTTCCAGACACATGGAAGCGACAGCGGTTAGTCCTCCTACTAAAACCAAAGAAGCCGCCGGATGAACCGGCATCCTACCGCCCGTTATGCATGCTGGATACACTGGGCAAAGTTCTCGAACGCAATATAGGGGACAGGCTCCAGGAGTGGCTTGAAAAGCCAGGAGGGCTATCAGCACGACAGTTTGGATTCAGAAGAGGACGATCCACGGTCGACGCAATACAAACGGTGATGAATATTGCACGCGAGGCCACCAGCGGCAACCAATGGGGAAACGGCAAGAAGAAGTACTGCGCCGTAGTGACGTTGGACATCAAAAATGCCTTCAATTCGGCGAACTGGCCTCAGATTATGAGTGCACTGAGAGGATTCGAAGTACCGGAATACCTGTTGCAAATAATCGCAAACTACTTCGACAACAGAATTTTAATGTACGATACTGATGACGGCGTGAAGCAGGGCTCCGTTCTCGGCCCAACACTATGGAACGCAATGTATGACGGCATCCTCAAATTGGATCTCCCGGAGGATACAACAATCGTAGGATATGCAGACGACATCGCGATAGTGGCAGTAGCCAAGAACCTGGACTCGCTACAGGCTATATGTAACGATGTCATCTCAAGAGTGAGAAGATGGCTGTACAACTCGAAGCTGGAATTGGCGGAGCAGAAGACGGAAGTCGTGGTATTGAGTACCAGAAGAGCACGTGCAGAGCTGGTCATCACGGTTGGTGATCATAACATCACCTCGTGTCCACACATTAAGTACTTAGGAGTACTTATAGATTCTAGAATGACGTTCAAGGATCACCTGAAAGCTGCTAGTGGAAAAGCAGCACGAATAAACAGCGCATTAACACGCATCATGCCGAATATAGGAGGCCCGCGTGAGGGCAGGCGCCGGCTGCTTTCAACGGTTACTACGTCAGTAATCTTGTATGCAGCACCTATCTGGGCGGACAGCAAGAAAACACACCAGAAGGATATCCGTGCGATATATAGGCTCAGTGCCCTGAGGGTTGCTAGCGCGTATCGCACAGTATCGGACGATGCTATTTGTGTCATAGCAAGTAAGGTGCCCATAGATTTACAGGCACAAGAGATGAAGCGGTTATATGGCCGTGACACAAAATCAACCGAAGCCATAAGAAGAGAAGAAAGACAGCGTACCATCATGGAATGGCAGCGAAGATGGGAGTCATCCGAGAAGGGTCGATGGACCTACAATCTCATTACGCATATAGAAGAGTGGATATCACGCAGACATGGTGAACTGAATTACCACATTACGCAGCTGCTTAGTGGCCATGGGTGCTTCAAGCAGTACTTGCATAAAATCAACACCGGAGAAGAAGACCCGTTTTGCCCAAGATGCCCAGAGGAACGGGAGAACGCGCAGCATATACTTTTTATATGCCCACGTTTCAACAAAAACAGAGATGAGCTGGAGAAAGCCTTTGGAGAACCCCCTACAGAAAGGAATCTGACGACACAGATGTGTAACACAGCGGAAAAATGGAATGCAGCATGCAAGGTTGCTGCAGATATGATGACCACTCTGTATGATGCAGAACGTGCGCGCAAAGTCGAGCGCACGGCAAATACTACAAATATGGAGCCAGATATCGTCAACCGACGATAAAACCGAACAGAATTGGACAGAAACCAATACTGACGATTGAGCACTAAGCTCATTACGGCCTTCCAACGTAATACCTAACGGTGGTTCCGGGAGGAATATCCGTACGGACGAGAGGTGGTTTTAGCATGAGAATGTCACGCACTGACTAGGTGGCTTTTTATGCTTTCCTCCTCGTTAAAAAAAAAAAAGGTTAGGTTAGGTTAAGAGGTGTGTGCTACGTAATTCCACTCTGAAGTCCTATTGGGCCCTTCATTTAAATTTGGAAATTTGGATGACCCTCTCCATCTGTTCGGTTCCTTGCGGATCTAAACTGGATCCTTTGGAAACCACCCAGTCTTGACGAGTAAGCTGAGCAGATCTGAAATCTGTGCATCAGTTATGTCTGTTAGTCCGTCGAAGAACCTTGCCCCAAGAGTTCGGAGCCGCCGTACCTGAAATGAAGGACAATAGCACAGCAGATGCCACAATGTACGTGCAATCCTGCAATCACCCCTGGCCGACCAAGGTGTAGAATCATCTCCTGGGTCATTCGAGGTTTTTGATTTAGTAACTGTAGATTAGTAACCATAAAGTCGGCGTCTTTCCTTGTATTGCATATGTCCGATTCCCACGGACCCCGGCCTCGGCCCTCTCAGTGACTGATTATGTGTTTTACATCAGTGACTTAAATAAATGGTATGTATTATCTCTTAGCAGTTACTATATTGAGTGATTTATCTGTAATTAGTAGTTTGTTTCTTTTGCACTAGCCTACGATCTACTATGCTAGGCTGGGCTGCTAGATTTCTAAATAATGTCTGGTTTGCACTGCGTCATAATCAATAGCAAAGAGAGAGAGAATTTTATTTATTTATTTGATTGAATTTGTCATAATGAGAACCAGGTATAACAGTTGTACCTAAATTAGAGCATTAGCGTGGTTCTGTCAAAATTCTCTCTTGTCCATATATTTTGTAGAGAGTATTTCGAAAATAAAACGTATCGGGTTTTTCCGTTTTAATTCGATTTATAATGTTGACGGAGTGTTTAGAATTGAAGTTGGTTCCAAGAAAGCGAAGAAGACAAAATACGATGACAGATATACGACTCTGGTGCTTAATTTTGGTGTGCAGTGAAGAAAGTGAAATAAATAGACATGAAGGCATCTTTGTTTTTTCTTGAAACCTACTAATGCTTGGTTTTTACTATGTTATATTCCATGTCAAAGATAGAGAAAGAGGGAAATTTCCATACGAAACTGTTAGCATGTTAGCAAATTTGATTGAATGTGATATATTAGGAACCAGGCATTAGAATCTTGTACTCTGAACGCTTCCAAAGTACTTGTCATTTCTGTTGCGTATTTTTTATTATAAATCCCAAAATGTGTTGAAAGTTTTTTAAAAGTTTTTGCAATTTAGTAGTCTCCATAGTTTTTTATTAATTAAACTCCAATAATTATGTAAGAACTTTCAATGTTTTGGGTTTTATAATGAAAAATACGCAATAGGTTTTTAGTCGACTTTTGAGTTTAGCTCCTTATTGCCACAGATTTATCGAAACTCATAATCCATCAGAATACTTCATAACATTTCTAGCTATTTGTATGTACAAGGTGACAATTGTAAAGTGACGCAAGTTTAATACTCTGCAGCAAGCTTTGCCATTTACCGTTACTTTAATTTAAAAAGCAAATTCATTCATCATTGGCTTTGCTTTTAATTTCATTTGAATTTTTGTTATTACATTTTGAAATTTCCATAAAAATGGACAAGGAAAATATTCGTCGTGAAATTATGAAATTTCATTTGGCAAATTATAGTAGCCGTCAAATTGCAAAGGCTTTAAATTTGTCAAGTCGTACGGTAGACCGAGCTATTATTCGATATAATGAAACTGGGGGTTTAACAGAAAAACTGTTAGGACTGTTGGTCGAGTTCAAAAGCCAGCTTCCGTTATGGTATGGGCTGGAGTTTCCGCTAATGCCAGAACCCCTCTAATATTCGTTGAAGAGGGTGTTAAAATTGACCAGGTTGTTTATCAGAGCATTTTAAATGAACATGTTCTTTCCTGGGCCCAAGATACATTTGGAAATGAAAACTTGACTTTCCAGCAAGATTCTGCATCTTCCCACATGGCAAAATTAACGCAAACATGGATAAAGGACAATTTTTCTGGATTCATAACATCTCAAGAATGGCCACCATACTCTCCAGACTTGAATCCAATGGACTTCTCTATTTGGAGTATTTTAGAGAGTAAGGCTTGTGCATCTCAACACCACAGTCTGGAGGCGCTGACAAATTCATTAGAGAAAACCTGGACTGAAATTGATCAGGAAGTCCTGCGGCGAACAGTCCTACGACTTCCGGATCGATTGAAGGCATGTGTGCAGGCTAAAGGAGGTTATATTGAATGAGGTGAAATGAATGCTTATATATTCAGCAATGTTAACACTTAATTGTACTTAATGGAAGTACGTCCTTTTGAAAATAACTGCTGAAATGTGTGCGTCACTTTACGATTATCACCCTGTATACAGCGGATATAACTGTAACTTAAGTAAGGTAAGCTTATGATCTATGAGGAATTGAGTAGTTGAGGTAGAAACTAAGCCAAGCCAGTAGAAAATTACTACTCAGTTATAAATTTGCTTCAAATTCATAGAATAGAACCTTCCTACACTTCAGAATAACCCTGGAACGGCAAATTTTAATTTTTTATTGCAAAATTTGGGAACAGAAATATTCGTTGGTTTTTTTTTCTTTTTTTTTTGAGAAACTCTATAGCGACTAAGTAGCTTCTTTTTTAAGAATTTACACACTGGAAACTTAAGTTTATTGCTGTTGTATTTCTCTACCTGTGATGGGCTCGTTACTGGTCTTGTTTGTGTAGGAAGTTTTCTCTTTAGACTTCATCACCTATAGTGGAATGGATGGAAAACGAGTTAGAATTCACAACTATTTCAAACAAATACTATGGATACCATTATGCCCATATAAATTCCTTTCTGAACACAAGTTCAAATTTTTGTTATTTATCACTAACTAAATGAGAAATTATATTTAATTTCAGCACATATATTTTCTCAATTTTAAAAGCACGCATAAACATAAAAATATGTAAAGTAAATTTAGTTAAAATTTTGTAAACAAATTTAAATATTTTAACAGATGTTCAAAAAAAAAAAAAAATAAACAAAAAAACTTAAACCTAGTAAAGCAATTTCCTTTTTATGTAAATATCAAAATATTTTCAGTAGTCAAAAATATCCAAACTCACACCTCAATGCAATACAAAGAAAGTCACCAACAAAACACACACATACACAAAAATGACAAACACGTAAAATTTTCATATTTTGTACACAATCAAAATAACATAAAAATCTAAAGAGCGTCCACAAAAATTTCTATTATTTTTATTATTATTTTTATTATTATCATTGAGATTATTATTTACGAAAAAAATACGAAATTGTATAAATATGAAAAATGTATATTGCCTTATGTGGCACGCATTGAAATCGCATCAGGAAAAACTAAAAAAAAATGAAGCTAATACAATTGTATGTGAGGGAGGATGCGATTGCAAATAAAATTATGTTGAAAAAAAAAAAAATACGGAAACAAAATTTCCCAAAAAAATAAAATTTTCGTAAATACTTAGGGTTCTCATTCTTCTGCATCATCGAAAACCGCATTTCTTCTTCCTCGCTCCATCTACAACCAACGATATCATCGTAAACTTAAGTGAAAGTGAAAGGGACGTGTCAGTTTAATGTTCTTTCGTTTTTGAAATCGTATCTTATTTCTAGCCTAAAGATACAAAATCATTATCGACATTTAGAAAAGGCAAACCGTAGGCAAGTGGGTAAGTGAGTGACTGAGTGTGAGGGTGATTTATGTAAGAAACCGAAAATAGAAATAAAATATTCACAAGCAGCACGAAAATTTCATGTCTGCTTGGGTTTCGCCGACGACAACTTTCCAAATCAAAATCAAAAAATGATAAGAAATATACAAACAAAACATAAATATATACAATTTACAAAACAGCAACAACAACAACAACAGCAACAACGAAAATAATAAATTTATCAAATGAAAACAAATATTTCCTGATTTTGATTTCCACAAACGTTTTATGTTACGTTTTTTTTATATATTTATTTTTTTTTGTTGGTTTGTATGGCAATTCCATTGTGAGGCTATGGAATTGCTATAGAGAGTGAGTATATGAGAGTAAAGGGGCGAGAGTATAATGAGACTATGTTCGAATTTCGAACGGAATGCCGTTTCACTCTCAGCCTCAGTCTGTAATCGTCTTTGCGTGCGGTCTTAAAACGCCTTCGTTGCCTTGAGGCACAGCACACAAAAAAAAAAAAAATATACAAGACAAATCCAAGTGTCATCAACATCATCGTCAGCATCGCCATCGACGCCGTTGTGTTTTGTTATTTGACGCACCGGAAGTGCGTCCTGCATAACAAAATCATGATTTACTTTCTGCTTAGCTTTTTGCATAGCGAGGAAATGCTCATTGTCACTTGTAGTAGATAGTCACTTAGTTGAAGTGCGTGTGTCCTTAGTATTTGTATGTGATTGTTATGTGGAGCCTTCTTCTTTTTTTTTTTTTCTTTTTGGTTGCTTAATATTTTTACCGTTGGCATTTGCGCGACACGCTGATTAGGAAATAAATTTTCTTTTACATTTTCCGTTCAAGCCTCTTCAAAATTTATGGAAATTTATGAGTATTTTGATTATCCAGCACTTGGATGGTGAGAGGCGGAGAAGCGTATGTGGTCGATAAAGGAGGAAGCACGTTGCTTTTTTATTGTTGAATTTTTGATTTCTCACTGTGGAATTAGTATGTGACCGCATAGCAGACAGAGCAGAAAATAAGTTTTACTTTTATTGTTGTTGTTGTTTTGAAGAGCGTTTTTTTTTTCGATTGATTTTTTGATGTTGTGAAGAAGTTGAGTGAGTGCCATGTAAAGCTATAGAGAGATTAGTTTCTCTCAATTTCCCTCGCTCTTCGCGTGACTAATGAATCTGAAGTGTTAAAACTCTGCAATTCGAAAATATTGAATGCTGCGTCTTCGTCTTTCGGAAAAAAGTTCTATATTGTTTAAATTGAGTTTTATAACTTTTAAATTGTTTCTTTCTATTTTTGGTTTTAATAAAAAGTTGAAAGTTTGTAAGTTGCGGAAACTTTATTGAAAATATTTACATAAATTTTGTGAAATCTAAAATTTAAAATGAATTTTTAATATTCACTAAAATTTGGTTAAATGAAAAACAACAATGACATACAAAACTTTTTGATTTGCATTCTGGCCACATACACAAGTCATTATATTTTTAATAGTCTATAAAGTTGCTCCAACCTAAGCTAAGCTTTTATTACAACATGTTTTACTAGATAATTGTACTAAAATTTAAGATCTTTCAATTTCTGGCAAACATTTTAGTTGCATACTTAAGTTTTTGTATAGCCGTTCCATAGAGTAAACAAAAGAGAACGACAGAGAGAGAGCGAACCTGGTAGGGGCATGTGAATGCTATGAAAGGAATTACCATTTTACCATAATCTTTAGCGCCATCTTTGGCTGTAATCGCCTTTGTGTTCGCTCTTAAAACAATTAATTAATTGCACAACTAAAATTACAATAGCTTTATTTCATTTCTAACTACGACAAAAACTATTTTTATGTGAGCCAGAGCATTAAACACCCTGTAAGTTGGAATAATTTCTCAAAAGTACTTAAAAAATGTTGATGGAAATATATTAGAGGCGCCAATTTATCAATATCACATTTCATTTTATTTCTCATTCCAAGTTAACTACCAAACAATTTGAGCTATGTCTGTTGCCATAGAAGAAGGTAGAAGGAGAACGCGAATATAATGCGTGCCTGTTACCCTGCCTGCCTACCAGCCTGCGCTGCCTTCTCTTCTATGGCATATTAAAGCGAAACCGCAGCGCACATTTAGACAAATGACGCATTGAAGCGATTTAACGACGTTAAGTAAAAACAAATAAATGGTTAGCAACAAACACAGGCACACACAAATACACATACATAAAAAACACATATATATATATATATATATATATATATATATATATATATATACAAAAACATATACAGATGACAAACATACATACATATATTTTACCCTTTTCACAAAAACCACACACTATTACCCAGAAAAAGCAAAGGATTGAATGGAGATAGGCTCACTACATCCAAATTTACATATGAGAGAAGGATACATGAGAGTGCATGCGTGTGTATGGGGTTCGCTGTAACTGAAACGGGTTAACATATTCCGTACAAATTGTTTATATCTATGCTTTGAAAGTAGTTTGAGTATTTTTGGAGTTTACTGCTATTTTGGTCACGAACGACGACGACGACGACGACGCGCAGAAAACGATAAAACAGAAAATTGTAAAAATGTACAAAAAAAAAAAAACGTAATTTTCAACAAATCGCCAATTGCCAAATACTTTGTCATCCCTTACGCCCACCTAGCCACCCACCCACTAACGCTTTAGTGCTATAAAAAAATAGCATAAAAAAAGAAAATAGCAAATAGCGTAGATGAGAGAAAAGACTACAGACTAAACTATTTGGAGATGCCATTCGTTTAAAGTCGAGTGGAAAAGAGTTTATTATTATTTTGTTTTTTTTTTTTTTAGAGCGGCTATATCTGAGTGCGAGTACATGGATAAAGTATAAATTATTACCATGAGAATGTTTGGCGGCGATGTGTAGAATATATGCAAATACACTGGGTACCCGAAATATGTGGACATATTCAAATTCTTCAGAGAAGTCATTGACAAATTTGGCACAGAGGATTTCTTTAATTTTCAAATCAAAGTATGTAGTGGAAAGTAACTAAAATTAAGCACAGGTACACGCATATTTATCTATTGTAATCAGTGTGATCTAGTGTATTGTGACCAGTGTAAACTGGGATAATAGCTCAATGATATGCTAGACCACACCGCCCCGTACAATTAGATCATTTGCATGTACAATTCTATTTAAAATAGTTATAGACCACCCTGTTGAACAAAAATCTGAATAAAATAAGAACTTGGTTACTAGACAGGAAACAGACCAGTTACGTTTTTTAATTGCATTTTTCTAAATCTTGAGAAAACTCAAGCATCCTAAAATAAATAATCAGCATTTTCACTAAATACCAATGTGAACTTAAAATTTATATATTTTTTTAGATTAGATTTAATAATTGTTCATCTTCATTTTATTTGTACCAAAGTCTTTGCAATAATTTAAATGAAAAAGTGTTAGCGATCTTATCTTTTGATATTCCCGAACACGTCACCACATGCCATTGAATGCAAAGTGGCATTTTTGGAGTATTATACCAAAGAATATATAATACATAGAAGGCGCATCACGTACAAATTTATTTGTACAAAAAAAATTGTTCTATGGAGCCATAACTGCCTCCAATTTACTCTCAAAATTGAGTTGTCCTCACAAAAGCAATGAGTGGTTGAAATTATTTGTTTCTTTTTGCTGTTGTCTTTGTTTAATGAGAGGGAGAAGTTTTGTGTTTTCGTTTTTTTATGTTTGTTTTTTTTTTGGTGCTTGCAATATGAGCTGGTATTTCATTATTTAGCAGTATTTATGTATGTCAAAGATTCTAAAATTCAAATCCCCAGTTGTGACGCGAAAAAATAGGAATCTTTCAAGAATTTTTTCTGGTTAAACTACTAAAGTTGTTTATGAAAACTATTTATTACCAAAAAGTACATGTATTGAACTTAACAAATTTCTTTCGAAAAAATTTGAATAGAAATGGGCCATTCTGAAAAACATGTTTCGCGGAGATCAATATTTTCCAAATCTAGATCATTTGAAATCCAAAAATGAAGCGGATTTACTTTTATTATAAGATTATCTAGTGATTGATCGAAGGATTTAAAAAAAAAATACATATTTAACAAAATGGCCAACTGTCAACAGTTCGATTTTCACTAAAAAACGCTGATTTTTTCAGTTGTAAAAAAAATTGTTTTGCATAAAAAAAAATCCTTTGATTAATCTCCAGATTATTATGTATTGACAAAGCATATTAAATTTAAAGATAATTGGTTTAGTAGTTGTTGAATAAGCGTGGTCACCGATTTCAATAACCACATTTTGAGAAGAACGTGTTTAACCCATATCGTTCCGGTACTAGATACCATGATCCAATTTGAAAAATTTTCAAAACGCAATTTTCATACGTCTTCAGTAAAAAATTTGAGTACTTAAAAAAATAAAAAATAAAAATTTCTGAATTGTAGAGACTATAGTAGTTTTTGGCTTACTCCAAGAAAATAAGGTGACCAGGTGTAAAAAAAATAAAAATATTTCAACACTACTCCATGAACAACAAGTATTCCCTGAGATCAAATATATTTAATACATTATTTTAGAAGTTATTATAAGTTAAAAACAGAAAAAATGCATTTTTGTTGAATTCTGATTATTTTCCCATACATTTTTTTACCTCTGAAAATATATAAGGACCAGTGAAGTTGTAATTTTCACATCAAGTTTGTTATTTTATCTAGGCGAATTTGTTATTTCAATGTAAAATAATTAATTTTACTATTTTTTGTTGATTTTCAAACCTTGAACAGACATCTGGCTTTGAAGTCAGGTGAAAAACAATATTTTTAAAATATTTAAATGCAATTTTAAAGTCAGTATATATAAAAATATTATACAGTGATTACTTTTGGGAAACTTTGTAAATGTATTTTTGACGAATTTTCAAAGTTGCTGTTCGATTAATCGAACGTTGGGACGATATGAGTTAAAGTTTCAACTTTAATGTCAAGACATTTTTTTTGAAATATTTTGTTTTTTGAAATGCAAAAAAAAAACAAATTTTTTGAAAGTTATAACTGGTGGTGGCCCTCAAAAACTTTCTAAAATAAATGTTTTTTTTTTTTAATAAATTTTAACACCGATTGATTTAAACTTTTTATGCGTTTTCAAATACAAAAAAAAATATTACTAAAAAATAAGTTTGCGACGACCATAATTTTGGATCACAAATTGAAAAAAAAAGAAATCAATTAGGTGGGAAAACAATATTGATACTCGGCAACAACGCAAAAAAAAAGGAAACACGTGTATCTACATATTAAACGCAAAAAAACATTCCTATGAAACTATATGCAGTCTCACTTGGCTGCACTCTATAACGATGTGAGAGAACCTACGAAAAAACACAAAGAGAGTGCATGGGAGAGAGTAAAAGCAAAATAACTGAGTGGTTTTACTGTTCCTCTTTACTGCGACCGCCCGCACCCGAAACGAAAGCAACATATTTTGGAAAAATTTTGAAAGATGCGCCTTCTATGTATTCTTTGATTATACTCTTACGAATTTTTGTATATTTTTGTAAAAATATAACTCACACACAGGGCCGTCGAGAAAAAATTCGGAACCGGTGGTGAAATTATTTTATACGGACTAAAAACGTTTTAAAAACGAGGTATATTAAAATTTTTTTTTTTATTTTAAGTATTATTTTAATTTTTATCAACGACTCACGCTGGTCGCCAGATATATTTATGAAACCTCTTGAATTCTGTCCGATATTCTGGAGCTTTTCAAACAAATCTGGCATGAGCAAATTCGTTGTATAAAGTTTTTTTTCCTATTGTACATAACAAAAATTTTTCAAATATAGGTCCAGCAACCCGTCTGCAAAATGTCTTCATGATTGATAGATGACTAACCCGATAAATAATTTTCATGGTTTGTAATTCAATTTTCAGACGCATAGACGCTTATTAAAGTTTTTCTGGATTTTAGGATTTGGATTGAAATCCGGCCCTCAAAAAAGCCCGGCCCCGGTGGGAATCCCAACCCAACCCACCCCCCTTTCGTCGGGCCTGCTCACACAAAATGAATGCTTCGAAAAGTTCGGCCTAAGTCCTCCATAGGCTGTTGTACCTTAATAGAAGTAGTAGTATATTCTTACAACCTTTCTAGAGTTAAGATTAAAATTGCTATTCTTTCGCAGAGACGCACTTAGAAATTTTTTAATTTTAAAATTTTGGAGAGGTGTTGAAACCACAGATAACTCTTTCAAAGAAAATTGAGTTGGGAGCTTCACTTGACTGGATATTAAAATTGCTGTCAGAACTATTTGATTTGTTGTAGACCAGTACTATAAAGTTTATTAAGGGAGTCTATACGTATCTCGGTCTGAAAAAATCGATTTTTTTTGCATATTTGTAATTTAGAAGATGTTAGGAATATGCTGTTCGAAGGATTTATTCGAATTCGTCCTAGTTTAAAGGTTGGAGCATTAAAGACGCGCTCGCTTGATCATCATTTCATTACGTTATAACGCGTTTTCCCGAGAGTCATGTTTTTCAAGCTGGTGTGCACGATTTTGAAAAAACTGCTAAACCTATTGAGCCCAATTTTTTTTTAATTTTTAAATGTTCACCAAACACTTGTGGCGACAACAAGTAGGCAAGTGATTTTTGCCGAATTTTGTTTTGTTTATTTTTTATATCCATTATTAACCTTTATTAAACTGTGGAGGTGGTGGTATATTTTACACCACCTTGTGAAATAAAGTGCCAGTTTTGTTGAACTTAAAAAAAAAGTTTTCAAATTTTAGATTTATTTTAATTAAAAATGTTATTAGCTTGTTTTCAAAGAACAAATAATTTTCAAAAAACCTTTTTTTTTACTAAAATTTTTTAGTAAAGTTAAAAGTTAAAAAATTCACCTCCATAGTTAAAGGTTAATATAAAAGTTACGGAAGCCCTAAAAGCTTGTGTTTATTTGTTATCAACATCATGACAATTTAGACCCTTTTTTAGTTTTTACTTTCCCACAATCTGGACCGGAGAAACCGAGCCCATCGTTTGTCTTGGATGTTTGGTAAAGGCATAGTCGGAATCCATTTTCTGTATAGATGATAAATCGTGTTCAAAGGGGAAGGATGAAAGAATAAATTAAAAACAAGTGTTCAAAAATCTTTTGTGTTATTTTTTTAATTAACTGCTATAGTTAGGGCTTGAAAATGGAGTCAGACACGTGGGGACCCCGTTAAGGCACATTTCAAATACTCTCCACATTTATTGTGTAGTCTCTCAATTTCTTCGTCAAGGGTAACTCCTTATAATAAGCTGGATTTTAGAAGCTTAAATTTTCTCCTCTCCATTTATGTATGCTCTAGCGGATTGTAAAGTGTTTTTTTTTTTGGGAAAAAATCCCCTCTTATTGATGAGAATCTTATACAATTTTGTCATTGGTCATGAATCAAAAATGAAATTTTAAAGGTAGTGTAAAAATTACCAACCAGTAATGATTACTCCAAAAATTTACTTTACATAAAATTTGTTCGTTACTTCACACTTCTCTTTTCACTATACCCTTTATCTCTTCCTCTAAACTCTCTTCCTCTAAACTCTCTTCCACCCTTTTTTCGCTGTCCTTTTCTTCACTCACGGCCTCACTCACCAACTTTCTGTTTCACTTCCACCCCCTTTGCATTCTCTTTTCGCTATCCTTTTCTTTCTCTCCTCACTCTCTATTTTTCGTCTTCCCTCTATCCTTTTCTTTCTCCACCTTTACTTCTGCCATTCTGCCACCTCTTTTCTCTCCATCTCTATACAAACTTATCTCTCCATCCTTCTCTCTACAGCCTTCTCTCCCCACTCTTCTCTCTACAACCTTCTCCTCTATAACCTTATGCTTTTACATTTATCTTTCTTCAACCTTTCCTATCCCCCTACAACTCTTTCTTCACCCTTGTCTCACCTACCATTTTTTGCCTACCCTTTTTCTATGCCCTCTTCCTATCTCTCTGTCAGCCTCTCTACCCATTCTTCTCTTTCCTCCTGTTTTCTAGTTTGCTATCGTACTTTCCACTCATTCAACTCTCTATGTACACTTCGGCCCTTTTCACCTTCTCTTACTTTTCATTACTTTCTCTCCTCACAATTTATGCGGCTTTATTTCTCTCTTTCGAATCCTCCCTCTTTTAATCCTGCTTTCCCACCATTAATCTATCTTACATTCTGCTCTTTGCTTCTCTCTTTCTTATACACCTTTATTTCCATCTTTTTTTTTTTACTGACTTCCTCATTTTCTATTCTTTTCTGTTTCTCTACCCTTCTCATTTTTTCTATTATTTTTTCTCTACTATTTATTTCCACTCCCTTTTTCTCTTTTATTCTCGTTTAGCTGAAAAATACCACTCCAAAAAATTTCAAAAATATCATTTTTGTTCACACTCACAGAAATCTAAGTGGCTGTTAACATGGGCGTAATGCTTGGTTTTCACTATGTCATATTTGCCATCAAAGAGAGAAAAAGAGAGAATTTCCCATATGAAATTTGCCAACATGCTGGAAAATTTTATTGAATTTGACATAGTGAAAACCAGGCATAAGCATGAAAGCCTGTCTGAAAAAAAGATGTAGAAAATTTAGGTGGTTAGAAAAAGACGGGCAAGTTACTATCTTTTTCATACCTATTTATTCTACCTCTCCTTTACAGACAGGGGTTCATACTTACGCCCGTGTTAACAGCCACTAAGAAAAACATTAAAATGTACATATATAAGTGCTTCGCTTCACCTTTCTTGCCACACACTGTGCAGTGTATTTGTAAATAGTTTCGTAGAATAGTAGTAAAATTAATAGAAAATAAAAACCCAGAGTTCAATTTCAAAATATTAAAAAACAAAAAATTTAACGAGCATGTGTGAGAGAGTGCTTGAAATTTGAGCAGCATATGTAAAAATGTGCTATTAAATTAAAAGTGAACCACCAAAACCAAAAGAAAAGAAGAGAACAAAAATTTATAGACTTTAACCAGAGGCGAAATCTTTCATGACTATAATGAATACGAGTAAAAAGATTCCCTCAACAAAATATATTCGACGTTTTTATTTTTTGGACTTCATTATGTTCATACTGATTTTGCTGAAGAGTTGTAATAATAATAACAATAATAATAATAATAGTAATAATAATGCTTCAAACAAATTGTTGTTGATGTTTTTTTTTTTTTTAGTATACAATGTATTCGTGGTATTGGTGATGGTGGTCAAATTTCAAACTAAAAACAACAGAAACATGAACTACAACAACAACACTAACTAAAGTACCAGTGGAAAAACCAACAACAATAGCAACATCGACAGCAGCAATTTACACAATATTTTCTCATATGCAATGTATGCCTGAGTGAAACGTTTGCATGCAACTAACCACCAATTGCTGCGTATTCGTTTGGAAAATTACAACAACTAAAAAATTGCAACTAATATTTCCACACAAAAAATAATATGTTGCATACATTTCCGCTGCTCCATAGTTGACGCGTATGTGTAAAACAAAAATTGCATAAATTGTCGAAATTGCTATTCAAAATTAAGCATAGACATTGCATATGTATTTAAAATAGCTGAATTTTTGTTGCTAGTATAGTAGTACCTACTTAGTATTTGCGTGTATATTGTGAGGGAATGCACTAATGTTCATGTATGTGTTTGTGTGTGTACATTTAAATATTATTAGCACATTGTGGGCAATGCATGTTGTACACACACATTTTTGTGTATATATGTATGTATGTATGTGGATATACTATTTAATCTCACACAAAATGTTGATGTAACATATAAATATGCCCTGTACTTTGGCCGGACCAGAGACCCCAACGCGAATTGGTCTATCCATCCGTCTGTCCAAATTGTGGATACGGTTTATTGAACCATTTTCTGTGGTGAATTGTGAATTGCTTACTCAAACGGAAATGCTATAAAGTTAAACAATTTATGAAAACCAAATGGTAAATAATATTGTGGAACAAAACAGCAGCAACGGTAGCAGTAGCCAATATACATACATGCACACACATACGCATGTTTGCATATTTTTGTGTACTTACTTACGTACATTTGTGTATACTTGCATATGTGCATATTTGCTTGTGTATGCATATGCGTGCATGCGTGTGAGTATTCAATATAGCATTTACTTGCTTTTGTAAATATAAAAAGAATCCAGCACGCATACCTTGCATACACTTTATGCAGTTGAATATTTCGCAGCAGGTAATCCAATTTTTATTTGTTGAAAATTTCTTGAAAGTTAATCATGGCGTATGAGTAACATTTAATATACTTTTTGTAGTCTAGTTGCATACAAGTAGCGATTATAGGAAGGATTCGAATGTAGAATACTTATTTATTTGATTGAATTTGTAAGTGTTTTGTATTTCTAGCCCAAGGTATATATATATAATTTAAAAAAAAAAGTTTTTCAGTTTAGTTGCATTCGTCATTTGTATATTAAATTTTCTATTTATTTTCAAGAAATTAATTACTAATCATTTATGGTTTATTAAGCTTAAATTGCACAGACCTGTTTGTTTTTAGAACAAGGACCAAAGTAGTAAGTTTTTCATGCAGTGTTCGGTGCTGTAAATTTTACAAATTTTAACATTTCCGCCGTTCGAACGGTTTATTGTGAGCCGGATGGAAAACTGGTAAGACATACTTGAATTTTTATGGACAGTAAAAAATGGGCAAACTCTTTAAAGAACCTTAGATTAACCAAATCCAATTGCCTTAAAAAATTAATATGCATTGTTCTGTAGAAAACCTGAAAAAAGGTTGTGCTTTAATGCTGGTTTATTTCAGACTTAACACATGTGTTTCGAGGGGACAGTAAGTCCCAAAGTTTTACCTTTTTACTGTTAATACTTTGTGGAAATCATTTTTGCCTGATAATTTCAGTACATCTCCTCGACTAGTACCAGAGCATTGGGCAGCAGTGATTTGATTCTATTCCTCCCGAATGATAGCCTATAAGGCAGCCTTATTTGAAGGTTTTTGCGCTGCCACGACTCTTCTTAAAATACTCTATAGGTTTTCTATATGGTTTAAATATGGACTTTGGGCTGGCCACTCGAGAATTTTTATTTTGTTCTCATTTAACCAAGACTTAACGACACGATATGTGTGTTTCGGGTCGTTATCACGAAAGATCCAACCCAAAGGTAAATTTTCACCGTATCCTCGGAGAAGATGATTTTCAAGGATGCCTTTGTACTTTTCTTCAGTAATTTTGCTATCGATTTAAGCAATTGGATTAACTCCAGATGAAGTGAAACAACACACACCATTACACAAGGGCCCCATGTTTTACAGTTTTTTTTAGTAAATTTTGGGTACAGCTCAGTATTTTAATGGATGCCTAACACATTTGCAAACACTTCAAACAATCGTTTTCCAAAAATGCTGATACTGGTGGAGATATCGTTTAGCGAACTGAATACGCTGCGCAATATTTTTTTTTGGACCATTGGGTTTATGTCTGTTAATTCGTCCTAACATTTTTTTTCGTTTAATCGCTTGCATATAGTTCTGGCTGATATTTTTAAATTATAATCTAAGTCCATTTGTGATCTTAGTTGGATGAAAATTAAGAAATCGTTCATTTTGCTGAGCCTAATTAAGTACCTATCTTAAGCTGGAGACGTTTTAAGTGGTTTTTTGCGTTGCAAATTGTGAAATGATTTGAATTTTTTGTAGAATCTTATCTCATTGACCACTTTTCTACGTAAAAAAGCTAGCTCTTCCACGACCTTTGCAATAATCCCAAGGTTTTGGAAAGTTTTCCAAATGAGCTCCCTCTTCAAGGGAGTGGAACTCTTATTTTTGCCCATTACAACCAAAATCAACAATTGTTCAACTTATTTCAACTTTATTGTTCAATTTTATGTTCAATTTATGGGATTTAAGTGGACTAAGTCAAGTTGATTGCGAAAGAATATAAAATGACATAAATTTATGTCCACTTCTAATCTTACTCCTTCATACACAATTCGTCGCCTGAGTATTGATTTGGCGTATAGGCATAGGAATACTTACACACATACGCCAAATCAATTCTCAGGCGACGAATTGCCAAGTACGCGCAAAATACGTCACTCTTTTGTAATTGCTCTTAATATTTTTTAAGGCTACCGCTAAATGACATTATAAAAGATTTTTGGACTACTTACAAAATATTTTTCAAACTTAGCATAAAATATTGTTCTAGTGACTTAATTACCTGACCACAAGTGTATCTACATAGGGTCAACGTGCACTTATTCACTTTGAGTATAGCACAGGATGTTATGTGTCGAATATGTAGGGAAAAGTAAGAGCAGCGGAGGATATGCTAAGCCGCACTGAAATTAATTATGTTCTCGAATCCTATAATCATTTACATACATTCGAAATAAATTTTATCGTGCTAAAAAAGTCAAGGTATTACTAGAGTTCCTTTGCCTTCATTAAGCTTTAATCTGATGAAGGGCATCTCTGATCAGCTATACCAAAACTATTTAGTTAGCAGTTTTACCAGATTATACGAAATATCATATCTTTTTTTTTTGCAATTTTCGTGAAGCTCATAGCAGTTTTTCTTTAAAGTATATCCTATCTACCTCCATTTTCGTTCATTAAGTTTAATTTGTTACAAAGTCAATAATTAATCATTAAAACATTTTTCACTATTTAAATGCGCCTTAAATTTATAATCAACCAGCAATTCCAGCGTAAGCGTAACATTAAATTGAATAAAAATATATTCATATCCATGCGACCATTAAATAATTTGTTGTTAGCAACAAATACAACACAATTTCAATGCGCATTGTGTATACCTCAGTAACAATAACATACAAACAAAATAGTCTCAACTCAACTAGTTGTAAGTTATGGCACTACAAACAACTGAGGAAAACCAGACAATTATAATGTCAAACAGACAGATAACGTTTGTGCAACCAACTAACTTGAAACTATGTTAATTTCCTGAGAATGGAAGAGAGAATGAGAGAGGAAGAGACATAGTTGAATGAAACGAGTACATGAATAAAGTAGAAGTAGTTACCTAGATAACAGTAAAAGTGCATACTCTCACCATACTCTCACAGACACCCAAGTGCAACTGAGACTCATAAATGACAATGTTGTCAAATGTTGGCAGATGAATGCAAGGCAGAGAAGAATTTTGTAGTTTATGTGAACGGCCACACCCACAACCACAAAAGAAGACACAAGATTTGTAGTATGACTAGGAAAATGTAAAGGTGAGGGAAAGGTAATGGTAAGGTTAAATAGAAAGTAAGCGAATGAGTATACAGAATGAGGAAGCGCAACAGCCACTATTAAAGAGACATGTAAGAGCACTTTCACACACACACACACACACTGATATATATATATATATATATATGAAGTGGTTTATATCTATATACATGCCTAGTATGTATTTTGAGGAATGTGCTTTTGTGAATTTGTAATCCGCTTGCTCGAAACTTATGTAACATTGAAACATATATGTCTGCATATGCACGGAAATGGCAATGCTTTTGCTACACCTACCTGCAAGACAGCAAAGATGACAGCAAATACAGTAACAACAAGTAGACATGCAGCAATTGCAATTGCTGTAATTGTTGTTAGTGGTGAACCGACACGTGAGAAGAATCCGCCACTAGAGCCACCACCAAAAGCATTGCTGCCACCAGCGGCGCCACCACCTGTTGTGCCATCCTCATCTAAGAGATTGCCATAGAGACCACCGCTGTTACCATATGAACTGCCAAATTGTTGTTGCTCAGCACCGGCAGCTATGCGACGTTTGCCAGCAGGTGAAGCATTTATACAACCACCTGAAAAGAAAAATATACCATAGAAATATACCATATAAAGAGAAAGAAACAAATTTAAATACAAATTCACATAAATATAGAAAAATTTCATTGAAACTACTTAATAGGTATATTTTGATTTTCCTGTACCTGTATCCTTATCACAATGACAACATGACTGGTCTTCGGGCGCTGCATCGGTGGGGCAACAAGGCACACATTGATTATTCAAACGATCCAAATGCAATGGGAATGCACAAGTTTGACATGAATATTGCCCAGGGCCAGAGCAAGAACGACACGAATCATGACATGTTTTACATGTTTGAGTGGGAGAATCATAATACTGTGAGCCTAGGCATTCCATGCACAAGCCACCATCAAGCATGAAGTGTAAAGGGCAGGAAGTGCAAGCCAAGGGACCAGCGCCTAAGTAGGAAAAGAGAAAAAAAAATGAAAAGATGAAAAAAAACAAGAAAATTTATATTTAAAAATAGTTGCAGCTAAGTGTATTAAGTTGTGCTGCAATGTTACAAGCAATTTATGTTCTTGTTGCAACATCAAGTGACAACAACATCCACTGACATCGGTGACATCAACTTACCATTGCAAGTTTTACAATAATGATGACACTTCTGACAACCGAACTCTGACTTATAGAAACCTTCTGGACATTCGGGATGGCATTCACCACCCGCCAGCTGCCAGCCATTGGGACATTGGACACATTGATCACGACGCGGTCCACTGCAGGTGTGACAACTCAAATAACATTTAGCGCAGGTGCCACGGTCACTGTAGTAACTGTTGAAAGTAGTTGTAGTAGTTTACAGCAGTAAGAAAGAAAAATTTGAAAAATACAAAAAAATTACAAAAGAATAAGTGCTAAATTATGAATGTTGCTGATGATGATGAAGTTGATAGCTGCTGGGTATATAGCATCGCTAGTTGCAGCATTGGAAAAAGCGTGAAAAAGTTTACTTTTATTTAATTTTTTTTTTTTTTTTTGTTACTTGAAACTTTCAATATAATCGTAAGTAAGTAGTAGAAGTACAATAAAAGTTTTGACATTTTGTGAAAAGCGCACAATTTTTTTTTCCAAAAGAAACAAACTTTTAATGGAGGGATAATTTTGTTGTATTTTTTTACTGCGCTGCTGATATTTTTTTTTTAAAGCATATGCATTTTTAATGAGCGCATTGTAGTGCTAAAAATATTAATATTTCAGCTTTCACAAAAAATATGCGAAGCAGTAAAAGTTTGCAGGGTTATTTTAAAATTTAAGCTTTTAACTTTAAGCTTTTTCAGTTTAATAAATTTTTGTTATTTTTTCACACCCTGAACCCTTATCAACATTTCATCATCATCTTTAACACATGTAACAACTCTTCGTTTCTTTTTTTCAATTACGTACCCATCAGCACATGTCGTCCGACATTCACCGCTTTGGAGCTGCAACCCTTTGGCACAAGCTGTACAATTCATACGCGATACACATTGAGTACATGTGTGTAAGCATTTGGCACAGATGCCTGTCTCCATGTAGAATCCATCATCGCAACTACTCACACAGCGACTCGATTGGAGGAGTAGACTTTGTGGGCATGTTAGACAATTGGATTCGATAGGTCCATCGCAGGTTTCACAAGTAGAATGGCATGGGTGACAGTGATTGTTGTCGTAGTATTCAGCTGAAAGCAATAAAAATAAGTTTGCTGTGAGTTAAAAAGTTTTTTTTTAATATTATACTAAATCTATGCTACAATCTTTTCCTACAACGCCTGGCCCATCCTTGGATGCATTGCTCAACTTACCACCCCTTGATATTTTTGCTAAAGGCGAAGGTGTCAAAGCCATATGTACGCTTAAACGCAATGGGTATTGGTATGACACTTGCTGGGATATTGGTGACATTGTTTAAGGCACTGATATGGACCTAACAGTTCTATCATTGCCATCCGATACAATGCCAACAATTCCAGTTTTAAAACAGTGCTATAGTATACAAATTCCAGAGGCTTAAACTTGGTTTTTGCCGGGATCTGGGCCAGGAGTTGATTGTAAGCGTATTTTCACTGACGGCTCCAGAACAGAATTCGGTTCGGGTTCTGGGGTTTTCATTAAAAATGATGGAGTGCACCTTCACTTCTCCCTTGGGTTGTATACTTCTGTTTTTGCAAGCAGACATTTTTGCAATCATCAAGACAATGGACCATGTTATTGATAATGGTTGGAGAGAAAGGAGTATCTGTGTATTTAGTGACAGTCAGGCTGCGCTTAAATCCTTGCTTAATCCTCTAACTACGTCTAAACTGGTTATGCATTGTAAATCCAGGCTTGATTGTGTTGGAAAACACAATAGCCTGCTGTTGATATGGGTTTCTGGACACTCAGGAATTTCAGGAAATGAATCTGCTGACCTTCTGGCCAGAAAGGGTTCGGAAACTGGTTTCCTGGGCCCAGAACCTGTACTCTCTCTGTCGTCTACAGCCATCAAGACCACCATTAATGAGTGGGTCGACTTGACCCACAATCGTAAATGGGAGGACCTGAGGGGCTTCAGACAGAAAAAGACCATGTTACCTGTTATCTCGAAGCGTCTAACAGACTTTCTGTTATCACTTAACAGAAAGAGCTGTAGGCAGCTAGTGGGATTATATTCAGCTCACTTCTATTGGGCCAAACATTTGCCTAGGGGCTAGTACCTTCTGTGCTTCCTGTGGTTTGGAGGAAGTACGTGAAGAGACGGCGGACCACTTTCTTAGTGTCTGCCCTGCTTTCTACCAGATCAGAGCAAGCATATTTGGCACTGGAGTGTTGTGAGACGAACACCTGAGTTCTTTAACACCGCAGGATCTGCTAAGATTTATTAATTAATCTGGTAGAATTAAAGAATAACAAAAAGGAACTCAGGATATAGTAAAATGGACTTAAAACTTGTCTGAGTGCTGTATTCTTGAATACTTCTTTTGCTGTTCCAACAAAAAAAAAAAAATCTATGCAATTAAATAAATTAATTATAAAAAAACATGAGCTCCTTTAAATTTAATATAAGGAAATGAAGCTGAGGAGTAAATATTTTGTCTCGGCGAGTGAACTTCAGGATCTAAGTCCAGTCATTACATGGAGTATGAATGTATAAACTCGTAATTGTGACTAACTTCATATCTATCACACGCGCCATTTTTTTGACATTGACAGCTATTCTATCTCGAAGATAGATTTGCTTCTCCATTTAAAGAAAAACTCAACTGAAGCACATCGTTTACTCACTGAAACTTATCCTGACTGTGCTATAGACGTTAGAATGTGTCAGGTGTGGTATGCCCGTTTCAAAAGTGGTGATTTTGATGTTGAAGACAGGGAACGTTCAGGCGGCCCGAAAAAGTTCGAAGATGAAGAATTGAAGGCATTACCCGAAGAAGATTCATGTCAAACGCAACAAGAACTTGCAGAAACTTTAGGAGTTGATCAATCAACCATTTCTAAACGATTAAAAGCATTGGGAATGATTCAAAAGCAAGGAAATTCGATGCCGTACGAATTGAAGCCGAGAGACGTCGAACGACGATTTTTCACATGTGAACTGCTGATTGAACGACAGAAAAGAAAGGGTTAACTGCATCGTATTGTGACTGGCCATGAAAAGTGGATACGTTACGATAACCCAAAGCGTAAAAAATCATGGGGACCGCCCGGACATGCATCAACATCAACGGCAAAGCCAAACATCCATGGATCCAAGCTCATGCTGTGTATTTGGTGGGATATGAAAGGTGTCGTGTATTATGAGCTGTTGAAACCGAATGAAACGATCACTGGCGACCGCTACTGACTACAATTGATGCGTTTGAGCCGAGCATTAAAGGATAAGAGGCCAGAATATGAGAATAGACACGACGAAGTTATTCTTCAGCACGACAATGCTCGGCCGCATGTTGCAAGGCAAGTAAAAACATACTTGGAAACGCTGAAATGGGAAATGCTACCCCACCCGCCGTATTCTCCAGACATTGCTCCTTCTGATTACCACTTGTTCCGATCCATGACACATGGCCTGGCTGAACAGCACTTCCGTTCTTTCGAAGAACTCAAATAATGAGTGGGTTCGTGAATAGCCTCAAAAGATGAGGAGTTCTTTCGACGCGGAATTCGTATGCTACCAGAAAGATGGGAAAAGGTTGTGGCTAACGATGGACAATACTTTAAAGAATACATTTATAATCACTTTTTCACAATAAATGTCCAAATTATGAAAAAAATACGAGTTTATACATTCATACTCCCAATAAAGATTTTCATCATCCAAATCAACGGCCCCTGAGACTAGAATATTAATTGCATACACATTGCAGAAAAGCACTGAGCAAGCTCAGTATCCATCAGTAGCTGATCTTTACTCATTGTTCTTTAGTTTTTTTAAATCGCACCACAAACGGTCTTCGAAGTCATATATAATTATATAAAGACATAAATAATAATAACAGCTAACATAAAATATAAAGTTAACTATTAAAATTAAATATTTGTTTATATTTTCGCATAAAGTACGTGAGTGAATGTGTATTTGTTGGTAGTAATACATAGGTACCAAGGCAGTTGCATTGGTGGTAATTAAACTCAATTAATGTATGAGTATGTGACATAAATAAAAATGGCATCTTAAGTTTGTTATAGCGACAACGATGGCATTGTAATGCAATTGGTACAGAGAAAGAGAGAGAAATAGAGAAAGAAAACTCACTCTGTGTGAACGTTAAAAAGTCGTTACGGTATGAAGACTATTAAACGAAACGAAAAAAAAGACGATCAGAAGAAGAAGGGGAAAGAGAAGAAACTCCAATTTCCGTTCCATTAATAACTTTGCATAAAAATGCAATGACATACGTACACTCTCATATAAAGAGAAGCCAATGTGCATATACACACACACACACATAAATTTTGTCATAAACTAACGGCCACAGAAAGAGGGAGCTAGAGATTTTTGCTGTTGTTGTTGTTCTTGTTACTATTGCAGCAGCAGATATACACTCCCACCCAAAACAAGAACTAACGATGTTTTTCTCGTCGTTTTGTTGTTCGTGTTGATGACAATATTGCAACTGTTGATGACAACATTTTTGATGAGATTCTCAACGACGACAACAGTGACGACGTCGGAGGCTGCTGGTGGCTGGTGGCGTTGGAGATGGCATTGGCAACGGAACTCTTCAAAATGAATCTGCATAAAAAGTTTGTTCTTGTTTGTGTTGTTGCTGTTACTTTTGAGCCAGGTTAAAATAGTAATTATGATCCTCTTCGTTTTCGTTGTTGTTGTTGTTGTTGTTGGACATTTTAAGCACGCTTAATGCATTTGACAGTTCCATTTGCGTATGAAATGAATGCAATCCAACGAACAAACAAACAAACCAACGAACAACCCAACGAAATAAATGAATGAACGATTCGTTCATAGATTGAGAGCAACAGCAACCAGTAGCAGCTAAAAGGACACGTTCCTCAGAATGCGTATGCATACAACACACCTGGCGCTTTAATGGCAACATTGGCGTTACAATAGCAATGGCACGACAGCAGAATAAAATATCATCCGCAACTGTTATGACTACAACGGTCACAACAACAAATATGACCATCATTTGGGCCAACATTGTGGTTTTTTTTTTTTACTTTTTACTACCTTTACCTACACGCATACAAAGTGAAATTAAAATTACGTTTAAATTTTGTGTGTGTGTGTGTGTGATTAAAATGAATCGCAGCAGGATACCAGGAAAGCAAGCAACAATTGCCGTGCTCGATTTATGGTTGGTATAAAAATGCAATTTGTTCACATATACACACACATAAAGAAACACAAATTCACTCATACACATTCATACAGTAATTAACAATACGAAAGTTACGCTGAAATTCATTCCGTTTACAATAATTTTTTTTTTGTTTGCCTCATTTCATGGTGTATTTTTTCTGCGTGCTGAAATTTATTTTGATCCCATTCTATTTAAATGTGTATGAGTGTGTATGTGTTTGTGTATGAGGAATGATTTCCTGTAATTTTTGGTACATTTTTATTTTATTTCTCTCTTATTTATATAATTGCTTGGTTATCTCGCATTTAATATGACTTTCAACTCCGTTCGCACTCACTGTCTGTATTGAAGATGGAAATAAGTGACGGATGCGCTGCAACTGCTTTGATTTTCATACTGCAACTACCTCATCGAAGAAAACGAATGATTCTCTCTCTTCTCTGTTTTGAATGTAAAGCCTCATCCTCCCTCTTAAGTTATTTTATTGTATTATAACAATAAACGCTTTTCAATCTTCACTGTACTGATAGTGAATAAGATAAAACGTTTCAATTTATAAATATATATGGCTTCTAAAAAACAAAGGATTGTAATCCAAAGAAAATGTCTTAATAGAGTAGTAATTTTGAAAAGAGCCACGAGATCGTCTGGCATCAAAATTCTATTGTATTAGTATTTTTGAGACAATTTTCAATAAAGCCGGTATTTTCCGCCCATTGAATAGAAATTCTTCTACAAATACAAAATTGATTTTTATAATTTCTATTTTCGTCTATTATTAGAGCCAACTGAAACCAGCTAGTCTGAGTGAAAACAATTTCTAGATTACATATAGTTTTCGTATTACATTAAACGCGGGTTCCTAAAAGTCAAAATAAGGTGGAGGGGAAACAAATAGAAGAAATTTTTTTTAATAGAGCAGTCATTTTCATTAGTTCAGTAGGCGATTATTCATCAATTTGTATATATATAGGTTAGGTTGGAATGGCTGTCGAGAGACATACTTAGGCCTGAAAAGCCCATTGCGATACTACATAGTTGGACCTACAGTTTAACGCCGATTCCGAATGGCCATGTGGCAATTTTTTATCTGCTCGTTGCTTTTGCCATTACCAATCAATGTGTGTATTTGTACACTAGATTGCCCATCTGTGCAAAGTTCGATTTTTTCCTGCTCCTAGTAGATTTTCTGAAAGATTATATGAGAAAAATAAGATTTGAAAAAAATATAGAGGTCTCTAGTGGAAAATAGCCAGTCGGTTTTGAATCAATGGCTCAAAAACGGGCTTTGAAAAGGTAAATATCTTTAATCGTTGATAACTTTTAAAATATTAAATTTTGAGTAACTGTTCCAAAGACACTTTTTTTAAGGACACCTAGGGCAATATTTTGTTCTTAGAAAGTTTTGATCTAGGAGTGAAATTTAACCATGCTTTGATCGAAAAGCTGTCAGTTTTGTACAAAATTTCCATGGAAAAAATTTTTTACCCGATTTTTTCAATTTTTTAGAGGTGATATTTTTTGCTTAAAACTTTTATATTATAGAGAATTAAATAAGAATGCATTTAAAAAAAAAAAGTATTTTAAAAATGTTTATTTTAAAGAAAAATAAGCCGTCTCAAAGTTAAAAAAAAATATGGATTTTTTTAATTTTGAGTTTATTTATAGGTAGATGAATCTTTATGCAGTAGAATCGCAATAATTCTTACCCCGTTAATTCAAAAATCTCAACAATTTGCAACAAACTGTTGCAAAAAATTACTTTAATTCACAAAAATTCCATACATTTTGGTCGCTATGTCGTATTTTTTTCAGTATAACTTCTTATAAATCGTAATTGGTTACACAGAGCAACAAAAATTGTATACGCAAGATTTTCGAACGGTTTTATAGTAACTTAGGGTCGCTGATCACGACTGCGTACTCAGTTCACATCAGTTCTCCCACAATATGGATCTGAAGTCTGAAAAATGGGTCTTCAGGGGCTATTAAGAAATTCTTTTATTTCAACAGATACGAATTTGATGTCTGTTTGATGTTTTAAAAAATTCGTTTAAAGAATTTTTCCCATGGAAATTTTGTACAAAATTGACAGCTTTTCGATCAAAGCATGGTTAAATTTCACTCGAAGATTAAAACTTTCTAGGAACGAAATATTGCCTTAAGTATCCTTAAAAAAAAATGTGTTTGGAACAGTTACTCAAAATTCAATATTTTAGAAGTTATCAACGATTAAAGCTATTTACCTTTTCAAAGCCCGTTTTTGAGCCTTTGATTAAAAACCGACTACCTATTTTCCACTAGAGACCTCTATATTTTTCAAAATCTTATTTTTCTCATATAAGCTTTCAGAAAATCCACTAGGAGCAGGAAAAAGTCGAACTTTGTAGATTTCGTATATCTCGTAGGCAAGCTATTGTACACTTTCTTATAATTCTCATACACTTCATATTGATAGTGAATATAAGAAAGTTATGAAAATAAAGCACCAGACAAAGACGGGAATCGAACCCGAACCTCCCGGATGAAAGTCTAGTGCACTACCCACTATACTATCGAGGTCGTATTTTTATGAGTATACTGTATACACTAAATGCCCAGATGTACCAAAATTTTCGGTACTGTATCGAAATTTTATGCGAAATACGTTGTAACGAATTTAAAAACAGAAAATGTTTGTAACGAAGTTTGACGCAATTCATAAAAGAAAATTTATATAATTAAATGGAAAAACATTGATTTCTCCGTAATCTATATAGCGATGATTGCATCAAATCGTGCAGTTTTGCATTCGACCATTTTTTTTATTTGAAAAATATGCTTCCAGTAAAAAAATTCAGAAGTGGGAAGGAAGAAAATAATCTTTCTATTGATCCACCTTGGAAAGAATGCTTTAAACACTTTCCCAAGCACAATATTTCGTGTGATCAATGCATACATTCTTCCTTTATTAGGCACTTCTGCTCCTATTAAAATATTGTTCTCTTTAATTTATGATATGTTTATGATCTGTTGGAAAAACGCAAAAAAAAATTTAATATTCAAATTTTCAAAGATATTTTGTACGTCAGATATAACATCAAAAGGACTTGCTTGAAATATTTCGAATTTTTTAAAATTCAGCCAAAATTATTAGAGAAAATTGGATCAAATGACAAATATGTAAATCGTACAAAAGAGATGAATGACACGATTTGGAATAATTAAAATAATAATAAAACTAATCTTTTGAGTTATTCTCTTCTTTTCATATGAAAGTCATTCTCTAGGTGCCTTACTTATCTCTATTTTTTAGTAACAATTTCAAGCACAGCGTTATTATTGCTTGCCATAGAGAAAAAGAAGGAGATAGAGGGACAGGGATTAAAATTCTCTTAGGCCATACACCCAGTGGAGGCAACATAATAGCTTTGATAATGAAAATTGCTGCCACTGTTTGAGAGCGATTAGACTTGCCAGCCACCAGCGTCGTTGCCCTCCAGTGGCAGAAGAGACTTATGGCTGGTTTTAGCTATGTCAAATTCGATCAAATTTGCCAATGTGTTGGCAAATTTCATATTCTTTAACAGAGAATATGACACAGTGAAAACCAAGCATTAGACGGAGTTTAAATATGAAAGAAAATTGCTGAAAGTTGCTCTCAGAAAATCTTTTTGATTGCTGGAGAAACACACAAAAATTAAGAAATAAACATAATTTAACTCGTTCAAATTTATTTATTTTCAAAGACTTTCTGAAACAAATTGTGGAAAAGTTTTTGCAGATGTTAACTCTGCCTTAGAGTTATAATTTTAGTTGAAACGAACTGCATACGAACCTGCATATACACAGACATTTACATAAAAAAAGGATGGAATGTTTATATAAAATAAAAAAAAAATCCTTTTTTTTATATAGTCTAATAATATTGTTTACTTACATTCATCACAATTTTCACTGCCGCTGATAATGCATTTTCCTTTCTTGTTGCGTGTCCAATTCTCGCGGCATGTCAAACAAAAACCATTACTGCTACATGTTGCACAGCCCGTGGGGCAGACAACGCATTCTTGACGCTTTTTGTCAGCATAATATCCATCCAAGCAATTGTTTAAACATTTGCCATCGAAGGCAAAGCGACCGGAACGGCATGTGATACACTGGGATTCGGATGAGCCATTGCAAGTGGCACAAGATGAATGGCAAGAAGCACAACTACAAAAACAAAGAAGAGAAAAAGAGAGGATAAATATAAAATAGAATCGGAAAGGTAAAAGAAAAAATATATAAGTAAAGAGAATTAAATTCAATATTTGGCTGCCTGAAAATCGTTTCCAAGCGACAAAGAAAGAGAGATGTGATGAAGAGCACATAAAACAGTAAAAAAAAAAAAAAAAACTGATAGTGTATATGTGGCACGGGAAACGGAAGCGTGAGTGAAATAAGGTTAGGTAGGTGGTGGCAAAAGAAAAGAGCTGGAGTTCGCGAAAAAAAATTCCTGATGCTTTATATTCGCTTGCGATTTTTTTTTCTGTTTAACATAGCGTGTTGAATGAATGCATTTTTGTTTTACTGCCAAATAGTCATATGCAGAGATGAGGTTTTTCACTAGAAACCTTTTTCCGTTAACCGAATTTTTAAAAGTTTATGTTTTTTTTTTTTGCGTTACTTTTTTAGTAAATATATTTTACTCATGAGTTTTTGTTATTTGTTTTTGGCTCACGGAATTTTTTCTTTATAGTTTTCGTTTTTTTATTATTTTAGCTTTTGTGAAAACATAATGGAGCGTATATGCTGAAGCATTGAGTAAATATGCAGCGTGATTCTATTTGTGGAATGTGAAATATTTCAACATACTCACTCGCACGTACCATATAAAAATCACACTAGCGCATAGGTTTGCACATAGATAAAGACAAAAAAAAAAGTATAAAAATACTCTACACACTTCTATTCAATGCTCAATTGAAAACATATTGAATACTTTTCATTCAATTCAATTGAATTTGCATTGAAAAATACAGGCAGACAGTAACAGCAGCGGAAACATTTTGATGCCAAATTGCGTAGAGAAGAGTAAAAAAAAAACAAAATTTTATCAGTTGCTGTTACTACTACTACTATTGTGGGAGTGTCAGCAGCAATATATTTTGGTTTAAGAAATCGCGGAAGAATTTTAAATTAATGTATATTTAAAATATATATTTTTTTTAAATACGGGATATGCTGTGGTTATTGTGCCGTCAGCGATAAGCTGCAAATAACAAAAGCACAGAAAATCCAAGTTCAATTCCCTAATTTGGTCCGGACTGATTGGAAATTGCAAAACAAAAAAAATTTAAAATACTATGACCAAACAATCCGCTTGGTTTTAGCATAACACTTTTGGTCTTGCTATTCGTGTATAAAAATAACACGCACGAAACGGGTGGAAAAAATCTTCATAGCTGTGTGTTCACACGGAAGTTGAAAATCGATTTTCGTTGCCCGAAATTCGATTTTCGTTCCATTTATTTCCATTTTTTTGAGATCATTTATTTTTCTCACACTTTTTACAAATTACTAATGTCCTCACGATTGGCGGATACTAAAAAAAAGTATTAAATATTGTAATAGATGGAATATTGTAGTAGCTTTCTCTCAATTCTCTCAGAAACACAGAGTTACATAGCGAAAAATCATAGCCAAAAAACGTTTTTCGTTAAAAATCGGCTGAAAACCAGATTTTCATTTGAAAATTGTTCTATGACGAAAATTCAATTTTCAAGAGATTTTTAGCCAAAATCGATTTTGGGCACCAAAATCAAATTTTCAGCCGCCATGTGAACATACAATAAGTACGGCTCAGATTTTATTGACTCGCTTTATCAGAGAAAGTTTTACGCTATATATAAACCTCTTTTATGACCATAAAATTTAAATCTGAAAAGTTTTTTCGTAACTTTTTAGTGTTTTCAGTTTACAAATAATTTTTACTGTTTTCTGGATGATGATTGGGAAATTTTATCCAATTATATAAACATTTATTTTTTTCACATTTTGAAAGTGAATGACTATGTGATTGTCATACAACAATTATAGTCATGGGCAAGACGGTCGTGATCACATGAGTGCAGCCATGACGGATGACAAAAAGGAACGGTGGAATTGGAATTTTGTCACTTTTTCTTATGCTCATGAAGATAGGTTCTTTTGTTCGCAAAAAATGCAAAACAAATATTAATTATGTGCTTTAATTGTGTGCTTGAAATTAGAAAAATAGAAATAACAATCTTTAAAGAAAATAAAATATGTTTATTAAAGAAAACTAGTAGTAACTGGGGCTATTTTTTTTTTTTTTTTTTACTCAAAAAATCTCTTTATGAAAAAAGAAATATCAAAAGAGAACCAAACTACTCGTTGGTGTTTGTTGTGTTATTTGTGTATGCAGATAATTCTGAGAAATGCCGTTACTCATGTCTTCTCTCTCTCTTATTTGTTATTTACTCCCGCTTAAGCAATGATTTTTACAACGATGATTTTTACAATGCTTTGCTCAATGAGTGAATTTTAAAGAACTTTCGACGCTAATATTTTGGAATTGGCGAAACCGATTTTAAATCTGATAATTTTTGGCTAACCTGCTCGTCAAGTTCTTTAAATTGATATATAATTTGATGCACCACTTCTGGATCTTCTACAATAAAATTGTAGTTACATTAATAAATGTAAAGAAGAAGATAGCAAGAAAATGAAGATTGTGTGTGTGCTAGATGTGCATTGTTTGTTTGCTTTCATGTTGCCTATTCAACTTCCGAAAAATTATTTGGGAAATTGGCAAAATTGGAACAATATGAGCATGGAACAAACATCAATGCGCCGATTTTTATTTTATTTTTGAATCTTCGGCGCATCTCTCTTATCTCTTTCTCTCTACCTATTTTTCTACCTCTCTCTTTTAGACAGACAGTCATGCATGCGCCCGTGTGAGCAGCCTCATATGAAATAAACGGAAAACCCAGTGAATGAAATTCATTCACACTTTCGAGATAAAAATGAAATTGTTAATCCATTTTGAGCGCGCACATTTGCATTTACAACAAAAAAAATTTTGTATTTGTATTATGATCGCTTGTGTGAGAGCGTACATTTACATTAACAACATTCTTCTCTTCCCACATGTTCTATGACCGACGATTCTGTACTATCATTGAACTGCACTATTGTTAAACGAGTCTGTACTGTTAAACGATTTTATACTGTTAAGTGATTCTGAATGTTAAATGGAAAAACTACTCTACAGTTAAACGATTCTGTACTGTTAAACGTTTCTATACTGTCAAACGTTTCTGTACTGTTAAGTAATTCTGAATGTTAAATAAAAAATCTACATTACTGTTAAACTTTGTTGTCTTGTATACACGTGGTGGTCACCTATATATGCATAATGATCTGACTCTTTCTGTGGAAATGAGCCCTGTACGTGTGAAAATTTTAATACCTTACAATTTGACATCGAATTAAGAATTATATCTTTGTTTTTATCTTTTTTTATTGGGAATTAGACGTTGGAATAACTAACCCGCCTACTCCTCCATTCCCATTCTTCGTTTTTTTCTTGATTTATAAATTCTGTATGCAAAACGTTGAAACCATACGACAACTTCTGGTTTCTTTTTCTTTGGCAAGAAATCTATGGAACCGTCTTACTATGTATCGAGCTGTTGTAGAATTAAATTCCCTAACTAACGAAAGTTAGATCGCCATAGAAGCATAGGATATGCTCAGCTGCTTCTTCTTCACCGCTGTATATAACCCTGACCTATACCCAAGATGGATGAGTGTTTATTTTGTGGTGAGGTCGCCACAATTCCCGAGGTTAACCCGGCGTCAATAAGCATACTTTTTGTTACACAGTCATTGAACTGGGTGTGTGACCCCCGAGAAAAATAAATCCTTAAACCAAACCTTTTTTTTTTAAGATTTTCTTTTTTAATTTCATAAAACATATTTTAAGTGCAAACAAAAAAATAGTATAAAAATATTATGTTCTTTGTAAATAAATTTTTTGAAACAAAAAGATAAGATCCACAAATTTGACCTAAAATCAATGAAAAGCAGCCATGTTCATTGACGCCGGGTTAAAAATTTGTTGTGATAATGCGATTTGAATCCCTTATTCAATTCAGCAGTTTTGACAAATATTTGCAATGAATGAAATTTAAACTTTGTTATACATTGAACTTAATGCCACGCCTAATTTATTATGATCAGCTAAAATCGAAAATTCGGTTTTAAACTAGTTTTTGAAAAAAATTAATCTTATTTATAAACTTTAATAATTTATCTTCAACGGTCTATCTGCATTGGTAGACAATTTGTTCTAAGAGTCTTGGGAATCGTGGTGGACAAATTTAAAACTTTGAAAAACAACTTTTTCGGATCATGATTTGAACTTCGTGGAATCAAGTTCCAAATTGTATCTTAACGAATTCCATTACTTAAACTCCTTGATTCAAATTTCTTTTATGAAACTCCTTGATCTCAGCTTCACTGTTTCGACAATACATTCACAACCTCAATTTCAACTTTACGAGTGTGAATCCAATATTCCATGTTTACGACTTCAATTTCTTTATTATTGTTCCATGACTTTAATATCGTTATTACTTATCATGTCTAGATATTGAATTCTTCAGTCTGTCTCCATGATGCTGGTTTCTCGATCCAGGTACCTCAAATTTGTTTTCACGATTTGAACTTTTAAGGTGGGTCGATAAGGGTCGAAAAGCCATAAGCAAGTAAGACCCCATAATTTTCAATTGTAAGCCATTGAAAAAATTAATTATGAACACACTCGCGCCAGTAAATTTGTTATTACAAATTTTTGCATCTCGAGCTCAATTGCATAAATTCGTCATTAATCATTTTTTGTAGCACGTTCGGTAGCAGTTAATTTCTTTACTTTTTTTTTATCTAAAATAAAAAGAAACATAAGCAATTTTTTCAAATCTCCTTTTTTCCTACATACTACCAGAGTTTTTAATAAAAATCTAATAAAAAATTATTTCTGAAAATATAAATGCTTATATTTCATTTCACACTACATACACAACGCATTTGTATTTAAGTACCTTTATTTTTTTAAGTACGACAATGCGCGACGCCTGACTGACTGCCTTCTGCCCTTCTGCATCTTTACTACTATTTAATGTACACGTACTTTTGACCTTTGCTGCTTGCTTCCGCGTATCCGTCATCGCTGCTGCCAATTATGCAGCAATTTTTCAATTTCATTACCATCATCATATTCCAATGACGCCCGGCTGCCTGCCTGACTGCCTGAATGCTTTCGTTTTTTTTTTTTTTTTAATAACCTCAAACCACTGGCTACTTCGCCTTTTCCCCACTTTTATTTCTTTTACTTCATTTTACTCTGTCTCCTACTACCTCTGTGCTTTTGCTTTATACTTTACCACTCTTTCGAGTTCATCATTTGTAGTTGGTGTTTGCAACGCCATTAAAATCGCTGTTGATGAAAGTCCATTTTATCGAAGATTAATATGCTTTCATTTTTTCATCTTCAATGTGTTTTTTCATGTATCTTTTCATCGTTTTTTGTTTTTTTTTATTTTTTGTTTTGTTTTTGGAATGCCTTACCATAAACAAGAAGAAGAAGAAGAAGAAGAAAAAAATGATGACTCGTTGTTGCTTGTATCCTTGTTTCCTTTTCCTTTATTATATTGCATTTTCTTCATTGTATGTGTGAGCAAATTATTTTTATAACTTTTCTTTAATATGATGATAAACTTTTTATGTTCATCGTTCAATTACTTTAAAAGATACAGGGTATTTCTGACTAAACTAAAAATTTCATAGTAAATAAAAAGAGAATTGTAATTTATTCAAGTCGTAAAGGGATGAGATTAGTAATCTTTGGGCAGTAGCCATAATATTGGTGAATTTAATATTCATTGTTCCCGTAGCAGATAACTCAATTTGCTTTATTAGTAGAGATTGTTCATATTGAAATGTTAATCCTTAAAAAAACTTACTTAATCATTAAAAAATTAAGTCATGTTAACGCAAATCTTTTGAGTTCAAAATTATGCCCAAAAGATTTTTCTTTTCGAAATACATTACTGGATCTAATTTGTTTTAATTTTAACCTTTCAACTATAGATCTGTTTGTAGTTGGATATGCGATCATAGAGTGGATAAATTTATTAATGTGACTTGATTTAACTCTAAGTGTATACAAGAATCTACAAGCGGCTTCGAGTGTCTTCAGGAGACTTCAAAGTTCAATTGACTCCAAATCTTTTCAAGTATCTCCAAGTGACTTCAAGTGGTTCCAACTGACTTCAATTGATTCCAATGCTTTCAAATGGTATCAGCGCAGTCATGATTTTTAAATCATACAACTGACATTCTCTTACTTACTTACTTAGTTGGCTCTACAAACCAATGATTGGTCGTGGCAGCCTTTATAAAGCCTCACCAGTTGCTTCTGCAATGCGCGTGCCGGCGCCAGTTAGTAAGGCCAAGTGCAGTCAGGTCCCCCTGTACCTGGTCTTTTCAACGGAGATTAGGTCATCCATTCCTGCACATTCCACCTCCGTGGCTCGAATAAAATACCCTTCTAGCCGGAGCACTTTCATCCATTCGCTCAACATGACCCAGCCAGCGAAGCCGCTGCGTTTTTATGCGGTTGACTATTGAATGTCATCGTACAGTTCATACAGTTCATGATGCCATCTTATACGATACACGTCGTCCACACATACAGGACCATAGATCTTGTGGCGTTTCCTCCTCTCGAAAGCTCCTAACAGCCTCTCATCGTTGGTGTTCAATGTCCACGTTTCAGCGCCACACATTTGGACGGCAAGGATGAGGAACTTGAAGAGCGTTATTTTCGTAGGTCGAGAGAGGGCTCTGCTTTTCAAATGCCTACTGAGTCCGCAGTAACACCTGTTGGAAAGAGTTATTCTTCGCTTGATTTCAAGGCTGGCATTATTGTTGGTGGCGATGCTAGATCCAAGATAAACGATTGTAATTGTCAACAGTGAAAATTTTGTCCAAGACGCCGTGACTCTTTGTTTGTTGACACAAGGTATTTCGTATTGTCCTCGCTCACACCTAGACCCACTCGACGAGACTGCCTTTCTAAGTTGGAAAATGCGGCACTGACTGCTAAGTTTCTTGTGGATTGGGCAGAGTACGACTGACATTCACATGACTTCAAAAAAAGATTATATTGGCTTAACCCCAAAAGAGATTTCACTAAATGGATATCCAATCGGTGACTTCAAAAAAAATTTCTGAGTTTTGTATTCTGAACTCAATTATGATATTCATTAACCCAATGTTATAAATACCCATAAAAAAATTAAGAAAGTAGCACGAGAGGGGGGGAGGGGGGAGGAAGCTCTATTTTTCGTTTTTCATATAAATATTTCTATCATTTAGATCATCTTTCGTGAACTAAAGACTTTTTGAAGGGATATTTGCTGTAAATACATTCTTTTCGGATCTATGAATGTGCTTGGGAGCTGACGGATATTCTCATCTTTCCCTATAAATATTACCAAGTTTTGTACAGAATTCATGACAGTTTCTTCAGTTCTCACAAATCAAACTCCAGATGCCAACGAAAGTTTAGACTGTTCAAATATAACGTACTTCCTACTGCCGTGCAGCTTCTATACTTTGAAAATTACCTCAGCAGTTTTCTCTAACCGATTTCAAACAAATATTTACTTTGATATTTAAGAAAAAAAAACATTAAGGGGGTTAAATCCGTTAGTGGGCAGTAGAGTCTATGTTGTTGGCAACGGTGCAGACCCTGCGAGTAATATATAAAAACGTTCAAACCACAAGCAGTTAGACTCGGAATATAAGTTAAAAGCGATTGACAGAATTAAAATGAGATGTCATACAGACATCGGTGATATTCAATGTACCGAACGAATAAGAAGAATAAGATAGTAACTTCACAATTAGATTCTTTTATTTACGATTTCAAGTTCATGATGGTGACCACAAAAATTCAGAGCAACTACAAAAACTCAAGAAGCCCTTATAAAAACATGTGCATTTCCTACAAAAATTTAAGAATTGTAGGTACAGTAATTATTTAGAATCAGTTAAGAAACAAATAGCTACTTAAACTATATATTGACCATTCCACCATAAAAAAAAATAACAAAACCCTGTATAAAATTTATAATTTGCAATTTGTGCATAATAAAGTATACTTAAATAGACAGCAGAAGATGAAGCCGCCGAAAATATTTCATATTTACAAAAGTTTTGTTTTTTTTTTTCTTTTCATTTTAAATTTGTATAACAAAAGTAACGAACATACGAACACACATACATTTACATATTCATACGAGACTACAAGTGTGTGCTTACAATTATAGTGTGCACACTTGTGTGTGTGTGTGTGTGTGTAGGTGGAGAGTGTATATATGAGGCTCTTTCGCATTTGCTTCTTCTGGTTTTTTTTTTTTTGCATTTTCCATTGCCATTACAGACAATGTCCTGCAATAACGCTGATAGCAGCGTATTTATTATTTTTATGATATTTCATTAATTTTAAACAACAACAACAGCAATAAACAGAAAAAGAAGAAGAGCTTCACATACAATTGAACACAGATACACACAAACATATACACACATACAGGAGAGCGAATAAGAGACACATATACTCATTCGTGCAAGTATAATAATAACAACAACAACAAAAACAGGGGGAAGAGAGAAAGAGAGAGTGAATACAAAAATTAACTGCCAAATGAACATTGGCTCCCGAGGGTATGCTATCAAATTTTGTTTGTTGTTGTTAATTTTTTTTTGACACAGTATTTGCTGTAAAGTAAACAAGCAGCAGGAAACAAAAAAAAAAAAAAAACAAAAAAGAAAGGAGACACAAAAAGTTTACTATTTTTCTATGGCGGAACACGTGCAGCTTCAAGTTAAAAATAATTTAATTTTTTGTTTTGAAAATTGAATGGCAGTGAAAGAAAAAAAAAAACTTAAATGAAATGAAAATGAAAACGCAATTTTGGGCTACAAAATAAATTGCATTTAAAAAAAATATATATTTCATTTTAGTATTGGGCTTTCTTGTTCTTATTTTTTACTGTTGTTTTCAATTGAGCGTGTATTGAACGAGAGGGAGTTTAGGCATTTGGTTCAATTCCTTTTTTTTTACTTTTTACTAAAGGCAGTCAATTTAAGCAATAAGCAATTTTTAACTTTTGGGTTTATGATTTTTTATTTTTCGAAGTGTGTGCAATTTTTTATATATATGCAAAAAAAAAAAAAAAATGGATAAAAAAGTATGAGTTAGTAAAGGTTTATGGCTAGTTTTGTGTATGGCTAAGGGTTAGAGGGTTAAATTTTTTTTTGAAAAACCATTAGTGTCACTTGCACAAATGCCAGTCATTTTTCATTTATTTGCGAGTTTATGTGAGGTAGAGGAGATTGGGGTTGGGCTTTCGTTCTTTTTTCTTTTTTAAAACAAAAAATTTAATTTTAACTTTTACAGGGTTTATTTACTGAAGTTTGATAATTCAAAAGTTAAATCGAGTCAGGCAAAATTGCTAATTAGTTTTAACCAGTAGGTCACAGAAGCTTTTCAGCTTAAGGAAATCCATAAAATTGATTGGAATTACTCGTTGGTTTAGATCACCGATTTAGAATAACTTTTCAGCTTAAATCGTATTGGAATTTCTTACCAGTCCTAACGAAATCGTTCGTTTTTATTTTTGACGCATGTAACTTGTAGCCTATAATAACTCTTCAGGTTTATTCATGATTTTATAAAAATGACTTGTCACTTTTAAGAAAATTGCATACCTAAAACTACTCGTTAGTTATAGCGCGTGGACTAAAGTTACTAGTCAGTTTTAGGCGTAACTGCTCACTCGTTCTAGACGGCAGATCCGAAAATTACTCGGCAACTTTAGTGAAATTACTCACAATTACTTGTTGCAGTAGGTTCAGTGGTTCTTCAGATTTTAAGCAATTAGAAACTATTCGACCGGATTAACTAAAATGCCCGAACTCCTTATTTAAAATCGGAAATTTGTGATTACTCGTTCCTTTTAACTAGTTGGTTCAAAAAAATTGTTAAATTTACCCATGTGTTTAGATATTTCTCGTCGAATCTAACGAAAGAAACCGCTCGCAATTACTCGTTGGTTGTAGGCAGTAGGTTAATCTAATTTGATCAGTTTCTGGAATTTTCTTATAATTATTTGTCGGTTTACATAAACGGAAGATTAAAATAATTCGTTTCAAATAGGTGACTATAACTTGTTAGATTTATACATACATATGTCAAAAAATTGTTCACTAACACTAACCAGTTACTTGTTGGTTCTTTATAAAGATATTTAGAAATTAAATCCAAGGAAATCGCTTAAAATTGTTAGTTTTATCCGGCAGTTTATAGAAAAGAGGAAAGCTCAACAGTTTTATTTACATTTGTTGAAATGAGTTTATTCCAGTCGACAGGCCATCATAACTCGCAAGCTCTAGAATATTCCAAGAAATTTTCTTCACAATTGCTCTTTGATTTTGGAAAAATAGCTCGTCAGCTTTTGCCATAACTTTTGAAACCCATTTCAATAAAATTGTTTAAAAATTCGTTGATTCTAATTAGAAACTTTACATATTTCTAAGAAATTGTGTCTGTTTTTCACTATGTCAAATTCCATCAAATTTGCCAGCATGTTGGCAAATTTCATATGGGGAACTCTCTCTTTTTCTCTCTTTGACGGCAAATATGACATAGTGAAAATCAAGCGTTACTCGCCAGTTCGAACGAAATTCTTCTCAATTTCTCATTGGTTTTTTATTGAAAAGGCGCGATAACTCATTAGCTTAAAACATGTTTCTCGAAATTAGCTCTAAATAAAGCAGTTGTTAGCTTAAGTAATTTTTCTAAAAACCACTATCGCATCTAACGAAATTGCTCAAAATTACTCGTTGGTTCTTATCAGTTGGTCATAATAATTTGTCAGCTATATTCGAGTTTATAAAAATATACTCGTTTCAACTTATAGGTCATAAATAATAGCTTGGTAAGTCTAAATATATTTAAAGAAATATAATGACTCGTTGATGTCACAGAGAACGTAAATCAAATTTAGTCATGCTATTGGAGCTAACCCTAATGAAATTATATAACTACTCGCTGATTTTAATCTATAGGTCACAATATATAATTTTTGGACATTTTGCAAGAGATTACATGCTGGTTCAAATGAAATTGCTTGTAACTACTCGTTGATTCTAACTGATAGCTCTAGAAATTAGTTGTGAAAAAGTTGCTCAAAATTACACATTAGTTCTAGCAAGACGGTTACAACAACTCGTCAGTTTAAATAATTTGTCTCCTCATTTCCAATGGCCTCATAATAAATGAGCTGCTTTCGACGTTCGATCTTCGCTGGTTATCGATGATCGAATATCGAATGTAAAAATCGTATTATGAGCAGTCCAACTCTGTCGAAATTTTCGTTGCGCATCGAATTTTCTATCTAAAGCAATTTTGCTTTCGATACGGTGAACGCTGAGTAATAATTGTTAAAAATTTAAGTATTATGCTATTTTTTTTTTTTTTTTGCTTTTTGAGGACTAATTTTGAAGAGTTTTTGTAAATTTTTTGCAGGCTTTAAAGTGGTGAGCAACACATTGCAGTTATAGAAACTTGTTTCATTGTTGGAAAGCAAATCCTCTGATTGCAAAGGGTATTTCCTCAAAAGTTCTGGCGATGAAGAATGAACTAAATGGTTTAGGACCAACCAATAATCCGCGGCATTCCGCTGTTATTTGCAAAATATACTTTTGCTTGTATAATTGGATTTTATTCATCTTTGGCAAATACAATTTTCCAGGACATCAAAAGTCTCTGATAACACCACAGACATCGTGGGCTGTGCAAGTCCAAGAGTATTCTCATTCCCAATGCTTAGTTGGTGTGATCAATGAGCACAAAATTGCAGAACTGTTGCCAATTTTAATATGTTTGGAATTGATCTAGCTCATGTGCATTGCTTGAGCAGTTCATCGGTAGTAGTCATCAAATCCACAAACGCCTCCTTGGACAGTCGAAAGTTCTGTAGAAATCTGTACACGAATTTTGTAGATGCCAAAGCTTTTTCAAAAGGCTGCACTTAATCGTTTTCTACTTCTGGCCAGTTCCATTAAGCTCTCATCCTCTTCCGATGAATCGTTGAACCGTTATTTCGTTGTATTTTCTCCTTATTTTTTCAAGTTCATTTTTAAATAAATCGTATTTATTTTTCATAATGACGATCAGCTGATAGAAATATACTATCGTGAACAAGCCAAAATGAGTGAAATTCACAATAACGCTATTCACTGTCGAAAGCACGTCATTAAACCAAACTCAAGTTCTTTTGATCAGGGCATTCGACTACAGTCGAAGATCGAACGCAGTTCATAATAAGGGCTAATGAGTTAATTTTTAATTAATCATTGGTTTGGACTGTTATTAATTAGAGCAGCTCGTCACCTTTTTAAAACGATTATGTTCATAGGTCATAATAACTCGTTAGATCTAGAAAAGTCAAGTCTCTTTACTCCTAGATTTCATGTCTTTTAATTTTCAATCTAATCTTTTAATCTAATGAAACTGTTCAACTACTCGACAAAATGAGAAAAAAATAAATTTCATTAAAATTACTACCAGAATAGAGTTTGGAATATAAACTTCCCCTACCCACTCCATTCCCCCATCTCTTGGATCATAGGAAAACATATTCCATTGCCAAAATAATCTGTCCACTTAAAGATTTTAATGTAATTTCTAGAATTCTTTATTTTTTCTTAAAAATATTTCAAATTAATTTCACAGAAAAATACCAAGAAGGTGTCAACATTATAAATTCACACCTCAATACATATATTTTATATACCTACATGGTTCTATAAATGCTTATATTTGCTTTCTTCATATTCTCTATGAACATAAAAAAACCTCAAACACTTAATCAGAAAAATTCTAAAGAAGAAATCTATAGAAAACTAAAGAGACATAAGTGAAAAGTTGAAAAAGAAAAAAATCTCCCAACGAAAATTTTTTATAAAATCAACCGTCATCAAGTAATGTGTCCTTGGAATGTCCATTGTCAAATTCAGTTTTAATCTTAACAAAAACAAAATCACACAAATACAAATAAAAAACATACACACTCACATATACACACAAATATGCAAGGCGAAAAAAAAACAAAAATAAATAAATAAATAAGGCAATGTACAAATTATTTCAAAAACTCGATAGACCAAAAATATAAGTAGGTAGAAAATGTAGGTGAATGTATATAAGTTGTAGTTGTAGTAGTAGTTGAGTTGAAAAGCAAACGCTCAAGGACTCTTGAAATACCCATAATAGATTTGTACACAAGTTTCTGTCCTTATCTTTTTGCTCTCACTCTCTTTCTCTCTCTCTCCCTCTGTAATTTTATTTTGTGCCAATTTTCTTTTCATTTGACAATAGTTTTTGAGGCTGATTTGTCTGTGTTAAAAACTTTTTCATATTAATTTTTTTTTCTTTTACAACTTTTCCTTTTCTTTCTTGTAGTATTCACTTTTATTGTTTGGTTTCTGAGAATGTGTGTGCGTATGCCAGTTGTATGTCCTTAACAAATTTTTCTTTTTACTACTTCATAGTTGCTTAATAGATTTTTATTGTTGTTATGCCATGTCTATATCAAGATATGTTATGCCACACACACACACACACACACACACACACCGTCAGTTACCAGTTTGTGTCTAGTTTTGTCTACACCGTATGTGTAGTTGTAGTTGTAGGTATATATATAACCAAATATATACGTACACCTATTTCATATATTAATGATTGTATTGGGTTATGGTTTGATACATCGGAAGGTTATACACAAACACACACACACACACACGAGTAAGCATTTACAATAAAAACACACACATTCACATAAGATTAATGAGCACTGATATGATACTCATCAATACGCTCAATACTATCAATATTCAATTTAATTTGATACGTTTCTCATTTTGTATACCAGACACAGTCGTTTACTTATCGATTTGTTATGTGTTATTGTATGATTCTAAGTATATATAATCGTAAATACTTTTATATGTATATGTAAGTATGTAATCGCATACCCTGTAGAAAATATTTCAAGGCCAAAGAAAGATAATTGCTTCAAAATTCATCAAACTAGACTAGATTGATTTAAATTTGGTAAAAACAATCAAAATTTGCCGAGAAATAATTTTTGTTGTTTGAATTTGCTTCAACTTCATCAAACTGGGTTTGAAATTAATAAGTATTGGTTGTAATTGATTAAACTGGCCTTTAAATTGGCACTTTGGACTTCATTTTTATCGGTTTTAAAATTATTAAGCTGTACTTAAAACTAATTTGCTTTAGTTAAATTGTTTTAAATTGATCAAATAGACTCAGAATTTTTTTTATATTTGGTGAAATTTATCAAACTAGACTTAAAATTGATTTGAATTGCTTCAATTTCATAAAATTGAAAATTGAATTGGAAGATAATGATCAAATTGGGTTTAAATTGATTTATATTTTTTCAAATTTGATCAAACTGGACTTAAAATTGATTTAAATTGTTTCAAACTTGATCCAACTAAAAATTTAATTGGCAGAAAATAATCAAACTAGGCCTTAAACTGATTTAAATTGTTTCAGATTTGATCAATATGAAAATGGATGAAAATGATCAAACTGGGCTTAAATTGATTTAAATTGGTTCAAATTAAATCAACTGGCTATCGAATTCAGTGATTATGATCAAACTGGGTTTAAAATTGATTTGAATTGCTTCAATTTGATAAAATTGAAAATTGAATTGGAAGATAATGATCAAATTGGGTTTAAATTGATTTAGATTTTTTCAAATTTGATCAAACTGGACTTAAATTGATTTAAATTGTTTCAAACTTGATCCAACTAAAAATTTAATTGGCAGAAAATAATCAAACTATATGAAAACTGATTTAAATTATTTCAGATTTGATCAATATGAAAACTGAATTGGGCGAAAATGATCAAACTGAGCTTAAATTGATTTAAATTACTTCAAATTTGATTAACTGGCTATCGAATTTAGTGATTATGATCAAACTGGGTTTAAAACTGATTTAAATTGCTCAAATTTATTCAAACTGAATTGGATGAAAATGATCAAACTGGGCTTAAAATTAATTTAAGTTGCTAAAAATTTAATCAAAATGAAAATGATCAAACTGGACTTAAAATAGATTCCATTTGTTAAAAACTTGATTAAATTAAAATAAAGTTGTTAAAACTAATTAGAAACGATTCAAAATGTATCAAACTGATATAATAATACAATTGATATAATTTTGTAATTTTATAATTTGGTTGAGATTACTTTCGAATTGATCAAAATATACTTACAATTTATTGAAATCAACTCAAACTTGTTTTAGACTTTACCTTAATTTAAATCCATTTGAAATTGATCAAACCAAGTTTGGTGTTTACTTTTCAAATTGGATTTAGCATTGATTAAATTTACTTTGAACACGAGCAAATGGAATTTTTAACTACTTTAAATTGATTAAAATTCCACAGATTTATCAACACTGGACAAAGGATTTTTCAATGTGGATAAAATTATTTTTAAGCTGATGACTGATTGGATTTAGTGTATATTTATATAACTGATTTAAATTGGTTAAAATTGCACTATAATTTGATCAAACTTAAGATTGAATTGATTTGAATTGGCTATAATTCTTTTAAAATTAATCAAGCTGGACTTAGATTTCATTTAAATTTATCAAACAAGGCTTAAAATTGATTTGTGTCACTTAAAGTTGTTTTGATATTCGTCAAGTTCAACTTTAAATTAATTTGAATTGATTTACATTGTATAAAATTGCAATTAGATTGATTAAACTGGATTTAGAGTTAAGTTTAGTTAATAAAATCAGAATAAAAAATTATTTAATTTGCTTAAAGTTATTTACATTGATCAAACTTAATTTAGAGTTAATTTATACTTATCAAACCCGAAAAGTTGATTTAAATTGGTAATAATTTCTGAAAATGAATCAAACTGGACTTGAATGACTTGATTTATGTTAATTGGAATTGTAATAAAAATTGTCAAACTTCAAACTAAGATCGATTTGAATTAAATAAAACTTCTTAAAATTTATCAAACTTGAATTACAATTGCATTAAATTGTGTAAAATTGTTTTGAGATTGATCAAACTGGACTTAGAGTTAAATTTAATTAATAAAACCGGACTGAAAAAGTATTTACATTAGATAAAAATATTTTAAAAATGATCAAACTGGGTTTAAACTTCAGTTCAATTTATTAATTTCGACTTAGAATTGATTTAAATTGTTTTATTTTTTATTCAAACTTGATGAAACAGATCTAGAATTGAATTGATTTGGTCTACCCGTCAAATAGCTCCTCAAACGAACCAAAATGTGATCAACGTAAATAGTGAATGTATGGAGCAAGATGTGAGGGAAACTCTTGAGCACCTTCTACGCTCTTGTCCCGCACTCACTAGAACTCGATTAACTTACTTAGGAGCTCCACAGTTTGAGGGTCTGAACGAGAACGCTAAACTGGGGGTGAACTGTCTTTTAAAGTTTACTAACCACACCCGCATCTTAAATGACGTTTACTTTCGCTAAATATACACGCGATAAATAATTCCTATGACTCCTATCTGGTATCGCTAAGGACCTAAAGGTCTATGCGTGGCTTTGGCCAGCCAGTACTACCTAACCTAACCTAAATAGTGAACAGTCTGAGAATATTTCGGGTACGAAACTTTTGCGAATTTTAAGTATAAGTATGACCAAGTGATTAAATATGCCATCTAAGTCTAGCTTAATCTAAATTAAATGCGTGCTAACAAACATCAAGCATTTCAGAATTTCCTACAGGATACGGTATGGGGAAAAATTTTTTTATTCACTTTCACAAGATTTTTGTTGTTATTATTATTACATTTTATTGTTGTTGTAGCGCTTGCTTCTGCTACTGCCATTACTATAGCTATAACTGTTTTACTGCAGTAGCAGAAAAAGCAGCAGCAGCAGCATGTGATACAAATTGTTTAGACAGAAACGAGGGCAAAATGGTTCAACAATAAATTAAATGAAAACTATAACTTTATTTACTATTATTAAATTATAACATTGCAGCAAGCAAAAGCAAAAGGATACTGCGACTAACATGCCATAGTAGAATATATGTATATGTATACATAATATATATAAAATGTGTGTGTGTGTGTATATATAGAATGTATATACATATATGTGAGTTTGTTTGTCTAAAAGTATAAAAAGAAAAATTGTTGTTCATTATTATTTTTCTTTTTTTTTTTGAAGAGCCAAAGAGCGCAATTCTTTTCATTTGATTGTTTCACATTTTTGTACTTTTCGTCTTCCTTTTTTGCTCTGTTTTTTTTTGTCTGTTTTTCTTCTATACTTTTAAGCATATATTTGTAAGGATAATAAATGATATGTGAACTATTGATTGAAAACTTTTACCTTTTGACATTTATACATAGCTCCATTTTTCTATACAAGTAAAAAGTATTGCATTATATATTGTACTTATAAATTGTGGTATGAGTATTGCGAAAAGTTTTTACTCTCATTCTTATTGTACATACTATTTATTGTGCAATAAATCAGAAAATGAAATTTTTCAATAGTTATTATACGAATAATAAGTAGGCGGTGTAGGTGGTAGATAATGTGTGAAAAATCTTAACACTTGAGTTGGTAAATATTTGAGATATTGAATTATTAAAGATTTTTCGTTTTGCTACCATAAGTAAGTGGGAGAAAGAGGGAGGGCGGGAGAGAGAGAGAAACATATTTTTAATATTCCCTCATTATCTTAAAAATATTTGTAATGTTTGTAACTGAAAAAGTGAGTTTCAAATATTAGTCATGCAGTACTAAACAAGTGAAAAAAGTTGAGAGAAATCGTAATTGCAATCATTAGAGAGAGAGAGAAAGAGAGTAATTTATTTAACCTAAGAAAGAGAGTAGTAAAGGAGGTTGAGAGGATTAAAGCGGATTCACTAATCAAGTTCGTTTTTATATGAAGTTTTTCGCTAACTGAGAAAGTAAACATTTTATATAAAAAAATATGAAAGAGAGTCGGGAACTTAGTTGATGAATCTGTCGTTAGTCTTCTATTAATATTTATGTGCAGAGCTACTGGAAATTGCTGTCATGAGTTGTAAAAGAAAGTTTCTAGTGCCTGAATTTAACAATGTCGTACCATCTTGATCAAAAAGTTCCCGGAATAACCACCGTGTGGCGCTCCCATCGTTCCGATTTGAGTTATGTTTTTTTACATCTTTAAGTTAAGTTGGTACATCTGTTGTTGATATTCCTTCTAAATCTTAGCGTCATAGCTTGACATTTACAAAAGTTACGCAGCCAAGAGTACATCTATCTCTGTGTGTGTTGGCGAGTTTTTAAAATTTTAGAAACGGATTTAAATTTGCAACAACGAACATGAATTAAGTTTGGCGTAAAAAACGGAATTAATGGTGTGCGAACGTTGGAAATGTTGGAAATGTGTTTCGGCAACGAAACCAAAGCGGTTCAAAAGTGGTCGTGAGTCAATCGAAGATGATGAACACAGTGTCAGACCATCGACATCGAAAACCGACGAAAAGATTGATAAAGTTAATGAAATTTTGGTCAATAACTGCAAATTAACCATCAGAGAGATAGCGGAGGACTTGAACATTGCCTATGGATCCTTCCAAGACATTTTGGTTAATGATTTGGGTTTCCAAAGGTTGGTGCCAAAAGACCTCAATTTCATGCAAAAAAGAGACCGTGTTGACGTCGCAAAAGACATGATTTGCGAGGCCAAATCCAATCCCACATTCATCAAAAGGATCATTTCTGGAGACGAGACGTACGTTTATGAGTACGACATGTAACCCAAACATCAGGCAAGTGAATGGCGTTCGCCAAATGAACCGATACCAAAAAAACCAAGTCATTTTCAGTCGAAAAAGAAGGCAATGCTCAACGGTGGCTGCTCATGGATTACAACGGTGTAGTGCATCATGAATTTTCGCCAGAAGGTCAGACAGTAAACAAAGAGTATTATTTGTGCGTTATGAAACGTTTGCGCGAAGCACAGTGCCATCATTATTCGTAAATGCAACAAATACCATCCAACAGCCACCGCATTCACCTGATTTGGTTCCCTGTGACTTTTTTCTGTTTAATCGAGTTAAAAAACCATTACGTGGAACGCGTTTCAGCAGCCGAGATGAAGTAGTGGAAAAATCGCAGGAAGCACTGATTTACATACCGAAACCGAATATAAAAAATGTTTCGAGGATTGGATCAAGTGCTGGCATAAATGTGTTGCAGTCGATGGGGATTACTTTGAAGGGGACAATATAGATTTAGATGAATAAACTTGTATTTTTAATTTTCTGAATAAATTTCGGGAACTTTTGAAGTGAAACTTCTTTTCTCTTGTCCTGGAGTAAAACCAACCGGATGTGACGTTGCGCGTAAGTTTGCAATGCGACATAATTTTGTCGAGCGATGTGCATGAGGGGCTAAATATCAATATTCCGTAACTGAATTCACGAGCAAACTATATAATAAACGATTCATAAATAGTTTTAATTTAATATAACATACTAATTACACACACACACACATACGCCTATGGCAGAAAGAACAATGTGTAGCGTCGCCATCTTAAAGTTTATGACAGTTATACATTTCACATACAGATGGCGCAAATGTCCAAGGAATTACATGAAGATGTCGCACACAAAAAGAGTTCGTCTACAATTGCCATCGAAATTACCAGTACAGAGTTGCAATTTTTGTTCTAGCTTTAATCCCAAAAAAAATATTGGTTGTGTATTAACGAACACAAGGCAAAAGTGAAACTTCTTGTGAACTTCTTTTTTTTTTTGCTTTTTGGAATTGAACTAAAAGGGAATCAAATACTTTCGAGGAATCATTCGAACTAAATTGGTATTTAATTCCACTTAAATTATAAATTCCTTTCTTTTCAATTACATTTTCAATTTCTTTAAGGAATTGATATATTTTTTTAATTACAAAATACAATTCCCTGTAATAGAATCGAAAATTTTTCCAATTCCATTATCTAGGAATTTAAAAATTTTAATTACCGATTACAATTTCTTGTAATGGAATTGAAACTTTTATCAATTTCATTACCAAGGAATTGAAAACATCAAAGTACCAATTACAATTCCTTGTAATTGGAATTGGGATTTAGTATGAAAAATGAGAGGATACGACACCAAATAAGACACTTTGTGAATTGCTTAATTGTGTTTAAGCTGGAATCTATTGGGGGCAATTTTAGCAATTGAAGAAGAGCATCGTGCTATGGAAATGGCGGATTCAATGTAAGATTGTTCATTTTAAAGCCAAATAGTGAAATTTTATTAATATATACATTAGTTTTATAAGAACTTTAAGGCTGAGATTTTATGCATGTGCTTCAAATTTTTCAAAACGAATTACCAGCCATTACGAAATGTAATGACTGGATCTTTGGGAGCAATAAATCAGCTTGTGGCAGTGTTGCGTTTTATGCCTGAAGGTGGTTACCAATACGTGATTGTAAAAGACCACGACATTTATCTTAATGTCAGCAAATTATAAATTATTTATTATTAAAATCTCAGTATTTTTTAGTTAAATTAATATAACACTCACATTTTTAATTCTTTGAACCATTCAAAATCATTGACAGACAGAGCTAATTTCTTTAATTCCGACAAGGAAAACATGATAGAAAAATTTATCTATAGTCAACTGTCAAATTTCATTACGATTGGGTCAGATTGCCTATTTTCGAACACAAAAAAAATTACTTAAGGAACCTGCAATGCCAACTGATTTTCCTATGTTCTCGTCATAAGTAAGAATGACAATGAAAATCAAATTGTTATATGGCAGCACTAATGTTTGAATATAAAAAAAAACTAGCGAGTGTTCGTTACATTGAAGAGCGGAATATGCATTCAATTACAATGCAAACTTTTCTTGTTGTTTTTTGTCATAAATTTTTGTTTCTCTTCAATGCGAAAACTTCAATACATTCCTTTACTTAATTCTTTTTAAATTTTTTATTTCGAATTAATACAAAAAATACTACAAAGGTACCGAAAATATTGAAAAATATGAATTGATTGAAAATTTATTAGCACTAAAAGAAATTTAGTATTATGTTTGTGCCAAAATACTTAAGAATAAATAAATATTTTTCAATAACAGACAAGAACTTCATACAGAAAATACCACAACTACAAATTATTTAAACTAAGATGGCATCATAGATGCTATTTTTGAGGAAAAGTAGAAAAAGAGTGAAAAAAAAATGATGTCAAAAATTATGAAATAACCTTTCACTTGAGGTGAAATATTCAAGCATTCATGCACCGAATCTAAGACACACACATACAGACAAACAAATAAACAAACAAGAATAATACATCAAATTTTCAAAGAAAAATATGATATAACAAAACAGATAGAGAGACAGACAGACAGCAAGACAGTTTAGACAGGCAGCTGAGCAGACAAACTAAAAGACACATAGATAGATAGGTAGATAGAAGGATAGTCCGACAACAGATATAAGGGAACAAAATTTTCAAATAATAAAATTTAACCGAACTAAACTAGTCTAGAATAAACTGTGAAAAGTTTGAAAAGGATATCGAATGTTGTTGGCTTAATTGCTTTTGCAATATAATGGCAAGTGAAATTCATCATCACACAGCTAGAGTAAAGTTGAAGCTTTATTGGTTGATATACTCGTCTAGATAATGAAGTTTGATGATGAAGCTGACATATTGTAAAGTAAAAGGTCACTACTTTTGTGTGTGCTGTATGAGTGTATGAGTATACCATACAAATAGAAATAAATTTGTGTGTCATTGACAGCACCTTTACTATTTATAGCTTTATAGTAGATACGAGAGTTATATATACAAGTAATCTTATAAAGTATAATTGATTACTGCAGTAACAGCAACATCAGCAGCAGCTGGACAGTTTCATTAGCTTGTTAGTTAGATAGAATAATAGATAACTGAATATGTAGATATATATATAAATATTTTATGTATATTTCATATTGTGACCGCAATGGTGATAACATGAAAATTAATATTGATGGACAAGGCTAATCAATATTATTTGTAGTTAGAGAGGAAATTGTGATGCTACATACAAACATATGAATATTGCTTACAATAATAATACCAACATGTTAATGTGTATGTGGTGCAACAAAATATATGTGTGTAATAACTGCAACATATTACACGTTATACGTCAGACATCATCATCGTCATCACCATCAACAACATCAATACCTACTACAAACACATAACACATAATGCATTTTGAAAATTGCTTGTTATATTTGATTATCATTTTGTTGCAGCAGTAACGAACAGTAGAAACAGCAATTGTAGCTCTGTTCATTTGCTGTTGGTCTTTGGGGGACATATTGCTGTCATCGTCATCGTCATCATCAATGTCAATTGTTATTTGCTATTCATTCTGTAGTATATATTCGAAGTATTGTTGCTGCAGTTATTGCAAAAGGAATATAAAATTAAGTCACACTATATGTATACAGATGCAAACATACATACATACATACATTATGCATATATACATAAATACATTCAGGTTTATTGAAAGTTTTGAGTACTTTGTCAGAAATTTATTTGTTTTGACAAGTTATAACAATATGATCTACATATTATACCTGCATATTTGGAATTTTTATAAATTTTTTTATGAATATTTGTTGATGTTAGTTTAATATTTTTGTTTTCTAAAGAGAAATATTTCTGTATTTAAATTTTAGTATACTTTTGAAATATATACCTGAACATTAGATTTACACTTTTACACTCACAACATTTTTTAATAGAACTACGAACTTGTCCCACTCCTGCGATTGAGATGTTGATCGGACTTACACCTCTGCACATCTTCATAAAGAAGATAGTTGTATTGGTAGTATGAATGTATAAACTCGTAATGGTGACTAACTTCATATCTATCATACGCGCCATTTTTTTGACATTGACAGCTATTCTATCTCGAAGAGCGCCAAAAATACTATAAGAATTGATCTGTCAAATAATTTTCATAATTTTACAAAAGTGTTTTACTATAGCTGAAAATGTCGAATTTCGTGCCAACAAAACAGCATTTGCGGGAAGTTTTAATTTGCTTCTTTATATTTTAAGATTGCCTCCTAAAACTGCATGGGTTTTGCTAATTAGATGGAGTTTTTGCGAAAGAATTTTTCACGTTGAACACGAATCTGAGGTCAAAAACTTTCCATCACGTCACGTTTTAGGATAAAAATGGGGTCAAGCAAGTCTAATTTTACAAGGATCCGAGAATTTTTTCTATTTTTATTAATTTTCAAACTGATTCAGGACGAAACCTTAAATCAAAAACAGTTACTGACCAGAAAAACTATGAATGCAGGAGTGCTCAGTATCACCTTCTCTTTTTGAATCCGTAGTCAAACCTCATGTCGAAGGAAACAAATCGGATTTGATCGCATAGTGTAACTAAGATTTCAAATTTATTTTTTATATTTGACTTTTTAGAAAAAAAAAAAACCGATGGAAGTAAAAAATATCGTTAAATAGAATTTATTTTGACTTTTTTTCTACCCATTGGCAATTAATCTTAAAAATTAGAGTAAAGTTTCCGCATTTCAGGGGGGGAAGGGGGTCAGAACCCCCAAAACCGCCTCCCCTCCCAAAAACGGCCTTGTGACACGACATCTCACATTTTGTGTGAATATCCAGCCTTGGCACGGCAAAGAAGGAGTATTTTTAGAGGTTTTGATTTTGTTCTATCAAAGAACGAAATCGAGCAGATAATCTTTTCTTTTAATTTTGGGGCTTTGGCACAAAAGATCTTTTAGGTCGCAGTGCCTCAACCGCTTCTTAATAATACGTAATAATAATTCTAGTTCACAGAATTCAAATCATTTCAAAGAATTAAAAAAAAATTTGAAGTATATTTAAAGTAAATTTAAAGTATTTAATATTTTTAATTCTGAAAAAATGTTTTAACTTAATTGCCAATTTCTTCAGTATTGGTAGTTGATGATATAAATCAAATGAAAGACAATCAAATTTTCTACCGATTGCACACACAAACACTTTTCAATCAGGTTACACTGTGTGACAATGCTAGGTGCTAGACTAGCACAAGTTGAAAAATGGTATGGAAAAATTTTTCATATACCGACAAAATCTCATTTTATGATCAAAAAACCGTTTTTGGGTGTGAACATAGCTTACCAAATTTTTACCCAATTTTGAAAGAGTTTGAAAGGGGAAAAGCAGTAATTTCCAACCATGTATCATTTATTTTGTTGAAATGCAAACTGACGAGTCTGCCGTTGAAAGCGTTTGCGATTTTTTTTTTCAGCCTGGATGATGTTTTAAAAATATTGTTGGATTTTGAAGATTTTTTGGACACAATATTTTTAAGTAAATTTAATGCGGCGTCAAATGAGCTTTTCTTTTGAATGAAATTAGATGAAAATTAAGTAAAACCATTTTTTTCAGAATTAAAGATATGGAAATTTGACAATATCTCAAAAACTTTGTATTTTTAAAAATTAATTTTCGGATTCAGCACGCCATTTTACATAAGACATTACTGTCTAATACTATAGATCAGAAATACACTATAAACTAGTGTAATTAAATACTAAACTAATACCGAAATTGAACTCTGTGTTTCCCATTTCTAAAGAGAGCAGAGAACATAAGAATTAGTATACCATAGAAATGAATTAAAAGCTAATATGCTTACTTTCTCCTGTAAAGCGGATTTTACATCTCCAAGAAAATTGCTGCCATTTAGATCAATTTACTCTCGAAAAGAATTTTTGGAAAAAAAATTGCGTCAATTTTTTTTGAGATGCAAACTCTGCTCAAGACAGATAGGTAATTAAATACAAGACATAACTTAAAATGTAAGTACGATCCCTCTCCCAAAAAGCAAACCTTAATTAGTAGAGAAAGAGAGGAATAGCTGAAATACACACCTGCTCAAAGTAATAGTTACACATTAGAATTCTAACTTCAACAAAACAAAAAACTATTTTTATTCAACATTTTCAAAACAAAACAAACGCATATAATTTCTTTGATTTTATACATAAAAAAAAATTTATTTCATTAATAAATAGTGTAAAGTACAAAAGCTGAGATCGATAAATTTTTATTTTGCCCAAATCAACCTGCTCATAAAAATAGGTACACTTATGCTTTATAGAAAAGTACAAAAAAATTAATAACGGTAAGAATAGTTTTCCATACTAAAGTCTGAACTAAAACTAAAGTCTGAATGGATTGCTTGAGTATATCGTACCACATTTTTTGACCAAATTGTCACAACTTCTCCTTGTTTTGAAAAAGTTTGCTTGGACAATCTATTTTTCAACTCTCCCAATAGGTTTTCTATCGGTTTCAAGTCCGGAGACTCAACAACTAATCGACTTAATGGTCCTCAAAGAGTTTTTTTTTACGAGCATGAAGTGTGCTTTGAGTCGTTATCTTGCTAATAGACTCAATGCAAATGCATGTTTTTCTCCGAATAGGGTAGCATCACATTTTCCACATTCACCACACACCGTAATACTTCTACCTCCATGCTTCATTGTTTTTTTTTTGTTAAACAAACATGAAACATTTTTGCCTTTGAGGCGTCGAACATTCCTTTCTTCATTGCTTCCAAAGAGATTTACCTTAGTTTCGTCGCTACACAAAATATTTCTTAATTTTTTCTTGCTTTCAGGTCCCAACCAATTTTCGTGGTCCTTTTTTATGGTTTAGCCTCATATACAATATTTTTTTTGCGTTAAGGAAACTTTTTTGGCTATTCATGCTGGTGGGTTGGTTTTTTGTAGCCGTCGCCAAATTGTTTTAGCACTAACAACGTTTCCAATTTCTACTGTAATCGCCTTTGATGATTTAAATGGGTCCTTTTTACATAAGGTGACTATATGTCGATCAAGCATTGTGTTCGTTTTTGAAGGCCTACCTTCGATTTTATTTTTTTTTATCACATCTCTGACAAAATTATGGGATATGTTAGTAAGTTCACTAATGCACCGAAGAAATTTCCCATATTTTCTCAAGTTGGACACCGATCGTGGTTTTTCGTTGGTACGATGTGACTTACGACCCATATGAATAAGAATTCCCATTATCAATTCATGTCGTTTTGCAAAAAAAAATATTAGAGGAAATTTACAGTTCTTGAAAAAAAAAAATTTAAAAAAATGTAATATTAACTTTTAGTTAAAAGTATTAAATTACATTTGTATGAGTAACTATTATATTGAGCAAGCCAATTTGTAGTTCATTCACAGAAAGTTCAAATAAATCATATATTGAGGATTTACACTTTTTATTTTGCTGACAACAACGTTGCTAGATTATGCTGTTTATATTTTCTCCACAATTTACCCTTTAAATTTCCACAAAAATTGTGCAGAGGAGTTAAAATGAATAGTTATGAAGTGTAACTATTATTTTGAGCAGGTGTGTATTTTCCAGTTCATATTGCTACTATGAAGCTTTTCAAAACTATAGAGATTGTTTCGGAAAGTTTGACTTTTGTACTCGTTTTCAGCATTTCATTTGAGTTATTGTGGAAAGTGTAATCGTTTTAGCTCGATTGCTTTTCGGCGACTAGCAAGAAAATCTATCCCAATATCTCTCTCTATTTTTTTTGTTTTTATGTTATGTTAATATATGCACTAGCGAAAAAGAAAAGAGGTGCTGGATATACGATCCATATGTTGAAAAACATAAGCTTTTGAAAGGTAATATAAAGCAGCGTAGGCCAAAGAGTAGCACTCGTACAATTATAATTTCACCCGTGCATCACATAATTTTCTCCATACCATCCATTCACAGAAAAAAAGAGCCCAGCCCATCATCTTGCATATATAAGCGATCATGACTACTTTCAAAGTAACTGAAAACGTTGTCAACGCCCAAACAAATGTCAAAAGATCAATTAATTTGTATGGCTCGATATCAACAAAGTCTATGATTATTATAAATATTAGGATAAACATATAATAAATGAAAGAGGGAGACATATCATAATATGAAATGTAATTAACGTATACATGTATTTGTAATTAATGCACATCTAATTTTCGTCTGTTTTTTTTTTTTTTTTTTTCAACACAGCACACACAAGTAATATGAAAATTACCACCTCAAAAATAACAATAACGTATGCACAAACATATAACAAAAACAATAATGCATAGCGGCAACAACAACAACAACAATAAAAACAATGGATTGTTTAATGCAAATTTAATTGAAAACTAATTACAACAACACTTGTGTATAATTAGTAAAATGTGGTGAGAGAGAACAAATTTGTATGAGAGGTGCATGCATACATTCACATATATGTAAGTGTGAGAATGAGAATGAATTAAGCATTTTGATTTATGAGCATTTTGGGATTTATATGCATGTGTCTGCGTATATGTGAGCTATTGGAGAACCAGAAAAAACACAATAACAATAGAATACCATAGACACAAAAAAAAAAAAAAAAAAGAACAGCAAAAATGCAGAGCACTGCAAATAAATTGTATGAAAACTTTTATTGCACTCTCTGAGAGTATGTGCAAAATAAATTGAATGCAGTTTTTGTTGTTGTTGCTATTCTATTTTGAGTAATTGCAATAATTTGTACATCAAAAGAAGCAGAGCAGCGTAAAGCTACAGCAAAATGAAAACAAAAAATTAATTGCTGATGATTTTATGGGTATGTAGCATACAAAAAAAAAAAAAAAACAATTTTTAGATTGAATAAATTGATTTAACTTTATATGGGAAATATTGAAAATTTGATTGTGTCAAAAAAGTGTAAGGGAAATTATAAATTTTGCCTGAAAGTATGTGATGCAAAAGCCTGCAAAATTTTTAGCCCGTGGCAAAAAAGTTAGAGTTGCCAGGTTACCGAAACTCAAATATTTTTCTAAAACTTTGAAACAAATAAAAACTCTTAAGAATTTATACTTTTTTTTTTTAAGTATTTATAAAAATTTTGAGAAATCAAATATGAGTTGAGGTACACGTAGCTCGCAATATAATCTCCACTATCTACTTTAATGCACAATGATTTTCTCAATACCATTTGTCACAGTGCGACTAATAAATTGACTTGTTGTCAACACGCCAAAACGTCAATTTCTCATGCATTGAATTTTTTACTTCCTTCTTTCGAAGTGGAACACCAGCAACAAACAGCACCAGTAGCAGCAGCTGTGTAGCAAGAGTTAGTGCAACAAACAAGAACTAAAAAAAATTTTGCATATGTGTAAAGCTTGTCTACACTTTTCCCCTCCATTGCCACCAAAACTGTGTATCTACATTTATATAGTATATAAAGTATACCTACCGCCATTGTTAAAGCAAATGCAAGAAAATATTTTCCTGCGGATATTTGAAAAATATTTTTCTCCATCATCATCGTCGTTGTCGTAGTCATCGTCTTACTTGAAAATTATTTGTATTTTACTGACAAATGTGCATATTTCAAACTGGATTGACACAACAACAGCAGTCGAATCAGTTGAAGAAGAAGGAATAGCAGTAAAAGTATTGAAAAAGATTCACTTGTTACTAGTGAAATGAAGTTAGCAGGAAGACTTAAATGAAAATACATCTGAATGCGTTGGAACGAAAAAATAGAATTTCTCGAATTTAGTGCACGTTTCTTAGTTTTGCTTGAATACTTATTTTACTGAATGCAGTTGAATGACAGGAGCGTAAGTACGTAGTGGTATATATGCAATATGAAAAGGGAGAGAGAAATTAAAAATCTCTCTAATTATAATAAAACTATTTTTCGAAACTGTTTTTGATTAATTGTTAATTAAAATATCTAAGGCAATAAGTCAGTAAGTTGCCCCTTTCATTCCTTTTTATACACGCTCATGGACTGCGACTTTCGAGTGTCAGGCAAATGCTCATGTGTGTGGATTGGAAAAAAAAAACAGACATATTCTCGTCTTTATCGCATAACTGCTGTATGAAAGCTTAAAAGAATTCACTAATATCTTGATTTATTTTTCTTTGCATACTTTTATGCATACGTAGAAAAAGAGATTATTTCTTGTATGACACATAAAAGAAATCACACACTTTCTCATACACATACACACACACACACACCAATAGTAGCTTCACATGCATATGCTTGCATTTGAGTATTATATGTCAAAGAAGATTTTCGATTAAAGTGAATAAAATATTTTCCATATTTTCATATTTCAATTGAATTGGTTTCCTTTTTGGATTAATATTTTATATGCATATATATATTTGAATTTTACACCTACACATAAAATAAATTTACAATTTTTTGTACAGTCACATAGTGAAATTTAAAGAAATTTAATGGAAATTTACATGCATGTTGATTTTTCTGCCTTAGAAATAAAGAGAGTGGGTGATTTTGATGTTCCAGTTTTGTGCTTATCAGCTTAAAAAGTATTGAAACTAATCAATGATCTGGGATTTTGAGCAGTGTTCTTGGATACCAGAGTAAAAGACAAAACGAAAAAGTACTCTGCAACAACAAAACACATGTACTATCAAATTGTTAGTCGTTCCTCTTCCGCACTGCTTCACTCAGCGCTAAAATTTTTGTTTACTCTTTTACTCAAGAGCAATGCAATAAGACTCTGATAAACTTTCTCGATATTTTAAGGCTTTTAAAATAATAAAATATTTTTTTTATGATCAAAAAAGTTCAGGTTTTTTTGAGTTCTTAACCATAAAAATTTCCCATTTAGAAATCTAAATTAGAACAAAATGACCTCAACTATATTCTGCCCGCACCCACCCACATATAGCTAATGAAGCTTTAAGCTGTGTGTGCGTATAAACACATATAATTACACGAGAATACTAAGAATATGGCAACTTGATTAAGCTTGGTATTGCATTGTGATCACATTATCTTTATCGGCAGGATGAACAACCAAAGAGGTATGCACTTAAGAGTTTAATGGCGAATAACTTAAAATGAAAGTATATGTGAGCAAGATGCTAGACAAATACGTATACAAACTATATGCGTTTGTGTGACCAAAATCTTTTGCCAGTATAATCTATTAACCGCAGCAAGCATGTAACTAAAACAACAGCAGCAACAATAATATTTCAACACGAACAACATTTATGTAATGTTAACAACTAAATCGGTTGCAGGCAAGTAATACACAACAACAGCAGCAGCTGTAGTGATGGAAAATTGTAGTGCGTAACTAAGGAAACTTTGAACGTAATACTATGATGATGATAATGATGAGACATTTCTCTAATTTGAATACTAAGCATACATGAATCTAAATAACACATACATATTTATGTATATGAGTATGTGTGCATGGGTGTAGTTGTAGGTACGTATTTTGAAACACTGTACTCTACATATTTCAAACATACTAATGCCACCTACTCTAGCGAGTTCGTCGTCTTGAGTGCTTTTAGATCTGATAAATCGGAGGCAATTTGCATTTTCTAATAACTAAAATGATTTGCCAGAGTTGCCAGGTATCTTTCTTATGCCAAACCACAAATAAAATATTAAAAATTAAGGCATATTCCTTGAAGTGATACACTTATTAACAAGTACTTGTATCAACCGCAAACTTGTTGTAAGTAAGTAAGTTTGAGTATACTTGATATGTTAATAGAAATCTGCAAAAATTTCTTAAGTATTATATGTATAAAGAAAGTGGCAACACTTACAATCTTATTCACTTACACAATCACTCCTAAAATTTATCTATGTACTTGCTGCAAACCATAACATTTCATATGCTCATACAAACGAGAAAACCACATTATGGTTTACCTCGAACAATACTTAGAGCGTCAAGTATGATGCCACACTATATCTATATATGTAACGTGCACTGTGTATGTATGTGTGTGCAATAGTTTCACAGCACGAATGTATGCTATGATTTATGTAGATACGCAACGAACCTATTCTCGTTGCATTAATTGTAAATTTTGACACTCACTCACTCACTGACTCATTCTGTTGATGTATGTGTGCACATACAATAATTACGATGAACATATTAAGCAGTTTTCATTTGTTGATGCAGTTCTATGGCTGCATATCTCATTCTCTACTCCTTTCTTTTAGCTTTAGTCTCCCATTCATATTCTTATCAACTAAATAACAATTTATATGTACGTAATGACGTTACTCACTTGTAGTCTTCCGTTTCATAGGTATGCAGCGGGCATGCTGAGTAACATTTATGCTCATGCATAACAAGATGATGCTCACAACTGGTACAATAATCTGGTCGATCTTGACATGAGGCGCAATTTGCCTCACAGGGCACGCATGTTTTATTATCGTAATCTGTAAATTGAATTGAGGAGAATGGAGAAATAGTTAGAAATTGTATCGATATTTTTTTGTTTTACTAGGAAAAAACTATATAGATAGCTTTAGGTTTTTTGACTCAAATTCAAGTCTAACCGTGAAAGAACTCCTTGAATCCTTCTTCTTATCTCTTCAGATGCTTTTGGACTACTAACTGACACAATTGATAATTTACAATGTTTTATCGCCTTAATACGACGCTTTGGGGGCTCTTAATGAACTCTTGCGACCCTTTAGATTTTCTGGAATGGTTTAAAGTTTGAGATTTTTTGCTGGCCTTTTTTAACCCCTTACTAATAATCTCTTCCGACACCTTTAGACTCCACGAGATTTCTTTTAATCATCGGCCAATCATTTTGACCCCTAGCAGAATTTTTTTTGACCAATTAATGATTCTTAACTGACCTGAACTTTATTACCTTTTAGCGATATTATCAGAAACCTTACCTACTCTTTCCAACCACTTACGACCACTTTTATCTCCTTTAGATCTAACACTTAGTTTTAACCAATTTTTTCCGACGTCTTATTACAAAAGTACAATTTTTTTGTTTGATTAAACCCAAATGGTTATTATCGACTACGTATCGATCTCTTAACAACCCCATTTTGAATTTCTTTAAATACCTTTCCACCAATAATCGACCTTTTCTGAACCCTAATACACTCATTGCACTTTTTCGATTTATTCCACCCTTTTCAACATTCTTTGAATATACCTATACAAATACGACCTCTTCTCTTCTCTTACCGTAACTTTCCGACCGTTTTTAAGGTTCCATCAACAACTTACCAATCCTTTAAAATCCAATTACTAAAAAATTTAATTTTTTTGGTTCGAATTCTGGTTGAATTCTGATATCTTACGATATTTTACCGATACCTTCCAAATCCTTACCTAATCTTATAAGTTTTTCTTCTCCATCTTTTACTTATCAATTCTGAGCATCTTTGAGAAAAACTTAAATTTCTACTCAGAACTCATGCTGAACAGCTATTATCGACTTTTTACCAACACATTATTGACCTCCGATCATAAATGGACTACTTACGACCCAAAGTGGACACATTTTGACCTTTTGCAGATCTATTCCGATACATTTAGACTTCCGTCCTATACCTTCTGAATCTTTACTGACCACTTACGACTAATATCGAACTCTTTCAAGCTTTGACAAACCTCTTATCGATCGCTTCCCTTTCCACCCCCTTCTGACCCCTTTCTTACACTTTCCAAATTTTTACAGAATTTTCCCTAATTCCGTAATATATTCTTTCTACCATTCTAACTCCTTCTGAGTTTTCTCCAATCCCTTGCAGATTCTTTAAGCCATTATAGAGACTTTATCCATATTAAAAAAAAAAAACATTAATAAAAAATTCACCTTTTCATTTTTCTAAACTTAAGAATATAAAAAAAATTGTTTTCCCGAGACATAATTTTTTTGAATTACAGGAAACTCCCAAGCTTTATATATCCCGAAACTTAACTTACTTTCATAGTATCCATCTGGACAAACTTGCAGACAAACCGCCAAATCGGTGACATGCAAATGTGCTGGCGCACACGTCAAACAACTATCTTGACCAGCGCCAGCGCATGTCTCACAAGATTCATGGCAGGGCCAGCAAACGCCACCTTGATTGGGGAACGAACGAGGCGGACAACGGCTAACACAAGTGCTGCAAGTAAATAAAAATATATAGCAGCCTACGAAAACCACTAAAGTAGAAAATAAAAACTTACTTATCCAAACGATAATGCTTGCACGCCACACACTGAGTCGGGCCACGGCCATAGCAACCCTGTGAATCGCACTCGGGATCACAATCATGCAGGACGAGCTTATTATTCGAATCGGCCATAACATTTTGACGTTGCGGGGTCGGTATATTATGACCATCAACAGTAGCGATAGCTTGTTCAGGATTCGAACCAGCGCCGGTAAAAAGATTCTGATAATTGAGATAGCCAGCAAATTGATCGGCATTATAATATCCACCAGCACCGCCATCATTCGAAGGTTGACCCAAGTCTGATTCCGTAGGATAAGTGTAAGGATTAATGCCGGCGCCTCGCATCTGCTGATTCAAAAGTTCACTTTTCAAACGCATCGGCTGCAGTGCAGTGCCATAGAAGATGAGCTGCCATTTTGAAAGTATGCCAGGTTGATTGACACGCCTGCGACCACCATTAATAACCTGCAACGTCCAACGTCCCTCGGCTTTTTCACCCCAGAAATGCACACTCAAGAATGGCCAATCATCGAAATTCGATTTAACAATATCACGTGGACGCTCAAACAGTAAAGTGCTTGTAGTACCCATGGGTGAAGTGAGAAGTATTCGTAGATTACCGCGTGGAAAGAAACGTAGGGTAATGCGACATTGTACATGCTCGAGATAACGAACTTCATTGATAGTGCCAGCGCAACCATTCACATCCATATGTGTGGCGAGTGTATAGCCGTAAGTTCCTTCGATCTTTCGATCTTCATTGTTCTCACGTGACTTGCAAATATGCTGTGGAGGGACAGTGGTCCATTGCTCAGCGAGACTGACCATTGCGCCAGCATCCATAAGACCATAACCGAATTTGTGTGAGTACTTTCGTTTGACACCATTTAAAATCCAACCACTTTCCTTCTCCAAAGGACCAGGACGTGAAGTATAGACGACGAGATATTGCATATCACGCCAGGTAAGATTGGGATTAGCTTCGAGTGCCAATGCGCATATGCCTGCGGCGAGAGGTGCCGATGCGGAAGTGCCTGTGTGTTCAACAGTACAAATATGATCGGGCCGCAAGCGTCCATCCATGTCGACAGTAGCGACGCTTTTATCGTGACCGGGAGTACCAGAGCTGTAGGTGGTTGCCAGAGTGGAAGAGCATTCTTCAAGGTACCAGGGCTTGAAGCTAAATGGAGTGGGGAAAAATAGAACGAGAGAAAGCAAATACAAAATATCATTAATAATTATTAAAAGAGCATTAAAATTTATTAAAAATATATTTATGGTGAAGAACAAATTAAAATACGCATAATTGACAATTAGTTGGCAGTGCCATTAACATGGCTTAGTCGTGAGCATAACACGTGCGTACGTCATTACGTCACATAGCACCGCCGCAGGCATAAAGTTCATTATAAAATTGTATTTGTATACATTAAAACGACATAATGCCGCATGTTAATTGCCAATTAAAAACTCCATGAAAGAGGAAGAGAGAAATAGTGGGAGAATGATGGGAGAGTATTGAATAGATGTTAAAAGAACGCCCATATACGCTCCTAAAAATAGGCTATTACTATTACTTTTTTATTGGTTTTTAAATTTTTAATAAATAAAATTAAAACCTCAACAATTTTCATTGAGTCGAAATTAATTTATATCGCTCTCTATTGAAATGTGAATGCATTTTAAATAAAATTAAAAATATTTTATGATTTAATTGCTGCATGTGTGTGTGTGTGCGTGGTCAAAAATGACTACTTCACAAATGCACACACGAGAAAAAAAGCAAAAAAAAAAACAACTTTTAAACTAAAATTGAGGAGCGGGAAAAAATTAAATGCACACAATCTACAACAAATATTTTAATTTATAAACCTAATTGCACATACTAACACTTATTTTATTTGCAACTATAATTGATTTTATGCAAAATTTACCCAAAAAAAAAAACGCTCTATATCGCTCTCTATCTATGGAAATTGCATGAGCATTCATAGATAGTTATCTACATCGATTTAAATATGCACTGCTGTCTGCGTTCGTTTACTAAATACCACAGCCACTTAAATCTAGCAAAACGTTTTAGTTACTGCTTCTGACTCTCTACCGCGCTCATTCGCTCGCAGATGTGTAATTGAAAAGTGTGGCAATGTAAATATTTGAATATTAACTTTATATGTTTTCCCATTTGCATCATTGCATACTTTTTGGCGTATAGTAAACAAAGCTAAACCGAAAAAAAAACTAATAACAAAAATTAATTTTGTTTTTGATTTTTAATGTTTATGTAGTTGTATGTATGTAATAGATTTTAATTATTTTGATTTTTCCAATATAAATACATAAATAAAGTATTATTGTATTATACATAAATTGTAAATATTAAAGGCAAACACATACGTTTAGTGGTAGAGGAAAGGAAAGGTACGCGGAGAGACTGTCAGCGAAATAATATTTGGTGCGTGCGTGAAATTTTGTCACACTTTTGTAAATCATAAACTTGGACAGAATTACATGAATGCCATATAAATGATTTGCAGGAATTATTGTAGTTAAAATTAGAAAATATTCAGTTGAACTCTCGTCTAAAGGTTCATATGTTTCCGAATATACATAGAAGTAATTCATGAATACTACTCGAAAGAACATAGCTGGACAGGAATTTGTAAAAGTTATTGAAATAGCAGAGCATTTTTAAGCTACCGTGTTATAGCAACTCACCTAAAATAAATATAAATAACATTCATTTTTTTCCCTCCTTTTGATATAACAAAATTATAAGAATGCCACAAACATATTCAACACCCATCTCACTTGTCACTTAAGTATATATGCATCCAATGCATAAGTCACAATCGTACTCACCCTCCTTGTGTTGCACTCGATATGGAGAGTGTAAAAATTGAATTTGTATAACCATCACAATTACATGAATCCGTATAACGTCCACCATTGCCGGATGCCCAAACGAAAATTGAACCTTTACCCTGACGACCGCTAGTGACACCATAAATGAATGCACGCCTGGCTAAGGGACCAGGGCCATCAACCGTTGAACCATCATCCTCAGGGCCCCATGATGCGCTGTAAATGTCAATGTGTGATGGATTTAAACTGAGCGCTTGAGCTTCGACAACATCATTCACTTTGCCATCCAACATTCGAACGCCTGAAAGTAGACAATAAAAACAATTGCATGAGAGACTGAGAAAAAAAAATGATATTGATATGCTGGGAAAGAGAAGTTTTCATACATATGCACAAATGTGTATGTTTGTGTGTGTGGGTGTGTAAAGAAGAATTGCTGCAAAACTGAAATGTAATACTCTTTAAATAAACACAAACACAGCAAGAGAAACAGAGAGAGAGAGAAAGAAACGCAAACAATTTGAAAATTAAATTAGTTCAGAGTTGAGCAGGAAATTAATCGCGTGTTTTGAGTGTGTGTGTGTTTATGTACCCAGCGGTAAATGGAAGTACTAGAATAGCGCTTAACAAATGCTTGATTGCAAGCACTTAAGTGCTTAAATAAACACAAACACAGCAAGAGAAACAGAGAGAGAGAGAAAGAAACGCAAACAATTTGAAAATTAAATTAGTTCAGAGTTGAGCAGGAAATTAATCGCGTGTTTTGAGTGTGTGTGTGTTTATGTACCCAGCGGTAAATGGAAGTACTAGAATAGCGCTTAACAAATGCTTGATTGCAAGCACTTAAGTGCACTACAAGCACATGTGTTCCATATAAATTTTAACATTGCATGTCCTAGGAGACAAGCACTTGTTTAGTGCAGTATTTTTAGCGCTAAACAAGCGCAAGAAAGAATGCGTTAGTTAGGCACTTCCGCTCATTCATTCGCTGCTTCGTGCTTACTTTAGTTGAAAAACAGAGGAGAGAGAAAAAATATCGAGTATTGATTCATGCATTCATAATTTTTCATTGCTGCGTCATTTTATTTTATTTTATTCTTTTCTTTTGCTATATACATTTATGATTATATTTTTTATAAAACAATTGCAAAAAAGAAATAAAATAAAACACACACACTTTTCGTGAAATTTCACTAACTGAAAACTAACTTGCTTCGTTTCTCGCTCAGTCAATATTTCGTAGCGTCTCGCTGAACGATACTCGTTTTTAGTACTCAATAGAAAACTAAATTTGTTGTTCGCATGGTTGCTTTGTAATTGCCGGTTGAAATGGTGCACTTGCAAGCACTTTTTAAGTACTTAATTTTGAAGCACTTGTCTGAAAAACCGCTGGGCAGTGATGGCGTCCCTTGTCTCCTGTGCATGTTTCAAGTGCACTTCTCTTTGATGTTGCTGTTGTTTTTGTTGGTTTTCCTGCTGCAACCATTAAAAATGCAGTCAATGTCTACAAATTTTATTGATATTTTGTGTTTTTGCATTTCATTGTTGTTGCAGCTATTGTATTGCAATTAATTTGATTTTTTTGTTGCCTATTTTATTTTTATTGCACTGCATCATGTACACTTTAATATCTTTGCTCTTTTTGCTTTTGTTGTGATATTGTAGAAAATTATATTCTCTTTCTCTCTCTCTCTTCCGTTTCTTTTTCTTCATTATCCATGCTGAAAGGAAACTGCCCATCGTAGGGAAACGGAAGTCATTATACGTTGCAAGTTTGTAAGTTTTATATAAAAAAAATTGTTGTCGTATTTTTTGTATGCTTTAAACTCAAAATTTTATTGCTTTTGTATTTAACATAATTTGCACATAAAAAAAATAGCTTGCTTTTGTATTAAGTTGAGTCGTTGCTTTCTGAAAAATAAATAAAAACAATTTGCTGCTATTGCTGTTTACTCAATCTGCTTGTGCGTGAAGGAATTATATTTAATTTTTATTTTTCTATTATTAAAATGAGTCTATGTATGTATTATTTTTGTCAGTGTGTGTGTGCATAAAAATAAATCCCTTTAATTGTACTCGAGTTGAGCACTGTGCTGTGATGTAATGCAATAAAACAAAATAATTAATTAATATGATTAAATTCTCATACTCTATTTAATATTAATTTATTTGTTTGCTACTTAGCATCAGTAGCCGCAGTAACAGGAATGCAATTTTGCGTATTTGGGTAATTATTGCGCGAAAGCTTACCACTGCCATCTAGGGGCAAAATGCAAACTGTGAGAGCAGTTGAGAGAGACAAAGAGCATACAATTTAATATTGTAAATAAAAGCAAAATTTAAATATCTTACATAAGTGTTTTTTTTTTAAATCAAGAAGCGTCATCTAGTGATAAAATACAAAACAATAAGGTTTATGGCTTAACTATTAAGGAAGGATAAATGTAGTGATATTTCTGGCTCATATAAAATCTCAAACCTTTTTATACTATAGGTAGATAATAAAAAATTTTTGAAGTGAAACTTCTTTTCTCTTGTCCTAGAGTAAAAAAGTAAAGTTTGCAATGCGACATAATTTTGTCGAGCAATGTGCATGAGGGGTTAAATATCAAAATTCCGTAACTGAATTCACGAGCAAACTAGATAATAAACGATTCATAAATAGTTTTAATTCAATATGACATATTAATTACACACACACATATACGCCTATGCCAGAAAAAACAATGTGTAGCGTCGCCGTCTTAAAGTTTATGACAGTTATACATTTCACATACAGATGGCGCAAATGTCCAAGGAATTACATGAAGAGTTCGCCTACTATTGTCATCGACATTACCGGTACAGAGTTGCAATTTTTGTTCTAGCATTAATCCCAAAAAAAAAAAATTGGTTTTAACGAACACAAGGCAAAAGTGAAACTTTTTGTGAACTAAACGAATCTCAAGCAAATGAAATTAAAAACACAAGCCAATGAAGTAAAAAATTTAGCGATTGAAAAATTTCATTTGCTTGTTATTTGTTTGTGTTTCGTTTAGTTCACAAGAAGTTTCACTTCTGCCTTGTGTTCGTTAATACACAATTTTTATTTTAGTGGAGTTTGTAAACTCAAAAATATTTCCCCGGAAGGTTTTGTATAGGTATAATTCCATTGCACAAAGGTTTTGAGCGTAGTATAGAGCTCTGTTAAAAGCTAAGTGGCAAATTTTTAAAATGAAATCGAAATAATTTAAAATTTCATTCTGAAACAAAAAGCGCCATCACGTGACAAAGAGAACAAATGAGGTTAGTGACTTAGCTTATCAAAACGAAATAGTTGATTGCTAAAAATAGTTTGTAATAGATGGGATGATAACATAGGCCTGCGATGGAGATGTATTGATGATAGAGATCCAATAGAAAACATTTCATTGTTAAGGGCTTTAAGTCCTTTAGAGTACTCTACCAAAAGTTGAGCAGAGGTATTTTCTTCTTTAAAGCAAAGTCGTTGTAAATGAATCCTAACGCAGTTTGAAGTTATGGGCATGTGCACTAGAGAGACATTGCGCTGCATAAATTCTTACCCTAGCACTGTAGAAAATAAAGGTCTCTTTCGAACCAAAAATCGATTACTTTTTTGTTACTAAAGATAGAGTGTTGAAATTTTGCACAAATTTAAAGCAATATATGATGCTTTTAATGAAATGCTTTGTATACGAATTTTTCGTAATACAAAATTAAAAAGAAATAAATAAAAATTAAAAACTTTGAAATTTTGCACATATTTCGTTTTTAAATAAAAATATTACATTCAAAATATATGAAAATACCTTAATATTACACTGTGTGACAGTGAAAATATACTTTATAATATTTAAAATTGAGATATTCGACTTCATGCACCATATACAGGAAAAAATGCGTACATTTTTAAGCTGGTGTATTGTATACTTAAATAGTTGGAATAATACTCGTACACAAATACTTACATTCTACGTATTGAAATTTTTTGCGTAGTCAAATAAAAGAGTTAAAGAAGTCAGCCACACCTCAATGGATTTTGAAAATTTATAGCTCGTTGGAAATCGAATTGAATGCAGTTGACTTTCGTATACTCTGATATATATACCGGTAAGCAAAATAAAGCGCGGTTCACGCAAAATTGGCACGGAGGAAAGTTGCTGTATCTTTTTAACCAGAACACTCAGAATAACAAATAATGCATTAAATGATAAGTTTAATATTGTGTTTTAATACTATAATATTAAAAGATTTAAATTTCTTTGTTGTGCAAAAAGTTCAGGGTATTCCTTTTAATGGACACCATCAACCTTTGAGAATCCGGTCTGGATACTTTTGCGGCTATTTGGTTCCATTTTAGTAACATTGAGTTCACATTTTTGACAGTACCTGCATTTTTCTTCAACTTACATTTTGTAATAGCCCAGTATTTTTCGATCGGTCGAAGCTGGGGGCAATTGGGTGCATTCATATATTTGGGCACTACATCTACTTTATTTGTCTGATACCAATCCATGGTTTTCGTAGAGTAGTGGCAACTAGCTAAATCAGGCCAAAACTTCACTGGCGAATGGTGGCGACGAACAAATGACAATAGTCGTTTCGAAAGGCACTCTTTGATGTAAATATCAGACGTCATAGAAGAGGATGTCACAAATGCCCTGAATTTGAGACCACAGCTGCAAATAGCCTGCCACACCATTGCTTTCTTTGCAGATTTATCCATTTTTATGTACTTGAATTTTGAGGGTACATTACCACGATTCGTTGCCATATAAAATTTTTGACCTGGAAGCTGTTTAAGATCAAATTTTACGTACGATTCGTCATCCACAATAATGCATCCATTGAATTTGGTCAAAACATTATTATAAAGAAGTCGAGCACGTTTTTTGGCCAGCAAATTCTGTTTGTCTGTGGTTTAAAACGCCAATCAAAATAAAAAATGTAAAATTTTTTTCGATTTTCCTTATGTTTTGCCCTCTAACTCTGGTATTCCTTAAGATATATTATCAATTTATAAATCGTTGCAAGCAGCTAAGTATCTTCTTTTCAATAGAATATAAAAACTTACTCCTGGGATAAATAAAAATAAAGTTATGGGCAAGTTAATGCTTTCACCTATCAAAAATGAGTTTTTTCCCCTAAGTCCAGATTTTGAGGGTAAAATTTTGGTTTTTTGTCACACTGTGTTATTAGAAACGACAAAAAATATACGAAATGCTTATTTGCTAATTATAGGAATATTTAGAATTTTTAAGCCGTTTTATTTATGAAATAATGTATAGGATCATTATGGGTACTATATTAAACTTGGGGTCCTTCAGTTTCTGAAATCAGTTCGCTGAATTTCAAAAGCTGTAGAGGTATCTTGATCAAGTTCCTGCACATTTTTGTTATACGGTTTTCTAATGCTGGTGATGTACGGATCGGAAGTGTACAAAAGAGTATGAAATACATGCTCCTGGCATGATGAAGGCGAAATTTTTTATAATCTTTATTATGTGATTCTTGCGCATCTTCTGAAAGTTGACCAATAGGAAGTACTACAAAATGCTTTATGATATTTTCCCTATGAATTAAAGTTTCGTGTACTGAAGATGGCATATAGTACCATCCATAATTATTCACATAGAGTCGAGTAGTTTCTATAGCATAACTACCAAAACTTTCAGCACTTATCATAACACCTGAGGAGAGAGCTTGCGTGAATTATATAAAGCCGCTTTTCATCTACTACAGTGATTTCAGTAGATCAGCTTGCATTTTAAAAAACTCTTCTAGCAGTTTTACCAAAATCTTCTAGTAAACATGACCGCTTACTTGTTTTGGTTTGTCAGTGACCAACCGCAGCTCCCCACGAAAACGTTTCTGTACCAAGGTCTTCTCTTCTTGCTTTAGCCTCTTCTATTCTTCACTTGTGGCTGACCATGTTTGGAAAGGCAGGTTGTAGGAAATATGTAATATCAATTCCATACAACGAATCCAGGCATGCAGTGTAAACAGTCCGTATTGAAACGAATTTTCATTTTCAGGCCTAGCAGCCACTTTAGTGAGGTCGTTAATTTGCCGTGGAGTAGCTTCACATACTGTATATGTAGATCCAGAAAGCATTTCCGTTAATGCCTGAGCCACTTTTCCATCTATCATTGTCAGAAAAAGTTTGTGTTTCACTTTACATTCTGCTTTACGATTTTTATTAATAGATGACCGCAAAGAGTTTATTTTTGGCTCTTTATTTAATCTACAAATGTTTTAGTTTTTTTCAAGAGTCTCTTTGCAAAATTCTATTGATATAGGCCGACAAAAACAAATAGATGAAGATGCCGGATTTTGCCAAACAACTGCACCAGTTCCCTCATCAGTTAATCTGATAGGCACCAAAGAACTAATAAACAAATTTGCATCAGAAATCTGATCTGGAAGGATCTACAGTTTTATCCGATCGGGTTAAGAAGATTTTCATAGGCAATTTTTAACTTTGGTGGTTTGCCATTGCCAGCCGAGCGTGCTGGAATTTAAACCGAAACATCACTGCGTAGCAGTTTAAGACACAATGAATATTTCTTCGAAGGAAAGGGAAACGTTTCGCTGTAGATTGTAAGGGAATTGATAATTTCAGAAGTTTTTGAAATAATAAATCATTAAATATCAATTAAACCTTTGAGAAACATATTTTTAAATTCTTAGATCCCTTCAAAAATTTTGAAAGACATGAGCTCCCAAATTGCAGTTGTTATTGAAAAGTTTGTTTCAATTTTTTATGCTCTCAATTTTGTATGCAGTTTCAACCATAAGTCACAAGTCAATTTAACTGCTATTAGTTTTTGCTGTCTGGCTCAAGCTCTTGTTGTTGTTGCTATTTAAAATGTCATACAGTTCACTGAGCTGCATACATTTTTAACACTAACAATAAATGAATTAACAAACTTAATACATAGCAATGCACATATTCATATGAATGAACGCAATGCATTCCTGCCTATAGATGAATGCAACGCTGTACGTAATTACATGTCAATGTTAAATTTTAAACTATTTAGTCATGTGAAAATTTATTGAATGTAGAGTAAAATTCTCTGCTGATGTTTTTACACTTTCTACCCTTCCATTTCTCTATCAATGAAAGAGCGTATCAGAAAAATCTACCAATTAAGTACGTAGATTGTAGTTGTGTTGTATGTAATAAGTGTAGTAATTAATTTATTAAACCAATTTTGATGTCACTTTTGATGCCAGCCATTTGAGTGTTTTTATTTTTCTTTTTTTGGTTTTTTTTTTTTTGTTTTTGGCTTTTTTTTTTTGGTACTTGATGATGATTGTGATGTGCATTTTTGTGGCAATAAAATGACATACCAAATACGTTTATATACGCATTTAAAGTGACATTTAAAAAACCCAAAAAACAGCAACAGGAAATGAGAAAAAATAAATTAAAATTTTAAAATGCAATATATTTAATAAAAACATGTTTGACCAGCCCCTTAATGTTTGTTTGAGCTGGTTAATATTGTGGTGTACATTGTTTGCAATTCAAGTCATGAGAATATGAGAAAAACATTAAGTTGAAGAGTTTAAAAAAATGCCATTTAAAATGAAAAATTCCTATTTAATTATAATTTATATTGATGAAGTTGTAAGTATTAAATCAACGTGTTAAAGTTTTGTTACTATCAGCAGCAGCAATGGAGCTCTGTTGATCAAAGAAGACCGGACTAGTGCCATCTAGTGGGAATATTGTATGTTTGGTGTGAAAGTAATGAACATAAAACAAAATATTTGAAATAGTTATGGAAATTAAATCGCAGTAGTTTATTTTTTTAAGAATCAGAAAGCGACATCTTTTGAAAAAATATGTAACAAATTGGGTTTAAGGCTTATCTACTGATGGTGTATTAGAGGAATATAAAGAATCTTTTCACATTGAAAACTAGTAACAAAATGATGCCAAATGAAGTTCGGGCGTAGAACGAAAGTAGATACCAGCTTGTCTAAAGGCTAAGTAGGGGGAGAGGTAGAGGGGGGAGGTCCTCGTTCCTTCAAAATTTTTTGTTAATTTCAGTGCAATGATTTTTAAGGAAGTCGGCTGAGATAGAGACACGTGAATACTTGGAATAAATTCTTAGAAACCCAAGATCGTTATATGAATCCAAAATAAAGCGAAGGCAAGAGATTCCCACAAGGCAGACCCGAATGAAAAGGATTCGTTTTGTCTCTTTCTCGGAACCATAGGACATCTTTATATATAAAATCGTAGAGTTTTGTGTGTATGTAAGCGTGTAACTTCTGAACGACTTGTCCGATTGAAGTCATATTTCCAGAATATACAATATTTTCTTGGGCGGGAGGATGAAACATAGCTATTCATAATGGCTTTCAGGAAAGCGGGCATGGCCCCTCCCATACAATCCTAATAGTTTTTTGGGTATACCTCAAGAACCTTTTATAGCACAGCATAGAAATTTGGTACAATAATGAGAATTGACAATGCCATGCTACAACAAAAATATGGGTGGGATTGACAAAGGGGGCGTGGCACCTTCCATATAACCAGAACTTCCATTATGAGATATCTTAGGAGGCATTTATGGTACGGTACTAAAATTTAAATTCTTTCAGTTTGTTGGATTAGTGGGAGTGGCATCATGCTTCACTTTTATTTTCTACTACTATTTCTACTACTATTTTCTACTACTTTTTTCTGCTATTTTTTCTACTACTTTTTTCTACTACTTTTTCAACTAATATTTTCTACTACTATTTTACTACTTTTTTTTCTACTACCTTTTTAATACATTTTTTCTGCAATTTCTTTTTATTTTGTACCACTACTTTCTACTATTTTTTTACTGCTATTTTTTACAATTTTTTCTACTACTATTTTTTTTTTATTGTACTTCTACCAATCTTTCTATTCCATTTTTACTATTTTTGTACTACTATGTATAACTATTTTTCAACTACTTTTTCTGCTACCTTTTTTCTACTACTTTACAACAATTTTTAATGTTATTTTCTATTATTTTTCCTATTACCTTTTCTACTACTATTTTCTTCTACTTTTTTACTGCTATTTTCTACTACTTTTTCCATTCCTTTTTCTTCTATCATTTCTACAAAAAAACCTTCTAAGAATCGACTTTTTGAGCCGATTTGCAGTCTGAAATATTAAAATTTTTCTTCAATATGGCACTGATTTTATTCGCTTTCTCCTGATCTTAAATCTCATTTTTTTCTCCCAAAACTTGCCGTCCAATTAACTACTAAATACTCCTTGAACTTTTTCAAAACTTCCCGGACATTGTTTTAAAACCCCACTGAGGTTGCTCCAGAGAAGGTGACGTAAGGCTGTTGAACTGATTGGAAGCACCAATCCAAAATACAGTTACATGGCCCAACCACTGAATACTTATGAGAATTTGTTTAAAGAGACTTTTGAAGCTACACGAGCTTTCAAGGCCTTCCTTATCATATAAATCAGAGAATGGAATTTCTGAGGTTACTATCACCTCAACCACATGTTGAAGTATCAAGGGAAGTGGGGAAGACCCGTTTGACGCTATACTGTTGACTGACATGCATTTACTACACATGATCCTAAGTACAATAAATTGTTCAAAATAAAAAGTATGTAAGCGTATAAAATTTAAAACAAAAAATCAAAAAAAAAAAATAATTTTTACTCAACCACGAAAACAAAAGAAGAAGAAGACTTTCAGCTACTAAAACCAAATCATATTTTATACATATGTATGCACATATGTACATACATATTCTCCTGCTTGCATGTGAAGTGTTAAGTAAACTTTATATAAATTTATTCAAAATCTTTAAGTCTGTTAAGTAGACGAGTATAAAATATGAAAGAATTTCCCAAATGAATTTGAATTGTTAAAACAGGCAAACACAACCTACACACATACACACACACACATAGATATATACACAAATTCATGCATATACCCGTAAGTGTGCTGTATATATGTATCTTTTTCTTTTTAGCCAAGTAGCCAAGCTGTTGAAGCGTTAAAAAGAAAATTACCTACACATTTTCATATACAAGTAGCACAAGTACACGCTTTTGCAAAACTGAAAAAATGAAGTAGAACAAACGAGTAAAATGAAAGAGAGAGAGAGAGAGAAAGAAAAAAAGAACACATTGATTTTGCAAAGTACACACACACATGCACATAAATTCTGAAAGACACTTACAATCTGAAAACATACATACACTAACTAACTAAAGAGCATGAACAGAAGAATCAGCCACAACAGAAGCAACAGCAGATGAAGTAGAATAAAAAAGGGTTTCATTTTCCATCATGACGCCTTAAGTTGGTCGTTTGCTTATAAAGAGCCCCTAGGGAAAATGTATGTGAAGGCAAGTGAAAATTCATGTTTGCTTTCTTTCTTTCTTGTTTGGTTTTTTGTTTTTACACTCTGGTTTCATTCACTATTTTTTTTTCTTTTTTTTTGCTTTGTTCTTCGTGTTCTTCATGGAAACACAAACACAAAATAGAAATTCAAGTGTATAACGAAATGAAACGACACACAATGTAAAATTAAAGAGTAGCATCAGCGATTTTATATTTAAAAATATGTCAGCGTGTGTGTGTGAGTGTGGATTTAAGTGTTACAAAGATGGTGTAATGTGTGGGCGACACTTTTAAAATATTTACACAAAATTTGCAAAATACGTTCACACACACACACACGCATACAAATTTGCAACTCTGTAAAGGCACACAAAGTAATATCAGTTTGAGGACATATGCAATATAGCGCAGTTGAACCCAGTAGGAAATGTAAACTCAAGTTTGTCATTAGCGAAAATTATCTTTAAGAAATCAATGAGAGATTAAAGAGAGGAGGGTGGGGGCGAAGGAGAGACGAAAAACTGTTCTAAAAGTGATGTCTACTACTGTGCACTTTGACACAATTTAAAACTGTAAGACCAATTTTGTTGTTTGCTGGACTATATGACTATGTCATTGAGGTTGTCCTGCTAGAGAGCATTTTCCATTGCATTTTTTATTTCTATGATATTTTTTAAAATGTTCTTGAAAATAGAACTTGTAATATATCCCCAACAAATAAGTTTGAAAGCATTTTATAAATCAAGTTTAAAATAAGCTTGATTAAATAAACGTTTAGTAAACGTTGGTTTATACAAGCAAATCAAATATGATTATTTTTATAAAAGGTTTGAAAGTATAAACGTTTTTCAATGGTTGATTAAAAATCGACAAATCATGCTTTTAATTTACTTCAATTCAGTATTTTTTGAGTCATTTTAGAAAAAATTAATTGTGGGAAGATACAATAATAATAATAAAAAAAATAATAAAATTCAAAATATATATAAATACATAAATATAAAAAAAAAATAATGAAAAAAAGTGAAAAAAGTCCTAGTGAAATTAATTGAAAATGTCTGCACCTAAACGAGCCAGAAGTTTAAAATGCCAAAGCGCAGAAATTTTAAATTTATTATTTTATAAACCATTGAGTTTTTCGAAGTCACGTGTAGAAAGCCAAATTGAAAGTTTAGAAAATACTAATAAATTTTTTCAGTCTCCAGCATCATCTTGTGATCGTTATCTTCTTCGGACGAAAGCACAGCATCATCGTCTTTTTCACTTAGAAAGGCTGGGAGCTTGTTGTGTAAAATATAATATTTGCAATGCAATGCAATATAATATTTGCAATGGGTGGTAATGAGTTGTCAGCAATTTTGCGGCGTGGAATTTGTGATTTACCCAAAGATATTAGGTCGCTAAAATGTACGCCATTTTTGCCCCAACTGTATCGTTGAATGATGGAGAATACTTTCATTATTTAATTTTCATAATTATATTTGATTTCTTCAATGAGATATGTATTCTAAACCTACATAGATTTCAGCTATTTTTAATTATTGATATTATAAAATATCTCTGAATTGAATTTAATAAATAAAAAATTCTTTATTTTATAAAAAGATAAATAATTTACATTGTAATTATTGTTGTTTTCTATACAAATAAAATACATTCCATAACATTTATAATAAGCTTATAAATAACCTTTGCAAAAAGCTTATTTTTTACATTCAAAATAAGTATTTTTCAAACCTTTTTTAAAAGCATATAAATAACCTTTGCAAAAACCTTATTTTTCACATTTAAAATAAGTGTTTTTCAAATCTTTTTTTAAAGCTTATAACCAACGTCACGTTTTGATTATATTTCGCTTATTTTCAAGTGTTTTATAAACAAAATATCAACGTTTTGTAAGCTTAACAATTACTTCAGAAAGCTTATATTTAGCTTGTTTTTATATGTTAATGTTTGTTGGGTACATTTTTTTTGGGATAATATATCATGCCAAAATGACTTTGTCATTGAAAGTGTCTGCATATATGTATATGTAATAAATAAATAACAAATGGTGAATTCGATTTTGTCAATTAAGTTAAAATTGGTTCAGAAAGGTGAGGGTAGGGTGAAGAAAGGGAATTAGTTTCCTTGCAGTATTTTTTTTTTTATTCTATTACCATATGCTTGTGTGTTTGTAAATAAGCTATATTATATTACCCGAAATGACACATTCCATGAGCATGTCATTGAAAGTGTCAAGCAAGGCAAAGCCTTAAAGCACCTGAAAGAAATAGATTTTCGATGCAAATTGATATCAGTTTATCTTAGAAATATGGATTTAATTAAATTAGCTTTAATAAAACAAGGTCTTTGATGGTACAATTTCCACATAGGCTTTGTATACCCAGTGGGTGGTTGCTGGTATATATAAAGCTACTACCTACTTAGAACAATATTTAAAAGTAATTTTCTTTATGTTTTCTTCTTTCGACTTTCAACGTGTCCGTCAGACACAAATTTGTCAAAAGACGCTTTATCAAAAGATGCTATGGGACCAAAAGTGTTAAAGGACAAGTATGGTTTGTGGAATTTTAACAATTTAAACGGTTTGCTTAAGTGTTCTTGTATGTATGTATATAGCAAATATATAAAAGTAAGTGTGTATCAAAGTTTCCTTCTATATGGATATGAGTGTGTAAGAAAAAAAAGTGCCTTAAGATTGACAATTTCTTACCATTTCTTTTTTGCAAGAAATTTCTTTTTTGAGAAGTTAGGATTATTTTTACAGCCTAACACCGAAACGAAAGCAGATTTTAATTTTTATATTATCGTTTCTTTGTTTCAATTATTTTATTTTTTAATAGCAAAAGTCTTGGAATTTAAATTTAATATAAAATTCTACGATTTCTTTTTTATTATTGCCCTTAGTTACTCTTGTGCATATGATTTATGATAAGCTGTGAAATATTTAGCCTTAAAGAGCATAATACTGTACGACTTTTGCTCACTAAGGTTTGTTAAAGGTAAGGGGAGTCTTACTTAAATAATAATATTAATCGAAAATTTCAATAAATGAAATTTTTTGTAAGGTGTCAGATCATGTATTATAGAAAACTCTGATTTAGACTTCGATCATGGCATTGACTTATTATTTTACCCAGCCTACAATCTGAACTTCGACATCGTTTAGGACTTCGACCAAGATTTCAATCTAGAATTCGACTTAGACTTAGACGTCAATATAAACTTCGATCTAGAATTCAATGTGGACTTCGACCTAGAATTTGACTTGGACTCTATGACATAGACTTCTATTTCAACTTCGCTCTTTGCTTCGACCTAGACTTAGAATTCAATCCAGACTTTAAAATAGACATTGATCTAGACTTCTAGCTAGACTTCAACCAAGAATTCAACCTAGATTTCAACCTAGATTTCAACCTATACTTTAATTTAGGTTTTGACCTAGACTTTGGTCTAGACAACGATCTAGGCTTCAACCTAGACCTTGACCTAGGATTCAAACAAAACTTCGATTTCGACTGAAACTCTCTCTGATGTTGACTTTGACTTCATTTGACCTAAATTTCGATCTGAGCTTCGAACAAGAATTCGATCTAGATTTCGATCCAGACCTTGAATTTGACTTCAACCGAAACATCGACATCAACTTAAACATCTTTCGACGTAAACATCGACATAAGCATCGATCTAGATTTTGACCTTGACTTCGATCTAGACTTTGCTGTAGACTTTCATTAAGAATTTGGTCTTGACTTCGACCTAGACTAAATTAAGATTTTGACCTAGACTTCGATTTTAAATTTAACTTTAGCTCTAACTTTTGCCAAGAACTTTAGACTTCGATCTAAACTTCAGCCGAACTCCGACCTCCAATTTGACCGAGATTTTAACCTAGACTACCTGCGATATGGATTTTGACCTACAATTAGACTCTGAACTGGGATTTGATTTAGAACCGAACCAAGTCTTTGATCAAGGTACCAACCTAGGCTTCAACATGAACTTTAACATAAACATTGATCTAGGTTTTGACTTAGACTTTGACTAAGAATTTGACCTGAACAAAGACTTCGATTTTGTCTTAAATATAGACTTAGGCCCAGACTTCTTTCTAGGCTTCGACCTAAATTTCTATACCAAGAATTCGAGCAAAACTGCAATCTAGATTTCGATTGAAATTTTGACATGGAACTTGACCTAGACTTTGATCTAGAGCTCGATCTAGACATCGACCAAGACCTAGTCTTCGACCTGGACTTTGACCTAAACATTGATGTAGATTTTGAGCTAAACTGCAATCTAGATTTTGACTTAAGACTCTGATCTTGATTTCACCCTAAACTTCAGTTTTGTGTTCGATATAGATTTAGCCTTAGTTTTAGACCTGGACTCTGATCTATATATCGATTTAGACTTTGAACTAGACTTCGACCAAGTCCTCAATCAAGACTTTGACCAAGGCATATCTTAGCTGCAGCTGTACCTACAAAAGAACAACTGACATTTTGAAGTTACTTCTGCTAGCTTTTAAATTCAAAGAATCAAAATTTGTTGTTTTATTTATTTTTATACGCGAAAAAATCAGCAAATAAATAATAAGAAATGTCAACAATTTGTATTGTAAATAGATAGACGAGTATGCTCGCGCGTCTAAATATGTTTGCGGTATCTAAATATTTCTTAATGTCTGCTGCAATTAAGAGGCAAATACCAAATAACAAATAAATGCGACACGAACTAACCTAAAACCTCAATTGATCCGCGCTAACAAATGGGGATTTATGATGCTAAAGCTCGAGGGTTCAATACATGAACAGAGAAACACACACACATATGCACACTTGGTTACGGTTAGTACAAGCAATAACAAAATTTTCGTATCTGATGCGATGCGACGATGCAACGATGCGAAAGGTTCGTTTTGTAATGCTACCTCTTAGTTCTAAGCTATGAGAATGCAATGCAATGCAATCTAATGCAATGCGTTGCAAAGGACACAACGAGATGATGAGATAAAAACCGCACGTGAACCACACACACTTCCTGTTCCTACACAAAAGTTCGCTATAGTTTAATGTTCAGCCACGTAGAAGGAAGAAGCAAGCAAGCGAACGTGAGAGTATCTTGTAACTGGTAGAGATATGAATTGTATTTTACTGCTATTAAATGCGAACAAATATAGCGAATAGCCAACAGCAAACGAGATGTCAGGCAGCATGAGGCAGTAATGTTAGATGCTTTAGTTTACTAGTACATAGCTATAATGGAAGTAGCTACAGTTGTTGTCCTAGTAGCTGGAGCGATGTAGCAATATTAGCAACAAAAAAAACCAGTAGCAATAATAATAGGAGCAGCGATGAGCGGGAACAACAACACGTGTCTTCAATTATCATGGCACTCATTCTATTGTGTGTTGCTGCTTGTGTTGTACGTTGCATTCTTTGTGTGTGTGTAGTAGTAGTGTGTGTGTTTGCTGTATATGAAGGAAATCCCCTATAGGAAATTATGCCAATGATGACTGAGTAAACTTTGAGGGAAACGATTTTAAGGGTCAAGCAGGGACGATTTGAGGGATCGAGTCATAAAGCCTATCTTTGTATTTGAGATAGACTTGAAGGCATTGAAAGCGATATTAAATGATGGAGCTACATGCATTAACGTCCTCAAAGTTTTCATAAACAATTTCCATCAAAGTTTTATAGAGGTAACTTTTGGGAAGATATTGAGAATGTATGCAAACTGAATAAGAATATTGCCAGCGATTTTCAATTTTGGAAACAAAGATTGAGTGAAGATTTAAAAAACAATAAAAAAGGAAACGATTGGTGATAGCTTAGGAGATAAGTCAATACAAAGTTCTTTAATCAGTCATATAAATCGGAAAAGAATTTTGTTAGAATAGATATAATTTAGAGCACTTCAAAGTCTGCCGAAACTCAATGCATTCAATCTGTAAAATATTCCCAGTGGGTATGCATAAGTATGTTAGACTACTTGTGTATGTATGCAAAGACATGTTGTATGTGTGTGTGTATGTGCGCGAAAGTACGCGTGTATCAGCTTAAATGTGTGTACTGTGTATGGAAAATTAAAGCAATGGATTAAAATGCTCCCGCATTGGCATTTGCGGTGCTAACGACGCTGTCGACGATGACGACGATGCACAGTGTAATAGGTGCAGTCAAAATTGAAAGTTAAATCCTTGGAATAATGTAATGGAAAAATAATTATAAAAAAAATTTTGATTAATACGGAACATTATTTGAAAAAAATTATTATTTCATTTTTATTAGCTTAATTAGTTGAGCTTTGCTTAACCCTTTCGGGACCATTGGTCACCGGTGACCCAAAATAAATTTTTTAAGCTTACTCAAACACGGTTTCTATATTTTTAAAATTTTGTTCACTTTTACAATGAAATGGTTGTCGAAGAATGAGAATCTGGAATCGGTTTTGCTCTATTGTTTCTAGTTTCCTTACGGTTAAAGCAAGGATTATTATTATTATTATTTGAAGGAAGGACGACTCGAAAGTCAGGCACTGCGACCTATAAGATCTTTTGTACCAAAGCCCCAAGAAAGAAAGAAAGGAAGGGAGAAAGAAAGATAGATAAGAAACATACCCAAGCCGAGAATCGAACTCGGGTCTCCAGAAACAAGAGTCTGGCACTCTTCCACTAGACCACAGTGGCGATGGTAGGACCTACAGTTTAACGCCGATTCCGAACGGCTATGTGGCAATTTTTTATCAGCTCGGTGGTCTTGCCATTACCAACCAAGGTGTGTACTTGTACATATTCTTATAATTCTCATCCACTTCATATCGATAGTGAATATAAGAAGTTTATGAGAATTAACCATAATTAACCACCAGACCAAGACGGGAATCGAACCCGCAACCTTCTGGATGAAAGTCTAGTGCACTATCCACTAGACTATCGAGGTCGTCTTAAAGCAAGGATTAAGTAAAAAATTTATACTAAGTAGCTTTGTCTGTCTTTGAAAAAAATATCTTATAAAAATGTACAGAAAAATTTCATAAAAAAATTCGATCACAGAGTCACCTTTGATCCATGATCACCTTTACAAGCACTTTAAGAAAAAACTATTCAAATATGGTCTGAAAATTATTCTTGGTGCAAAATGCCGGTGACGGTGCACAAAATTGTTGTACATGGGTGTGAAATTATTCATTATTTTAAATTGCCTCTTAATGTGCTCATAGAAAATTTCTGCTGAACCATACTCGAAAAGCATTAAAAGTTTCAAATAGAGACTTTAAAAGTAGGGTGTTGTTAAATTCTAAGCCTTTAATTTCGTCTGATAGAAAAATCATAAAACAAAAAACCAATACTGAAAATATTCTTCAATGCATTTTTCTTGAAAACACAAATAAAGTGGGAATCAGTGATTCGGATATATTGGGAGTATGAATGTATAAACTCGTAATTGTGACCAACTTCATATCTATCATACGCGCCATTGACATTTTGACATTGACAGCTATTCTATCTCGAAGATCGCCAAAAATACTATAAGAATTGATCTGTCAAATAATTTTCATAATTTTACAAAAGTGTTTTACTATAGCTGAAAATGTCGAATTTCGTGCCAACAAAACAACATTTGCGGGAAGTTTTAATTTGCTTCTTCCATTTAAAGAAAAACGCAACTGAAGCAAATCGTTTACTCACTGAAGCTTATCTTGACTGTGCTATAGACGTTAGAATGTGTCAGGTGTGGTATGCCAGTTTCAAAAGTGGTGATTATGATGTTGAAGACAGGGAACGTTCAGGCGGCCCGAAAAAGTTCGAAGATGAAGAATTGAAGGCATTACTCGAAGAAGATTCATGTCAAAGGCAACAAGAACTTGCAGAATCTTTAAGAGTTGATCAAGCAACCATTTCTAAACGATTAAAAGCATTGGGAATGATTCAAAAGCAAGGAAATTGGGTGCCGTACGAATTGAAGCCGAGAGACGTCGAACGATGATTTTTCACATGTGAACTGCTGATTGAACGACAGAAAAGAAAGAGTTTTCTGCATCGTATTGTGACTGGCGATGAAAAGTGGATACGTTACGATAACCCAAAGCGTAAAAAATCATGGGGACCGCCCGGACATGCATCAACATCAACGTCAAAGCCGAACATCCATGGATCCAAGCTCATGCTGTGTATTTGGTGGGATATGAAAGGTGTCGTGTATTATGAGCTGTTGCAACCGAATGAAACGATCACTGGCGACCGCTACCAACTACAATTGATGCGTTTGAGCCGAGCATTAAAGGATAAGAGGCCAGAATATGAGAATAGCCACGACGAAGTTATTCTTCAGCACGACAATGCTCGGCCGCATGTTGCAAGGCAAGTAAAAACATACTTGGAAACGCTGAAATGGGAAATGCTACCCCACCCGCCGCATTTTTCAGACATTGCTGCTTCTGATTACCACTTGTTCCGATCGATGACACATGGCCTGGCTGAACAGCACTTCCGTTCTTTCGAAGAACTCAAAAAATGGGTCGATTCGTGGATAGCCTCAAAAGATGAGGAGTTCTTTCGACGCGGAATTCGTGTGCTACCAGAAAGATGGGAAAAGGTTGTGGCTAACGATGGACAATACTTTAAAGAATAAATTTATAATCACGAGTTTATACATTCATCAATACATAGGTTCAAAATATTATATTTTAAGCGCGTCATTAGATGAAAGTAAATGAATTGGTTTAATGCATAATAAAATAATAAATATATACCTAAAAAAATGAAACATTTTGAGATACTTTTCTTTGAAGCTTTGGTAAGAAAATAGGCGTGGCAGTGGCCTGTAAATGGCTTTTTTTCTACAATGGTTTTGGATCTGAAATTTCCTAATAACACATAGTCATATTTCATACAATGCCTGAGTTATGGCTTTTAAATTTTTGGTTTATAAGGGAGGTGGGCATGGTCATAGCAGGTTTAAGTTAATTTTAGCACCATATTTTCTTATTGCCGAAAAATTCATATGTGTAACCTTTTGTGTGACTTTTTCACTTTTCTATTTATATAGGAGGTGGGCGTGGCCATGCTCAGATTAAGCTAATTTTTTTACTATATATATTTATAAACAAAATAGCCTTATATGCATAATTTTATTGTTCTACGACAGTTTCTTCTATTTTTGGCTACTTGTTGTATGATGACGTTACACTGTGCGACGCCAGTGATGGAAGCTTGATAACGGTAAAAGAGGTAACAACTTTAGTGTTGCTTCTGCAGCTGATGACGTTAGCGGTGAAGAAATATTGCAAACATAGCAAATATCTAAAGTAGTTATTGCACAGAGGATAACAGACAACAATGCTGCTATTTGCATTCCAAGCTGAAAGGATAACAAGCAACATATTTCTGTTGTTATTATTGTTTTCACTATAAAACTTACGCAACAATATGGAATTATTGGTTGTGGCGGCAAAGAAAAAGGATTTATTTAACATACTCTAAGTCGTCGAGTTGAGTTGACTCGACAGTTGACATTAGATGCAACTGGTTGGAATTGGAATTGTATTGTAATATATGTTGGTAAGTGTAAAATATGTCAATGTAAAGTTATTTATGCATAGTACTATTATTTTATTCTTTAAAAAATGTCTTGTTTTCTTTTTGTGCTTTGTACTTACCACCAATGCTCGCATTATATGCAACACCCACGCCGCAGTAATTATTAAACGCTACTCCAGCAACTTCGCCAGCGCACCTGGTGCCATGTTTGTTATCGCCATTATCTTGTGGTGTTGGATCTGAATCGTTGCCATTAATGTCAAATGAGGCATCAGCATCCTGTCGTTGTGTAAAGCGAAAAAGAACAAAAGAATTTTATAGTGAGTATGTGTCGTAGAAAAACAAGGGGCAGCTAATGTAAAAAGCTTTAAGTATATCCTGCTCTTTTTGATGCTGCTCTTACTTTTATTTTAGCATTAGTGCGTTCACATTTCCTAGTGTCATATTATTTTATTAACCATGGCTAATTTGAACTTAAGTGCTTTGCCGCAGCCGCCTTAACTTCTATGTGAGGTACTTAAATATAGTAACAAAAAGCGTAAAGATATTAGATACTATAAACTTCAAGCTTTATTTCCAAATTTAATACCTACAGCTATTATTTTTTTCTCGGTAATTTAAAAAAAAACTAGAAGTACTAAATGTTGCAGGTTATGCTTTTTCGTACCTCATACTTGAAGCGTATAGTTCCTAAATAACTAAAATAAATATATGAAATCACAATTTGAAATATACATATTGTACATTTACACAAGCGGATTCAAGGGGGCTACTTTTTATCTAAAAAAAATTTGTAACTTCAAAGCTGCAAAAGTATCAAGACTTTTACTTTATAGGCTAAATAATGTTATACTTTTGGCGTATATAATATTAAAATACAAAATCAGGCAAAAGTTAGACCCAAAATAAGACCAAAAGAAGACATGCATATGCAGACTAAAATCCAAACCGAAATTCGAACAAAAAAACAGACACACATACTAATATTCAAATAAAATTCACTCTAAAATTTAGATCGAAACTAAGACCAAAATTCAGACTAAAAAGAACATCAGGACACAATCTAAAATTCAGGCCAATTTAAAAATAGATTCAGACTAAAATTAGGCCTAAATTAAAACCAGCATTGAAAAAAAATTCCTGTTATAAATCAAACAAGGTTGTATACGAAAATACAAACCTAAATGTGAAGTCAAATTTTGACTTGAATTCAGCTTGAGATTTAGACCAAATTCAGACTTCAATTCAAACAAAAGTTCGAATCAAATTTAAGCCGAAAATCATACCGAAATTCTGTTAAAATATAAACCAAAAATATGAACAAAAATCGCAATCAATGCAAGACCAAAATTCGGACTAAAAACAGATGAAGCCCAATACAAAATCAGACCTAAAATTTTACCAAAATTAATACTAAAGATCAAACTAAATTTCAGATCAAAATTAAGGCCAAATTTCGACTAAAATTCTGACTGAAATTCAGACCACAAACCTGCTAGCAAATTTCAAGGCGAACTTCAGAACAAAAGTTCAAACTAAAATTTAGACGAAAATCTATTCAAAAATTAGAACAAGAATCGCAACGAAACCTAAAGTAAAACTCAAAACAAAAAGAGATGAAATTCAAAACAAAACTTTGAACGAAATTATTACCAAAATTCAGATTAAAATTTTGATCACATTGAGACTAAAATTGTGACCAAAAGTTCTCAATTATAACCAAATTTCAGTGCGATCTTCGGAACAAAATTCAAACTAAAATTTTTACCAAAAATAAGAACAACAATCACAACGAATACTAGACCAAAACTCAGACCAAAAAAAGACGATATTCAGGTCAAATTTAGACCAAAGCACAGACTAAAAACCTTGACCGAAATTAAGATCAAAACTAGAAAAAACTTTAGAGTAGCATTTAGAGAAAAACTCAGAGCGAAATTCAGAAAAAATTCAGACAGATAATCAGAAAATTCAAACAAAAATTTAAAACTCAAAGATAAATTCAAATCAGATTCAGGCTACAAATTAGACTAAATTAAGACAAGCAATCAGAACAAATGTTGTGTAAAAGTCGGATCAAAAGGAGACACAATTCAGATCGAATTGAAACTAAAAATTTGATCGAAATTACCATCAAAATTTGACCAAATCCAAAATTCAGACTAAAATTCCGACCAAAACTTAAACCAAAAACATGCCCAAAACTAAGATCAAAATTCAAACGAATTCTAGACTTAAATTCAGAACAAAAGTTAGACAAAATCTAAAACCAAAAATCCTGATTAAAATTTAGAATAAAACTAAAAACGAAATCATAATTTTAGATCTAAAAACAGATAAAAAACAGACCCAGAAAAATATTATGATAAACTGACCACAGTCCAGTTGTACTCTAGAAAGATTTTTGATTGTCATAAGAATTTAAACTATTTATGTGTGAGGAAGAAAAAGAGGTGGGAGGAGTAGCGGCACCCATAGACCCCTCTGCATCCGCCACTGCCTTATAAAGTTTCAGTTTCATTAATACGTTTGTGAATGCAACTAGCAAAATTGTATTTTCTTATTACCCGCAGGAAAAATTCAATTAATGATTCGTAACCGAAGGATTTATATAACATTAAAGTTTTTACAGCTACTATGCTTCAAAGGCTGATTCCTTTTTATGCAAAGTATTTCATATTTACTTGCAACCAAATTTAAAATGCTGTACTTAAGTTTTTTCTACTTACTGTATTTTTTTCTTGTTGCTTTTTCAAAAAAGTTTTCCTTACAAATTAGGTATGTCTAATTAGGCAAGATTCCCGTTGATGGTTGGGTATCTCGTTGTTCTGTTTTTTTTTTTTTTGTAACAACTACAACGTAATAACTTAGGCTGCTACTTAGGCATATATACAACGACATATTCTTTGCTTCCAAATAATTTCTCCTCTCCAGCAGCTCGCTATTGCTACCTGGCATATTCTACACCTACATTAAATACATACACCAAATAAAAACCAGTCAACCCCTAGTACATTTCCGGCAGCTGCCTGCTTGCTCATTTGAAGTGGTAGTTAATTATATAATTTTGTTTTGTAGCTTCTTCTGCTTTTTTATCATCTTCCTCGTCATCTACTTTAAGCATAATTTTTCTTGTTAAAAAAATAAATACTACTATTTTTTTTATTTTTTTTTTTTTTTTTGTTACTGCTGGGCTTTTTTTTTTATTGTAGCTGTTGTTGTTGTTGCTGTTGTACATTGCTCTTTGATATCTTAATGTTTTGTGTGTTGTCTCTCTAATATGTAATGTCTGTCTTTATCTCTTTGCTCTCTCTCGTTTTCTAAACCCCCGGCTTTGCTCTTTTCTGCTATCTTTGGCTTTGACTTTTATTTCTTTGTCGCTTGTTAATTAAGAATTTATTATGTCTTTAATTAAGTCGTGCTAGCGTTTGAGTTGAGTCAGAAAGGAGAGGAGAAGGAGGACGAAATTTTTACGGTGGTTTTAGGAATGTTTTTTTGGTTTTTTATTATTCTTGCTGCTTCTGAGTTTTTTGTGACTATACTCTTATACAAATTTCATATATAAAATCATTAGAAGTAGACAAGACACTGGCATATATTACCTCAAACAAGACAGAAGATGGTATCAAAAATGATAACAGGAACTTAAATGTGGAATAATTTGTTTGAAGATTAACTATACTTAGGTAGGCACTTATTAAAGTAGAAAGTAAATTAAGGAGCTATAGCAAAATAAATAACACAATAAATTAACTTTATTTCAAAAAAGAGACTAAAATCTACAGAAATATTTTCATTTATTTACCAATAACTAAATTTAATGTTATTTCATTTACTAAAAAAAAAACAAAAAATAATAGAGAAAACTAATATAAATCATAAATAAAAATGAGTGCATTAAAAAAGAAATTACTCCCCATAGTTTCATTAAAATAATTGAAGTACAGAGCAAGAGAGTGAGAGCGAACGCATACCAATGGCTGTGAAAACTAGAGATGAGTTAAAAAAGGGAATGAAATAAAAAAAAAAAAAACGTAAAAAAATAAATATTCCCACAACAATTTATTTAGTGAAATCAATCAAAAAGTAAATACCACATGAATTGTATGAAATAACAAATAAATAAAAAATAAAAAAAATAGCAAAAAATAGCAAAAAATAATAATAAATATTTACAATATTGAAATGCTACTTCAAAAAAACACCTGAGCTCACGTTTTGAGTGAGAGCCGAGGCTAAAACAAATACACAAATGTATTTGAAAAATGTATTTATCATTTTCAGGTTGCGGGAAATGAAAAAAAAAAAAGAAAAAAAAATATATTGGATAGATACAATACGAGTATAAAAAATTATTCCCGCTGGAAACATTTTAGCAAAACAGTATACAGTGAGGAAGTGTGAAACAATTATTGCATTGAGACTCTGACTGACTGAAATATTGACGTTGAAGTTAAAAAAAAAAAAAAAACAAAATAGAAAAAGCATTAATAGCAGTATCTAAAGGGCGGGGAGTGGCAAAGTTGATGCTTAATATAGTGAGCAAGCAAAATTCACAGCAGAAACAATTTTGAAATGAAGTAGTAGGGGAGATTGGAGTATTGTGGACTGCATTTTAGTTTTTGCTGAAAACTTGCAAGAAATAAATAACTTTTTCTGAAAATTTCAAAGCTTGAATTAGTAATACAAGAAATAACCTCTCATTGGGTCGCCGCAATTTGGGGTTTTTTGCAATTTTAATAAATCTCGGGGAATTATGGAAAGTGGTCCAAAGTGGTAAATCGATTAGAAATGGAAAAATGTGGTAGAAAAACTTTATTTTTGATTCAAAAAGACAGAAGATACATTATTTAAGAGAAACAAAGTGAAATGAAGTGAAAAATAGCAGTGAAAATCAGTCCGAAACGCAATGTTCTCAAGTCCAGTAACTTGTAGTCATTCCGGCGCATGACTAGTGAACAGCTCGATCGCACACGTTGCAATGGATGGTATTTTGGCGGTTTATCTTTTTTTGTCATATTTATCTAACAAATTATGCCGAAATTGAAGTCTTCTTTCACATCACAATAAGTTGAAAAGGATTGTTTTTTCTGTGGTGTGCCGGACTTATTTGTTTCTTGGAACATATCGCATCGATCTCGCTTGTATTCTTACTGGCAGCGAGGCGATATCACAAGTTAATTTTTCTAATGTTCGAAATTATAAATATGAATAATTAATATGTTCGCATTTTTTGAAAATGTAATCGAAATCCTCTATAGAAGAGAACCTCAACATAGAAAAATTATTTTTGTACCAAAAAAAATATTAACAATTGCCAAAAAACTAATGCCGTGTTGAAATTTTGCATGAAAAATCACTTATAGAGGTTTCCCGCTAAAACTGAAGGTTTTTTGAAGCCACTGAGGAATTTTTGAGGTTTTTTATTTTGCCAATAAAATCTAAAGGTTTCTAGAGGGTTTTTAACTAAACTCAATCTACCGAAAATGTATATATTTAATATATTTATATTATTACTCTCTAAGTTTTAATACAGAAGTCTAAAAAAATTATACGTGAATTTTCAATATCACAGATATTGGGTTTGTTCATGGGCAACTCTTTATTCTTGACATTTTCTACACAATGGCACCTGGCAATGCTAATTTCTAGTTGACGTGTATTTTTCCCCAAATTTTTGCTTTTCTACAAAAGTTTGTTTTGCGTTTACTTTAAACCGCTAAAAGTTCTTAAAATATTAATAAAACATCACTATTTGCCTTTAAAATAAACAATTTCAGACTGAATCATCCATTTCCATAGGATGACTGAAGTCCCTCAAACTCAACTTTAAGTGAAAGCACTTCAGCACGATGCTCCTCTTCAATTGCTGAAATTTCCGCACCAAAAGATTCCATTTTAAACAAAAATATAAAAATATTTTTCGAATTTATTTCCTTTATTTTATAACATTTATTACTGTTTGCAAATATTTTTGTTTGGCATTTATAGTCATCAGCTGGTAAATACTAATTTCGAAACTTGTTTGAAATGGTTTTTGGCCTGGATCGTCTCTATCAGAACTAGCAATACCATTTATTGTAGAAGTAGAGACGACATTAGAAATAGATATTCAATCTCAATCGTTATCTGTAATAGGGGTGAATGTGTTTTTACAAAATTTAATTTATAAAGTCTACTGATTATCATTTTTTTTTCGTTTTCGCTTAATAAATAATGCATTTTGGATATAAATTTGAACTAAGGTAAAAGAGAAGTGCAAGATATTTCTAATACAACTGATAAAAGAAAAAAAAAGTTGACTAAACAATTTGAAACTTTTACGTAAAAATATTAGGCCTGTCAATGTTATGGGTACGATAAGTAATGCAGATGTCATTTATCCTCATGCAGTTCAATTTAAAAGTTTTATTGAAGATATCGATCATTGTATTTCGAAACTAAATATGTTGTGTACCGAGCCAACATTGGTTTGACTTGAAAAGGAACAAAATAGTTGAATTTTGGTGTGAGGTGCATATACTTGAAAATTCGTATGGACAAAAAAATATAAAAAAAAGCATTTTAGCATTAATCATGACATAAAACTGACATGCTCAGTATCTAACACTTCGGTTGAAAGACTTTTTTTTTCAAATGAATTGTATCAAATCCAAAATACGAAATAAACTATTAGTTGCTATAACTGAGAAAATTATGCTTATCCGCCATTGCCTAAAAAATGTCCGGATGAACAGTTGCGTCACATTTCAACCCACTCCGAGCGACATATATATATAAATATTGTAATGAAATCTAAATCTAGAGGTTTTTCTTCTCTTGGTTGTTTTGGTACATCAAGAGGGAAATAGGTTTCGCAATCTGGCAACAGTGAATCAAATACAAGAAGTTAGCTTGTTAAATGTCAAGAATTGAGTGGTCCGCAATCCCCCCATAAAAGTGGTCCGTAATTCGCCTCATGCTTTTTTTTTTTTACAATATGGCAGCATATGAGTAACACAATGCAAACTTAATGCAAACTTTTTTGTCTGTGTAGAAGGCTTAAGGTTCCGCGAGTATTATGAATATATTTACTTGAGTTGGTGCTCGAGAAAATGTGGTCAAATTAAGCGAAACACAAAGTGAAAAAAAAATTATCGAAGCGAGGTAACAGTGCGTGTATACAAATCGAGCACTGAAGGGAAAATGAACTTAACATGAGGCGAGCTGATGACAGTTATTTGCAGCTGTTAACCATTACTAGAGGAAAAAAATATAACGCTGGTGCGCAATTCTCCGTAATCCCAGTTTCCCCTATATAGTATACATATACTTAGGTGGCTAAAAGTAACAAATGTATTCCAAAATAATAATAAATTTATAGAGAAACTATCGAATCCTGTCAGGAAAAGAAAAACGGTTTTAAAGCAAATAGAGTTCTTTGATCTCGTAAGTTTCTTTTTTCTATAACAGTTTTCAACAGAAAAATTAAAATATTTTTAAGAATTTTTACCAAATGATTTTGATTCCATAGCTCTGTATCAAGGCAATGGAAATTAGACATATTTGTGAACACGGTGCATATGAACTGGAAGTAATTCAAAGGTTCTTGCATATGAAATTTTCTTCCTAATTTTGGATCAGTAGTATTCTCTGATCATAAAAATCCATATTCGAAATGTATTGAGATTCTCAAGAAGATGATATTGATATGCCAAATTTCGTCATTTTCACTGCGCAAAAATCTAGGCGGACGAATTATGAGGAGATGACGACCTCGATAGCCTATTGGATAGTGCACTAGACTTTCATCTGGGAGGTTCGGGTTCGATTCCCGTCTTCGTCTGGTGGTTAATTTTCATAACTTTCTTATATTCACTATCAATATGAAGTGTATGAGTATTATAAGATAGTGTACAAGTGAACACATTGGTTGGTAATGGTAAAACCACCAAGCCGATAAAAAATTGCCACACCGCCGTTCGGAATCGGCGTTAAACTGTAGGTCAAACTATGTGGTATCACAATGGGCCGTTCAGGCCTAAGTGTGTCTCTCGACAGCCACTCCAACCTAACCTAACCTAACCTTTATGAGGGGATTGCAGACCACTTTTATGGGGAGATTACGGACCACTCAATTCTTGATACCCCAATTTACGATTCGTAAGAAAACATAAAATAACTGAAATTAAGATGTCATAAAAACGATTAATTGGTATACAAAACGAACTCAAAAAAAAAAAATAAAAAAACTAATCAAGTCAACCAGGCTGCGAATTGTAAAATTTTGATTAGGTTATTCTAATTTCTATGCCTTTGGAAAGCCAATCAAGACTTTTCTTTTAGGTTACGAATATTTTTAAACTTTGGTTATGTGTGTTAATAAATACATAGCAAATTACAAAAGGTTTTGGATTTATCGGTTTTTAATTGTTTTTTTTTTTTGCATATCGAAATGGGGCGCCTAAATTAATGCTAATCAAATTTTAGTTTAAAAAGAAAAAGGATCCATCAGTATTCTTCTCAATTCCAGATATTAACTTTTTCGCATTTCTGAGAGCAACAAGCAAACTACACAAGCAAACATAAATATTTCCTAGTGGGTTCCCATATATGTTAGATACTATATAAAAATCTACACACACACACACACGAATATGTGAAACAATAAAAACCCAATCATAGAAATACACATACAAAAATGCTAAAATGTTGCAGTGTTTTTTTTTTCTCTTCCAGTATTGTTGTTGCTGTTTTTTTTTCACAAATTTTTTTGTAAACTACGCCATTTTTGAATTATAACACTAGAGTTTGTTATACTTTTATTTATTATTGCTAAGAGAGCATAGAGAGTAGTCGATGATGGGCGTTCGTATAAAAGTCGGTATGAGAGCGAGAAGATGATGATGAAGAAGAAGAAGAAGCAGCATTTTAGTGAGTAAATAAATGAGTGAGTGAGTGTGTGTGTTTGTTTGTGTGAAGGTGTGTCTATCGATGTCAAGTTTTGGCGGCAGTGTGTTACTCCTCTCCTCGCCTCCCATAGTACACAATAAATTGAGAGGAGAGAGAGAGTAGCGAATGTACCAGAGACTGGTGTGAGCGGTAGAGAGTCAATGGTGGCGTAGTGCTAAAATTTATATGCGAATCATTTGGGAAATCAACGAAATGAGTTTTCATCTCTTTTTTTTTACTTTTTTTTTGTTGTTTCAAAAAAATGGTGATAGAAATTGCTGGTTTTCGTTTTTATCATATAGCCTGATATGGCTGCTGTTATCGCTTTTACTATTGTTGTATTGTTTTGTTCTGTGTGTCTGTGTGTGCATGTATGTGTGGCGTTGTTATTATTGTTATTGCTGCTGCTGGCGGTTTGGCAATAATATTGAAAACAATCAACTTTTGAATTGTAGGTCATTTATTATTTTTGAAATGAAAATTGTGAAAAGTCATAGCTCACAATAACAAAAACTGCCAGAAATGCTGGCAATTGCTTGAAATCGTAAATTTGTATTTGTTTTTTTTTTTCAATGAGGCTTCCTAGTTTCCATTTGAGTTTTCATTAACAAATAAAGTATATTATTGTTTTTTTTTTTTCGATTTTCAAAACTTATTTTCATTACATCTTTTTGCTTATGGTTTTTGCTACTGTTATTCATCAGGATCATTAAATCTCATTAAAGCTACAAACACACACATATATAGTCATATTAGATGTATGTAGTATATTAATTGCAGAATTTTGTGTAGTGAATTATATCCGTTTTTTCTGCAACCTCAGCGCGACATCTGCTTATACTTATGCTGCATCATTGACGTGCCACTGTTCCGCACTTCCTCTGCTACTCCTACGACATTTCGCTTTCTTTCTCTTGCAACTCCAATAGCAGCCCCTTCTTTTATGACTATCGTCGTCATCATCGTCATGTTAATGCTGCAACTTAAACTTTTCCTATTTTCCGCGTCATAGCAGCCAAAAATTATACGTATGTACATACATAGAAATCACAGCCGCTTCCCGGTTTCCTTTTATGTTGGCTTTCTTTCGCCCTCTCTCACACTTACATACTGCCACAACAGAGAAAGCTAAAAGTTTAACGTATTTCAAAAATAACTCAATTTCCGCGTTTCAGGCAACAGTGGCAGCGGTAACATTTCGAAAATTTCTTCATGTCGTTCATTGTAGTTGCGTTTCAACTTTGTAAAAACTAGTTTTGAAACTTTTTCGTTGCCGATTTTTCTTGGTTTTTGTTTCTATTTCATATGAAGCGATTTTAATGATATAGAGAGAGGCTTTAATAATTTTTCTAACAAAACAACAAAAACAAATGACTAGCGGAAGAGAGGGGAAAAGGCATGACAATAGTGTCTTGCAATGCATCATAACAGTATTTGTAGTATAGCTTATATGTAAGTTATGACGTCTTTCAAAGTTGTAGCAACAAATTTACATTTCATATGCGAGTTTAATATTTTATCAATCAATTAGCTTTCAAATTTAAAAACTACTATCTTTAATTTGAAAAAATTCTAGGATGTCTAAATTGGAACACAAAATGAGTTGCAAAACAATCCGAGTTGGAACACGGTCTGAGTTGGAACATGATCTGAGTTGGAACATGATCTGAGTTGGAATACAAAATGTGTTTGAAAATATTCCGAGTTGAAAAAAAATCTGAGTTGGAACCCAGCCTGAGCTTAAACACGGTCTGAGCTGGAACACGTTCTGAGAAGGGGCACTGCCTGAGTTGGAAGACAGTTTGTGTTGGAACATGATATGGTTTGGAACAAATTCGAATTTGAATTCATATCACAACAATATTAGTTACACAATATGAGCTGGAAAAAATTCCGAGTTGAAAAAGAATCTGAGTTAGAACGCAGTCAAAACTTAATCACCGTTTAAACTGGAAGATGTTCTGAGTTGGTATATGGTCTGAGGATTCAGTTTGCGGTGAAGCACAAATGGATTTGAAAGTTGAAGATAAAAAGTCAAACTAACTCTGGATCTAATCATAGCAGAAATTATACCAAATTTTAAACCAAAACTCAAAAATGAAGATCAAATTCAAACTAAAAAGCAATTCAAACTAGAATTTAGTTCCGGCCAAAATACTCACCAATACTCAAACCAAAATTCAGACCATCATTTAAACTTAAATTTAGACCAACAATCGGGCCAAATTTCGACCAAAATACAGACCAAAGCTCAGGCCAAAATTCAGTCACAATTTCAGACCAAAATTCATACAAAAAATCGGGCCAAAATTCAGACCAAATTTAATAAAATCAGATTTAAAAAGAGATAAAAATCCAGAGTATTCAAGCGCATCATAAACATTTAACAAACTGACTCTGTAATGATAGTGTATTTAATACATGAATTGAAACTTACGAGAAAAGTTGATGGATTCGTGATCTTTAAAATTATTTTTCATTTTTGCTGCTTTTACTGTATTTCAGTACGGCAATTCCAAGCTTTGAAGCCCCAAAAATCTGCGGTTCGAATCTAAGTCTATCTTTTCGCGAGAATAAAAAGAAGTTCAGTGCTATTTTTTTATCCAGAAAGGGCTTTAAACTTCATACTATTAAACTGTCGTTCCATGTTGCTGGTTTGCCAAGATCTGTTGAATGCATGCTATGAACTTCAGCGAATCTAACGAAAGAGAGGGCTTTGGGGCTTAAAAAATGGTGAAAAAATTATCGAAATTGAAACCTTAAGAAAAAGTTTGTTCACCTCTCGGATCAGCTCGAAGCATGTCGCTGGTTTCGCGCTTTATCTCATCACCCGAAAGCATCGAAATATCTCGCCTCTAGATACTTTCTGTTCATCGATTATACAAAACTATATTGCACATAAATTATTACAAAAGCAAATTGTACAGCCTCAAACTATTTACTATGCTGATAAATTTTTTCAATAAATCGTAACATATTTTTAGGCAGAAAATTCAATTTATTTACAACCAACAATTTTGGTTTTTTATGTAGAATAAAAAGAAATATCAATATTTCCGCTGGCATTTTAAGCAAAAAAAAAAATAAAACTTTTGGAATATTGAAGCCAATGCGTGTGTGTATGAGCATGTGTAAAATACAAAAGTAAAGCAGTAAGCATAAATATCTATAAAATAATATACATGAGATTTCAACTTTTTGTTTATTTTTTTTTTCGTTTCAAGCCTGCAGTTAAAAATAAACATAGATATATTTCTTTTCCTTGTTGCATAATAAAAATTGACAAGATGTAAATAGCAAATATGAGAAGAAAAAAGTTAATAAAAAGTTAACTTAAGCCTTTCTTTTTATAAAAGAATTTTTAAGAAAAAAGAAAAGTTTTACTACAGCACAAACACCTTCAAACCTTTCTACGTTCTTCTTTCTTTTTTCCTTTTTCTTTTCCTCTTTTTCTTTTTTTTTTATTCTTTCCCCCTTTAACTTATTTCTTTCAAATAAATATATGATGCGGTACCTCTAACTACTCTTTGTTGCTGGGTTTTGAGGTGTCTCTCTTTCTCTTCCTACTCCCTCTCTCTCTCTACATACACGAAAATGACAAAAAAAAAAGAACAAAATATTGTAGCCTGCTTTGCGGCGTAGTGCTATAAGTGGGTGTGTGTGTCAAATATAGTAGAGCTGATAAAGCATAATTTAGCAGCAAAGTTTTAAATATTTTCAATTTCGAATTTGAAATGCTTGAGGCAAAGACAATCTGTAAAAATGTGTATATTTCTTTGTATGTGTTATCTGATGGAATTTTGTTAATATCGAATAAAGTAACAACAAAAAAGAAAAGTAAAGAAACTTTAAAGAAGAAAAACTTTACATATTGTCAATTTCATTGGCTTCTTTTCATACCAAACTATAGGAATGAGTGAATTCAGGAAGCAGTAAGGTGCGCCTCAAGTTTTCTTGATGTCAGTGAAAAGAGAAAAAGAGAGAGGCGCATAAGCGATTAAAAAAAAAACAACATGATTTATTGCAAAAGCTTTGCTTAATTTCAATAATAATAATAATAATACGTAAATACTATAACAAGCACTACGATTGAAAAGATAAAATTTAAAACGCCCAAAAGCATGCAACACAAAGACAACACACACAGAAAGAAAAATGGCAATAACAATGGCAAATTGATTTCCATGCTGTGTTGTGCTGCCATTTTCTGCCTTGCCTGCTTTTTACTTTAGCTTTTTTTTTGGTTTTTCAGCTTTCCATTTAAATTTCTTTTTTCATTTTCAACTGTGGACAACACAAACATACATGGTATAGCATATTTTTAGGCATATAAACGCCCACAAACAACATGTACGCCTCATATAAAAGTTAAACTTTTTATATTTGTATTTTATTTTTGTTTTGTAATTTTTTTTTGCACTGTCACAATGACATTTAAATGAGCATTTAAAATTTCTCATTTTTTTGTCCTCTTTCATTTCTTTCCTTCTTCTTATTTTTATATATTTATTTATTTTTTTTTTAATATTTCAGAACACGCGGGAATTTTAGTAGTGATTTTCTTTTTCTTTTGCCTTTTTCCTTCTGTTCTTTTTTTATTTCTTCAACATAAACACGCCTAAATATCCGATTTGTGTCAATAATATGTTGCAAATCGGTTTTCTGCTTTTTTGTTGCTGTTATTTTTATTGTCCACAGCACAGACAGTCAAATGGGCAGTTGAATGAGAAAGAAAGAATGAAAGATGGTTTGAATGGACAACGCCATCATGGGAATAAGTATTGCTTTATTTGTTTTCTCCATTTTCATTTTTTGGGCATCATCATCAGCATCAACTTCATCTTGATGCGGCTTAAGCATATAAGGCTCTTAAGAATGGAGTGAAGCACTTGCTGCATAACAACAACGACGATGACGACGATCAAGACCAAGACCGGAGACCGTAGCACATATTTTCGTATGTCATTTACAGTCTCGTCGTCTTCTTGTTATTGTTGTTAGTCTCGGTAGAAATACACAAATGAGCAAACGAATGAGATGGAATTTTTTTGTGTATATTTTTATAAATCTTAAATCATAAACACAATTGACCATGTAGAAACGAAAAACCAGCATGTGAGCACCTAATAGTATGCCATAAAATTATTGCATATTTTTTTTCTCGATATAATAAATTTTCGTGTTTCTTTTTGCTTTCTTTTTTGCACTTTTCTTTTCTTTCATTTCATTTTTATTTTCAATTTAAAAATGTAAATTTTGATTGTTTGTTTTTTGTTGCTGTAAATACAATATTGTGTTTTATTGTATTGCATATTGTTAGGTGAAAATTATTTTTGATTATCAATTATATTATAGGCTCTCAAATTGAAAGTGGCCTAACATAGCTTTAGCGCAAATGGTGCAAATGGTATAAGTATAAAAACCCAAAAGTATAAAGTAATCATTGACGAGAATTTTTGATAGAAATGTTATTCGTATTTACTGCTAAGCTATCAAGTTGTTTAATGGTTCTCTGTCATTAATCAGAATAAAATTTGATTCAAATTTTAATTAGTAACAACAAAATGTGCCAACAACTCTTGATCCAAAAAAAATAGATTTTTATAGTTAAAGTCGACTTTATTTAAATAATTTTGGTTCTAAAAGAATTGTTATTACTTTAGAATTGAAAATAAATATGCACGCTTAATTAAGATAAAACAGAAATTTAACTTCTATGTTAAAGTCAACTTTATTTAGATAATTTTGATCCAAAGAAGTTCATCATTTTTTTTAAGAATTTAAAAATAAAAGGCATGACTAATCGAAACTTGGCAATAATATGCCAAAACCACTGCTGATAATCTGAAGTAACACAAAAAGAAAAGGCTTGAAAATTTGCTGTTAAAATAAACTTTATTCAGATTATTTAGATTCAAAGAATTGAGTTAAAGTCGAGTTTAACTAGACTTATAAGGTACAGATAAGCTTAAAAATTAAATGAAAAGGAAATTTTGAAATAAGGTTTAGAATAAGCATTAACTATTACTAATGATGGGTTTACACCTTGGTATTTACCAAACCGAACACCGGCAAATACCCGTTTTTTTTTATCTATCGGGTATTTATGAAAAACGCATCACCTTTCACATAAATTATGGTAAAATTGTTTACTAGATCACTCTTTGGTATGGCGAGTAGCTAATTAACGGTATGACAAAAACAGACTGCAAATATACTTTGCATTTAAGGATATACAATTGAATTTGAATTACAAATGAAGTTGGCCATCAATATCGATTTTAAGTGATGAAGAAAAATATTCACGCTCATCTTCTTTTGAAAATAGAATGAATAAACTGTGATGACAATACATTTAGCTGCTTATTTCCTTGATCCTAAAACTCAAAGGCATGTTCTAATTTAATAGGAATATATAGATGCAACGGAGTTTATTTACACAATGGCCCAAAATTGAAACATAAATGTAATGCCCGACCTGGCTAGCAAGGCCGTATTTAGGGGGGAGGTTTTGGGGGTTCTGACCCCGCGCCCCCCCCCCCCCCGAAATTTCCACATTTTGTTTATTCTTATTTTTGAGATTAATTTCCAATGGTTGGAAAAAAAATCAAAATAAAATCTATTTAACGATATTTTTTACTTCCATCGGTTTTTTTTTCTAAAAAGTCGAATCTAAAAAATAAATTTGAAATCTTTGTTACAAATCCGATTGCGATCAAATCCGATTTATTTTCTACGACATGAGGTTTGACTACGGATTCAAAAAGAGAAGGTGATACTGAGCTCTCCTGCATTCAAAGTTTTTCTAGGTCAGTAACTGTTTTTGATTTAAAGTTTCGTCCTGAATTAGTTTGAAAAGTTTAAAAATTAATAAAAATTAGAAAAAATTATCGGATTCGTCCTGAATCAGTTTGAAAAGTTTAAAAATCAATTAAAAATAGAAAAAATTATCGGATTCTCCTTGTAAAATTAGACTTGCTTGAACTCCATTTTTTCCCTAAAACGTGACGTGATGGGAAGTTTTTGACCTCAGATTCGTGTTCAACGTGAAAAATTCTTTCGCAAAAACTAGGAACCATCTTATTAGCGAAACCCATGCAGTTTTAGGAGACAATTTTAAAATGTAATTAGTTTTTTAACCCATTATTGCTCAGAGCACCACGACTAGAAAAATCTCTTTCAATGCTGTGACTTCACGAATTTAGAGAATGTAAGCCAACCTCATCCGGGTTCCTTATCATTGATAATGACCCAAATTCCCAATGATGATCATTTGAAAAAAATGAGCCTCTACTATTTTTGGTAATTTTTTTGAGGTTGGGTACATCATCAGTAGTGGGAAGTCAATGAGTTAACGAAGTTATGTCCTTCACGATAAAAAAAAAAAAATGCATTAGAATGCACATTTACATTTAATTTGATTATTCTGTAAATTTTTTGTCACTTATGGCCATTTTTTTTAAGGTCAAGATTAAAAATAATCGAAAAATTTTTCCTAAAGTTTTAAGACATTTATTTACTTTTGTTCTTAGTTTGATAGGGTCCATCAAATGTTCATCGATTTAATTTATTGTATTTTTAAATCAGTTTGATAAAAATTATTTATGAATATTTTCTTCGAATGAAAACCGCCCCCGAAAAAAATTTCTGGCTACGGCCCTGCTGGCTAGTCATAAATCCAGAAAAGGCTTGTGGGCTAAAAGCTTTGTGTATTGCTCCATGAAAAAACCCCCCGAGTAACAAACTTCAAACGAATTAGATACATTTTTCAAAAGTTTGTCAGCAATATTGGATCCGCCATATTGAATTTTGAATTTCTGCTTGCGATTTAGTGGACCCCAAAAACTTCCGAGTATCAAGTTTCATTATTAATTTTTTTAAAACTGTATATTGTAGGCCATCTCGATACTTTAAAGGTTAATAAAGTTTATTCGCTTAATTATTTTGTAAGGGAATGTTCCCTAAAGTGGGTCGGCCCCTAATTTTGGTCGTGATCGTTTCTCCACTAACAGCACCAATGTTTTAATATTGGATGCCCTGTTTTTGAAGCTCTCACTTTTCACTCGTGCCAAACCCAGGAGAAAACAAAGCTCGAAAAAGTTTTTTCATCATTGTTGCCATTGATAAAAAAAAGCCCTTCAGAAAATCGAAAATTCTTTCTTAGAGATTCGAAGAACAAAACATGGCCCACTATAGGGAACATTCCCTTGTATTAATTTTATCAGTCTGATGAGACTATTGCAATAACTATTTATTAAATGTTGTACAGCATTATTACCATTTTTACCCAATTATTTCGAATTTACCGGTATTTACCTATCCGGTTTTTACCCATGTGCCATTTCTAACTATTAAGCTTATAGTCGACTTTATTTAAGTAAATATTGATTATGCTTGAGTTAATTGGGAAAACGGTTGTCAAAAATGACAAAATGCTTGTTAAAATCTAAGAAAATGCTTGTCAAAAAAAAAAAAAAAAAAAAATAGCTGTCCAACTTATATTCAATATTTTACTTATCCTTAATTATACTGCACAACGGATTTTACCAAAAAAAAAGGTCAAGAGTTTTAAAAGTTGACCTTATATAATTCGAGCATGCTGAACATAATGGCGTTTTCAGTTTTTCTCTGTATCGGCTAATTATTTTATGAGGGGTTGAAAAAAAAATCGTACATAAAAAATTTTGTTTATATTTTGTTTAAAAGTCTATGAGCAATTTTTGTATGGACGTTCCTGTTTTAACCCATTATAAAAAAATTAGACGTTGCAGAGAAAAACTAAAAACGCCATCATGTTCAGCATACTCGAATTATATATGATCCACTTTTAAAACTCTTAAGCTTTTTTGGCCGTTGTGCACTGTTATTATCGAATATATTATTATATTTATTCATGAACAAATCCAATTCTATTGATTTTTATTGAAAACGAATAATAATTGAATTTAATTCAATTTTTACTTATTAATTTGAGGTGTGAACTGCCAAATTTGGAAGAAATTTGCAAATTTTTTTTTTTTTTTCATTTTAGCTATGGTTTCCAAACTTTCTTGCATCTGTTAAGCAAATTTATTTTACTACATATTATAAGTTTACCATGCAATACTTTTAACTGCATTCGATATACGGCAAAGCCCTTCCAAACCTAAATTCACAAGCTATGTACGTGGAAGACTTAAACTTAACTGAATTGCTCTGCTTTGATAAAAATAATCAGGACAAGTTGAAATTAAGGGTAAAATAGATATATTTTCAACGCAATAGAATTTTATTTATTTTGTTGAATAACACTTTAAAAACGACTGACTGAATAATTCCACAAAAAAAAAAAAATGTTCGTAGTGAAATAGATACCATTGTACCAAATAAGTTCAATTCGTAGCATATGAAAGTGTTGCATATTTTTAGGCTTTTATTTAACTAAGCAATTAATCCTGTCTGGAGTGAAATATCTCTGAAGAAATAACAATTTCTGATGGATTACAAATTTTATGTAGATTTAAATTCTCAAATGCGTTAAAATTGTTCATGAATTCTTTTTTTCTTATGAACATTTTGTTTAAATCGTAATTCCAACGAATTTCACCACCATCACCACCGCCTCTACTCTAATTCAATTACGCAGAAACTCAGCTAAATACTTTAAATCCTGACAACAACACACCAAAGCAATACAAAAAAAAAAAAAAAAGAAGAAGCAAGCTACTACCTACATTAAACTATACAACGAAACTATCAACAACTACTACGGTTGCTATAGCAGCCAGCTATAAACCAAGGTTTGTATATATATGTATACGACAAGTGCTTCTATTCATACATACATATATACCACACACATTTACCATACACACTAAGTAGTAAATGTTAAAATTTTCCAACAACCGCACGTCGACATTTGTAACGAAAATTGCAGACAATTCAACATGAAAACCACAAAAACATTAACTCAAAAACTTTTTCAAGTGAAATAATGAAAGAGAGAAAAAGAAAGAGGGGGTACAAGAGAGAAAGAAAGAGAGAGAGAGAGAGAGAGGGAGAGAGGGAGATAGAAAAAACACGAAAATATGAGTGAGACCAGACAACAATCTAAAAAAAAAAAGAAGAAGCCCACAATGGCAATAGTAATGGCAACACAAATAACAACAAACGCTTACAATAAGAGGCCGCAGCATATATCAACAGTAGCAACAAAACTAACGTTCGTAAGAATTTGTTCATGGTGGTGTACGGGATAAAATGAATTGAGTATGGCACACATTTACTGCAAATGAGGAAACAAAAAACCAAAAAAAAAAAAAAAAACAACAACAACAACTTTGGATTACTCATTGGTACAACATTGAAATGGTGTAACTTTAGTCGTTTATATGCAAATTTTAATAAAAAACAATTTTTGTTTCTTTTTTTTCTAAATGAACAGCAACAAAACAAAAAATCTTGTTGGGGACTGCATCAACAAAGTCGGCAGTAGAAAGTCACATCTATTATCTACACATATACATATGTATATCTTAAATATTTGCATGTATATGAGCATATAAAATTGTTGCCACGTCTGCCGGTTTTGGCTCATTTCCCGACTGCACTTGCTTAAAAAAGTGAAGTAAATTTCACTGTAATGCTCGTATATAACGGAAAACTATCATTAGCAGCCATGAAATTAAAAACAAGGAGAAAGACAGAGAGAGAGAGAGAGAGAGAAAGACAGAGAAAAAGAAAGAAAAAGATGGTATTTTTCTTGTACTCACAACAGCTTCAATGAATCTGTTCATAAATCTTACGTTTTTAAATATGAACTCGTAGTTTTTTATCAGTGCTGTTAAAAGGGAGTTTAAAGATGAAACTTAATGTGTGTGGGATAGAAAGTAAAAAGAAAAGGGAGGGGAAGAAAGACAGAGAGAAAAAGGGAGGGAGAGAGATAAGGAGATAGAGAGATTAAAGACTTGTAAAAGGTAGGTACCTACAGCAGCTTCAATGTACCTATTCAGAACTCTGGTAATCTCAGTTTGAAGATCGAAGACCAATTTGAGGGTCTAATGTAGAGCATGAAACTCTTATAACTTTTACAAAAATTCTTCATAATAAGAGTTTTTATGAACTTTTGCTTTATAAGAGTTGAAAGCGTTGGTTGAAAGAACGAGTTTTCAAATAACTTTTTTTAACTTTTAATTAAAACTCTTTTTCAATAACTTTTATTTTAAAAGTAAAATTATAAGAGTTTTTAAGGACTTTTTTTTCAAGTCTTTGGAAACTTTTAAGAATCTTTGCATATTCTTATTTTTAAAAGTCTTTGAAGATTACTACTTTTTTTTTTATTGCTATTACTATTTCTTACTAATTATTTCTAGTACTTTTTTCTAGTACTTCTATCTACTACTATTTTCTACCACTATTTCCCTGTTATCTTTCACTAATTCCAAATTGTTGTTCTAATTTTTAAATATAATTTATAGGGGGTAGTAGAATGTAGTGGGAAAAGTGATTAAAAAAGTATTGAAAAATATTAGTAGAAAAATTAGTTGTAAAATAGTAGCAGAAAATAATTGAAAAAGAACTTGAAAATAGTGAGAAAAGAAATAATAGAAAATAGTAAGAAATATGTAGTACGGCCATTCCAAAGTAACGGAGAGGACATGGGGACTCTTATAATGATATTGATCTCATACAAGGAAATGATATTTTACTTTGATACTAGGGGGCTTTTGAGGGTCCGATAACAAGTTATTACCACCAAAGTTTCGTTAAAAAAATATTCCCTTTTCAATATTCCTTGACGAAGTTATGGCAACCGTATGCTCTCAAAGGAGGGGCATAACATGGAGTCCCACATATCAACTCGAGGATATGGATTTTTCAGACGATATATATCTGTTCTTGCACAAGCTCAGCGACATGCAAGCGAATACTGATCATCTAATCAGAGCATCACGCGACGTGGGCCTCGAGATAAATATCAAGAAGACCAAAGCCATGCAAATTAACAATATCAGCGACCAAAAAACACTTGCAGACGTTCAATACATCTAGAATTAAAAAATAAAAACACAACATGGCAAAACGTGAGAATGACTGCACAAAACAAAGTCAGATGGAAATGCCTAGTAGAAGGTTTTTCAAGCCACGCGCATATTCCGAGTCGTTCGCACCCCTCAAAACCGCTTCTTTTATAAACACATTTTCACTTCTCATATCGCAAGTCACAGAACCGCCTATGTTTTGCTGATTTGGAGATACAGCCTGAGTTCTGTGTTTCTTCGAGTTTGAAACCTCAGACGCAAAAATGTAGTACTTGTCTTATTTCCGAAAAGAATGAAATGGTGCGAAGCCGATTTTCCTATCCTCGTAAACGCACTCGATTTTTTTTTTTTTTTTTTTTGTTGGAACAGACAAAAAATGTATTCAAGAATACAGCACTCAGACAAGTTTTACGTCCATTGTACTATATCTTGTGTTCCCTTTTGCTCAGATTTATTAATAAATCTTAGCAGATCCTGCGGTGTTAGAGAGCTCAGGTGTTCATCTCCCAACACTCCAGCGCCAAATATGTTTACTCTGATCTGGCAGAAAGAGGGGCAGACACTAAGAAAGTGGTCCGCCTCCTCTTCACATACTTCCTCCAAACCACAGGAAGCACAGAAGGTACTAGCCCCTAGGCAAATGTTTGGCCCAAGAGAAGTGACCTGAATATAATCCCACTAGCTGCCTACAGCTCTTTCTGTTAAGTGATAACAGAAAGTCTGTTAGACGCTTCGAGATAACAGGTAACATGGTCTTTGTCTGTCTGAAGCCCCTCAGGTCCTCCCATTTACGATTATGGGTCAAGTCGACCCACTCATTAATGGTGGTCTTGATGGCTGTAGACGACAGAGAGAGTACAGGTTCTGGGCCCAGGAAACCAGTTTCCGAACCCTTTCTGGCCAGAAGGTCTGTCGATTCATTTCCTGAAATTCCTGAGTGTCCAGGAACTCATATCAACAGCAGGCTATTGTGTTTTCCAACACAATCAAGCCTGGATTTGCAATGCATAACCAGTTTAGACGTGGTTAGAGGATTAAGCAAGGATTTAAGCGCAGCCTGACTGTCACTAAATACACAGATACTCCTTTCTCTCCTACCATTATCAATAACATGGTCCATTGACTTGATGATTGCAAAAATTTCTGCTTGAAAAACAGAAGCATACAACCCAAGGGGGAAGTGAAGGTGCACTCCATCATTTTCAATAAAGACCCCAGAACCCGAATCGAATTCTGTTCTGGAGCCGTCAGTGAAAATACGCTTACAATCAACTCCTGGCCCAGGTCCCGACAAAAGCCAAGTTTGGGCCTCTGGAATTTGTATTGTATAGCGCTGTTTTAAAACTGGAATTATTTGCATTGATAGAACTGTTAGATCCATATCAGTACCTTCAACAATGTCTCCAATATCCCAGCAAGTGTCATACCAATACCTATTGCGTTTAAGCCTACAGATGGCTTATACAGCCTCTGCTTTAGCAAAAATATCAAGGGGTGGTAAGTTGAGCAATGCATCCAAGGATGGGCCAGATGTTGTAGGAAAAGCTCCCGTACAGCAAATTGCCACAGTCATTTGAAGTCTGGCAAGAGCTTTCCTAACGCTGTCAACATTAAGTCTGCTCCACCAGACTATGGATGCATAGGTGATGATGGGTCGAATCATTGCCTTATAAAGCCATAAGACTTCAAAAGGTGATAAGCCCCATGTTTTGCCAAAAATAGCCTTACATTGGCAAAAAGCTGCCAATGCCTTAAACTCGATTTTCATGCATCTTTCAAATCGCAAATCCGAAAAAGATGTATTTGCCGCGACTTTTTTCTCCTCAACAAAAATAATGTTTGTTTTGTGGCAGCGTTTCAACGCTGCGTGAACTTTAAGATTTTCTGACCTCACTTTCGTCCAATTCACCATCAACCGCACCCTTACTGTATCAAGCAGCAAAAGGGTTCCATTCAATGTATGAAAAACTCAAATCTTCATCAAGATTACACAAATTCGAAATTCTAAACTTGGAGAGGACACTGAACTTACAATTATTTAAATCCTTATTGCAAGTATTTACAACTTGCTTTTCAAGAAAACAACATCGGCGAAAAAATGTGCATGGTAAACTCTATTAAAACTTAATCTCACTTTACAATCATCTGTTACTATTTTCACGCACTAGGCATGTCAAAACACTGAAAAATGCTCTTCTACGAAACATTACATAAAAAGTTATTTTGGTTGCTAGTAAAAATTACGGAAACTAATAGATTTAATTGTCATAGGTTTTTTCCTAAACTTGGGTACTCTTCAAAATCATGTCTTACATTTTTCTTTTTTTAAAGTTCGTAGCAGACTTATCTGGTTTCGATTTTTTTGGAATGGCCGAGTAGGACTCCAAAGACTTTTAAAAATAAAAGTTTTCAAGGACAAAGGATCACACAATGTTTGTAGCCAGTGTCTCTTAAATATTTCTACCCTCCAACGATTGAAAAAAAAAAATGTGCTATGTGAAGGCATATTTCAGTTTAAAAAAAACTAAATGCTTGACAAAACTCACAGCTTAAAAATTTATAAAATCGAACTACTTAATTTTAAAATAACCCCGACTTAACTCTAAAAATTTAAATACTACTGCAAATCTATATACCCCAAGAAAAAAAATATTAATATAATATTAACAATGTATGTATGTGTACTTACATAATTTTGGGCAAGGTCAGGATGATTTGTCTGTATGCCATCATCGAGTATTGAAACAACGACGCCTTTTCCTGTATAACCTTTTTGCCATGCAGGACCAACATTCATGTCGAGACCATCCTTGGCGCCACCATTCTTTTTTATTATTGTTTGTTATTATGCATATATACACACAAACATAAAATAGATATGTATATGTGTAGATAGATAGACACAATAATAATTTACATATTTGTTGTAGTTGTAGTCGATGTTGTTGTAGGTTGTAGATGTTATTATTGTTGTCATTGTTGATTTGTTGATTATAATGAATAAATGTATTTGTTTGTTTGTTATTTTATTTGTTGTTGTAGAAATTTGAATTTATTTTTATTATTTGTAGATTGTTGTTTTGTTGTTGTTGTAGATTTTTGCGTAGATATTTTTATTTGTATTTTATTTCCAAAAAATTGCGTCAAGTAGCGAAGCATGTAAATAATCGTTGAACATAAAAGTGAAAATGGAAGAAAGAGAAAGAAATCAAGAATGAGAAAAAATAGCAAATATTAAATTAAAAATTGATAAAAATTTATGATAGCAAAAAAATGTATTTCTTTATATTTATATACATAAATACAGTGACAGTCAAAATTGTTTATAAACGACAATATTTTTTGGGCTACGATTATTGCAAATAACCGGTGGACTGGTGAATGAGTGCCGGCCTCAAGTTTGATTCCCAGATGGGGAGAATTTTTTTTTGAAATTCCCCAATAAAATAAGGCACTTCGATGACTTAGTGCTTAAATATAGTAACAGTTCAATGGGCTCAAGCAAAAAAAAACCCTAAAAGTTAAAGCTTTGAAAAGTTGCTGGCTTCTTGTATTTTTTGTATTTTGCCAACATTTGTGGTAAGTTATCGTTGTCCTAAAAAATGTCATACCTTGTAAATAGTTTTGACTGCTACTGTAATATACAGAAGAAAAAATAGTACCATTATTTTATAACTAAGATATTTATTATTAGTAAACCAAGGACTCTACAGTGTTAAAGTTATTCAAGTTAGTAGTAATATAAAAATTAGCTTATATTAGTTGCAGATAATCCTTAGAAATTATATATGAAATAAATGTTGCTTCCTGACATTAATACACAAACTATATAAAATAATAAAAACATTCTTCAAAATTTGCAAATGTATACAATGAAACAATGTGAAAGGAAGAAAGAAAGTTTCAGACTGCAATCGAAACATGAAAATATTTGACAAAAAAAACAACAACTTCTGAATGCCAGTAGCAACAATGATTGTTGCAATCACAAGAAAAATGTGATAAGAATAAAAAAAAAAAACAAAAGCAGCAGTTATTTTTCTGTTTTTTTAAAACTCACAGACCCTAGCTCGATTGTTTATGTCTGTAGTTGTAGAACAACAGAGTAGTCGCTGCTTTTTCATCTTAAGAAACAACATTTCACTTTTTATTTATGAATGATGGAATGAAGGTTGCTGCCTCTATTATTATTACTTGCTGTCAGTTGAAGTTAAATTTTACCTTTTCATTTCCAGTAGCTTGTCTCTTTTCTTACTTATTTTTTTGTTTGCAAAGCTATTTTGGAATTGTTTTTTTCTACTTTTCAATAACTTTGAAATATTTTTTCGAAATTGTTTTTATTACTATATTTTTGGTGTTGTTATCATTGTTTGTTATGTATGGATAATACTTGAATTTTATTTTATGTTTTATTTATTTATGTTTACTATTCACCGCCTGAGGATTGAGTTGGCGTACGTGTATACAAATTCATATACCTTTACGCCAAATCAATTCTCAGGCGACGTATTATGAAGTCATTTTTATTTAAAGTTATTGTATGCATTCCTATGAAATCATTATCTTTTTATAGTTAACTATTTGTGTATGTAGAATTCATTACTACAAGTTTTAATTTTAATGAAATTTATGTCAGTTATATTTTCTCGAACGCTTTAAATTTATGTGGAATGCACTTACAATAACACTATGCAGCAATTTGAGGGTCAATGTCTGGAAACAAAACCAAACCAATCTCAAACGATAGTATTTGATCTCAGTAGCAAAAGCTCTAATTTCTTTTTACTCCACTAAGTAACAATTTTTTTTTACAGTGGTTTGAAATTTTTATTTTTTGGTCAAAAACCAAATTAAATAATGAGAAAAATCTTATAAAAATTTTCATTCAAGGTGGTTCTTGTCTTCGGCGACCAATATTTAAATTTTCCCAGGAATATTTCTTTAGAACATTTTAACCCTCTACCTCCCACAAAAATGGGTCATTTTGGTCTCTTTTCTTAAAAACTCTTTAAAAGCTAGGTTTAAGGGGAGGTGACGGGTTAAAACATTCCACAAAAATATTTTCCAGAAAATTTCACTAAGGGCCACCAAAGACAAGTAGTCCCTAAGAGTTAAAGGTAAAAATAAAAAACGAAATTAAGTGTATTGTTAATTTAAAAACTTCTTTATTTTAAAAAAGAGCAGAACTAATTGTCTAGTTGAAATTGAGCTATGGAAGAATGCATAGAATTGGCTGTTCAATTAAAGAGTCAATCTCAAAGGATAGACGGAAATTATTGTTTAATTGAAATCAGTCTCGAAAAATGAACAATGTTTTTTGTTCAATTGGGCAAACAATGCACACTGGGATATTGCACTCGATTTTCTGGCCGAAATTAAAAAAATGGACTTTGATGTGAATAGAACTTTTAGGTATCTGATAAAAGACGACAAAATATGTCTAACAATTTTTTAAAGGATAAACAGAATTTATTGTTCATTGGGTAATATTTATTGATTAATTAAGAAATGACTCTCGAAGAATGGTCATAATTTATTGCCCTATTGAGGAACGAGCCGCAAATAATGGAAAGAATTTAGTGTTCAGTTTAAAAATTTATCTCCGAACTTATTGTTTCATCTGAAATATTTCCCTCAAAAGAATGGGCTAAATTTATTCTCTACTTGACAAAAGAATTGTTAGCCATTGGACAAAATTTATTACCTAATAGAAAAACAAAATTATAGAAATAGGAATGGAAAGTTAGAATAAGTGAAAAATATTTGCAAAGTATTACTAATTAATAAAATTAATCACAAATTACGTAGAAATTTTTTTATTATATATTCTTTAGTTCAAGAAGAGTTTTTAAAATGTGTGGGCAATTTTCTTGCTTCAGCTGTTTTATCGGGGCTACCGCATTTAGCACCCTCAGGGTCGAAATTATATGTTCGGTCTCTCTTGGGTCTACCTTTTGACTTAAAAACATAATCCGAAAGTGCATTGGAAAGATATTGCAAAATACTATTGGGAGTATGAATGTATAAGCTCGTAATTGTGACTAACTTCATATCTATCATACGCGCCATTTTTTTGACATTGACAGCTATTCTATCTCGAAGAGCGCCAAAAATACTGTAAGAATTGATCTGGCAAATAATTTTCATAATTTTACAAAAGTGTTTTACTATAGCTGAAAATGTCGAATTTCGTGCCAACAAAACATTTGCGGGAAGTTTTAATTTGCTTCTTCCATTTAAAGAAAAACGTTTACTCGTTTACTCACTGAAGCTTATCCTGACTGTGCTATAGACGTTAGAATGTGTCTGGTGTGGTATGCCCGTTTCAAAAGTGGTGATTTTGATGTTGAAGGTAGGGAACGTTCAGGCGGCCCGAAAAACTTCGAAGATGAAGAATTGAAGGCATTACTCGAAGAAAAATTTTTGGGAGTTGATCAATCAACCATTTCTAAACGATTAAAAGCATTGGGAATGATTCAAAAGCAAGGAAATTGGATGCCGTACGAATTGAAGCCGAGAGACGTCGAACCACGATTTTTCACATGTGAACTGCTGATTGAACGACAGAAAAGAAAGTGTTTTCTGCATCGTATTGTGACTGGCGATGAAAAGTGGATACGTTACGATAACACAAAGAGTAAAAAATCATGGGGACCGCCCGGACATGCATCAACATCAACGGCAAAGCCGAACATCCATGGGTCCAAGCTCATGCTGTGTATTTGGTGGGATATGAAAGGTGTCGTGTATTATGAGCTATTGAAACCGAATGAAACGATCACTGGCGACCGCTATCGACTACAATTGATGCGTTTGAGCCGAGCATTAAAGGATAAGAGGCCAGAATATGAGAATAGACACGACGAAGATATTCTTCAACACGACAATGCTCGGCCGCATGTTGCAAGGCAAGTAAAAACATACTTGGAAACGCTGAAATGGGAAGTGTTACCCCACCCGCCGTATTCTCCAGACATTGCTCTTTCTGATTACCACTTGTTCCGATCGATGACACATGGCCTGGCTGAACAGCACTTCCGTTCTTTCGAAGAACTCAAAAAATGGGTCGATTCGTGGATAGCCTCAAAAGATGAGGAGTTCTTTCGACGCGGAATTCGTGTGCTACCAGAAAGATGGGAAAAGGTTGTGGCTAACGATGGACAATACTTTAAAGAATAAATTTATAATCACTTTTTCACAATAAATGTCCAAATTACGAAAAAAATATGAGTTTATATATTTATACTCCCAATATTAGAAACTGCAACATAAAATTGAATTTAAAATAAGAATATATTTAAATAGCAAAGACGTAAGTTCTAATAATTAGCTCCTTAGAAATTAATGATATTTTCTATGAGACTAATATGGTTGTGTAATTGTGAGGTTCAGTTTTTGCAATGAAATGAGTCGCTTTTTTACAGCTGACTCAAAACTACCAAATCTTAAACGTTGCTTGTAGAGTTTGGTTTACTTCTAATCGCTTCATTAAATGTAAGTAATAGAATAGTTAAATTTAAGTTTTTTCGTAATAGATTTTAAAACGCTTTACCATTTTATTGAAAGTTTATTGTATTTATTAAAATCACTATCGAATCTTCATTTATTTTGCTGGTTACTTAAAATATAAAAAAATACATTCAATTTGTGTGTTGTTTATTCATCTTCCAAAACTCTCTCCTTGAATGTACATGTATCTATAAGAATCTATAATAATGCAAATGTCAAGGAACCACATTTGAGCAATAAAGTTGTGGTTCAGAAAAAGTGAAAAGAGGAAAAAAATTAAAGAACATTTTTTACCAAAACAAAACTCAACAAAAAAAAAAAAGATATGAAATCAATTTTCAAAGATAAAATTAATTGCAAAAGTTTGTGTGTCTCTTTCTTTATTCTTTCTCTCTCTTGTTGGTTCTATTTTTGCTACTACTATAACATTGCAAAATTTATTTTATATTCTATTTTTTGCTGTTTGTAAAATGAGAATAATATTTTACATATGCTATTATTATTGTTTTTGGTCATTGTTGTTGTACCTAGTTGGTCGTACATAGTTGTAGACATTGTTGCTGCTGTTGTTGTTATTGTTGTTTCCTTGATATCTTACATATGATTGTTGTTGTTTTGTGGTTTCAAAACATAAGATTGCCTTGAGGTTTTACTCTTACATGTGTAAACTAAAATACACACACACACACACACATATATACAAACGAATAAACAAAATGGACAAACTTCAAGTTACTTACACATGCATCCATACATACATAGATGTATATGTAAATCTATATATATTTATATGTACTCATATGCACAGAATGGAAGTTTGGTTACTTTCTTAGTTTGTTAAATAAATTATACTTTACTTCCTTGCAGTAACTAGAAAAATATTCTAGTGCCTGGGATACTTGTACATATACATGTAAGTGCATATGAATACGTGTGTACATATAAGTATGTATGTCGCATTGCAATATTTATGATATTTAACAGTGAAATTTTGTATAATATGCAATTTTTGCGCAATATTACAGCAAAAAGTTTATTATTCTTTTTAATTTCATATGAGTGACACAGATGCACAAACACAAATACGTATACACACATATATATGTGTGCATACATATACTATTCATATATGTATTTATGGTCTGCTTATCTCACTCAAACTGAGAAGGAGAGAAACTTGCAAACAACAACAATAACTACAATTTTGTTTCTGTTTTGTTTTGTTTACTTGTGGTTTGCTATTTAAATTACTTGAAATTGGAATTATTTTGTATAGTTTCTTATCTTGCAACTTCAAGTGGCAACTACATACATGCAAGAGCTATCTGTCTTTTTCACACACTCATTTATTTTTTGCAACTTTCTGTTTAATTTATTTACATTTCGTATCTTAATCTTTATGTGTAAATGTACGGGAAAGTAATGATATTTTTGCTCTTTCTCGTCCGTCTAACATGAAGTAGTTCACTGGCTTTGTAAACAGGTGCCACGGAGATAGAAGTTGGAGGATAAAGAATATTCTTAGTTGGCAAAGTTTTCAAAGAATTAGAACAAATACAGTACTGTGCAAAACAAAAGCAACAAATCTTGGCATACCATATTTATTACCTTTTCATAACTTTTGTTAATTTTTATTTGAAAGAAAGTGGATTTAATTTGTTCTTAAATGATAAAATTATATAATGGGAAACTTAAAAGTTTGAAAAAAAACTTCCACAAAAAAATTATTTAAAAAGAATCAAAGAAATATGCAGTTAGGGCTGTGCAACACAAAAGCAACTGTTTTATGATATTCCTTATTTACATTCATTGCTTCACATCTGCTAGGCGTTGACTTTATCAGCTGGATGAATGTCCTCTTGGGTGTCATTTCCTACTTTTATTTCAAATCTATCCCAGCTCATTCCTGATTTGGAAATGGTACCCATCAACTCTAGGTTTCGAGGTTCCGAAGTAGGTTTCAAGGATTTAAGCTCGGATGTTAGTCACAACTCATGAGAGAAATGAACTCTTCTCCATGCTAATCAATTTTAAAATAACTTTAAAGTGCGTTTCGAGTAGATTTCATGTCTAAGTATTCCATAAAGTGGCAATTTCCACAATGGCTAATGAAGCATTTGAGTCTCCGGAGCTTCCCTAAGGATTAAATGGTCAATATTTAAGTTTATTTCGTGGAAAAGATAAAGACCATGAACAAAATATTTTATGCAATTGCAAAAAGTTCCGCCCCCTTGCTTGCCAGTGACTTAACAGAGCAATGTTTTAGTTGTACTCCTTTGATTTTTCTAATATGGGATTTGTAGTACGAATTAATTCAATTAAATTTGGACTCATTGAACCAGTTTTGACTAAACTTACGTCAATTTGTCAGTAATTAGATGAAAAACAGTTCTGCATAGGCACAAAGTTAAAAGTGGACCGATGAGTCGAAATTCAGTTAAATCGAATCATTCAACAAGTCTCTTATTAGACGAATCAAAGGAGGACGACTAAAAAATGGCTCTGTAAAGTCACTGGCAAACATGGTGGCGGAAGTTTTTGCAATTGGTTAAATTAGTTGGTTCATCGTCTTTATCTTTTCCATGAAATAAATTAAAATATTGACCACCTAATCCATAGGGAAGCTCCGGAAACCCAAATGCTTCATCAACCATTGTGGAATTCACCACTTTTTAGAATCCTAAGACATGAAATCTACTCAAAACGCACATTAAAGTTATTTTAAGGTTAGTTAGTATGGAAAAGAGTTCATTTTTCTCATGGGTTGTCATTAACATACGAGCTCAAATCCTTGAAACCTACTTCGGAACCTTGAAGCATAGAGTGAGTGGGTACCATTTCCAAATCAGGGATGAGCTGAGATAGATTTGAAATAAAAGTAGGAAATGACACCCAAGAGGACATTCATCCAGCTGACAAAGACAACGCCTAGCAGATGTGAAGCAATGAATGTAAATAAGGAATATCATTATTTGTTTTGCACGGCCCTAAATGCATATTTCTTTGATTCTTTTTAAATAATTTTTTGTGGAAGTTTTTTTCAAACTTTAAAGTTTCCCCTTATATAATTTAATCATTTAAGAACAAATTAAATCCACTTTCTTTCAAATTAAACTTAACAAAAGTCATGAAAATTTAATAAGTATGGTATGCCAAGATTTGTTGCTTTTGTTTTACACAGTACAGTATATGTATTGAATACTTTGAAGGGTTAGGTGTAGAGAATATATATTCATTAGATTACTCTCAATTTTAAAATATTTTTAATTGGTTTATGAGAGAATAAATGAAATGGGAACAAAAGTTACAGAAGGGTGATAGAAAGGAGAGAGAAAGAAGTGGGAGAAATAGAAGTGAAAGAGAAGAAGGTGAGAAAGACAGATAGGTGTGTGTGTAGTTAATAGAGAGAAAGGAGATAGAGAGAAATATGAGGCAGAAAATTGGGGAATAGGACGAGAAAAAAGTGAGAAAGAGGGAGGGGTGAGAGAGGGGGTGAGAGGTGAGAGAAAGTGAAGGGCAAGAGAAACAGAGATGAGAGAGGGAAAGAGGGGGAGAGAGAAGGAGAGAAAAGTAAAAAACATAAAAGGAGGAGAAGAAAGAAATCTGGGAGAAGAAGGTGAGACAAAGCGGGGAGAGAGGGGGATGAGAGAGGGAGGGGGAAAGAGAGGGAGGGGAAAGAGAGGGAGGGGAAAGCGAGGGAGGGGAAAGAGAGGGAGGGGAAAGAGAGGGAGGGGAAAGAGAGGGAGGGGAAAGAGAGGGAGGGAAAAGAGAGGGAGAGGAAAGAGAGGGAGGGGAAAGAGAGGGAGGGGAAAGAGAGGGAAGGGAAAGAGAGGGAAGGGAAAGAGCCAGGTGAAAGTCAGAGAGAGGTGAGAGAGATCTGTGAGAGGGACAGGTAAGAGGGAGGTGTGAGAGAGAGGAATGGAAGACTGATTGTTAGAGGAAAAGAGGGGGAAAGAAAGAGTTTTTGAGATAAAGAGCGATGAGAGAGAGAGAGAGAGACGGAAAGAGAGAGAGAGAGAGGGAGAGAGAGAGCGGGGAGAGGGATAACTAGAGGGAGAAGAAAATAATCAAGTAAAGGAGAAAGAAAACTTAAGAAAGATCGTGTGAGAGACAGAGACGAAGCATAGATATTGGGCATAAATAGTAGAAAACAATTAAAAGTATTCGATAAAAAATTTTACCGCCAGAGAATATTTCTGCAATATTGTTAATGCTACATCAATTACTTAATATACATTTATGATACTTGCCGACCGACATTCGCTACTTACGTGCGTGTTAGATTCAAAATACCCAAAAATATTAAATTTCCCAAATGTAATAACAAAAAATCCAAATAAATCAAAAACAAATTAAAAAAATAAAAACAAAAGCATAAGGAAATAAAACAAAACAATTAAACAAAAGAATAAATTAAAGGGAAATAAAAAAAAAAAGAAATTAAAAAAATCATACAGCTCACATACTTTACTCACCAAGTACCACTGTTCCTTAAATAAAGGATCTGGGAAGATATTATGCGATGAGGCAGCACGATATTGTATGCGTGGTGTACGTGGTAATATTGCAGTTGCGGGACGATATGATAGACGCGATGTAGTACCAGGGCCGCTGCCAAAACCCGATGACGGACGTATCACTTCATATGGACTATAGCCAGGTAGTGCTGTATAGGAACCATCACGTTTATGACGCACTTTCTCGTGTTGCTGTTGCATCCATCGGACCTGAGGGGAATGAATAAGAAAATATTATATATTCGTAGGCAAAACGTTTCTAGTGTTCCTCAAAAGTAATCATTAGTAAGTATTAGAGTTATCAAAACTTACCTCTGGTTCGGATTTTAAGGCGCTATGGTGTTCGTCACTGATACTCAATGAACGTTTCGATACATGCCGATGATGAAATAAATAGTAGTCTTTTAGAGAACCAATCTGGAAAAGAGAAAAAAAAAAGTATTAATAATAGAGTTCAAAATTGGGAGCATTTAAATTTGTAATTGTACAAAATGTGAATACGAATGCGAAAGAGTAAAAATTATTTTTAATTAATAGTGAATATAATACACGAAATATATATTCAACTCAATGTCCATGAAGAAACCAATGAAAATATAGCTCAACTATATTTTGTTTGCTATTTGTTACTTATAGTTTGGCGCAATTTCTTCTTAATTACGCACTTAAAGTGTTGCCAATGTAATTAAAATAAGTGTTTCAGAATCAAAAAAAGAAAACAAAAAAAAAAAAAAAAAGAGTAATGAAGCACCAAAAAGTTAAAAGAAACGTAAAACGAACACCATCAAAGTTTTTGTAAAAATTAATTTTGTTTTTCTCTGTTTTTATTTTTGGTATAGCATTTTCTATGGATTCAAGAAAAAATTCACAGAAAAAAAATAAATTTTCATAGTAAAAAGTAAATGAAAGTGGAAACTGCAACTTTGTTTTCAATTAGTAAGTAATAAGAAACAAAAAAGGGAAAGCTTCCTCATTGATGTTTAATATGACTGTTAGAAATCAATTAGAGAAATGAGAAAACATCACAAAATAAATGACTGAGTAAATTTGGGATTGTGGAGTTCTGTTGAACAAATCTGACTTACATCGAAACTTCCCAAATTTTGTCTTCTAATCTTCCTAAGTTTTATTTTTATATAACCTAGAGAGATTTTTGTTAGGTTCGTAATGAAACCGAAATAGAAATAAACTTTTCACGTTTCGCCATGAGTACAACGGAAATGAACTGGTGGAAATAAGTTTCAGAAAACGTGACAAAAAAGAAAGGCAAACTTAAAACAGAGGACCTCAGAAACTGAAATCGGCTTTTACCCTAATTCTTTAGGTAATATTTATATTACAATATCTCTCTGGTATGAAACGAGATCGGTCCAGGACGATTCACACTAACCGGCACCATTTGTTCAACACTGAGGCAAAAATTCAAACTGACTTCAGACCAAAATTCAGCACAATACTCGAACCAAATTTGAATTAAAAACTAAACCAAGTTCGGATAACAAAATTCAAGCAAAATTTCGACCAAATTCAAACTAAGATTCAGACCAAAATTTTGAAAAGAACTGAGACCGAAAATTCAAACCAAGAATCAGACCGAATTCCGGCTGGAGGTTCAGATTAAAATGCATAGCAAAATTCTAACCATATTCAAGCCTAAACTCTGATCTAAGTTCAGACCGTAATTTATACCGAATTCAAACAACCATTCAGGTTAAAATTACGCCAAAAAATCTGATCAAACAGAGACCTCATCTAGGCCAAAAAAATCAGGCCGAAAGCAAGACCGAGATTCGGACCAAAACTCAGACTAAAAGAGGACCAAATTTAGATAAAAATTCAGAGATTTAAACCACATTTCAAACGATTCAAACGAATTTCAAACCAAAATTTAAAACATTTTGAGTAAAATATAGAGCCAAAAATTAGGCCGAAAGTCAAACTAAAATTAAGTTTAATGCTCAGACCAGAATTTAAGCCAAAACATAGAATTAAATTTAGACCGAAAGCCAGACCAAAATTTGGACCCAAATTTATACCAAAATTTAGACCAAATTTAAACCAAAAATTTTGAAAAATGCAGACTAAAATTTACACCAAGTTCGGACCGAAATTTAGATTTAAATTAAGGTCAAAATTCTAATCAAAAGTAAACCACAATCCGGCAAAAAATATTAGGCGAGAAATCAAACCTAAACACAGACTAATAATCGCACCAAAACTCAAACCAAAAAGAGACCGAATTCAGGCTAAATTCAGATTAATTTAAACCTTGGTGCAAACGAAATTCAGGCTGAAATTCAAACCAAAATTCGGGAAAAAAACTCAGTTTAAAAGGAGACAAAGTTCAGATTAATTCATACGAGATCAGACCGAAATTCAGACCAAAATTAGACCAAAATATAGAGCAAGAAATTAGACCGAAAGTCAAACAAAAATTTAGTCTGAAACTCAGACAAGAATTCAAATCAAAGCTCAGATTAAAATTTGGACCGAAGACCGGACCAAAATTCAGACCAAAGCTCAAACAAAAATTTAGACCAAATTCAGACTTTGCATATTGAGAATATTTTTCTTGCACTTAACTCCCAGTAAACGACTGTAGTTGGTCAATTAAAAGGATAGTGTAGAATACTGTCTCTATCATTCTTCGTTATCATTTAACAAAAACAAAAGAGTGGAATGTCATATTGACAAGTTTTCAAGCTAGCATTATTTATTCGGAACTTTTATGGGAAACCAGAACTGATTCTCTAAAAAATTGTGCACGAAGATTGATTTTTACTTAATCGGCACAACATAGAAGGACAACATGGCACTGTGTTCAAATATTCATTGAAAAGAATGAGCGTGTTGTTTCATACTAATCAACACACGACACGACATAGCCGCAACGATCGAAACAATAACATTGGCTGTTGAAAACCGACAGGTTAAGGTTACTATAAGAAATGTTATGCATAAAAATTCGAACAAAAAAATGAATATTTTTTTCCTTTCAGAGATAAATGATTATTTCGATTTTTTCGTATCGTGTCGTGTAATCCCAGTTAAAAGTCAATCAACCTTTGTTCGTTAAGCTAGAGAAATGCTGCGAAATTAAACAGCATGAAGGTGTTTACTAGCACTGGATGCCAAGACATGACACAAATGAAGCTGTAAAGATAAACAAATATATTATGAATCGAATACAGCGCCATATATAGTTTTTCTGAAATCGTTTCGAATTTATTTAGCATAATTCTGAAACTAGGTGTTTTTTTTTTAAATGTAATGGAAATTAATAAATTTTTTATTTCTTTCATTATGTAAGTGTAAATATTCTGATTTTGGCTAAAGGAAATCATGTTCTAAGCCAAAAACTCAAACAGAAAAAAAACTAATGATTATAACAAATTCAAATATAAAGTTGTAAAATTTTTCTACTAGTTATTCATTTCTATTTTATATGAAAGAAAGAAAGAAAGCAAGACTAAATCAAATAAAATATTCAAAAATCTCAACAAAATCTCCGAGGCGTTAAATAATCCTTAACAGCAACAATATCAATACAAATCGAAAGTTTTTCCAAATCTTTTATTTCCACTTATAGAAAGTTTTGTAGGAAAAAAAAAAAAATTGGAAAAAAATAAATGCAGCAATATGAATCTAAGCAATAAGAACAAATGGTAGAAGAGTGGAAAACTAAATATTTTTTAAGTAAAAGCAAAAATATCTAAATCCCCAAACAACTGCAAAAGTTTTGTCTGCATATCCTTTAGTTGGTGCTAGGTTGCTGCTTGGTCTTGTTGTTGCTCCTCTTTCAAAAATGAGCTTAAGGAGTATTGAGCAGAGTATCCTTTCTTTTTTTTTGTATTTGCTTTTGGTACAAGTACCAACTTTCTCTTACATTTTAAGTAGATTGGTCAATGCGGAAAATTAAAATCCTTTGCTGCTAGTACATCCTTTTTTTTTCCAGATAGTTACTGGTGTTGCTGCTGGTTTATTGCTGCTGTTTCTTGCTCTATACTCCATTCTTTTTTCTCTACTTCTCTTTCGCTCTCGCTTCATTTGGGAATACTGCATTTTAGATGCACAACTCCAGTAAAATCATACACTATTCCATTCCAGTTTGGTATGTGAACAAAAATAAAGTTTCTTTGATTTTCGATTTTATATTTTTTCGACTTTTTCATGCTTGAGCATGCAGTGAATAGTTTTTGTATTTGTAAGCGTGTATATGTGTTGGTGTGTATACATTTATCGAACGATATATGAAATGATTTAATTTGTGTGCGCGCAAATTCTTGCATGTACTACTGTTTTTTTTTTTTTTTTCGGTCGACTTTTGATAAATTTTATTTATATTACACTACACAAATATACAGTGCTGGGCAACAAAGAGCATAAGAGTGAAGGAGTATGTGAGCAGTGGAACAAGCAGTGTGTAAAGTTGCTCTGTAGCATCATGAGGATTGATTTAAAATTGTTGCCACTACTCTGGTTGTTATGTATATATTTTTGTTGTTTGTATATTGTTTGTTCCTGTATTATTTTGGAACATTTGTATGGTTTCTTAGTTCGACTTTTCCCTCTGAGTTTTCTGTTTTTGTGGGTTTTTTCTTTTTTTTATTTGTTGCTTTTTTTCTTTTCACAGAATATTATATGTGCTCACCGGAATGAATGATTGCCATCAGCTTGTAATTAAATTGTACTCGTGCTTCTTCTCTCAATGTGTTTTTTTTTTCTTTTTCTGTTTTGTTTTTTACTATTTTGAGGTTATAGTTTCTTAATTAAATTGTAAATTCACAGTTTTCATTTCGTTTTTTATTTCCTTTTTCAATTAAAAAATTTTATTAGTTGAAAAAATAATTTAAAATTTCACCGTTGCTCACTCACTCTTAAAAGAAGCCAAAGAAATCAACACAATTCATGGTAGTATAAATTCGATTTGTAAAAATTTAATTTCAAAAATTGAGTTATTTTCAGTTTTCCAAAGTACATTCTTAATTTTTATCAACTCAAACACTTGCATATTTCATTTAAAACTGAGGAAAGAACTCTACAAATAATGATTAATTCAAGCATAAGCAGCACATCTCGCCTTGGAACGGCACAATGTGATCCCAATGGCTTCGGAAATGGGGTAAAATTCTCCCGTCCCTTCCTTCCCTCGAAAGACTTTCAAACACTTAAAACAGTAATAACTTATGTAAATAGTAATAATTTATATAAATTGAGAGTTTCTTTTAACTCTTTAAGTCCTAATGATGCGTATACGCACAACAAAGAAGTATATTTTAATGCCGATATAAAAATTACCAGAACACGTAATCGCTATCGCAGTTGTTCTAACGTGACAAGAGAAACTCTAAAAAATGAAAAAATTGGATATTACCATTTACTGTTTGAATTTGTAAAGTTAAAGACGTGTGATTGACGATTTTTTGTTTTTTAATGAGTTCGCTCTCGGACTTAATGGGTTAATTATTTTACACCTTTTCGCCCCTCCTCTCAAACAAAAAAACAAACAAAAAAATGCTTCCTGAATCTTCTCTCCACTACACTTAGTGGCACTATTCAACATAACTAAAACCAATAAAACTACCTCTAAATAGCTTTAAATACTGAATAAAGCTAAGTTAGATTTTCCCCGATACGACGATCTGGTAGAGATATGGATTTCGATCATGTCATTTCATGCTAGGAAATTTTCTAAGATCCGAAAGGGGGGAAATCTTTTTTCCCCACTTACAAAAAAATTTATTAGAAAATATTTGTGTCTCTCAAAGTTACAAACAAGTTTCATTTAGTGCCTTTGCTAAGAGGTATTCTGCAGTGAGCACTGTAACTCGAAAACTATAAATAACAATCAAAAATCGTTAGTTCATTAATTTATTTACAACACGTATAAAGATGCGGCTATCTAGCTCTATGAAAAATTTCGGGAGATATTCTTAATAATATTGATATATTATATCAATTTTCGAAGTTTCTCAGTGAAGGTTCGTTAGCCCTAACCTTAAACTTTAAATTTAAAATCAAACAAATACGCTCTGTTACGGAAATTGCTATATAATAAATTAAAACTTGCATTATCCCAAAGATCCGTTCTCTAGTTTTATTGTATAAAAGAATATTGAAAATTACAGAAATTTATACTGGGACTAAAAAAAGCCATACATGTTTTTTTAAAGTTAAGAGGTTTGAGCAATTTTCTCTACGGTAGCCAACGTTGTGAGCACTATAGCTAATATCTCAAATAAAATAAAAACATTATCCAAATTTGTTGATTTTCATCTGGCAGGCTGAGCTGGGTCTAATTTTCGTTATAAATCTAAATTATATTATCTATGCATATCTGGAAAAATTTGTGCTTTCCGATTGATACCATATCAAAATGACAGTTCTAGATGAATCACTGCAACAAACCTTCCCGGTTTCTTTTATTAAGGTGAAGTGAGTAGTCAATGTTTACATACTTCACTTAGTTTGTTTGAGGTATAGTTGGTTTGCTCTTCGTTTGCTTTCGTTAGTACTCGTTGCACTTCGTAGACTCTTCGTTTGTTTTCGTTAGTACTCGCTGCACTTCGTAGACTCTTCGTTTGTTTTCATTGGTGCTCGTTGCATTTTGTAGACTCTTTCTTTTTTTTTTTTAATTGGTGCTCGCTGAACTTCGTAGACTCTTCGTTTGTTTTCATTGATGTTCCTTGCCTTTGTTTTTAATGGTGCTTGCCGCATTTTGTAAACTCTTCGTTTGTTTTTATTGGTACTCGTTGCAATTCGTAGGCTTTTTGTTTGTGTTCGCTGGTGCTCAATGCACTTCGTAGGCTTTCCATTTGTGTTCATTGGTTCTCGTTGTACTTTGTATGCTCCTCGTTTGTATTCGTTGGTTCTCATTGCACTTTATAGGCTTTTCGTTGGTTCTCGTTGAACTTCGTAAGTTTTTCGTTTGTTCGAATTAGTATACGGTATTAACTGGTGTTTATGGCATTGGAACTTTTGCTTATGTGCTACTTCAGTGAGACTTCCGCTATCAAGGCATTTTTACTAGAAATTCCTAAGAATATTTTTAGTACGATATCTCACTTTCAAGACCCAGTAAATACCTAAGCGATTGAGCGAAGAATTGCGAAAAGTATGGAAGAAAAAACTATGGCATGAAACCCTAATAACTTTTATCAAAAATTTTCAAAATAACAGTTCTTATAAACTTTTATTTCATAAGCGTTAAAAGTGATGGTCAGAAGTACGAGTTTCGAAAAACTTTTTTTTTAACTTTTAATTTAAGCTCTTTCTCAAAAAAATATTTTAAAACTTAAACAAAGACTTTAATTTTTTGAAATTCTTTTCTTTTCTTTTCTTTTCTTTTCTTTTCTTTTCTTTTCTTTTCTTTTCTTTTCTTTTCTTTTCTTTTCTTTTCTTTTCTTTTCTTTTCTTTTCTTTTCTTTTCTTTTCTTTTCTTTTCTTTTCTTTTCTTTTCTTTTCTTTTCTTTTCTTTTCTTTTCTTTTCTTTTCTTTTCTTTTCTTTTCTTTTCTTTTCTTTTCTTTTCTTTTCTTTTCTTTTCTTTTCTTTTCATTTCTTTTCTTTTTTTTTTCTTTTTATTCTTACTATTTTCTATTACTAATGTATGTTCCTGTGATTTTTTATTAATTTCAAATAATTTTTGAGATTTCTCAATGCTATATATGTACATACTGAAGAAATGCTTAGGTTTGAAAGCTAACTATATCCATAAGAATGTCATGAAAACTAATTTTTTTTGGACTCCAATGAATTTCTCCCAACGATCACCAGCCGAATCCAATAAGAATGGTGAACTCTTTCATTAAGTAAAAAAAAAGCGAATTTTTTAATAGGAGATTTGAAAAAATTTAGATCCTAAAGAAAAATCTTCAGAATTATTAATGAATTTTGTCTCTATTACCAAGACGTGTTAAACAGGGTGGAGTCACTTCAGAGAACCAATTTTATTCTGTCAAAAACTGCTGTTCGATATAAAAATTACAATAGTTTTTGCTAAAATGATAATTTATAAATGATAATATATACATAAAAGTGAAATTTATTGTATTAATAATTGTGATATTGTGAAGTTTTAACTGGTTAATTGGAAAATCGCAAAATATAACAAAATTGATGAATGCATTTCCATACCAAAGCAGGGGAGCCCCCAAAAGGCTTAGTCCACATAAATAAATTACACTTAAAGCTAAATTTGTATGAGTTTTTTGTTGCCGCGCAGCTTTTTCATATAATAAAAAAAAAAATTACTATTTTGACTTCGAATTTCGATACGCATATATATCGGAAACTTGACAAAGAAAATTTTTGAAAATGGCAGTCAGCATTGAAATCGGCGTCACCGAATAAGATTTACCAACCAGATGCTCCGGTTTTAAAATTTTTCTATTTGAATATTATGTTTATGTATGTGCATAGCCACTAACAGATCCAGAGATTTCTTAAGGGGGAGTTGGGTTTAATTTTTTCGTCCACTAACATTTTTTCTTTCATTCATGGTCAACCATCAATATGTATGGAAATTTCATAGGTAAAGGGTGAGGGGGCTTAAGCACGATCCCTCTTTGGATCTGCTATTGTACATAGCTTATATTGACCCAGTTTGTTTTGTAGCATTGTGCATATTACGCAACACTAGGTACAAAAAGAAAAAAATAAATACATTTTTAGATTCTATGAGAAAACACAAAAAAATGTTGATTTACTATGTAAATAGAAAAAATAAAATGAAATAAATATGCAATAAACAAAAGGAAAGAAGAAAAAACTTGTCAAAATAAAAAATGCGTCATTGCAATATAAACAATTTATAGTAAAAAAAAAAATTCATGCACAAATAAATATGAGTATATTTATGCAACATATTTGTGCGGAGAAAAAGAAAGTGCTAAAAAAGAACGAAATATATTTATAACTAATAATACAAAAGTGTTTTGCTGTTGAATTTGTGTTGACATTAATGGGAAATAAAGAAATTATAACACAAAATGAATAATGTATGAATAATTCTAATGCAAAAATAAAAAAAGAAGAAAAACATGAACGCACATACACTAATACACAGATAAATACACTCACACTTTCATATACTTGAATTTAAGCTCCACGCACGTACGCACTTGCACATCAAATTTACATTGTAAACATGTGAATGAGTTCATGTATTCGTGTGGTTCTATGTGTATATAAACCTAATATGAATATGCATGCTGCACAAATACTAATGCAGTTATCAAAATTTTCCATTTGCATTTTCATGCCATACATATATTCCAAAGATTATTTGTTGATCGTCGTCATCATCGTCGTTCGTGAGTGTCCGTAAGGTTACGTAAATATGTGCATAGTATGGAATTTTGTACTATAGAAATTTCGAGAATACATACAAATGAACATACATACAAACAAACAAATACATAAACGTATGAAAATATATAAATAGATGCATTGATTTGCCGGCAGTTCTCTTGATTGTTGTTGCACGCACATACAAAACACACACAAATAAAAGCGCGCACACACACACACACACACGCAATTCATCAACAATAATAACAACAACTACAAATGCTGCTTCTTCGACTTATTTTTTACTAATACTTTATTTAAAACAATTTTTGATGTTGTAGTACTACCCAGTTGAACTTTGGATGATCGTAGAAGTAATCATTGAGTGCTCCAAAGCGAGCAATCGATTAGTCCCTATTGCTCCAGAGCTCTTGCATGTTGTACTCCTTTTTAACATTGCATGTCCTAGGGCATGGAGTACTCGTTTTAGCCTCTAAAAGGAGTAATAAAGGAGGACACGATTACGAGCATGAGATCACTTGCATCTCATAGAAAAACAAAACTCCGAAATAGTTCCTTACAAAATTCATGACGCCATAGACTAGTGTTGTCTAAACCGCCAGTAAGCACGAAAGCACTTGTGTGTGCCAAGGTTCAAGTTCCGCAACATTTTTTTTTTTTTTTAATTATAATGTTTATATTCATTTTTGTTCATTATTTTTTAATTTTTTTTTATTATTTACTATTATCGTTTTATTATTTTCTTGAGTTGCCTTTTTCGAATAGTAAACGACGCGCTTACCAACTGAGCCACACAAGCAAATTTTGTTGTCAGTGAATTTTGTTTCTTTTACTCTTGCAATGATTCTAGTAATAGTTACTGATTTTTAACTCTTTGATGCACACGATTTTAAAGAAAATAAAAACACCAGTAGCACAGAAATTTTTTGGTTTTATATCATTATCAGCAGAATGAGAAACTGTAAATAAAATATTAAACTGTGTGACTGTAGGTAATTTCAACTTTTCGAGGTGAGTTAAAATATATCACACTATGCATGAAAAAATATGCGGGGCAGTTTTTACCCTACCTACCGTAAAGGGTTAACCGGGCAAGAGAGAGTAAGATATACAAATTTGAACAACTCAACCAAGCTGTCTTTATTAATCATTATTTCTAAAAATATACCATATAAAATGATGAAATTGTGTTAGTGAAATTCAAAAATTTTGTTACTGTATTGGAGTTGCTCGTTTATCTCAACTTTTGGAGTAATGAAATCATTAATCGTTTGAGGGGTACTCACTGTTTGTGCAACTGGGATAGTTTGTTGTTCTGTATGTAGTAGTAGAAGCAGTTGATGAGTACTTCTAGTTGTTGGTATTGTTTTTGTTGTTGTTTTTGTAAGTATATATTAGTTTCAATGTATTTATATGTTATTGTTATTTGAGTTGTTGTTGTGCTTTTTGTTATTTTTGCTGTTCTGGAAGTGTGTTTCGGAAATGTAATTAAATATTATGAATATTTTTGAATAAATCTTCTCTCATTTTCTCATTTTATATACATACAAAAATATCTTTAAAAAAAAGTACAGTACTTTTCCTCTATAACGTACCCATTTCAACTTTCGTTTATAACAAACCAATTGAAATGAAAAAATCTAGTTGCTATGGTTTATCATTAACATATACATAACGAGCAACGAAAGAACACTATAAAAAGAATGTAATAGAAAATTCCTTCTAAAAACAAAAGTCGAAATATTTTGGTCTGACCATAAATCAAAAACTACTTCTTGATACTTTAAGGGTGCCCGGACATAACGCCCACGGCCATAACGCCGAAAATTTTTTTTTGGAAAAATTTAAAATATTTAAAAAAAAAATCGCGCGATTTTTATGATTTACTATATGAGCATATTTTTTCTTTTTTTATAGGTTTACCCATTCGATTTCATACTAATGTCGAGAAAAACGCAAGAGTTTTTTATTTAAGAAAGCCAATTTGTGAAAAAGTCTGAAATAAAGCTGCATTTTCTTATATATGAAATTTGGTTTAGTTTTACTTTTGAAATTTGAATGAAAAAATCACAAAAACGGTCGTAACGCCCACTGCGTGTTATGACCTTTTTTGGTGGTCATAGCGCCTAAAATAATTTTGGGCGTTATGGCCATTCTTGGGGCGGTCATAACGCCCAAACTTTGTTTTGGGCGTTATGGCCACGGGCGTTATGTCCGGGCACCTATTTTAAGCTGTGACGTCAGTAGTGCGACGTACCTAGTTATATTTACATCGAGCATTGAATATTTCGAAATTCAATATTTCTGTAAATATGAATTTTGATTAAAACCAATTTTGATTGCCACTTGATGTTTCGCTTTAAGCGAAAAGTACTGTGCATATATAAAATATGATTGTGTTCTTTTTGTATAAATCTTAAAGGAAATTTTAGTTATACTGTTGTTGTTTTTATTATTATTGTTGTTGGGTTTGTTTACATATATTCAAAAAACTAAATTTTGTTGGCATTTCTTTTAATTTAAATGTTTAGTTATGCTTTTGTAATATAATTAATGCTGCGGAAATGTTGCACAATTGTATAAATAACAAATACAGTGGTTGAAATAAGAAGGGCGATTTTGAAAATAGATTCACCTATTACCTTCTTTCCGCTTCTTGATAAATATTTTGGTCATTATAATCGTTGCTACGTTGTCTCTAAATCAGATAAAAAAAATCTTTCCTGGAGAATGGAAATACTTAAACCTCCCATTCTCAGTTTTGCAATCTCTAAATGCGTGTGTTTATTAGTATAAAGGTGCCTATAGGGAGGAAGGCAAAGGGTAGGTCGCTTTTGAGCTCCTAGTAGTTTCCCCATTAGTTTTTTAATACGAATTCTGTTCCATTATTTTAAAATTGTCAGCTATAAGTCACTACTAGACGCACACAGCAATAAAATTTCTAACACCAATGGAGTATCGGTACAGGTTATGATAGTGGTTCTTGGAAATGCTCCTATTTTTTCAAATATTCGTATTCAGTATTTATAATTTGAGTATTTCCGAATATTTTTATTATCAATCATTTACAAATACATTAATGGATTTCAAGTATTTTAAAGTAATTTCAAGTACTTGAAGTATTTTCAAGTATATTTAAGTATATTCAAGTATATTTAAGTATATTCAAGTATATTCAAGTATATTTAAGTATATTCAAGTATATTCAAGCATATTCAAGCATATTCAAGTATATTCAAGTATATTCAAGTATATTCAAGTATACTCAAGTATATTTCAGTACATTCTAGTATATTCAAGAATATTCAAGTACATTCAAAAATATTCAAGTATATTTAAGTATATTCAAGTATATTCATGAATATTTAAGAATATTCAAGTATATTCAAGTACATTCTAGTACATTCAAGAATATTCAAAAATATTCAAGTATATTCATATATATTCAAGTATATTCGAGAATATTCAAATATATTCAAGTATATTCAAGTATATTCAAGTATATTTAAGTTTATTTAAGTCTACTCAAGTATATTCAAGTATATTTAAGTATATTTAAGTATATTCAAGTATATTGAAGTATATTCAAGTATATTTAAGTTTATTCAAGTATACTCAAGTATATTCAAGTATATTCAAATATATTCAAGCATATTCAAGTATATTCAAGTATATTCAAGTATATTCAAATATATTCAAGTATATTCAAGTAAATTCTAGTATATTTCCGTAATTTCAAGTATTTTAAATTAATTTCAAGCATTAAAAATGTTAAAGTATTTTAAAATATTTTGAAATATTTCAAGATTCACGTAAATACTGAGATTGCATATTTTTTTAGTATCAGTTTCATAGTGCTGAGTAGCAGTAACATACGAGTAATGGTACTGGCACGTAAACTCATACTTAAAATAACTCTAATACTTAAGAGTTCTAATGCTCGAAAAACAAATACTTGATGATAGTGTGCAGAATAGAAATAAATCAGAAACAAAGATCTGTGAAGAACTACAATCGAACTTTAAAATTAAGATGAGAAAATGAAGATGGATCGGGAAAACTTTGAAAAGGCCAGTAGAACAAAAGTACACGGAAGGAGAAAACTGCTCAACAATAAACGGTAACTGTTAGGATCTTTATATTTATACAGTTTTATTGAAACATGTATTTCCTTTGATAAGTTAGAAACGAAGGAATTGAAAATTTTATAACCTCAGTATCAATAGATTAAAATATCAAACATACAAAAAACAATATACATATACAAAGTATTTTAATAACAAGTTAAATGTATACATTTTACCTTTAACAGATTGTTACTTCATGCTTCAGCTTCACATTCTGTTCCTCACTTAAATAGGATATGATCTTGAACCGTAACAAACAATATCACCTGGGAATACGGCATGGCAAGAGTAACAAAAAATCTCTCAAATGGAATTAAGGGTTAAAAATATAAAATGTATGGTCAATGGCTCAGTAATTTCAATTAAAAAACCATGATTCAGCGCCTCCACTTGAATTATGTAGAACAAGGTTTTTACGTTTACTGGACCCATTCTTTTTACAACATGTCAATTATGTTTTAACCTTTTATTCAGATTTTTTCCTTTTTCCTCCTGATAAAAATTTGTGTACATCAATGCGCCTGTGTATGCAATTGTTTATATGCAATTGAGTGTATGTATTTGTACCACTTTGTCAAATGTAAATTTCAATTTTAAATTTTGCACAACTTTTTGACAGATAAATTTCTGTTTAAAAAAGAAAAATTGTATAAAATAAATTAAATCAAAATATATACAAATTTTAACTTTGAATAATTTTTGAAATATTTTTTCTTTAGTTAAAAAATAAATTATTAAAAAATCCAAAAAAAATACATTTTCATCACGGCAAACATAAATTTCATTAGTAAATAGTAATCAAAAATTTTAGCCACCTAAAAAAAGATGATAAAGCTATAAATGCACACACTAACACATACACACACACGTAATTTTTACACACACAAATACATTTATACTTACATCACTGAAGTTGTGCAATAATAATATTTTCTTCTTCAAATACTCGTCTGCACATGTTATGTACACTGAAAGAAATGAGATTGAGACGAGACTTTTATTTGTGCCATTGTGTGGTCTCGTATTCCGTGGTAAAGGGCGAAAGAAGTTCAATTAGAAGGGACAGACCATCAATGTTTATGTGTGTGCATATTTGTGGTATATTGATGCTAGTTTCTTCCGAGGATATTTTTTTTAAACATTTCCAACGTTTTCTTTATGATTGTGCAACGTGATGCGATTTTCGGTAAATATAAACTTATTGTCAAGGGAAGTGTGAAGAGCGAGGGTAGGAAGCACTGGAAACAGCTTGAAGTTTACTTTGTTACTTATGTGTTTTCAAGTGCATGTGCATCTGTGTATATAGCATTTAATTTTTTCTTTCATTTCATCTTTTTATACATACAAAAATATCAAAGAATCAAAAAATGAAAAAAAAGATCAATAAAAAAAGTTTTTTGATTTCTTTGGGCAATCTTGTTGGTTTGTTTGGTTAGTTGGGAAAGCGCAATTGAAATGTGGTTACACAAATCGAATTGAAAGAACTTATTTAGTTGGAAGAAATGGAAAAAAATGAAGACTGAAAATATAAATAAATATGTGTGTGCGTCTGTGTGGGAATTCAAAAATAACAATAGTAATGGAATTATACTTTTGAAGTACTAAAGAAGATAAAAAGTGTAAAGAGTAGAAGATTGCGCAAAGTTTTGTGACATTTGTTGTAAATTTAGAATATAGAAATTTCAAATGAAATTTAAATTCATATTTACATAACAAATTGTTGACATATATCACTTCAAAAATAGTTTATTTTCTATTTTTTTAAATAAAATAAAAATAAATTTTTTATGCAAAGTATAAACTCCTTCAACACCTCAAACAAACTCATAAATGGACGATTACATTTCACACAGTGCACATTGAACAAATTAATTAAAGAAACAAACAAGAAAGCGAACGAACAAAAATTAAAATTGCAAATAAGCAAAAGAGCAAAAAACAGGAGCAAAAATGCAAAATATTCAGACAAACAAGCACATAAATATTTTTTTTTTTTTTTGGAAAATCTATGCATCATAACAACAACAATAAATGCTCTCATAAGCATAAATGTCCCTGCATATCATTTGCTTGTATTTTACATAGAAAGAGAGCAAGCGAGAAAGAAAGAATAGCAATGAAAAAATAGGCCGAGGCTGACTTTTTATACTTGTTGATTCGTTCATTCAATTTATGTATGTATATGAATTTTCAATGAATTATATTGTTACATAACAAATGTAATATCAAAGAGGACGAAAATCGCCCATATATCCTGAGTGGAGACTTAGCTCTAACAAAAACTACGCAGACTTAAAACCTTTGGAAAACAATTCGTGGTTAAGATAGGGGAAAGTCCTTATTGTTAAATTTAATACTCTGCTGAACTTTTATGATCTGTTAAATAGGTTTTGAGGTCTTTGATACTCTGAAACAGCAATAAAATTTTATTTTAAAAATCACAACTGAAATAAAATTATAGAAAATATTGAATACTTGGTCTTAAAAGGAAACAACCATTTAATCTAATCTAATCTAAGAATGTAGAAAGTAATAAAGTAATAAGAATAAAGTAAAAAATTATGAGTCTAATCTGCTGAAAGGTAAAACGTTTACTTGAAAATCTAAAGAATATTATGCTTGTGGTAAGAAAATTTACTTCAAAGTCTTTTGAATACGAATCAGAAAGAAAGATGACATTCATTCATAATTTATGTATACTTTTCTAGCTCTAAATCAAACAAGGAATTTTAAAGTCACAAATACTAGTTTTCATATCAGAAAATTTAATGGAAAAGATATCTCTAGATTGATATATTATTTTGTCAAATAAAACTAGAGCCGATTCAAATGCTAAAATAATAACAATCAGGCCAATAACTAGAAGAAAAACCAGGCAAGAGTCTGATAAAAATTCATACCAAAATTCAAAACAAAACTCACATCAAATTCAGACTAAAGCTTAGAAAAAGTTTAGACCAAAGTTTAAACAAAAGTTTAGACCAAAACTTAAACCGAAATTTATAACAAAACTTGGTCAAAATTTCTGATAAATAGACCACATGCAGATCAAAACCCAGAACAGAATTGGAACCAAAAATTATAACCAAAAATAGACACAAACTTCAGACAAAAATTTGGAAGAAAACTTCAACAGAAATTCAGGTCTAAGTTCAAGCAAAACGCAGATAAAAAGTAGACCATAAATTATAAACAAATTAGAACAAACTTTAGATCGAATTCAGACTAAAATATGATCAAAATTTAAGCCAAATTCAAATAAAAATTCAAAGAAAAATTCTAACCATAACTCAGACCAAATTCAAATAAAAATCAGACCAAAATTCAGACTAAACTAAGATCAAATTCATACAAAAATCAAACCGAAATTTAGATTTAGCTAAAAGTTCAGCCCAAAATTCAAACTAAAATCAAACTTAAATCAATTCTAAAATCAAACGAAAATCCAGATTAAAATTAAAACCGAAAGCATATCAGAATTCCGAACCAAGCACTGACCTAAGTGTAGTCAAAAATTCGGAACAAAACTCAGACAAAATTCACATCAAAAATCAGACCATTTACCGGTCAAAATTTAGACCACAATTCAGCGTATAATTCCAACCGATTTTTAGAAAAAAGTTCGGACAAAAATTTGAACTATAATTTGAAAAGAGAGTCAGATAAAAAATCAGACTAAGCATCAGACCAAAGCTGGGGCCTAAATGCATTACAGACAAAAACTCAAACCATAATTCAGTCCAAAATTAAGACTAAAAAGGAGATTATCAATCAAGCTCTCCAAAAATAGGGCATCTATAAACTGACTTAAGATAGGCTTTAGAAAGATTCACAATTCTGAAAGTGGATACAGCTCTATTAGGCCCCCTTTGGACTCAGTATATCTTTGGTTAATTTTACCCTTTGATCTATAAATATTATTGAATATAAATTACCTATACCTATACATTGGCTTTCATTTCATTAGCGTAACGATTTTCAGGTTATCTCCTAAAATATTTAATATCGCTCATACGCCATGATGTTCAGTTTTATTTCATGTATTCTTCTCATTAAAATCATGAAAGTTCGTGCGGAAATCATAAGAACACAAACTTGAATATGGAAAGAGAGAAGAGTGAGAGGATTGGTGATGGTTTACCTATGCATCCATACCTAACTCAACATATTACTAACTGTTTAACCCTCTCAGGATTTTCGTACACATATGTATACATGAATTTGAACATTTTTCCTGACTTCGATTTAAATGCCAAACAAACCATTTTGGTATTGACGTCTTTGCTGTTTTTTCCTTTATCGTTTGAAACCTATTTACAATTGAAGCATTACCGTCGGAACTATTGTGACTTTTATGGGACAATATCACTTTTTTTATGGCGTCAATTTCAAAAAATTATTAAAAATACTAAATAATAAAAATATGTATAAAAAACAAATTTCTTATATAGATAGAACCTTCCTCTGTCAACTGAGACACATTTTGTGTAAGTTGGAGTATTTTAAAGCTCCATGAACGTTTTTTTGTATATAATTGTATACCTCGCGTACGGTTAAACCTAAACAGGTAAAAATTCGTTAATAGTTTTTTTTACTATTTGGGGGCTCCTAAATACGAAAATCAACATCTCGATTTTTTCTTACCACGGGAAGTACACATTCTCCTGAGAGGGCTAATACTCCCTCTTTCTCCATCAAAAGCTTTACAGCTCAGAAAATGGATTGCTTAACGAAATCTAAGTAAACGTTACTGAGTCAACAAATATAATTAACCTAACGCCTCCAAAATACTCATTGTAAATTAAGTTTTCCCGTGCATACATAAACCAGCGTTTTTTATTAATATTATCAACCAACAGCCACAATAAAAACTCAAGCATTTTAAATGTAATTGAATTTTCTTCGAATTTATACTAAAAAAAAAAATGGATGCGTGCAAGACACGCAAGATATTTGATGTCTAAACAGTTAAGCCAACTGAATACCATATACATAAGCTCACATATGTATAGCCATATATGTATAGGGATTTGATGTTTAATCTATATGCTTAGGTAAATAATTCAAATTAAAACAATTCTTTTATAAACCACTTAAAAATTTATTATATATCATTATCTCTTATATATATTAGCCCAATTCACTATAAATTGCAAATAGTCTTACATCATTGCAAATGCAAATTTTTATTCCATATCGCATATATTTGTTGTTGTGATAGCAAAAATATTTTGCAATTGCACCAAATCGTAGTTGCATTATTTTTCTTTTACTCAATGCATCAGGCACGATATGCTCGCATATACGCAGCTGTAATTGCATCTTTTTTCCGCGCTTTAAGTTTTTCTTCCTGTCCATTTGAAATTTTATTAGATGTGAAAATTTTACATAACGTCGCCTTAGAATTGATTTGGCGTATAGGTATATCAATTTGTACACACATGCGCCAAATCAATTCTCAGGCGACGATAAGTGCTTTCCGCATTTAACCTTAGAGCGGCAACAGGGGTGACCGGTTACCCACTACTTTTTAAGAGCACCGCAAAAAGATTTGCCTTAACTGCATTTAACAAAAATAAGAAACAATGCATTTTTATTGAAGTAAATAAGTGATTATTTCTGTTTGACATTTTTGCTATTTACAAAGATAAAAAAGTGTTGCCTTTCTAAGGTTAATGTACAAAGCAAAATGTTTATACATTTATTGAAACCTAGATTCCTTATACTTAATTTTAATCCAATCTAAGTAACCGAATGCAAAACCTATCAAACGCCTGTGTTTGTTACGGCGACTTCTCTGCTTGTATGGTATAGTAGATCTACACACGTTTAACACCAACAAATAACTCTGCCACGAATAAACATTTTGTTTTCGTATGTACATATATGTGTGAGTAAATTGATCGAAACATAAACAAACAAACTCCACTCGTATTTTAGTTTCTTCTTCTCTTCTCTCTTCTCTTTGTTGTTTCGAGTAGCACAGTCATGTCGCGCAGTAGTGTAAGCGAGACGGGAACTGGACGTTACAGTTATCTTACATCTTACGATACAGTTATTCTTACATTTTACACATTTGAAATTTTGCCCATACCTTGAGCTAAAATGTTTACACATCAAAAATTGTTATTAATTCAATTATGAATGAATAATTTATTTAAGGATTTGTAAATAAAATAATTTATAATTTACATAACATTTAAATTTGACACAATTGAGAATATTCCTGAGTATTAAAACTTAAAGAAAGCATAACAGTATTAAAGTATCTAATGCTTTTTAATTTCAAAGCAATAAACTTTATGAAAATTTTCATAGGTATTAAAGAAATGCTTGCACATATTAAATTTCAAAGACTTTCGAAACTTCAAATTAAATTTAGAAATTTTATGTTAAAGGAAACTTATGAAACTTATATTATTATTATAAATATTTTCTTTTACAACATCATATAATAATGATTTATTTTGTTTTTTTGGAAACATATGTGCATATATTTAAATACACATGCTTATAAAAATATTTGCATTTTATGCAATGCATAAAACCATAAGCTCAAATGTGTAGTAATTTTTGTAAAACAATATATGTATAAGTATTAAAAATAGTAACAAAATATTTTAGCAAATTTTTTTGCTAACAAAATAATTTCATTTCTGCAAAATATTAAATAAAATATGTTATTTTATATAAAATTAAAAAAAAAATGTAAAGCAAAAAATATATAAAAAATAGCATAAAAATTACATATGCAAAATATTTCAAATTTCATTTTTAATATATAGAGGTGAAATGATTCATGCGTGTGAATCAAAATACTCGCTCTGCTATCTACGCTATTTCTTTTTTTTTTTTTTCGTTTATTTTTGTAAATGCAATTTTACTTGAAGCCTTTTTCTAATATACATTGATATTCTACTTCATAAATAACAATAAAATTTGGGGAAAAAATATTTATTTACATTTTTGCATAATTCATATTTGATAAATATTTGTGTGTGCAAAATGTAGGAACGCAGCAATAGAATAAAAAAATAATAAAAAAGTACAAAAATAAATCAGCAAATACACTGGAGAGCATCAAATGACATGAATTGGTGGATTTGTGTGATATACGCATGTATTCCCATATAAACTTCAACTCAACAAACAAATACACAAAATACATTTTATTGCAACTATAGGTACAATTTACCTGCTACAACTTTGCTGTCAGAAATTTGCATGATAGCAACAAGAAAAAAAAAAGCAAAAAAAAGCAAAAAAAATCACCAACAAAATTATGTCTCCCTAGAGTCGCTGTCTCTCTCTCTCTCTCTTTTGCTTCGTTTAAAATACTAAAAAGCAGATAAAATGTTATTTATTTGTATATAAATACAAGCACATATAAACATACAAGAATATCTATATATTCTTATATATATAAATGTATTTATATCTACCGCACATAACTACATACTTAGATATTGTATTTGTTCAAATTTTATTTAAATATGTCAATTTGAAATATTCTAATATTCGGAAACATATAAGTACCCGGAAAATCAAAATATTTATACTTTTACGAAAAGCTCTAAAGAAATAAACAAATAATTTCTTGTATTATTTGCATTAAAATGTGTGTATATCTACAAGTAAGTATTTACTAAGTTTCCTTAAATGCATATCGAAAATTCAATTAAAAATATGTCAATACATTTTTAATAGTGACAAAGGTTTATTTATTTATTTTTTTTTTTTTTTTGTTTAGTGCAAGTTAAATTTCAAAATATTTTTTTTAAACACTTCAGTTGCAGAAATTTTTAGAAAATCTCAAATTTTAATAGAAGTACCTACATATGTATTTAAAAGTTATTTTAGTCTTTAGTGTAGTTCTATCTCAAGCTGAAGTATAACTCAGCAAAATTTTCTTCCGTGATAGTAGTAAAGCATTTAACTATTGAAAATAAGATAAACTTAAATTTTATTTGTTTTCATTTGTTTGAAATGAAGCTAGCGGTGATTTCTAGTAGGAAAGTGGAAACTATGAATATCTGAAACTAGCCGAAATTGGTGATTAATGGCGTTATTGACAATCGACTAGCTCAAAAGAAGCAATAGAAATATAAGATTGATAAAAATTGTCGAGTAGTGGTATAATGCAAGTTAAAATGAACGAGTAGGAGCTTACAACTGCACAAATGATATGATAAGAGTAGAATTATAAGATTGCCTAATGCTGATGAGTAGATAAACCAACGAATAGGTTCTGATATTTGCCCAAAGTTGACTAGCAGTATTGCACGGCTAGTTTAAGTCAACGAGTAGGAGCAAATGACTGGCTACAGTTGATGGGCTGTGTCGTATGATTAAATTAAACTTACGAATAGGATCAGACGACTGAATATAGCAATAGGTAGAGCCATATGGATAGTTTACGTTAACTAGTAGGAATGTATTATTCGCTAGACCCAGTTAGTTGTCGTATATAATTTGGTAAAACCAGCGAGTAGGGAAACAATACTGACTAAAATCTATGGATAGCACGAGTAAGTAAACCAAACCAATGAGTTGAAATATATGACTGAGCAGAGCTGACAAGTTTTGGCATAAGACAAAATAAAATGAACGACTAACTAGAAATGATGGCTTGTCCGTACAACATCAAGTAGCAGCATAAGACTTACTTAACTTGGTAAATAATGGCAAACAACCAGATAAAACCAACAAGTAGGGGCAGACGATTGATTAGAGCTGATGGGTTGGGCACGACTATTTGAGACAATAAATAGAGAATATGACTGACTAGACGTGACGAGTTATAGGTCGAGGACCTATAGAAAGGATAGAGGAAGATATATTAGATTCGATGGTTTGGGTCGTGCAGCTTTTGAAATCAGCGAGAAGGAGCACATGACTGATTAAAGCTGACGAGTACCGGCATACTATCAGATTAAAGCAAGTAACAGAAGCAGAGTTCTGAATAAAGTTAATGGGTCAACGGAATACCTTCAGCAGCACTGTAACCAGTGTTCGGAGTATTCGTACTCCACTCAAATCTAAATCCTCCTGTCCTCCCCAAACGGAAAAAATTCTCCTATTTCATATTCATGAATTTTTGGGTTGTATAGAAAAAAAAAAACGTAAACCAAACTAAATGTTTTCTGATGGGCTATTTTCGTTTCTGTCTGTAAAATATTTGTTACTATGACTAGATCTGTTTTATTTGTCGCTGGGTTACTGCCAAAACTCAAAAGCAATGAGTGTTTAAGATCACCTTAAGCAGTCTTTTATGTGGTTCGATTACTGCTCCCGTCACTAATCATCATTATTATATATTATACTATTTATAATTATATTAAAATGAACTGTTATTCTAACTATCTTTTTCTCTTTTGTTTGTAAATACCACTCTGGTATTTAGTTTAGTATAATGCGCTATATATATATGCACACTCTGTACATATTTACACTTGTAATAGATCTCTGTGACCCATAGGAATTTATATCAGTTGCCATACGGTATAAATTAATCTATGGCGTGAGAACATTCAAAATTAGTATCTAGCAACTTCTGCTACAAAAATGTGCTCCAGCGACTCCTCCTACGAGCACATACCCGTTTAATTCAATAAAAAATCACAACCCCTGTGATAATTTTGTAATTTTTAAACCGAAATTCGTGAGTCTCATTTATATTTTCAAAACACTTTCAGCTTTTGGTTCCACTTATTCTCAACGATTTCGTTCATAGAGCAAATGAGAAGAAACTCAGAGGATTTTTCAGTTATTTTGACAAGATGATACCCCACAGGGAATATTATTGTGTTGCTCTTATAAAACTACTTCTAATTATACTTCCCATAAGAAAAAGAAAGATATCAACTATGTTTTGTAATCAGCTGTAGAGCACCATCTTGTCAAAATTTGAGAAAAATCTCCTCAGTTTCAAAACTACGTGTTCCATTTCCAAAATTTGTTGCTTGTCTTAATGTTTGTAATTTTTGACAACTTAAATCAATAGCAGAAAAACTGCGTAAAATGAAGTTTGCATATTTAATAAATATCAATAAATTGCTTGCTGACTGCAACTGTTAATGCAGTAATGGTTGGTCAGGAAATGCTAAAAACAAAATGATGACTCCGACTGTATCCCTTCGATTGAGCTAGTTCAAAAATACCACAAATAACATCTTATTTTTTACACCCGGTTTTGAGAAGAACGAAGAAATGTTTGTTTTAGCTTTTTAATCTTCATTGTTTTTTATTTTATTTTTATTTACTAATATTAATATTGCACCGTTTGTTTCCAAAGAAAGATGAAATATTTTGTTTTTATATGAATTGGTTTATTTTTCATAACTTAAAAGCTTTAAGTATGACTAAATTTTTAACAAATAATTTCTATCCATTAGTGGAACTTTTAGCAATTATACTTTGTTAAAAACTTTTAAGACATTTTGAAAAATTCCTCCCCTTTTAAGCAAAATCCTCCGCTCGAAAGGAAAAATTCCTCCCCATAAAATTTTCGAAACAACATCACTAGTTGTAACGTATGACTAAGTAAACCAAGCGAATTGAATCAATCAACTGACTAGAGTCGAAGGGTAGTGTCATGGGACTAGTTAAAGTAATGAATAGGAGTATATGACTGGCTAGAGCTAATGAACCTTGGCATACGATTAGATAAAATGAACGAGACTAGATAAAACTAGCAGCTTGCTCTTACGACTGACTAGCAGCTTGCTCAACGAGTAGAAGTAAATGACTGATTAGTCCATACAATAATAATTAAGTTAATGAGTAGGAGTATATGACTGACCAAAGCTGATGAATTATAGTATTCGATTAGATAAAATCAACGAATTGAAGAATTAATATATTAGCATGCCTACCAGCGAGTTGGAATATATGACGGACTAGAGTCTATAGGTTGTGGCATACAATAATTTAAAAGGAACGAGTTAAAGGATATGGCTGACTAGAACTGACGAGTAATGGCATACGACAACGAGTAAAATCCGACGACTGTCTAAAGTCGATGAATTATATCGTCCAACTAGTTAAAGGGAGTGAGTAGGTACTTGAATATGGTTAACTTTCGTCAGCAAGTAGCGGCATATGCCTAGCTACAGATAGGAGCATTCGATTGGCAGGCATCGATGCTAGATGTGAAGTGACCATAAATTATGCATACTAAACGAGTAGAATCATACAGCAGGCAAGAGATAGTTAGAAGTGCTTTGTCACTAGTTTAAGCCTACTGTAAAAAACAGTTGACTGATTAGAACTAACGAATAAGAGTGTATGAGTAGCTAGAGCTGATAGTAAGTATATGCAGTTCTGTGCAGACAACAAAAGAGAAATTCAAGATAGTTTTCAGCCGGTTACTTTTACTACTATATTTGGGGTGTTCACAGTGGATTGTGAACTATAACAATATGGTAAAATTTTATTTGAAAATGAAAAAACTTGAGACGATTTACGATAAATTAGAGATAATTATGATCACATATGATGAAACTGTGAAAACAATAATTAAAATGACGCAATATGCAATTAAATATATAAAATATAAATCTATTTAAATTCAAAAAACTTTTGCCGCAATCATGGTAAAACCAGCTCAACAAAGATGTTATATATCTTAGTATCTGGTATCTACATTTCATATCAGCTCAGCATCAAATAAAGTTTAAGAAATGTACGATAATAATCTTATTTCTCATGATAAACTGTTCATTGGGATGCTAATCTTGACATTTAGTGCTGATACTTTTAGATAACCAGCCGAACCGAATAAACCAATGATCAAACTTTTATAACGTGTTTACTTTAAGTTTCTCAACTTTCTAGGTATTTGATTCTAGGTATAGGTTTCAAAATATAGTAGTCAATGAATCGTTTGAAATGAGTTCAGTACTAACAACACAAATCTAAAACACACTTTCAGAGCCAAGGTGGGTTTTTGGGTATTTTCTAAGGATATTCTTGAAATGCCATTGCATGTATTGCTTAGTAAGAATAGAGAACAAAAGGATTGGATCAAGTTCAACCAGTGAAAGCGGATAATATTTGTAAATTGCCTTCGCCACACCGCCGTTCGGAATCGGCGTTAAACTATAGGTCCAACTATGTGGTTTGACAATGGGCCGTTCAGGTGTGTCCCTCGACAGTCACTCTAACCTTACCAAACCTTCGCTTATTCTACGCTTAACCATGTGTGAAAATATGCACACTAACAAAATTTAAGGAAGAGCTAGAAAATTAACCATAAAATAATATTTCAATAATTATGGAGGAAACCTTTAATAAAATAAGTTTTTTTTTTCAATATTTAAATATGTTATATTGCACAAAGCAGTTTTCCCATCTAAAAAAAACCTCCGGAAGCCAGCAAAAACCTACGTCAGTATAAGTACATAAACTATCAATAAAAATGCAATTTGTAAATATAATTAAGTAAGAGCGCTAACTCCAAGCGTTATTGGGTGTGTGTGGCTTCTTCACATACACACATACACAACAAAAACTAAACAAAATTGCGTTGCCTGCTGTTGGCCATTTAACGGCTTATTTAAGTATTTACTAACACATTGTGCAACAAAAAGCACAAACACAAAACACTAAAACATATTTATGGCCAAAAACGCAAAAGCGTAAAAACAGAAAATTAACTAGTTTTTGGCTTTTTCGAAACCTTATTGCATGGTTACTGTTATTATTGTTATTTTTTCGAGGGTAATAAAATTAATATGCTCAATATATAACAATAAATATTATTTAATTTAACAAAATATTTATGTGCATATTCGTTCGGTCATACATAGACTACAATTCAATATAGTATGTAACTAATTACATACTACAGAGTGTGAGTTGGTCAGAGTGAGTGAGTTACATACATACAAATGTACGCATGAATATATAGGCCACCAGTATCTGTTTGAATATTCTTGCAAACAGCATTAATAATAGAAAAATAAATATGTTTATTTATTATTATTATTATTTTCGATTTTTCTTTTTTCTTTACTGCTCTTTTTGGTTAGTTGGGATTGAAAATTAATTGATACAAAAAGCGTAAAAATAAATAACAAATTTTATATATATATATAAAAAAAACATATATTTTCTACGATAATATGAAAATTAAATGAATTTTTGTATGCCGAAAACGTTTTCGCATTTTCTGTGGAAGGTGTCATTAGTTAGCATTTATTTATATTTTTATTTTTATTTTTATTTATTATTATGAAAGTATTTCCCTTATACGAGTGGGTGAAATATTACGAACAAAATTCAGGGGCATTAAATTGTAGAGCGCGCATTTGTGGTGAATATTTAATATTGATACTATCATAAAGATAATTATAATTAAATTTTCATATAGATAAATGTGAGGTTTTATAATGAAATAATAAATTTGCATGATAAATGATGCAAAGAAATTGTTTGAGCGTGATTTAAATGCGGTGAAAAAGCTATGAAATATTAATACTCGCTTAAAGTCGCTAATTCTTAAATTTAAGTTGGAATTCTACAAATAAATTAAACGCAAGTCGATTATCATAGTCGGAAATTAGGCTAAACAGTTTCAAGAATAAACTAATTGTGGATCATGAGCGACTACAAGTAATTAGAGAAAATAATAAGTAACATGGAAACAAGAAGTCAGATAGAGAAAGAAGTCAGACGGAGACAAGAAACAGCTGGTGACAAGAAGTCAGATGGAGCCAAGAAGTCAGATTGAAATAAGAAGTCGAATAAAAAACAGATGAAGACAGAAATCAGATTGATAAGAAGTTAAATTGAGCCAAGTCAAATGAAGACAAGAGGCCAGAAGGTTTAAAAAGCACCAAAAGTCAAATGTAAACAAGAAGTAGAAAAAAGTAAGATGGGGACAAAAGTCAGATGAACACAAGAGGCCGAATGGAAAGAAGATGCCAGATTGAGACCAGAAGTCAGATAAAGACAAGAACCAACAAGTCAGATTGAATCCAGAAGTCGACTGGAGATAAAAAACAGATAGAGACAGAAGTCAGATTGAGATAAGAAGTTTAATGGAGACAAGAAGTCAGATTGAGGCAAGTAGTCAAATGAAGGCAAGAGGTCAGAAAGTTAAAAAAGGACCAGAAGTCACTTCAGGTCCTTCTTTAAGGACCAGAAATAAATTCTGGTCTTTTTTTAAGCATTCAATAAGGTTTCGAAAAACCAGACAATTCTGGTCTTTTTTTAAGGACCAGAAATCAATTCTGGTCCTTTTTTAAGCATTCAATAAGGTTTAGAAAAATCAGAATTAACTTCTGCTAGATAGAAGTAAGATGGAGACAAAAGTTGGATGAAGTTAAGACGGCAGAAGGAGACAAGAAGTCAGATGAAGACCAGAAGTTTAATAGTGAGATTGAAACCAGAAGTTGAATGGAGATAAAAGACAGACGGAGACAGAATCAGATTGATAAGAAGCCCAATGAAAACAAGGTGCCAGATTACGGCAAGAAGTCAAATAAAGACTGGAGGTCAGATGGTTTAAAAAGTCTGATGGAAAGAAACAAGAAGTTAAATGAAGACCTAAGATCAGGAAGTTAAAAAAATCAGATGGATACAAGAAGTTAAATGTAGACAAGAAGTCAAGGGAGAAGAAAGTGTGATTGAGAGAGAAGTCAAATGAAGACAAGAAGCCAAAAAGTAAAGAAAAGTCAGATGGAGACAATTGTCAGATTACGACAAGAAGTTAAATGGAGAGAGAAGTCAGATGGAGGCAGTAAGTCAAATATAGACAAAAAATCAGAAGGAGAAAAGCAGTCAGATGAAGAAATAGCTGGAGACAAAAAAAAAAAATCATATGTAGACAAAAAGCTAGACGCTAGAAGCTGAAGAATCAGTGGGAGAGAATCAGAAGAAGTTAAAAAAAAAATATATGAAATTTTAAAAAGGCATGCAAGACGACATCGATAGTCTAGTGCGTAGTGCACTAGACTTTCCTGGTTCGGGTTCGATTTCCGTTTTCGTCTGGTGGTTAATTTTCATAACTTTCTTATATTCACTATCAATATGAAGTGTATGAGAATTATAAGATAGTGTACAAGTGAACATATTGGTTGGTAATGGCAAAACCACCAAGACGATAAAAAATTGCCACACCGTCGTTCGGAATCGGCGTCAAACTGTAGGTCCAACTATGTGGTATCACAATGGGCCGTTCAGGCCTTAGTGTGTCTCTCGACAGCCACTCCAACCTAACCATAAAGGCATATAAATAATGCCAGCTACAAGAGCTTCGTGTCTACTATTTTTTTAAATAGAAAACTATAGGTTCATTGTATATTGGTTTGATCTCAGCTAGAGTATAGTAGTGATTCTGGAGACAACGGAAAAATGGCACATGAATCCTTGACTCAATTTAAACGAAAATTTCTAGCTTGATAATTTGAATACCTCACAGCATTTGCAAACAGATCTTAAGTGTTTCATCCATATAACGTTCGTTTTGCATCCGTTCAACGTCCATATCGAAGAGAAAAAATAAGAGTTGAAAAGTAGAAACAAGAAATACTAAAAATTTTTACATCCACAAAGTTTTTAACTTTCACCTCAATACAATGCAAATTTGTCAATTTGTCTGTAAAACCATACAATTTTGTAACTTTCGAATTTGAAAATTACAAAAGTCAGCGTATTCGTTTTCATATTTCCAGAATATATTTACTTGGACGGGAGTATGAAACATATTCATAATAGCGTTTAGGAAAGTGGACGTGGCACCTCCCATACAATCTTAATAGTTTTTTGGGTATATCTCAAGAACCATAGCACAGTACAGAAATTCGGTACAATAACGGAAATTGACAATGCCATGCTACAACAAAAATATGGGTGGGATTGACAAAGGGGGCGTGGCACCTTCCATATAACCAGAACTTCCATTATGAGATATCCTAGGAGGCATTTATGGTAATGTACTAAAATTAAAATTCTTTCAGTTTGTTGGATTAGTGGGTGTGGCGCCATGCTTCACTTTTATTTTCTACTACTATTTCTACTACTATTTCTACTACTATTTCTACTACTATTTCTACTACTATTTCTAATACTAATTCTACTACTATTTCTATTATTATTTTTCTTATCTTCTACTACTTTTTTAACCAATATTTTTTACTACTATTTTAGTATTTTTTCCACTACTTTTTTAATACATTTTTTCTTATTTTCTACTACTACTTTCTACTATTTTTTACTACTTCTTTACAGTTTTTTCTACAATTTTTTTTTACTATTAATGCTACCACTCTTTCTACTCTATTTTTACTATTTTTAAACTACTATGTTTAACTATTTTTCTGCTACCTTTTTACTACTTCTTTACAAAAATTTGTAATACAATTTTTTCTATCTTTTTTACTACTACCTTTCTACTACTATTTTAATCTACTTGTTTGCTCCTATTTTCTACTACTTTTTATCTATAATATCCGATAGGTGGCGCTGTATTAAATTCTTTATTTATAATAAATATGAAATTGGTTCAAATTTTTAAATAATTTCAAGAATGGTCTTTGATATGAATATAGAGCGTCCTGAAATATTGTTTCTATAATTCAACTGAACCATAATAAAATTAATCCGTATATTTTTTGGGTATATCTCAAGAATCATTAATAGCACAGTACAGGAATTTGGTACAAGAACGTGAATTAACAATGCCATGGTACAACAAAAATATGGGTGAGATTGACAAAGAGGACGTGGCACCTTCCATATAACCTGAATTTACATTATGAGATATCTTAGTATGGAAGTATTATTTAAAAATTTAAAAAATTCTCTCGGTTTGTTGGATTAGTGGTTGTTGCACCATGCTCTACTTCTATTTTCTAATACTATTTTAATTTATTTTTTCCAACATTTTCTTCCTATATTCGTCTACTTTTTTACTATTTTATCTACTTATATTTTTTACTACTTTTTTACTACATTTTCCTACAATTTATTGTTATTTTCTACTACTTTTTCAATGTTTTTTCTACTTCTATTTTTTACTATTATTATTTTTTACTATTATTTCTACTAATTTATGAAATATCTCAAGAACCTGCCTAGCTATGTCAAAATTCGAATGGTGGCGCTTTAATAATTCTATTTTTATAATAAATAGCAAAAGGGTCCATATTTTTAAATCGTTTTTGGAATCAGATATATTTTCTACAACGGTCTTTGATGCCTCATTTTTAAATCTAGAATTTTTACCAAATTCAATATACGTCCTTTAAGCTTGAATTGTCATTACCAATGTTCAATTTTAAACACCAAGAAACTTCATTCTTCTTCATTGAAGTAAACTTAAATTTTCTCACTTCTTCATAGAAAGGGCAGAACAAAGTCTGCCGAGTCAGCTAGTAAAAGTATAACAAATTCACTTTCATACGCTTCTCAATTGAAACCTATAAAGTCCGTTTCGCATACGCATAAAGTCCGTATTTAATTCGTATAACCTCCGCATAATACATAATTCAAGACAGAAAATTCTACCTGGGATTAGAAAAGTGGAAAATAAGAGTCTCGAAACTAAAAAAGTTTCAAACTTTATCTCAATCAGCAATTTAAATTCAAACGGAAATTTTGTAAAGCCTCAACCTTAAACTACTTAAGGGGTTATATACATTTGTTGCCGGAAAAAATGGTATTCCAATTACTTTTTTTTTTTTGCCAATGCGATACAATTTTATCAGAATATTTGTTGATGTTGCAAGATATTTTAAGAATTTTTCGTCTATGAAATTTGGAAAATATTTTCTCAAGAGGATGTATTTACATTGAGAAAATGCAATAAAAAAATGTTTGATTTTTTCTACCGACACAAGTGTATATAACCCCTTAAATCAATAAGGAAATAAATCTTAACAAAAATATATAATTACTTAATTAACTTTCATATACTTTTATATATCCCAGGTATCATTTATATAACGTCTTTTTCGCATTCGTATAACATCCGAATCGTATCCACATTTTTATTTCAAACTTTTTTTAATCAAATTTTTTATATAGTCAACAAAACTCACCTGTCCCATATTCGTGAATCCATATTTATTTGCAATAATATCGGCAATATATTTCCCAGCTGGTACATGAATAGCAAATTCATTCGTATACATTGGCTGTCGGGGTAAACTGTGCGTGCCACGGAAACTATCCAACAGCTCGTCGTGCAAATTATTATTGTTATCATTATTAATATTATTATTAAAATTACTATCACTATCAGTGCTATATCTATAGCTTGGTTTACTTTTACTATTACTACTGCTGCTCTTGCTGTTACTATTTTTTTTACTGCTACTATCACTTAAATTATTACTAATTTTGTTATGGTCATCACAGTTGCTGGTTTCAGAATCACAGCTGCTATCGCTAGCTTTGGCAGTATTACTATTACTGCTACTGAGATGACCTTCTGCAATGAGGCTTGCAAATGCTTCACTATAATCATTTACAATTAATTTAATGGCATCAGTTGCTATTGCTGGTGCTTTTGCTGCTGCTGCGGCTGCTTCACCAGCTGATGTTTCTGTATTATTATTGTTGTTGTTGCTGATATTTTCATATGCTGTTATATATTTTTCGTTGCTGTTGTTCTTATTGTTGTTGTTGTTGCTGTTGCTGTTGCTAATGCTATTTACAATTTGACTAATTGGAGTTTTAATCTGATGTTGCTTTTCTTGTTTCTGCTGCTGCTGTTGTTGTTGCAGTGATTTAATGTCACTAAAGCCAGCAACATTTTGTTGTGGTATATTTCCTGTTGCTCCTGCTGCAGTTGAATTTTGTAAACCCAACACTGACGTTACATGACAACTGCTTAAAAATATTACAACAACTAATAAATATGTTAAAATATTATTGCCAGCAACAGCAGATGCAACTATAGTTTGTTGTGGCCACCAGCTTTTTGCATTTGTCGTTCTTGTTACTGTGCGGCGTGAATTTTCACGCCTTTTCTGTAAATTTCTGTTGTTTTCGATAAAATTTGTCCATGTTTTTGTTGGTGATTTTGATGCTTCTGTTGCTGCTGCTGATGCTGCTGTTTTGTGGTGACATTTTTTGTTGTTCTTGCGGCAAGTGTATGCAATTTGTAATGTTGTTACTGCTGCTGTTGCTCTTGATGATATTGAATTGTCACATTCATCATCGATATTTGTGGTGTGCTTAAAATTCATAGTTAGTTACGTTTTTGCAAAGGGATTTTTTTTTTTGCTGTTGCTGTTTTTTTTTTTTTGTTGTTGATTATTTTCTATGGTATGCTGTGTTGTTATTTTTGCTGTTATTAATTTTATTTGGCGTAGGTGGTGGGGGTGGTAATGATTTAATATTTTGCTGCAACATGCGTGCTATTTTTTGTTTCCTTTTTCCGCAAGCTTCTCGTTGAAATTTAAGAAATCTTGAATGGGTGAGTTTGAAGCTTCTGTATTTTTATTATTTTCGTTTGTTTAATCACATAATTTTTGTATCAGTCATAAATTTATTTGTTTAGTATAGGAAATCTGTAAAGAAACCAGAAAAATAGTAAAAATATTAGTGAAAAATCGGTGGAGGAGTATTTTGCTATAGAAATCTTATAAAGGAAAAAATAAAAATTTCTGGGCAAAAAAGTTCCTAAACATTGCTGGGGAGTTTTTCATTAATAGAATTTTAATATTTTATAGAATTAGCAAAAGGAACAGATTCTGAACATTCTCTGTCTACAACTTTTTTATTTTTAAGAGCTTGAAATTATATAAAGCTTTCTGTTCTCAAAGGGCAGTAAATTTTAGATAAAAGCATAGCAATCTTGAACTTATATAATCTTAAAATTGCCCCACATTTTCAATGAAAATTTAGTATATTTTTAGTAAATATTTTTTTGTAATTCCAGCAACAAAAAATGTTGGAATTCAAAGTAGAATAATATAATCAAAATAATAAAACCCGAAACCTTGAAAAATATAAGTATAACAAACAATACTCTAGAGCTTCCAATTTACTATGTATATGAAACGAAATGATAAAGCTGAACATAAAAAAAGGTAATTTTTTCAACACACATATACATATATACATGAAAAAAGTCAATACAAACACACATATGAGAGTATACAAAAGTAAATGTTGATAAAAAAAAGAAGAAAATTATGATATGAAATTCAAATTCCAATAAAATTTGCAATTCAAATAAGTATTTGTAGACACACATAAACACACACCTACTACACGCACACATATAAATGCATACCTAAATAAACAGCTATACACACACACACTTTAACACCTTTTGTAGATGAGATGCAAAAAGCCAAAGAAAAGAAAAAAACATAGACACATATACATACAAACAAAATGAAAAAAAAGAAAAGAAAATAAACTTATACATCAAAAGAGGTGAAAATAAATATGTTTTTTTTTTCTAAGATTTTCAAATGAAGGAAAGAAAGAATAAAAGAAAGTACACAAAATACAAAAAGGTAATATATGTAGATGTGAGACAAAAAGTATAGATAAAGAAAAAAGAAATAAAAGAATAGGAACAACAGCAGCAACAATATTCGGCGAGACAATTTTTACAACCTTCAAATGGCAGACGAAATGAAAGGAATTATTCTTCTTTCTTTGTTTTTATAATCAAAACACACCTACATGCATATGTATGTATTTGTGTCTCATTGCCACATATATTTTTAAGCGATTATAGAAACGAAAATAGCATAAGAAAAAGTCGAAAAGGTATATATTTTTTTTTTTTTTTTGCAATCTAGCACTCAAATTGTCTTTAAATGCTGCAAATGCTACCCACCAAAGTAGTAAAAGAAGTATATAAAAATAAATATAATAATTGATGAAAATTGGCAACCAGTAAAATGGCAATAAATGTGAGAAAAGTGTGCGGTAAAATGATGCTATAAAATGTGCAAAGCTATTACAATTTAATAACAAAAAGCAAAAATTAGTTCTTTCTATTAAAATAGTTTTGACTTTTTTTCAGGCAAAAAAAATTTCAGGTATTTCCTTTGAGGTCCAGAAGTGGGCTGAGACTTTTTTATCTATCAAAATAAACGTCGAATAACACGAAACACCCATGGATCCGAAACAATGTCAAAATTCAACCTCATCCAACTAGGCGAATATTTGACCGATCTCGTTCAAAATTGGTCCTGTTAACTACTACCCAATAAGACTACACTTTGTGCAAGTTTAATCTCGATCGATTTTGAATGTGAGTTCCCTTGAGATAAAATACCCCATATAAAAAACTCATTTAGATAAGAAAAGGAAGAATTCAGTCGGCCATAATCTGTACATGTTTGGGTGGCCAGCACTGACTTAAATCAATATACAGAAAATTTTCTATATTTGGTCAAAAACTTCAAACATTTTGAAACTATTTTGAAATAATCTGAAATTTTAAAGATTCCCAAATTAGTTTTGCATATTTTTTGAATGTACTGAAATCAATTTTAAATCAATTTGAAATATTCTGAAATCAATTTGGATAATTCTAAATTTAATTTCGAGTATTCTGATATGAATCTGGAATAATTTGAAATCTGGTTGCAATATTTTGAAATTAATTTGAAACATTTTTGAAGCCAGACAGTTAATGGAAAATATTTCTGAATCAACTTAAAAAATCCTGAAACAAATTTGGAAAATTTTGAAATCAATTTAAAATATTCCAAAATAATTTTAAAATATTCTGAAAGTATTTTTGGAATATTCTGGAAAAATTCTGAAACATATTTGAAAAATTCTGAAATAAATTTGTAATGTTTTCAAATAATTTTGGAATATTTTGAAATCAATTTGATACATTTTTAAAGCCCGACAATTAATTTAAAATATTTCTGAATCAACTTAAAAAATCCTGAAACAAATTTGGAAATTTTTGAAACTAATTTAAAATATTCTAAAATAATTTTAAAATATTTTGAAAGTATTTTTGGAATATTCTAAAAAAAATGTTGGTGTATTCTGAAAAAGATTTTGAATGTTCGAAAAACAGTTTTTGATTCTTTGCAAATCAGTTTGGAATATTCTGAATAAATTCTGAAATAAATTTGGAAAATTCTGAAATCTATTTGCAATGTTTTCAAACAATTTTGGAATATTTCGAAATAATTTTGGAATATTTTGGTATTGATTTGGAAGATTTTTGATGTTAATTTAAACTATTTCTGAATCGACCTATAAAACCCTGAAATAAATTTCGAAAATTCTGAAATCAATTTAGAATATCCTGAAATAATTTAGTAATAATCTGAAAAATTTTTTGGAATATTCTGACAAAATTTTGGTGTATTCAGAAATAAATTTTGAATGTTCGAAAATTAGTTTTTGATTGTTTTGAAATCAGTTTGGAATATTCTGGAAAAATTCTGAAATAAATTTGAAAAAATCTGATATCAATTTTGAATTCTTTCAAAAAATTTTGAAATAATGCAAAACAATTTTGGAAAAATTTTTGAAGCCAGAATAATTTAATTTAAAATATTTGTGAATCAACATGAAAAATCTTAAATTTGGAAAACTCTTCAAATCAATTTAGAATATTCTGAAATAATTTTGGAATATTCTGAAAGTTTTTTGGAATATTCTGAAAAAATTTTGATTTAATCTGAAATAAATTTTGAATGCTCGAAAACCAGTTTTTAATTGTTTGGAAAGCAGTTTGGAATATTCTGAAAAATTTGACAAATTCTGAAATCAATTTTGAAAATTTAGAAAAAAAATTTTTAAATATTGCGTAATAATTTTGGAATATTTTGAAATTGATTTGGAAGATTTATGAAGCCAGACAATTATTTTAAAATATTTTTGAGTCAATTTGAAAAGTTTTAAAATAAATTTGTAAAATTCGGAAACCAATTTGAAATATTATGAAATAATTTTGGAATATTCTGAAAGTATTTTTGTAATATTCTGAAAAAATTTCGGTATATTCAGAAATCTATTTTGAATGCTTGAAGATCACTTTTCAATTTCACCTCTGTGTTTTAAAATCATTTTAAAATATTCTGAAACAAATGATAAAATCTGAAATTAATTTTGAATGTTGTTTTCAAATAATTTTGAGATGTAGCGAAATAATTTTAAAATTTTTTGAAATTAATTTGGAGCATTTTCGAAGTCAGATAATCAATTTAAAATATTTCTGAATCAATTTGAAAAATCCTGAAATAAATTTTGAAAATTCTGATATCAATTTAGACTATTCTGAAATAATTTGGAAATATTCTGAAAGTATTTTTGGAATACTCTGACAAAATTTTGGTGTATTCAGAAATAAATTTTGAATGATCGAAAATTAGTTATTAATTGTTTTGAAATCAGTTTGAAATATTCTGGGAAAATTCTGAAATAAATTTGAAAAATTCTAAAACCAATTTTGAATGTTTACAAAAAATTTTGGAATATTGCGAAATAATTTTGGAATTGATTTGAAACATTTTCGAAGCCAGATAATTAATTTAAAATATTTCTGAATCAACTTGAAAAAACCTGAAATAAATTTGGAATGTTTTGAAATCAATTTAGGATATTGTAAAATAATTTTGGAATATTCTGAAAGAATTCTTGGAATATTCGTAACGCATCATTTTCGATGGTTTTTTATTTATTAGATATATGTAATAATAACATTTGTTCCACAAACGCTTGCAATGCGAGACATATGTGAGAAACAACCAAAACCAGTACTAAAACTTGGAAGAAACGCTGCTGAGTTTAAACTGTGCATATTGAGAAAACATTATTCTCACTGATTAGAAACCAATGCTTGTGATTGGTTATTGCATTATTTTTTTTCTTTTGAGTATGATATGTTGTAGAATTATAAATTCTTTATGAAGAAACTAAGTATATAAATGTATTTTTAAGTAAACCACTGTGATAAGCTATAAATATTTTTTCCTCCTTTGCTAATATAAGAATTAACCTCTGTATTTTTTTATCTAATTTTCTTTCTTCTCTTCTCTTAAATATTTTTTGATGAATTTTTATTTCTTTTTTTTCAAATTTAAAATAATTTATTTTTTTTCTATTTGATTTAGTTTAATATTTTATCTTCAACATTTATTTTAAAGTGCAGCAACTTTATAATATTTAAATGATAGTAGTGCAATAAAAGCAAATTAAAAATTTTTCTTGCAGTTTTGTGTTTTAAGCCAAGGTGAAAAATCTTCAATACTCGTTTTCTGACTCCAAAAGTTGCATTATACTTCATTCATCATTTTGTTGTATCCTTGAGCTGAATAAATACAAAAAAAGAAAAAATAAAAAAAGGAAAAAGAATAGCAACAGCACAAACAAAAGTAGCAATAGCAACGGCAGCACTGAATGAGTGAATGGATATTTTGAAGGAAACTGTAAAAGTTATGAAAAAGTAGCAGGTACAAAAAAAAAAAGAAACAAAAAGTATTGTATACTTTTAGGAGCATAGCATTATACGAAGTACAACGGCGAGCATGATGATGATGATACAATGCGAAAGTGACTTTTTGTTTGTAGTTGCTTTGTTTCAAAAATACACATACACACAAGGACATACGCACACACACATATACAAATTATTATTGTCATCGTATAATTTGTAAAGCATAGTATGAAAAACGATGGAATCACTGAATGCTCAAGTGCAACGCTGCTATTGTTACATAAAATATTTAGGAAAAAGAGTAGATACCTTCTAATAGTAGCATAGAAGTAGTAGGAACCAAATTTCAAAACCCAACAACAAGAACAAAAAAGTAAAACATAATTTGTTGGAGGAGGGTGGCTACCTGCAGTAATTAAAAACAATTAATTTTACAAAAACAAAAGCAATAAAGTTATTATGTTATAGAATAATGAAATTGAATGAAAACTCCAAGGGAGTGAGGTAAAAAAAAACCAAAGCTTTGTTTTTAAGCTTAAAGTGAGAAAACTTTTTGTTTAGGTAGCAAACTGAAAAAATACTAGGGCAAAGTAGAAGGAAAGGGCAACAGTTACTGTTTAGGCTTCCTTTCTATTAATTTATTTATTTTCTTTCCTTGACATTTTTTAAGTCATTTATCAAAATTATTTCAAATTCACTTAATACAAAAAAAAAAAAAAAAAAAACAATTGGGGCTCAACCCAATCAAACTTTCACATCAATTTTAAATTTTGTATTCGTACTTTGTACACTTCATTTCACTTCACCTAGCGACCGAACTTTCACAGCCAACGGTGACATCAACATTGATTTCAGTACGCGAATCGAAATCGGCAATACTCAAAGCTGTCAACCTTTTTTCCATTTACCAAACTTCCTCACTACCCTCACTACCAATTTGTCATACCAATTTTTTGTTCAGCTGCTGCTTCCGTTGTTGTTGTGTGTCAAAACGTTGCTAATTGAATTGAATTTTTGAATTTTCTAAGCATTCACTGCTGCTGCTACTGCTGCAAAGTGATGTGAAAATTTTTGCATTTACCCTCAACTTGTTGTTAATTCAAGCGGCAATGAAGCTTAAGTTTAGTATATGCAAGCAGGCAAGCAGACAGGCGGCCGGGCAGGAAGGTGAGAGAACGCTTAGCATTATATTTGGCAGCGCACAAACTGCACACCCACATAGCATCTAACAGTACTTTAAACTAGTAGCAGCATCAAGCATCATCATTGGCATTATCGTTATCCTTTCGCTAACTTGAATTTCCATTGAATTGTGTGGGGATGCCAGTCAGTCATCTAGCCAGGCAACGAGCCAGCTGAATATACTCTCTCTCTCTCGCTCTCTCTCTGAATATTTGAACACTGTGTGATGGCAGAGCATTCTTATTCGTTGTTGTTGTCGTTCACCATTGGACTCCCCTGTTAATAGTGTTTGCTTTAAATTTTTTTTTCTCAATATTTTTTTTTTATCTATAATTTTGGTATCGCGCAGCATTCATTCATTTGTGCCAAAATCAACTGACATTTTGCATGTGCTGCTATTGCTGCTTCTGCTATTTCTATTTCAACTGCAGCTGTTGCTGGTGGCTTGAAGTAACAGCAGCTGCAGCTTAAAATTTTGGCGCACAAGCCTTAATGCAAATGTTGGCAGAAATATTCATACCTATTCGTACACTCTGGGAAAAGTATAGAAATTTTTGCCAAATTAGTGTTCGTTTCATTTGTAAATTTTTTTCTTTTTTTTTGGTGGGCTAGGGGAGAGACGAAATTTTTGCAAACACAATTTAATAATTGCATTAGAATTAGCTGCTGTGTTCTTAATTAAACCTGTATGAATATATGAGCGGCTGCAATCACTCACTCTTACATATGTGTAGGGCTCTAATGGCTGTAGTTGTTAGCAAAGTTTGGTGAAATCGTTTCATTTTAGTAATTGGGCTTAAGGATGATTTCGTTAGAAACGTTTTTGATACTGGCCCTAAATTAGTGAGTAAAATGCTTACAAGATTTTACTTTAATTTAGTTGGCAACAATTCTGATTTAATTTGCTGGTCTGAGGAGTTTTGCTCCATGAAAGTGAGTTAAAAGACTGAGAGACTGATTTTACTAATTTTTCTTTAAGTTATACACATTTATCTATTAAGACTTATGTACTTTAAGAATTATTGCTTTTTAATTGACTTAATGAATCAATTTAGTATATCCAGATCTTAATTATAAAACATTTTTAACAAGTCTTAAAGACTTATATTCCCTAGGTTGGGTTGTTGGGGCTTGTTTGAAAAAAAACTTACAGAGACCAGTACCAGGTTTATTGTGAAGCGAATTGTTTACTCTTAATCCATCCTAATTGATCCATTTTGTGCTTTTGGTGAAGCGTAATAAGCGTCTCTGATTGCAGAAGATGCAAGTTCTGTGAGTCTCTCATTGAAAGGTGTTCTCAGAATTTTGTGTCTGCATGCTGAGAGAGCAAAGATTATCTTAATTTATACCGCTACTTTATAAGATGCTGTAGGTAAGGTCTAATCTGCAAGCGTGATTGTCAATGAGATAATGCTCGCTGGGAATAGAAATCACCCTGTTTCGCTCAAAGTTTATAAGTGCGTTTTTAGTTAGGTATAGGCCAAAACTCTCTAGCAATATCGCAAGATAGCTCTTTTCTCCATCTGCATTCTGTATCACATGAACGATGATTCTTTATGGAGAGTGTACATGTGGCAAGTTGTATATCCGCTGATTTACTGAGAGTCATTCCAAGCCCAGCGAGGTCACAAACGTTACAGTCTCCATCGCTGTCTATATGTCCAGTCACTCAAGCACGTTATATGCAATGGCTGTGTGGTTAAAGGCGATCTGCATTGCATGCTCTAAATATTTGCGCTTTAAAAGTTAAAGGATTGCTCCTAGAAAAGGTCATTCTATTTGGGCATGAACCTTCTTTGCCAGTAAATTATTTGGTAAATGGCATTTTTTCGCTTTACTCTTTAATTTCTTTCTTCTTTTTCCTCTCTTTTCTCTTTCTCCTCTCACTTCTTTACATCCCTTTTTCTCTTTTTCTCTCTTTTCACTTCACCTTTTTATGTTTTCTTTCTTTTTCCCCTCGTTTCTTTTCGCTTCTCTCTCTCTCTCCTGTTTCCTTCATCCCCTCTCTTCCCTATCTCTTGGCACCCTTTTTCTATTCTCTCTATTCCCTCTTTCTCTATTTTACCCATTCTCTCTCTTACCAATTTTCCTCCCTTCACTTTTTTGCATTTTTCCTCTTTTCGTTTTTCTCTCTCTCCTCTCTTTTCCTCTCGTTTCTTGTCGCTTCTCTCTTCTCCCTCTCCTCTCATTACTTTCTCCTTTCTCCTTTCTCCTTTCTCCTTTCTCCTTTCTCCTTTCTCCTTTCTCCTTTCTCCTTTCTCCTTTCTCCTTTCTCCTTTCTCCTTTCTCCTTTCTCCTTTCTCCTTTCTCCTTTCTCCTTTCTCCTTTCTCCTTTCTCCTTTCTCCTTTCTCCTTTCTCCTTTCTCCTTTCTCCTTTCTCCTTTCTCCTTTCTCCTTTCTCCTTTCTCCTTTCTCCTTTCTCCTTTCTCCTTTCTCCTTTCTCCTTTCTCCTTTCTCCTTCCTCTTTTCTCCATTCTCCTTTCTCCTTTCTCCTTTCTCCTTTCCCCTTTCCTCTTCCCCTTTCCCCTTCCCCCTTTCCCTTTTTTTTTCATCATTGCCTCTTTCGCTCTTAAAAAATAACCCATATAGCGTAATGCAAATTGAAAGCACAAAAAACCTTCTTCTGTATACAGTTTTTGATGCTTTCAATGATTTAGCAATCATGGCTCGATATGTGCATACAGAATCAAAAAAAAACTGAAACAAGACACATGCACTCATTCAAATAGGAACATACAAACGTACACTTCAGCAAACTGTAACAGAACGATTGAAGAATTCAAATGCCGTTTATTGCATTGAGATGCATTGAGATGGTTCGAACTTTTTTCATATTAACGGGTGGGAATCGGCCGCACACAATACAAGCAGAGACATCGACGTCAACTTACTCAGTGTCACATTATGTGCTAATATTCGTCGGTTTGAACGAGTGTGGCACTCACATCAATTCGCATTACATCACCTTCATTTTTATATAAATAATATAATTTTGAATATAGTCTATACATTGCGTTAAGTTAAAATGTTTACGCACTAAAAAATATTATAATGCCTACACTGCGTATGAGTGATTTTAATTTATATGTTTGAAAGTGAATGAAATAAGTATATGAAATTCAGAAGTTTTGTTGTTGTTGCTTGTTTACTTCTTCCCATTTATATTTTTTTATATGGTATTAACCTATTTTGTGTTTTATATATATTTTTTTTTATTGCGAAGTCTACGAAAATATTGCCATCAATAACACCAAAATCCATATGAGTCATAAACACTCACTATAACTACAAATATATAAAATTTGTAGTCAATAACGCAATACATTATGAATTGAAAATAAGTACTTACCACAAAAACCAACTACTAATGATGAAAAGTCAATGATAAACATAAAATATACGCATACATTCGACTGCATTGAATATGGTGTTGTGTGTATATAAATTTTATATAAATGACAATAATAAAAATTGTCTAGCAAAAGTATACAGCGATAGTAAAATACAAAAAGCTATAACTATCGGATTTTACTATGAAGCACATGATAAAAATTAACCTTAAAGTTTTAGTGCTACGAAGTAATTGCATTGCTTGAGTGTGCGTGTGTGTTTGTTGTTTTCAATACATACACATACATAAAATATTTATACGCTAAATGACATCAATGCAGAAACAAACAAGCAAGCAAATAAATACTTGAGAAGTTAATAGACCACAAATATACACACAAACACAAGCATACAAATACACACATGTATACGAAACCAATTTTATTTTCTTATATTTACGTGTGTGTGTGAACTTACAAGAGTGTGTGTATAGTTGTGTTTCTTGTGCTTTGCATGCTTCTTTTGAATTGTTGTAGTCGTCGAAATTTGTTACTATTTGCATGTGAATATGCGAATTTAATGATTTTTCTGCGTCTAAGTATTTGACATTTTCTTTCTTTCCCACATGCTATTTTTTTTTTTTTTTTGACTACAATTGTTATTTTTAAATTTTCTTGTATTCATGTTTAATGTTTTTCATTTTATTTTTAAATTCAAAAATTTGATACAGTACTAAAAAATATTTAAAAAAAACCTGCACCAAACTATCGAATTATCTTCAGCTACCCAAAACTTACGTGTAGATATATTCATGTATATTTATATGTATTTGTATGTGGGCATACATGTATATGTATGTGTTTATTATTGTAATAACAATTTTCGAGTAGCTATATCTTCATATCACACAATAAAATAAAATATTCACATATTTATATTCATTCCGCACTCGTTTTTCTTCCTCCTTCTCCTACGAACGAAAAGGTATAGCAATAACAACAAATAACAAAAATAACAATAAAATACAACAAACAACAGGTGCGGGTTTCTTGTTAAGCAGACATTACTATGCATGTGTATGTTGTTCTTTTTTTTTAGCTGACATAGGTGTAGAAGTCAAGAAGAGAGAGGAACTGTAAGAAGCAAATAAGACTTGAAACTGAGACTAAGAATATGCATACAGTTCATATACTAACTACATATACAAATTTAGATTTGAAATGCTTTTGTGTGTAGAAAGCACATGTATAACAATATGTATTTATATGTGACTGTGTATTTGTTTATATTTTTGGCTATTTAAGAAGTGTTTGCTTGTATTCTTCCGTTGTATATGTGTGAGAGTGCAGGTTTTGTTTGTCTGGCATACATTTTTATTAATATTTTAATATATAAACTGTTGAATGTATGTGAATTGAAAAGTTGAAAAAGTTAAACGTATAGAAAGTAAAAAGAGAAGAAGAAGAAGGAGTGAACAATCAAACAAACCACGAGTCATGAGTTTTTGATGTTGTTATTTTCACTTCAATATGAATTAAAATCACTCATACGCAATGAGGGACATTAGAGTGAAATGACTAAATGACTAGTGAGAATAAAGTAGAGTAATTAGGAAAGGAAAGTTATAAATTAACAGTACACAGTTTTTGGATTTTTCTGTGATTTTTAATGTTTGCTTGGGGTTAAGAAGAAATTTATAATTTAATATAAAAGTCTCCGGCAACGATTCAGTAATAATGGTTAAAAACTTCGGAAGAAGATATGATGTCAGGTATCCAGAACGAGATCAATTGTTAAGTCCAGAGAACATACTCCGGGGTCTCCGTCATGTCTTCTATACCTCGGATCCAAAACCTCAAATGATACTGAAACCGGTTGGTACTTGGACAATGAGACCAAGAACTCCTTGGCCACTGGACAGATGGCAACAATATTCCTATTAAAGGTTTTCGCTGTTATGGTAGTCGGGGGCTGGATAATTGAGAGGAGATGGCATGTGAAGTGCATAGGCATTTGCAGTAATAGCCAGGCTGCACTGAAGGCTCTTGTAAAACACAATAAACTATGCCTTATAGGGGTTCCAGGACATTGTGGTATTACAGAGACTGAACTAGCTGATAAACCAGCTAATAAAGATTCTACAATTGCACCAAGGGGCCCATCACCTTTTCTTACCATAAGTTCTGGAGAGGTCATGCATGGCATCAACTACTTGTGTGTTTTTTCTATAGAGAAAGATAAGCTTGACTCCTGCAGAACCGAAAAGTGACAATCTAAGAGAAAATAAGCGGAATTTCTGCTGAAATTTATAAGAAAAGACTCGAGATTACTGGTGGGTATCATCACAGGGCACAATACATGTGTCCAGCATATGAGGAACATAGGTATCATCACCGTTCCAACCTCCCAATCGTGTCTTAAGGGGGTATTCTACACGAGATAGTCCGAAAAATCGGTTTTTTTTGTATTTAATATTTTTGATGTAGAAAACGAGTTTGAGAAAGAAGAGGGAGCAATGTATGGTCCTGGAATCACTGATTAACCGTAGGTTACATCATTTCTAAGTACCATGTTTGTAAATCTTTTTTTCGGGACGGAGGACACGATTCACAAAAAACTACTTGTCCAATTGACTTGAAATTTTACAAGGTTACTAAGCAAGTGTATAGGTATGGCCTTATCTAGGATTATGGCGAAAGCATTTGTTTAACTAATGTTTTTAATGCAAAATATAAACAAAAACAGGGCAAAAAATCGTCATTTTTTCAAACGTTTGATTTATTCCTTAGATGAGGTGATAGCAGAAAGTCTCACGATTACAAAATGGGTTACATTTTGTGTTTCAGAATATTTAAACCGGATATATCATGTCCACCATGGAGCAACTATGTTCGGCAGGCTCAAGTTCGAGGCGTCGAATGAACCATTATTAACAAAGATATTTTTAACATTAAAAACGAAAATTATTGTTCAAAACTTTTAGAAAAACTTGCAAAAAACCTCGAATAAAAATATTAAAAGCTTTCCATTTACAACGATTTGAAAACATCGATATTTCGCACCATCTTGGGTAGAATACCTCCTTAAGGACGTCGCTACAACGGAGTACTACCTTTGTGGCTGTCCGGCATTCGCACCAATCAGTTTGAGGCTGTTGGGTAGTGATGTGTCTTCCTCTTCTTAAGCTTCGAAGGTTCGTCAAAGAAACTAAGAAGTTCGGGGTTGAGAGACCTGAGGCTTTCCTTCTTCTTATCACCATTCTTTCCTGCCTCTCTACTCTCTTATACCAGTTATAGTACAATGGTTATTGAGACTGAGTGCTTTTGGTCTACTCCAGCTCACCCTCAACTCTAAACTCTAATTTACTAACAAAAGTCTATGGTTCATATGCGGGTTTTTTGTTTCAGCTAAATCGACAGACAATGCTTTTAAGGGACTCCAACAGTATCACAAGAATGGAGCAGGCTATATCCCATCCGGATAACTAACTGCTAACAGATATATCAATTTATCAAGTATTTTACTGAAGAAAGCAGCTCAATGATATTTTCTGGTTCAATGAAAATGTGAATGCCCCAAAAAATTCTGCAAAATGTTTGACTCCTAAATCATTGAAGTGAAAGCCTCTCAAAGTAATTTTTCACAAAACTATTATCCAAGCCTCAAAATTAACTAAATTGCGTAGCTACCGAATTGTCTTAGCTATTTGACCTATTTCCTCGTTATTATTTCTATTTGAGAGGCTGAGAGGAAAAGAGGTATAACTTCTACGTTCAGAAAAAAGTGGAATAATTTTACTTAAGATCAAAAGCAAAACGAAATATGTTCAGAGCAAAAGTGAAACGAAATATGTTCAGAGCGAAAACGGAATAAAAAACCATGCTGTTCTTGCTCTGAAAGAATTGTTATACCATTTTTGCTCTTACTTTTAAGGCGTCTCATTTTCACTCTAAATCGTATTACTTATGCCATTTTTGCACTGACACACTAAATTATTTTACTTTTGCTCTTATATAAATTTTAGCCCGCTTTTCCTCTCAGCCTGTCATTTATCATTCGAAAGTGATATAAAGCCGAATTGTCCTCATTTAAGAGGCTGAGCGGAAAAGTGGTATAACTTCTAAGTTCAGAAAAAATGGATTAATTTTACTTAAGAGCAAAAGCAAAACGAAATATGTTCAGAGCAAAAGTAAAACGAAATTTGTTCAGAGCGAAAATGGAATAAAAAACCATGCTGTTCTTGCTCTGAAAGAATTGTTATACCATTTCTGCTCTTACTTTTAAGGCGTTTCATTTTCACTCTAAATCGTATTACTTATGCCATTCTTGCACTGACACACTAAATTATTTCACTTTTGCTCTTATATAAATTTTCCTCTCAGCTTGTCATTTAATATTCAAGCGTTTCCTCTCAGCCTGTCATTTAATATTCAAGCGTTGTGATTGTTCTCAAAGTTCAGAACTTCGATACATATTCTATTGATTGTCAGTAAGGTTTTTTTGATTCATTTAATTATTACACTCTCCCAATAAATATCAATAATAAAATATTGAAAATGCTTTGCTTTAAATTTTTAGATACTTGAGAATAGTAAAAGTTTTATAATAAAGTATATTACAATTCTATTATTTTCTTGCACTTCTATTAAACTTATGTTGCGTACATTTTATGAGTAAAACTTTTTATTAAGCGGTTTCATGCGTTTATTTTACTATTACCATGTTGTTTTTTTACCCTCAAGCTCATTTACTTTGCGCTTTAGAAAGCAACAGTAAACAACACTTAGGAGGCGAATACAGCCCCACTGCAAATGTCAACTTTGTGCAGAGTATAAAGTAGTGTTTGAAGAACTTCAAGCATTTTTCAAACTAGTGATAGTTATGTTTTTTTTTTTTTTCTTTTTTTTTCATTGCAGCATCAAGTATTCATCACATTTACCTACTATTTTACTACTAAACTATGAGCTACTTATTGCTAGTTATGTAGTATAATTAATGCAACATTTTAATGTTATAATTGCCACTTTGTTAAAGGGTGTGAGTGTGTGAGTGTTTGAAGAGAGAAAAAGATAGAGAAACAGTAGGTAAGCCAAAGTGCATTTTCAAATTGTTGACAGCATAGCGTTAACACACTTTTGCTCATCATCATTATCACCATCAGCAACATCAGAAATCTTTATCAACAACTTCATCAACAAAACACCAAAAAAAAAAAAAACAACAACACAAAGTGTAAATTGCGTATTAATGTTAGTTTAAATTAAATATTTACACACACTACTCTCACGACTGCTCTCTTTCTTTATCTCTTTTCTTCGCTCTAATGCCAACACATGCTTAAGTGTTAAAGTAATTTAACTATTACTACTACTATTTTCTATATTACTTTTTTTACGTTTTATATAAAGTTCTTAAGATTTTTATTACAAAAGTTGAAATGTTTATTTTATTGTGAAAAGTGCACATTATTTGGTTCGTAGTTTTTTTTGTTCACTTCGTTTTATCATTAAAAGTTTAAGTGCTGCACAAAAAAGTATGTTCCTTTATTACTTTTTTTCTCATTTTATGTACACATATATGTATGTGTGAGTATGTGGTTGCGTGTGTATGTGAAAAAACAATACACCTATTTTATCAAGTTTTTGTTTTTGTTTTTTTGCTTTCTTTAAATTTAAACCAGCACATCATAAATCTTGTAAATAATCGTTTTGTTTAAGCTTAAGCGAAACTTTCAAAGTCGATTACTGTGCTGAAGAGCAGTTTTGTTGTTATTGTTTTTTTTTGTATGCACTGTAAGCATATGATGATATATGTATACCGTATTCATACACAGTTGCAGCTAAGTTTTGCTAATAAGTTTTTTTCGGAAATGTATTGCAAGTTTTCTGCATAATCATCAAGAGCATCACTGAATTTGCACTATTGTTGTTTGGTGTGCTGAAGAGATCTTAATTTTTTGTTTATTAACAAACGGAAGGACTAACAAAAGAATGCTCGAAGTTGATTTTCTTGCTTGATTGCAATATTAAAAATACTTTTTGTAAAGAGAATCATAAACTCAAACCAAAATAATTTATTTTACTATTTTTTGTTGATTTCACAGTGAAACAAATTTTCAACTTTTGTCTTATGCGCGAGATTTTCCAACGGTTTTATAGTAATTTATCTTAGCTTATCACGACTGCGTCCTCAGTTTTTCTCCATCACATCTAGTTCTCCCACAATATGGACCTGAAGTCGGAAAAATGGCGTTTTCAGGGGCTGTTAAGAATTTTTTTTATTTCAACAGATAAGAATTTGATGTGTGAAGCAAAGTTGTTAAGCACAAAGAGATAAACAATTTTTAAGTAAACACTTTCCTCCATATCTTTTCTCTTTTATTGATTTGAATTGAATTTTGAATTTTTTTGACCGTGGTTCAATCACAAGTGGAGCCAACAAAAAACATTTTTTTTTTAATCAATTAAATTTCTTTTGGTTTCACATGGAAGCCTAATGTAATTACAACAACAAACGATTCCATAATTTACTTACGTAGTGTGAGTGGGTCGATTGCAATGCAAAAAATTCGGTTTTCACATTATTCTGGAAAAAATGTACCTCGTAGGTTATTCGGGTGTTCTGGGACCCCTTATAATTTTTAACAAGGAACATTTTCTCCGAAACAGTATAATAGTTTTCTCAACGGTTTCTATTTACCGGACATTTATTGAAAAAGGGGGGTTTAAACCCCCATTTTCAAGAGAAAGTAAGAGATGGAGGAGAAGTGCATACATAAAAATTATTTATTTTTTTGTGCTTAACAACTTTGCTTCAGACAACAAATTCGTATCTGTTGAAATAAAAAAAAAATTCTGAACAGCCCCCGAAGACCACATTTTTCCGACTTCAGGTCCATATTGTGCGAGAACTAGATGTAATAGAGAAAAACTGAGGACGCAGTCGTGATTAGCGACTCCAAATTACTATAAAATCTCGCGCATAAAATTTTTGTTGGACTGTGTTTTCAAAACCATCTTCCAAAAAAGTATGAAACTTTACCCGACCTAAGTCAGCTGAAATGCAATATTTTTAAATCATCTAAATACAGTTTTAAAGTCAGTATATGCAGAAATGTTAAACAGTGATTAATTTTTGGAAAAAATTTGTAAATGTATTTTTGACGAATTTCCAAATTTGCTGTACTCAAGCGAGTACAATGATAGTAAATGAGTTAAAACAACTGATAAAGTTCGTAAAGAGTTCAGACTTGGAATAGCGAAGCGCACAAAGTAAAATAAATAATTGGGGTATTCACAGTGTGGTGTCGTAACTTCTCATATGAGTTTTTAAAATTTTACATGAAAAATGAGAGAATTAAAAAGGATAACTCGGCACAGTATGATTGACCTTATATTCACTAAAGTACCCTAGCACACATTTGTTAGACCCTCGTTATAAAAATGCATAGAGCAGTATGTAGAAAATAATCGCTTATAATATACTCACATATATTTCTCATTTGTAATATTTATGTACAACGATGCTTTTTTTAAAGACTTGCTGTGGGTGTTTTTGTTATATTTTCTGCTACTTTCTTTTCTTCTTATTTCTAAAGTTTTTTTTCAAAAGAAAAACGCATATTTTTCTTATAGTTTTTAGTATAACTACACAAAGTCAGAAAAAATTCTCTTAAAAACACATAGACAAATATGAAACAACATTTTCTTTCGTGTTTTTTTGTTACATTTTAATGCTATTCAGACAAAGCAAAAGTAAAAAAAAAAGACGAAGAAACTTGAAACTTTTTGCCAAGGATACCGGCAGCAAATTTTCGCTACCCTTTTACCACGCGTTGAACGCTACCTAAATTTTTTCTCTTTCGGCTTTTCTGAGTTTTCGTTGTACATATCCAACGTATTTTAATGCTTTAAAATGAAACAATGCTTTTTATACAAAAAACCAACACACAAGTATCAGTGTGTGTGTGTGTGTGTGTGAGTGATTCTTTAATGTTTTGTATTCGCGTTGCTCTTTACACTTGAACAAAATATTTTAGTATATAGAGAAAATATATTTGTTTTTAGTGAGACCACACCCGGGAACGCAACACGTACCTGCTCTGGTTAAAATATGAGATATATTTAGGTTGTTTCAAAAAATTTGATATTTAAGAGAATTTAATTTAGAATTTTTCTCTCTCTCAATAGAAATCGAAGAATGACGATTGACTGTGATTGGTCAATTGAATTTATGGCGTAATATATTCTCTTTCTCTCAATATTTATTTCTACCATGTAGTTTGATAAACATTTTTTCTAACTTAATAGAAATCTTCGACTATGATTGGTTAATTAAATGCATATCGTGTGATAATTTTCAATACCTTTGAAAATTAATTGTACTTATATTTTTTATGGGACTACTTTACTAGTAGAAATTTCATATTGTTTTCTATTGATCAGTATGATTTTTTTAATTTGTCATTAAGCGTATTGTTTATGTAGCAGACTTGATTTATTTTTGCTCCCAAAAATCACTTAAACCACTCAAACCAAAAAGATTGAAAATTGCTACCATAGTTCCAGTTATTAAATTGAACAAGAAATACTTTTTTTCAGAGGTATTGCCATTCAAAAGCAGTATGATGTTTTTCGCTGGCTATCAACTGACCAGTGATCTATTTTCCTTGGCTTGACCCTACTGGTCTTTATTCTAGTCGACACTTTGTATCAAGCGTCATGTATAATTTCCGGCAGCTCACTGTATTCTCAACAACACTTATGTTGATCTCATTGAATCTTGTAGCGCTCTGCATTCTCTTCGGCACTTATAGGTCCAACTCTTTGTATAGTTTTCAGTACTTTTGCCAAGCTCTTTTTATTTTTTCCGACAGTTGTACGTCATTCTCTCTCGACATTCGTCGGCATTAGAGTTGAGTTCTTTGTATTTTCATAAGCACTTGTAGATTGAACGTCGGTACTTGTGTTGAGCGCTCGGTATTCTCCTCGGAACTTGAAGGTCTAGGTCCCTGGATATTCACCAGTATTTGTAAATCGAGCTCCGTGGATACTCGTCGATAGTTTTAGATTGAGAACCCTGTATTCCCGTCGGCGTTTGTATCGAACGCTCTGTATTCTTTTAGGCATTTGCACTGTGTATTGTATCTTGCGTGTTGTCTCGTAGGTACTTGAGTCGAGCTTTTTGTGTTCTCGTTACACTTGTGCCGCCCTCTCTGAACTATTGTCAGAACTTTTGTAACGAACTCCCTGTATTTTCATAAATACTTGAGCCAAGAGTCTATACCCTTGTTGGCACTTGTATGTCGCGGGCTCTGAATTTTCTTTCTGTATTTTTTTCGGCGTTTGTGCAGAGCTATCTGTATTCTCTTCGAACATGTGCTTCCTACAATGGGTATTCTCGTTAGCATTTGTGTGTCATGTGCCTTGTATTTTTATCTGCAGTTGTGGGTCAAACGTCCAGTATGCTGAGCGCCCTGCATTCTTCTCAGCTTTTCGCGATTCAAAACACTTAATATGAGCTAAACATATCTGAAGCTAATCACTTCGCCGAACCGAGGAAAGTTGATTATAAGTAAACAAGCAGAACTAAGTAACTGCCATTAAAATGCCTAGCAGAGAATCACCGAAGCAAAACAGCCATCTACAACAAAAGTTGGCATCTGAATTATATGTATTCGTAAGGATAAGACAAGTTCTCATTGAGAAATACGTTAATATTTCGACCATAAATAACAAAAGAAACAGCTCCATCATCCTATATAGAAGAGTTAGTAGATATATCATCTTAATACTATGCAGAAAGAAAATAAACTTCACTCAGGGTTTTTGAGAGCGCATGTCACCACTTGATGCTTTAATTTTTCTCATCCATGTTATTCTCTAACTCTCATTCAATCATTCACTCACTCACTCAATTACTCACTCACTCTTTCATTCAATTATTCACTTACTCACTTACTCACTTACTCACTTACTCACTCACTCACTTACTCACTTACTCACTTACTCACTTACTCACTTACTCACTTACTCACTTACTCACTTACTCACTTACTCACTTACTCACTTACTCACTTACTCACTTACTCACTTACTCACTAACTCACTTACTCACTCACTTACTCACTTACTCACTTACTCACTTACTCACTTACTCACTCACTCACTCACTCACTTACTCACTTACTCACTTACTCACTTACTCACTTACTCACTTACTCACTTACTCACTCACTTACTCACTTACTCACCCACTTACTCACTTACTCACTTACTCACTTACTCACTTACTCACTTACTCACTTACTCACTTACTCACTTACTCACTTACTCACTTACTCACTTACTCACTTACTCACTTACTCACTTACTCACTTACTCACTTACTCACTAACTCACTTACTCACTCACTTACTCACTTACTCACTTACTCACTTACTCACTTACTCACTTACTCACTTACTCACTTACTCACTTACTCACTTACTCACTTACTCACTTACTCACTTACTCACTTACTCACTTACTCACTTACTCACTTACTCACTTACTCACTTACTCACTTACTCACTTACTCACTTACTCACTCACTTACTCACTTACTCACCCACTTACTCACTTACTCACCCACTTACTCACTTACTCACTTACTCACTTACTCACTTACTCACTTACTCACTTACTCACTTACTCACTTACTCACTTACTCACTTACTCACTTACTCACTTACTCACTTACTCACTTACTCACTTACTCACTTACTCACTTACTCACTTACTCACTTACTCACTTACTCACTTACTCACTTACTCACTCACTCACTCACTCACTCACTCATTCATCCATTCACTCATTCACTAAATCATTCACTCACTCACTCATTCACTTACTCACTCACTCACTAACTAACTCTCTCAATCACTCACTCACTCACTTATTTAAATTCATTACTCACATTTACTGGTGTTTTTGGCACAGTGTAACAGTGAATGCAAGTGTTAGTGGAATGTGTGTATGTGTATATTGTATAAATAGTTAAAATGTAGGTTGTTTTATTGTTATTGTTTATATTTTGTTGTTATTTCATAGTAGTCTCATGTGTTAAACCACGCTGCTTTCATACATATGAGTGCAAGTGTCTGTATATATAGGAATACGATATGCATGCGTTTACACTCTTTTGTTCTGTGCTTTGAGTACTTGACTTAGCGGCGCATTCCATGTATCTTTTATACACACACACACACACACATACACACACTCACACAAACAATAAACAACAAAAGCTAAAGCAACACATATTTTGTTGCAGATTTTATATTTAAAACCTTGCAGCTGCAAGGCTTTTATGGCGAATGTATGCGTTGCTGCGATTGTTTTAAAATACTGAGCTTTGAAAATTTACTACCACTAGCACTTACTATTTACTTGCACTTTACTGCAAGCTTGACGGTTTCTTTCATAGAATACATGCATATCCTTTTAATTTTACACTTAGATATTTGAAGAGTGAGAGAAAGAGAGAGAGAGAGAGTACGCAAAAAACAATAAAACAAAAAACCTCCTTCTAGTGCATATAATAATTAAGAAGTAAAAGAAGAAAAGAAATGCATTAAATTTTTACTTTGTTGTGTAACTAAATAAGTAAATAGGTTTCAAAAACAAAAACAAAAAAACATTTAACTCTCTCAGGAGAATGTGTACTTCCCGTGGTAGGAAAAATTCAAGATGTTGATTTTCGTGTTCAGAAGCCCCCAAATAGTCAAAAAATACTATAAACGAATTTTTAGATGTCCAGGTTTGGCCGTACGCGTTGTACACATATTTTTACAAAAAACGTTCAGGGAGCTTCGACTTACACAAAATGTGTCTTTATCGATAGAGGTTCTATCTACATAAGAAATTTGTTTTTTACACATCTTTTTATTATTTAGTATTTTTAAAATGTTTTTGAAATTGACACAAAAAAAAAAGAGAGCACAAAACAAAGTGAGGTTGTCCCATAAATGTCACAATAGTTTCGACGGTTATGCTTCGATTATAACAAAATAAATTCCAAACGATAGAGAAAAAAAAAACAGCAAAGACGTCAATATCGAAATTGTTTAGTTGGCATTTAAATCAAAGTCAGGAAAAATGTTCAAATTCATGTACACATATGTGTACGAAAATCTTGAGAGGGTTAATTCTAGGTATTTCATATATTTTTCTTGATTTCGATGTTAAAATAAATAAATTGCTAGAAATATAATTGGATGTAAATGTAATGAAAATTATTATCCTCTTATCTATAGTCGCATATTTTTTCAATTTTGTTTTCATTGAAAGTCATTGCATTCAAGTACTACTAGTTTGTCTCTCTAGTATAACAATTGCCAACAACAACAACAATTTTGCATAATTTTTAGAGAATATAGTATTTTGAGTTTGTTTTTGTATTTTCGTTATATTTTTTCATTGTATCCTCTTATTTCGTTTATATTTCCTTGGTATTCTGCTGCGCGCATTGGATGAAAATTGGATGAGTTATGCAAAAAACACGCGCTTACTTTTTATTTTTCAATGAAAATTGCACTTGCTAGAAGCAAACAGCAGCAACAAACTACAATAATCTACAATAATAATAAAAATTTGTATGAAAAATATGTGCATTTCAAATCGAGATTTGATTTTTGAAGGCTCACACAGAAAACATACGAGTATAACAAGCAACAGAATGGAATTTAAAAAGAAGAAATAAAGTATTTCTTTTTTGTATTGCATAAGTATTTCATATGAGAAGTATGTGTTAACTTTTGTATGACTAAGACTTTGAGTTGTGACAAACTGATTGTTATAATCGAAATTCTAATTTTCGATGGAAATATTTCAAAATTTAGGGAGAAAGCGGCAACAAGATCCTCAAGTAGAAGAGCACTGGGTCTATCAGAGAGTAAGAGCAATAGCGGATTCAAGGAGGGAGGGAAGTTTGTGAGAATAAATCGCGTTTGTATCTGCTAGTGAATGAAAGTAAAATGAATATTGTGCTGGGAGCTAAATTGATTTTATAGAACTCAATTCAGTTCATTAGTGTCGAATTGCCACTTGTTTTGCGCTTATCGTATTCCACCAGCAATTGAAATTGTAATGTCCAAATAAAATACAAACTGTATACTGAAAAACACACAATTAGATTTAATTTCGCATAAAATTTAAACTTAAAATATTTCATAAACATAATGTAAATATAGGCCCGCATATAAAGGTTACCCACCCCAGTTGTTTGTTAATATTACCTCGGATAAGCGTGTTACTAAAACTTATACATAGTAACGGCTGTTATTAGTAAATTTTTCTCTTGGGCTACATGATATAATAGCTACACACTACTTTTTATAATGTGTACTGATTGCACCAATTAGTTGAGTATTGCTGATATGACGAACGCATGGGGTGTAGAGGACACGGGTCAACGCATTAATAGTTCTAGAAACTATTATCCAAGGCTAAGTAGAGGTATTATCTCTCACTTAGTGGTGCATAAATTAAATTTTGATAGAAAACTGACTACTTGGATATTTTATAGAGCAGACGTGCTTTTTTTCACGCTTAGTTTTTTTTAAAAACAAGTGGAACTGTACCACTGATGATTCGATACAAGTAAATACAAGTAAATTCTCGATATTTTTCATTCGATTCAAGTACTTTTTTTACTCGATGCTATACCGTAAGTATTATACTTGGTATCGGGAAAAAAGATCAGTATCGGATACTCGATACTTTTGGAAAATATTTATTTAAACAACTGAAATATTGCTATACAGTTGAGGATCCTTTTACAATTTTTTAGAACAAACAATAATATATTTCAAAATGCTACTCCAGAATTATTCAATATCCATATTCAAAATATTTCAGTCCTTATTGCAATATTCCAATGTATGAAAATATTGCAGTACAGTATTGAAGCTCTAGAAAATATTGCCGGCCATGCATGTATAACATAATGTTTATTGAAACCTTTTCATTAAAATAAAATATTTTTGAAAAGCTTTAATCTGTTGATTAGTTTTCCTTCTATTATAAATTTTCTAGCAGTGTTTCCAGTGGAAATAACTCAAAACCATAATGTATAGGCGAAAAACTCGTGCTGAATAGTGTAAACTGTTTGTTCAACCATTTTGTATCACAATGGGCCGTTATGGCCTGAATGTGTTCCTCGACAGCCATTTAAAAATAAGCATAATTTGTCTCTTTAAACGAGTATTCGATACAAATACGTATTCGATACTTTTTTCCGATATTTTCGGTAGCATCGATACTTTTATTCCATACAAGTTATGAGTAAAAGTATCGATACTATGTGGGTATCAAACAACACTAGCTAAAAGCAGCAAGCAGTAATTTCCTCACTCCGGATTACCTACAATCAGCACATTCATCAAGATTTCATTCGTATTAAAAAAAATTATCCACAACAAAATGGCGGCATAAAACCCAGCGTTCCTAGAAATACTCATCCAACAGCTCAGCCAACATGAAACTAAAAATAATGCTAAAATAATTAATAAGTTAAAGTTGAGAAATATAATATTCTAGTGCTAGTTTTACATAGAAAAAAAATTTAATAATTTCATTCTTAAATTGGTTAAATATCATGTTAAATAATAAAAAATTAAAAAAAACTTAAAAATAATTTAAAAACCTTAAAAAGTGATTAGAAAAAAAAAAAACTTAATTTATAATTAAAACATGTCATCTTATATAATATATACCTAAATCTAATCATCATCATCATACATCGCATGCAACATCATCGTCGTTGGGCCCATCGTTGGATTGGTGAAGCAGCCATATAATGTACGTAAGTTAAACCATGAATTTATACCTAAATTTTGATAACTTGATTTAAAAATATATATAAAATGACAAACATTTTTCTTTGGGTGTATCATACACACATACATATACCTCTCTCTTTCAATTGCAAATATAAATCTCTTTGATATTACTATCTTTTACTCCCTCATAAAACTTATTCACCTCACTCTCAATTATTAACCGTGTTACTATTCGGTTCAGTTAATAGTTTTTGTATCTGTTGTTGTATACCGATAATTCTCATTAGTCCTATAAGAAAAATTAAGTAAAGTCTCTTACTTAAATTCAAATATGTATTAAATTTATTACTATTTATTTTCTACTACTATTTAATAAATTTAAAGTTATTTATGTTCTTATGAAATAAAATGAAAATCTAAATGAATTTTTAAAACTTAAATTATTATTTGACGAAATGTAAGGAAGAAAAGTAGATTAGTTGAGCTTTGGGATATCGACGAAAAGGTGTGAATCGATGTCAGGCAGGGTGGGTACAGAATACAAGGGACTTACAGCTTTTCCCCCTCTGTTCCCCAGTGTAAAAATCAAATCGTAGTAGTAATTAGTATATACAGGTCCTTTAGTTCCAATATGGAGATTTTTTTTAGGATTTTTCCTACTATATGAGCTGCATACAATTAAGATTAATGTAACTCTTCACATCATAGCATTAAAGCAAGCCCAGAACCATTTTCCCTGAGCATTGCTGGTTATGCAGCGACCGCTTCAAATGTTGTAAGCATCGACGAAGATGAAAGTTCGTTACAAAATCACTAATGGATTCAGACAGTTCCGAAAAGTGGAAGGGGGAGGGGAGTTGCAGTCTTTAAACATCCGCTGGCGATTGAAATTAAATTTGAAAAATTCTTTACAATTAAGTTCACGTTCTTTTAGTTCAAAGTCGAATACCAGTAGAGAGAATCAGATGTGAGAGTAAATTGAATCGTGTGCTCTCATTCAACAATGTAAGAGAGTAAATATCATATCGATTGCAGCTCGTTCATTTTCTATTTTACTTACCTTTATTTTTCGCTCTATCTTTTTATCGGCTTATTATTTTAAGTAGTAGTAAAATAATATACACAACTCGTTCAATCCAAAGTATGTTTGTTTTTAATAGTTTCAAATGCTTTCGAAAGGCGCTAAACTGAGAGTAAGTGAGAGGGAAAAAATATTTTCTAGGGGGGAAAAAATTTAAATAGATTCATTACTTTAATCTTTCTCTCTTTAGTAAGCTTTAAATAAATAAATTGTCGATGGGGAGTTTTGGATTTTTTCTTCTCTTGAAAACGAGAGCTTTAATCACTTTGGAATGCATGATTCGAAACTATGATTTCGTTTTCATTTCATGATCTCCACTTAAAAAAAAATTCTATCGTTATCCCAAAAATATGAGGATCAGACTGTGCTTTGTTTCACTACACATTCTTTGACTGCCTGTCTTTAAAAATCACAAACAGCTTTTCAGAATCACCCTTTTCAAATACATCAAAATTTCAAAATTAAATATAAAATGAAAACAAAATTTCCAATTGTATAGACAAAAATTTAAAATTCTCTTGAAAGTATAGCAAAAAAGCACAAAAAAAAAAACAAAAACAAAAAAAAAAAAAAAAAAACACACAAAAATGAGAACTCGAGAATATCTAAAAAATTATATAGCCGATTGTTGTCAGCAAACCATAAGCGAAAAGGAACAGAATAGCGGCAAAAATAATTCAGTGCTGCAGGCAAATATACGCGATATAGCTAAAACCATAGCGGAGCTATTGATAATCTGTGGTATACACCAATGTAAAGCGAAAGCATTCACTGATGTAATTACAGATTCATTTCTCAGCTATGATGAATACCAGCAACATGTTGATGCGCCACTCAAGAAGCGACTGTGCAAACCAGATCTAGTACACGATTTGGGACGGAAGTGTTTAATGAAACGCAGCGAGGCAAATCTCACGTATTCAGTGGTTAAAAAAGCATTCAAGGTAATGAATTCAAAAGAAGTGAGAAGGGAACTTATATAGACACAATTTTTTTTTTTTTGCAGGCTTTCTACAATGAAACCAACGATCGCGAAAACTTATGGATGCATGCCGCCAAACATACGGCAAAAATATATGCTGCTTTCGAAGTCGATGAAGGCTGCGAAAAGAAGAATAACTATGAGCCGGAAATCAGATGTGTATATCAACTTTTGTATAATCGTCTGCAGATGCGCATTGATGCAGTAATTGAGGCAATAAAGGGAAATAGTTACAAGGGAGGAGTAAAGCCAACACCACCAACAAGTTCACTCAATTCTCATTTCCCAAATGCACGAATACTGGGTCAGGCTCAGGGCTGTGCATTTGGCAATTCAAAAGATAAGATTAAAATTATTTATAGCATGCAAAAGGAAAAGAAGCTAAGGCAAATGAATGAAGAACTCAATACAAATGAGACAAGCTCCGGATTTGGTTGTTTTAATGTTAATGTTAATCAGCAGCGAAGTTATAAATGTATTGATAACTTTCATACTAATGTAACTAAGGATACGAAGGATATTGATGTTGATGATAGTGAAACTAATAATAGTGAATCTTATAATGATGAAACTGATGAAAGAGAAACTAATGACAGTGAAGCTAATGATATTGAAACTAATGAAATGGATGCTATTGATGCTACTTATATTGAGACTGATAGTGATGATGATACTTATTTCACTGCTAAAACATCACAGCAACATAATGATGCTGGATCTTATTACCTTGCAGGCAAATCAATATCGTATCAATGTTTGTATAGTAAAAATGACGTGCCAAAGGATAATATTGCTGTGATTAAATATATTATAAATGGTTCAAAGTCTCGAGATATTGTCTATACAGAAGAAGACACAGAAGAATCATCGGATCACTGTCATTGTGATAATAGTATACGCGGATCTTCATTGACTCTAATGCCCCATAGTAAAAAAAAATTATCGAAATCATATATAATGCATTGCTTACAAAAGTCTTGTTCTAACTACGAGTATAGGGCAAAAGAATCTAATATAAGAAATCGACCGAAAGAATTAAATGCAGCGAATTCTTCTAAGGAAACAATAGCTGAACATTATTCTGAAGATAGGAAAGCTGAACATTTTTCTACAGAATCAAAATTTTCGAATTATTCTAAACAATCCAAATCTGCGCATTATTCTAAAGAATCCAAATCTGCGCAGCATTATCCTGAAGAATCAAATGTTGCTCCACATTGCTCAAAAGCACCAATTCAAACGCAACAACCATTAGATCAAGTAGAATATGAAGATCCCAGAAGCTCAACTAGTTCTAAAGGTTCAATTACTCAGTCATTGTCAATCTGTGGCAAATGTAATCATCGACAAATAATAACAAACTGTGATGTAAATCCTTTAACGGGTGAAATAATTTTAAGCGAAGAGGTTAAGGATTTCGTTGGCCCACACTGGTGGATTCCGTTGGAAAAAGAAAAATCTCAAGAACGTCAGAAATTATTGCAGTTTAATAAAAACTCCAAACGGATTCAAAAATGGAATGATCAAAGCTGTCGCTCGCCATGTCAATGGTGGATACCGTTGAATGAAGAAAATCCAGGAAATGAAGCAAATCAAGCAAGCCACTCAAATCAAGAAAAAAGTCATGAAAATCAAGCAAATCATTCAAATTATACATGTCACTCAAATCATTCAAATTACTCACAACTTTCGAATCAAGCAATTCATTCCAAATGTTCATATCACGCGTATCATTCAAATCAATCAAATCATCCACCTCACTCAAATTATTCAAATCAGTTAAATCATAAAAATATTTCAGATCGAACAAATAATGCAATTTATTCAAATCAAGCAAATCATTCAAATCAAGCAAATCATTCAAATCAAGCAAATCATTCAAATCAAGCAAATCATTCAAATCAAGCAAAACATTTAAATTATTCAAATCAATCAAACCATTTAAATTATTGTAATTATTCAAATCAAGCATCTCGTTCATATCAAGCACCTCATTCAAATCGATCAAATCATTCAAGCCAAACAGCTCAATCACACCACTCAATCCTATCCAACCAACTGCTCTCACCAACGCAACCCCCAGTATCTTGCAATAGATTATTAACCCAAAATCTTAAACGCTCAGTACCCAATTTAGACAATCAATCGAATTTAAATATATTAGGGAGTGAAAATTCCTCGGATAGTTGCGGATCTTCTCAAGTAGATACTGACTCAGAGGATACTAATGGAAATATGACGTCCGTGGCGGGATATGAAACTCGAGATGAAAATGAAGAAGTAATTAACATTCATAAAAAGCGAAAGTGTAAGCATAGAAGAGCCAAGACTATAAAAAAACAGAAAACCAGTTAATATGCACATCTGTGAATCCAGAAAGATTCCCAGCAAAATGTCTTCTTGAGATCATCCACACTGCATCCCTTTGGTAAAAATTATTTTTATTGTTTCCAAGAAACCAAAAAGAAAATCCGCACACAGAAAGGTAAAAGGATATTTTATACTTATTTATATAAATATTTTTTTTTTTCTTTCCGATAATAATTTGGGAATAAAACTTCAAGCAGAAAACAAAATCACACATTTCAAAATGTAAAAAGCAGCAGCGGGAGCAGGGGAGCAACAAAAATAAAATGTTAAATACATTTTGTATTAATAAGAAAGAAGCAGCCAGGCAGCTAGCAGCCAGGCAGCTAGCACGTATTTACATTATGTATACATAAGTGTATTTAATAGAGCACATACAAACACATATTCACTCATACATACATATATGAGTATGTATGTATGTATGTATGTGTGCATACGTGCATGTATAACATTCGCGTAATAAATAAAGTACTCATAAAACTGAAGATACAAAATTTTTGTGTACTTTTTTTTCGTTGACTTCTGTAGAAAACAAACAGAGAAATACAAACACCCACACATATATGTGGAAGCACGCATTCTGTACAACGCTCACAAGTGCTCGTAGTCGTTCTTATACTTGCACTTGTAATGATATTTATTTTACTTTCTGTTTTGGGTGGGTCATTAAAATTTACGTTCTTTATACTATCAGCAATATGGAAGTTTTTGTGGAATATACATACATACATACAAATATAACTGCAAATGCATGTAAATTCATATGAACTTATACAAATATATATAGCCACCGGTGACTGACATTATACTTAAATATGTTTTTATTTTCGTACTTTTAATATCGTTGATTATGGTGTTCAAGATTTTGTATTTGAAGAAGCTATCGGAAAAATTGAAACAGATTCAAAGAAAATTGAGCATTAAGAATACAGAGGGGAAGGATAGGGGGAAGAGAAAGGAGGACGCCTCCCATTAAGTATTTTTCTTTTCAATTAAAAATACATTCCATTCAATTCATTAATATAATTGCTGAGATATTTTTCGTGAAAAAGAGGGGAGGCCTGGTTAGAGGTTATACCCAAAACTTCCTTCCCCCCTAATACATTAATTTATTAGTAGCCTCAAAATCCTAAATACAGGCAACTGGTTTTGTATCATTACTCGTAATGTTTGCCATACCAATAACGAAACAATACCGACAAAAACAGGATACTATCATATTAAGCTGACATTAAGAATGTGCTGAAATCCTCTCTCCGGAATCGACTGGAATCCTCAGTGAAGTCGAAGAAGAGGCAGATCAGCAAATATCAGAAGACGACTTTTAGAAACCGAAGTCTGTTCAATGAATTTAAGCTTGAGTGAAGCCAAGAGATTTGCCCAAGACGAATCCGGATGGAGATAGATGATTCGTTTAGTTTGTCTTTCATCTAGGGAGGAAGGGGAAACCATTAAAGTCCCTTCAATTTTACTCGCAGTATATTAAAGCCTTATTAAAATAATAATAATAATAATAATACACTGCGACGACCCAAAATTTCGCAGTACAAATTTTGGCAGCACAAACACCTGCTGCGCCCCTGTGTGCCAAACAACGCTCCTGGATACCAACAGCATAGAAACAGAGAAGAAAAAAAGAAGAATTGGCATGGCCACAAGGCACAAAAACTATTCTGTGTTCAAAACGACAACAACAATACACAGAACTATTCTGTGTGCGAAACAACAACAACAATGCACAGAACTATTCTGACAGCAGCACACACAAACATAACGGGATCGTCGCTTTGAATTTTGAATAAACATGCGATCGAGCCAGCCAATGAGAAAGTAAAAAAACGAGACAAATTCCAGTAGCAACAGCGGCAACTGGAATTTGGGGAAGAAGAAGCAGACATTGTATAAAAGGAGCTGCACAAGACAAATCGAGGATCAGATTTTCGCAGACCGGTAAGGCGACTACATCGCGGGAGCATACATTCGGGTGAGTAGAAGACAGTTGTTAGGAACATATACACATATAGGAATAGTAAAAAGGTTCCAAGTATTTAGTATAGTGTAGTGGACTTTACCCCTTCATACAATACTAAATACTCAATCAGACCGTGTGGTGCCACTTGGATGGTATAATCCCTACCATATGACCCCAGACGGCCAGTTGGAAACTTAGAATAGCATATCTTAGGAACGAGTAACCGGGTGGTTGGTGGTGTATTGTTGGCCTAACTCCCACAACACAGTACCAAACACTTTAAGCAGACCGTGTGGTGCCACTTGGATGGTATAATCCCTACCATATGACCCCAGACGGACTGCTGGCAACTTCTCGTAGCGCGGCAGTGTTAGAAATTAAGCGACCAAGTGTTCTGTACTGTATTGTTGGCCTAACCACCACAATACAGCACCAGACACTGTAATCAGACCATGTGGTGCCACTTAGATGGTATAATCCCTACCATATGACCTCAGATGGACTGTTCGAAACTTAAGGCAGCATAGAGAATAGTAGGACCGTTACAGACGCTCTACTCCACCCGTATTCCGTAGTCGCTGCGCCGCCAGAAAACGGGATTTCCATTTTCTTTGTTCACTCTGCTCGCTCGTCTTATTAGGGGCACCATATGCATCAAAGACAACGCTCTGTACACTCTGCTCGCTCGCCCTATCAGGCGCATCATACGCATCGAAAACAACACTCTGCTCGCTCGCCTTATTAGGCGCATCAACTCTACGTATCCTCTATTTGATCGCCTTATCCAGAAGAACCGCAGAACGAGAGACAACAGTGCCATTAATTTTGTGTATGTGATTTTATTATTAGCGAAATTATAAAAACCCTATCGTTAGATCAAAAGTGAATTAAAGAAAACTGAATTTTAAAACGAATGTGTCTCAATAATATACAGTGAGGATCCCCTGCAATCAAAAATTCTGTAGCCAACGAACCAGTGGTCGCCCGCTGAGCTCTACACCGGCCTGTGGAAGAACGATGCGTTACAACACGAAGAAGTTCATTGCACTTGCCACCAAACACAAACTCTAAAAGCTTAAAGTTTTTAATACTATAGTGAATATGAATTTCTTAAGCTTTTGTTTTAATATCCGTAGAATAAAAGCGGATTAGCGAAAAGGTTCAAAGGTTAAATGTATGAGTCTTAGTGAAATTTATGATAGAAACTATTTAAAGAAAATGTACAACGAAAGATATTTTCATCTTTGACCCTCAAATTTCCAATAGTTGATGGTATATTTGTAGCAGAAATGCAATCGATTGATAAAAAAGTTCTAAGTAACTATATTATGTATTAATATTAATAAAATTTAACAATAAGATAAGTATATGTTATATATATTCAACAAATGAAGTGGGAAAAAAACATAATACGCTTCAGGAAAAGGTTTTACCACTTAAATTTTACAATCTTCTCATTTTATAATTCATAATATATGTTAACCTTTAAAATCCTTTAAAATAACATCATGTAAATATGTATGTATAAGTGAGTGTACTCATACTTACCCACATTTAGTACATACGTGAAAGCCTATCAATTTACCAATAAAACAATAAATGACAATAATTCAATTTGTCATTTATACAACAGACAAAAAAAAAAAGAGAGAGAGGATATAAATATTTAACATATTTATGTGTGTAAATCAACTTTGTGACATTTAATTAATGTTTTTTAATTGAATTGTAATTATGTAATTATTAATGCTTCAAATTGCATTATATTTATACAAGTAAATGTAAAAATGATATGATACATTGTTGCAAAAACAGTACATAGTAAAAATTTCATGTAATTTAACCCTACAAAGTCGAAGTTGTAATTTTGAAAATTTTAAATATACTTCTGCCGCTAGGATTTGTAACCTAAAAAGAAGTTTTTAAAAAATATATGTAAATATCATATAATTTTAGTTTGTTATAAATAATCTGATTCGCTTCAGTACTTTCTTTGATATTGCGCTTTGAAGATCTCACTTATATGGGTGGTGGGCGTGGTTATTTCCCAATGTTAACAATTTTCATACCACATATTTTTAGGACTACTCTAACAAAGTACGTTAAATTTTATTTGATGCTCCTTGGTATTTTCTTTGATATCGCTCTTTGAAGATTTTACTTATATGGGAAGTAGGCGTGGTTATTTCCTGATGTTCGCAATTTTCACAAAATTTATTTCCAAGATTATTTCAATACAGTGTGTTGAATTTGATTTGATTGACTACAGTATTTTCTTTGATATTACGCTTTGAAGATTTCACTTAAATGGGAAGTAGGCGTGGTTACTTCCCGATGTTAACAATTTTAATAACACGTAATTCCAAGGCGATTTTAATATGAATTGTCGAATTTGTTTTGATTGGCTTTCTTATTTTCTTTAATATTGTGATTTAAAAATTTCTCGTATATGGGAGGTGGGCGTGGTTATTTTAAGCCTTTTTACACTACTTATTTTTAAGACTACTATAATATAGTATGTCGAATTTTATTCAATTTGGTTTAATATTTCTCAAGATATTGTCTTTTAAAGATTTTACTTATATGGGAGGTGGGCGTGGTTATTCTCCGATATTGACAATTTTCATAAACATTATTTCCCAGATTACTTCAATGCAGTCTGCCGAATTAGATTTGACTTATTTTAGTTTTTCTTTCGATATTGGCCTTTAAAGGCTTAAATTAATATCAGAGGTTACACGCCTACTTAACCGATTTCGCCCATTTCAGGAAGAAAATTTTTCCTAGTTTTTAGAAATTGCTTGTTTGATGCATAATAGTTACTATGTAAACCATTAATCTACGGATTTTTGTTTACGATTGTGAATCGCCCTGACAAGTAAACTTCAGAGCTTTTGACATAATGCCAATCTCCGAATTTTTTTTCGTTGAGAAATTCTGGTTGAAATAAGCTACAAATATTTTTTTTTTTCTGAAGCATAAAATTTTAATTTTTTTGTTATTTAAATAATATAATTTAAAAATATTTTTATTTTTTTATCCAACCGGAACGATTAATTCGAGTTAAGAATGGTTAATTTTTTATTTACCAATTCACGAGAAAAAATAATTTGAAAACAGTTTTAATTGTTTATAACAAACTACAAAATTAATTAAACATATTTACATAAATTTGTTAGAACTTGATTTTTTGAATAGAAAATTTTCCACAATTAAGAAAATTCTACTTTATTACTTTTGTATTTATTTAAAATCATTTTTTGTACATATATATTATCATTAGCAAAAGCACAACAATAACAATTAAAAAATACCGTCAATAATGAAGCGTAAAATTAGACTTGACTGTCTGAATGTAAAATTATAACTTCCGGTTAATTTGTTTTTGAATATTAAATTATTGTACAAAAAAATTAAAAAGAAAATCATTCAACATTCAACATCATTATCATTAGCACAACAACAACAACAAAATATCATATAATTGATTTAATGTCATTGTAAAACGCCTTCATGAAAACGAGCAGAAGAATGCGTTTGTGGCAAGTTAATGGGTTAATAAAGAAGAAGAAAGAGAGTTCAAGTCTGAAGTCTGAATTTACAATTTTAATTGGATTAAAATATAATAGATTGAAATAAATTGTCAGAAACACTTTTGAATTATAAATTTACATTGTATTTCAAATTGTTGTGAACTTTAATTTGCGAAATTAGCTCCCGAGCGGGGAGTGAAAGTGGTGCAAAAACTAAAAAGTGTAGTGGGGGGGAGCTTGAAGTATAATTGAAATTAAAAGCAAACGCCAAAGTGATGAATAACTGAAATATATTTTAAAGACTATTACAGTTCAAACTAATTGAAATATATGAAACTTTATTTACATGTAAAGGATTTAAGAATTTAAATTGAAAAAGTATATCAAATTAATTTCAGAGAAATGGTTTGAAAAAAAGTATTAAACATTTTAGAATATTATATTTAAAAACATTGTGACGAGCAAAAATTTGGACCACAAATTTTAGCCGCACAATAACACCGTCCTCCAAACACCGCATGCCGCATAAAGAATTAAAAACACAATAGCCTGCCCCAGCATAGGCTGGGAGAAGATCACCGCAAAGGCGAAATGGACAATAAAGCGCGCAACAACAACAAAGACGCACACAGTTAGCACAAAGAAAAGGAAAAGCACAAATGCGCTACACTAAGTGTGCTACAACATCAAAAGATGTATACTAACATCTACGTGTGGGTGTATACTACAAAAAACTACAAATTGGGAGAGCAACAAAACAACAACACAATGCGTTCCAGTGGCGACAGTCTGCACAATGGAATAACTGTATGGCTTGCTGTGAGCTATAAAAGGGCAAACAGAACAGAGATCTTTCTTTTTGGCTGGCAGCTGGCATCGGAGCAACACGTACCCTGGTAAGTACAAGTAGTGGGTTAGTGAGGAAAATTTTAATTCGACCAGACGGACAAAATTTGGGAGGACAGAGAAAACTCCAAGTCTTGTAACCTGCGAAAACGTGTGCGGCTTGCCGTTGATCGTCGGAGGAACAACAAGCCGACTTGGTCATTAGTCAGGTAAAACTCCAGGTCTTGTAACCTGCGAAGACGTGTGCGGCTTGCCGTTGATCGTCGGAGGAACAACAAGCCGACCTGGTCTAAGAAGCAAGATATCACGACCGACGCAAGACGCCGCATGGTACGTCCGTTGTACACCAGTCTAGCCACAGCCGCGCTACATCAGCACGATCCATTGCATTCGTCAGTTATACTCCAGCCTACGCTCAGCAGCACTACGCCAGCGCAATCATTCGCATTCGTCAGTTATACGCTAGTCTACGCACAGCAGCGCTACGCCAGCGCGATCCATTGCATTCGTCCGTTGTACACCAGTCTAGCCATAGCCGCGCTACATCAGCACGATCCATTGCATTCGTCAGTTATACTCCAGCCTACGCACAGCAGCGCTACGCCAGCGCAATCCATTGCATTCGTCAGTTATACACCAGTCTACGCACAGCAGCGCTACGCCAGCGCAATCATTCGCATTCGCCAGTTATACACCAGTCTACGCACAGCAGCGCTACTCCAGCGCAATCATTCGCATTCGCCAGTTATACGCTAGTCTACGCACAGCAGCGCTACGCCAGCGCGATCCATTGCATTCGTCAGTCACACGCCAGCCCATTAAATATTAAATTGAATTATTCGAAGTAACATTGATAAGTGTAATTAATATTAAGTGAAATTAAACTTGAATTATTGTTATAATAAAAAAAACCTGTGTGTCTAAATAAAGTGAGGGTCCCCTGCAAAATACAAATTTTGTAACGCAAAGAACCTCTGGAGCCCGCTGAGACTACCCCAGCCTAAGACCGGGGAAACGGTTCGTTACAACATATATTTACATTATAAACTAAAAAGTATGCAATTTAAATTATTTAGGAGTTAGGGAAAAAATTGAAGATTGTAAAAAAGTGATTGAGTACAAAGATTGTAAAGTAGACTTTTTGGAAACCTACATTTTAAAGTGATTAAAGTGATGGTAAATATTGATAAAAATTCAAGCGATTATAGAAACAAGCGAACTAAAGAAAAGTATGGAAACAGGGGAAAGAGGGGGTACAAACAAATAAAAGAAAATTCGTGTAAATTAAGCGTGAGTAATAACTGAACTTATGCAGCTTATAAAATTTTGATGTTTGATGTTTTTCCCAATCAGAAATATACAATTTAATTACAAAAGTAATGGATAAAGGGGGGAAAAAGCCATAAAATATTATAATCGCGAAGAAGTAAGAGTTTAAATTAAACAAGCCTTATAATTTATTATACTTTTAAGGAAATTTGCAATATTTACTTAAGTATTTAAAACTGAATCAATTTTAATGCATACTCGAAACGCAAAAATAGGAGAAATAGGGGAGTAAGCTTCAATGAAATTAAGAATACGGAATTTCTAAGTATGAGTGATTTAAGCTCTTTAGAAAATTTAATTTTAAAAAGATTTACATAACTAATTCAAATGTGCGAATTTAAGATGAAGATATTAATAAAGAAAAGTAGGGGAAAACTTGCAAAATTTACCTAAAAGAGGAAAATTTTAAGAAGTGAATAATTAATTATGTGTATTTGAAACACAATTGCATTATGATTGTTGTAAAATATTGTTACAAGGCAAACAGAGATTAAGAGGGATAGAATTTAAAATCATATTTTAAACTTTTAAACACCTTTGCTTTTGAAATATTAGTAAAATAAATGTGAATCTAAAAGAGTTCCAATTGAAGTAAGGGAAATGAGAGAACATTCCCGTATGAACTTACAACAATAAAAAATTAGAATCATATTAAAAAGTAAGAGAAAAATATTTTTTATACACTTTTAAAGTACTGTTCTAAGCACTAGCAAAAGGAAAAAAAAGAGAAGGGGGTATGGGTAAAGATCCAGAAAAGTTGAATTTTAGTCTCACAACAGATATCAATGGGTTCTGGAGAGAGTTGTACCATTTTAACCTTTTAGTTCTCAAGCGAGTCTCTAGGCAGCCTTCATTAAAATGGTTGTAATTACCACCTTAACAGTTTTTTGTTGCTATATTTTATCATATCGTTTATAGAACTTCGAAATCTTTTTAAAAAAAAATGCACCACTTATGAGTTATGATGCGTATTACAGACGTTAGAGACAGCCAAAGTCAAAAATTTGTGGAAAATGGGAACATTCATTATTTTGATTGAATATGAGATAAAAAAAATAAAATAAAATACTTCCCGTCATACTAGGAATTTGAATTTTTACAGAAAATATTTAACTACTTAAAACAAATTGGTAAAAAGTTTATTCAAAAACAAATACTTTTAGGCATTCAACCTTTCCGGTTTCATAAAATCACGCCCATTAATTTTTTTAGGGATTTGAAATCAGATTTATGCTTGTAAGATCAAAATTTATCAATCCCAATTTTTTTTAAATCAATTAAAATTTTGGGTAATAGAGGGTTAATATCGATTTAGAGCTTCTAGACTTTTCTAGGGCTTCAGTCTGAATAAATATTTATTGTCAGTTCATTTGTGTTGGAAATGAACCTGTTTGCAAGTTTAATCGAGTTTTTGATGGAACTGCTGGGTATAAAAACACGCTGCTCCTGCAATACATTTAATTTTAGAACTGTCAATATAAATTTTTTTCTTGCACTGTGGAAACTTACTTGTCTGGGAGTGCATGATACTGAGTTACCACATCCGTTTACGAGCAGTAGAGTATCCAGGGGAGGGCTATAGGGGCTGAAGTCCTCCCCCCCAGAACCCGACAGTCTTATAGTAAACAGTAATTTTTGAGAAATCAAATATATTTAGATATTTCCAAAAAAAAAAGCCATCAGCAGTGAAAAGTATATACTTTCAACAAACGAAAAACTTTAAGATTTAAAATGCTATTTTATATTATATTTTATTTTAATAATAATAATTTAATATATATATTAAAATGAGATCGGATATTTGAATCAATTCTGATTAGCCGCCATGCTGGGCGTGCCAATAGGATGCACGTTGCAGTGCAACTGGTTATTAAATACATTCAGACTACATTAAATCTACAATTTCAACGCCAGCTTATAAATGTCTTACTTTTAGAAAGCTTTATAATGGTCTAGTTTTTTTATTGAATTTTGTACTGAATTTTAGTCTGATATTGGTTTAACTTTTCCGTTTTTGCCCGTTTCTGAATTCTGGTTTGATTGTAAGTCAGAATTTTGTTTTACATTAGTTTGAATTTTAATCTGAATTTGGTTTGAGTTTTAAACCATGTTTGGTCTAAATTTTGATTTGTTTTCTAGCGTTTGCAGACCAGCATTTGAACTGATTTCTGATCAAAATTTTGGTTTGCTTTAAATTTGTATTTGGCGTCTTTTTAGCTTCACTTTTAATCTAATTTTTAGTTTGAGTTGTGGTTAATATTTTCGTCTGAATTAGCTTGATTTTGATACTATTTTGGTCTGAATTTCGTTTTTGAATTATGGTCTAGTTTTTGTTTAATTTAAGTTAAGATTTTTTCATGTAAATATTTATCAGATATTCCCATTAGTTTTTGGTCTTAATTTTGTGTTACTTTCGTTCGGTATTTGGTGTCTTTTTGGCGTAAAGTTTTGTCTAACTATTGGTCTGAGTTGTGGTCAAAATATTTTTTGAATTTTGGAATGAATTTTAAAACTGATTATGGTTTGGACTCGTCTGAATTTTGGTCTGAGTTTTGACCTGAATTCAATCTCCGATTCCCATTCGTGGTTTGAACATTGGATTTTTTTAACCAGTTGTTGCCCGGTACCCGAAAGCGCGTACGGATCTCGTTGAAGTTTAAAACGTATTGGTGGCTTGGTCAAATTAAGATATATTTTCATTTTAAGTAATGTATAACAGACTTAAAGAACGTATTTAATTTTTCATAAAAATTAAGTGCTTGGTTATGAAGTCGTGAGATCGTAAACTCACCACCAAGTCGATATTAATAGTGATATCGATGCTAAGAGTGATATGAATATATATTATAAATATTCATTTAAAGTACTATCCCAATCAACTGTTATTTTAATTTAATTTTTTTCGGGTTTTTGTTTTGACCACAAATGATCCAAAAATTAGAGATGTATCAAATTGTCTCATCAAAATTTTTTCTCAAAGGAAATTAAAATTTCCTTCAAAGTGTTTTCTCAAAATAGATCATTTAACAATATAAATCCATTAGAAACGTCATAATCAAGATTTTGATCTAAATTTGGTCTCATTTTGATCTGGATTTTTGATCTGAAATTGATTCTTTTCTTGGTTTGAACTTCGATCTGAAAAAAGTATTTGAATTTTAGTTTGAAATTTGGTCAAAATTTCCGCCTAAATTTTTATCCGATTTTAGTTTGAATTTTGGTCTCAGTTTTGTTACAGTTATCTTTCATTTATATTTGATAAAATTTTTGCACTAGTTTTTGGTTGATAGTGAGTCTGATATTTATCTTTTAATTTAGTAAAATCAGCTCCCCCTGCCAAACCCATATCCTAGAACCGCCACTGTTTACGAGTATACGAAAATGATTCTTTAGGATCTAGATAAGCTTTAATTGGTTTTTAGTACAAGAAGACGATTTTCTTGCATCTAGATAAACTTTAAATCAGTTTGGAAGTACATGAAAATAATTTTTCTGGATTCGTATAAACTCTAAATCAGTGAAAGTTCATGGTTCACTACTATCTGGATTTAGATAAACTTTTCATCTGTTAGAGCGAACATGCTACTTTGTTTGATCTAAATCAGCTTAGGAGTGTTTTTTAATGGCACTTTGAAAGAGTATTATAATTATTCATGCAACTTAATATCAGTTTTAGAGTAGATCATAATGATTATTCCAACTTCGAGTAAACTTTAAATCAGTTTAAGAGTAAATGGGAATGATTTTTGTGGAAAAAAGTCATAACTTGCTTTTATGGCATACAAAAATATGTCAAAAGCTCAATTCTATCAATCAAATGTCGGCATTATTTCATTTATAAGGTAATCTCTTTATTTTTTATAAATACTAGAAAAAATCTTTTCAAAAGATCCAATACTTCCAAGAATTTACTTCATAGAGGATTAGTAAGCCAAGGTGAGTAATGAAACTGAAATTGTAGTTAAGTTTAAATCTTTAAAATTCATTAAACAAAATTTTTTTTTTTTAATAATAATTTATTATACATAAATCAAAAATCTAATACTATAAACACTAAAGTTTGCATTTTTTAATATGTTTTTTCAACAGTATTGTCTAATATTATAGCAGGGCAGTAACAACAACAAAACAACATCAACAACAATAACGAGCATTTATCACTCAACATGCCTAGGTCACTTTTCATGTTATTTCAAAAATGCCTGCTGCAGACCATTCATCACATACAAATACGCACATACATACACACACACAAACAAATACAAATAAACCCTGCAAAAATAAAAGCACTTGAAAAAATAGAAAACATGAAAAAAAAAAAAAATAAATAAAAATTTCTGCACAAAAATAAATTACAAAATTTTTTACAATTTTACTTTTCTCCATTTGTTATTTTTTTTTTTTTTTCTAACCAGAATTTTATTTTTCTTTCTACGCTCACTCTCATGATAAATAAACATACATATATTTTTTTTTATAAACACAGAAACAACAACAATTACAACAAAAAATAAAAAAGAATCAGGCTGCAGCAAAAGAAGAAGACAAAGTCTTTTAAAAAAAAAAAAAAAAAATCCGTTTGGCTCAAAAAATTTTTATTTATTTGTTTTAAAACATGAAAAATGTTAAAAGTTTTAACATGACATTTAGTTTGTTTGTTTGCCTGTTGTTGTTGTTGTTGCTGTTGGCCTTTTGTCATAGCAAGCAATAGTTGTATGTTGTATGTTGAATAGTTGCAGTTACTGCTTGAGGCACCATTACAAATATACAAATGCATACATGTGTAGTTATACATGTAAATAACGAGCCATACTCTACAATCTACTATCTGCAACTATTGCTATAACACTCTTTAAACAACAACTACAACAATGGTTGGTTAGACGACTAAAAAGTAATATTTCTAAATATAGTAAATAAACTAGACAAAATTAAAGAGTGAAACGTTATTTTCATATAAAAAGGATGAAAATAAAAATATAAAAAATTACAAAACAAAAAAAGGAAAAATTATTTAATAATATTCTCTTTTATGTTTACATACAAAAAATTTGAATGAAGCTAACGAAAATCAAATTAAATACTTTTTTATTAAAATTTTATGCTAAAACTATAAAAAAAAAATAGTATAAACTACACACTCAAATATATAAAAATATAAAAAAAGGAATTTAAATGGTGACAACATTGTAAAGACTTTGCATTATCTTGTTAAGGGAGATGAAGGAAATGAGTTGTTGATGTTCCATTCCATGCACACTCAGATAAACAAACACTCACACAGATATGCATATAACTCCAAAAAGGATTTACTTTCATTTCTTTCGTTATCCTTTCATTCTTTCTTTCTTTCTTTCATTTTACTACTACTAAAAATATTCACATTCATAGTAATAACTTGACGTTGCATTTTACATAAATCATGTGCAGTGGGTGTACATAAATGCATAAGAGCATAAAGCACACATTCTCAGACACACACGCATACATGAAAATATCTACTTGTACATGTGTGCATTGTAATAATATTCCTTCATTTGTTTTTGTATAATAAAAAAAACGCACTCTAAAAATGAATGTTTGTAGTACAGAAGAGAAAAACTAACCATTGCTAATTTAATATAGCATACATTTTGGCGTTGTAAAATATATACGCGTATGATTATTATGCAGTAATAAAATTCATTATTAAATAGTAAAAAGCTTTGTGGTGTTTAGATAATAAATCACATAAGACTAGAATGATTCATAGTTATAAAATATTCACTTTATATTTTTGATGTTGCGATATAAATTTTCTATAAATTTAAATAAAATTTTCACTCAAATCTTATTAATTCTAAAGTAAAAAACTTTCCGAGAGGTAAGCAAAAAAATATCAAAATATTTTCTAGAATACAAAATAATTTTTTTTTCAGAGATAATTTCATCAGTTATCAGTAGAGCTTGTACTAGTCAACATCTGTCAAAAAGTGTATAGAAGCTTTTAAATTTTAAAGTCAATATAAAATTTTTGGAATTGCAGCCTTAAGACTTGTGTTGGTTTACAAACATTGTCAAAGATTGGAGACATACCAGGTGAAAAATCAAGTTTTTTATATTTTAACACAAGAAATTTTTTCCCAAATCGCTACTTTGCTTTACACTAAATAATCCTAAAAGTATGCAAAACTATATGTTATGGAGTAAACTTAATTCATAATTATCTGGTACGGCATAACAGAAGAACTAAAAATAAAATACAAAATATTTTTTACTTCACGATTTTATTATCTCTTTGCTGGCAATGCCAAAACTCCAAGAGTAAAAAATGCTAAGAAAAGCTTTAGCTTTACCATTCAAAATCTACTCTTTCATTTGTATATAATTATAATCAGTACAACTTCAATGCATGAAAAAAGCTTAACTCAGGCTCTTAATGGGCTGCTATTCCATGAAACAAGAAAACTGTACAACAAATTGCTTACTTGCAACATATAACCAAATAAGCCTAAAAATATCCTATGCTTTAAACTTAGAATAAAGTAAACTTCTTTGATACAGAGTTATCAGTTTGGTAACTTCCATTCAAACCTGGAAACTCCATTAGCCTCACTTGATAACATATCATAGACTCTCTTTTACCGCCTTTGATAGTCTTTGGTTGTCTCAGATTACCTCAAGTTGTTATTTACAACCTGTGGCTACTTACCTTCCTTCTTATTATTTTTTAATTGCTTCTGATAATCTCTGAATGCCTTTGATCATAGACGGTCTTTATTTTTCTTTGACTGCATCTTATCATCTTCTGGTTGTATCTTACAACCTCTAACTACCTGTTGTTGCCTCTTATTGCCTTTTATTGCTTACCCTTGATGGCTTTTTTAATCACATCTGTCTATAATTCCAGATAATAGTAAGCTATTTAAGAATTTTTTGCTTCTCTCTGGTTGACTCGGACAGCCTTAGATGGCCTCTGACTGACGTGATTAGCCTTAAGCTGTCTCTGAATATACTCGCATTTCCCCTGCTTGCTTTTTATTATACCTTGTGGATTCTAACTAGTTTTAACTGTCTCAAAATGCCTTTGATTGCTTCAGTTAACTTTAAACTACCTGAAAGACAGCATTTTGTAGCTTAGTTATTGTGTTCTCTGCTCTGCCTTTTTATTACCTCTTATATCCCACAGTTCGCTCTGATTGGTTATCATCCCCTTTACCTGCATTTGACTTTTTCAAACGGTTTCGGACTGACTAACTACTCTTTATTGCTCTCATTAGGTATTTTAAGCATTTGAGAAACATTTTCATCACGAAAACATTGAATATAGGTATATGCCTTATGAATCAAATGAGATCATCATCAAAAAATGTATTGAATAAAGGTTTTTGAGTTATATGTACTTCTTAGCGGTGAAAAATAATTATGCTTTGTGACTCACATGTGACCCGTTGGCAGTAAAGTTGTTAAACTGCATTTTTCAGTTCCATTTGGTTAAGCAATATGAAAAAACATACTATCAAATTAAATATGACTCATGGCCCTAAAATCTGTTTAAATATGTACTTCACAAGCGTCAAAAACAACTTTGTCTTATGAGTCATTTGGCTTCTTCAAACTGCTTCGGACTGTTCCCTTTATGCTAACTACTTTTTAAGGCTTCTGGCTCCATTTAATTGCTCTCATTAGATATTTTAAGCGTTTAAGAAGCATTTTCAGCAAGAAAATATTGAAAGTAGGTATATACTTTATGAGTCATATATGACTCATAATCAAAAAATTTATTGAAATACAACTATTTTAGTTATATGAGCTTCATGGACGTAGAAAACAATTTTACCTTATGAATCAGATGTGACTCATAGACAGTTAAACTGTATTTTTTTAGTTTCAAATGGTTAAAGGATGTGGACAAAATCTTTCCATCAAATTGAATGTGATTCATTGACCTAGTACCTGTTTTGTTGTGATATATACTTCACTTATGAGTCGTATGAACACTAAGAAAATGTTCTTCAGAAAAGTTTATAAAAAATGTACATAAGTGTAAAAAAAAAAGTTTGCTTTTCAAGAATTGATCTCTATTCAAAAAAGTTGGGTTTATGTGGTCATGTTTTTCACTGACCCCAACTAATCTTTAAAAAGAAAATTTTTATAAATATAACACCTAAACGAGGAGGTAAAGGCAGTTGATCGGGCCTTGTTGCCCAAGAAAATTTTTCCTACGTTTTTATGCCAAACAACTTTTTCTAAGCTTTAAAACACATAGAAAGTAAAATAAGGGAGGACTGCTTAGCAAGAGTTCTGGAGAAGATAGAAAAAATCTGACTACATAGCGGGAATCAAAAATTTTGAATTAGTCAGAGTCAGAGCAATAGCTAATGAAGAAGTTTTATGAATCAACAGGTTAATATACGATTCTTGTCTTCTTAACCTAAAGATAGCTTAAAAATATCTCCGAAACTAAAAAATATACAGAGCCTTGCTTTTTGTATTATAAATTAATAAAATTTAATTAAAAATTTCAAATAATATTGAAGTATGAAGTACCTCTAATAAGTGTTACTACTCATAACTAATAAGCGCTGTAAATTACCACACACAGCATTCAATTGAAATATCATTTGAAAGAAGGTGAAAAAGTGAAGAGAAGAATTAATATTGCTGCCTAGTGCAGTAATTATAGCACGAATACTGCATGAATAGATATGAAGAAATCTAATGAAAGAAATCGCATATCATGATGTACTCACAACTCACGACTAACAGTAGAGTAATAACAATTTTGCAAATATAATTTCAAATTGCAAGTAAATGAAGTTATAAAATGCAATAGCAAGCAAGCTGTAAGCAAGCAAACAAACTTGCAAACACCTAATGGCATACCAGCACAAAAGCGCATAAAGAGGACACACACATATGAATACATTACCTATATACAAACACCCACCCACTAGAGTGTGCATATAAGTAAATGAATACATATTGCATGAAATGTTATTAACGCAATGAAGCATTCATTTCATTTCATTCCATTTCACTAGCTATATACACTTCGACTATGTAGTTATATTTCAAATAGTAATATAATTATGAATATGTTGGCAACTCTGGCACTCCGTATACTAATTACGGTGGCATTATCACGTGAGCAACGATTGAGTTAAAAAGAAAAATGTGCATACATACATGATGAAAAGTTGAAAGAAAAAAAGGCATAAAGATGAAAAATGTGTGCAATTTGGTAACACAAATTAGGCACTGCATAAAAGGTATAAAAAAAAGTAATAAAACACTATGGAAAATAGAAGGGAAATAGTGCTGAAAACCATAAAAATTTTGTGCAAAGAAAAAAAAAAAAGAGTAGAAAAAAAGAAACAGAAAATGCAAATGTGTGCAATAGAAGACTTGAGCCTAAATTGCAGGTAGTAGGTATCCATTTTTTTTTATTTGTAGCTTTATTTGTAGCTTACGGGTATATGTTACATGTGTTATTTTCTCAAAATTTTTTGCTCACTTTACTTAAATTTTGTATTGTACATAAGTACCCATGAAGGCCTAAAAACAAATGTTTTTTCTGCTCAAAAAAAAAAAAAAATTTCATAATACTTAGTTCGGAAGAGATTGTAAGAGTGTTCCTAGCATTTTATGCTAATTTGTTGCATGTGCATACGCTCACACACAAACACTTGAGTAGCGCGAAAGCGTTCAAATGTAATTATACTAAATACATACATATGTTTTTAAATGCATGCCTGTATTTGTGTTTATGTGTGCTTGTGTAGTCGCCACTGTAAAGCTACAAAGTGAACATTTTCGAGAGAGGGAGAGAGTGCATAAAAATTCATTTAGAATGAAAGATGCAGGCAGCAGCACCAGTGACTGACACACCTACTTCTACTGTTACTACAATATGGCTGCAAGAGTTGGTGTATTGCCACCAGTCCTTCCACTTTCAACACAGCAACCCCTTCGCCCCTGTTTTGTGTTCTGACGCCACTTTGTCGCAATCAACGCGCGGCACATTTTATGCGAATGCATTGTAAATTTGCTACATTTTTTTTCTAATTTTATTTTGTATGCATGCATACAATTTACTCTGCGTTTGAATGCATTTTGTGTTCTTCATTTTTCTTTTTTTTATATTTGAATTTTTTTTACATTCATCTGTAGATAAGCTTAATACCCAGTAGGAAATGTTATCAAGTTATACTTAGACTTCTACATCATCAATGTGAAAATAAGTTGAGTTTATGTGTTCTCATATTTTCATACAATTAATTGACAAGTTATAATTTTCTGTGTCTAACAGCAGCTTCACAAGGAGTTTTCCTATGATTCATTTTCATAAATATCGGCAAGTAAAAAAAAAACTATTTTGTAAACTATTGCAGTAATTCTGAAATCTAAAGCTGACAGTTTTTATTGGTTTTACTTTCGAGCCAGAGAAATTTTTGGATAATTTCTGAGTCACACATGCTTCATAGAAATGAAAATAAATGTTCCCTATGAATTACATTTGGCTCATGGATATATGAACTATTTTGAGTATATATGCTTCAGAGTCATGCAAAAAAATGTCTTATGAATCATATGTGACTCAAAGGAGCTAACTTACAAAAGTGCAGATATGTTTGTTCAATAATTATTTATGAGGTTTGCTTGTCGTACTAGGATTACTTTAAATACAAAATAAATAATTCTTGGATTTAAAAACAAATTTTACAAATGCGTCAAATGTGACTCGTGAATAGGAAATGTATTGAACAATAGCTTTTTGTGTAACATACGAAACAAAAAATTATGTGTTATGAATCTTATGTGACTTTCACTCATACCTAATGGATGTGAAAATATGTTTTAGCCATGAATCACTTGCGGCTTATAAGCAAAGAATTTGATAAAATAAGTGTTTTACTCATGTTTAATGGACCTAATCGATTGCCTTATCCAGTGTCCACACGTGCAAATGCAAGTGTAAAAAAATGAATACATTCACACTTTTTTACCCGACACACTCACACACTTGCAGTAGTTTACTTGTATGTGTGGACGCAGGGTTAGCTTAAAGAATAAAACATAAAATAGGTATTCAACTTTTCAAACAAACACGTCTTATGAATTACATGTAGAATTTTCGTTTTTGAAGTTGAATGCGCCTTATGGACAATGAAAAAAATACATTTTTTTAACATTTTACTTCCTTCATGGAGGTAAAAATATATTTTTCAAAATAAATCAAATATGACTCAAAGATAATGAGCTAGTTGAACTAAATTTTTGAACTAGCATTTATTTTAAGAACGTGGAAGACAATATACCCTATGAATCATATGTGACTCATAACAGTAAATGTGTTTTATTTTTGTTTTCTGAGTCTCAGAAGTTGTATAGACATAAAAAAAAGTTTCTAATAAAATAAATGTGACTCAAAGATAGTCAACATTATAAACCATAGATATTCGAGTTCCATAAACTTCTTGAACAAAAAAATTTAATTTTGCCTTATAAATTTCATGTGACTCATAGACAGTGGTAGATAAGACTGTAGTTTTTTACTTTCAAATGCATTAATGGGCGTGAAAATAAATTATTCAAATGAATTATATGTGATTCAATGAACTTGTCTCGCTAATATTCATATATGCTTTGTGAATCACATGTGACTCATGAGCAGTAATCGACTCAGCTAAAATTTTTGATTTCAATATTTGTCTAATAGACATAAAAAATGCTTTATGAATTACAAATGACTCATTGACCACTAAAAAACTAAACTAAAGCCGACCGAAAATCGTCTGAATCAAATATGGCTCAAATATCATAGACTAGTTAAATAATTTCTTTTGAGTTTAATATCCTTCATAGATATACCATACAAATCATTTTAGAAACCCTATGAATCACGTGTGACTCACATACCGCTGACAGATTTAACTATAATTTTTTTGCGGCACATACGCTTTATGAAATTCATAAACCGAATTCAAGTTTTTAGTTATACATTAGAAAACACAATTGACAATGTTGGGGAGGTTCTTCAAGATATCCTATTGGGTATACATTGCATACATACAAAAAAGACATATGTTACTTCACTACTATTATGCATATATCTTTTTCTACATATTTTTTTTTAATTTTTTATTTAAAATTTCTTGCTATATTTTTTACATTTATGCTCGTATTTCAAAAAACGAAAGAAAGAAATTAACAAAAAAAAAAAAAGTTGTGAAAATAGAAATCGCGTTCTTCTTTTTTCTATTCCACTTCCTTTTCATGGATCTAATGCACTTGCACAATATTTGCAGCTTACTGGTGCTGGTGCATTTGATGTTTTACTGATGATGAAGTTGAAAGTGAGAAGAATTGGTGATGGTGGTGGTGGAGGTACATATGAATACCTCCCCACCTGCTACTAGTGGAGTATTAGAAGTAGTACCAGAAGTGGTAGCAGCAAGTAGCAAGAAAGTAAAAAATAATAGTGAAATAAAAATATACTGTTTTCTAATGTAAAAATGCATGCAAATTGCATTTTCTCCTTCACTTGTATATACACTCAGACACACACTCACCAATATCTTCATATTATTTTTATATGTGTGTGTATATGATTTATGATTTAACTTCAAGAAATTTACAACAATCACAAAGCTAATGCATGTATTTTTCATATCAGCAAGTTACATCTTTTTCTCTCTTTCTCACTTTCTCTTTCTTTCTTTCGTTCTATAAACATTCGCGTGTGTGCATCTGCAAATCCATATGTGTAAGTGTGTGTGTTTGTGTACATTTTACCATATGCGCATATATTACTTCCGTTTCCATTTTTTATAATGGCTCACTATGTTATTGTATTATATTTTTTCTGTTGTTTTTTTAATGCTCTTGAGAGAAAATTTTACTCTTCTTTTATGACTTTTTTGCTTTTTAATTAAATTTTGGATTTTTTTACATACCCGCCGGTAGCAAACGAAAGGGTTTTTTTTTTATTATATTTTATACTCTTAATTTTAAACCCAGAAACTGAATTTTTTTGTATTTTCTCCAACATAAGATTGAAAAAATCACACGATAGGGAATCTGAAATCTGGTTTAGTTATCAAATGGTGCTGTGAGATCTGTCCCAATTTTCACTGGCGCTGTTGGTGTCGGTCAGTGTCATTTCGCGAACCGTAAAGAGCTTCGTAGTGACACCAAAACATCTGGTAAGCTCTTCGTCTCCAGTCTTAAACAACTCAGCAGGCAGAACATCCGGAACTGGTGCTTTATTATTCTTCAATCGAGCGTTTGGTGTTAAGGCATCAACGTTGTCAGTGATTGGGGTTTCCGGAACAGCATCCACAGTGGCGGGTTTATTGCTGCCATCGTCAGTCAGCAGTTGCAAGAAGTGCTGCCTTCGTAACCTCATCATTTCCTGGATATCTGATATCAGATTTCCGTCTTCGTCTTGACAGAAAAAGGCCCTGGTCTTTAAATTTTTAGTGAGGTGTTTTATTTTTTTTTTGAAGAACTTTCAGAATGCGGAATATGAATTTGTAATATTACTTCAATAAGTTAATGAATATTTACAACTACCTTATTCACCACAAACTTGACACAACGTAATCCAAAATTATCAAAAATAAATTTTACATAATCGATTTGATTCTTATTAATGATGACGCTGTGTATACTTAGAGCTAACCTTGCCATCATCTACCATAAGAATTCACATAAATTTTTATTACTAACCTTACCTTACCACCTTATTATTTCCGGAAAGTTTTAAACAAATCTTGTTACATTATTTCTAGCAACAGATAATTTCAATAACATCTAAAGATACCTGAGGATTATTAGGCAGTCGGGGGAAAGATTTGCTTATCATGCCTCAAAGTAAATTTTTTAGCAAATTTAAAAATATTGATTTTCTTATCTTGAATTGAAAATTTAATGAAAAAATTCTATGAAAATTCTTTATATAATGTTAGTATAGACTTGAGTTATATTTTTATTCAATAATATTCCATGGAAAAAGTTTGCTTCAATCTTTTTTTTGCCAAGAAATTCAATAAAATTATTTAAGTGTACATATCTCTTGAATTTTTAAAGAAATACACTGAAATAATGTAATTTACATAAAGTTTTTTTTCACTTGAATTCCAAACAAAAACAATACAAAGAATAAATAAACAAAAAAAAAAAAACTTACCTTTTAATTACTGTAGAGAGAAGATTTTTTTTTGTTCAGCAGAATTTTAATATACAAAGTTGTTTATTTACGTAGGACGTAGAAAAAAGGACACTTTCACTACACTTTCTTTCCACCGTAGCGGGTGCGAAGAGCATCAAGCTGTAAATAAAAACAGGAAGAGAAAAACATGAGAAAAAATATTGTAAACAAAATCAATTAAAAGTGATTAGCATAGAGAGAAAGAGAGAGAAAAAAAGAAGAAAAAAACAAACATGGAAAATAAATTAGAAAATTGAAGTAGAAAATAAAGTTAAAAATAAATAAAGAGTAAAGAATTTTTTTTTATATTATTTACTTTATTGCACATTTTCACTTTCAATATTTGAATTACGATCTCCAACGTTTCACGTTTTTGTTTTCTCATTCATTTAAAGATATTGCAATCAAGTAATCTTGAAATCGAAGTTATTATTATTATTCTTTAAGCATTTTTTCTGCTCTCTATTCTATGATTTTTTTAACTTCTTTTCATTACTTCCATTAACTAATTCTTTCATTTTCCATTCAATTAAAAATTAAATTGACTGGCATCGTTGAGTCATTGGTTGCAATAGCAATGGAAGGTATAACTCTGTAGTATAAAATAGAGTAGATGAAGCTTGATTAAATTGAGGATGATGCTGTTGCTGGCAGCTAAATTATTACATGATAACTTTCTGTTTATTATTTGCAAAGATAGAACAATTTTATGAGTATTTATTGCTTAACCTGACATAAGAGAAAAACAATTGACAAAACAGTAAAGTAATCGACATGTAATTATGTTTTCTGAGCGGCTATAACGACAGATAGCTTTGCAAATGCTTCTTGAATTCAAGAATCAACAGCGTGAATCAGACATTCGTGTGCAATATGATTTCATAACTACTTTCTTCTTAAGGGAAAGCCTTTTTCTAACTTACTTCGTACCTCTATCTGCCTTTTTCCACTTCTCTTCCCGATTCCTAAGGTCTTAATGAACTACATAATAGTACACCAAATTGTCTTTGACTCAGGCGTTGAGATTATTCAGTAGGCGGTATGAATCGTAGGCAAGAGACAATCATTTTTTTTCTAAATAAAGTTCTTCATTGACCTCTTTCCTTCTTCACTTATTACCTCCTCTTCGCATTGCTTCAAAGTGTATAAATGATAGATTAGTTAAAGGTTGTAGACCTGTAGACGCTTTACGAGTATAATCTAACCAAAATCACTGAAGATCAAATAAGAGAGAATCTTCTTGCAGTAGCTTAGAGATTAAGGGAGCTTCGTCAGATTCAAAGAAAATTCCGTGAACCTAGAATTTGGAAAAAAAACAATCTCAAAGAGTTCTTAGTAAGCAAAATCTTTGTAGAAAAAGGATCTTTGATAAGCCTTGAGTTTAAGGGAAAGATAAAACTTGCTGAAAAAGAACGAAGACTGCCGGAAATTCTGCAGTTTAGAAGAATTCTTGGTTAGCCCAAGTTTGAAGAAGTAGAAAATTTGTCAAAAAAAAAAGAAGACTGAAGAAAATTCTTGGTGAGCCTAATGCCTGGTTTTCACTATGTTAAATTCAATCAAATTTGCCAGCATGTTGGCAAATTTCAAATGGGAAATTCTCTCTTTTTCTGTCTTTGACGGCAAATATGATATAGTGAGAACCAAGCATAAGTTTGAAGAAGAAGAAAACTTGTTAAAAAAGAAGAAGACTGAAGAAAATTCTTCCGAAACTGAAGAAAGCTTTGTGTTATGGAAAAAATCTTAGTGATCTTAAGGTTCAAGGACTGCAAAAACTGGCTGAAGAAAGCTAGAGACTGAATGATTCTTCATATTCAAAAAAGTTATTTTTATTATTTGAAAGAGGACGACTCGAAAGACAGGCACTGCGACCTATAAGATCTATTGTACCAAAGCCTCAAGAAAGAAAGAAAGGCAGAGAGAAAGAAAGATAGATAAGAAACATATCCAAGACGAGAATCGAACTCAGGTCTCCAGAGATAAGACTCTGGCACTCTGCCACTAGACCACAGTAGCGATGGTAGGACCTACAGTTTAACGCCGATTCCGAACGGCTGTGTGGCAATTTTTTATCAGCCCGGGGGGTTTTGCCATTACCAACCAAGGTGTGTACTTGTACACATTCTGATAATTCTCATCCACTTCATATCGATAGTGAATATAAGAAGTTTATGAGAATTAACCACCAGACCAAGACGGGGATCGAACCCGCAACCTTCTGAATGAAAGTCTAGTGCACTATCCACTAGACAATCGAGGTCGTCAGGGGCTTAAGTTAAAGAAAAGCTAAAATTTCTGCTGAAAGCTAGAGACTGACATAAATTCTTCAAATTCAAAGACTTCTTGGTTAGCTCAAAGTTTAAAGAAGCCTAAAAATTTCTCAAATAAGGCAAGAGATTAATTTAGATTTTGCAGACTCAAAGATTTCTTGGTGAGCCTGGAGTTAAGGGTAGGTAAAAACTTGCTGAAAAAGCAAACGATTGAAGAACGTTTTTTACATTCAGAGAGTCCTTGTTGAACTTGGAATTTGGTTTTCAGTTAACGTACTGGAAGCTTTAATGGCTGAAGGTTGGTTGAAAATGAACATGATGTCTTCTTTCGTCTCCAAACGACATCATTTTGCTTCAGAAAAGCCCAATATTTTTTCTTATACACCAATGTTCAAATTTTAAGCTTAAGCTTAAGAAATTTAAAGTTTTTATATCACTAAAAGTTCTACCAACCATTAGATGAAAGTAAAAAATGATAGGTATATTGTAAAATGTTAATTTCATATTAGTTATTTTTGCTTTCTATGTATAGATTCATACACGTTTATGACTTTATGGCAATACAAAACTATAAATTCTTTGCCGGATAGAAACCAACAAAACATAAACGAAACGATACCAGCAACAAAACTTATTACCACAACAATTCTAAAGTTCAACAGCGAATCATAAAACATCATCAGTGTTCAAAAGTAGAAGAAAAAGAAAAAAACCCAACAACTTTGGAGGAACAAACGAGAAAATTACTTAAAAAAAAAATTGTAGCAAAAAAAAAAAATACAAAAATATATGAAAAATGATTTATGATGATAACCAATGTTGGCTTATGTGTGTGGGTAAAATACATGCAGCGAATGGAAGAATATTTCCATTGCATTTAAAATTTGTCTATATGTGTTTAGGTGCACGTATATGTACGTGTATCTATAAAGCTTTGTATGGAGCTGTGTATGTGTGTGTGTGTGTGTGTGTATAGGATATAAAAATCCTAAAAACAAAAGCACAGAAAAGTAAACCGATTGCAATCCAAAATAAAAAAAAAAAACAAAAAACAAAAAACAAAAAAATAAGTCAGCAGGTCTTACTGGTAGTTTTAGTTAAGCGTGAAACGTGCAAAAGTCAGCAACCACCAACCTACCAGCGACCTTATAGAATTTATGACTTATGCCAGCTATACACACTTGCATAACCACAAATGCATTCAAGAGCTTTACGCGTTCACACACATACACATACATACGCACACTTTAGCTTGGACTATCGCAGCATTTGTAGTTAGAGTTGAGTTGAAATTATGGCAGAGTAGCAGAAACAGATCAAAAAGTAACAAAGGTGCAAAATACACGCAGAATATCTAAAGCGCAAGGTGCAAGTTATAAATTAATGCAATACTTATTGTTATTGCTAGGATATAGAAGAAAAGAACCGAATAGAAAACTTTTATTTAGAATTTTAAATTTAAGTGTTCTGCGTTTGTATAGGAATTTAAATGTGTAGCGAAAATATCTATTTTCCAAGTCTTAAAAACTTAAAGAAGAAGCTTAAGCCATTAGCATTGGAAGAAAACTACTAGAAGCTGGTCAATTTGAAGCTATTTGTTTCCGAAGGCAGAGTAAAATGATTAGTAATACTTAAATAACTTAAATTTAGATATTAGAATGCCCAATATTAAAATTTTTACTGAAATTTGAATTCGGCCTCGCAACCCAATTACCTTGACCACAGCGGTAGGTAGTGTTACCTACCATCGACTATTCCTTAACTCTGACAACTCCTACCACCAATGATGTTTCTCTTGCTACCGAAATCATCACTCTACCGACATTAGCCTCCTACCGACTCCCACTACCACAGACTTTCCTTGACCATCATCTTCTACCTTCCATCGATTACCCACAACACTAAACTCTCTCCCCATCTTCTTTTTAACTCTAACCTCTTATTCAAGTCTCACTGACGCTCTGAACGTGCTGTTAAATCTAGTCCCCATTGACTTCTGTTCGTCAAATGCACTGCATCAATTAGCGCGATAAGACTAAGAGATGCTGGATGCTGGATAAGTAAGACCTACGGTCACAGTAACATCCTTAACGCATTATCCAATGGGCTTAATGAACCTACAGACTACCTAACACCGTTAGTCAACCTTGAAAAGGTGTATAGGACGTCCGTTCCTACTAGAAATGACTGGAAGGACGGCAGGTATCCCAAACAATCCGACATAACTCTCTACACCGACTGGTCCAAAAGGGACTGCGGAGTAGGGGCGGGGATATACTCAGCTGACTTGAGTATATCTCAATCCCTTAGTCTCTCAAACAATGCTAGCATCTTCCAAGCAGAAGTCATAGTATCTTAGAATCGCTAGATATAGCAGGGAAAAACGTCAAACTATTCTCTGACAGCCAAACCACGATTTTGGCTTTAAATTCACCTATCACCAAATCCAAACTGGTCTGGCAGTGCAAGAAGCATCTCACAAGACTATCAAACATATCCGAGATGTCTCTAATTTGGTTCCTGGCCATAGGAACATTGAGGAAATGTTTAAGCCTCAGCAATCCTCGCTGGTGGAACAAGTTCTTATTCCGCTAAAAGAGGCTCAGAGGAAAATACGAGAACATTTCCTACACCAAGCCAACCTCAGATGGGAAGGCATACAGACATGTAAAATAACAAAAAAAATCTGGCCCTGTTACAGTGCTGCAAGAACAGACAACCTCCTCACCAGAACCCGAACTGATGTGGTAAGACTAACTGCCGTCAGTACTGGTCACTGGCCAATTGGCGTTTATGCATCTAAAATGGGGATCCCTTCAACGACCACTGTCGCAACTGCAACGAAACCAGTGAGAAAGAAACAGTCGAACACCTACTCTGTAAGTGTCCGGCGCTTGCAAAAACCAGACTCTGTATGCTATGAAAACCGTTTTTCAACGACTTGAAAGATTTTTCCACAGTAGACTTTAACAAACTAATCATACTCCTAAACCAAACCAAAGGGATTTAACCCCGGATCCGAAATTAAACATCCGATGTACCAGGATTTTGTAGTATCAAAATGGCACTAAAGTGCTAATTGGACCGAGTCTTTACTGTTTTAGACTCGGTCACCACCCCTAACCAACCAACCAACTAACCTCTTAATTTCTTTTGTCATATCCTTCCATTATCTTCTATCCTGATCTCTTTCCCTCGTACTCTCCTATCAATCTATCCCCTTCATCTTTCCTCTTCATCTTTTCCCTTCATGTCTTTCTCCCGTACTTTACTATAACCCCTTTATTATACAGCCCTCCCCCCTCTCCCTGATCTCTTTTCATCATGCCTTTGTATCCCACCCTCATCTCTTTCCTGATTTTAATTTTCTCCTCTCATTTCCTCTTCTCATATCCTTTCATAATCTCTTTCTCTCATCTCATTTACATTTTTCCTATTCTCTGCACTATCTATTTATTATTTTTCACATAATCTTTCCTTATTTCCTATCCTTTCTCCTTCTTATTGGGAGTATGAATGTATAAACTCGTATTTTTTTCGTAATTTGGACATTTATTGTGAAAAAGTGATTATGAATTTATTCTTTAAAGTATTGTCCATCGTTAGCCACAACCTTTTTCCATCTTTCTGGTAGCATACGGATTCCGCGTCGAAAGAACTCCTCATCTTTTGAGGCTATCCACGAATCGACCCATTTTCTGAGTTCTTCGAAAGAACGGAAGTGCTATTCAGCCAGGCCATATGTCATCGATCGGAACAAGTGGTAATGTCTGAAGAATACGGCGGGTGGGGTAGCATTTCCCATTTCAGCGTTTCCAAGTATGTTTTTACTTGCCTTGCAACATGCGGCCGAGCATTGTCGTGCTGAAGAATATCTTCGTCGTGTCTATTCTCATATTCTGGCCTCTTATCCTTTAATGCTCGGCTCAAACGCATCAACTGTAGTCGGTAGCGGTCGCCAGTGATCGTTTCATTCGGTTTCAACAGCTCATAATACACGACACCTTTCATATCCCACCAAATACACAGCATGAGCTCGGATCCATGGATGTTCGGCTTTGCCGTTGATGTTGATGCATGTCCGGGCGGTCCCCATGATTTTTTACGCTTTGGGTTATCGTAACGTATCCACTTTTCATCGCCAGTCACAATACGATGCAGAAAACTCTTTCTTTTCTGTCGTTCAATCAGCAGTTCACATGTGAAAAATCGTCGTTCGACGTCTCTCGGCTTCAATTCGTACGGCACCCAATTTCTTTGCTTTTGAATAATTCCCAATGCTTTTAATCGTTTAGAAATGGTTGATTGATCAACTCCCAAAGATTCTTCTTCGAGTAATGCCTTCAATTCTTCATCTTTGAACTTTTTCGGGCCGCCTGAACGTTCCCTGTCTTCAACATCAAAATCACCACTTTTGAAACGGGCATACCACACCTGACACATTCTAACGTCTATAGCACAGTCAGGATAAGCTTCAGTGAGTAAACGATGTGCTTCAGTTGCGTTTTTCTTTAAATGGAAGAAGCAAATTAAAACTTCTTGCAACTGTTGTTTTGTTGGCACGAAATTCGACATTTTCAGCTATAGTAAAACACTTTTGTAAAATAATGAAAATTATTTGACAGATCAATTCTTATAGTATTTTTGGCGCTCTTCGAGATAGAATAGCTGTCAATGTCAAAAAAATGGCGCGTATGATAGATATGAAGTTAGTCACAATTACGAGTTTATACATTCATACTCCCAATATTTTTTCCCGCATCCTTCCTTTGCCTCCTTCCACTACATCTTCCGCTTATTCAGTGTCTATTCCTATCATTCTCTTTTCTCTTTTCGCTTATAACTTTTCCTCTCTCCATATTTCGCATATATCAACTGTTTTTCACCCAACTATTTCACTCTAGACAAACGAAATTATTTCTCACTTACCCACATCCTTCTCTCTCCCACACTTCTGCTCTCTAAGCACATCATGTCCTCTTTCGTAAATTGACCTCCTTATGCAATTATTTTCTCTCTCTCTATCTACCTCTCACTTTCTATTTATATTTGGAAGCAATCATCAATATTGATCGATACTACTCATTTAAGTTAATGTTATATTTTTTGAACATCAAAATTGCCATAACAACAAAATCGATTTGTTAAATTATGCTATCAAATCAAAAAAATATAAAAAAAAAATGTTTAAACTCAAACACACACACAATAAATTATAGCAATAAATAATACATTTTTATATATGTTACATACAAATGAACGCTGCAAATTACTCAACTTTTTTCTCTGTCGCTTTTCTTCCTAACATAGCACACAAATAGACATGATTTTTTATAGAAAGAAAAGCTTACACAGCTTTGAACACACTCATACATGGACAAAAAATGCTGTCTACATTCCGGCGTTATATCGACATGGATTTCTTTTTCCCTGCGCACACTTTTGTTTTTTTTTCAGATTTTCTTTTTTAGTTTGTTTCTTTTTGAATTTCTTCTTCTTTTTTAATAACAAGAGAATCTTTTCTAATATGAAAACTGCTAGATATTAGTAAGAAGAAGAAAAATAAAAGGAAGAAAATAAAAATAGCGCCCAGCGTTGTGCTCTAAAATTTTATTTCTTACTTCGCGCGTTGCTGAAAGTGCAACGTTAACGCTTCTGCTGCTGGTATTGCTGCTGCTGCTACTGCACATTTCAAATTGTCAAAGTACGTGTTGCTCCAATGAATTGAAAAGCAGAGAAGAGCTAAAAAAGACGTAGCAGAGTAATACCAGCAGCACTTATCACAATGACAGAGAAACAGACAGAAGAGACTGCAAGAAAGACAGACAAATAGACAGACAATCAGACAGATAGAGAGATAGATAGAGAAACAGACAGTTAGGTAGACATACTAACACAAATATTACAGCACCAGCAGCAGTAGCAGTGAATGTTGCAATGAAGCGGAAACGGAAGCAGCAACCAACAACCAGCACAAAAGCAACCATGCATGAATGCATGTTTCTGAGTGTGAGTGTGCATGTGTGCGACTGAGATTTTTTCTTCAAACAAACTAGAACTAGAAACAAGCAGAAAAAAAAGGAAAAAAACATTTCAATTTTTTATTTTTCTTTTACACTGATGAGCTGCTGAAAGACAAGAACAATGAATGCTGTATGCTGCAAATGCCAGAGCGAAGCGCAGCAAGCGGCACGCCCACGTACAAGTAAAAGCAGGCAACAGCAGGCAACAACCATCAAACAGTATGTGATAAAAACAAGAAAATCGGGATTATTGAAAGGAACGCGTGCTGCTCTACGCTCACTCCCCAACTCACTCTCTTTCTCACTTCGTATCGTCGTGTGTGTCGCACAATGTTACATAATAGTTATAATGTACGTACTTAGTTCGTACGTATGGCAAGTTTAGCACAGCACCATCACAGTTATTTTTTTTTTTCTTCTTCTTCTTCTTCTCAATCCCCCATGCAACGTGTCACATGATTTTGATGTTATTAGTAGTTATGTCAGCATTGTCAATCAAGGTATTATCATGTGCAATATATGAAGAATTATGTAGTGGAAGTATGTAGCATAAAAGTGGAGCAGACGTTAACTTGAACAAATGCGCCATGGATTAAATGTAAGACAACAAATGACGAAAAATTGAGTGTGAATCGACATATGCAGAAAAGCAAGAGGGAGAGAAAAATAGAGGGCGAGCATGCGAGAGATAGAAAAAGACAGAGTAGTAGAGTGTATAAATCAAACAGGTTATGATTGGAAATTTATGACCCCGTTAGTAAGCATTTAATGACTTACCTATGTGTGTATGTAGCTGGTAAGTAGGAGTAATATTTTAAAATAAGTATTGCTGTTAAAATGGAAACTATTTTTTAAATAAAAATAGAAATAAGAATGTCAGCACAGCTTAGTAGCACAATCATTGCTAAGCCTTTAGTTAGAAACTCGAATATTTCTTTTTAAATGATTTTGTTTGTCAAATTTTGGACTATTCCTTGCTCTATTATTACGCCTCTCTCGTTTAAAGCCACTTAGTCGGAGGTTATCAAAGGTAAAATCTTAAGTAAACGGTGTAAAGTTGAGCATGTCTTCTACTCAAATAACCCAAGGAAGAAAAATCGAGTCAAAAGCTTTGTATACAGAAAACTTTCTTTCTCTTTCTCTTTCTCTTTCTCTTTCTCTTTCTCTTTCTCTTTCTCTTTCTCTTTCTCTTTCTCTTTCTCTTTCTCTTTCTATTTCTCTTTCTCTTTCTCTTTCTCTTTCTCTTTCTCTTTCTCTTTCTCTTTCTCTTTCTCTTTCTCTTTCTCTTTCTCTTTCTCTTTCTCTTTCTCTTTCTCTTTCTCTTTCTCTTTCTCTTTCTCTTTCTCTTTCTCTTTCTCTTTTTTTTTCTCTTTCTCTTTTCTTTTCTCTTCCGGAACAAAATGGTGATTTAAAATATTCAACTCAATATTCGGAAACCACAATAAAAAAACTAAGGGCTAAAGATGGGAAATCTAAAGGTAAAACCCAAAGAAAAATTATCAAAAACCAAAACCGAGAGACACCAAACACTAAAACCCACATTAATAAAAATAAGAGACAAATGATAAAAACTAGAACCAAAGATTAAAAGCCGGGAACCAAAACTAAAAGACTAAATACCAGAAACCGAAAACCGAAAGCTAAAAATCAAAGACCGAGAAAAATAACCAACGATTGGAAACTAAAGATCAAAAACTGGAAACCTGAAATACAAATATCTGAAAATAAAAAATCAGAGCGTTTCTGCACTGCCATTCCAGAAACGTAAGTTTTAAGAAAAATGGAAGGTTCTAAAGACCAAAGACCCTATACCGAACTAGAAATCGAAAACCAAATAGCAAACACTATAAACTAAAAAGCGAAAGCTGAAGAAAAAACGCAAGACAAAATACCAAAGACCAGAAACAGAAGATTAAAGGCCAAGGACAGAAAACTAAAAATCGTAAACTAAAGACTACAAAACAAAGATCCAGGGTCGAGGAAAATGACTATAAACAACGAAATCCCAAAAAACAAAGATCAAATATTAATGAGCAGAAACAAAAATTCTTGAGGAAGAGATGAAAACAAAGGACCTATAAAAAACTAACAAATAACTAACTAGGAAATGAGATCAAATCTAGAAAATGATTTTTATCGTTAGCGAAGAGCTCATTGAATTTATGCATTTTTGATTTATTATTATTAACTTCAAATGCTAATGTTCTAGTGAATTAGTATCCGACCTATGAAATCTTTCTGGAATGTGATTTCGCATTCTAATTTTCCAAGCAGGATTTTTCTTTTTTCATATTTCAGAAAATGAAAAGAGTTTTTCCTTAACGCTTTGTTTTTTAGATTACATATTTCTAATTTCTTTATTTTAGGGTTAGGTTGTACCTCGAAAATGTCAACTTTTTGAGTATTTTTACTTCGAAAAACAATTCATAAATAAATAGTCTTCTTCAAGAGAACGTACTTTCAAGTACTTATTTATACCAAAAAAAAAAAAAGAGCAGTGGCTCTCTCTAATCCCCAGTACGCATACATATTTCATCAACGAAGACAGTAACAAATAATTTCTCAACATAAAAAAAGATGACAATATATACATATATTTTTTTTTTTAATGTAAAATATTTATTCACTTCCTTGAGCGAGCTACAAAGAAAGGGCAGTCTGCCAGGAAAACTCTGCGCCCTTCTCTTACATATTCGTTTTATTGCTTGGTGTTGTTATTGTCTCAACTCCTCAGTGGTGACTTTTTATCTTTCAAATACTGTGAGTTGTGAGTATTTTAGGACATTTTTCTAATGCTTTACGATGGGATTTCGCATAATTTTTATTCTACCGCTTTTTTTCTTGGTGCTTTTGCTCTTCATTTTCTTTTTTTTCTCTTTGTATTTTTTCGCAATGGACTTTCTTTTTCTCTAATACTGCGCGCTGTCGTTTTTGTATGAATTTATTGCTTTTACGCTCTCGTGCATACATAATGATTTTGAAAATTTATTTTCTACTACTTTCATTCAGAGGCTGCTGCTGCTGTTTCTTTGTGAAATATTGTAGCGTTAAATTTTATGCCTTCCTAGAATTTTTTTTGTCTTTTTTGTTCGTTTTTTTTTTGAAATTTTTTTGCTCTGTATTTGAACTAAGTTGAAGCTGAGTTCATCAATTTATGGAGGAGCACACATACGCAAGCGAGCGAGTGTGTGTAGATGTGAGTAGTAGAAGAAACGAGGAACATGAGTAAAATATCTAAAATGAAAGAGTTATATGCTCGAAATCGAACATAAATGTTAAATTTTTTGAGCGAAATGTTAAATGTTAGATGAATATATTAAGTTTAAACTACTTTCTTATAGATTTTGTTAAATAAGTTTCAAGTGATGGCCGAGGACGATAAATAAAAACATCAATCAGTGATTTTGTTGGGCCAAACAATTATTTTTGAGAAAAATTCAAAATCTTAGGCTGTGACAAAGAAAAGTGATGCATTATGGCGGAGAAGAGGAAAAGAATTTAATAGAAACTAGTTTCATTGTAGATTACATATGGGCATAGATAATTTTTATATTAGGAATGAAATCCATACTTCTATTTTCTAAATCTAAATTATAAATCGTATATAAATTTAATCAAATTCACAACAAATTTAATTTAATAATCCACAAATGCTGACCTGGGCTTCTGCCTGCCATTATACTTCCAGCAAAATTTAGTTTCTTTTTTAGACTTTTCGAAAAAAATAAATAAAAAATTAAGATAATAGCTTATGTATTTAAGATTTCACACCATCAGAGAACAGCAAGGCAATGCTTGAGTTTAGTAGAGTTTTTTTCTAAATTTAACCACGCAATCAAATGTCAATACAAAAAATCAAGTCAAGGAAAGGAAGCAAAGAAAAGGCAAAAGAAAAGCTATATAAAAAAAATATGGAATGAAACAAAAAAGACCAACTTAACCAAATCCCTAGCGTTACCATTTAAGCGGAGTAAGGGAGTGACGTGTCAAACGGAAATTAAATATTTCACAATAGGAGAACAAAAAGACAAAAAAAAAAAACAAAAATCCAATTCCGAAAAAGATGAGAAAAAACAACACAGAAAAACACTAGAGCTACAGGATTAGCAGAAGAGAACAAGTAAAATATTGCAATCCGCTTAAGAGTCAAACGCAAAAAGCGCAAAACGAAACGTTTAAAACCATACGAAAGAAATAAGTAAAAATGAACAGTGCAAAAAGTAAAAAAAAATAAAATGAGAACAGAAAATAAATATATAAAAGAAGCATATATAAAAAAATAAGATGCTTATCCATTTCAACAGATCCATCTATTTTCACACCCATCAAGCAAGAACCAAACATTACTCAACTCCCAGGAAACGCCGAAGACCAACAGGTGCAACCAGCAGTGGCCAAGGGAAATGCGTTATGTGTTACTCGCTATTATAAACGTCAGCAAAAAAAAAACAACAAATGATAGGGAAATACTAAAATAAGACAACAAAGCAAATAGCCCAGCTATTGCGTCAGTCAGTCACTCACATACATTAATAACGAAAAAGTCGGAAGAAAAAAAAAAAAGTTACCAACAACTCAAATTCACATTTTGATTGTGATTTTCAAATAAATCTTCATAAAAATGAAAGCGCAAACTTTGTAAACGCTTTTTTTTATGTTTTTCCCGTACTTTTTTGTTTTTGTTACTAAATTTTAATATTTTTTGTGTTTTTTTTGTTTGTGCAGTAAAATAATTTTCTTTTGCTCTCTCTCTATATCGTTATTGTTATTGTAATTCAGTGTATGTATGTATGCAGAATATAAAAGTTTTCGTTACACACTTTTGCTTTTAAAGCACTCGCCAGCCAATATGGCGGCATAACGGAACATCATTCGGCGACATTTTTATTATTTGCCACACTGCCTGCGTGCGCGCTCTCACTCTTTCGCTCTCTCTCTCTCAATCGTTCTCTTTCACTCTGCTTTGCTTTTGTGCCCTTGCCGTTTGACTCTTTAGGCGAATTGAATAGATAAAAGCATTAAAAAGTCAAAACAAATTGAATTTTTTTGTCTGGTTTCAAAGGCAAAGCGAGAGATAGTAACAAAGGAGAGAGAGAGAGAGGAAAAAAGGGGGAGAGGAATGTACAAAGCGAGCTTTGCAATTAAATTTTTTAGGCTATTAAAAATAGTGCATATTTTTGTTTTAGATACAGATTTTTGTTGTAGATATGAATTTGTTTTTATGTAGTTATAAAAAAATGGTAATTATGAAAAGAAAAAAAGAGTTGAAACATGTTGGACTAGGTCGGGTTCAAGAAAGGTAAAGTGATTTTGGGTTAGGGTATCTAAAATAAGACCTAAAATGATAAAGCAAGAAGTAAGGCAGAAGGTCAGGCAAAAGGTAAGGTAAAAGGTAAAGCAAGTGGTAAGGCAAAGGTAAGGATTTGGGCTTTAGGTTAAAAGATAAGGCTAAAGGCAAGGCTAAATGTAAGTCTAAAAAGAATAAAAGAAAAACGATAGAACAAAAATCAGGGCAAGTGATGAGGATAAATAGAACGCAAAGGCAAGGCTTAAAGTAAGACTAAATGTGAGTTCAAAGAGTTACAAGTGAAGCAAATTGAAAGGCAGCTTGCGTGATAAATATAAAACGAGACTAAATTGAGGTCGAAGACAAAGTTAAAGGAAAATCTAAAAATAAGTCTAAAAGAAAGCTTAAAGGAAAGTGTGAAGCTCAGGCTAAGAGAAGGTCAGTAGGTTAAGAAATATACAAAGCAAAGTTAAGGCAAAAAGTAAGTTAAGAGGTAAGGCAAATATAAGGCTAAAGTACAGACAAAGGTAAAGCAAATGGTGAGACAATATGGAAGATAAAAAATAAGGGAAAATATTTGGCTCAAAAACAAGGGTAGATAGGGTTCAAAGACAAGGCTAGATAGGAGTCGAAGCCAAGGCTAAGTATAAGCTTAAAATTAAGGCTAAGGTTAGAACAAAAGGTGAAGAAAAAAGAAAGGTAAAGGTATAGCAAAGGTTAGATTTAAGTTTTACCTAAGTTAACGACAAGTTTAAAAATGAATAAATGGGGAAAGTTAAAAATAAACCTAAAAGTAAGTCTAAATTTAAAATTAAAAGTAACAAAAAAAAGTTAAAAATAACAGTAAGGTATGACAATAAGTAAGGCAAAACCTAACGCAAAAGTAAGGCATAGAGTAGGGAAAATAGGACAAACTGAAATATATGTAGAAGATGTGCTAAAAAGTAAGGCATAAGGTAAGACAACTAGTAAGGCAGAAGGTTGTTGAAAGGGAGTTGATTGTAAGTGCATTTTCTAAAACAGAATTCGGTTCGGGTTGTGGGGTCTTCATTGAAAATGATGGAGTGCTCCTTCATTTCTCTCCTGGGTTGTATGCTTCTGATTTTCAAGCAGAAATTTTTCCAATCATCAAGGCAATAAACCATGTTATTTACTGACAGTCAGGCTGCGCTTAAATCCTTGCTTAATCCTCTAACCACGTCTAAACTGGTTTTGCATTGTAAATCCTGGCTTGATTGTGCTGGAAAACACAATAGCCTGCTGTTGATATGGGTTCCTGGACACTCAGGAATTACAGGAAATGAATCTGCTGACTTTCTGGCTAGAAAAGGTTTAAAAACTGGTTTCCTGGGCCCAGAACTTGTGCTCTCTTTGCCGTTTACAGCCATCAAGACCACCATTAATGAGTGGGTCGATTTAACCGGCAATCGTAAATGGGAGGAACTGAGGGGCTTTAGACAGATAAAGGCCATGTTACCTGTTATCTCGAAGCATCTAACAGACTTTTTGTTATCATTTAACAGAAACAGCTTTAGGCAGCTGGTGGGTTTATATACAGGTCACTTTTCTTGGGTCAAACGTTTGCATATGATTACCCTTGGAGCTAGTACCTTCTGTGCTTCCTGTGGTTTAGGGGAAGAACGTGAAGAGACGGCGGATCACTTTCTTAGTGTCTGCCCTGCTTTCTACCAGATCAGAGTAAGCATATTTGGCACTGAAGTGTTGGGAGACGAACACCTGAGCTCTTTAACACTGCAGGATCTGCTAAGATTTATTAATAAATCTGGTAGATTTAAAGAATAGCAAAAGAGAACACAGGATGTAGTACAATGGACGTAAAACTTGTCTGAGTGCTAGTGCTATATTCTTGAATACTTCTTTTGCTGTTCCAACAAAAAAAAAAAAAAAAAAAAAAGGCAAAAGGTATGAAAAGAGGTAAGGTCAAAGACAAAGAAAATGTCAAATGTTAAGGAGCCGTTCACATACCACTTAACGCACAAGGGAAAGAGGGCTTCCGACGATTTGTTACGAAGTGTTACATGGGGCAGGGAGGGTTCATCAACTGCGTTATGTAATGTCGATTTTATATGATCAAATTCAGACGAGTTCAAAATTACACTAGCTTATAAAATTAATTTTTTTTCATTTACGCTTTTTTTTATGGATTTTTCGCTGAATTCGAAAATCAAAGTTAGGATCAGTAGGAAAGCGACTAAATCCCTCATGATATGCAGAAACATAGCAAGAAAAACCTGGGGCTGTACTCCGTACATCTTAAAGTGGATGTATACCATGATGGTAAGGCCAATACTCACCTATGGTGCGGTAGCCTCGTCGCAAAGAGTTAAATTAGTTACAATAATACCCTCAACAAAGTCCAAAGACTGGCCTGTGTTTGTATCACAGGAGCCATGAGAACATGTCCCACGGCAGCTATGGAGGCACTACTCGACCTCACTCCTCTACATATAGTTATAGAGACGGCAGCCAAAAGGACACTTATAGGCATATTAAGGGAAGGAGCCGGCAGGGGGAAAGTCCTAAGCAGTAGAAACCTCGAAAGTATCTCTGCTGACATTCCCCTAGCTACGCTACCTAGAGACGATATGAACAAGAAATACAACTTCGAAAAACATTTCAAGGTTGTACTTAGTAACAAGAGGGAATGGGACATACAAACTTTCCATACCTCTCACAAAGAACATACACTAAGATGATACACTGACGGATCGAGAACGGATGAAGGAACTGGTGCAGGGGTGTATGGTCAAAAACCAAACACTCGGAGCCAATGGGAAAAACTTCAAGCATCTTTCAAGCAGAGATTCTTGCCATTTGGCTCTGTGCACAATTCAACCTCGAACGTGGGTACAAAAAGCAAAAAATAGTAATATACTCTGATAGTCAAGCTGCTATCAGAGCGCTAGACTCAATTGAGACCAACTCAAAATTAGTATGGGAATGCCAAGAGTTACTAAACACATTAGGCAAGACTAATAAGGTAACTGTATTGTGGCTACCCGGATATAAAAGTATTTATGGTAATGAAGTAGCCGACCACTTGGCAAGACCTTCATTGGTCCAGAACCCTTGTTAGGTATAGGAATTCAAACCTTAAAAGGCACACTAAAAGAGGAGGAACAAAATACCAGATCATCCTACTGGGCACTCTTCCCAAATTGGGAAGTTTGATCCCAGCAGAGCGGCTCTCTGTCTTAAGTTAAATAAAAGCCAATTAAGGCTAATAATGAGCTTCCTCTCAGGGCATTGCAAACTGGGAGAGCATATGAAAAACCTAGGTCTAAGTCAGGACAGCACTTGTAGATTCTGCAAAGAAGACAAGGAAACATCCGAACACATCCTAATACACTGCGAGGCACTCAATCGCAGAATCGGGGGTACAATAGATCTCTTAAGGTCGTAGTACATCACACCCTTTCTAATCTATCTATCTATCTAGGATCAGTTTTTGAGATTCGAATTTTCAAAATGGCAACATAGAAAATTGTTGCGTTACTAGAGAGAAGAGGAACATTTTGTTACGAGGGGAGGGAATAAAATTAGTCGAGAATTTGTTTTGCGTAATATGCGAACGTCCAAGCCCGAGAGGTAAGTCGAAAGAGGTCACGAAAAGGCTAGGAAATGAAGCAGACCAGAAATTGTGTCTTTAACTTTGGCACAGGTAAACCAGTTAAGTGCAGAGCTGGGTTCGGAGAAAACTATAAGCAAGTCACAAACACCAGTAAAAATATTGGCAGGCACCCCTAAAAGAGAAGAATAAGAATTATTTAGCTAAAACTAACGTTCTAACTAACTTCATACCAGATCAAAATAGATTTGAAAAAGTTACTTTGTCGTGTAGCTAGACCTTGAATATAAATTCAACAATAATCAATTAATTTCTACTGAAGTGAAAAGAAATTTATAGAGATACAAAAATGAAATAAATTTAAATATACCTATCTACATAGGTAACCTTATTTCTTTTTTCATAAATCTATTAATATTAATCATATTCTTAAAAACAAAGTTTTCCTGCAAATGTATAATCAAATCAAAATAAAACATAATAAATAATTATTCCAAAAAAATAAAAAAAAAAAACAAAAGCCTCGAAAAAACTTTACAGTCAACTGAAATCAACTGTGAAAATTGACAGATTTCTACAATTGCTTACCAAATAATATTTTTTATTACACCATGTTATTATAATCATAACGAAAATATACATAAAGTATATACAATTTCAAATAGTTTTTCTATAACCTTCTGCCACAATTTTCTTTTATGGCAACAAAGCTATTAGCAACAGAAAACTTTCTACTTGAATTTAACAAAAACTATAAAAAAAATGGGAAAAAACCGGTTTGAATGTTTAAAAAATTTCAAAAATTCATACGAAGTACGAGCGTTCATATAATATTTCTATTATTTTTAAGCATACTATATTTATAAAGAAAGTTGTAAAAAAAAAAACTGTGAAAAAGCGACATAAGTGCTACTCTCCCTTCTCTCTCTCTCTCCTTTAGAGTTATGTGATCTCTATTTCTTTCTCATGCTCTCAAAAATATTATCACAAAGACAATTTTTGTATTAACAGTTCATTTAAAGCATTTATAGCCAAAAGAAAAAGAAAACAACGAGAAAAATGTTACTAAAATTCATATATGAATAAATACACACACACATGTGCAAATAAGGGACATATAAAAATGACACATATACACAGTGAGAGTATAAGAGCAAGAGAGAGAGAGAGAGAGTGAATATTGGAATGAGTGAAGAAGAGTGTGATATGAAAATACTCATTTTTAAAAGAAATGAAGAAAATCGTAAATATTTACGATAATTTTTATGATTTTCAAATTCTTTTGCTGAATTTTTTATACTTTTTTATACCAACGAAAATTTTCCAAATATGTGAGAAGAAGAACAAGCACGAATATGAATATATATGTGTGTGTGGATATGTTTATATTCATATATGCACATGAGAGTGTGTTTGTATATGTATATTATGTTGACAGTGCTCTTTGACATTAAATTCAATGGTAGCGCATACTTCTTCGTGTTGTCTTTTTTTTATTTCCTTTTTTTCTTTGAAATTTTAATATTTCCTTCGAATTTTCTTTTTTTGTCCGTTGTTTGTGCTCGGTTTTTATTTTTGGCGCAAACAATGAAGAACTTTTTAAATTGTACTTGCTCTCAGTCATACATTTTTCTTCTTTTTTTTTTCTATTTGGCAAACATAAAGAAAAGTGTATTTAAAAACGCTAAAAAGCCGTTAAGGCACCAGATAATATCAGTTAAAGCATACGAAAAATTGTAAAAAAAAAAAAAAAAAAAAAATGGAAATTGTAAAATGAAAACGAATATTGTTATGTTGATTTTGAATGATTATTATTGTAATTTGACTGTGAATTTGAAATGCGCATTTTGGATTATCTTTATTTGGTTTCGCCTTTGCCGCCCTTGCTATCTCGCCTTTTCCCTTCAACGCCCGCCTACTTCGCGCTGTTACTTGTCCGCCCATTTTATATGGTAGGGAGTGTGTATGTATGTATGTATGTAGGTATGTATGTACAATCGAAATGTGAATTTTATGTGACATTTATGTGAAAGTCGTTATGAGCAAAATGAAATGAAATATAATGTTATTGTACTGTATGTATGACACGTGACACATTAAAAGCTCCTCAAAATGAGCATGAATTGGCTGACTAGCTGACTGACGAACTTTTTTTCTTATACTTTTCTTTATTTCCTTTAAACGATTTGAATTTGGAGTTTGTTTGGGGGTTTTAGTCACGCCATTGTCGTTAATGATACGAAAAAATACTGCAATTATCTGGGAATTTGGATGAAAATAAATTATTGACTTTTTTTCGAGAGAAAACAGAACATAAGTAAGAAGTGAATGAAGAAAAGTGAAAATTGAAGGAAAGATATAGGAAAAAACACTAAGAGAATTTCGTGCAAGTTTTTGGAAAAGAGGATTTCTAGTTTTAGATACAGTTAAAAATTATGGTTGAGTTTCATCTGAATCACCAAGTTCTTTTTATGTATAAATTCTATTCTAATCAGACTAACATTATTCAACATTATAGAAAATTATTATTAAAAAAATATTTCTCAAATCAAAATAAAATAAAATTTTCCTAAATAGACAAGCCTTTATGCGAGAGCCTGTTAAAAATATTCAAGGCAAGGCTCTTCCAAAAAAAAAATGCATTCTCTTCTCACATTGTAAATCAGATTTGCTAGCCTGGATAAGCTTTTTGACGAGAACTTATAATAAATATTTTGTATTCAAAAATTAATAACTGCAGGAGCTCTTACAGAGCTTAAGTTACCTTTTTTGACGAAAACTTAGTGGAATCAAATATTCGTGAACTTAGAAACCTAATAGACTTCGCAGACCTTAAACTTTCGGATCTTTTTTCTTGTTAGGAGAACTTGAAGAACTCAAAAGCTTCTGACGTAATGAAACTGGTAGACCCAACAGACTTTAAACTATCAGATCTATTTTCTCATGAGAAGGCATTGAAGGACTAATAACCTAGGTTAGGTTAGGTTGGAGTGGCTGTCGAGAGACACACTTAGGCCTGAACGACCCATTGTGATACCACATAGTTGGACCTACAGTTTAACGCCGATTCCGAACGGCGGTGTGGTAATTTTTTATCGGCTTGGTGGTTTTGCCATTACCAACCAATGTGTGTACTTGTACACTATCTTATAATTCTCATACACTTCATATTGATAGTGAATATAAGAAAGTTATGAAAGTTAACCACCAGACGAAGACGGAAATCGAACCCGAACCTCCCAGATGTAAGTCTAGTGCACTATACACTAGGCTATCGAGGTCGTCCACTAATAACCTAAGCTGCCAGAGAAGTTGGAGGACATAAAAATTTTTGTCTTCAAAAACCTGGTAGACTTCACAGGCTTTAAGCTGAAAAATTTTTGTCTCATGAAGAGAACATAAAGGACCTTAAAATTCGTGGCTGCGGGAACCGCAATGATTCCATACACTTCCAGTTATTGGAATGTCTTTTCATAACGAAAACTTAGCGTGCTCAAATATTTATTACCTCAGGCACCTAATAGATTTTATCGACCTTAAGCTGTGTGATAAATTTCACAGACCTTAAGATTTCGTATCTTTTTTCACATAAGGAGAATTTGAAGGGCTCAAAAATGCGTAACTTCGAAAGCCTGGTGAGCCCACAAACCTTAAACTATCGGATCGCTTTTTCATGACTAAAACTTTAAACATTAAAAAACTCTTGACCTCATGAACTTAACAGATTTCACATTCCTTAAGCTACCTGACTCAAAACTTGATGACTTTAAGAACCTTGCCATTTAAACTTCAAAGACCTAAAGTTTTCGGATGTTTTCTTTTATGAGGAAAACTTGAAAGACTTGAAATTCCTGACTTTAAGAACATGATAGATTTCACAGATCTTTTTTTTGTTTTTTAATCTTAAAATATCGGAAGAATTTGGAGGGCCTAAAAAATTTCTGTTTCTTCAAAAACCTGGTAGACTTCACGTGAGGAGAACATGAAGGAAAAAGCTCCTGACTTCAAAAAACTGTCGGATTCCATAGACTTCAAGCTATTGGATCGTTTTTTTATGACTTGGATCTTGGAGGGTTAAAAAATTTATGACCCTAGGAACCTCAAAGACTTTAAACTTTCGTATTTCATTCTCATGGGGAAGACTTGAAGGACAAACATATTTCGCTTCAAGAAACTGGTGGATTCCACAGACCCCGAATTTTTAGATCGTTTTTCATGACGAAAACCTGAAAGGTTCAAAAACTTATGATCTCAGGAATCACAGACCGTAGGTTTTTGGGATCTTTTTCTCATGAGAAGATCTTGAAGGACTGAAAATATCTTAATTTCAGGAACCCTAACATCTTACAAACCTTAAATTAATGAATTTTTTTGCACAACGAGATAAGATTCAGAAACCTAAAGTTAATGGTTCGTCTTTTCATGACAAAAACTTAGAGTGCCAAAAAACTCATGACTTCTGGAACCTGATAGATTTCACAAACCTTGAGCTATTTGATAATTTTTCTCATAAGGAGACCTTAAAAGACTTAAAAATTTGTGATCTTAGAATCCTTTTTTTTATGAAGAGAACTTTAATGAATCAATAAACTTTGCACTTCATGGTTTTACAAGATGCAATACAAAGAAAAGAAACAAACAGAAAAAACTTTCCATGAAATGAAATGAAATTTTAAATATAAAACCCAAATCTAAAAATCTCTCATAAAAAAAGATTCCCATAAAGTGTTTAAATAACATGAGTATTTAACTTCAATATATCCTAGCAAATCCTCCAAATCACACTCATGAGTTGTCGACGAGGCACTTGAAGTATTTTAAAAATCTCCTATAATTTTCTGCTCGCACCCACCGTCCTCCTCCCCACCAAGAAGAAATCTAATGATTGTTTACATTGAGACAACCAGCTCAACCCAAGCACGTTTCAACAAAAAAAACACAAAAACAAAATTGCTTCGTATGTAAATTTGAGAAATGTGAACCCTTTCTATTCATTCCTTCAATGCTGATGTCAATTGTGTACTCGATATGCAACGAAAATTCAAGTGTAAGTATATGTAGAAAAAAAAATGACAACAATAACCAAATTGTTTGCATTTCAAGTTACAGAGAAAAAAGAGGAAATAAGCAGCAAAAAAATAAACAAATATACAAACAGAAAACAAAACAACTCAACAATTTCACGAGTCTGAAGCAGAGAGCAATGCTCATATGTAAATTTTCACATGCAAATGTCAAGCAAAAGTTCTACTCGCGCTTATAAAAAATATATCAAAAATCTCAGCATTAAAATTATATGGAAATAAGTAAAGAAGGGAAAGGATGAAGGAAAAAAAAGTGAACGGTAAGCGGGGAAATGAGTTGCTGAGGAAAAATTGCAAACAATTTTACAAACAAATTAAATTTAGCGTATATGCGCGCGCTGTGTAAATAATTTTAGAAAAATAACTGAACAGGGCTGAGCGGAGCAGAAAAAATATACAAAAATACACAAGATACAAAAATATATACACGCATAAACTCATGTATATATTTATGTATACATATGTATAAATATAAAGCTATGTACTTATGAGATTTTCCAAATTGGGAACATATAAAAATCATGTTTAAGCACATAAAGTTAGCACATACACAGACAGCCATACAGAGACAACGCATTTGTGACTCTTTTGTGTCGTTGTGCATGTATATTTTTATATGTATGGCTGCGTTACTTCTACAAGATAAGCTCAAAATGCGTAAATTTAATATGAATTTTAATATCTTAAATTCTTTATTTTTGTAATTTTTAATGTGCAAACACACTTTGAATTATTTAATTTTTCGCCCAAAAATATGCAGTGTTTTCTACTTGAAATCAAAGTTTCAGCTATTAGATGATCTGCTGGAACAATAAATGCTGCTTGATTAGAGATTCACTAAAATAAATTGAGAAACAAATATTTTACTACATTATATAAAATCAAATTTTTAATAGGCATTCTGGGAGGGGTTGAGAAGAGAAGGCGAAGAGATTGGAATGAGACGAAAGGGTGGAAAATCCCAAAGTTCATTTCCCTGTGAATGCGATACTGATTTTAAACATAAAAATATAAAAAATATTAAAAATAAAAAACAATTATTGTATTTTAAACTTTTTGTTTTTTCTTTAAATAAATTTTTAATTTAACGCTTAAAAATACTCTACGTTTTTTGAAGTTTTAAGCTTATACCTCTTATAATTTTCTTGATCATTAAAGTATATTATTAAAAAATCTTCTCTTAAGATGTTGTCATTTAATTGCTGCATAAAAAATATAAACAGTTTTTATTTCTTGAAAGCATCAGCAGCATCAATTATTGCATACTTTTAAGTGCTGTTGCATATTTAAAATGTTGACCTGACGACGAAGTAATGGTGGCTGGTGAGCTACGCACTTTTTGTTAAGAAACGCTGAAGCATTTTGTAAGAAAATAACGCAGGTAAATGTAATTTTAATTAAAATTTTATTTGCGCTTGAGAAATAAGATAAGTTGCTGGATTATATAGTTGAATTTATGTATTTTATGATGACTCCATAAAGTATGCAATTATTTTGCAAGCATAAATGTTGGTTGCGTGAAAAAATAGCTATTAAAACTGCTGAATTTTTAATGAATATAAAATTAAAATATGTAGAATTTAAAATAAAAGTGAAGTAAGATTAAAACTAGTACGTTACTGGTATTTCTATACCAGACATTTACTGTTGACCCCTTAAAGTATGCCATTATTTTTATTGCATTTTAATGGTGATTTCAAAAACCTTATTATTTTGAAAATAGATCAATTAAAAAGTCATTATAATGAAATAAATTTTATGGAAATTAAGTGCAATAAAGTTTAATGACTTTTTTAAGTTTAAACTTGGTTCCATAAAGTATGCTTTAATTTTTAAGATAAATAACATTTGCTATATAAAAAAAAATAGTTATTTAAAAACAAACAAAAAAATTAAACAAATAAATATAGGAGATAATATGACCAAAAACTAGCATAGAAATAATAAAGAAAATCAAGAAAGCCATTTACTAGCATTTTCGAATTGTATCCTAAAAGTATGCAGTTATTTTTTTCGTATTTTTATTTATCAAAAGACATTTACTTTTTATTAGTTAAAAAGTAATTAATTTATAATGAATTCAAATACAGGAAAATTTAATGCGAGTGTTGACACCACAATGTATGCAATGGTTTTCAAGAATCGTAGTGGGAACACAAATTTTGATGGTATAATGAGAAACAAAAATTTTTATTTAAAAGCGATGAAAGAAAATCAATTATTTTGATACAAAAGTTAGTACCAAATTAAGCATGTATGTAATTGCTTAGTATTTGTACCCAAGTTATTGTGCATTGTAGCCAAAAGGTATGCAAAGATTTTAATGGTGAGTTCACAACACTTCCTTTTGAAAACAAATCATTAAAATACAATAAAATTAAGTAGAAATGAGTCCAAGAAGTCTGCAGTTATCCTCACGAATCGGTAAAACTTTTTAATGGATATAGAGGTAGATGGCTAGAGATAGAGGTAGATGAATAAAGATAGAAATAGATGAATAAAGATAGAGGTACTTGAACAGAAATAGAGGTAGATAGATAAAAAAAAAGAGAGATAAATTAATGAAGATAAAAGTAAATGAACAGATTCAGAGGTAAATGAACAGATTCAGAGGTAAATGGATATAGATAGAAGTAGATGCGTAAAAATAGATAATGATAGAGGTAGATGAATAAAGTTAGATCGATAAAGAAATGGAAACAGCTGAACATGTACTATGTGAATGTCCAGATACCGCTAGGTATAGATCACTTTATCTTGGAAAGGGACTCTGGAGACCTTCTGAGATATGCGGCATAAAACCTAATGCAATTTTTAGATTCATTTGTAGTCTTATTTTAGAATTGCGTTAAAACCAAGGGCTGCAACAAAAAAATCAACAATGGTCGCAGTTTAGTATAGCCTGCTTAATTAATAATAATAATAATAATAGATTGATAAAGATCGATAGACAGATGAACATGGAAATGAATTAATAGAAACAAAGGGAGATGGTATATTGATGAAAATAGAGGTATATATATAGAGATAGATGGATAAAGGTAGAGTTTGATGGATAGAGATAGAAGTAGATGATTGGAGATATTAATCGATAAATATTACACTTTATTCAGATGGATAAAGAAACTTCATTGGAGTTAAAAGTAGATGGATAGAGGGGGGAAGGAGATAGGTGAAGAATAGAATATGAAAGGCTCTATCAAATGAAATGTGGCCAATATTACTATATTCCAGGCACGATATAGTGTTTGTAGAATTTTCATACATACTTATTATTTTTAATTAATTTTTCATTTTCTCTTCTTCTTTTTTTTATCATACTGCAATTTGTAAGGCGGCCCGTGCCCGTTAATTGTATATAGAATCATAGCCACAAATAAATTGTAAAAAGGTTCTAAGAAACTTTTATAAGTTTAAAAATTCACCTAAAAGTATGCAATTATTATCATTAATTTTAAACATATCAATAAAAAAGTATAAAATTTAATTAATAAAAATAAAATGGAATTTAAATAGTTTAAAACTCAAACTCAATGTGAATATTTATGCATGTGTGAAAAAATAAGGGTAGGACGAAAAAAACATTTTTGTAAAAAAACGAAAAAACAAAAACGCTTTTAGATAATATTTATTTTGAACAAATTTAGAAGGTATCAAAAAAGAGTTCGTTTCTTCTAATAATAAACACACAAAAAACTATATTATTTTTAAAATGAAAATAAAAACAAAAATTAAATCAAAACAAGCAGAAAAAATACATGAAATGTCAGCTAAAAAAATACAGCTCTACTACTGTGTGGACTGTCCACAACTGTGTATATTTTTGTTGTTGTAGTAGTTATTTTTGTTTTTTCTGTGCATTTGTTGCTGTGAATTTGTTGCTGTGCAAATTTCCGTTGCTGTCAAATACACAAAATGTATTACTGCAGGACATTTACGTTTGTTCTATGTTGTGCTACTTTTTCACTCATACACACACACACAGAAGCAGCTGAAGGAATAACACCAAGAACGATAGTAACAACAAGAATGACAGCAACATTGAACGAAAGTAACAACGAAAGGCAACCCAACGTCAACGCCAACGCTGCCAGCAACATTTCGTGACTGTCGCTGTTGTCAACATGAAATTTTGCACACATTTCATTTCAGAGAAAAGAGAAACGGAACAAAAAATAGAAAATGCTAACGAATGGGCAAGTGAAAAGAACGAAAAATGAATGAAGAATGTTCGTTGAAACGTTGCTGCTATTTTGGCATTTTGGGGGCTACCTTGACAAACAAACAAACAAACAAACGAAAGAACGACCGAACAAACATTCATTCATTCTACAATTATTTGCTGCTTGTCTCTTTGTAGTTGTTACTGTTGTGGTTGCACTCATAGCTTCCGGCCCTGACTGTTTCCTGTTTTGTGTGCTTTCAAGTTTCCGCCGCCGCTTCAGCTCCACTCCTCTCATTCTGTTGCCGCTATTCATTCACTCAATTTAGAACTTACTTACTTACTAACTGCTGAGTGCTGGACGACGACAACCACTTAGAGGAAGAGCAAGAGAAAGAAAGAGACAGAGAGTAAGTGAGTGAGTGCAATTTTCAAGGGCCAAACATGTTGAAAAATTTATAGTTTTATTTTTGTGACACAAAAAAGTCGGTGCGAACAGGCAGGGTTGCTGATGGGAGAGAAAAAAAGTGAAGTGGAAAAATTATAAAATATGTTGCAATTTAAAAATTGTGTTTTTTTTATATATATATAAGTGTATAGTATACTTTTAGGCGCGCACCCACTTTCAGTAATTGAAAAATGGTAGCACAGTGATCGTGAATTGAATTTGTTAGCACAGAAAAATGCAGAAAAAAATTGTACGTTTATTCTTTCATTCATACATACATTCATAGTGACTGATTAGTTTAGAATGTGCCGGAGAGCTAAAAATGATAAAAACACCACCAAGTATACAGAGACAACAAAAACGAAAATAATTCCTATACATCAACAACAAGGTTGCTACTGCAACTAGCAACATTGACGTGAGTGTCAGCTGAATTTGTATTGAATTTTCGTTTTTCTCAACGGTCTCGCATGTTGTGTGGACGTGTGTAAAATTTCAATCGTCTAGCACAATTATTTGCTACCACATTTGATGCCCAGCTCAAAAAAAACTACCCAAGTGTGGTAATATACTATTTTGAAGGTACTTTTCTTTCTCTACCAGCTTCCATATATCAGAGTTCCAAAGTTTAGTTTGATTTGGTTTCATACGTTAGTTGTTTGTCATTGTCATTGAACCATGAAAAAAAGTAGGTAGAGGTAAAGTAAACTTTATTTCTCGGTAGGATGCTTACAATTCGTATTTCTCCCAACCAACCAGCAACACTTTAGTTATTGACGTCATTGTCAATAATATCGGCAATGTGTGAACGGTAAGTAGTAGGTACTTGGGAAATAACTTATTTCAAATATGCCAGCCATGCACAACATGCCAATTTATTTACCCTTGCCTTAACAATTTCCTAAGTATGAGTAAATGTGATATGCTGCAGATATTTATGCCTTTTCTTTCACAATTTCTAATACATTTTGTCAATTTTGATGGAAAAGGGTTACGCAGTAAGCAGCAGTAAATGGTCATACTTTTATGAGTATGGGTGTTTAGATTAATTTCCTTTTGCCGTTTTGTAATCACAAAATAATCACTTTTGATTGATGCGTATAAGTCGCTTACACAAACATTCCTAAAGTGACATATTTTTTAAGCATGAGCGTAGGCGTGATAAAATAAATGCAAAAAAAAGAGGAATAAAAAAACGATTAATGGTAACCGAAACTAATATAAACGAAAAAAATTCTCTTACAAAACAAATTGTTCTGAAAAATAAGCATTAAATTTCTGTGTGACTTCATAATGATCTTTTAAACTCGTCATGAAATTATTCTATGGAAAAAACGTTGAATATTTTTTGGTATGAAAAAATTTAGTTTATGATTTTATATTGTTAACTCGTCATGAAATTAGTCCTTGGGGAAAAAAACGTTGAATATTTTTTCGTATGCAAAAATTTAGTTTATGATTTCATATTGTTGAAGATTGCGAGAATAATAAAACTTTCAAAACTATTACATTTTTACTATGTTATAACTAGAGCTCTAAAACTGGCCGAAACTAAAAATATCTTAATCTAATTTTAAGCCTACAGATTTTTCTATATAAACTAGTACATATACATTCTATTCTGAAATATTTTCAGAAATATTTCTATATTAAATTTAAGAAAATAAAGTTTTTTTATTTGAGAAGTTCATAGATTTTTAGATTTGATTTATATAACTACAATATCCAGTTAACCATTGCATTTTAGTTTTTGCATGCAAAGGTTGCTCAGCATAGGTACTCAACATTTTTTTGCATATTTTTAGGCAGACTAAAAATAATTATTTCTTTTTCTTTTGCAGACAATGCCTTGTTTCTTCTTATTATTTCCTCCTGCAACTCCAAGATTAATAAAAAAGTCTTGCATTTTTTTAGGCATGCCACAATAACTTTGCTTACTTCTAGGCATATCACAAATATTTTACATATCGAAAGGCCAATTGAAATTATAAACCTTGCAAGCTTTTAGGCTAATTGCAAATAATTTTTTTTCAACTCTCGCTTTCAGAAGGTGAACTCGTGTCACAATTTTCTTGTGCAACTCTAAGATCAATAGAAATAAAAAATCTTTGCATACTTTTAGGCATATTACAAATAGTTTTTTTTTTATTTGGAGAAAAGACCCCTCCGTAATAATTTTTTTTACAACTCTAAGACAAATAAAATTACAAAAAACCTTGCGTAAATATTAAAAATATCATAACTTTTTTTTTATAAGTTCTTACAGACTAATTTTCCTTTTTTCTGCGAGTTAATTTTCAACAAAAATTACAAGACACTTTTAGGATTACCACACAATAGTTTTTTTAACTCTTGTGGAAAAAGAGCAATCTTTTTATATAGTTTTCTTCTATACCTTTAAGATAAATAAATCGAAACAATTGCATATCGAATATTAGGCAAATCACACATATTTGATTTTTTGAAATTTGTAGACAAAGCTGCTCTATTTCAATTAGAATACAAAAGTATTTTTCATTAACGAAAATCATTTCCCATTTTGTAAGGGTGAAAAAATTAAGCACAACCTGATTTCAAATAGCGTCATAAAAGTTAATCATATCAAAAATAAAATAAGGTATAACATATTTCTCTCACAATTGAAATCTTAAATCGGTAATACTTTTAACCACAGCAGCATACTTTTAAGGTCTTATTATAAAAATATGTAAAAGAAAACATTTTATTGTACTCTAAGGTGAAAAACTCAATGGCATCACCAAAAATTAAAAACACAAAAAATCGATTATAAAAAAAAAACTTTGCATATTTTTATGCACTTAATTTAAATGTTATAGAACTTCCTTACTTGATATTTAACTAATTAACCATGTTTTATTGTTTCATTATATATAATAACACTTGTCCATACAAATTTGTAGCATAATTTTAAGCTACCTGTTTTTTCTTTTTCTTACATAAAACATAAATAATTTTTTGTTTCTATAAGATTCTTACAAAATATAAGTTTTTCTTTTATTATTTCTATGCAAATTTCCATGTCAAAAATAAAACAAAAAGTAATAATTCATCATTAAAATTTTCTTTCAAAAAGCAATTTAATATAGGTCGTTCGCCTAAAAGTATGCAAGAATTTTGTGCTAAACAAACTTTTGTGTATCTACCCACATACATAGTTTTACATTATGCATACATATACATAGTAACTACTTAGTTACATTGTAGTTTTGTTGTTGTATTAAAATATTCTTAAATTATATTCGTGCATTTTCTTTGTGTTACTTTGAAAATTTAAATTATAAGTAATGAAAACACCCAAAAATTATTTTGCCAACCACTTTTCTCTGCTTTAGCGTTAGATTTGTTAGTATGTGTGCATAGAGAATAGTAGAGTTCAGCTCTATGTACTTTCACTTCACAACTACAACTACTAATTTAGCAAATAACAACTTTGCAGCGTAGTAGTTTTGCAGGAGTTTGCATTTTGTAGTTTTAGTTTGAATTGGGAAGTGAAATTGCTGCTTTACTACTGCTGTTGCTGCTGTTGGATTAGTAAGTTTTGGGTAAAGTGGTTTTCCTAGATTTATCATTTGTGTTTGGCAAAAATGTTAAAACAATTGTGCAAGAGGAAGACAATATGCAAATTGAAAACTAATAACAGGAGATACAAAAAGAAAATGTATTATTTGCGAAAGGAAATTTTTGGTAGGAAAGTTGAAAAGGAATAGAAAATTTATAATGTTCTGATAAATAGAGTATGTGTTTGTGTGGTGTGTGTGTTTTTGGTGAAAGAGCGAAAACGTAAGTAACTAAAACATATGTAATTAGTAGTAAGAAGAAATAAAGTTTCTAATTTCTCTTTTTACTTAGTTAAATAGAAGGTTGGATATGAAGTTAAATTACTTAGAGAAAATACTAACTAATAATTATAACAATAATGATGTTTAGAAAATTCTCTCTCGAGGAATGATAAAATATTTTGTAAAATAAATTGTTTCTGCTGTTTCACTTGCTTGAGTGGAAATTGTAATTAAAATGATTTAGGTTTTTGTTAAAGTTAATAAGGAACTATTGGATTATGAAGAAAATTAAATAAAAGGAAAAGTTACATTTTAACTAGAACCCCAGGACCTATTTTTGTTTGAAAAACATTTTGTAGCTTTACAGGTGAAAAAAGAGGTGAACCATGAGTCAGCAATAGCAATAAATATTTTCTACAAAAGTGTTTTAGACTTTCTATGGGATCTCTCTTGAAGCCCATTCCTCTTTGGATACTAGGCTATAGATCTAGTCGCAGGCGAAATAACTCAATCAGAGACCCCCTCCTTCACTTTCAAATGGAAGTAACAATGAAAATGATTTAGATTTATATTGAAATTTACGAAAGGAATATCGAGTTATAAAAAAACCCATCAGAAAGACTTGTAATATTTATTAATTTGGACAAGAATTATACATAAATTTGAAAATCAATATTAACAAATAATATTATGGTTTGCATACGATTTTGCAAGGTAAGTTTGGCATTTAAACCAACAAATCAGGAAAAATTGCATACTTGTAGGCATAAAAATACACATAAAATTTTCCTTTTTTGTTAGATCCTCTTTAAAGCTTTTGAGATTCACTAATATGTATTAGTGTGTGTATTTTAACCTACTAGTTCTAGTCGAAGGCACACGAGCTCTTCAATTTCGAACTATTCGTTTTCAATTTCTAACGAAAATTTCAATTAAAATATTTTAAGCTTGTATCAAAATTATTCAAAGTAATATTTAATAATGAAATAAAGTCATCAAAAAGATCTGAACTATTTACTAACTTGAACCAGAGTTATTTATAAGTTTAAAAAGCAATGTTAATCTTAAACGTTGAATAACTGTGAAAAATGGTCAAATTGCAAGGTAAAGGCAAATAAATAATAAAACTTAAACAACTACATTGTCCTTTTTTTCATAATTCCAGTAAAAGTTGAAACTACCAATTCTAGTATACTTTCAGGATAAAAGTTTCCTCATTGATTTCTAGGTTTCCTAAGGATTCTTATTAAGACAATTTAATCTCACTGTTTATTGTACACGATTGATTCTAATGGAAGTTTTATATCTCGCTAAAAAATAAAACTATCCTTCAATCTGATCAAGGAAATATATATTAATCTAAACATTGATATTAACGTAAAACGTTGCATAGTTTAAGGTGAATAAATTTTTTTTCAATAATTTATTCCGTTTAATTTTTCACGGTAAATAAAGCAACAAATTAAGACTTCAAAATCATGACTAAAAACTAAAAGAAAATGTTGCATACTTTTAGGGATAGAAAAAAAATTTGTTCTTTATAATTTTTGCGTTTTCTAATGGTTTCCTGTTGAATCCTGTTGAATTGTGGAGTCCCTAAGATACACTAATCTATGTCTTATCCACGACTGGTGCCAATAGAATTGTTCTTTCAAGTAGAAATTTTCAAATGCTGAATAGTAAAGGAAACTCAACAGGGGGTTATTCTGTAGTTCGATTCGAAATGCAGTTCTATTCGAATGCCAAATTCGATTCGAAAAGGCATAAAATGAAATCTGAACATCAAACAAATATTATTCGAAAATGTTTTCTAGAGTACCAATCGTTCGAATTCGAGTAAATTTTCTTTCGAATCAAACTACAGAGTAACCCCCCAGATCTTACAAAGATATAAGCTATGTATTAATTTCGATAGAAATTATATATGGACTTGAAAATCGGCATTAACGTAAAACTTCGCATAGTTTTGGCAGCAAATAAAATTATTTCAATGAATTATTCAGTATAACTTTGCAGAGTAAATTCGAAATAAAACTAAGCTATATATATTTTCTCCCTGTATAAGTCAAAAAGAAGTAAAAATTAAAGAAAACCGTGCATATTTATAAGCATAATAATATATAAATATTTTGTTTTGAAGCACTTTAGATTCGCTGAAACTGGTCTTGTTTACGAATTGACCGAAATTGGCACTACTTGACGAGACAATAACTGATAGGCTGAGAGGAAAAGCGGGCTAAAATTTATATAAGAGCAAAAGTGAAATAATTTAGAGTGTCAGTGCAAGAATGGCATAAGTAAAACGGTTTAGAGCGAAAACGAAACGCCTTAAAAGTAAGAGCAAAAATGGTATAACAATTCTTGCAGAGCAAGAACAGCATAGTTTTTTATTCCGTTTTCGCTCTGAACATATTTCGTTTCACTTTTGCTCTGAACATATTTCGTTTTGCTTTTGCTCTTAAGTAAAATTATTCCACTTTTTTCTGAAAGTAGAAGTTATACCACTTTTCTTCTCAGCGTCTCAACTATAACATACTCGCTTCAATTTCACAAAACTACATATAAAAACTTCCAGAATTCAATTGCAATTTTAAGCTTCACAAAAAATAATTCAAATATGTAGATATTTATTTTGAGTTTATAATGAAAATAATCGCGTAAGAAGAGAAGCCAATCAGACTTGAAAAATATGTCATTCAAAAAAAAAAAAAAAAAAAAAAACATTATAAAAGAAGAAAACTAACAGAAAAAAAATTAAAAATAAAATGGAAGAAGAAAAACTTTTAAATTGCTTTATTTATATTAGATATTTTCAAAAAAAAAAACATAGACACACACAAACATGCAACACTCGTTCTACTTGCCAACCACAAGAGCCACATATGAGAACGAGACCAACATATTGAACGATAAAATGTTGCAAGGACATAACGCACACAACACATACGGCATAAAGAATGCCGTGCAAGAGCAAACCACAGGAACAACAATAACAGAAAGCTAATAGTAAAATGGACGGGAAGAATGAAGATGAGAGAGCATGACGTTGACTATGACGATGAAGATTGTATGCGTTAACATAAACATATATACAATGCACTAATACAAACTCATAAAGACATAGATACACAAGCTCACACTTGGTATATGAGTGAATATAAACACATCCATATGCATGTGCACTTGTGTGTTTGCTTGGCTGTGTTGCATATAAAGTACGTACAACGTACATTGTTTGATTTTTATTTCTTGTTTCGCTTTTTTCACAAACTCTTTTTATTTTGGTTATTTCTTTTTTTCTTCTTCTTCTTCTTCGTTTTTTTTGGGAAAAATCTTCTTTGAAACTCTGGCGAAATCATGATAGCTATATTTTTTGTTTTGTTTGTTTGTTATTGCTTGAAATTCTAAAGAGTGTTTTGTAGTTTACACCAGAGAAAATTAATTTTGCACAGATTTACTTCAATTTCTTTTTTCCTTTCTCAACTCTTTGTAGTAATAGACATATATGTGCATGCATTTATATGTGTGTGTAGTTACTTTACTTTACGTGTGTGGGTCAGTATTCTTTTGTGTTTCATATATTTGATTTGTGAAAACTACACAATACATTTTTGTTAACTCTGATTCAGAGAGTGATTTTTGAATGGAATTAAACAACAATGGTTTAAATTGTTTCAAAATGTAAAAAATCATTGTCTTTATTGGCAATCAATACGTTTATTGTTTTGTAATTAATAACTCTGTATCAATTGGGTTCAAAAGTAAATAACAGTGTTTTAAAGTTTTTCGGCTATTGTATAGCATACTTTTAGGGCTATTTAGTTAATGTTTTATTTTTATTTTAAAATTTACAATGGAATATTAATGATGAAGGAAACTGATCAGAAAGTTATGACCTAATGATAAATTAGGTTCTACCTCAATCTCAGTAAAGAATTATGCATAAGCTTAAAAACCAATATAAATCTAATACGTTGCATAGTTTTAGGTGTGAGAAAAATGGTTAAATATTCTATACCACCCTATTTTATAAGACAAAACTAAAAGATCTATATAATTTTCTTGTATAAGTTAATATTTTTTCAATGCCTTTTCAGTTTTAAGTTGAATTTCTTGGAAGCATTTTAAATTCACTAAAATAGTCTAGGCTCTAACGTACGGCTGGATCCTCTTAAGTTACAGTAGAATAGAGGAGAGATTTGATAAAATCCCTTCCTTCTTTTTCCCGACAAATATTTCATTCATTATGTTAAAAAAAAACCTTTTGAAGGAACATAAAGACCTGGTGGATTCCTCTTTTTCTTCAGCAATTTTTGAATCCTCTAGTACATGAAGGGCATACGTTTATGACATTAATTATTTCGTATTTTTCAATACCTTTCTAAGCCTTGAGTTTATTTTCATTACTTGTAAACCCTTTGAGAACCTAGAGTTGCTGCTTTCATTCATTTCGTCTCCAGGTATTCGCTATTTATACCATGAACTAAATGCTTTTATTCCAGCGTTCCAGCAATATTGCTTCTAAGCCTCTAATAAGTTTTTTTGACTTTCATTGCATATGGTAACCACTGTTGTAAGCATACGAGCTGACCCGGCAAACGTTGTTCTGCTCTTTCTACAAAGAAGCGGAAAAATTTAAGTTTATTTGAATGAAGTTCTTGGAGTTTAAAATTGGACATTGATAATGACAATTCAGGCTTAAAGGACGTACATTGAATTTGATAAAAATTCTAGATTTAAAAATGAGGCATCAAAATTGGCATTTTTAAAAGTATTTAATTTGCAAAAGAATATCAAAGACCGTTCTAGAAGTTATATCTAATTCCAAAAACTATTTAAATATATGGACCCATTTGCTATTTATTATAAAAATAGGATTTATTATAGAATTGGTTACAGCGCCACCTATTGGATTTTGATATAGTTAAGCAGGTTCTTAAGATATTTCATAAATTAGTAGAAATAATAGAAAAAAAAGGAATGGGGAAAGTAATAGAAAATAATAATAAAAAAACATTAAAATAGTAGTAGAAAATAGCAGCAGGAATAGTGATGGAAAACGTAGTAGTAAAAGGAATAGAAAATAGTATTACAATTCGTTGTAAAAAGTGATAGAAATGGTATTGAAAAAGCGACAGAAAAAGTAGTAGAAAAATAGTAAAATATCGTAGTAAAAAATAGTAAAAGAAGTGGAAAATAGTAGTAGAAATTATTGTAAAAAATAGAAAGTAGTAGACAGTGAAAAAGTAGAAAAAAATAACAATAAATTGTAGAAAAATATAGTAAAAAAGTGGTAGAAAGTATTAGTAGATAAAGTATTAAAAAAGTAGTTGAAAATAAGAAGAAAATGTTGGAAAAAAGAATTTAAAATAGTAGTAGAAAGTAGAAGTAGAGCATGGTACAACACCCACCAGGACGTTCATATCAAAAACCATTCTTGAAATTATATAAAAATTTGAACCAATTTCATATTTATTATAAACATAGAATTTGTTACAGCGCCACCTATTGGATTTTAAGATAGCTAGGCAGCATTTTAAGATATTTCATAAAGTAGTTGAAATAATAGTAGAAAAAGAAATGGAAAAAGTACTAGAAAATAGCAGCAAAAAAGTAGAAGAAAATAGTAGTAGAAAAGGTAGTAGGAAAAAGAATAGAAAAAAGTATAACAAATTGTTAAAAATAGTAGTAGAAAAAAAGTAGGAAAAACAGTAGAAACTAATAATAGAAAATAAGAAAAAAGTAGTAGAAAAAAGTAGTAAAATAGTACTAAATAATATTGGTGGAAAAATAGTAAAAAATAAGAAGAAATTGTAGAAAAAATGAAGTTTAAAAGTAGTAGAAAAGTGTAGTAGAAATAGTAGTAGAAAATAAAAGTGAAGCATGGTGCCAAAACCACTAATCCTACGAACTGAAAGAATTTAAATTTTTGTACCGTACCATAAATGCCTCCTAAGATATCTCATAATGGAAATTCAGGTTATATAGAAGGTGCCACACCCCCTTTGTCAACCTCACCAATATTTTTGTTTTAGCATGGCATTGCCACTTTCCTAAAAGCCATTATGAATAGCTATGATTCATCCTCCCGCCTAAGAAAATATATTCTGGAAATATGACTTCAATCGGTCCAGTTGTTCAGAAATTACACGATGTCATACACACAAAACTCTATGATTATATATAAAGCGCGGTTCACGCCAAATTGGCACGCTTTGTTGTGAACAAAACGGGAACCACCAACCTAAAATTAAAGGCAAAGATCTTGAGGTTCATCAAAAGCAATCCCGGACTATCGAATAGCGATCGTGCCAAAAAATTCAATACCAGCAAAAGTAACGCTAGACGAATACGCATAAAAGCTAGGCTAAAGTGCTATCGTGCTATAAAATATCCAAATAGAACAGACAAACAGAATTTGCTGGTAAAAAAAAACGTGCTCGTCTTCTTTATAATAATATTTTGACCAAATTCAATGGATGCATTATTGTGGATGACGAATCATACGTAAAATTTGATCTTAAACAGCTTCCAGGTCAAAAATTTTATATGGCAACGAATCGTGGTAATGTACCCTCAAAATTCAAGTACATAAAAATGTATAAACTTGCAATGAAAGCAATGGTGTGACAGGCTATTTGCAGCTGTGGTCTCAAATCCAGGGCATTTGTGACATCCTCTTCTATGACGTCTGGTATTTAACTCAAAGAGAAGTTTTGGCCTGATTTAGCCCGTTGCCACTACTCTAAAAAAACCATGGATTGGTATCAGACAAATAAAGTAGATGTAGTGCCCAAATAAATGAATCCACCCAATTGCCCCCAGCTTCGACCGATCGAAAAATACTAGGCTATTACAAAATATAAGTTGAAGAAAAATGCAGGTATTGTCAAAAATGTGAATTCAATGTTACTAAAATGGAACCAAATAGCCGCAAAAGTATCCAGAGCGGATGTTCAAAGGTTGATGGGGTCCATTAAAAGGAATACCCGGAACTTTTTGCACAACAAAGAAATTTAAATCTTTTAATATTATAGTATTAAAACACAATATTAAACTTAACATTTAATGCATTATTTGTTATTCTGAGTGTTCTGGTTAAAAAGATACAGCAACTTTCCTGCGTGCCTATTTTGCGTGAACCGCGCTTTATAAAGATATACATTTACTGTGCTTTTTGATCCTTTACTTTTCAATTTTTCTATTCTATTTCCACTACACTTTTAAGTCTTGAGTGGTTACCTTCATTTATTCCTGTACTACATCTCAATAACTTTCCAAATCATAAATGTGCCATCTTAATTTATATTTTTTTTTTGTCAACTTTCTAAGTTGGTGCTTTCATTCGTTCCTCTTGAGACTCACTGGTTCATTCATCACTTAAAATTTTCAAACCTTGAAAAGGCAGCATCCATTCGTTCCTCATGATATTTACTGCCCCATTTTTCTCACAACTTTCCTAAACACTGAGTGGGTAACTTCTCTTATTGCCTATTGACTTTCTTTACCATATTTCAAGGGATCTTTCTTTCATTGCTTCTGCCATTCACAGTCTCATTTTCCGCTATATTTTCGAAGCTTGAATACTTGTCCCATTCTCATTTTCCCAACTAATATTCTAACTCTTGAGTGACTTTTTTCATGAATTTTTTCTAGCATTCATGGATTCATATATCTTGCTATTTTTGCCAGTTTTTTTAAGTTCACTCTCTCAATTCTATTCCTCAGTAAATATTTAAAGTTTAAGTGGTTGCCTTGATTAATTTTTTCAGGCATTCGCTGCCGCTAATTCCTCTCTACCTTTGAGAGCCTACCTTTATGTATGTCTGTTTAAAATTGATAGTCGTTCAGTCTTTGAGATCGTTCGAAGCCTAGAGCTTATAGTATTGATTCGTTTATCCTGCCGTATTCACGTACTCAGTCAGTTTCTCAGCTTCTTAACCCCAACTAACTGCCTTCATATATTTATACCTTCTAACACCCTTTTTCCCTCTCTCATAAATTTTTTTCTCAATTTCCTAAACCCAGCTCAAGTTATTGATTAGCCTCATTGTTCTATTACTTCTTTGATTTAAAATACTTTTCTAACTACCTGCATTCGTTAGCTTAAATATTTTAATTCTGGCTTTACATCCCTTTAAATTTTTACAAATAAAATTGAAATAGTTTTTCCCCAATTCAACTTTAAGTAACTATGCAAAAATTTCCTTTTTTTTTTCTTTACAAAAAAAAAAATAAAAATAAAAGTCTCACTTGAGGAATTTTCTTCTAGATACTTATTCTTTTGCTCGGTGGTGCTCATATATAAAAAACCACAACACTTTACAACACCGTTTGAGAGAGTGAAAATCTTCTTACGCTTGACTTTTACCTTAAAGGCTTTTTTACATACTACTACATGCAGCTACTAGTACTACTTTGCAAATACTTGCTGCAACAACGAGAGCTGCAACTATAACTACTATATACTACAACTGCAGCTATTATTCCTACGATGGCATATTATCCTTGTTTTTTTTTTATCTCTTGTCCCAACTGTGGGGCATACTACTTATTTGATTGCATATTTTGCAGAGCTTCTTATACCGTATGTATATGTATACATCACAGTCTTTTCTTTCTTTTTAAACAAAAATTGCTGCATCAGAACAATAACAGCAACAACCACAGCAACAATAAGCCTTGTTGTTTTTGTTAGTAGTTTTATAAAAAATGAGGACATAAGAAAGAAATTTTTCAATGTTCTTCTTATACGTATATGAAATTATATACACACACATACACACACACATATACTTACACATACTCAAGCTCGTATATAATATTGCTTCTCTTGTTTCTGGTTTCTGGCTCTTTGTTTGCTTTTCAATGCTTTTTTCTACCTCATATATCTGCAGTGTTTTTCTACTTTTTCATCTCTTTTGAAGGCGAAAATAATAAGAAAAGAAAGTTTAAAAACTGCACTTGCACTTCAATTTTGTCGCTTTTGTGTGTGTGTGTGTGTGAGAGAATATGTGTCTGAGAATGTATGTGTGTGTTTATGCCGATTTGAGAAAAACTTAAAGCGTTACGTAAAGTATTGAAAGTTAGCTAAAATATTCAGTTATAAAAAACTTACAAAATCGCCTTACGTTACTTGGTAAGGTGTAGTGGTTAAATTTCGCCTGAGCTCTTAATTTCGCGCACATTAATTTATATGGTGCCAAGAAAAAAAAGGCGTGCCTAACTAATAAATATGTTTTATGTGAGTTTTAATATGGTGCTTAATTTTTGTCTAGAATGGATCATTTTACAATTTTAATTTAAAGTTTTATGAACCACAGCTAGAGAGTAATTTCCACAGAAAAAAACACGAGACCTTAGATTTTGCTGGACTGATGCATTTGTCAAGTTTCATTTGGTGAAGCTGACAGTTACAAAAAGTATCTAATTCTAAAAACCACCGCAAGAGAAAACTTTCTTTACTAAACACAATAACTTTTGTGGAGTATATAGAAAATACGAAAGCTCCGAAATTTGCGACTAGAGGACACCTCTCATACAGAAATTGCTTTTCAAAAAAACCAGCTGCTGGGAATTAATCTTTAGTTAAAAAATCTACCACCAGAGGGCACATTCGATATAAACCCAATACTGAAAACATGAAACTGTGGTGTAAACATAACCAATTTCTAATATTTTGAAACTTTCGGAAATATTCCCTTAGATCTAAATATGCGGATTTTGATTTTGTTCCAAAATTTACAACTAGAAGGCACCTCTCATTTAAACAAGCACCTAGAGAAAAACTGTACTCTTTAGTTCCAAAATTATCCACGAGAGGGCGCTCTTCACACAAATGTAATTCTTACAAAGCGAACCATTTTTTTCTATGTGGTTAATTTCTAAAAATTTTATACTTTTGAAAATGTTTTCTTGGTACTAAATAAACGTTTTTTGCTTTAGTTCTAAAATGCTCCGCTAGAGGGAGCCCCCAACCAAACAAGCTGCTAGGGAAGATAAAAATTTGAGTTCCACGAAAAATTGAACCAATTTGAAACAAAGAATATGAACTCGAGTTCCAAAAACTAGCGGTAGAGAGCGCTTCGCCTACAACTGTGGCACTAAAAATGCAAAAATTTTTATTCTGTATGATAAATTTTAAAACTTTTGATAGCATTGAAAGTAAAATATATGATTTTCGTGGCATTTAGACAACAAACTCTGTTGGTGTATGGTAAAAAAAAAAGATTACAGCATTTAAATTCAAGCCTTTTAATACTTTATGAAAGTTTTTCTTTTTACTTAGATTCTTAACCGACAAATCTCTAGAAAAAGTATAAAAACAAAACACTAAAATTAACATTATCTTCTCCTTCATCATAAACCAAGGCCAATTTATGAAGTACAATAAAAAGAAAGTGCAACCTATATTGTGTGATTATGCGCTATAGTATTTACAGTGCAGTAAAGTTTAAAGTTTCTTTTTTCTACGTTGCATATTTTTAGTAATGTTGGCAATTCAAACAAAGCTCAACGAAATTTTTCGTTCAACTTTAATACAAAAGAATACGTAAAACAAGGGGAGGAGGAAAATACTACTATTATAAAGAAAAAGTAGCTAGTAGAAATAAGTAGTAGTAACAGAAAAAACGAATGAAAAGTGAAGAAACCGAAAATAACGCTTAACAAAAGTTCGTGGTTTTCAAAAACAGAAAAAAATTCAACAGTCAGAGAAGAGAAAAAAAAATAAAGTATAGGTACTTTAATACTATAGTAATAATAACATACAAAAAAAAAAAAATAGTAGTAAATCGGTAGTGTGGTAGCAATTTCTAGCTCGTTTTTTGCTTTTGCCGTGCCAACAAATTACAGTTTGTGTGCGCGTTTTGTCGACTCGACGTTGCTATTACTAACTTTTTTTTGTAGAGTTTTTTCAGTCTCCAATTTTTATTTATTTTTTTTTTTTTTGCGCAAAAGTGTTGCATTGAAATCCTATATAAAATTATACTATATACACTACAAAAAAACAGTAGTTATATATATATACAAATAGTACACCAAAGGGATTGTCGCAAGTTAGTAATTAAACTTTTAAGTAATGCCTGCAAAATTTTCTACTTCTCTTTACTTTATTCAATACTTTTCTTTTATTTTCTTTTCACTTTTGCGTGTTTTTCTTTGATTTTTTATTTCCTTTTCTCGGTTTTGTTTACGATTGCCTGTGGTATTTAACAGTTGTTGTTGTTGTTGTAGTTGTGTACCAGCACTTTACTTTTTGTTGGTTTTTTTCATCCCTTTTCTTCTCCTTGTATTTTTTGCTTATATTCTTTTGGTGTCCTAGGAGTCTACATTTTGCTGTAGTTTATTTTTTATGTAGTCATCATCATCATTGAAATTTTATCGATTTGATAATTACATTTTATTTGTAAGTTTTTGGTTTTTAATTGATTTTTTGGTATTACCTTTTAAGCTAAGCAATTCAATGAATTGGTCTGTTATAAAAATTTAATTTTCTTGCAGACTAGACATATTTTTATAGACAAAAAGGAAAAAGTATTTGAATTTTCTTTCATCTTTCGGCTATTTTTATTTCATTTCAATTACTAGGTATATAAACTTTTTTGTATTACCGCAGCAATTGCTTTGAATCTAATTCCAATGGCTGGATGAATTTGATATAAATATTTATTTTAGGTATCCTTAAAAATTGAAGGTACGCTGAAGTAAGAGATAAATTTACGAAAGTGGTCGAAGAGAACAATCAGCAATGTCTGCTATCTGACGATGGTTGCTGGAAATTGCGTAATTCATATAATTTCGAATAAATATGAAAATAAATTTTAATTGAAAGAAAATCGTAGAGCCTAATCCAGCCGAGCCTAAGTTAAACAGTTGACAAACAAACATTCAATAATCCTGATAAAATCAATCAAACAAATTAAAAGACATGAACCCAACTCTAAAAATGAACAACTAGGATTTATTTTAGTAATCTCCAAATATAAACAGATTCTAGTTTATGAACTTCATGGAGGGTTCCATCTAGCGGTGATTTTCGGAACTTATTATAGATTCTTTAAAGCTTTGTTTTTTTTTTTTGGAAAATATGTGGGGCACGCTCACTCAATAATGATCTCCAAACAATCTCTGAGTGGGATCTCACGAAAAGAGTTAAATTCAACGCGCGTAAGACCCAATGTTGTTTGTTATCTCACAAACTTGTGCCCCAACGCTCTGTTAACCCCCTGGTTATGGGTGGGGTGATTATTGCGGAGTCAGAAACTCTTGATGTTCTGGGCATGTCCATCCAATGTGACATTCGTTGGAATAATCATGTTTTTGACGTGTCGAAAGAAGCAGCCAAGTGCCTCGGCTATCTAAAGCGGTGTAAGAAATACTTCACTCCGACTGATCTCCGCATGATCTACACCACCTATATCTGCCCCAAAATGAAGTTTAATTCGCACCTATGGGCAGGATCTTCACGAACGCAACTAGAGCTTCTGGACCCTTTTCAACATCGGCCGATATAGCTAGTAGGAGGCAATAAGGTTTACAGCTCAATTGACTCCTTGGAACACCATAGAAACGTGACTTGTTTGACTCTGTTCTACAGGTATTTTCATAGTAGATGTTCCGCTAAGATACGGAATTTGATTCTACCAGTTCATGTGTTCACCAGAACTACACGAACTGCAAGCGTTCCATACTGCGCGTATATGGGATAAGCTTCCTGCAATCGTTTTCCTGACTTTTACGACCTTTCCAAATTTACTTATTTATTTATTTATTTAAGTCTATCGAGAATTAAATTAAACTAAGGTTCGATTTTACAATATTTAAATATAACTATTTCAATATTTAAGAATGAGTCAAAGCAACCTCAACAATTCATACTTAAACTTGATTCTACTTAAAGATATAACGATCTCATTTATGACAAAATTAAGCTCTGTGCACGATCTTGATATTGTTCTGATTTGCTATAATTCGTATAAGAATGTGGAGTAAGTATAAAGTAATTTAGCCTGAACCTAAGAGGTCTTGCAGGAAGATATATTGGGATATATTAGCTGTTTTGACTAGACAATGCTGATCTTGTAAAACTTATGCTTTTACATTTAGCAATATTTAAATGGAGATAATTTTCAGCACACCATTTCGATACACCATCGAGATCTCTCTGCAACATAGCAGAGTCATTTGGTGTTGCTACCATTCTAAATATTTTCAAATCATCCGCGTAAAGAAGGCATTTAGAATATTTTACCATTTGCGGAAGGTCATTAATGAAAAGGACAAAAAGAAGTGGGCCTAAATGGCTTCCCTGTGGGACCCCCGAATAATTATAAATTTTTTTTGAAAATTTTGTTCCAATTTTGACAAATTGCGTACGGTTGGTCAAATAATCTTGTAACCAATTAAGAAGGCTTGAGTGGATACCCATGGTATTTAGCTTATTAAGCAGAATTAAATGCTGTACCCTATCGAAAGCCTTAGCAAAATCAGTATAGATTGCGTAAACTTGATTTCCACTCTCCATACTTTTTAAACAAAAATTGGCAAAAATAGCTAAATTAGTGCTTGTGGATCTACCACTAACAAATCCATGCTGAGCTTCTGAAATCCAATTTTTCACTTCCCAGAATAATCTCCTTTTCGCAGTTGACTCGAAAACTTTTGGTATCAATTGCAGTTTTGAAATGGGTCTGTAATTGTTTACCTCCTGTTTCGAGCCAGATTTGTGAATCGGAGTTATATACGATACCTTCCATTTCTCTAAAAAGTTTCCCCGTAGAAAGGGAAAGATTAAAAATCATAGCAAGTGGTTGAACCAGGCTTTTAAAACACTTTTTTAACAAAATCGGCGGTATATTATCTGGTGACAAGTTATTGCTTTCTTTCAGTGCAGAAAGCTCCAACATTACTTCATTCACATCTAGTTTCAAATGGCTCAAACTTGTTATCTCAGTAATCTTTTTACTACAAGCCGCAGTTGAGGTATTTTCAACAAACGTTCACAACCTTTTCTTCCTCTTTCCTCCTACCAGTAATCTATCTTTCTTCCTCAATCAACGCAATGCTTTGCATTCATACGTTAAAGAGATTTAAATACTTGAATGGTATGCCCCAACTCCATCTAGCGGTGATTTTCGGAACACGTATTTATGTCAGTTTATAGCAAAGAAAACATAATTCGCAATAATAGATAAATCAAAAAAATCAGCGGTAATTGAAATTGAAGCAACTCTAATATTTATAGTTCCTCTGACAGATAAGATGTCTTGTAAAGAGAGGTCTTGAAACTTGTGCTTAAATCGAAAAAATTAGAATTTAATTCCAAGTTACTGAAGCTTCGAATCCTCTCTTTTGGATCCCCAAGTGATTACCCGTAATAGATAACTAGCAATAAAGAGATATTTCGAACATTGAACAAAAAGTGAAATGTAGCCAAATGAGGAATTTTTATAAAGAAAGCGCCCTCTAGCGACAATTTTCGGAACGTTCGCGTATTGCTATTATATATTTCTAAGAATAAAAAAATTCTGCTGGGTGAAATCAAGAAATTGCGAATCGATTAGTGAAACCTATGGTTAAAGTGATTTTAATATTTTCATTGCATGTAAAAGACCACCTAGCGGTAATTTTTGGACCTACTGAGAAATTAAAGCTTTCATTGAAATTCCAAAATTTTTAACAAAGAAATATTTCTAACGTTGAACAAAATTTGCAGTAAAATGGCCTGTCTGTTAGATGAAATCAGAAATTTAAAATATGGGTAAATGGGATCACTAGAGCGAACCCATAGGGAGGAGGGGGGAAGCGCTAATCCGTTGGTAAATCCGTTGAAGCCATCATGATCTTTGTTCTTATATTAAAACTCTCTCTTAAGTAACGAAAAATCTGCTCCTCCCTCTATTCTCTTCCTTTCGCAATCTCTGGATCCTCTAGCAGTTTGGAACCATGGTGAAAGTGATATTAATATTTCCACTGCGCGTGTAATGCTTTCTAGTTGTGATTTTTTGAACTTCTTTATTATTTAGATTAATGAAAGATGATTATTCCCTAAAGCCTCGTTTTGAAACTTGGAGAAGAAAAAATATTTCCAATGATTTCAAATATTCTGTTAGGCGAAATTAGAAATCTGAAATTTATTTGATCGTTCTTGAACTCAAATACATTCGTTCAAAATGAAAAACCTAAATCTCGCTCCAATTGCTGAACATTTCAGAGTTTGGAACCATGGGGTCTTAGTGGTTTTAATATGTCCAATGCTTGTAAAGTGCCTCTTCAGCCGTAGATTTTTTTAGCTAAAAACTATATGAACTTAGTACTGAAGTTCAAAAATCTGCAGCTAGATGCTATATTTCAAGTCAAATTTCTTGAGATGAAGAGTACAATTTCCCAACTTTTTTCCAAATATTTTTTCAACTGAACAAAAATTCAATCCAAAGTCGTAAACATAAAACTTCACATTCTTAAAAAGGAAATCTTTTCTTTTATATTTTTTGAAATATTTTAAACAGCCTGAAGTTGCCTTCAAAAAGAATGCAAATAGTTGATTTAACATCCGTTGTAAATAAAAAACCAATCTGTGACAGAAAAACTTTATCTGATACTTTCTCTAACGAAAAGCAAATAACTTGAAACAGAAATTCAAAGTTCATTTAATCACAAAAGTTATCGCTGAGAAAAAGATACAAATATGTAAAAATTGTAGATGATTTATAGAGCTAAAATAAACGCAGTTACATACTTAGATGTAATTCTAGAAATCAAAAAGCAGGAAGCTTAGCATTCGCATATTAATATCGCATGAACAAATCAATTGAATTCACAGAATTTAAGAAAAAAGAAAAAGAAAAAAATCAAATGAAACCTAAAAAATACTATAGAAAATATACAATAAAAGCAACTTGCACAAATCTCAACGTAAACACGCACACTCGCATATATGTATATGCTTACAAAAACAAGTATAAGCTTCATACTACTCGCAAAAGCGAAGCGAGAGAACAAAAGGATAATCAGCATAAATAAACCAAATTCAGCATACGAGAATAGCGTGTAAAACATTTAACACTAACCACTAACAAACTCGTAAAAAAAACCCAGCTAAAAATCCTTTTTCCAGATTTCTTTTTCATTTATTTGTTTGCGCTTTGTTATAGTCTGGACAAACAAAGCTAACCAAAATAGTACAAAAAATAGGAAAAAAAAAAACGTTGGCATGTTATTTTGTTGCTAGCATATGTGAGTGTGAGTGTGTGTATGCGTGTAAATGTAAACATGTATGTGGTAGCTTTATGCATGTTTGATGAAGCTTAAAGATATTACAAAATCCAGCATCATCGAACAATGTGTGTTTATGTGTGTGTGTGAATGTATGTGGTTACAAAATAAAATCTAACATAAATTGCCTTGAATGTGAATAAAACTATCTTTATCATCATCATCATTAGAGCTTTACAACAGCTACAGCTTCTCTTGCAACCACAGCAAGCTCCACCTATTGCATTAAATTTTGATTAAATTTTAAAGCGTTAAAATTGAAAATAAACTGCAATTTTTCTTCTACTTTCAACTATGGTAAGCGCAATCAAACAAAGTAACTACAGAAAATGCGTATACGCCCCATATACCCAAGCAAATCAATTCAAGCAACCAACCTAAACTACACAACCTTAACCACCCAATCAAATCTCACCCACCTAAGGACCTAACTCATACCTCACCTACTACTTACTAACTACACTTCTCTCCAACCAACCAACCCATCAAAATTTACATTACACCTTCTAGCAAATTCAATTGATTTTGACCCATTTTCATGTGTAGCAGGCGTGTCAATGTGTTTGCTGTGCATGTACGCAGAGAGAGAGAGAGCGAGAAGCGTTGGGAATTACATTAGTGGCATGCGTAGCTAAAGCTGCTATTTCTGTTACTACTGCAGCTATTTTTTTTTATTTATTTTTTTTTTTGTTCTGCTGCTTTTGCTCATCTACTATACTTGCAATTTGTTGCTGCTATGACTGCATAGAAATTATTGCATGTGCATTTGTGTATTTGTTCGTTAGCTCTAACTCTCGCTCTCGTTTTAAAATGATGCCATTGAAAATGTTTACTGTAGTGTAAAGTGAATTTGAAATGCGTTGTGAATGTGTTGTGCAGATGTCTTTGCATCTATCTTCACTCGAACACACACACACACACTCACATACATGAATTACTTTTTTAAGTTGCTTGCAAAATTTAGTTGCAATGATGTAATAAAGTTGGCCTATATACTTAGATTTTATGCTTAGTATATAAATTTTCTTTAATGCATAAACAACTTCTTCATCAGCAAAGTAATTCATTTTATTCAATATTATGAAAAAAAAAGAATAGAAGCTATGTAAACCCATGAAAATTTATTATTTTATGAAAAAGTAATAGAGGTGCATTTTTTTATAAAGAACCCCATCTCCTGTAAGATGATTTTATATCTCCAAGTTCTTGAATTAAATAATTTTTTGAAGGAACTTGTAAGCTTCAATTCAAACAATTTGTGCAACTATTTGACTCTTGAACCAATTTTTTTAAATTCTTTTCAGGAATACTACAAAGAGTAATATAGATATAAAAGTTCCCAAAGATACAATTGACTCAACTGAAACTTTTTGCAAGATTTTCCAAGCTTTTGAAAGAATTTTTCGTTCAGAATTTTTTTAAGAATACTATAGAGTGACAAAAATTCAAAATATTTGCATGGCATATGGAAACTTTGAATTTCGAAGGGGCAGATTCCGTAAAGCTTGTATACAAAAACAGCTAAACAATTTCAAAAACTTTTTTATACCTAAAATCTTTTTTGGGACACAAAGGGGAGTGAATTTTGTGTTCCAAAAGTTACCACTACAGGGCACAAATTGCTGTTAATTTAGTTCAACTTACTAAATTTCTAACGTTTTTCCAGCTTCCAAAACATTTCTTTGCTTAGAAATTTTTTTAAAAATTCGAGAGTGGATACAGTAAAGAAATTCAACGTATGCAGTGTGTGGAAGTCCCAAAAATTGCCTCTAGAGGGCAGATCTCCAATAAATTATTTACAAAACTTGCTATAAATTTGATTCAGCTGAAACGATTTTCATAGACGACCTCGATAGTCTAGTGGATAGTGCACTAGGCTTTCATGCAGAAGGTTGCGGGTTCGATTCCCGTCTCGGTCTAGTGGTTAATTCTTATAAACTTCTTAGATTCACTATCGATATGAAGTGGATGAGAATTATAAGAATGTGTACAAGTACACACCTTGGTTGGTAGTGGCAAAACCACCGAGCTGATAAAAAATTGCCTGCCATCGCCACTGTAGAGTAGTAGCAGAGTGCCAGACTCTTGTCTCTGGAGACCCGAGTTCGGTTCTCGGCTTGGGTATGTTTTTTATCAGTCTTTCTTTCTCTCTTCCTTTCTTTCTTTCTTGGGGCTTTGGTACAATAAATTTTAAAGTTCGCAGTGCCTGACTTTCGAGTCGTCCTTCCTTCAAATAAATATAAACGATTTTCATGATTTTTGAGATTTCGAAATAATTTTTAGTTCAGATTCGTTCCTAAAAAACTACAATTGGAAGGGATGCAAAGAAAATTTGAAGTAAATAGTTTTTTTAAAGTTTCGAAAGCCACCGCTAGATGCCACAATATATATACCCAAAAACTGTTTACAAATTTTTTGCGTGATATCTAAGAAATTCAAAGCTCAGAAATAAGTTTGCCCTGAGACTTTTCAGTTCTAAAAAGTTAACAAATTTGCTTTAACTTAAGCAATTTCTAGGATATATTATTCCTCTCAGATTCTTAAAAAAAAAAAAATACGCCATTGACAAAACCGAAAATTGCCGCCAAGGCGCAGATTCTGCATAGACAACATAAATAAAATCGTAAAAAATTTTATTCAATTCTAGTGGTTTGTAAAAATTTTACAAAAAGCTTTTCAAGAAGACAAAGAAGGTTGATATAGAAATAAAATTTGAGAAAACTACCGCTAGAGGGCAGAAAACGCTTTAAATTTAGTTCGGTTGAAACAATTTTTCAAATTTTTCCTGCTATTTAAATAAATTTTTTTACCAGATCGTTTCTAATAATACAAATAGAAATGATAGACCGAAATTGATTCAGATCGTTTCTAAGAATACAAATAGGAACGATAGACAGAAATTGAAGTTCCGTAAATCACCGCTAGAGCGCAGTCTATACTTCAAGCTCATAAATTTGGTTCAATTTAATATACAAAGTTTCCCATTTTTTAAGATTTTGCTTTTCAAAAACTTTTCGGGAATATAAATATAACAGTAAGTAATATAGACTAATTTGTTGTCTGTGGAGGGCTTGAGGGCTGATTACATATAGACTACATTGAAAAGTAAAAAATTTCCATCAATTTATTCATTGATTCGACTTCAAGCAAACTCTGAGCTTCTGAGTAACGTGAGTCAACTGATAACTGAGGCAGAGGGGGGCGGGGGGGGGGGAGGGGGGTTTGGAAGGTGGGGAGGTGGATGGAGGAGGAGGGTTGGCGAAGGTAATACCACGATCAAAAAATGCTCTGAGCCTAAGTTTCTATTGCGCTAGATAGTTTTTACTCGCTCAGTTTTCGTTCTTATAAAAAAATGACAAAGCACATGCAAAAAATGAATAGGAAAAATTCAATTTCAATACATTTACTTCTCCTATGCCACACAAAATTAAATTAAAATCACTTTTACAATATTTTATATTCAATGATTCCTTTCAATAGTTACAAGCGTAATACTCCAAGCAATTGCTTGAATACCAATTAAATACATTAATAAAATATCTAACTTTTAATTTCAACTCACTCTTCATCACATTTCCAAGTAACTACAATTGATATGATTTTAGCACGTGTTTTGTATAATAATAAAAAACGAAAAAGGAAGGAAAAAAGAAAAAAAAAAAAAAACAAAACAAAAATATTCCGAAATTGATTTCAATTGCGCACATTTTCATTCAATACATTTGAGCCAAATGAAGCACATTTAATCGCATAATTGATTGCACAGTACAAAAAAAAAAAAAATAACATATGCCTCAGCACAACCCTCCAACTACCGTCTTCCATGTAGATTTCTCTAGATACTACCTACGCATACCCTCACCCATCAGCGCGTCACACTTTGGCGCACATACACTTTATTGAAAGTAGGTAGTAAAGGCATTTCAGTTTGGTGTAGTTGAAGGCAGCAAATACCGAGACAATGCCGCCAAAGCGCATCACAATGATACACTATACATACTACACATACAGCGAGTAGTAAAACAATCAAAGCAAAAAACAAAACAAAACGAAAAAAAAACAGCAACAAAGTGCCAACAAAAAGGCAACAAAACAAAAAGAAAATGTGTTGCAATCATTTTTATTATTTGCGCAATTTAATGCGTATTCAAATACGTTTTTAGAATAATTCAGCACCAGTTTTTTCTTCTTTTTTTTATATAATTTTATTTTTCTTTTTATTTGTTTCGCGTTTTCGCTTTTACTTTATCGACTTTGTTTCTTTTTCTATTTTATTATATTTTCATGTGGCATAATTTATTTCCTTTTTTACAGTGATTCTCATGATTCATAAACGACAACCAGCAAATTGTAGTCGTATTTATTGAATTGGAATTGATATGGCAAAAAAGAAAATATAGAAAAAAAAAAAACAGAAAAACATTTTACTTTACTGTTACTTTATTTTGTAAATATTAATAAATTCAAAACCATGAACTTCAATAAATTGTAATATACACATTTTTTTTTTTTTTGTATTGTTTTGTTGTATTTTTTTTTATTAGACATGATTAACGTATAGCGAGAACCTTTGACGAATTTGTTAACAATCATAAAATTTTATTGGACTCAGTCGTATATCAAATTTTATTTTATTATATAATTTATGAAGAAAAAATGTGATTTCAATTGAATGGTGAAAAGTAGATCCATTCCGAAACTAAAATATGAAAGCGTTTTTCTAAGAATTCTTTGAAAGTATATCAGCGCAATCAGGTAGAAAACGAGAGAAAAAGAGCAAGAACAGTTTTACTTTCAACTGTTCAGGTTGTTGTTTCTTATAAGTTTAGACATTTTTGTGTATTATACAAGTAAAAGCAACTATCGCTGACGTCAAACTTTGCACTTTAGTTTAACGATTTGCTAGTGCCACCGCGTTTGATTAAAGTAAACAAAGATATTTGTAATGTTTCAAAGAAAGCTTTTTGAAAACCTTTTACAATTGCAATTACATTTGTTTTCATCATCATCATTCAGTAAATTGCATTTTAATTAAAAACAAATGTAGAATATGCTTCTAGTTATATTCAATTGCAGTTCATCACTGCAATATTCTCTGCAGAAAGTTTCACTAAAAAAGAAACTCATTAACATTTTTTTTTTTTTTTGTGTACGTAAGTAATATTAGACATTTTCAGTTTCGAGCACTCACACACATACACACACAAACACACATGTTGCATTCTCCGCTATTTACCCTTTTACGTATTACAATACGAACTAGTTATGCTGCCAAATGAAAATGATGTAATTTGGAAGAAAAATTGAACATTTCAATTTAAATCTTTATTACAATAAGAGTAAATCCAAAAAAGAAGAAAATGGAAGCAGATAGTTTACAACTCTCTACCTGAACGTTCGTTTTAGCTCTGTTTATAGTAAAATCTTGTTACATCTACTTACTATAAATTCAAAGCGTTAAGTAAACTTTAAAACCAAACAAGCTATTTGTTAGTGACTTATTTGTGCATTTCTATATACATACATCCATAAATAGTGTGTGTGTGCATGCAGTGGCAGATCTAAAGGGAAGCGATGGAGCTTGGTCATATTTTTGGTCTAATTTTAAAACTATCTTTTGTGATCAATTTTGGGCTGAATTTTTAACCAAATTTAAGTCAAATTTCTGGCTTAACATTTTGTCTAAATTTTAGGCATGATTTTTCTGCGAACTTTGGCCTGGTTTGTGGTCTTATTTCATATCAAAATTTTAACTTAATTTTTGATCTGAATTTTAACGCAACTGTAGTCCGATTTTTGGTCTTATGTCTGAATTCTGGCCTATATTTAGTCAAATTTTTGGTTTGATTTACGCTTCAAATTTTGGTCTGCTTTCAAGAGTAAATTTCTGGTCTGATTTCCCTGATATTTGATTTGAGTTTTAGTCCGAATTTTAGCCTAATTTTTGGTCTAATTTCTAGTTAAAATTTTAGTCTAACTTTTTGGCCTAATTATTGTATGACTACCGATCGAAATTCTGGTCTAAGTTTTGCTCTTTTTGTGGTCTAATTTCTAGCAAAAATTTTAGTCTAACTTTTTATATGAATTTTGGCCTATTTTTTGTATGATTGCCGATCGAAATTCCGGCCTAAGTTTTGACCTTTTTTGTGGTCTAATTTTTGGTTTAATTTCTAGTAAAAATTTTAGTCTAACTTTTGGCCTATTTTTTGTATGATTACCGATCGAAATTCCGGTCTAAGTTTTCACCTTTTTTGTGGTCTGAATTTTGGTCTAATTTTATTTCTTAATTTTGGTCTAAAATTTTAGAAACAATTTCGGGTCCAAATTATGGGTCCAAATATTAGTATATCGGTCAGAGTTTTGGTCTTAGCATCTACTCAATTTTCATTCTGAGCTTTAGACGAAATGTTGGCCTAATTTTAAATATAAGTTTGGGTCTGTTTGCCAGTTTGATATTTCGTCGAATTTCGGTGTAATTTTTTAATGACAAAAATTCCTTTTTTATTTTGTTTCCTGTATGATTTTTGTTTTGAAATTTCCATAATTTTTGTTCTGATTTAATCGACCTATTAGTTTCAGTATAATATACCCACTTTATCTTTATACTTTAGACTGATTTCCGGTTCGACTTTTTTCAGAGTTTTGGGCTTATTTATAGTCTGAGTTTTGGTTTGAATTTTAGCTTAATTTTTTTTCGTGATTTTGGTCTAATTTTTGGCTTAATTTATGGTCTGAATTTCAATCTGATTTTTAGTCGGAGTTTTGAATTATTTCTGAGTCTCATTTTTGGTCACAGTTTTAGTCTAAATTTAGTATGAGCTTTGGTCTGAATATTAGTCCGATGTTTGGTTTATGTTTTGGCAACATTTTTGGTCTAGTTTTTCATCCTAATTTTAGTTTTAGTTTTTAATCTGAAATTTAGGTAAAATTCTTAATTGTTTGATTTTTCCTCTTTTTGTTTTGATCTACTTTTGGTTCAAGTTTTGATCTAAATTTTGATTAGGTATTGGGGCCTGGTTCAGAATAGATTATTGATTTCCGGTCTAGGGCTAGCTTTTCAATAATTTACCCTTATAAGTATACTCAAAATAAAATGTTTTCCCTTAATTTCGCAAGAGCAGCCTTTCACCAACCCTAAGCCCAGATCCGCCACTGTGCGTATGTATATACACTACATACTCCCCCGCTACCAAAAAAAAAGTAGTAGTTACTAGTAACATAAAAACCTACTCACTCACAAATAGAGCAAACGAATAAACGTACATACGTACAAAATAAATGAACGAATGAATGAATTTGAAACGTCTCACTTTCAGACTTGGCGCTTATTCACCTTTAAAATTGCAATTGCATTACTCCCTACATACCTCGATTTCTTTAGATCAGTACCCACTAGTGCCATACTACTTTTTGCAACTAATACTTCTTCTTTTTTTTGGTACTTTTACTGCTGTTACAGCTACCTTCATTTCTATTACGACTATTTTCTTTTAGGTATCATTGCTAGTTGCTAGTTAGGTGTGTATGCGTGCGTATATGTGTATATGTTCCGTGGGAAAAATATAGTATCGAAATAGGTCAAAGAGCATAGAATTTTTATAGAACGTAACAATGCCATCCAATGAAAGAAATACTGGTATATATATTTATCCACATACCCACATGTGTATATATGGTATATTTACTTGTGCAGCAAATCTTAGACGATGTATTGCTTATATTGCTACTCCTGCAGCCTTTACTGTTGCTGGTATTGCTATTACTACTGCAGTTAGCTGCAGATTTACGTAACTACTTTTCTTTTCTCTTTCTCTTCTTTTTTCCTCATCTTCCAAATTTTCCCTTTCTTTTCGGTTATATTCAATTCCACGTATATCCCTCCCAAACTAAAATATAAAAAAAAGAGGAAACAGGAAATTCACATGTGTTTAAGGATTTGTTTGAATTGTAGAATTTTATTTGGTATTTAAGCGTGAAGATTTGTTGCAACGCTTGAGAAAGAATGACAGAAATCGATGTAAGGATTTTCTGGAGCGCACAAAAAGTATGTGAAGCAAATGGGGAAAGAAACGAAGAAATAAATTCGTATATTTTTTTCAAATATGTTTAATAAAATTTATTGAAATGTATGTACATATTTCTTGAGAGGGTATAAAGAAGAAATTGGCTTTCGTCTTGTTAACTTAAAGTTTTTTTGTTTTTTTTTTTTTGGAATTTATTTATGCATAGCATGATATTATTGGCAGAAATATGTATCGAATTGAATTGCATATGAAAGAAATAGATAATCTTATGAATTTGAATATTTTGTAATGGTTTTGTTTGAAAAAATCACTACTGAGTGATAGTGAATAATGAAGCAAAAACGCTCAATCGTTTCCTAAATAGGGGAAGAAAAAATTTTTTCCTTAATGTTTGTACTTAAACTGTTTTTTTAAGAACTTAACTGATTATCTTTTTGTAGATTTGATTACATTTTCGTATTCTCTCAGCCTAAAATTATGCAATACCCAGTGCATTGATTTTTTTAGTATAGCGTTATTCTTCTCCTATTTCAAGCTTTGTATTGGAAGAAACCTCAACAAAAAAACTTTCAAAAGATTGAGGTCAAGGACTATTATGTTAGAGAAATATACTTTCTAAAAGATTCTACGAAACTCAGAAACCATCTTAGATAAAAAAATGGTAATAAGTCCACAATGCTAAAATATATGCTAGTTCGGAGGAGCTTTATAAATTTTGTTAGATTTTTTAGGTAAAATTTATCACCTCACAGCCTAAAAGTATGCATTATTATATGCTATATACTGAAATTGTTGGTACATCAAAAAAAAAGTATGCAATTCTATATGCTATGTACTGATCTTTTTTGATACAACGTTATACGTTACAATACTAAAGTTCTATATCTTGATATGCTTTTGTATACTTTGTGTAGGGCAAATTTTAAAAGTTTTAAGCAAAAATTAGCCAAAGGATTAATATTATAGAGAACTTTTCATTTGAGAGATTTAATGGAACTGCGTCAGTGGCCATTTTAACATGATAATTCACTAATTTTCTGATAAAATATTTACACAGTTCTAGACACCTTTGGTGTTAAATATGGATTGCTTTTAAGATATAACTTATACAATAAGTGAATTTTTTACACTTCTCTTTAGTCTACAATTCACACTAGCTGTGCTAATAAAACACAAAAATTCATCATCATTCAACAGCAACGCCAATTTTAATTATACGAAATAAATTAAAATCATTAAAGAATGAAAGAATGTTGAATTTCCGATTTGAGCAACAAATTTGTTTAGATGAAGTTGACTGTGGTACAAAATTTTCAGCACGACATGATTTTTTATATTTTTTTAGATTTTTATTTACTGTAATCTTTCATTTTGGCAAGTTAACTTCAATATGCAATGTATAAAACTGGTTCAATGAGTATCCGTAAGAAGCTGGTGCAAAAGGCAAACTAAAACTAGTGAATTAAATGGCTTGAATATAAAATAAGTGTATTTTTTTTACTGATTAGGTATAATAAAAATTAGTAGCAGGAAACAAATATGTCTAATTTTCTACACCGAAATTTTTAAGTGTATTTTTTGTTCTCCAAGATACACTAAAATCTTTCCGACTGTTTTTAACAAATCCACTAGAATCTAGCAAATGTTAGAAAATTTACAAATTATGTCATATTTCGATCATTGTTTTTGCCTCACAACCTAAAAGTATGCAATAATATTTACGAGGAATGCATTGAAATTTTCTGATTCACCGTTATATGTTACAATGGAAGGGTTGTAAGTCTAAGGGTCTTTTTTTTTTTCTTTTTTTTGGAGAAGATAAATTTTTTCGCACATATTTATCAAGCCTAATATGATTGTAAAGAGTTTTATGTCTTATCTATTAAGGGTTTCTATACGTTTTCATGAGTCAAAAAGTCGAAAAAATTTCTATGACTTATTTCGAACAAACATACTTTCAAGAGTTTATGTTCAAAATTTCAAGTCAATCCGAGCAGTAGATCGTAAGTAGCAACTCGATTTGTAGCGCGCTACTGTTCATGAATAAAGTGCACTCAAAACTTTAAACCTGATTATCTCCGAATGATGTTTTTTGAAAAATGCCTTTGCGGTGACCGCAATATCTCAAAAACTACTTGACCAATTCATCTAATTTTTTTTTAAATTTTTTCCTAGTTAGTTAGTATTTGTCTTAACTAATAATTTTTTTTAAGGAAATTTTTGAGACTCAAATAATCGAATTTTTTTTTTGCATCATGGCTTCCGTATTTTTTCAAAATTTTTCATTCAAGTACTCGACGCTGTAGTACACAATTGTAAATTTTTTGTTTTTTTTATTACAGTTGAGTTGTTGGTATTCAATCGTAGTCTGCAGAAAAATCGCGCATCAGGACAAGAGCTACAACTTCTACATTTTTCAATATTTTTTCATATCCGACCACTCTTTTTTTTCATAAGAATATGTACTATGTATACCTATTATGCTAGTTTCAAATAAATTATTTCAAATAGTCCAAAAAAAAATCACAAATATGCCCTAAGTTTTCCGTACCAATACGTATATAACACCTTAAAAAAAATTAACAAAAATACGAGAATATTTGCTTGGGGTTTAAATCCAATACTAATTGCAGCCGCTTCATTTATATTTTTTGTTATATCCCCGTTCAATGTTTTTGGCACTTAGACCCTTTAGACTTACATCCCTCCAGTTCTTTAAGTTGTAATTATTTTTAGGCAAGGCAAACAAAATATTTTATTTCTATTTAAAACAAAACGAGATCAGTGCCTATTCAATTTTGTTTTTTTCAGAATTCTTCTCCGTTCATTTATTAGTAAGCTGCATTAAAAGAAAACTATTCACAAATAATAAAAGGAGATTACAGCACTAAAATTACACTAAAATTCAAACTTTTCTTCTTACTAATTCATGTTTTGAGTTTAGAGTTGTGGGTGGGCTGGACTTAATCAAAGCATTCAGTCAACGAGGACCATTGTGCTATACCCAAGGATAGAACCAGTAGAAGAGAGTAAAGAGACAGGAAAGTTATGTGGGGATAAATAGAAAGAAGAAGAAAGGTCTTGGGTCTGTCAACCTCGAACTTCTGTGTTTCACTGATGAACCTTAAAAGCTAAGGAAGAGGTCGAGAATGGACATTATTCAAGACATCACTACCCAACAGCCTTAGTCTGATTCTTGCGAACGCCGAACAGCTACAAAGATATTGCTCCGAAGTATCGTCGTCCTCAAGACACTATTGGCAAATTGGATCGGTGATGACGCCCATGTTAGTCATATGCTGACCACATGTGTTGTGCCCTGTGATGACACCCACCAGTAGTCTCAGGTCCTTTCTTCTCAGTTTGAGAAGAAATTCCGCTGATTTCCTGTTAGATTGTTTCACGAAGCACATTGCAGTTCTGCAGGAGTCAAGCTCGGACCATCTTTCTCTATGGATAGAGCCCACAAAATCGTTGATCCAACGTATGATCTCCCCAGAACTTACGCCAAGAAAAGGTTCCGGACCCCATGGTGTAATTGCAGAGCCTTCATTAGCTAGTTTATCAGCTAGTTCATTCCCTGCAATACCACAGTGTCCTTGAACCCATATAAGGTATAACTTTGTTCTGTTTTGCAACACTATTTGGTTTTGCCTTACACTCGCTGACCAATTTTGAGGAGCTGACTGGGTTAGCAAGGGCCTTCAGCGCAGCTTGGCTATTAATTCATGTACTGAAACACTTTTTTACACTCCTAAAATCCTGACAGTTTTTTATCACATATGTATGGAGTATATAACATTTTCTTTTACTTAAATTCATAAATCGCTAGCTTGAGGGTGGGTAAAACTTTACAACATTAATGTGTGCACTTATCAGAGGGAATGTTTAAACCCAAGAATTTTATTTGAAGTTTTGATACTTAAGTTTCAAATACTTAAAAATTTTTTAAGAAGTACATAGCTTAAGTTGTTACAATTTAATGCCTTTTGGTTGCTTGCTAGCTATTGCTGCTATTACGGAACTTTAAAACGCTTTCACCACATAACTTCAAGTACTTACTTACCTAGAACTAACAACAACAACAAACTACCAATACCACAATTACTATTTGCCACTAGTACAAACTGTGCAAACTGCGCTCTTCAGTAATTTGGTCAATGAGACTTTTCTAAAGTTCCTGTTTGTGTTTATGCTTTTCTGTTTTTTTTTTTGGGGGAGGGGGAGGGGGGTGAAGGGAGAAGCCAAAGGAGGGGCGTGTGCTTTGCCATTTCACATTTCGTTGCCAATGTTGAGCATCATTTTGTTAACTAGGTTAAAACATTAATTTTTGGTTTGAAAAAGAAGCAAAAATTTTGAAATGAAATCATTGGTTTAAAAGTTTTTCATTTTCCAAAAACTTATAGCAATAAGAGAAAAAGCAGCTTACAATTGCAAGCGTGGTAAGTAAAAGACAAACTTGCGTTCTTTTGTTACTTTTTTCGCTTCTTTTTGTAGCTTTTTTTTTTTGATACAACTTTTTGTGGTTTCGTAAACGCGGTAGAAGTGTATGTGTTTATTGTATTTTATTTGCTTTTTTCTTTCTTTTGAGCTAAAATTGGTTTGAAAACTTGTTATAAAAGTGTAAGCGGTAAATCGTGGTTGAAAAGTTCGCTGCTTTACATTTTCGCTCTCTGCTTTATATAAGCGCCACAATGCAACGCTGAACAGAGTTGCCAATATTTGCTAATACATATATATTAGATTGCCCATCTGTGCTAAGTTCGATTTCTTTTCCTTTTCCTAGGGGATTTTTCGAAAGATTATATGAGAAAAATAAGATTTTGAAAAAAATATAGAGGTCTCTAGTGGAAAATAGCCAGTTGGTTTTGAATCAAAGGCTCAAAAACGGGCTTTGAAAAGGTAAATAGCTTAATAGCGTTGATAACTTCTAAAATATTGAATTTTGAGTAACTGTTCCAAATGCAAATTGTTTGTTGCAAATTGTTGAGATTTTTGAATTAACGGGGTAAGAATTATTGCGATTCTACTGTATAAAGATTCGTCTACCTATAAGTAAACTCAAAATTCAAAAAAAATTCAAAAAATCGATTTTTTTTTTAATTTTGAGACGGCCTATTTTTCTTAAAAATAAAAATTTGAAAAAAACTTTTTTTTTAATCCATTCTCATTTAATTTTCTATAATATAAAAGTTTTAAACAGAAAGTACCACCTCTAAAAAATTGAAAAAATTCGTTTCAAGAATTTTTCCCATGGAAATTTTGTACAAAATTGACAGCTTTTCGATCAAAGCATGGTTAAATTTCACTCGTAGATCAAAACTTTCTAAGAACGAAATATTGCCCTAGGTATTCTTAAAAAAAGTGAGTTTGGAACAGTTACTCAAAATTCAATATTTTAGAAGTTATTAACGATTAAAGCTATTTACCTTTTTTAAGGCCGATTTTGAGCCTTTGATTCAAAGCCGAATGGCTATTTTCCACTAGAGACCTCTATATTTTTTTCAAAATCTTATTTTTCTCATATAATCTTTCAGAAAATTCAGTAGGAAAAAATCGAACTTTTCACATTTCATATATCTTGTGGGCAAGCTAATATATATAATATTTTGTTTGATAAAACTCAAACTCTTGTTGTGTTTGGAAAAATTGTTCAAAAATTATTATGAAATAAAAAAATAGAAAAATTGCAAATGTGATATTTTTCAAGTTCATTTTGAATTACTATGAACTAAAGAGAGAATTTCAGAAATATTCCAAAAATATATAGAAGTGAATAGATATGATTATCTTCACAATATATTTCCTTTAATCTTTAATCTCTCTCCTTTTTTTTAGTACTTCCTTTCGCTAACAACTTAACCACTTTTCTCGTCTTTTTTTTGCCATATCATCATCTTTCACTAAACCACAGGAGAAATGCATTTTATATAATATGGTGAATAATTAGCTATAATGAAACTGTTCGTAATATTGATTAATGAAAATATTAGATCCATGAAAATGTACGTTGATATAACGAATCAAAGTTTGATGAACGATATTCCATAAACGAAGAAAAAATTCATAAGAATTTTGTTTTATGGGAAAAGTAAGATCCAGATTCAAGTACTATTGCAAAAGCTTTAAATATTTGAAAGAGAAAATTTTCTGACCTACAGAAAAAAAATTCCACTTTGACTTTTTTATCCATCACAAAAAAATAATTAAACTGCTTCAGCTTTCAAATTTCCAATATTAAAATAAAAATTAATTAAAAATAAGAAAACTACCAAATTGCTAGAAGCACAAATAAAACCAAAAAAAAAAAACAAAAAAAAAAAAAGAATCCGTGAAATTTTTCAATCATTTCATCATGTGTGACTGGCTGACAATCAAAATGTCAGAAAAAAATAAAAAAATTTAACAAAAAAGTGTAGAATAAAACTCAATCAAAACCACAATAAAATCAAACGAACTAAACTAATACAATTAAGTGCAAAATTTAATAATATTGGCAACGGTTCATGGTCATGGAAACTACACAGAAACACTCACAAATACACAGATATACTGAGAGAAATATACATACAATCACATATGCATACACTCAATCTAGTCGTAGATAAACCATGAAAAAAAAAGTAAATAATAATAAAACAAATTGAAGGAAAAAAACAAACTCAATAGATATCAATCAAATGCAACACAATCATTCGCTCACTCAATGTGTGGTTGTGTGTACATAAGTTTGGAATATATATATTTGTTTGTGTAGGTATGTGTGTGTGTGTATCTGTGACTAGAGATAAATAAATAAAATAAGTAAAAGAAAAAAGAAAAAATAAAATACAAAATGCTGCAAATAAAAATGTCACAAACATTCTTTCCAAAAAATTGCATACAATTTGTTTCGTTTACAAATATACATATATGTAGTATATGTATGAGGGCAGAGATAAAAATGAATATGTACGTGGAAGTGTGGATAGATAGGTAGAATATACATAAACATATATGTATGCTGCATAGATAAATGTACAAGAATGTGCTTATATAAATACGATATGTGTATTTACAGGGTGTTTATGTATCTCGGTTTTGTTAGTTTAAGGCCAATGAACTACTGTGGTAGGAGATCTTCACTGTGATTTGTAGTAGAATCACTTTATACTTCGCCAATGTGAGCTTGTCATAAAAGATATCAGAAATGATGACAAAGAAAAACAGCAGGATTATTCTTGCTTAAATCGCTGGTTAGGCAAAATCAATTTATGTAATTGAAAAATATATTAAATACTAGCTGACCCGGCAGACGTTGTTCTGCCCTTTCTAAGAAGAAGCGGGAAAATCGAAGTTTATTTCAATGAAGAAGAATGAAGTTTTTTGGTGCTTAAAATTTAACATTGGTAAAGACAATTCAGGTTTAAAGGACGTACATTGAATTTGGTAAAAATTCTAGATTTAAAAATGGGGCATCAAAATTGGCATTTTTAAAACTATTTAATTTGCAGACGAATATCAAAGACCGATCTAGAAGTTATATCTAATTCCAAAAACTATTTAAAAATATGGAGTTTTGACATAGCTATGCAGATTCTTGAGATATTTTATAAATTAGTAGAAATAATAGTAAAAAATAATAATAATAAAAAATAAAAGTAGAAAAAACAGTGAAAAAGTAGTAAAAAATAACAATAAATTGTTGAAAAATGTAGTAAAAAAGTGGTAAAAAGTATAAGTAGACAAAGTAGTAAAAAAGCAGTCAAATATAAGAAGAAAATGTTGGAAAAAATATATTAAAATAGTAGTAGAAAATAGAAGTAGAGCATAGTGCAACACCCACTAATCCAACAAACTGAGAGAATTTTTTAAATCCGGTATTGACAAATAATACTTCAATACTAAGATATCCCGTAATGAAAATTCAGGGTATATGGAAGGTGTACACTTCCTTTGTCAACCCACCCATATTTTTGTTGTAGCATGGCATTGTTAATTCACGTTCTTGTACCAAATATTTATCTGTACTGTGCTATAAATGATTCTTGAGATATACCCAAAAAAATATTAGGATTAATTTTGTAATGGTTCATTTGAATTATAGAAACAATAATTCAGGACGCTCAAAACCATTCTTCAAATTATTCCAAAATTTGAACCAATTTCATATTTATTATAAATACAGAATTTGTTACAGCGCCACCTTTAGGATTTTAAGATAGCTAGGCAGGGTCTTTAAACTATTTCAAGAGTAGTAGAGATAATAGTAGAAAAAGGAATGGAAAAAGTAGTAGAAAATATTAGCAAAAAAAGAAGAAATTTAGTAGTGGAAATAGTAGTAGAAAAGGTAGTAGAAAAAATAATAGAAAATAGTATTACAAGCTGTTGTAAAAAAGTAGTAAAAAGGTAACAGAAATGTAGTAGAAAAATAGTTAAACTTAGTAGTACAAAAATAGTAAAAATGGAGTTGAAAGTATGGTAGAAATAATAGTAAAAAATAGTTGTAGAAAAAACTGTAAAAAAGTAGTAAAAAATAGTAGTGAATAATAATAGAAAGAAGTAGTAGTTAATAAGAAAAAATGTATTGAAAAAGTACTAAAATAGTAGTAGAAAATATTAGTTGAAGAAGTAGTAGAAAATAAGAAAAATTTGCTGAAAAAAAAAGTTGAAAGGTAGTAGAAAATAGTAGTAGAAAATAGTAGTAGAATTAGTAGTAGAAATAGTAGTAGAAATAGTATTAGAAAATAAAAGTGAAGCATGGTGCCACACCCACTAACCCAACAAACTGAAAGAATTTAAATTTTAGTACCGTACCATAAATGCCTCCTAACATATCTCACAACGGAAATTCAGGTTATATGAAAGGTGCCACACCCCCTTTGTCAATCCCACCCATATTCTTGTTGCAGCATGGCATTGTCAATTCTCGTTATTGTACCAAATTTCTGTACTCTCCTATAAATGGTTCTTGAAATATACCAAAAAAAACTCTTAGGATTGTATGGGAGGTGCCACGCCCACTTTCCTTAAAGCCATTATGAATAGCTATGATTCATCCTCCCGCCTAAGAAAATATATTCTGGAAATATGATTTCAATCAATTCAGGCATTCAGAAGTTACACGATGTCATACACACAAAACTCTACGATTATATAAAAAAATATCAAATAACAGTGGCTGCTAAAGGTTTAAAAAAAAGTAGCTATACATTCTCGTAGGGACTGTGTCTTTTGTGTTAGACAGTAATAGAAATTATAACAAAAAATAGCAGATTTTTACTACAGCTACTGCGATTGGTAAGCAACAGTTTGCTGATTAACTTCATTCTTATCTAATCTGCTAGTTCTATGATTTTTTGGTATCCTTCTGGCATTATAATCCATTTAACCCAATTAATTTCAAATAATAAGTCTGAAATTTAAAAAAAAAAAAAAATTTTATCAAATCAAAACATTAAGATAGCAGGACATTTTACGATGAAGATGAATGGAATAAGTCAGTGTGACCTTCATGTTAGTTGATGTCAGAAATGAGAACGAAAAGTTAGTAAGGTGAAGTAGCAGGTTTTTTATTAGAGCAACGGTGATTTGTAGGCATTGAGCAGCAGAAATAAAATAAATTCGCATTCATTTCATATACTGAAAGATTGACTACAATGAGCTAGAGAAAACTCACAGTGATTTTTCTTTGTGTTTTTTAGAATAGAAATAGTTATTGAAAACTGTGATTAAAACGCGATGATTGAAAATTGGATGTGATTAAAGAGCAAAAGTGGAAAGTGATTAAAAAGTAGAAGTGATTTTTATACTTTATTCAGTACCCTTTTTTCACATGCACTTTCACCTCAATACTTATAATTACATATATATTTATTTCAAATATTTCATTTTATTACATATAAATTTTTAATGTTTGAAGCAAATATTTAATTAATTTTAATATCAGCTATATACAGAAAATATTTTTATACACATATTTTTCATGTATCCATATGTATGTACATACATACATATAGATATAGTGATATATCTGTATACACATATATTTAAATTGGGCTTATATTCATGTCCGCTGGTTTGATAACAAAATTTGATAGCATAGAGAAAAAAATTGTTGATGAAAATATTTCCATAATAAATATTAAAGCAAAAACCAAAAAAAAAAAAAATAAATAAAAAAAAAGAATTTTCAATAGAGAGCAATAATTAAATTTTCAAAAAATAATTTATGTAGGTATGCATAAATACATGTAGTAGCCCCAAAAGAAAATAGGACGAGTGATGAATCTGGATTAATTTTTGTTCAATTACGGATAAATTTATTTCACTCGAACGCTTTGCTTCGTTTCCTCTTTCTTAAGCAAGTATTTCTTCTTCTTCTCTCTCCTCTTTCCCATACTCTCTCTTAATTTGTTAATCAAAAATTTCTAATAATTTCTTTTCCACTCTCTTCCTTCATAATCATTCCTTTTTTCCGTTACTTAACTCTTTTTTTTCTCTCTGCAAGCTCTTCCAGCCTTCCTAGTTCTTCAACCGCTTTCGAATGATAAATTAAAAATTATTTAAGAATCAAAGAATAAACTTTAGCAAGTTTTGGAGGGTTTTGTTTTTCCTTTTTCTGTTGTCGTTTTATTTTTACACTTTCGTCGCCTCTCCCCACTAAACTTATACCATTATCCATTATTTACTCAAACTTTTCTTTCACTTCCTCTCTGTTATCTCACTCCGTCATTCCATCACTCTCTCTCACAGTATTTTCTTTTTGTCCTGTCCCTTTTGTCCCTTTTTTTCTTACTCCTCTCATTTTTCCGTATTTTCTTCTTCGCTCAGGGGAGTAGGGGAACTCTTCATTTCACTCTTTCAACTTTTTTTTTCTTTCTTGGCCACAATCTTATCATTTTTCTTAGCTCTTCTCTTTTCTGTCCATCTCACCATCTCTCTTTCTCTTTCACTTCATCCTTCCTCTCTCTCTTTCTTCTGACTTTTCATTCTTTCTCTTTTCTTATCCATCTTTCCTTTTGACCTTTTGCCTCCACTCTTAACATTTTATTTTTACTCTTTCTTTTCCTTTTTTCTTCACAATTTTTCTTTTGTCCTTTTTTCTTGTCACTATTCCACCTGTCACCATTTCTCCTGTTACCATTCCCCAACTTATTCAATCAGGAAACCCAGGCATTCCCCATACCCCACTCTCTTCCACCTTTCTCTGGCTCCTCGCTTTTCTTTGCCTTTTTTCTGCTCCATCTCTCTTTTCTTTTGAGGTAAAATTTGTTCCAGAATCGTTAGTATACAATCTGGAATTCAGCTGCTGTCTTTAAATATTCTGCCCTTGAATACTCCACGGGCCGGAGAAGTTCAGCTAATATAGAAAAAACTATTATTTTTCCTAACAAATGAAAATGTAAGATAAGTGATACTTGATAAAATTTCCTACTGGGCATATTGATTCTATTCATTGAAAAACTTAAATAGTCTATGAAACCATGAAATACTTTCGGAAAACAAAAAACATATTCATAGAAGCTTACATTTTATAAAAAACTGAAAGAAAATTTAATAGAATTTTCATTAAAATTACAATTATCAAATTGATATTTTCTGCTATTTCCACCCCTCTTCCTTCCAGCAATGCTGCAATTCCCATGGAAACTATTTTGCGCTCACACATATTCTTTGCTCTTTGCGTCTAGCAAGCATTATTTGCAAACTTTTTATAAATAATTCATCACTTCATAATTTACTCAACCAATCAAAAGACAATTTCACAATTTCTCTAAGGTCACATTTACTATGAACTACATAACACACACACATCCACTCAAGAGCGTAAGTATTGATAAAGCACAGAAAATCATAATAAAATACAATGCCATGAACATTTTCAGCTTTAGAGCAGCGATGACCACCCAAACATACACGATGATTGGCTCTGTGCTCTCTTTTTTATGCTCCTATGCACGCATGCTATTCTTTGCCCAATGCTGCTTTAGAGATGTTGAACGAAACACAAAGGGTTTTATGTTCACACTGCTCTTTCAACGGTTTCAAGCGCTTCAATGCAGTCAGCCTCCCATGGCACAACACATATGTATGTAGTATGTACTGTTATCTACTCTGAATTAGCAAAAGAAGAAGAGTTGCCTGCCAGCCAACATTAGATATATCTCTCACTCGCATATTACACGAGTATTCTAGAGTGACCAAGTGTTTTTTTTTCTTTCTTTTTTTGCTGTTGCTGTTTAGTTAAGTACTTTTGACACTTTGAGCATATTATTTTCTATATATGAAGGAAGGTGTCACAAATTTTCAACGAAAACGAGTTTCAAAAAGTAATACGTGTGTGTAAAAGTATAGAAGAGTGAATATATCTGTGTATGAGTTTATATATGTATGTAGAAGTGTGTGGTTATTGTATGTGATTCGATGGTATTCTTTATATAAAAGTGACAGTTTTTGTGTTTACTTTACTGGGCATTAAAGGATAAAATTGTATAATAATGTTAGTAAAATATTGTAGTTGATGTTTTTGTTGTAGTTGCCTGCTGGGTGTAAAACGAAGTGATTGAGCGCAAAAATAGCAAAAGTATGGCAGAGCTGGGAGCAAGGGACTGGGAGAGGGGACAAGTGAAAGTTCTTAAAGAAAATATTGTGGTAATGGTCAATTGATTTAATGAAAATTGTATGCAGTGAGTAAGAGTGTGTGTAAGAGCAAAGTAGTAAAGTAAAAGGGTTGCAGCATATTCGCATATACAAACACACATGTATGTATATGCTTGTATGTGTTTTCGTGTAAATTAAGATAAATTGTGTGTGAAGATGTTTTTAAGTGGATATCATGTTTAAATTGAAGATTATATATAAAATCTTAATGCAAATATAAATTCATTAAATTTATTACCGAAATATCTTTAAGAAATCCTTTCATTTAACAAAACGCATAAATTTGACTGTGAGTTTTCAAATTTTTCATTAAAAATATTTCAATTATCAACAGACGTTTTACTTCTTGGATGAAAGTTTTTTTAAGTTATACAAAATGTTATCCTAGGCTATTCATGCCTAATCTTGAGGATTTATTATGCATACAAAAAAGACATAGGAAAATTTGTAGTATGGAAACTGGCCACCATATACTCTAAAAGACGAATTGACTTCTTTATGGAGAATCAAACTGCCTGGTTCCATTTTCTGGTAGTAAATTGCCATTTAAACTTTGAGAAATACAAAAGAAATTTGGCATGTTGAATAAAGATTTGAATAAGGCCTTTTTTAGGGATATTTGATCCTAAAAGATTAAGAACAGTGTATATGTTGAGAAACTTAAATTGGCTACGAAATTTGAATAATCTGCTTAACAATTAATTTTCCAACTTATTCAATCAGGAACCCCAGGCTATATGTATTTCCTAGAGAATGCCAATTAATTTTGATCAACGTGCTCCCTTATCTAAGTTGACTGTGAATCTGCATTCCATTTAATCATTAACTGCGAAAATTGGCAACACAGCGAAACCTGGAGAAATCAAAACTTAGAGATTATGAAGCACAAACATTCTACGAAGCTTAGATATGCTGAATACGCTTGATAAACCTGAATATCTAGAAAAATCTAAATAGGTTTTGAAGCATAAATAGGTTATGATAGGTTATGAATAGGTCCCGAAACTTAAATAGGCTGTGAAACTTTATTTGGGGAATGACTTTGAACTTTGATTGACTTTGAATTTGGTTAAATATTAAACTTGAATAGATTGCGAAACGTTGTGATCTCTGAATAAATTGTGAAACACGAATGTGCTGTGAAATAAGAATAGGCTGCGAAATTTGAATGGGACCCGAAACTTGAATATAGTGTAAAACTTTAGTAGGTTGCAAATAATGAATAGCTTGAAAACCAGAGTAAGGTATAAAACCTGGATAATCTACGAAGTCGGAGTAGGTTTCGAAACCTGCGAAACTTGAATTGGTTGTGAGTAGTAAATAGGTTAGGAAACGTGGATGTGTTTTGAAACTTCAACAGATTGAGAAATTCGGATAGGATGTGAAACCTAAGTAGGCTGTGAGTTTCAAATAGGCCGCAAAACTTCACTAAGTTTCGAAACTAAGATAGGCTGTGAAACGTTGCGAAGCCTGAGTTGACTTTGAATGTGCCTGAAGGTTGCGAAACAAAAGAAACAGTGAACCCCCAAATAGGTTGCGAAACATGGGTACGTTGTGAAACTAGAATGGGTCGCGAAGCTTGGACAAACTGTAAAACTAGAGTAAGTTGTAAATAATTAATATGTTGAGGTTGATAAACAGGGATAGGGTGCAAAACTTGAATAGGCTGCGAAACCAAAACCGAAGACTGCGAAACTTGAATTGAATACTAAATTGGTTGAAAAGTCTTGGATAAGCTCAAATTTGAATACTTTGATGGAGAAAAATGGATATAATGTGAAATTCTAGCAGACTGTAAATACTACAAAGCAGTGAGATTAAAAAAATCTTAACACACGTTTTACCTAATAATTTTTTTTGGTTGTAAAATTTAAAATTTTTTTGATCCAGTTATTTTTGAAAAATATGTCAGTTGTTATTTTTAATGACAAATATGTTGATTTATTGTGAGTTTGATCAAAATGAGTGAAGAAAAAGAACTACGCCTTAAAATTATTAAAAATTTTCAAAAAAATCCAAATTAGTCCTACAAAAAATTGGCCAAAGAATTGAAGGTCTGCCGTCAAACTGTTTCCAATGTTATTAAACAGTTTCAGGAGAATTAGACCATCGATAGGAAACCTGGTTCGGGAAAAAAACAAGGACCACATGATATTACGAAAGCCAATAAGCCTATTGAAAAGATCTCCAAACACATCTTGGGCTCAATGTCCAGTACTCTGACTATTTAGTGCAAAAAATTAAATGCAGGTTTGAAAACATACAAAGTCCAAAAAATTTAGGCGCCAAAAGTAGGGCTCTGAAATTAAAATCGAATTTCATACAAAAATATTCATGTTGTATAATGGACGACGAAACGTATGTACTGGCAGATTCTACGCAGCTTCCGGGTCAAAGTTTTTATGTTGCTGATGCTCGAGGAAATGTCGAAGAACAATTTAGAATCCGAAAGCATACAAAATTTCCTAAAAAAGCTATATGCAGTTGCGGCAACGGCAAAAGAAGCAAGTCATTTGTTACAGTGGGCTCTATAAATACCGAAATATACATCAAAGAATGTTTGAAAAAAAGACTTTTTCCTTCCATAAGAGAGCACAATGTGTCCACATATTTTTGGCCCGATTTGGCATCATGTCACTACGGCCAGAAAGCTCTTGAGTGGTACCAAAGTAAAAACATAGTTTTTGTACCAAGAAAGGCCAATCCTCCAAATTGTCCGGAGCTAAGACCAGTGGAGAGATATTGGGCTCTTGTGAAAAGAGACTTAAAGAAAACAGAAAAGGTATCCCAAAATATCGGAGATTTTAAAAGCAGATGGGCGAAAAAGCAGATCCAAAAAGGTGTCTAAAAAAACTATCAAATCTCTAATGGATCTCTATCAAATCTAAAAAAGGTTCACGAGTTCACAAATAGTGGTTAAAACTATAAAAGTTATATTTTTCTGTAATTTGTAAAATATTATCAATTAAATAAAAAAAAAAATTAAAACTCTAAGATCAACCGTTTAAAAATTATTGAATTTTATATATGCTAAGATTTTTTCGATCTCACTCCTTAGAACTTCAAATTGTGTAAATTGAACAAGCTGTGAATTCTGAATAGGTTGCAAAACCTGTATGGGCTATGAGACTGGATTGAGTCACAGTACAGGGATAATGTATTAATCATGATTGTGTTACAAAAACCTGGATAACCTGCGAATGTTGAATATGATATAAAACATTAAAATGTTGAAAATTTTGAATAATTAGTGAATTTGTAATACGCTGCGAAACTGTCCGGGCTATGGAACTTCTTGTTTGTGTAAATTTTGAATTTATTGCAAAACATAGATGGGCTGCAAAATTTCGATAGAAGGTGAATCTTGAATAAGTCGTGCATCTTAAAAAAGTCTCGAAACTTCGTTAGGCCGTGAATCCTGTAGAAGTTGAAAAACTTAGATAGGCTGCTGGACCGTAATAAAATGTTTAATTTGGATATATATTTGCGAACACCTGCTGGAAAATCTCAATAGGTCGCGAATTTTGAAAAGTCTGCGAAACTTGAATAACTTGTGAAACCTGAATAGGCCACGAAACATAAACTATCAGTAAGTTTGTTAGGAAGTCTGAAAAAGTTGCAAATCGTGGATAAGGTGGGAATAGTGAATAGGATGCAATATAGGAATATATTGCGTAACCTGAATAAACCGTGAATTCTTGACGTAAATATGTATGGGATAGAAAAACCTGAAAATTTAGTAAGGCGCTGCGAGTATTCGGCAGAGTTTAATTTGAATCGACTGAGAAACCTGATTAATTGTAAAGTGTACATAGACAAAATCAGAATAGACTGTTAGAATAAGACTGGATAGGTTGTATATATCTGATAGGATGGTGAGGCTGTTAAACGTGCAAAGACCGACTTTAAGTATTCCTCAAGCTGACGGGGAGAAAAATCAACTGTATTACGGAAAGAACTTACCTAAATGAGTTACTGAAATAGATTACTATAATAAAATATAAGAAAATCATTGAACCAATATTAAGAAAAGATGGGAAAAGAAAAATTGATTTCATGGACCTATGTTTTTTAAAAACTAAAGTCGCTGGCTATTAATATCCCACAGAGTTTTCAACGCTTATTTTACATCTGGAAACTTCAAAATATTCTGAACTAAAGGAGCAAAAATTTGTCCATTTTAGCCTATAATCGATAAAACGATAAATTTTAGAAAAGAAAAACTTTTTAAGATGCAGAATAAAAATGTTGATAGAAATTTCAAGAAACTTACCACAAAATAAATACTTAAGATAGTCAGATTTTTGAAGAAAACACATACCTGAAAATATAAAAAAGAAAATCATGTGTTAACTAAAAACCATATAAATCCATTTATTTATATATATCCAAATATATAAGTTTATAAACTTTTCAACTTTATTCACATATCATGAAAACTGTTACCTACTTACTTTAGGCAACTACCTAAATAAAGCTGCTAGTTTTTGCAAAAGTGAAATCATAGCTCCCAGCTGGAACAGAAACCCAGTGAAATGAAAAAATACAAAACAAAAACAATTCGTGGTATACATTTTTGGTATATGCTCACTTCCTGTCGCTATAGGTTTGACCACACTTTATTGAAATACTTTTGATTGTTGTTGACAGCATATACGATATATGGACATATGTATATATGTACATAATCACATACATACAGATGTAAGTATACAAAAAAAAAAAAAAAAAATCAAAAAAGTGCAGACACATGGCAAAAAAAAAAAATATATACGCAGCAGAAAAAGGATACCGATAGTCAGAGCACATCATCCTGTTGGTCAGTCTCTAGACTCAAATAACGCGAATGGGCGTACAAATAACTACACATCACATCAAGGCCGTATTTAGGGGGAGGTTTTGGGGGTTCTATCTTATTAGTAATTTTAGGAGAAAATCTGAAAATGAAATTAATTTTTTAACCCATTATTGCTCAGAGCACCACGATTAGAAAGATTTCTTTCAATGCTGTGACTTCACGAATTTAGATAATATAAGCCAACCTCATTCTCATCGTTGATAATAACCCAAATTCTCAATAATGATCATTTGAAAAAAATTAGCCTCTACTATTTTTGGTATTTTTTTTGAGATTGGGTACATCATCAGTAGTGGGAAGTCAATAAGTTAACGAAATTATGTCCTTCGCGATAAAAAAATGCATTAAAAAATTAAAAATTTTAATTTGATTATTCAGTGATGTTTTTTTTATCGCTTTTGGCCATATTTTTGAGGTTAAGATTAAAAAAATTGGGAAAATTTTTCCCAAAAGTTTTAAGACATTTATCTACTTTTGTTCTTAGTCTGATAGGGTCCATCAAATGTATCATTGATTTAATTTATTGTGTTTAAAAATCAGTTTGATAAAAATTATTTATGAAAATTTTCTTCGAATAAAAAGGCCCCCCGAAAAAAGTTTCTGGCTACGGCCCTGCATCACATACACCATCAACACACCACACATAAATTTTCACGAACAGCATGAAAAACGTGTTAGGAAATCATATTTTTAAATAAAGTTGGCCAAACGGAAGGAAATATTGAAAAAGATATTCTTTTGTATGTTTGTGTGTGTGTGTGTGGACACACACACATAAACCACAAAAGTGTATAAACCTGTATATATACGCATTATTGGTATATGTGGTTGTGTGTGATGTCCATAGTGCGTTAGCATGTTAGTCTGCTTCATAGTTATGTATGTGTATGTATGAGTTTGTTCACTCCGACGACATGAGCAGTAAATTATCGTCCGAGAAACTTATTGAAATGATTTTTGACGTGAGAATGTTATTTAGGGGTTTAATGCGTGCCAGCGCAACTCGAGAACTTTTAGAAAAGTGTATTTGTGTGTGTGTGTGTGTGTATGGAATTGTATATATTCTCAATGCATGTGTGCGTATGTATGTGTGTGAAAAGGATTTAATGCGTCGTGGAAATCAATGCTGTTTTTTTTTTTTATTTTATTTGTGGTGATTTTGTGGGTTCAATTTCTCTATATCTTTTTTTCCAGGATTTATTGGTATATTTATACTTCAGTGCTTTCGTCGTATTATTTGTGATGTTTTAATTCTCAAGTGGTTTATACTGAATATTATTTGTTGATTTTTTCAAAATCCTTTTTTAAAATCAACTTGTACTATTTATTTGCAGTAATAGAATTAGAAAAATGCAAGAGTGTTTCTGGAAAAGGATAAATTTATAGTTTAGGTAGCACCGTTTCTAGAACTTTTTGGATAAAGTTCTAGTTAAAAAAGCTTCGTTATCTTTGCCTAAGCAATATTATACATAGTAAAGCGCGGTTCACGCAAAATAGGCACGCAGGAAAGTTGCTGTATCTTTTTAACCAGAACACTCAGAATAACAAATAATGCATTAAATGATAAGTTTAATATTGTGTTTTAATACTATAATATTAAAAGATTTAAAATTCTTTGTTGTGCAAAAAGTTCCGGGTATTCCTTTTAATCGACCCCATCAACCTTTGAACATCCGCTCTGGATACTTTTGCGGCTATTTGGTTCCATTTTAGTAACAGTGAATTCACATTTTTGACTATACCTGCATTTTTCTTCAACTTATATTTTGTAATAGCCTAGTATTTTTCGATCGGTCGAAGCTGGGGGCAATTGGGTGGATTCATATATTTGGGCACTACATCTACTTTATTTGTCTGGTACCAATCCATGGTTTTCGTAGAGTAGTGGCAACTGGCTAAATCAGGCCAAAACTTCACTGGCGAATGGTGGTGACGAACAAATGGCAATGGTCGTTTCGAAAGGCACTTTTCGATGTAAATATCAGACGTCATAGAAGAGGATGTCACAAATGCCCTGGATTTGAGACCACAGCTGCAAATAGCCTGTCACACCATTGCTTTCATTGCAAGTTTATACATTTTTATGTACTTGAATTTTGAGGGTACATTACCACGATTCGTTGCACATATAAAATTTTTGACCTGGAAGCTGTTTAAGATCAAATTTTACGTATGATTCGTCATCCACAATAATGCATCCATTGAATTTGGTCAAAACATTATTATAAAGAAGACGAGCACGTTTTTTGGCCAGCAAATTCTGTTTGTCTGTTCTATTTGGATATTTTATAGCACGATAGCACTTTAGCCCAGCTTTTATGCAGTACTTTTGCTGGTATTGAATTTTTTGGCACGATCGCTGTCCGATAGTCCGGGATTGCTTTTAATGGACCTCAAGATCTTTGCCTTTAATTTTAGGTTGAAGGTTCCCGTTTTGTTCATAATCTTTTTAGCTCTTTCAACACTAAGAGTTTCTTTATATCGTTTTATAACTCTCGTTCTTTTGGAGATATTTAACACTTTCGCAATCTTTGAACCAGACCACGACGGATTTTCAATAAATTTGTTCATAATCAATTTTGTATTTGCAGCTTCCATTGTGCACACAATCACCAACTTGCGATCAATTAATATGAAAAATTTATCAACTAACGGTAACGATATTGTAAACAAATCCCAGTAAGAAATTTTTTGTTCTTATGACTAGGAGCGACGCGGTGATCACAACAAAGCGTGCTATTTTGGCTTGCACCGCGCTTTATAGCGATGCCTTTGAGTAAGCTGAACATAAATTTTTCGTTATACTTCTTCACATTTCCCTCTGTCAAATTTTCTTCATAAAAATAAACAACTAACATTTTTTAATATTTTTCTTAATAATTCATCACAAGACTCGTATTAAACTATATATACATTTCAATAAGTAAAACGGAAGAGCATTCAGACAAACTAATAAGAAAAACTAATCCTTTTTGAATTTCAACTTATGCAAGCGCCACACACACACGAAAATTCTGATACATTAACTAAAAAACTGCTGCTACTGCTACTATTAAAAGTGTTGAGTGAAATTACAATTTTACGAACTGCAATTACGTTTAGCAATTGAATGCCGTACGCGTTCGCTCTTACTCTTTATTTCTCTTTCACTCTCTTCACATGCAATCGATTACATTTCAATATTTTTACAATTATGCACTATTTAAAGAGCATAAGTTCACACAAAAAAATGTATATATATATAAAGCATAAGTACGAATCTATAAAATAAGGAGAAAAAGAGAGAGAGAGAGAGAGTAGAAAAAAAGAGTAGAGAAAATATATCAAGCGACTGCACTTAGAAAATTGTTCTAGTATGAAAATTTCAATTAAACTTTTTTCTCATTTGCTAAAAATTAATTGATTTATGCAATTGAAGTTTAAGTGTATTCGTCCTATAAGTTTTAATGAAGTAGATTGAAGCTGAGTGAGTGTTGGTGGCTAGCAGCGAGGATATTCAAGAAATTCCAAATTGCAAAATGCAATGTAACAAAAATATATTTGCGCATAAAAGTTTTAATTACAAAAGCACAAAAAAAAAAGAAGGATAGGAAAACAATAAAGTTTTGTGGTTAAAATCATTTAGTAATTTCATGCAACAATTGAGGCACACCAATTATGATTAGTTGCAGTGGTAGAAATTTAAATGATAGCGCGAGATTAGATATTCATAGTCAATAACACAGTGTAACAAAAATTCAACTTTTGTCTTATGCGCGAAGTTTTCCAACGGTTTTATAATGATTTAGGGTCGGTGATCACGACTCAGTTCTCCCACAATATGGGCCTGAAGTCAGAAAAATGGGATCTTCAGGGGCTATTAAGAAATTTCTTTATTTCAACAGATACGAATTTGATGTTTGAAGCGAAATTGTTAAGCACAAAGAGATGAACAATTTTTGTGCAAACGCTTTTCCTCCATCTCCTACCCTTCCTCTTGAAAATAGGGTTTAAAACCGCTTTTTCGATAAATAGCGGATAAAACGAAAAACGTTGAGAAAACTATTATACGGTTTTTAGAGAAAATGTTCCTTGTAAAAAAATTATAGGGGGTTCCAGAACATCAGCATAACCTATGAGGTACACTTTTTGCAGAATAATGCAAAAACCGAATTTTTTGCATTAGAATCGACCCACTCACACTGCGTAAGTAAATAATGGAATCGTTTGTTGTTGTAATTACATTAGGCCGGAAAAATCTCGCGCATACAATTTTTGTTGCACTGTGTAATAGAAATAACTGAAAAGTTTAAACGAAATAAAGAAAACTAGTTAGTAAATTGCATGTCATATCAATGCAATTTAATATTTGCTTAGAGATAGAGAGAGAGAGAGAGAGGGAGAAGAAGAAAGAGCAATATACAATCGACAATTAATTGCAGTCTGACTTGATAACTTTGTTTTTTGAGCGCACATCTTTTTGCTTTAGAACTTCATATTCATCTAAAATTTTGCATTTGGGTTGTAACATTATTACCCGCTTTCATAGGGGAGCTTAGTTTAGAAAGAAAATCATTGGAAAATATTATTATTATTTTTCCCAAACTAAGGAGGAAATGAAGGAATGAAAAGACAAGCAAGCTGTTCCATTCGCTATGAAAGAAATTTTACCCGCTTTGATATTTTTCAGGATCTCCTGAAATTTTTTTTCTATATCTTCTCGAACTATGATTTAGAAAATTTTTTCAGTCGGTCGTGTCATTATTTCTAGTTTTATTAAAAATTATTTGTTATGCGAAAGCAATTTCAAATAGAAATGATTTGCTTTAAATAATCAGTTTGGACTTTTCTTAACTTTCGCTTTATCTCATATTCTTTTTTTTTCCAAATTAAGTTCATAGTAGAATAATCCACTTTCATAAGAATTTGGCACAGAGGAAGGGGAAGGGAAGATTGGTGAGTGAAACAGGGATAAAGAGGGAAAGAGAGAGAAAAAAGAAAAGAGAGCGAGAGGGAAAGAAGCTGAAAAAAGTGAGAGAAGTTGACTTGTGAAGCAAAATTCCCAAAAATAAGTACTGCCACATAACCCTCACCATTTTCTCTTAAATGTATCCAAAAATTTTGGAAAATATTGTTAGATCTATGAAGGTATCATTGCAACTCAGTTCTATATTTGAACTTAACATTTACTTTTATTAATTTTGTTGATTTTCAAGACCACAAATCTCACAACACTTTTTTGCCCATTTTCATTTTTTCAAACTAGGAAGAAGAAGTGGAAAATATTCATCAACTTTTTACTTTTTCTTTTACTTCTTTATTTATTTTTGTAGCCCTCTCTTCTATAATGCAGTATGAGAGAATTTATGTAGCTGGTCGTACCATTACCACTCGCTCTCACAAAACAATTAAACAAAGCTAACAAAAACTGATCATCTGTGAAAAAATGAGATCGGTGCAAGTTTACACAGAATTTATACATATATTGAAATACTTGAATTGTTTTAACCATAACAACCCAACTTTCATATTAACCCATATCATCCCAACGTCCAATTAATCGAACTGCAACTTTGAAAATCCTTCAAAAATTTATTTCAAAAATACATATAGTCCAGTCAATATAAAGATTTACATCATAAAAATTCTGAACTGAAATTTTTCTTCAGTAATTGTTAGTAAGGGTATGATAGATTCAAAAACTACAAAAATCAATCCTGGGGTTTCAAAGCGACCCCCCCAAAAAATCCTTCCTTTAGTGAAAAAAGCCTTTTTTTTACTAATAACTGGTTAACCGTTGGAGATATCAAAAAATTATCTAGCACACATAAATAGCTTAAGTGATTTTCTAAAAAAAAGGTCTTAAATCATTTTTTTGTATATGTCATAGTTTTCGAGATATTCAATATTTAAGAAATTGTAAAATTTAGTACTTTGGTAGTACTGTGGATGCGCGCGCATTTTGTTTATTTGAATTTTTGAGTGCGGAGCCTATAAAAAAAATCAAAAAGGGTTTTGAAGAGGATATAAAGTTCGACATCCTCTGCTATTTTAATTGACAACGGATTGCATACAAAAATAACAATATAGTATAGCTGCTAACTATCTCTTACTTTCTCTGACTCTATGAGGCTTTGAGTGCATTTAAGCATCTTTGAATTCCTCTGATTATTCCTCACTTCAATTCGTCTGACCATTTCAGTCTTTTAATACAATTGATACATACATTAATACCTCTAACTACCTTTCAATAGTTTTAATGCATTTGATTAACTTTGAGTCAGACTGTCTCAACTTTTCTCTGAATGCCTAAGTGCTTGACTGGGACTGGCTGATTCTGACTGCAACTCACGGCTTCTAAACGCCTTGTAATTGTCTTTGTCAGTTTTAAGCTGCCTCTTAATATTTGTTGAACGTTTCTTACTACTTTTGCCAACCGCCTTATTTTCTTTGATTGACTCTGTGTGAATTTGATTACATATGTAAGTCTAGGACTCCATATCTGTGCCCTTAGCTGCCTTTGTGAACCTTTGATTACCTCAGACTGGCATCGAACTCCTCAAGTTATTTTTGACGGCTTGAAGCTGCCTCTGACTGCACCTGACTGCCACAAATGCTATCAGATAACCTCTCCATCTCACTGCCTTTGACTTCCGTTGACTTTCTCTGTGTGCCTTTGATTTACTTTTCGAGAGTAGAATGCAATTGAAATGATTTGGTTTTAGTTTTTTTGAGAGCATAAATCAAATTACTCTGATAACAGGTTTTTTTTTACATAAATCAATAAAGAAAATGCGGTATCAAAAACCTCAATAAAATTGGGAAAATTAATTGCCGGCTTGACTTTATTTACACTAAGCATTTGTCATTATAATTTCGTTACCAGTTAGTGTTTTTTATCTCTTAAGAATACCACAATATATGTTGAAATAAATACTCACGCAAAATCTCTTTCAAATTCAATTTGAATTTTTAAAGATATCTTTTTAAAATCCACATAGTTATTTGTGCTCATTCATTATAAGAAAAATGACAATTCTATTTTATTGCTATCCTTTTCAAGAAATCAAAAAAAGTACCATGAAGGAAAAAAGAGGCGTTTCAAAACAACAAGGAAATTTGTAAAACATAAGGAGTGACATATTTAGAACCAAACTCAAGACAGAATTTCCCACTGGGACAAAGACAAAAAAACGCTCAACAGATTTAAAGCAAATATGAGAAATACAGACACACATAAAGTGATAATAAACTAATAAACTCATGGTGTTGATGCTGGCGAATATAAACGAAAATGAAACGGTGTTGATATTAACATATGTGTGTATGTATGTATAAGTGTGTAAGAGATACCACAATGACAACAATAACAACAATAGGAGTGACACCACCAAATACAATACCACCAGTAACAACAACAACAAAAACACCAACAACAATAATAATAATAATAATAATAATAATCATCATCGTCATCATCATACACATTAGGAATACCAACATGTCAACGGTGTAATTTGATAAAGGTAAAAGGTTCTTGCGTGACTCATAAATTTGATTAGCTACACACACATACACATATATATATATGAAGAAGAAGAATATTATAGCACAGAAAAGCAGAGAGGTAGAAAAGGGCAATGAAGCCTGTTGAGGGAGACAGACTATTCAATGTAGATTCTGAAGGTTACTGGTTACTAGTTGCTGTTGCTGTTGCTGGTCGTTCTAGGTCGCATGTTTGTTTTGGTTCGGTGTATCATGTTTTGTCCTTTGAGAATGTGCGTGATTTTCACCAAACACGCACATACACATACACAGAATTATAATTTGCATATTATACCTACACATATGCCTGCGTAAATGTATACAAATGTTTACTTGTGTTTGTTGTATATTCATATGATTTTCAAATATTAAACATTATGTTAATTTGTTTGGTATACAATAAAAAAAAAATAAAAAATCAAAACCAAAAAAAAAAAAAGGACACATGTCGTTTGTTTTTTCTTCCTTACAGTCACATAAAAACACATAAGATCCTTTTTCACATGAGTTCTCGCTGCGACTGTCCTTATACAGTTCTTGTGCAGTCCTTGATTATACGTTACGTATAAATGCTAATGTAATTGTATTTAATTTATTTACAGAATGAGCGCAACTCATATATGTTCATTTATATTTCACTATGAAAGTGTACGAGTGTGTGTGTGTGTGTATTCATTTTGATGCGTGTGAATAACTTTAAGGTTTTCTTTTCACTGGCAAAAATTAACATAATTTGCCAGCTCGAGTTTCATATGCTGTCATGTATATATATTTTTTTTAATGTTATTGTTCTTTTGTTTTTATTTTTTATAATGTGTATGTGTGTGTTACATACGTGTGTGCATCAAATGGATGATGTGATTTTTATTACCGCCACTTTTTTATTTGTTCTTCATTTTAAATTTGATGTTTTTTTGTTTTGTTTTGGTTTTAATCAACTCACACGTATGGCTGTGTGTGTCTGTGTTCTCTTCTCATGAAGTATGCAGTAATTACAATTTTTTGTTGCTTTTATTGTTTTTACTTTTTTATTTGTTCAAAATAATTGTGCAAAAACCAACATTAAAATAATTTTTAAAAGTATTATACTCGTACTTAAAAATGTTTATATGTTTGTGGATGAATGTTAATGCAGCTAACGAGTTTATTGTTCTTATTGCTATTGTTATTGCTTTTTTTTGTGGTTTTAATTAATTAAGTTAAAAACATAAATAAATTTATTACCAGATACTAGATATTTATACATACTCGAATTTTTAAACCTCATGAAAAAAAAAACAAAATAAACATGCGCGGAAACTTTTAAATTTAACCAGGTTAACCTCAATTAGAGAAAGGGGAATGTATGAGAATATGAAATAAAAATGAATGAGAATTAGGCACTTGTTCTTTAAAGAAATTTTAACATAAATAAAACTAAAAATCAATATCTCTAAATTAAATGTTTGAGAAAGATTTAATTTCAAAGTGGGTAGAACGACCAGTCATAGGCTTTCCAATTGCACTTGGAATGTGCAGCAAAATGGTATAAACTTCTTTTTATCTAGCGATTTGATATCAACCTTGTAGCTGAATAACAAACAAAGCTTAGCTTAAGCAGAACGTAGACTTCTGTCTTCCTATAAGAGAAAATTCAGTACACACTTTCTGCTTATCTGCAGGATCTGTAAAGTTAAATAGGATTCAAAATTCGATTGTCCTACAACACTATACCTTAATAGAAAAATATAAAGAAAAAACATCTCAGATTGTTTAAACTAAGTAATGTGAGCTTCAAATTCTGTTAGAGTTAATAAAAAATGCCGCATGGAAAGATACAATTATTTTCAATCATTTATTTTGTAAAAACTTTCAATTTAAATTTTCTTTGGGAAATTTGATATTAGTTTCTCTGAAATTCACATAAAATATCTCATGGGAGAAAATGTTCTATAAATTTTCATAAGATATTCAAGTAAAATTTCTTATAGTTTACAGAAGAGTTGACCCAAAATATTCAAACATATTCAAAATATCCCATGGGAGAAAATACTTTCTCAAATGAAATAACTGCACTAATTTTTGAGAAACTTTGGAATTCACATAAAATATGTCATGGGAGAAAATATTCTATAAATTTTCATAAGACATTCAACTAAAAATTCTTGTAATTTAAAAAAAACGTTTCTAAAAATGTCCTTTAATTACAGAAGAGTTGACTCAAAATAATCAAACATATTCAAAATATCCCATGGGAAAAAATACTTTCTCAAATGATATAACTGCACTAATTTTTGAGAAATTTTTACTAAGGAACCCTTAAATCTAAAATAAGAAATGAAAAATATTCCTGAGATTCATTAGAGTTGACAGAAAATATCTCATGAGGCAGCAAAATCTCAAAATTATTTGCATAATATTTGGAGACTTTCAATTGAAAATGTCTTACTGTAGTATATTTGTTCAGTTAAAATTAAGTTTTTTAAAAAAATATCTCATGCGAAAAAATATTTTGCAAATGACATAGCTGCATTATTTTTAAAAAACTTTCAGCTAAAAATTATTTAAATTGAATGTGAAAAATATTCCAATAATTAAATCAGAGTTATAAAAAATTTTTTAATTTTCTCTTAACATACAAATAACTATTTCCCAAGAATGTCCTCAAATAACAGTATCATTGTTCAAAAATATCTCGTGGGAGAATAGTTTTCCTGCAGGATTTATAACCGAAATAGATAAAAATATACCATGGAAGAAAATGTTTTCTAAATATTACTTATAACTGCATTGACTTCTTTAAAAGCTTTTGATTGAGAAGCCGTTGACAAAAAATATCTCAAGGGAGAAAAGTTTTTTATAAAATATTATGTCATCTCTAAAATTTTTGATTAAATATTTCTTAAATTTAGAATAGCCGTAGTAAATTTTTTCCAAGTTGTAGCAAAATTCACAAATTTATAAAGTTAAAAAACTATCTCGTGGGAGAAATTTGATCTAATTACATTAAGTTACGTAATAACGCTCATTTTAAAATTCCATTAAAATTAAATTTTTCAAAGTACACGCGAATTACACTAGGTAACAAAAAATTTCTCATGGGAGGAAAACATAATCTGAATGATTTAAGTACATTAAATTTTATTTGTTTAATTTTCTGGTTTCAACTAAATTTTTTTTTAAATAGTAGGAATAGGAAAATTTTGATAAAGTTGCTTTAATTACACAGTTGACAGGAGTGAGTACGAAAAGTGAGAGAAATTTTTTTAAAACATAATTATTTCCATTATATTTTTAACCCTTAACATAAAATTTATAAGAGTTGACTAAATATATTTCATTAGAGAAACTGAAGGGAAAAACTAAAATGAGTACCTTCTGCACTCATCACATGATGTGGTAACATCTTCACACACTCCACACTTTGTACTAATAGTGTAGTTTATGGGCAAAAGTACTGGGCTACAGCAGTGTGCACAGTTTTTTTTTCAATACTAGAAAAATATAACACAACCATTTGTGATATATAAATTATGTGTTGTAAACTTTTGGGCTTAAAATATATTTGAAAATAAAATTGTCTGTAAAGAAAAAAACGATAAGTGTGACCTGAATTGCATAAAATGGAACTTATTACTTGAAAAACATTACATGGAACGTGTGACCTGAAAATTTGTGAAATTTACCCCCAGTATCACAATAAAAAAAAACACGAAGACGTTTTAATTGATTTTCGTTTTTCAAAAGACTTGGACTTAAGCTTTTCTAAAAATTTAAGTAAATATTGTTATAAACTACCTCTAATAAAAAACATTTCAAAAGGGGAAAATGTTTCCAATTGAAAAACAGCTCATATTCATATCGAAAATATTTCAAAACTTTTTATTAGAATTCCTTAAAATTTAGTAGAATTTTTGACAAAAAATATTCTTTAACACATAAAAGATTTACCAAAAATTTTTACGTGAATTCTTTAAATGAGATTAAAAAAATAATTATATAAATGCGATTGCTAAAAGGGAAATAAAAACTTAACTATAAAAAAACACAAGGCAAATTATTCTTCATAATTCTAGTTAAGAGTTAAAAATTCAATAAAACCTCACAACTCTAGCTCTTGGGGTTTTAAAATAACCCCAAATTTGTATTGTGCTTGATCATACACCATTCTACAACAGTGGATTAGACTCATCCTAGGTTTGGTTTGCAAATACCCACAAACATATAAATTAATTGAAAACAATAAATAACAATAACATTCGGTAATAATTTGTTAATTACTTTTGAACCAACCACCACAATCTATTTAACTTGGCTACAAAAAAAAGTTCACTCCATTTTTCATACACTTACTTAATTTATTTCTAAGACCTTTTTTTCTTGGCATCCTGAATGCTCTTTTTTCCGCCGCTCTCTTTCTGTCCTTTCATCCTCTACCGCTAACAACTTCAAACATATATTAATTTATTAAACAACACATTCAAAGAAGTACGACTGCAGTAATTTAAATTTAATGCCATAACGACAATGAAGCCCAAGAGTCGAAGTTGCGGGAGATGGGTGCAAAAAAAAAAGTGTATGTAACAAATTTGTGCCTTTTTAACCGTCATTATCGCATAAATATAAGTGTATGTAATCCAAAGCAACAAATTTACCAGCAACAACAACAACAACAACAGCACAGCAGTAACATCAACACAAACACCAGCATAAGCATCAGCATCAACAGTGGTAAAAGCAGCAGTCAACCGACATTTGTGTTGTTGTCTTTAACTTTTTTGTTGTTGGTGGCTGTTGGCTTTTTACATTGCTGCAAATGTAAGCAGCAACATACAATATTTAACTGGTTTTTCATTACCTTCTTTTGTTTTTGTTGCTTTTTACGTTGGTTTTTTTCTGTGTTTACTTTATTTTTAAAATAAGTTTTTGTTTTGTTTATTTTTATATTTATTTCTGTATTTTGTTTTTGTTTTTATTTTTTTTTTATATGCCTGTAATGAGTTGAAAATGGTAACATTGTTATTTGTTTGTTTGTTTGTATGTATGTATGTTCATAAGTATTGCCAGCTGTTTTTGTGTATTTTTTGCTGCTGGTGCATATTTTTTTTCAACATCATCTGTTTCTTGTTGCTGCGTTGCTGGTGCTTGAGCTGTTGCTATACTCAAAAGTGGTCAACTGTTGCAGTTGCAGAGTTGTCGTTATGTGTGTGCATTTGGATTACATACATGTAATTCCTCTATATACTATACATATATATGAATGTAAGTTGTTATTATTTGCGTTTTTGTTGTTGCATACATTTTATTGCATAAGTTTATGCACTCGTTTTTATTTCTGTTTTGTTGTATTTTATATTTACTTGTTACTTATTGTTTGTTTTTTTTTTTGCATTTTTTTGTTTTCTGGTTTCTGATTTATTTTGTTGCTAAAGTTGTCTGATTATCTTTCTCAACCTCTCATTTTTACATTTTTGTTTTTGGTTTTTTTTTTTTTTTTGTTATTCATTGTTGATATTTAGTAAAATTGACTTTGTGTAGTTATTTGATCCAGTGATTGTTTGTATTCATTTCAGAAAACCAAAAACCAAAACTCGTACTCCCTTTCCAATTTCATACATAGTGAACAATCACATGCTTTTTTTTTTTTTTTGTTGTACACATAAAAGTTTTTGCTCAAATTCATTTGTGTTTCGAGTTATTGTTGCTGTTGCTATTTCAATACAATGTGAACTATTTTTTTTTTTTTAACAATTTTTGCTTTAATTTTGCAAAAATAATTTTTCATGCTAGTAATGTAAATAAATTGGATTTTATTATTACTTATGATTTTTTTTTTGTGTGAGTTGAATTCTAAATTATAAAATTATTTCTTATTATATTTATGTGGTATTGAGTTTCGAACAGCGAATGCTTCTAAACGTCCTTGAAATCTTGTTTGCGACTTGCTTTCATAGAATTGTAAATACGAGGGAACTAGCAACAGTTAGGCAAGTTCGTTAGGTTGATGGTATTCCATTAGTGTTTGGAAAATGCAAAAAGTGCGTATGGACGATTTGTAACAATATTGCGGTACTTCATTTAATTTCAATTAAATAGAGCCGGTAAATAATAAAATTACTAATGATAGTTCGGCAGAAATCTCACCGCCAACACAATGAGAAATTCGATTTGTCATTCCCTATGGATTTCTGCAGTAACTGAAGCCAGTGAAAAAACATATCGAGTGAAAGCGCCATTTTTTGCGACTCTTTCCAAGTGGTTTCATAGAGGACGCCTTTCATTAAGGCCGCCTGAATTTGTCAATCGACAATACAAATGTGGCCCTGGTGAAGACAAAAATTGACGAAGATCCAAGAAGAAAACCACATATTAGTGATTTATTTTCTTAAGACTGTTTTGGAGTCAAGGGAAAACAATTTTATTTTTTAAGTCACTAGAATTTAAATCTTGTGACTTCAAAATCATGATACTTTGAAGCGTTTTGAAGTTTTTTGAAGTTTTTTGAAGTCACTTGGAGTTTTTTGAATTAGCTTGGAGTCACTTGAAGTCACTTAAAGATGCTTGAAGTCGCTTGAAGTCTTTTGAAGTCTCTCGAAGCCACTAGAAATCACTTGGAGCCATTTCAATCCATTTGCTATGGTTTGGAGTCACTTAAAGTCACTCGCCCAAATCTTTGGAAATTACTTGAAGACATTGTGAGAATACATATCTTGTGACTTCAAAATCATGTTTGCTTTGAAGTCTTCTAAAACTCACTTGGAGTTGATTTAAGTCACTAAGAGTCGCTTGAAGTCAATTGGAGTCATATGGAGTCACATGGAGTCTTTCGGATCCCAAGCCTTTGGAAGCCACTTGAAATCATTGAAATTGTGAGAACACAAATCTTGTGATTTCAAAATCATATCTGCTTTCAAGTCTTTTGAAGTCACTAGGAGCCCCTTGAAGTCAATTAGAGTCATATGGAGTCACTTGAAGTCTCTCGAATCCCAAGTCTTTGGAAGCCACTTGAAGTCATTGCAATTATGAGAGGACAAATCTTGTGACTTTACTTTAAATTCATGTTTGCTTCAAGTCTTTTGAAATCTTTTAAAGCCACTTGAAGAAACTTGGAGTTACTTAAAGTCACTTGGAGTTACTTAAAGTCACTTGGAATCATGAGAATACAAATCTTGTGACATCAATATCATGCCAGCTTTGAAGTCATTTGAAATCACTTGGAGTTGTCTGAAGTAACTTGAAATCCGAGTCACTTAAGGTCAAAATCATGTATTAGGTTGGAGTTACTTAAAATCACTTGAAGTCACTTGGAGCCACATGAAATAATTTGGAATAACTTCAATACTGTCAAATCATTTTGAAGTCACTTGAAGCCAGCTGGAGTCCCTTGAATATATTTGGAGTTACATCAATTTCAGTTAAATAAATGCAGTGGCGGAGTTAATTTTTAACATCAAGTGACTTCAAGTGGTTTAAAGCTATCATGATTTTGAAGCTACAAGATTTGTATTCCCATAGCTTCAACAAAAAGATTGCATTTCCGTTTCATGAATAACGAATCAGTCTCCAAAAAAGACTTCTAGCTGTGTTTTGTAGCACACAATATGTTATTCAATAACTGCAATCGTAGACTGAAATTAATTACTTAATTATATTCTCAAATGGTCTACACCTCAATACAATGTCAGAAGGGTATGATGATACGAAGGGCCATTGCACTTTGAGTTGTGTACGTATTCGTATACGAAGAGGCACAAGTTAATTTTGGGTAATATTTTCCTACAAAATTTGTAAAGGGAGGGTCTAGCACATTTAATAAAATCGTAACAGGTGACGAAGCTTATGTGAAGAAGTTCGACCTGAAAATCAGACAGCATTTTATGGTATGGAGTCCAAAATGATTTAAATCCACCTATTAAAAAGACGATTTTGAGCAAGGTTTTGACTGGTAGATCTACCGACTTATAAATATAAAGGTGACTTACAGATGCACTTCTTGAAATTTATGAAAGTTATTTAGAAAAGATAACAAATAATGAAAATTAAAAATATGAAACTAAATTTTGTTTTGCCGGTTTTTTCAACCAGTTAGTAACTGGTTTTTGTTAGTAACTCCGTAATTGTTTTTTTTTTTTTAATAATTTTTTAAGGTGTTCATTTGTAAAGGGTTTTCCATTAAGGACATAACAATTTTATCTATTAATAAAACACAACATTTTTTGAGATATTGAGTTCAAATTTATTGTGGGTGTAGTGCAAGCATTACATTTTGAATGAAATTCAATTTCGGTCATATGACCAGCACGAGACCGTTTACAGCGATCGATTCTTGTGGCCCAATATTCCACCACTCTCGCACATATTCCGACCGGAACGTTGGCAATTTCGCGTTTGTCTTTGAGCTCGTCTAATGTTTCTGGCTTGTTGGCATAGACCAGTGACTTGATATAGCCCCATAAAAAGACATCCAATGGAGTTAGATCGCATGAACAAGGCGACCATTCCACCGGACCATTTCTCGAGATAACACGTTCATCGAATTTGCCTTTCAATAAATCGATTGTGACGCGTGCTGTGTGGCTAGTGGCACCGTCTTGTTGAAACCACATATCGTTGATGTCAAGTTCATCCAATTCTGGCCACAAATAATCTTCCAACATAACACGATAGAGTAAGCGCTCTTAAAGTGGCAACCACCGACTCAGAAATTCGATAGTAATTTTTAATAATTTCCAAACGTTTTGACATTGACAGTTCATTAAAAAAGTTGAGAGATGCGTTCATATAAAGATACGAAATTGTTGTCCCTAATGGAAAATCCTTTATATATAATTTTAAAATTACATCACATCCGCTTTCAAAAGTATGTATTTTCTTGTATGATATCAACTTAAAATCTTATATACATATGTATGTATGCATCCAGTTAAAAGCAAATCATCACGAAATCTCTTTAACCCAGATAACCCAGTTCAAACATTTCTGAAAAGAACTACTTATAGGACAATGGGCATATTTGGGTTAAATAAAATCATTGGCAATATTTATTATACAATTTTAATGAAAACAAGCTTCCGGAAGTTTCATAAGTTTTCATTAAAGTATTAAAGAAGAAAAACTTAATTTAAAGTACAGTTTCTTTGCAGGTTTTATCTGAGAATATAAATCCTTTAAACTTTGTACTATGTACAACATATACAAAGTAACAACAGCACAAAAATTCAGCTTTGTTATAATAAAGCAAAAAACAGAAAGAAAACGGAAAAGTTGCCGTTTTTAATGAACTTTACAACCGCAAGAGAAATGAAATATATATAGCGGAAAAAAGAAAAATATTTTAAAGGAATAAAAATTCAAACCTACAACAACAAAGTTCGCATGCTTTTAATATAAAAATATGGTTTTTTAATATGCTTAAAAATGAAAAGAGCAGGAGAGATGAGTAGGTGAAGAAGGAAAAATGCGAATAAATTTAACGGAGGGAAAGTGAACAGCTTTACACCTTCATCCCTTTACTTTTCTCTGGTTTCTTTTTTCTTTCCTCTGTTTTGGTTTGGTTTGCCTAACACTTGCGCGAAAAACCACCAAACCAACATGATGAAACAAAACCTTCAAAACTTTTCTCTTCACTCTTCAAATATACAAAAAGAAAAAAAAGAAAACATGAAAAAAGTAAAAACTTTTTCTTTATTTTCTTGCATTATTTGCTGCGGGTAATAATTCAACAAATATTTTCTTTATTATTAAAGAGCTGTTTATTATTGCCTTTGACAATTCAGAGCGGCAAACCGCAGCAGCAAAGTTCTTGTTGTTCTTGTTATTAGTTGATACTAGCACAAATAATCATAAGGAGTTAAGGGGAGAAGTGGAAAAAATAAGCAGGAATTTGAAAACTTGATGAATCACAAGAAACTCAGAAGAATTTTAAATACTGAACGCAAAAAATTTAGAAAATTTTTTTATATTATGCAAGAAATTTGTGAAAAGTTTTAGTTTAATTCGTATGAGTGTTTTTGTACTTATTGACTTTACAAAATTTAAGGAATTATGGTATGTTAAACCAATTTTCTATCATGAGATATATTAATCAATTTTGGAGGTATATTTTTGGAATATTATTTTACAATAATATATATAATTTGAAAGAAATTTCAAATTGAAAGTCAGTAATTACCAAAGATTTTTTTCTCCTATGCGGTATTTTTAATTTAGATCAAGTTTCACTTCAAATTAAAGTGTTGCTTTCAATTTTTTACCAAATTGATGCACTTCTTAACTTAATTGAAAAAACTTTTCTCGCTTGTGATATTTGTAGTCATTTCTGCTGCAATTATCGCTTAAATTTAACATAAGCTTTGATTAAATTCTTTTTATTGGTTTTTACTAATAGAAATTAAAAGATGAATTTGAAATTTTCTCTCATGAGATAGTTTTGATCAACTCCGGTGTAGTTTAGAGCAATTTTTCTAAATTTTACTGCAAACTTAAGAAATTTATAAACAAAACTCTTCTGGGAAATCCAATCCCTTAAAACATTTTTCTCCCATGAGATTTTTCAGTTAGTTTTTTTAGTTCAGATGCGATTTTATTTAAATTCTTACCAATTTTTAATTAAAAGTGCTCAGAAAATTTATGAACTTAATTAATTTAGAACAAATTTTTATCTCATGAGATATTTTTAGTAAACTCTGAGTGGGTTAAAGTCTTTTTCTATTTAATTTGCCTTTGACTTTAATAAAGTTCCTGTTGAAAGTTATTGGAAAATTCATCATTTAGAATAATTTTCTCGCATGAGATATTTTTTGTTAAGCCGGGTGTTATGTAAAGTAATTTTTCCAATTTTTTATTTCAATTTTAAAATTAATACAGTTTAAGCAATTACTACAATTTTTCTCTCATGAGATATCTTGAATTAACACTGGTATAATTTAGAGCAATTTCCCATAGTTCTATTTCGATTTGAAGTAGTTTTAAAATATATAAAACAATTTTTCTCTTATGAGATATTTGAAAAAAATTTTCTTCCATGAGATTTTTATTGAATTTGGATGTAATTTTGATCGAGTTTTCAAAATTTTACATCAGCTCAAAAAAATTATCACCAGTTTTTTAAAAATTGATTTACCTTAATCGATTATAACGATCCTCTCTCATGAGATATTTTTTTCCAAATCCAGTATAGCTTAAAACAGTTTTAGCAAAGTTTTACCTATATTTAAAGAAAATTGTAACTAAAATATTTTAGAAAATTTATACATTTAAATCATAAAAAAAAATTTTTCTCTCATTATATATTTTCGCCAACTCTGAAGTAATTAAAAACAGTTTTATCAAAGAGAAAACTAAAATAAGTTTTAAAAATTTCCAAGTATAATTCTTGCAAAACTGATTTCAACTACAGTGACATTTAGGATAATCGTTGTAAAGCTACAGTAATTTTAAAGAAATTTTCAATTGAGATTCTTCCAGAAGTGTATGAAATTTCAAAATCTATCTAGCACACGTTTTCTCCTATGATATATGTTTAAATAGTTCTAGCATAGCTTAGAGCTAAATATCTCAGTGCCTCAATTTGTATTAAATTAAAACTGATATAAATTATAGTCATTTAGGTAAGCTTCAAAATTGCAACGCACACATTCATGAAATTAGGTTCCACATGTGGTATAAGTAACATTTAAATAATTTATCGAGCTTTTAAACTCATACATATCAATTATATTTATTTATTTACTTTGCCATTATAAGTGTAAATGCACATATAAACTATGAAAGCTAAATACTGAATGAAAGTGTGTATAGTTTTTGCTTGATGTTGCTATTGTATTTAATATAGAATTCAAATTGCTACTCAATTACGACACTTACGATTACAATTACAACAACGAGTTCATGAGTATTTCCCCTTTGCCTGTCAATGCATACACATTGTGAATGTATGAGCAAGTGAATGAATGACTGACTGTATGTGAGAGAGAGTGAGTATGAGTGTCAGTCCATTAAATTGCAAACATCAAAATACCATCAAAGGCAATTTGTGCTTTGTTGATGGTGGAGAACCCAATTTTAAAGCATAAGCGTTCGATCGATTGTGAAAAAGCAATTGCAAACGAATTGAAATAAAATGAAAGGATAAAAAGTAAAAATAAAATTGGCATTTGCATTCAATCAATTGCAATGTTGACGACGACGACGACGACGACGGCATCGACGATAAAAGCAACAACAGCAATGAGAGTATTTGATAGGGACTTTGTGCTCTTGGCTTAAAATCGCTTGCAGCTAAACAAAAGTGCTTGAATGCACTTTGACTTCGATCGACCAATGACGGTAGTTGCGCTGCTGCTATTGCACATGCAATTCCCGACTGTTGGCTGCTGTTGCAGTTCAAAAACAAATTGAAATGTTAGCAAATAAAGTGCAAGAGGGAAATCGAGTGAGATGGTGAGAAAGAAAGAGTGAGAGAGAGAGTGAGGATGAGTGAGAGACAGAGAGTGAGAGTAAGAGAAAATTTAGTCAGAATGAAGGGCTGGTGGCAGGCGCTATTTGTTGGTAATAGCTAAATCGAGAACGCGCACTCGTCGCCATCATAAAAACCGCTAAAATAAAAATTTAGTGAGAAAAAATTGTGGCAAGCCCATAAAAAGTATATGTAGTAAAAATAAAATTAAAATACAGTGTGGCTAAAAAAAAACTATCTTTGAATTGCAGTTTCATTGAAAAACTGCTATTTGCGGTAGCGTATATATTGAAGAGGTTTATAAATTTCATGATAGCATTTGCAGTTCAGTTAAATTTTTTTAATTTTTTTTTTTTTTTGCTTTCAATTTTTGAGAGTTTATTGTGCGGTTTTTCTTTTGCTGAAAAAGTTTCAAATATTTTTACGAGAGTCTTAATTTTTTTGGGGAATAAGTAATTTCGGTTAATAAAACAAATTTCATTAAAGAACGTGTTCAATTAAATTAGATTCTTTTTTTTACAATTTCTAGCTTAAGCTTTAAAACTTTAGTCTTTGATGCATTGTTTATTGTCACCTGAAATACTTCAGTATTCAGTATTCAAAAACCATATCAAGTTTATAGGCTTCCAAATAAGTTTGGCAGCCGGTCAGAAAACTTCACCATGTCTGTTAAATTATCTATCAATTTCTGTTTCATTTGCATACAAGTATGAAGTGATTCAATCAAATATAGCTGACATAGCTTGTGGGAGGCTCATATGTACTTTGTGCATTGTAAGTGAATGAATTCGATGTTAGTCTAGTGCAATTTGTAATAGTTAGACGGAAACTGACACAAACATTGGCTGTGAAATTTATGTGCTGCATATCGCAATGTGCTTTGAGTTAGCCAAAAATATCGAGACTTACTAAAAATTTTGCCATATTGGCAGCAGGAGGATATTACACTTGTGTGTTAGGACAGTCACGAAATTGAAAGAGAAAGATTAAGTTTTATTTTCATGTAGCTACTGTATGTGCATTAGAGTTCGTTTTGCCTTTATTGCACTAGGAGTTAATTAAGAAGATTTCATGATAGCAAAATTTTTACCCAATGATTTGATTTTCATTTCAGATTCACTTTTTGCTTCAGGTTTTCAATTGAAATAAAGTAAAATTTTGCAAAAATTGCATTAAAGTCTGCAGAAGTAAAACAAAAATATCTCATGAGAGAAAAACCTAAAAAAATAATTTAATTGAATTTTTTTTTTTTTGTTAAAACTTTCAATTGAAGTTTCGTAACGTAAGTTTATAAAAACATATTTCATGAGAGAAATTTATTTCCAATTAATTAATTGTCGAATTTTGCTAAAGGCTTTCGACTGCAAATGCTTTAATTATATATTAAAGGTAAAAAAAATATCTCAATTCCACAAAAGCATGATATAAATATCACTTTAGAGAAAATTGTTGGAAAATGCAGAAAAAATATTTTTAAATAAAAAAATAATAGTTTTCAAATTTTTTTAAAGGAACGTAACATTTCGCACAAAATTATCTCATGAGAGAAAATATATAAACAATAATCAGGGATTGTTTAATACAGGGCTGAATATGTATTTAAGAAATTGAAATATTCAAATCCTTCGAATTGAATTTTAGTGACCTAAAGCCATAGGAAAAATTTGCGGTAAAATATCGCATGCGAGAAAATTTTACAAAACAAGTTTTTTTGAAACTTTGCTAAACTAAAGCTGCACACAATGTAGTTCAGAGTCAATTCGGAGTAGAACGAAAATATCGCATGCGAGAAAAATTGTAATAAATGATTTTTTCTTAAAATTTGAAAAAAATGTGCTTCATGAAGTAACAATTTTTTAATATTGAATAAGTTTAATGAGAGAAAAATCGAAATTAGTTATGAAAAATGAATTGAAATTTTTGGGCCTTTCAGGTTGAATGCACTTTAGAAAGACATATGACAACTTTTTCTTGTTGGTACTGCGAAAGAAATGGTCTAGAATACAGCAATCAGACAAGTTTTACCGTCTATTTGTACTATGTACTTTAAATCTACCAGATTTATTAATAAACCTGAATAGATCCTGCGGTATCAAAGAGCTCAGGTGTTCGTCTCTCAATACTCCAGTGATAGTTCAGGTCCGACAGAGAACTGAGAAAGTGGTCAGCCGTCTCCTCACAATCTTCCTCCGAACTACAGGCTCAGATGTCACCAGCTCCCAGACCAATCATATTCAAATGTTTAGCCCGAGAGAAGTGACCTGTGAATAATTACACCAGCTACCTATAGTCATTTCTTTTTTAAGTGATAACAGGAAGTCTGTTAGATGCTTCTAGGCGACTTTTTCTATCAGCAGCCTCTTAGTTCCTCACATTTGTGATTGAGGGTCAAATCGACTCACTCATCAATGGTAGTTTTGATGACTGTAGACGACAATAAGAGTACAGTTACTGGGGCCAAGAAACCAGTTTCCGAACCCATGTTAGTCACTTTCCATATGCAAATCTTTTTAACGCCATCATTTCCTTCACCATTCCGCAATGCACGTGTTCCACATACCACAAAACCCACTTAAAAATTGCAACAACAAAAAAGAAGTAGTACGCCAATTTAGTACGTTAATAGTGATTTTCTATTATGATTTAACTTGCAACAACAACAAAAAACTGATTGTGCATATTTTACGCTTATTTAGTGTACACGTTGCCGACAACTATTACCACATATTGCCACATATACATACATACAAACTTTAACTCAAATATGGCTTTACTTTGCTACATACAAACTGTTTGGTTTGATTTGCTTGTTTATTTTGCTTTTTAGACTTCCTTAAAGCTCCGTTTGTAGCGTAGCATAACATGATTTGCGATCAGCTTAAATGCAGCGTGCATGGGGCTTGAACTGTGTACGGTGATGGTGGTGAAAGTAAACAAACGACCACATGATTTTTTGGTTTTTAAAGACTGGCCTAAATGCACTTATCATGAGTATGCGAAATGTGCGGTGAATTTTATTTTTTTTTTTTTTTTTTATTATTTTCTTTTCCTTTTACATAACTTGTTGTTAAACAAATAAATAGGTAAGTGTGAAGAATTGCATTGTTTGTTTGAACTAAAGGTGATTCTGAAAATTTAACGTTATGAGGCGTTAAAGGAAATTGGTATAAAGAAATATTTGAAGAGCTTTTAAGAAAATCATATAGAGGAGTTCAAAAACCACCGGTGGAAAGCAGTTTTCTTTTTTCAAAAACACAAATTAATGTGCATACATAAAGGAACCGTAATGAAAGTCATTTCAGGAAGCTGAACACCAGAAACTTGTGCATTGTGGTATCATTTACTAATTTGCGACACTGCCTTTTTTTAATATCCAAAAATCAATATCTAAGTATATCTTCAATCTTTCACTTTTCATTTTTGAAACCCAACACATTTTTCTCCAAATCAAATTGACACTGAAATCGCTAATTGAGCAGTAACAAAAATATTTCCTGAAGCTAAACTAAGAAATCCAGTTTTTAATATCACAATGCCTCAGCAGCAGACATCACCAATAAATTACTTAATTATTGAAATATAATCAACACATTTATTGTTAAGCTGCTGCTACTCAATTAACGCAGCATTGTATCATTTCTTTGCCATCTATTATTACAAAAATAACTTAATAGAGCAATACAAACACGAACACACATACACTTATACTTTCTCGAATGTATATAAATTTTATAGTGAAAGAAGAAATTTAACTTCCTCTTATAATTTGCAATAAAAGTTTAAACATATCATTAAAAAAATAAATACAATAAAATTTATAAAATGAAAGGGAACCAGAAAATACAAAATTAACATAAAATTTGCATTTCTTTAAATTCAAAGAAAAGAAGAAGACAAGAAGCTGAGGAGAGAAGCAGCGGAGGTGGAAGAAAGAAGCAGCGTTGAAATAAAAGCACCGTCAAGGCGCCATTAGCTTTACTTATAATAAATTACAACAACACTAACAATAAAAAAAAAACCTTCATCAGCATTAATATGAGCAATTAATTAAAATCAGCTACCAATAACAAAAAGCACGGCAAATAACAACAACAAAAAAAGGTACTCTAATTTATTGCTGGTAAAAAGAAATACGCTGAAGAAGTATAGAAATTAATAAAACAAAAAGTGAATTTCTTCTTTTCAAATTAAATCAAAAACATCAGACTACCACAACTGAATGAAAGCTGAAAGAAATAAACAGCAAATTTTAAATAATAACCCATTATTAAACATAATTTACATAAATTGAAACTGATTGACCTTTGAGTCATTATCTTTTGTTGTTGAAAACAAAATGTTAAAATTAGCTTTTGGTGATCCAGAAATGTAGAGCAAAAATTTGAAGCAACTCAGCATGGATGTCCATAGTGAAGAAAAGAGAGTAGAAAAACGTAAGTGAGGAAAACAGAGTAGAAAAACCTAACTTAACCTAACCTAACCTAACCTAACATAACCTAACCTAACCTAACCTAACCTAACCTAACCTAACCTAACCTAACCTAACCTAACCTAACCTAACCTAACCTAACCTAACCTAACCTAACCTAACCTAACCTAACCTAACCTAACCTAACCTAACCTAACCTAACCTAACCTAACTTAACCTAACCTAAACAAACACTATTAACCCTAATGCCGACCAGATATACCCAAATGGAAGCAAATATGATACAGGCGAGTGCGGAGCGGCGTTTGTTATTTGTCATCATGGTGGCAGCTGGGAGGAACACAAGTATAAGCTTCATAACGCGTGTACAGTATTCCAAGCAGAAACACTTGCCATCGACTCTGCCTTGGCGTGGGCTGAAGAAAACCTGACAACGACAAATCTGCAGATATTCTCTGATAGCCAGTCCTGTCTCGAAGCCATTAAAAATCGAAGTAACAACATGCCTTTAATAGCATCAATCCACGAGCGGCTTTTTCGACTTAATCAAGAAAATTACATAGAGTTCTTTTGGATTAAGGCACACTTAGGGTTTGAGGGCAATGAGCTTGCCGATCAGCATGCAAAAGAAGCAGCAACTCAAGTAACAAACCTGGCTTATGAAAAATTCCCAATCAGTTACGCAAAACGGCAAATACGACTAGAAACGGCAGCAGCATGGCAACAGGAGTATCAAGAAGCTACGACAGGTTCAGCAACAAAGGCATTTTTCCAGTCTCCAGATGAGGAGAAAATGTACATTGAAAACTTTGGCGTCTCATTCGAAATGACCCAACTTCTCACCGGACATGGTTTCCACAAGGAATACCTAAAACGCTTCAAAATCATAGATAACGACGTCTGCCCTTGTGATTAGAAAACCTGTCAAACTCTGAGTCATCTTCTACGAGATTGCGCACGCTACGCCATAGATCGACGCATTCACATGCTGCTTTGTGAAGAACATCAAGTTCCAGCTTTTGATGTAAGAGTAATTACCGCACACCAACACCTTACAAAGTCATTCAAAAAATTTATATTCCACATTATAAGTATATTAAAAAATTTTAACACATAATTATTTTGCAAATTGTATATTCTTACTTTTTATAATAATGTATATTATAAATACCGGCCTGTATCAATTCGCAGGCCGTATTATTTTAGCTCCATTATCGTCTATATTTTGTTTTAAAGACTTATTAATTTTTTACATATTGAAATGAATTATGAAATCCAATTGTACTTATACATACTTAACGTTAACAAACTTGTAACCAAATTATAATAAAATAATACAATTCTCGAGACGCGGTTAGCGTGGAGAGACCAAAGGAAAAAAACCTAACCTAACCTAACCTAACCTAACCTAACCTAACCTTAAAAGTGTTTTCAATCAAAATTCCTCCACATATTGTGCATTTCTGTGGAGCACTCATCGCCCTACTCTTGTGGAACGTGAAGTGCAGTCAAAATCATCAAATTGATCAACAAAATTTCATCAGATATCAGGTGGAAATTTGTTAACAAAGACGGAGCAAAAGAAATAAAAAATGAAAACCTGAAATAATGCACATTGGCTGCAATGAAAGAAAATAATCTTACTAATGAATGAAATTTAGAATGATGACGATTATGTTGAGCTAACTGCATGAGAAAATGGTAACTATGATTAACGCAGTATCGACTTTTTTTGCTCTGCGAAAATTAAAGCTAGAATCATTGAAAAAAGTAAATGTAATACCCAAGAACGAGACGTATATTAGACCCATAAGTAGACAAAAATCAATGAAAGAATTCCTGTTAGTTCTGCGCTATTTTTGAAGAATTCTCAAGAGTTTCTGTAGTATACTTTTCGGCATGTTTGAGTAGAGGAATGCAAAAAAAAAAAATATGTTATCTTTTTTACATTTTTTTTAAAGATATAAAAGAAATATTGTTAGCATACCTTTAGGCATCGATTTTGCCTTGCTTTTTATTTATTGATGTGAGTGAATTGGTAATTAAAAATCAAATATCACGTGTGAGTTCATAAGTGTGTGTTTTATTATATATTTTACTTTGAGCCCAAAAGTATGCAAGACATAATTTTTATATTAAATACGGTTGTGGAATATACTTATATATCAATGAAATGGTGGAACATATCAAAAATTGTTTTTATATATTTTGTTGTTTTATTGCATAATCTCTTTTACTTTATAGTTTATTCTTCCCTTATTAGAATTGTAAAACGATATCAACATTAGGCGATATAGACGTGCAAAAAGCGAAAAAAGTGCATGGAAAAGCGGAAATGAAAAGTTCCAAAAACTCATGGTTCGACTTTTTGAAACATCAAAACGAAAACTTTTATATTAAAGTAAACAACAATGCTTAAAAAATATTTCCACAAGATATGACGAGTGCATTCCTTTAACTCTACTAGGGAATAACTGTATTATCTGATTTATGCAGAGACTGACATTTGGATTACAGATAGTGAAGAAAGTTTGTGCCTTTATTACTTTTTCATAGTATTGCCATCTCAAATCAATTTGGTATGCATATTCCAAATGACTGATGTCATTATTACTGTTTGTTATTTTATTCAATCGGCTGACGACGGCTACGCAGGTGCCGTTTTTGATGACAGAACACAATTATTGGTTATTTCGTGGCCATTGATGAGATTTGAAAAAAATTTATTTTTTTTTTTCCAGGACCCCTCCAAGGACAGTTAGGTGTTTCAAGGCAACTAATTTCATTATAAAGACAAAAAATTTAGCATACTTTTAGGCACAGAAACTTATTGGTTTTATTAAGGAAATATAAAAACAGTGAATATTAAAAAGATTTGAAAATATGAGAAATATTTAAAATTAAATAGTTTTCTACTTAACCCAAGTGTTTATCATCAACGGGTTTTCTTGTATGTTCATGAAATACGTTTGGAAAAAACTAGTTTGAAACCCCCCTATGTTCCAGGCAAAACTCATTTCCCTCTGAGTTCTCAAAAACTTTGAATTTTTTTTTGAATCCAAATTCTGTCTCTTTAATGAAGGATCTACTCTGTAGACTCTGTTTGCAACAAAAAACGAGACATCTATGCATCTCATAAGTGATTGCCTAGCACTAAACCGAGCACGGCTCATAAACTTTGTCAAAGGAGATGTACCTGTAGATGCCCAACAATTTACAAATTTCTTGAATTCTACTAAAATAAAAGAGTTACTAATAGGAAATACAGTCACACATATATTGGCAATATTGGCTGATAAAGCTCTACAAATTTAACCCTTTGGCGACCGAATTTTAAAAAGGATTGATGGATACCAAATTGAGTGATTTAAATTGATTTGTTTGTCCTTTATTCAAATGAAAACAAAACGAAAACGTTTGAGTTGCTTAGAGAGAAAAAAAGATAAAAACCAGGAAATTCGGTTTAAAAATTCTTATTTATGTACAAACTTCACAAATTTTTGTAGCATAATTTTAGGTATGGTTACTAATAGATTCTTTCACTGAACAGTTAAAAAACATATTGAAACACGGGCTCATGGAAAATATGGGTAAATAATTGCACATTCACTTTACAACTGCTTTCCAATGACATCCAAGTCACTCAAATCGGTAAATTAATTTCAAGAAGATGGATAGAGATATCTAGGTCAATGCAATCATTTTTATGTGTGTGTGTAAAAAAGTAGAGCCTGTGAAGTAGCAGGGTATATGAAGAAGAGGGCTGAGTGGAGTAGAAAAGCATGTAAAGTAGCAGTTAAAAAATTTTAACTAAATATTTCTATTTTAAAATACCACATTTGAACTATAAAGGATCTGCAAAACTTAAATTCCAATACACTACCACTTCAATCCAGTACTGTTGAAATAATATTTCAATGTAGCCTAAAGTAAACACATTTGCGATATTTATTATTAATGGGTGTTATTCAATGTAAAAAAAAATTCGCTTGAATTTTTATCAATTTACTAATTGCCAAAATAAATAAAAAATAAAAATAAAAAATGTGAAAAAAAAACAAAATTACAATGCACTCAAATTTGCACATTTGTTTCACCTTTACATTCAATTTTTTTTATATGCAAGTTTGGCTATCAATTTGTTAAAATATTAAAATAAACGTTTTTACAGTTGGCATCAAAAAGCAAAAGAAATCGATAATCACAAAAATATATATATTTACATACATTTACATTTGCGTTGCCACCGCATGTTGCTGCTGTTGTTTCTTTAACTTTCTGCATTTATAAATAGTTACTTCCGTAGAAATAAACACCCACATAGAAGACAACAGAAGATACAAACAGACAAATAGACAAATCTATACAGATGAAGCCGTATACCTCGCTATGCTTTATACATACATACATGCATATTTATATACATTGAAATGTGCAAAGTTTTTGCTGAACAACAACAAAGCGAAACTTTTTAAGAGTTGCAACATTTACATTTAACAGCAGCAGTAGCAACAGTAAAGCAAAATATATACAGGAAAAAAAAGTGAAATGAAGACAAGTTTTTTAAACACACCAACACATACACACACACAGTAGTTCAAGTCAAGGAAGACGAAGAAAAGTTGCAGTTGTTGTGGTTACAGCACCAACAACAACAATATCAATACTTTTCCAAATAAGCATGAAAATAGTTTAACTAATAAACATTTTACATATATATGTTGGTGTGCAAAATGTCAATCACACACACTCAAGTTATTTGAAGTTCAAAGCCAAGTTTGTGATTTGGTTACGACGGTGTTTTCTTTCACTTTTTTTTTTTGCAGTCAAATTCAAGTTACAACAAGTCAAGTTACTGCTACAGTAATTATATATGCGCACAAACTGCCACACACTGACTATATTTCATTCAAGCCCAGCTGTAACAAACAAAAAAAAAAAAAAACTGTCAATTCAACAAAATTTAACAGCAGACACACACAAATCACAGTCAAAATACTTGAATCATACTTTCTTCGTATTTGTCGTCGCTGCTCGCGCTAACAGTTTTTTATTTTAATATTATTTTTTTTGACATTGACTGAAAATGCAAGTTAGCTGAATTTTTTATTTAAATTTTTTTTTTTTTTTTGGGTACATATTTGATACGCAAGTATGTAATTTAACCCATTTCGGGGTATTAAATTAATTTTGATACAATTCGTAGATAGAGAATCAATGTCATGGGTTTCCCTCCAAAGAGAATAAAATTCTCTCTGTAGAAATATCAACTAAAGTGGCGGGAATAATAGATCAAAGAAAAGAATAGAGGAGGAAGGCAGGTAACAAATAGGGAAATTAAGAGAATTGAGAACGGAATCAGTGAAATTTATGTAAAAAAAAATGTGAGAAAATCTATCTTGCGTTTTGCTTTTAATTGACCAATTGTTTAACTTAAGTTGTTAAACTCTCTTTTATTGATTAAATTTTAAATTGTTTATATGGGCATCACCCGTTGTTTCTATTGTGCTACATCGATAAAGATGTTTTGCTGAATTATATGTATATTTAAAATTTGAAGGCAGCGAGATGTGCTCGGCTCCTATACTGTATTTTTTATATTCATTCTTTTCCTAACTTACAAAGGGAACACATCAAATGCACCTCCAGCTTTGATCCCAAAATTTACATTTGTAATTACTTTGAATTCTTACTCGAATTAAAAATTATAAAACGAAATTCAAAGTCTCTTTTTTTTATTTCATTTCAAACCACTCTAAGTTTGAAACACCAATCATAGACCTTGCTTTCCATTGAGTGAGTGTAAAATACTTTCAGCAGAAATATAGATTAAGCGAAAGAAACTGACTAGAGAAAGAACCAAAAATGAATAGTGAGGGATAGGAAAAGAATAGAGGTGAGAAGAGAATTGAGAGGGGAAGGAACTTAATTTGCAGAAATGAGGATGGAAAAAAAATATTAAAGAAAGTGAAAAATGTAAAATGGTAACTGAAGTTTTGGACCTTACACAATTTATACAATTTATTTTCTTACAAGACCACAAATAGAGAGACCAACATAAAAGAACCCGTCATGGTAGTTTTATCTAAGGAGTCCGACAAAAAGTTCCATCTGGAGGTGTTAGACAACCTAACAATGAGAATGACGCCAACAGCCCATCTACCACTACCACCTTCATTGATTTAGATTTGAACAAATAATTTATTTATTTGTTAATCAGAAGTTCTCTAAACTGGTGAAAGAGTGTTTTGAGAGTCTCCAGCGCTTGTCTACCCGTAACAGCGTAAAAGTGACGCTTTGTTGGGTACCCAGCCACTGTGACATTGTTTGTAATGAGGCCGCCGATGAACTGGCTAGGAAAGGTTCATCTACCAAGCACATTGGCCCCGACCCGTTCTGCGGAGTCGGCTGGGCCTCTACGAAATCTATCGTTGAGAAGTGGTCTAAGGCAAAATGGCTAGAGTATTGGAACTCTATCCCAGGTTTAAGACAGGCAAAAGCACTTATCATTCCGCTTGCCCAAAATCAGCCCATCTCTTATTCCAAACCTAACCTTAGGCTATTGGTGGGCTACATGTCTGGGCACTATGGGCTCAGATATCACCTAAACAAAATAGGTCTGTCCAATGAAACAGAGTGTCGTCTATGTCTAGAACATGACGAGACAAACCTCACATTTTGTGTGAGTGTCCGGCCTTGGCCAAGCCTCAGAGGAAAAATGTTTGGTAATCCTTTTCTGACGGCTAATCACATAAAATCTTCTTCTACAAAAGATGTCTTGACTTTTATCAGGTCAGCGGCACAAAATATATTTTAGGTCGCAGTGCCTGCCTGTTTGGGCTCCCCTAAATACTAATAATAATAATCAGAAGTTCGAATAATTGGGTCAGTCGTTAATGAAAAATTCAAAAAAAAATTATTTAATCGGGACTAATGAGTTCAAATAATTTGTTTATGCGAAAGGTATTAAAACGACTCCATTAACGTTTATAGTCGGGGCAACAACAATGTGTATAGAGACAGCTAAATCAGACCGCCATTTAATTTATTCAAAAATCAAAAGTTCAAATAATTTATTTATTCGTAAATCATAAGTTAAATTTGCTAATCGAAAATTTGAATAATTTATTTAATCATGGATAAAAAGGTTAAATAATCTAACACCAGTTCGCAGTGGCAGTTCTAGGATTTGGGTTGGGGGCTGATTTTACTAAATTAAAAGATAAACATCAGACTCACTATCGACCAAAATCCAGACCTAGACCAAAAACTACTGCAAAAATTTTATCAAATTCAAGTTAAAACGTAAAAGATAACTGGAACAAAACTGAGACCAAAATTCAAACTAAAATCGGATAAAAATTTAGGCGGAAATTTCGACCAAATTTCAAACTAAAATTCAAATACTTTTTTCAGATCGAAAAAGAACCAAATTCAGGTCAAAAATCTAGATCAAAATGAGACCAAATTCAGATCCAAATATTGATTATGACTTTTCTGATGGATACATATTGTTGAATGATCTATTTTGAGAAAACAAATTGAAGGAAATTTTAATTTCCTTTGAGAAAAAATTTTGATGAAACATTTTGATACGTTTCCATTTTTTGGGTCATTTTTGGTCGAAAAAAAAATTAAGATAACAATTGATTTGGATAGGACTTTAAACGAATTTTTAAAATATATATTCTTAGCATCGATAACACTAGTAATATCGGACTAGTGGTGTTTACGATCTCACAACTTCATAACCAAGCACTTCATTTTTATGAAAAATTAAATACATTCTTTCTCTGTTATACATTACTTAAAATGAAAATATATATTTTAAAATTATACGAGATCCGTACGCGCTTTCGGTTACCGGGCAACAACCGGTTAAAAAAAAAAACAATGTTCAAACCACGAATGGGAATCCGAGATCAAATTCAGGTCAAAACTCAGACTAAAAACCCAAAATTCAGACCGAATCAAAACCAAAATCAGTTTTAAAATTCATCCCAAAATTCAAAAAATATTTAGACCACAACTCAGACCAATAGTTAGACAAAACTTTAGGCCAAAACGACACCAAATACCGAACGATAGTAATCCAAAATTCAGACGAAAAACTAGTGGGAATACCTGATAAATATTTACATAAAACTAAACCAATATTCCAGACGAACTTAGACCAAAATTTAAAACAAAATTCAGACCAAAATAGTATCAAAATCAAGCCAATTAAAAAGAAAATACTAACCACAACTCAAACTAAGAGTTAGATTAAAACTGAGGCTAAAAAGTCGCCAAATACAAATTTAAAGTAAACAAAAATTTAGATCAGAAATCGGATCAAATGCTGGTCTGCAAACGCTGGAAAGCAAATCAAAATTTAGACCAAACAAGGATTAAAACTCAAACCAAATTCGGATTAAAATTCAAATTAAAATAAAACAAAATTCTGACTTACAATTAAACCAGAATTCAGATCGAAAACGGGCAAAAACGGGAAAGTTAAACTAATATCAGACTAAAATTCAATCCAAAAACTAGACCTACAAGTAAGACATTTATAAGCTGGCGTTGAAATTGTAGATTTAATGTAGTCTAAATGTATTTAATAACCAGTTGCACTGCAACGTGCATCCTATTGGAACGCCCAGCATGACGGCTAATCAGAATTGATTCAAATATCCATATATTAAATTATTGTTTTTAAAATAAAATGTAATATAAAATAAGGAGTGAGATTGAAAAAATCTTAACACACGTTTTACCTAATTACTTTTTTTTGGGTGTAAAATTTAAAAATTTCTTTGATCTAGTTTTCTTCGAAAAATATGTCAGTTGTTATTTTTAATGACAAACATGTGCATTTATTGATTGTGTTTGATCAAAATGAGTGAAGAAAGAGAAGTACGTCTTAAAATTATTAAAAATTTTCAAAAAGATTCATACTGGTCCTACAAAAAATTGACCAAAGAATTGAAGGTCTGCCGACAAACTTTTTCCAATATTATTAAACAGGTTCAGGAGAATTTGGCCATCGATAGGAAACCTGGTTCGGGAAGAAAACAAGGACCACATGATATTGGGAAAGCCAATAAAATAGAAAGCATATTGAAAAAATCTCCAAGCACATCTGGTAGAAAAGCTGCCCGGTTAGCCCAGTGCTCTGACTATTTGGTGCGAAAAGTTAAAGCTAATACAGGTTTGAAAACATAGAAAGTCCAAAAAGTTCCAGACAGGAATGCTGCAAAAAATTTAGACGCCAAATGTAGGGCTCGGAAATTAAAATCGAATTTCATACAAAAATACTCATGTTGTATAATGGACGTCGAAAAGTACGTACTGGCAGATTTTACGCAGCTTCCGGGTCAAAGTTTTTATGTTGTTGGTGCTCGAGGAAATGTCGAAGAGCAATTTAGAATCCAAAAGCAGAGAAAATTTCCTAAAAAATTCCTGGTATAGCAAGCTATATGCAGTTGCGGCAAAAGAAGCAAGTCATTTGTTACAGTGGGCTCTATAAATACCGAAATATACATCAAAGAATGTTTGAAAAAAAAAACACTTCTTCCTTTCATAAGAGAGCACAATGTGTTCACATATTTTTGGCCCAATTTGGCATCATGTCACTACGGCAAGAAATCTCTGGAGTGCTAAGGCCAAAAGAGTAAAGCTAGTTTTTTGTATATACAAAAATTTTGTATGGCGAACATTTTTGGTATATTCGTCTCTTTCTTACATTTTCATTTTTTATGCAAAAATAGTATGTAAGTTTAATTACCTTATTTTATTCTAAATAAGGTAATTTGTTCTTTTATGGTATTTTGATACTTTTGTTTTGCAGCCAAATGGAGCTTGAATTTTTATATGCTGGTGCGACTAAATTTTGGGAAAAAACAGGTTTATGGAAACGTATTTGAAGATGCCTATTTACCACACCCATATTTTCTTGTGTTTTATTTACTTTTTATCTTACTTTTCTTTAATTTAAGTTTTAACAATTTCAATTGATTTCAATTGGTGAGCAGCCCCGCAATTAAATTTCCAAAAATGAAGAAAAAACTTACTTCAAATTGAACACCCTGGTTGCATGAAAGGAGCACATTTTTCTTCATTTTGAGGAAAATTTACACAAACGAGAGAAATTTTCGTGGATTCAAATTGAGGAAACTTTTTCTTTCTTCTAGAGATTGGTATTTTTCTGGGTGCAGTAGAAGGATAAACTTCAGTACACACTTTATCAAAATTTTTTGATTTTATGGTTACTAAGGTAACAATAATTTTTTTTTTTTCGATAATAATAATTTCTAATATTGACTAGAAAATCCTAAAAAAGAATCAGAAAAAAACCGGAGTGCAATGGATTTTCTGGTCTACGTGCTCCTCTCTCTTTAGCGGACTTAAATATTATACAAACCGAGAATCATAGAGTTCTCTAAATCTTCAGGGCTTGTCGATAGGTTCAATTAAACGAGACCGTGTCTGAAGTATAAATTCCTTCTCATACACATAGTCCTCATCTAAATTTTGTAACCCGAAATCTCTTGCTCCTAGTAGACATAATCCTCTTTACTAGTTATTTTACAATTGCGCTCAGTTAGAACAGCTCAATTTCTGAATAAATATTTATTAAAACTAACAAGAAAGTTAAACAAATTTTGAAAATGCTACTAAATTGTTTTCCACTTATATATATTAATAATAATAAAAATACACCGGAATCAACTTTACCGAAAAAAACACAACCAGAAAGTAAAATAAGTTTTAATTTTCTTAACCTCCCCCTCATCCAGAAGTGAATGACAGAAAATTGTGGTTTTTCTTTTGTCACATTTCTGACATACAAACCTACATAAATATTTCATGCATCTTTCTTCCAATTGTGTTGACGGTGGTGATGATGATGATGATGACATTGTTGCATGTGATGCATGGCATACATATGTAAGTGTTGAAAATGCAGCAACATGCAACACAAGCATATATTGCTTTTGATTGAGTAGCGTTCAGTGTGTATTTGTGTGTGTGTTGGCATAGTTTTCAAAGCCATCAAGTGAAAAGAAACTCTGTTGAATTGGCATTGGTGGCATGCAACTTTCGTTCTCCTACTATCAATATGAAGAAAAATAACAAACAAAAAATATTTACCCCCAAAAAAAAAAAAAAAAAATTCAACAGTTTTTTTAAAAGTGAGCATCAGTTGCTACTCTACTACCCTCAAAAATAAATGAATGAAAAAAAAAATTCACGAACTCGAAACAAATGTTTTCAAGTTTTTCCGTATTTTCCCGGGAAGCAGCAACCCACATATACTTACCACAATATTGACAGTGTTGCCATGGTTTAAGTCATTGTAGATTTAAAAGTTGCTCATGCAATTTCAGCTACTTTTTCGTATTCTTCTTGCTTGCTGCTCTTCTGCCACTGTGTGTTGATTGGATTAAGTTTTTGCACAAAGAGCAACAACAGCAGAAGTGAAAAGTTTCAACAAAATGTTTTTAAAATTGTTATAATAATTTTCATTCATATATAAAATTCGAAACTATGCACCCGCAAACATTAACCTTGAACTAAAGTTAAATTTTGTTTACTTTTTTGTTTATGCTTTAAATAAAAATTGAAATTATTATATATACCTTCTGCTTTTTTTTTCAGTATTATTTTTTGTTTTTGTACAACAGCATTTAAAACAGTAATTCACATTGTGTTGTCATAATTGTATGAATTACGTAGGTAGATAATAAATATAGAATGAAAATGGGTAAACAAAATTGGCGCAGTTTGCGTATTTTGTTAAAAAAAAAAGCTATTATTTATTTTGTCATTGAATTTTCTATTTTAGTATTTCAATTTGAGAGCTGAAATTAGCAGAAATGGGGGGCGGGGGGGAAGAGAGGGTGAAAAAGAGAGGGTGGCTTTAGGAAGTTTTAGTAGAGTTTAAAAAGTTCTTTGTCTTAATTTTAGTTTAAGTCTTAGTCTCAGTGTTAATCTTTATATCATTAAATATTAGTTGCTAAAAAAATCTTGTTAGATTACGCTTATCGATTGAAATCTCGGTTAGATTGTCTGTAGTAAGGATTTGTAAAAGTCTGGTATTGTCAAGGGCCGGGCCGTTCGGTCCTGAAAACACTGGCTTCGTCTGAGAGTCGAGATCATTCGGGAATATTGGCGTCTTAGACTTCAATAGCTGAAGTTGAAGTTTTCCTGTTAATTTATCGGTTTCTCTGATCCCCGAAGGTTCGGTTTTCGAAAACACTAACTTTGTTAGTAAGTCGGAGGGATTCGTATTAACCCAGATATGTCCGTTGTCCTATATGTAGGTCATTTCAGAAATGTTTGATTTGGATTAAATGAGAATATATTCAGTCAAAATAAAATCTTTCGTATTAACCCAGATATGCCCGTTGTCCTATACGTAGGTCACTTCAGAAATGTTTGATTTTGATTAAATGAGAATATATTCAGTTAAAATAAAATCTTTTTGAAGTGTACTAGATATAAGGCATTGGGCATATATGGGTTAATTACACTGTACAACAGCAAAATAGTTTTTCCGGACTATTTTTGGCAGCTAATCACGAATCTATAAAAATTTTTCATCCAAAACTCCTAAGATTGCATAGTTCGTGTATAAAATAGAAAATAAAACAGAAAAAAATATTTTCATCTATGATCCTCTACCTTATTAAATTTTCAAAAACGAAGAAAACTACAAAAAAAAAAATTTTTTTCTCATCCAACTCCTAATTCGGGTGGAAAAGCAAAAAAAAAGAAAAAAAAACAAACCAAAAAATTATGTGTCTGCAGGCACTCACAGTAGAAGTGAAACTTTGTTGTTTATTTGAAAATTATTAGAAACATTCAGTTTTGTGGAAGTTTTTGTAGTCCTCTTTTTTCTATTTTGTTGTTGCTTTTCTTCTCTTCATAGGCTACACTTATCGGCGTAAACACGACGTAGTATACGTATATAACACAAGGGAGAAAAGTTCCGCTGTATGCAATCAAGCAGAGGCAACTAGGTCAGCTCTCTCACTGAAACACATGAGATACAATTGCAAGAAGTAGATTCTCTGGTTGATTGTATGTAGGCGAACAAGAACTGCATAACTTAGTTTCTTACTTGTTTCGTATGGTCACGTAAAAAAATCGCATTTTTATTGAACTCAAAAACTCGACTTTTCACGTGGCCGTTGTTGTTGAAGCTTTTGCACTCTCTCTTTTTTTCCTGAAGCTTTTTTTTTTGTTGATACTCTCTACGTTTATCGGCACAAGCACAACGCCTCAAGCAGAGGCAACTAGGTCAGCTCTCTCACTGAAACACATGAGATACAACTGTAAGAAGTAGGTTCTCTGGTTGATTGTATGTAGGCGAGTACGTGAAAAATCGCCTTTTTATTGAACTCAAAAACGATTTTTCACGTGACGGTTGTTGTTGAAGCTTTTGCACTCATCCTTTTTTTTTCCTGTTTATACTCTCTACACTTATCGGCACAAGCACCATGGAGTACACGTATACAACAAATGAGAGGAAAGTTCAGGTATATACAATCAAGCAGAGTTATCTAAGTCTGCTCTCTCACTAAAGCACATGAGATAAAACTATAGGAAGTCGACTCTCTGCTTGATTGTATGTAGCCGATTAACAACTGCATAACTTCGTTTCTTACTGGTTTCGGATGAGTGCAACAAAAACGCCATTTTTCACTTCTTCCTCTTTCTATTTTCTGAAGCTTTTTTCTGTTGATTCTCTCTACCCTTATCGACACAAACACGATGTAGTACACGTGTACAATACATGAGTGGAAAGCACCTGTATGCAATCAAACTCTCTCACTAAAGTACATGAAATAAAACTGCGCGAAGTCGACTCTCTACTTGATTGTGTGTAGCCAATCCCCATATGGCTCGTTCGTTAAACACTAACAACAGCATAACTTCGTTTTTTATTAGTTTCGTATGAGTGCAACAACAACGCGATTCCCGTTGAAAAATTTTCAATTTACTCTCGCTAAAGAAGTTTGACTTCAAAAATTTCACCCGTGAACCCCTTAGCAAATTAAAAAAAAAAACAGGATTTACGAATATACTTGACCCAAAAAAATTTGATTTGTTGATTCGTGCTCAGCAGCCAAAAATACTGCAGAAAAATTGGCTCACAACCCAGATACTATTTCAAACCCCCATTTTGTTGTACAGTATTATCCAACTGAGCTTAAAAATAATTTCTAACTACTTGACATTCATTGACAAAACGAGCGTATGACTGACTATTCAATTTGGAAATATGCCAAATATATTATAAGAACTTTATGTTTCTATTTAGTTTTAATTTCAATAATCTACATCTAAATGTTTCAGCATCTTGTGCACCTTTCTTCTCTTTTCCCGCTTTTCCACCACATTTAAAATGTTTACAACAGATGTTCCTTTTCTATTTATTTATTTATTATTTCAACATTTAATCTACCAAACTTCTTTTTCAATAACCTCACCCGCTTACCACAACACACCTTCAATTATCCCTTGAACTTTAATGATTGTTTTCTCAAATAATTTTCTGTGTATTTATTTTTTGTATCTAAGCATTTTCGCTTTTTGGTTGTTATACTTTGTTTTATGTTTTTGACAATTTCAAGTGCCATTCACAGCGAACGAGCATCAAGAGCTTAATATTTTTTTATTTTTTCAGCCACAGGCATTGAATTTCAATTCAATTTCAATTCTATTGCTTTGAAAATTAGCAAAGATATGTTAAAATTTTTTTATTTGCAATATTTATTTATTTTCTTGCTAGTTTATTGAACTAAAATGAATCATGCTCGGGTATTATTAAATAAAACATTAAATTTGTACTTCAAAAGTTGTAGGTATTTATGCAAAGAGTATTTGAAGTTTTGTCCATTTTGAAACTTCATAGACATGAAGATAATTACGGAAACTTATCAGTTTATAAGAGGATTAGGCAGTTCAAAGAAGCTCAAAGAAGCTCAAAGAAGCTGATTATGTTGTACTGATTAATCGCTATAGTAACTGATGCATTTCTTTGTATAATTTTAAATAATACAAAGTAAGTACAAAGCAGACAAAAACAAAAAAAAAAAAAACTAAGTAAGATGTTTCGAAATATACAGACTCTTTACATAAATTCTTCAAAGGGAACAGTGGGATTTTTCGAAACAGCTCAATCTCTGTACAAAAATCCTTGTGATTATTTTATATTCATAGTTAAAGTTTGTTAAAATTAATACTTAAAAATTTCATTATTATTTTTCAAAGTTGTGAAGTTCGTTTATTAATTAATAGTGAAAATTTTATATCAATTAAAATACACACTCCATTGCTAGTTGAAATTTTAATAAATAATATTTTAATTTTACTTTGAATTTTATTTAATTAAAAACTATTTATTTTTCTTTTTTTACATATATTGAATATATAATATTGTCAACTTTGTGGTTTTTGTAGTCACAAATATTTTTAATATTTATAGGCACTCATCATCATCACCACATCAAGCATGACAAAAAAAATGTGACTGCTATAAATCAATTAATAATAATATATTTATTCATTTGATTGATATAGTGTGTTTACAAAATATGCACTTCAATGACATGTGAACAAAATTAAATATTTTTCCATTGCAATATTTGTATTTTTTCAAGTGTTGTACTTAAAAATTATTAAAGTCAGCTACTTAATTACACAGTCCAACAATTTAAGACTTTTTGGCTGCAACAGAATAGCCACCCTATAATCCTGAAAGGGAATGTTGCATAGACCATTTTTGTAAAACAAACTTACAGTCCAGCACGTCTCAGATTTTTTTTATATTTGCTAAAGTATTTCAGATCTTCCTTGCGACTCCAAAAAGCGTGATTTTTTTGAATGAACGAATCCCAACGGACCCAATTACCCGCCCATCCGCACGAGCGGTACATCCGCATGTCGTACGGATTTGGTGACCGATTCAGATGCATTCCGGAATGCCCTGATAAAGCGCTATTTGGTCTTCTTTACAGAAAACCGCTTGATGTTTATATGTCTCTATCCACTTCGCACTTTTGTTCAGTAAGCGATTCAGTTTTTCGGCAACTGATGCTTTTTGCGGAAGAAATGCGTTGCAAAAATTTAAAGGCCCCAAAAATTACTGGGTATTGCGGCCTGTTTTATCGACCTAACTTTTTCTTTATTTGGTTAGATACCCTCCTCACTTATATGAAACAGCAAAAAATCAATTTCGCGTTACGTCATCAAATTATTTTTAGAATTAGCTGAGACCCTCAAAGAAGTTGAAGAAGAGAGAAACCATGGAAAACTGAAATTCATTTTATGAATCTAGTAAGTTGCACCGAAGTCAAGAGACTGTTATGGTCGTTTTTTGTCCTCAGAGCTATAGGAATTTATAAAAACAAGAAATCGAACAAGAAAATGTTAACTATATTTTCTAACTATTTGTTATCATCAATACATTTTTCTAATTAAAAAGTTATGTTTAAAAAACTTGAAAAGATTTAAACTTATCGAAGTAAATAATCCTTGATAACATATAAACGAGGCTAATGTATATTAGATAAACTTTGGTAAAAACAAAAAAAAAAATTATTAAACCATTTGCTGTTAGCATAAGCAGCTTATAAAGGTTTTAAATAAGCCAAAAAATCAAAACAAAAATTATACAAAAAATAATACAAAAAATAAAACAAAAAATAATGAAAAAAAAAGAAAAAACTTTTATCTCTAATTATATTTTCAGAAAAAAAATATAAAACTAAATAAGTAAAATAAAAAGTTTTTTGAAAATGCATACTAAGAAAAACTTAAAAAAAAGCCCAAAGAAACCCCATTAAATTGCCTGGATACTTAACAATGAATGAACAAAGGAATAAAAAAAAGGTAAACTTTTTTTGTTTTTTAACAAAATACGCCAGTAGCGCTACTAGCAACAACAAGAGTAAATAAAAACCACACACTAACACACACACGTACTTAAAGCATACCATCTTATCAACATTTTCCACTTTTAACTTAGCAAACAATGGTTGTAATTTAAACTACACGTTGTAGTTAACAATTTTTCTTTATTGTTATTGTTGTTGTTGTTGTTTCGATTTTCTCTATGGGCGTATGTTGCTTTTAAATACTTGCTACCTTGCGTTTTTCTTCTTCTTACCTTAAGTTTTTAGTTTTTTCCTTCCTGCCTAGCAAAGCTGGCAAGTTTACCTCTAAGGCACTTCTCATTGTTTTTTGTTTTTGTTTTTCTCTAGCATTTTCTTTTGTTTTTTTTTTTTTTTTTGGCCTTTTGGCTTATTCTCGTAGTCATAGTCTTCATCGTCGTCGTAGTCGTCGTTGTGGTATTGTTCTTGGCTTTTTCTTCTTCTATGTAGTTGTTTACTACTTGTTTTACTTGTTGTTAGTTTTAGCAATTTTTGGTCAATTAAAAACTTCAAACTGATTGTTATCCTGACATAGCTTAACGTATGTTTGTACATATGTAACCATGTACCATGTATGCAGCACACACACACACACACTCACACTTATAAAAGGAGCTTGAACTTTTTCTACAGTTTTATGAGGCGCTGCTACGCTGCTGCTTTTCACTCTTCTGCACTGCCTTAAGCTGTCCTGCGCTGCTCATTCGACTGCGTTGGTATTCAATGTGCACTGCTCTCCTCTTCGTTGCTCTTAACAACTCTCTTGGCTCAGGACTGCTGTACTTACGATTACTCTTCTTTCTCTCTACCCGGTGTTCTCTCCTGCTTTGCCTTCAACTACTTTCTCTCATTCTATCTCTACCCTTCTCTCAACTACTCCATTGTATATGTAAGGAATAACAAAAAAAAAAAAACAACAACCAACTCCAAAAGGGGTTATCAAAAAAAGAAAAAAAAAGAAACAAAAACAACAACAACAACAACAAAAAAAGCAAAAGGAAACCTTTCAAGAAATTGCTACGGTAAATGGTTTCTCTCGCCCTCTTTGCACTTTTAAGGGGTCTGCTGCTTTTTCTTCTTCTTTCTCTTTTAATTCTAAAACTCTACATATGTGAATATGCAAGTACGTGTGTGTGTGAGTGTGTGTTACTTTGAAAATTGGTTTTTAAGTACATAAATAGAGTGTATGTGTGCGTGTGTGTGTGTGTGTGTGTGTAGTAGTAGTATAAATAGTAGTAACTTATGGTAACCATTTCTTGTTTAGTTTAGTTGAGTTTAGTTTTAAGATAATAGCTGAAAAAATAAATTTTATGCTTCTTTACGCCATGCTTAGGGTTAGCTATAGCTTTACATTATAGCATGCATACAAACATTTTATGTAAGGGTTAAAATTAATAGCTCGAACGCCAGAAACAACAACGACAACAACAACAGAAGAAGAAGCGGATACCCTCGTAAGTAATTTGGGGTTGCCCATTTTGTTGAAGGAAGCAATAAAGTTTTAGCTCAACAATAATCGAGGTGAAATCGCATCGAACAATTACTACTAGTTTTTCTTTTTTTACTTTCTTCTGCTGCTACTATGCACTGAAATGTGAAACATAGGGAGAAGCGATTGAGTGCGTAATTAACTACTTTCTCCAAAAAACAAAAAACAAAAAAAATTGATAAAAAAAATCGTAGCTCTCGCTTGCACTACTAAGGCTTGGAAGTTTGAATGGTTTATTTTCAAACAATTTTCATATAAACGAATTAAAGCAGGATTAGCTTTAGGTATTTTTTGTTTGGGTATTAGGTTTCATCAACTCACAGTAGAATGCATTTTTAATCGTTATTAAAATAAAACTACTGACTGGATTTAGATAAATTTGTGTTATTTATGTAATAGATCATTAACAATGAAAATAACCCCCGCATAGAAAACAATTTCAAATAGGTAAATTTTTCAATAATCTTCTATAATAAAATTCTCTGAATCTTTTAATACTTAAGTTCAAAAATACTTATTTCGAAAAAGCTTACGTTACTAAACAGCTGGTTTCTTCAAACTTTAAAGTAAATTTCATCTTTCTAGCAAACTAGAAATTTTATCAAATATCCATAGTATACTTTTAGGCTGGTATTAGGTTATTTCAATTCGTTTATTAATTATGTAAATAAAGGAGATCATATATATAGCGGAAGTATAAAGGGTATAAATAACCTCTTTTTAATCACATGAAAACCAACGAAATAAGTTGAACTGCTTAGTTGATCGGCTTAGCGTATTTCCTATATAAAAAACATTCGTGAGTTCATCTGCATCTAAATTGCTCAATCAATTTTTGTGCTTTGAGAGTCATTTTAAAACCGCTTAGGGGAGTAGATGCAAGCTAAATATATGTTAAACAAATACGTTGCTAAAAAATCGACTTTGCATTTGTGCATAAATATGTAAAGTTATTTATTAAAAAGTTAGCTTACATCAATTAGTTCTTTGAAGAAATGTTATTCCTTACCTGTAAGAAAAGAAAAAAGAAGCTTATTAATATTGATTTCTCCAAATGCTTATATAATCTTTAAAAAGTAATTTTACAAGGCTAGATTTTTCAAACCCAAAAACCAAAGTAGTCATTCCCAATGAAGTTTTTTATATTGCATTAAAATCTGTAGGAAGAATTTTGAAAAGTTACCGAAATCTGAATTGAAGCATTTTTAGTTTAGAGTAGTATGTTAAAATATTGGTATGATGGGAAATTTTTGAAGGGAGAAATTCAGTTTCAGCGTAAAAACTTACAGGGAATGGCTACTTTGCTTCTTGAGACTAATACCAGTTACAGGCCAGGATATTGGAACAAATTTAAAGAAGTTTATAATGGAAAATTATTATCTAGGGAAAACGTAGCTATTTCCGTGATAAATTTAAATCAAGGTAGAAATACATAAAGTTATTTTGGCAAAAATAGATATTTCCTGGTTTGCGTTAATACAACTGATCCTAAAAGTATGCTAAAGTATTATTTTAAAGTAAGAAATATGAACTTTTAAGGTGATTATTTACGTGCAGTCAGTAATGAGGCTATGAAGTAGGATTTTAAATTCCAGATTGCAGCAGGGCAGGGGGGGGGGGGAAACTGAGACATATTTTACCCCAAAGGAAACTATTAACTATGCATGCAATAATCTTAAGATTACTACTAAATTTGCTGATTGGGAGGGAACTCACTTTGAAAAAATGGAACCTTGAGTTCAACGGAGTCAAATTTAATTCACTTAAAACTTAAATTCAGTAAATGAAAATTTCAATTCAGAAAGCATTAACTTAGACTCAGAAGAGGAAATTGAATTTAGAAAGCACCAATTTGAATTCAGCAGAGTCAAATAAATCCAGGAGAGAGAAATTGAGTTTAAAAAGTGTCAGTTTAAAGGTGACAACTTGAGCTTAAAAAAATTATATTGAATTCAGAAAGCATAAAATTGAATTCAAAAAAAGTAAAACTGAATTCAAAAAAAATAAAGTGAACTCAGAAGGTTTCAATTTGAATTCAAAAGAGTCAATTGGAATTCAAAAGTGTAAAATTGAACTCGCACTAAACACGTTTATAATGTAATCCTAAAAGTATACTACACTTTATATCCTTGGGTATAGCACAATGGTCCTCGTTGACTGAGGGCTTTGGTTAAATCCAGCCCACCCACAACTCTAAACTCTAAACTTTTAATTTTTCAGTGATATACTTTAAATCTTGAACTAAATAAGCTGATTAGGCTACATAAAGTGTGTGGATGAGACTGCATTTTATATTAAAGAATGTGAAGTTTTCAGAATTCAATATCCTCTGATGCAAGCTGAAGAAAAAAGTAACCCTGAGTTCAGTAAAAAATCAGAAATCGGAAATTCAATCAAAACTTTTTCTTTTTTCAAAATAATTCAATATTTTATGTAATTCGGCTTCATCTATACTGACGATTACTAATTTTATGGCTTAAACACAAACTAAATAAACATTTATTTTACTATATTGCGGTTATTGATCAAAAACATTATTAAAGTGATCTTAAAAGTGTGCTACTATATTAAGCTTATTTTATTATTATATACTTCAAAAGTCGAATTAAAAAGTGTAAAATTGAACTCGGAAAGCATAAATTTGAATTCAAGCGACACAATTTGAATTTAGAAAAGTCAAATTGAATTCTAAAAGCAGCCGTTTGTAATTCAATTTGAAGTCAATTTGGAAAGTGTAAAATTGAACTCGGAAAGCATAAATTTGAATTCAGGCGAAACAAATTGAATTCAGAAGAGTCAAATTGAATTCTAAAAGCAGCAGTTTGTAATTCAATTTGAAGTCAATTTAGAAAGTGTAAAATTGAACTCGGAAAGCATAAATTTGAATTCAGGCAAACCAAATTGAATTCAGAAGAGTCAAATTGAATTCTAAAAGCAGCAGTTTGGAATTCAATTTGAAGTCAATTTGGAAAGTGTAAAATTTAACTCGGAAAGCATAAATTTGAATTCAGGCGAAACAAATTGAATTCAGAAGAGTCAAATTGAATTCTAAAAGCAGCAGTTTGTAATTCAATTTGAATTCAGGCGAAACAAATTGAATTCAGAAGAGTCAAATTGAATTCTAAAAGCAGCAGTTTGTAATTCAATTTGAAGTCAATTTGGAAAGTGTAAAATTGAACTCGGAAAGCATAAATTTGAATTCAGGCAAACCAAATTGAATTCAGAAGAGTCAAATTGAATTCAAAAAGCAGCAGTTTGTAATTCAATTTGAAGTCAATTTGGATTCAAAAACTTCACATTGAAAACAAAAAAACAAAAAACTTAAATTTTAAATTAAAATCATCAATTTGAATTCAAAAAAGTTTAAATTAATTCAGAAAGTGTCAGTTTAAATTCAAAAAAATCAAAATTAATGAAAAAATCAAATCAATTTAAAACTGAGGAGGTGTCAACTTGGACTGAGAAAAGTCAAATTGAATTCAAAAGAATCAAATAGAATTTGGAAAAAGCAACAATATGGATTCAAAAAGTCAAATTAGATTCCAAAATAGTAAAAAAATTTATCAAAAAGTTCAATTTGAATTCCAAAAACTATAAACTAATTCAGAAGCCATCAATTAAACGAAAAATTAAATTTGGAAAAATCAAATTGAATTCAGGATGCACCTCTTTAAATTCAAAAAGGCGGAGATTTGAATTAAAAAGAATCAAATTGAAGTTAAAGATTCAAATTGAATTCACATGTGTCCACTTGAATTTCGACAGCGTCAATTTAATTTCAGAAATCCTAAATTGAATTCAGGTAGCGGCAATTAGAATTCAGAAAGTCAAAATTAATTTAGAAAGCGTCAATTTGAATTCAATTGATTCAAATTTAATTCAAAAAAGCATTAATTTTAAATAAAAAAGTAAATTTGAGCTTGAAAGAATTAAACTGAACTCAGAAAGCGTTTATTTGGGTTCCAAAGGGGTCAAATTCCACTCAAAAGAGTGAAATTGAGTTCGAAGAAGGTTTATAAAGGGCTAAACTGTAAAAGTAAATAAAATGGTTTCTTTTTTATAATCAATGAGGAGTCACGACTCAAAGGCTTAAAGGCAAAAGACTATATATAAAACGAGGACCCATTTGCTCTTATTTATAAAAACAAGGATTTATGTATATGGTTTATATGACTGACACTATGAAGACCTTAAACATTAAGCTAACTAATTTGTATTTCATGAATTTATATATATGTAAGTATTTCACAAATGCACACATTAAGCATAACTTTTTCTAAATATACCCGCATTCATTTATTTTTGCGCAATTATGAAAATATCCATGTATTTAATTTTTTTGAGCATTCAAACCACAAACCAACTTAAATAAGAAGTTAGCCTATTTTTCAATTATGTGTTGTTGCTAGTTGAATTGCTGGTGGTTTTTGTTTTAGTAATTTTTGTTTTTTATACAAGTATGTATACTAAAAAGTGTATGAGCAGCAATAAGAGAAAAAAGTCAAGCCGCAAACTTTTAAGCCACTTAAAATTGTGTGAATGTGAATGGTAGTGTGTATGTGTTAAGTATTTACGGCCCTATGTAATGCAATAAAATGCATACACACAAACAAACAAACAACCATAAATATGAGGCAGGCAATGAGAGATAATAATAAAACACGAGATACAGAAACAAACGAAAATAAAGAAAAAGTTTTGACTTTATAATGGAGACTGTGAAAAAACTGTGAGGGTATTTAAGGATTGAGAATATTTTTCTATGATTGTTTTTACTACTACAAACTTTATTCATTTAAAACACTAAACACTTAATGAGACGAACAAAGATAACTAGAAAAACGAAACATATGTACTTATGTATGTATATGTGCATGATGAAGAAAGTTTTTACCACAGGTTATTAAGGGTTAAGCAGTTTCTGCTTCTAACTAAAATTCTTAGCATAAAAGTTGAATATCTTAAATATTAGCTAAGTCTTTCACTTTAGACACTGATTATCCCATAATAGTTCGTGGGTTTCATACACATACAATGAATCTTCACATACAAATGCAAGAAAAAAAAATTAATACAAAATTAACACCACCATTCAAAAAGTTTTTAACATTTTCTGCTTATCACATGCAAGTGCTAGTCAAGTATTTGTATTACATTTGCATTTGCAATAATATTCACACACACATGCACAAGCAAATACACACAAACACACGCACATGTGAAAATTCATATCTACACATGTATAAACATTTATGCATGGTAATTTCATTTCACCGCTTAAACTAAGAAAGACGCATACATACACAGACACACATTTATACACAGATGATAATGACTATATTTGTATATGTGTGTAGAAATCCTCAAATTACAATTGTTTATATGTACCTATGTGTGTGAATTTTCGTATTTGTGCTTCAAGTGGATTATGTCTATGTATTTATGCATGTGTGCGCGCTTTTTTTTTTTTTTATTTTGTATGCATCTTGTGGTATTAGCGCAGCTTTCAAATGCAACTTCATATGTGTATGAATTTACAGCAACACAACCACAATTGCAAAGAATTTACATTTGTATTAAAGCGCACATATTGTGTGTAAAGTGCAAATTATGAGGTCGAAGTATGTAGATTTTTTCTGCTTGTAGTTATTCTCCCTTTTCTTTCGCTTTTACTTGTATAAGTGGTAAATAAATGTGTGGATTACCACCAAAAGCGTTTGAATGATTCTTTCTGAGTTGGCTTTGGGTTTTCCCTTTTCTTTTCCTTTTCAAAACCGTTACATTTAGATTCCAGAGATAAAAGCAGCTCAAGTGTAACTGATTTGCTTGTTAAAAAGTGAAGAAAATGCTTTAGTTTTCAACATAGGGGAATAAAGACTGATGCAGATTTGAGTTTAAATGTTTGCCCAATATCGGGAGTAATTTTAAACAAGTAAATATCTTTCAGATTATTTGAAAACTTTCATTGAGCTAGCTAAATAAACATATATATAATCCCTGAAAGTATGCTAAGCTTTTAGGAATATAGCGTTAGATATATGTACATGAACTACAAACAAAACGAGCTTAACATTAATGATGAAAAAATCATACGCGAATTTGTTAGTGCAAAACAGCAAAGCAATATAAGTATCTAGATTAAGTTAGGTTAGGTTAGGTTAAGCGGCTGTCCATCAGGACACACTTCGGCCAGATACGTCCCGTTGTGTTACCACGTGGGTGCTAATATCCATCCACGCCCTTAACACTGAAAAACCAAGATTAATCGAACCACTTGGACTTGGTTACATAATTAAGTAGGTTCCCTAGGACAGTTGACCCCAAGTCGGACAGGTCATCTGGAAAATATTAACCCAGGGTATTTTCCTAGATATAGCCAAGGCTGGGCAAGAGCATAAGAAGTGTGAAAGGGATTAATTCTCCTCTTCATTCCTGCAACTTCTGCAAAAGTAATTTGAGAGCGCACGCAATCTAGCTGCGTGCGCACCTATGAGGCAATGTCCAGTTATTACTGCCACGGCTTTGTAAATTTGTCTTCTGCTGCAAGATAGTAGCTTCTTAGAGCGTTTGGGGTTGTACTCTGGCCATACCTGCTTGGTCATTTTGCATGTGCGTCCTGTCTGCCATCTCACCTTCGCCTGGTTCTCATAGGTTGCCAGTGGGATACCAGGGGAGTTTTTAAATTGTAGTAGCAGCATTTGTGTGCCTAATCTAGCTAGCTCATCAGCTTTATTGTTTCTAAGTATGCCACTGTGACCTGGAACCCATACAAGGCGTACGTTGAGTTCATCGGATACTTCATTGAGTACTCGTCGACTATCAAGAGCCACTTTGGAGGTCAGTGATATACTGGCTAGGGATTTGACTGTCGCAGGTTGACTGTCGCTGAAAATGAAGATATCATGGGCAGATACTTTATTGCATTTCAGCCAGTTCGCTACGACCTGTATAGCCATGACCTCAGCTTGGAAGACGCTGCAGTGGTCAGGCAGACGAAAGGATAAGCTTAACCCTAACTGCTCCGAGCAAACTTCCCTCCCTACCCTCCCATCCAGTTTGGATCCATCGGTGTAAAAGTACACCGCATCCTTCTGCTGGCATCGACTCTTAATCATATCCTCTCTCGATAGAATGGAACTGATGAAGTGGTTGTCGAAGAAGGGTGTGGGGAGGGTGTAATGAATGTTTTTGGATAAAGTGGTGAATTCGGAAAGAATTTTGGAATGTCCTACAAATGATTCAGTCCAGGGACTGACTGAATTTAACCGAATAGCCGAGTTGGTCGCGACCTGTTGTCCAAAAAGGTCAACAGAGGTTAGGTAAAGAATGGTATTCATGGCTATGGAAGGGGTTGTTCTTAAGGCACCTGTGATTAACAATGATGCAGTTCTTTGAACCTTGCCCCAAGCCTTAAGGTGGACTTCTTTCTGAAGAGCTGTCCACCACACCATAGCACCATAAAAGAGAATTGGTCTAATAACTGCCGTGTAGAGCCAGCGAACAATCCAAGGTTCCATACCTCAACTTTTGCCCACTGCTCTTTTACACGAGAAAAGGACCACATTGGCCTTTTGTACCCTAAAAAGAGTATTGGCTTTCCAGCTTAGTTTCCTGTCTAGGATGAGTCCCAAATATTTCGCCTGTTTCGCTAACCTTAGAGAGACGCCGTTAAGAGTCGGAGTACTAAAGGTCGGGATTTTGTGCTTGTTTGTAAAAAGGACCAGTTCGGTTTTAGCCGGGTTTACACCCAAGCCGCATTTACTGCACCATTTGGTCAGATCAAGTTAAGAAAAGTACTAATTGACGGAACTTTAACACGTTAGGGTTAAACAAGTCAATTCTAATGACAAATCAACGAAAATAGAATATTCTAATGCAAATTCTTCATAATATTGGCCCACTTAATGGTGCAGAGACATGGACATTGACGACTCCAGCAACATTGGAATTATGAATTCTTTCTAAAGCTTCGAAGCTTATAGCTTCGTTTTCACTGACTTGAGTATGATCCTAAAAGTATGCAACATTATTATGTTTGCCAAGTGGTACTACAAATACCACAAGAAACTTTTCACTAAAAGCTTTTCCTCGGTTGTACGGTCGATCTTTACTATCTGGTGATTAAATATAAATATATTTTCGATATGATTCTAAAAGTATGCTACAGAAAACCCCATGAAAAGATACTTGTAAAAAAGTATTAAATTGGTTGAAAAATTAATTTTTTCTTCATGGTGAAGACATTCAACTCAACCACAAGCTTTGAAATACCTACTATAAATTAAGAAATGCACATAAAATTTACATTAGCAATTAATCGGTTAAATAAGAGCCAAGCCTTCTTAATTCAATATGACCTCAAGCATACTAAAAAAGAAGGCAAATCTGAATCCAGATATTTAATTAAACTTTTTAATTTACGACGATAGTTCAAAATTTTCTTTTCACAAAAACTAAATGATAATTTATTTTATTGGTTCATGCTTCGTACTAAATACGTTTTCATTGTAAACCTGAAAGTATACTACACTTTTAATTTTGCATGCCATGTACACACATACTTTAAAACTTGAACTATCGAGTTAGATATAATCAAAAATGCATCAAAATTAAGAGTGTTAGCTGATTACGCTACACCAAGTGTGTGGATGAGGTTGTTCTAATGTTAACCTTTCAAAATTCATTAATCTCTAATGCACATTGTAGAAAAGAGTATCCCTGAGTAAAGCAAAAGTTACACATCAAAATATCAATCGAAACTTTTTCAATCTCAACGATAGTTTAAAAATTTTTTAGCTTAGTATCATCAATATCGATATTGTTTATTAAATTTAATGCTAAATCACGAACTGAATTAGACTTGGAGTTCTTTGATAAATATTTTATGAAATCTGATCCCAAAGATATGCTGTTGAATTATATAAACTATGAAATACTATGAAATTTGAACTATAAATAAGTGGGTCAAAATAAGACCCTCAACCATAACAAATGTGGAAATTTTTGAAATCAGCGCATCAAAAACTCTCTAAAGAATAGAGCAGCAATGATGCAAATGTAAGTAGCTCATATCAAAATATTTCACGAAATACTATAATTTTTTACTATAGAAAAAATTTTCTTTGCTTGTAGCTAAACTAAGAACTAAACAAGAATTTTAAAAGTGATCCTAAAAGTATACTACAGTATTATGTTTGCTCTGAAATTGTATAAATCTGGAACTAAATGGCAGTCGTCTTTATGCGATAATCTGCGTAGTTAAACGACGAACTGAACTTGCATTTCTTGAACCCCTAAACTATGCTACTGTAATTTGTTAACCACAAAATGCTATCAGCCTTGAACTTAACGATGGTAGGCGCATTATATGAGAGCTTTTGTATAATGCGTCTTGACTGGTTAGACTATTATGAATTTTAAACTTCTTGTTGTAAATTTGAAGAGTACTGGAATAAAAAAGCACACACAACACAAGTCGACTGAAAGAACCACGATGCCTTAATCATAAACTATTTAGTTTTATTCAGTGTCCATTGAGTAGTACTGAATTTCTGAATTTAAAACTTTTTATTCTCCAGCAGTTTTCCAAACACAAAGTTAGTGTAGTATAACCAACCAAGACGAAGACCATATCAGCGCCTGCCATCGTCTAGTTCAAGGTTTATATAATAACAGGCAAACCTAATATAGTGGCATACTTTTAGGTTCACGTTGATAATGTTTTTGATCAAGAAACGCAATATAATGAAATAAATTCTCGATGCCTTTATCATAAACTAAATTGCTGTAGAATAAAATGTTTTATGTTCAGAAATTCAGTGCTACTCAATGGGCACTGAATAAAAATTAAACTCTGCGTCGATCGAAGTATCTAAAGAAGTTTTTTATAAAAGCATTAATGATTAAACCATGGCCTTTAATTCTGGCTGCATAAAATCGAAATATTTTTTTCAAGAAAGCCCAAAAGTAAGCTATATATCGGAATAATATCTGATATTTCCCCTTAGTTGCGTTTTCACTGATTACTAAATTTACCTATAAACCCCGCAAATGTTTGCTTATCTTCATTTCTTACTATGTACTATAGATTAGAAATAAATTCATAATAGCATTAAAATTTTCAATTAATTTTGTTATACATTAAAATCCTTTGAAATTTTTATAGATAATAGATAAATTTCTTCACTCTTTTTTAATTTTTTCCCCCTATTTAGATCAATTTCAATTTGTAATTTTTCACTAAACTATAATTTTTTTTTGTACCATATTACCGCAGCGAATAAATCATAAATTTCTAGATAGAGAAAAAGAAGAAACACCAGCAACAACAAAAACAAAAGTTAATCCTATTTCAAAAATTATGCGAAAATGTTTTGCAAAAAAAAAAATTAAAAACAAAAATAAAACGCCAAATAAAATTTGAATTATGACAAACATAAAACAGAAAAAGATACGCAAAGAATCATATCAGAAATATATTAAATGTGCACAAATTACTACTACATTCTACAACAAAATACAAAACGAAACAACAACATCAAAAAACAAAGAACCAAAACAACGACAAGAAGACAAATAAACGTGCAGCAAGCAAGTGAGCAACATTTTGAGGAGCTGAGTTTTCACACTTTTTCAGAATGTTTTTCTTGTATTTGCTTTACAGCAACAACAACAGCAAATAACAAAACTACATAAATTACGCATACTTTGGCACATAATAATTATATATACGAGGTATGTGCAAACAAAATTGCCGACAGTAGCATGCATGCATATACAGCAAAAATACAAAAAAACAAAACAACAACAATTTCTAGAAAATTACGCTCGCAAGCAAAGTTATTTTCTTCAACTCTTTCGAGCCACTGCTGAGCCACTCTTCCATTTTTTCTTTTGTCTGTATATAGAGTGAGTCCTTAGCTGACGAACATTTCTTTTTTTTTCGTTTTTACACAGGAGTAAATTGTTTGCCATGAGTTGTTGTTTTTGTTGTTGCTGTTGTTGGTAAAAGAGCTTCTGCCAAAAGTGTTTGGCTGGCATGCTTTATCACCGCTGATTTTATGCTGATGCTGGTTGTAGTTGTTGTAAATTGATGTTGTTGGTGTTGGTGCTGGTGCTGGTGGTGCTTGTCGTTGTTGTTGCTTACTGTTACTGTCGCATGCCATTTTGATTCCCAAACAAACATAATTCACAATTTACACATTCACAGCAGATTTTTGTATGCGCGTGAATTTAGGTCGCATATATTTAGTGAAAACTTTCGCTGGCATATGCACGCACAACAGAGGAGCAAATATACATAAATATGTACATATAGGAATCCATAAAATAAACATGCATACGAACTTGTATGTAGATTTGTAGAAGACCCAGCAAGAAGTTTGTTTGAACAACGACACTGAGACAACGTTAGAAATTATGAAGTTACTTGAATTCCGTAATTCGAATTTTGCTAAATCACCCTCTTGCTTCCTATTAAAGCATGTAAAAAAAATTTGGAGGGTGGTGTGGAGAAGGGGTGAGGAGAAGGAGGAGATTTTGGAATCTAATAAATTTTCTGTCGCTTTAGCATACCATTTTTGATTTTGCATTAATAAATTATTTCAAAAATCTATTCACCAAAGGACGATTACCCTTCCTTCATCTCTCTGGTGTATGATATTTGCTTGTCTCCAAATAAATGCAGAGAGAGAGAGAGAGTAAATACTCAATGGCCTACTCTCATAATTTTGTTATTGTTGATGATGTTTATTTTTGTAACATATTGAGTACAGAGAGAGAGAGGAAGAAAAAGAGAGAAACAGAAAAAAAAACAAAATAAAGTTCGTTTCGAGTGAATGATCATACTCGTTCTCGACAGACTGGGGATCTAATCACTAAATTTTGACTGCACTATAGTTTTCCCTACCACTAAGCCTTTAGTGATAGTGGCAATAAAAATCAACTACCACTAAACGTTTAGTGCTAGATGGTTTTTATTTCCACTACCACTAAAGGTTTAGTGGTAGTTGAATTTTATTTCCACTACCACTAAAGGTTTAGTGGTAATTGATTTTTATTTCCACTATCACTAAAGGTTTAGTGGTAGTTGATTTTTATTTCCACTACCACTAAAGGTTTAGTGGTAATAGAGCCTTACTCCCATTGACACTAAAAGTAGTGAAGAGCGAAATTTATTCACTAAATCCCCAGTCTGGTTCTCGAGATCATACTGGTCTTTAATTCGATATTGCTGCTGCTGTTTAAGTTTCTATATCAGTGCTGTTTACATCATGCATGAAAAAGAGAGATTCTATCAGTGTATAAGGATAATTTCATAGCTTAAGGGCAAATTCACCGACCGAGTGCCGCACTCTATTTTCATTTTTTATATGAAGTTTTTCGCTCTCAAACTGAGAGTGTGGGAGGATGCTAGGAAGGCTGGGTAAAGTCTATGAATACTTTAGAAAAATCGCTTAAAACAAGTTCGTGTATGTAGAGAACAAAACAGAGTACATCGAATCATAAGAGATATAAAAGCCTGGGTTACAAAGAAACATGGTACTGTTGACTTTTATATGACACATTTTGCAAGTGGACATGGGTGCTTTAGGGAATATCTCCACAGATATAGGCATGGCAATCAAGACGAATGCCCCACCTGTACTGGTGAAAAAAGAACATGTTTTCTTCCACTGCCCAAGGTATGCCACTGAGCGAACAAGAATAGAAAGGTCAATGTTGGACATTATAACACCAGACAATATGGTAAAATACATGCTAACAACACCGAAAGCATGGGACGATGTAAAATCATGGTGCGCTACCATAATGAAGGATTTCCGAAGAGCGGAACGAATGAGAAATAATGTTTTACACACGCAGAGATGAGCGCGCGGCGATGCAAGCAAATAAATAACCAAATAGAGTAAAAGGAGGGCCCCTGCGGGAAGTGGGCAAGAATATTCCCGCGGCAAGGTATGCCTGTCGTAAGAGCCGACTAAAATACCCCACAGAGAGGGAGGGCGTCGCAGAGCCCTATGACATTCCGATGAATAACGCCGCTTCAGTCTGCAATGAGACCACGCCCGTCTCACCAGATCGAAGGAGACCCAGGCGTCTCCGCGTTTATACCAAACGGTGCTTCCGACTGCAATGAGACCACACCCGTCTCACTAGATCGGTGAAAACAAAAAGGCGCAGCCAAAATAAACGCCAAGGAGACCTTGACGTCTCCCGCGTTTATATGAAATGGTACCTGATACTGGTATGAGACCACTCCCGCTAATAAAAACTAGCTCTTATACGTGTTCCAGCCGTCTCTTCACCCCGCTGCCAGACCAATAACGGCTGTCACGATTAATCAAAGTTGGCGGCTGGAAAGTAGCAGGTTTTACGAGTGGAACGAAGATAGCAGGTTATCAGTGACCCTGCCCAGTAGTAGTAATGAGCAGTAATGCTCTAGACGGCCTTCCGACGTAATACTTAACGGTGGTTCTGGAAGGAGCTTGTTGGAAGGAGATGTTTAGCGGGTGGAAGGAGATGTTTAGCGGGTGGAAGTTTCGCACTGTATTCGGCTTTCAATGCTTTTACTGCTCGTTAAATAACCAAAAAAAAATAAAAAATATACGAAAGTGCATATGGATACTCGCTCATATTGGTTCATATCAAATATGTACACATGTTGTATTATGCTCGGCGGCCACAATTTTTCTAATCTCATCCCCACCACTCTATTTATTTCATTGTTTTGAATATTCATTTATTCCATGCAGCAGCAAGATGCATTCCTCTGCTACTTACATTGTGTTTTTATTTTGAAAACTTCTTCATTGTCATCGTTGTCGTTTTCTTTTTATTTTCACTGCCAGAAATACGGAATGGTATGCGTGATGTAATAAATTCAATTTCATTTAATAAAACTTGAAATGCTATGCAGAAAATAAAAGGAATTATTTTTTTTCTGCGCATTTATTTAAAAAAATTAACTACCGACGAGAAGAACAACATACAATTGCGGCTGCTACTTTGATAATATTTTAAAAATTCAACTCGAATTGAATTGAAAAAGTTATGTGTGCCTTACTCACTCAAGTCACTACTTAGTTACTTCCTTTGCTGCTTTTGTGTGTGTGTTGATGTTTGTAATGAATAAATGTTGGTGACAGTGTTGGATGTTGTTGGCGGTGTCGGCGGCGGCGGCCAATACCAGGCTGGCAGGCAGACAACAAGGGGCTGCCTGCAATTTTCAACAAAAGTTTAATAAATAAAATTTTGTTGTGTCGCCGACACCACTGCTGCTGGTGCAGCTTTTGCTATCGCTGCAATGGTAATAATCGCAAGAAAATATATACTCCTCGTAATGTTGGCGCGCACTTTATTTTGGCGCTCAAACATAACAACAAACAACAACAGCATTTAAATAAATTGCTTGAAAAGTTCTATGTAGTGGTATGTGAGTGTACTGTACGTGCAAGTCGTACAAGTTCATCGATGTGTACATTTATTCTCTTCAAAGTAGGTTAACAAAAATTTATATCCTTTATTTTGCGTAAATGCTTTTTAATTTGATAAATTCGTACATTGCAAATTGATGTATGCTTGTGTTTTTTTTTTTTTCAAAAACTTCAGTTGTTAGAAATTTATTGAAAAGGTCATAATAATCTATTCCAAACATTGATTTCTTGTAATTTTAATAAAATTTCAGGTATCAGGAAAATGAGCTGGTTGGTTTCCTTCCGACTCTGTTATTTCGATCCAATCTAATTAAGTTCGATTTTGTCTGATTTAATTCGATACTGTTGCGATTGGTTTGATGCTGGCTTAGTTGGTTCAACTCAAATGCAGTAAGCTTGATTCTAGCTCACTTAGATCACGCTTGTCTAATTTAGTTAAATTTTTTCCTTATTTAATTCGATTCTGACTAAGTTGGTTTGATTTGAAAATTGATTGCTCGATTCTGTATAATTTAGTTTGATTCCGACTTAGTTGGTTTCTAGTTTTGCTAGATCGATCTGATTTTTACTCAAATAGTTCGATTCTGACTTAGTCTGTTTGATTCCGGCTCATTCAGTTCGACTCACTTTGATCGACTCAGACTCATTTAGTTCGACTTAGTTTGATCTACCCTCATTTAGTTCCATTTAGACTCATTAAGATCGAATCGCATGCATGTCATTCGATTCAGACTAATTTAATTCGATTTAGACTCATTTAGTTCGACTCAGACTCACCTAGTTCATTCATTTAATTCAATTCAGACTCATTTAGTTAGATTCAGATTCATTTAGATTGACTTAGCCTCATTGAGTTCGATTTAGACTCATTTAGTTCGATTCTGACTCTAAATGATTTTGATTCTGACTTTCATTTTGAAATGGAGTTGCCAAGGTGATCCTACAATTTTCTCAAATCAAATACAAAACAAAAATTTATTAATAACACACATCTCTTAAATTTTTAAATTACTTATGTATATTCAGAGTTTTTAATTAATATTAATCATACGCCACGGTGCACTTTATTTTATCTTTTCTTTATAAGTTACCTTTGACAAATGTTTTTCCCCTTTTTTTTAGTAAAACATTTTCAATTAGCATGTAGAAAGGTTTCTTCAATCATTTTATTTTATATAAAACTAAATTAAAAGGTAACAACAAACAGAAAATTGAAATATATAATTTACTTACATATACAAGTAAGAGGTAAGAATAAAAATCTAGGAAATTGTACATAGCAACTTCATTTCTATACAAAAAAAAGAAAATAAATAAAATAAAATTAAATGTGTGTGTGTGTAGGAGTGTACACACTCGTGTTACTCATACTCACACGGACACACATATACAACACTAATTACGTTATTCTATTTAACTTTGTGCAAGTATTTTATAATAAAAATTGAAATTCAATGCATGTTTTTCTCTAGAATGTGTTTGCAAATAAAAAGATTTCATATATACATACATTTATACATATGTATGTACTTCAATATGGAATAATTTGAATATGTATGTATATATGAGCATTGATACACATAGACAACTCTCAGCATGAAAAGAAAATACTATAAACACATATGTTGGCATATGGATTACTTTGTATTTAAATTTGTATGTACGAGTAAATGTGTGTGTATCTATTTGTATATTTGTATATGTCAAAACGTCATACATCAGCATGTTACTTTATTTATTGAGATTTGTAAAGAAGAACAGCAACAATAAAAATAGCAACATCACATTATTTAATTAGGGATTATAAAATAAATATGCAATTTTAGAACAGTAAGAAGTTCAAATGTATTTCTTAACTCTTATGGATATATATAGAGAGGTACAGTATATCGCCCGACTATTACTAACACCACAAAATTTCATTAAATTTTGTTCGTAAATGCAGAGAGTTTTAACAGGTTTAAAAAGATTTTGCTAAACTTTTTTTTGGGAACTGTTTTCTCTAGTGAAGTAATAATCGAAAAATTTATCCTTACTGTGGAAAAATCGTTTACTTTTTTAAACATACAAGCATTCGTTTTTTGATAAAAAAAACTTTTCGCTTTGACTTCTAAAATTTTTTTTTATTTGCACCATAAGTGCGTAGATGTTTCTACACAACTGCATTCTCACCTTACTTCATATAGATGCTTCCAAAGTCTCGGTAGCCGCAAAAAGGAGTCTCAAAAGACGTAATTTCCCCTTATTTTATTCGCACCATTTCATCTTTGCACAATGTGTTATTGGCGCAAAAACCAACAAAGTTTTCAAACAATAACATCTTCTGGAAGGTAAGAAAGAAATAGAGGAAATTACATTTTTTGAGTCTCCTTTTTAAGGCGACTCTGACCCTTGTAGAGCTACTGAAGTCAACTGACAGGATATAGAATATTCGAGGGGTATTTATGGACTTATGGTACAAGCAGAAAAAAATTCTAAGATGGCCAAGGTTAACACTTAATTGTACCATAATACTTTAAAAGACATAAATTTAGTTTTTGATACAAAGAAAAGGATTATTACTTGACTAATCCGTTTCAAATTGTCACTAGAAAACAGTTCTCGAAAAAAAAAGTTTGCCAATATCTTTTTAAAACTGTTGAAACTCACTGCATTTACAAACAAAATTAATGGAAATTTGTGGTGTTTCTAATGGTTTGGCGGTATACTGTATATATATATATATATAACTTAACAGTATTACATTGAACTTATGCCACTCAGCATTATGTAGTGTCAGTTAAATTCGATTATGGCTCAGTGAGTTCGACGCTGACTTTGTTAGTTCAACTCTAACTTTCGCACTAAGCTAGTTTGATTCTAGTTTTGTTTGTTTGATTCGATTTAGGCGCAAATAGCTTGATTCCGATTCAGTGAGTCCGATTGTTTGATTTTGTCTCAGTTATTTTTGTTCCGGCTAAGTTAGTTCAACTTTAGTACATTCGATTTAATTCTAACACAGCTAGTTCGATTCGCGTCTGTTCGATTCTAGCCACCTTGATTTGGATACAGCCAACCAGCGCAGTTATACCGATTGTAGCTCAGTTAATTACTATATTTTGACTTAGCTAGTTTGATTCTGATTCAGTCAACTCGATTCCAATTCAGTTAGTTCAGCTTGATTCCTACTAAGTTAGTTCGGTTTGGCTCTGACAATTCGAATTCAGTTTATATGATTCAATTAGTTTAAATCTGATGTAATTAGTTCGCTTCGAGTGCAGTTAGTTTGCTTTGAACGCAGTTACTTTGATTCTGATTCAAATAGTTTCGATTCTGATTTAGTTTGATCGTGACACAGTCAGTTCGATCTCGATTTAGTTAGTTCAATTCGATTCTGGCTGAGATAGTTCAATTTTGACTCAATTACTTCATTTCTGAAGCAAACAGTTAGATTGTCGTTACTCAGCCTATTAAATTTTAACTCTGCCAGTTCAATTTACGGCTTAGTAAGTTTGATTATAACTCAGTTGGCTCGTCTTGACTTAGTCAGTTGGATTCTGACTAAAAGGTTCGGATCTGACAGCCAGCTCAATTTTGACTCTGTCAGTACGGTTCCAGTCATGTCGAATCTGACTCAGTCAGTTCAAATTCAACTCAGCCATTTCCATACGATCGCAGTCAGTTCAATTCTGAATCAGCCAGTGTTATTTTGAATCAGCCAGTTCGATTCTGAATCAGTTTCACTCTGTTCGATTCGGGTTCAGCCAGTTCGATTTTTGCTCAGTTGGTTTGCCTCTGATTTTGCAGGTTTAATTCGATTCTAATTCAATCAATTCGATACCAATTTAGTTAGTTTAATATAATTCTAAGTATAATAATTTGAATCTGGTTTTATTCTTTTAATTCGATTCAACCAGTTTGATTTCAGGCAGCTCGATTCTGAATCTGGCTTAGTCAGTTCGAATATGTTTGTTCGAGTTAAAGTAAACGAGTAAAAATGAAAGCAAGTAAAACTGCAATTAGTTTTAAATATTTACTTGTAACTAAGAATTTATTTCAGTGTTTATCATGTAATAAAGTAGAGACGATCGTTTTTAAATGCAATGAGTCAGAAGTAAATACAAAAATCATTTAGTAAAACAAAAGTTCATGCAAAAGACCGCAACTGATTTAAATGCTTGATTAAGGTTCTTTGCTATAAAAAAAAACGAACAGAGATTGGTTTAAAAAACGAATTTGGCAGAATCATTTGATACTTTACCATGTCAAATAAAGCGTCATGGCCCAACTTTATGAATGATTTTAAATTATTAAATACTAAATCTCAACGCATATGCATGAATGCCTTCATAAATCGAATTATATATCATTGAGACTCTAGGCATTGAACACGTACATATGCCTACTTCAGTGTGTATGTATTTATGTTTATACATGCGAGTGTGTGTGATCTCATATGATTATAACACGCGCCGTACCGCGCATATGAATTAATTAAATTTTCTTATCATTTATGTATCATCAATTCTGCGTATTTCATGTTGTTTTGAATACAATCTTAGATTTTGTAAAGAATAAAAACCAAAGCAAAAAAAGAATTAAGCACGCAGTGCTAAATCCTTTTATAAAATCCTTTTATAAAATATACAAACACACACTTCAAATAATTTAAGCAGTAAATAATAATAATAAATACTAATAAAAAAGATGCTATTGATGAGAAGGAAAAAAAGCTCTTGATGATGTCGCGCCGCAATTAATATTTAATAATAATATTAGTAATAATAAACCTTTGATTATAAGTATGCATAATGTAGAGTATTGAGATTTATATGACCAATTTTTTGGTCTTTAACTTTGCAGTCGTTTTCATATTTTTGCAAATATGTCGAAAAAAACCCATGAAACCAAATTTGCACATGAAAATAGGCCTTAAGGCCTACATTTTAGGTGAACAAACTTTTCTTTTAGCTTTTGTCGTTTCGAAGATATAACCAGTTTTATGTGGTCGTTAACGTTACATTTTTTGGAAGTGAGTTTCGAAGTAGCTCTACATTTTGAAAAAAATTAGCGAAAGTAGCAATGAAAAAACCTAAACTAAGGCACTATATCGAATACGAGGGATTAAGTAAGCTACTGAAATTAAAATAATACCAAAAAAATATTTCTCTTGCACTTCAAAGATCCAAAATGTCCGGTCTTTAACGTTACACGAAAAAGTCTATAACGTTACCTAGCGATTGTATTTTGAGAAAAAAGAAAATATGATGCAATAAAAAACTAAAAACTGCTAGAAGGTGAAAAAACAAATATAAATTGAAAATATAATCGTTCTGTTTGTTTTTCACTGGTTTCCAAAAACCAGTCTTGCAATAGCACATTGCAGTGCTCTTAATACGCCGTCACTCGCACCCCACTACATATAACACTGTAGAGCATTTCGGAGGTTTTTTTTTCCTGGAGAATTGATGAAACTAAGTTTTTCTGAAAGCTTGGGTTGTAAATAGAAAAGTAATTTCTCAGTTTTCTCAGGTTGGCGATTTTAAGCGATTTGTTTTCATTTTAAAATTGCTGCTTTAGTCTATGGTCGCGTCCGAGTATTTCGATCAATTTACTCACACATATATGTGCATACGAAAACAAAATGTGTGTGTACATTTATTCGTGGCAGAATTATTTGTTGGTGTTAAACGTGTGGAGATCGACTATAGCATACAAGCAGAGAAGTCGCCGTAGCAAACTCAATCGTTTGATAGGTTTTGAATTCGCTAAGTTAAATTGGATTAAAATTAAATATTTTTTAAAATATAAAAACAATACAAAATGATAAGTAATAAGGAATCTAGGTTTCAATAAATGTATAAGCAAAATGTAGTGATAATGATAGCAAATCACGCCATTATAAAAATTTCGCTTTGTACATTAACATTAGAAAGGCAACACTTTTTTTATCTATGTAAACAGCAAAAATGTTAAACAGAAAAAATCGAACTTATTTATTATAAAATCACTTATTTACTTCAATAAAAATACATTCTTTTTTATTTTTATTAAATGCAGTTAAGACAACTTTCTTTGCGGTGCTTTTAAAAAGTAGTGGTGTGACTAGTCATCCCTGTTGCCTTCCTAAGGTTAAATGCGGAAAGCACTTATCGTCGCCTGAGGATTGATTTGACGTATGTGTGTACAAAATCATACACCTATACGACGTTATGTAAAATTTTCACATCTAATAAAATTTCAAATCGACAGGAAGAAAAACTTAAAGCGCGAAAAAAAGGATGCAATTGCAGCTGCGTATATGCGAGCAGATCCCGATGCATTGAGTAAAAGAAAAATAATGCAACTACAACATATCAGCCCTATTCACGATTTGGTGCAATTGCAAAATATTTATGCTATCACAACAACAAATATATGTGATATGGAATAAAAATTTGCATTTGCAATGATGTAAGACCATTTGCAATTTATGGTGAATTGGGTTATTATATATATAAAAGATAATGATATCTAATAAGTTTTTAAGTTTATAAAATAATTGTTTTAATTTGAATTATATAAATTTGAAATTTGAATTTGAAAGCATATAAATTATACATTAAATCCCTATATACATTCATTTAGCCTAACTGTTTACACATCAAATATCTTGCGTGCCTTGCACACACCCATTTTTTTTTTATATATTCCATACAAACTACATTTATTTTTAATATTTTTGATTTGGAAAAATTTTTTGCAAATTTCTTCCAAATTTGGCAGTTCACATTTCTATTCAGTTATTAAAATTAATAGGGTTTGAATGAGCAATGACGACAGAATGTCAAAAAGTTCATAGAACTAGCAGATTTACTTTTATCTAAAAATATAGTAAATAAATACAAAAATCAGTACAAATCAGTACATTTTCCAGATATATAATATATAGATTTTTACTTTTGATTATAAGATCATGTAATAAACTCATTGAGGCAAGCAATTTTTTCAGGGGAATCGAAAGAAACTTATATTTTTTCTAAAGTTGGGAATTTTAAAAAACCTTTATTTTATTAAAATAATTCAAAATAGATAAAAATTAATAATAAGACCAAAAATGTCATTAAGATTACTAAACCCAGTATTATAATAATGCAAAATCCAAAAATAGCTAGACTTGCGTACTAATTTTAGAATTTTAAAATCAGTACTTCAAAAAAAAAAAAAAAAATACAAGAAAATCAGTACACGTACTGACTAAATGAGTACGTCTAGTTACTCTATGCCCGGCTCACAGATTTCTGAGAATAGTAAATTAAGTAAATTATTACACAGTACAATTTTTTCAACGAAATTGGTCTTTAACGTTACATAAGTTTGATGGCCAATACAGCGATGAAATTGAATAATTTAAAAAAAATGCATTTGTGTCTAGAACCTAGGTCAAAAGTTCTCGAAAAAAGTAGCTCGTTCCCAATTTTTGTTTTGTTAGATTTATCAGGAAAAACTTTTTGTAAAAAAAAGGTTTTAGCTGCCGTGCATATTTTTTGGAGCGTTAATCCATATCAAAATTAAATATCACTCATACGCCATGTAGCCAATATTTAAATAAGCAAAAAATAACATTCCAGCATATATTGGTTATAGCCTTCAAGTGATAGAATACCTTTAAAATGTATATGACTCATACAGCATATTGTCGTCAACAACGAAAAAGAAAACTAGACTCTGGTTTTCGTCCATTCCCTCAATTAACCAAAACTTCCAAAAAAAAATAAAATAAATTATAAAGTAAATGACTAAGTATATAATTTTATGCACAACAAACCGCAAAACTTTTGCAATTTCATTTAAGTTAATTCTCCAGGTGACTATTCAAAATAGCATCAAGAATAATAACATCAACATTGCCATTAGCTGCAACAACCTCAATATCAACAAACAGCTTCACTCTCAGTCAGTAACAATCTCATCATCACTAGTGCTAAGTGACATCAAACAAACTAATGCCAAGAGAAGAAACCTTTCCCCTCCACCCTACAACAAAAAACAAAAAAAAAAAACTGATGTCCTTCATGTGTATGACATTTTTTATGAAATATGTTTGTATACACAGAATGAAGTCAAGGTCAGAAATTTCTTGATGTTGTTGACATGCCCGTAAAAAGAGCAAGTTCTCAGTCTTTCATTTTAAAAATAACCATTTAAATATTTAAACAGCATTGAAAAAAAAAATATAAACTAAACTTCTTATGTTCTTTCATACTTTATGTAGTAAAAAGTAGTTTAAAATATGCATAGACTTAGTTAGTAGTAAAACTGGCTTGCTAAATGTCTAAAGAGTTACCTACTTCTAGGCAAGTACCAGCAAAAGCTACCATTGATGACGATGACTCAATGTTGAATGATGACATTCTTGAGTAAATACACAGTTTTCCTTTTTTTTTATTTAGTAATTTTGAAGTCAAATTTCTGCACAAATTGCAATTTTAGCATAATATTTACACTTGTTATTTAAGCAAAGTCAGAAAAACTGAAGAAGTACAGAAAGTGTAGAGTAGAAGGACACATATTTCTCAAGAGTTTTCATCGCATTTAAAATGGAAATTTCATTATATTTTCTTATATTTTTTTGCTACCTTTTTGTTTGTTCTTGAAGATTTTTAGATTTAGTTTTATCTAACTTTTTATTTATTTTTTTCTTTTAATGTTGTAATTTGTGGTGCATTAGTTTTGATTGGTATTTAAGTTGTGAAACTTTTCGCCTTTCATTTAGCCTTGCCTACGTAATGTTAATTTTGTGTGAAAAAGTTTTCCAAAAATTTTAATTTAATTTGCGTGTTTTTTAATCTCATAAGCTCGTTAGGTTTTAAATTTTATTGAATATATTTTTGAAACGAGATTTGATTGTGTATAAAAATAGATGTACGAAATAAGTTTAAGTTTATATTTCATAGCATACTTTTAGGCATATTTTATGTGCTGATAGAGAAAATATATCTTAAGAAAAAAATTAGAATTTAGGCTTAATTGTAACATTATTAATTTTTCATTTATAAGTTTTTGGAATTTTCCCAGCAATTTTTTTTAAATATCACAAAAGAAATTCTGGTGCATTTCCAACACTCGATTTGATTATACATATACATACATATAAGAATAGTAAAGCACATTGCTGTACCTAATCAGTTTTAACTCATATTACTGCATACTTTTTAAATGTTATTATTACTCCCTTCTGTGAACTGAATCTAGAACTAATCATCCAATTTTCCGGATACAAATTTCGATTGTCCACTGAATTTTCCCGAACAACTACCACATCAGAAGATCTTTCTCTCTCACCTCGCTTTGTACCGAAAAAATTTCAGAGAATATTTTTATCGCCTAATAGGTATGCATATAAAAATAGTAATTGATAGTATTGTTCCATATAAATTCAAGCTCATAGTATTGCATATTTTTAGGCATAATTGCAATGGAGTTGAATTGCAAGTATAAAGTTCCAGACGCATATATTTTGTGTTCAAAATTTATAACTGTTGTGCTATTACAATAGTATCAAAAACTAATAAAATTTTTTTAAAAATACATTTTTTTTTTATTTCTAAAACTAATTATGAAAATGGTGTGATTTAATGTTTTAAAAATTATAATAATTATAATAATTTTTTTTACATCGCGCATTTCGTCGCCTGAGAATTGATTTGGCGTATAGGTATATGAATTTGTACACACATACGCCAAATCAATTCTCAGGCGACGAAATGCGCTATGTAAAAAAAATTATTATAAATTTTAAAACATCACACCATTTTCATAATTAATTTTATAAGTAAAAAAAAAATATGTTTTGAAAAAATTTTTATTAGTTTTTGATACTATTGCAATCGCACATCAGTTATAAATTTTGAACACAAAATAGGCGACGATTTGAAGAAAGGTTTTTTTGGAAAATTGCTTGATATATTGTATGGAAACATTGCGCTAAGTTAGTTCAACCTCAAAGTATTGCATACTTTTAGGCATATTTTAAATGAGAACACTAGTATCTCAAAGGGCAGATTTTGGAGATAACCACTTACTTTCTGATAAATATCTCGGCTGATCTAAAATTATGCAAAATACTTTAATAAAACGAAAAGGCCAAAACCTTCCATCCCTCAATGTCTCCATGGTTCGTAATCCCATCTGAAAGCATGGTTTTATTGGGTTTTAAAGTATATCACGAAAACAGTAAAATATGTCCATCAAATGAAATTGTTGGATCGGAAAACCTAAACCTTGACTAAGATGTCATGTTTGGCTGATCAATGTTGGAAAATATAACGAAAAATTATACGTAATATGATTTTATGGATTTTTTGTAATGGATAAACGATAAACCAAATAAGTTCAAGCTAAACGTTTTGCATACTTTTAGGCATATTTCATCCAAGGGCAATTTTTTTTTTTTTTTTGATAAATATCTAGCTCATTATAACTATTATTACTAAGCTATAAAAAATACTGTAAAGCAACAACAAGATCGAGCTCTTCTTCTCTTTTACCGCAAACTCTCAGATTTTGAAAGCATTATTTTAGTGAGTTTTTTCACGATGGCAGTAGAAAATATTAATCACTTGAATTTGATCGATCGAAAAAGGGGAATCTCTCTCCGCTCTTCTATTTTTCCCTTCCTGGCGCCGCCTCCAGATCCACTAGTAACTTAGTAGCAATAGTTTTTTTTAATGAATTTTTAAAAATATCACTAAAAATTATCACTTCATATGATTGTAAAGAGTTTTGGTAATTGATAATGTGAAACCAAAAAAGTTCAAACTTACTCTATTGCATTGCATAATTTCAGGCGTATTTTCATTTGTGTTTTTTATAATCTTCATTAAGTTTCAAGAAGAAATATCTAACTCTTTTGTTTTCCTCTTCTTTAGTAGTATACTACAAGCAACTTTAATAAATGAAATTTTAAAAATCTCTAAAATTTTCCTTGCTTCCTTTTTTTTAGTGTGCAAGTAATGAAAAATTTCCCAAAATTGGCGACGCAATGAAAAACTTTTGCAATGCGTTTTTGTTTTTTGTTTCCATTAACCAAGTTGACATTATCCTAGGAGCATATCTGGCATACAATACTTACAAACGAAGAGAAATAGAGAAAGAAAAAAAAAGCATTGAAATAACTAAAAAAAAAGGCATTTTAGTATATGTGTATATAGAACAAGATTTATGTTTATTTCAGTCTGAGGTCATGTATGTCTGTCAACGCTCTACTGATGGCTGCTGTTGAGGCTGTTGCAAACAGAGATACACTAAAAACTCAAAAAAAAAAAAAAACGAAAGGGAAACAAGAAAGACATAAAAAATGTTTAAATCTGATTGCCAATGTGATATGAAATTTAGCCTTAATGTTATTAGGTATTTGCACTCTGTAGTATGCTTTTTAAACTTGTATACTTCGCCACTGCAGTACTCCGCCGCCTTCTCCTCTCTGGAACAAACAACCTTTTTTTTTTGTCAGCGTCACTCACAACGCACAAGGATCAATTCAAGCAATTTGCGAAAGTATTTTCACACATTCACACTACATATAGATATAAAAGAATTGATTAATGATATCAAATAAGAAAAATCGTTATTAAGTACGAGACTGAATTGAAAATTTAAGTCTACTTTAGTACAGGCGAAAAAAAATGTATACCCTACAATTGAACTTTCAACTTTCAGTTATATTCTTTGTAAAAATATTTAATTTTATCTGAAAAGTAACTAGGAAAAAAATGTCTGCTTTACGTGTTTGTTGCTGTGTTTTTTTAGCTTAGCTTAAATGAAAAATCCCCGATTGCGTTAATTTAATGCTAACTATATACAAAAGAAAAATGAGGAAAAAAAGAAAATGGAATAAAAGCTGCTCCCTCATCAGCAGCGGCAACGTCATGTTCAGCTCAACGTTCTCAACGTCCTTGCGCGCCCATTCTGTATTCATGCTCATCCACATCGTTCTCGCCGCATAAGTCGCAGCAAAAATTGAAATCCCCTTAGGTAAATAAACAAACAATTTTTACGCTAACGTTCATTTGCTGCACAATTTTTGTTGGTGGTTTTTTTCTTGTCGCCATCGTCGTCACAGCTCCCTGCAGCAAAATACACATTAACTTTATTTCTTCCTGCCTCCAACACCGATGGCAGTCAACAGTAATACTAAAGAACAGCAACAAAATCGCTGGTGTATGTAGTGTATCATCATCAGAGTCTCTGCTGTTGGTGTTGTTGTTGTTGTTGGTAGAGCGTGAACATACGAATCATCAGCAATAGCAGTCATGATATCAGAACACATATTTATACATCCGTCTGTTTCTTTTCAGTCTGCCCTCTTTCTCTTTGCTCTGTTGTTGGCATTTATTTTCTATTTTTTTACGTTTTCTTTTTTTTTTTCTTTTGGAAACATGATTTTTCTCACCGAGATTTCTTCTTAATAATGTAACTCTCCCAGATTCCATTTTCCACTGCCCCCGTTTTACCTCAGCTTATTTTTCTCAGCTTTAGTTTCCTCTCTCTTCTTTCCTCCTTACTCTCACACATCTGTCTGTCTATTCTGTATGTCTGCCTGTCTTGTCTGACAGCCGTTTTGAGCGTATATATCATTGAAAATTTCAACTTGATGTCGTTTCTTATATTTCTTTTTTCCGTTGCGTGTTTTAATGCAGTGATTTTTTTCATTCTTTCGTACATTTGTTTGTTTTCCTTCTCTCTCTCTCTATTTTCTCTCCCTCTCTCTTTCTTCTGGTGTTGATATTTACTTTCAATCTAATTTGAAATACTGCAGCTTTGGGGTTTTCTTTCATATTTTTCTTCTTTTTTCTTACTGTAAACGCATTGTATCTTAAAAGTCTTAAGCTGGATTTTTTCCAACGAAAAGTTATTTACAAAATCTTAAAAATAATATTTTTTGTTATTATAATATTTAAGCTTAAATGTGATATTATTATTATTTCATTTATAATTGTTTAGCAGAAGGTCTTTTTTTGCGGATGATTGAAATATCCAAATTTTTGAGTGTGAGTAGCTCGTTGAAGATTTGAGATATTGCCAAAGTAATTTTGAGTATTTCTTTGAAATGATATGATGGATATAAATACTGCAATGGACAAATGGATGCTAAACTAAATCATATGCAATACTTGATATTGTATATTTTTAGGCAAATAATTTATCCAGTTTTAACTTACTGAGTTTAGAACATTTTACATAAACATTACTCTACATAAAAGAAGAGCTCACACTTTTCATAACTTATGTACGGACTGCCAGCACTGGAGTAGAACATAATTAATTGCTAAAATTTATGATCACTTGAAAAGGTTAAAGAAGACTGCACTTTATGTTGAGAAATATGTAAAGTTCTTTTAGCTACAAGAATTTATATTCTCCCGGTCGAATAAGTGCATAGAAGATAACCAATGGTACATACTTTCCCCACTTCCCTTTTACAAAATATTGATTTTCAAGTGCTTAGAGTTGTTATAGGGTTACTTGTCATTATAAGCCATTTCCACTTCACAGTACTTTTAGACATTTTTAATATATCTACGACTTATGCTAAGTTTAAAATATAATTTTGAACCAAAAATTTTGGTATTGAAGCACCAGGTTTCTCGTTTTTTAGGGGGTTCAAGAAAATCGATTGAAGATTGATTTTTAAAGTATTTTAAACAAAATTATTTAATTGGGAATCAAAGTATTTTTATTATTTGAAAAAGTTAGACGAATGTTATAACGGATGATGCTGTACCAAAAAAGTAAAATTCAAAGTGTTGCATACTTTTAGGCATATTTTTAAGGAAGGAAGAGGAGGGAGGAGGAAGGAGGAGGAAGGAGGAGGAAGGAGGAGGAAGGAGGAGGAAGGAGGAGGAAGGAGGAGGAAGGAGGAGGAAGGAGGAGGAAGGAGGAGGAAGGAGGAGGAAGGAGGAGGAAGAAGGAGGAGGAAGAAGGAGGAGGAGGAAGAAGGAGGAGGAAGAAGGAGGAGGAAGGAGGAGGAGGAAGAAGGAGGAGGAAGAAGGAGGAGAAAGAAGGAGGAGGAGGAAGGAGGAGGAAAAGGGAGGAGGAGGAAGGAGGAGGAGGAAGAAGGAGGAGGAAGAAGGAGGAGGAAGAAGGAGGAGGAAGAAGAAGGAGGAAGAAGAAGGAGGAAGAAGGAGGAGGAAGAAGGAGGAGGAAGAAGGAGGAAGAAGAAGGAGGAGGAAGAAGGAGGAGGAAGGAAGAGATTGGAGGTGAAAGAACGAGAAGCGGAAAGGAGGGACATGAGAAGTTGAAGCCATCGCCAAAATCAATTACTTATGTAAGTTTTGACGTAATTCACTTAACTAAAAAATTTAATGAGCGTGGTTTTATGCAACCGGAATGGTTGAATGCCTAAAAGTATTTGTTGTTGGATAAACTTTTTATCAATTTGTTTTAAGTAATTAGGTTAAGTTGGAGTAGCTGTCGAGAGACAGTTTTTTATCTGGCTATTATGATGGAAACTAGTTTATTTATTTTATTAATTTTTATCCCAAATCCAATCAAAACTATGACTGTCGCTAACGTTTGTAATGCATATCATAAATAATAGCTGATGCTTTTTTTTTAAAAGCTTGGGAAATTCCATAAGCGAAATGATAAATCTAGCGACAAAAAACTATTAAGGTGGAAATTACACCCGTTTCGATGAAGGCTGTCTAGAGGCAGGCTTGAGAAGTACAAGGTTAACGAAAATTATTTTAAATGTATACTACATTGTACTTCTTGATCTCGCGCCTTTCCTCCTCCTTCCCTCTTTCATCTAAACAGTTTTTGATGTGTAAACATTTTAGCTCACGGTATGGGCAAAATTTCAAATGTGTAAAATGTAAGAATAACTGTAACGTAAGGTGTAAGATAACTGTAACGTCCAGCTCCCCTCTCGCTCAAACTACTGCGCGGATGACTGTGCTACTCTAAACAACAAAGAGAAGAAGAGAGGGAGAAATTAAAATACGAGCGGAGTTTGTTTGTTTATGTTTCGATCAATTTACTCTCACATATTTGTGCATACGAAAACAAAATGTGTGTGTACATTTATTCGTGGCAGAATTATTTGTTGGTGTTCAACGTGTGGAGATTGACTATACCATACAAGCAGAGAAGTCGCCGTAGCAAACACAGGCGTTTGATAGGTTTTGCATTCGGTTAGTTAGATTGCATTAAAATTAAATATTTTTTAAAATACAAAAACAATACAAAATGATAAGTAATAAGGAATCTAGGTTTCAATAAATGTATAAACAAAACGTAGTGATAATGATAGCAAATCACGGCATTATAAAAGACAACACTTTTTTTTATCTATGTAAACAGCAAATATGTTAAACAGAAAAAATTAGACTTATTTATTATAAAATCACTTATTTACTTCAATAAAAATACATTCTTTTTTATTTTTATTAAATGCAGTTAAGACAACTCTCTTTGCGGTGCTTTAAAAAAGTAGTGGGGTGACTAGTCATCCCTGTTGCCTTCCTAAGGTTAAATGTGGAAAGCACTTATCGTCGCCTGAGGATTGATTTGACGTATGTGTATACAAATTCATATACCTATACGCCAAATCAATTCTCAGGCGACGTTATGTAAAATTTTCACATCTAATAAAATTTCAAATCGACAGGAAGAAAAACTTAAAGCGCGAAAAAAAGAATGCGATTGCAGCTGCGTATATGCGAGCATATAGATCCCGATGCATTGAGTAAAAGAAAAATAATGCAACTACAACATATTAGCCCTATTCACGATTTGGTGCAATTGCAAAATATTTATGCTATCACAACAACAAATATATGTGATATGGAATAAAAATTTGCATTTGCAATGATGTAAGACCATTTGCAATTTATGGTGAATTGGGTTATTATATATATAAAAGATAATGATATCTAATAAGTTTTTAAGTTTATAAAATAATTGTTTTAATTTGAATTACCTAAGCATATAAATTATACATTAAATCCCTATATATGGCTATACATATGTGAGCTTATGTATATGACATTCAGTTAGCTTAACTGTTTACACATCAAATATCTTGCGTGCCTTGCACACATCCATTGTTTTTTTCTTGATTTAGAGCTATTGATTCATTTGTGCAAGTATTTTTCATTTTGCTATAGCTATATAAAGGAAAACTCATTTCATGCTAGTGAAAATAATTAGTTTATGTCTATATGGTTTATGTATATAAGTTTTTAAACCAGTAAAGGCTGATTTATTTATCACCTAGTTTTTCTTTTACTTCTTGACAAACAGTATAAAAATTTGTTTAACACGAAAACTACAGAAACTCTGTGACGGTTAGTTTAACCAACAAGCGAACTCCCAATAATACGGCCCAAACAGTTCAATAACCACAGAGAGTCAAATTATAAAATTAAAAACAAAATTATATCCGATAAATAGTTAATAATTTTCTCAATTTCATTATTTATTTTTAATTTTTGTAAAACAAATTAAAATGACACTTCTGTCATTGTCAATTAAGTTAAATTAATAATAAAACAATATACAAAAAAAAAATATATATATATATGCAAATATTAATAAAAAATAATAATAATAATTATAGTTATAAAGTTAAACATAAAAATATAATTTAAAAATGAAACCTTACTACGTTTTTTATGGCATTTTTTTATACTATAGTAATTTCTTCCATGCACACATATGTAATTTGAAAAAAATAAAAATAAAGTCATGCCATGACACCACAAAGCAAATGAAGCAAATGGTATTTTTTAAATATTTTTATTTTTGTTTATGATGCAAATTAATAGCGTATGCAGCATATGTTTCATAATATCAACAGAGAAAAACAAAAAAAAAAATAAAAAAGGGGAGTAGAAACTGCAACAGTACTGAGTTGCAGAAGGAATTTCAACTTAAATTCAGCTTACAATTTCATGTGCACTCAACCTCCCTCCACCTCCGCTTATCACATTACCAAGCTCTTCTCCTCCTTCTCTTTTGCATTAAACTTTATCTACCACCAACAATTATCCGCCACTACAAATGTATATAGCAGTTTGTTTCAATGACAGTTAATTTTATTACAGATTGACAGTTGACAACAACAACAGCAGCAGAACAAGGAGAAAGTACAAAAATTTAAATGCCACTATATCGTATATGATGTTGGCATATTTTTTAATATTTTTTGCGCTTATTACACTTTGACATATATTTAACATAGCTGCACAAGTATTTACTTTACATGCATAATTACGAGTATATATGAATATAATTTTCATTTATTTATTTAAATGCAAGTTTTGCCTTTGCATTCGCATTTATTCCGCTACTGATAATTTTTCCTGGTAGAAAATGTAAGCATTTCTGGATTTTACATTAATGCTTAACTATGCGCTGCAACTGCTGCTGCTTGGCTGCCAGTTGTCACGTGACATTGTGTTTTTTATCATCATCATCATTCGCAGAAACAACGGCAGCAGCAGCAATTGCTGTCGGTTGTTGGTTACTGGTTACTTGGGCCACCACCACCACCACCACCACCAGAAGAAGAAACGTGTGAATAATTTTTTGTTGAAATGCAATTTATGAATACAATTTTTTTTCGTAATTACTGATGACAGTTTTACAGTTTTTTTTTTTATATAATTTTATTTATTTCATGTTTTTATACTGGAATGACCAACGGGAAAAAATGTCAACGCCATACGCTTCAGCAGAATATGACTCTTGCATAAGTTATCATGTGCAAGTCCATGAAATTGAAAATATTTTTCACTTGTATAGTTATTTTTATTTTAAATATTTTTCCATGCTATAATTTTGGTATTTTAAAAGGAGTTAAAAGCACCAATGGTTGAAATACAAGATCAATTGGCTTCAAAGCTCAAAATTCTTTGAATATTTCTAAAAGAATTTTTAAATTGAAAGCAAACATTGAAAAATTATGCATATTCGTTGACATTTTCATTGGCATGGTCATGCAAATTGTCCTCTATAGAAGCCCAACAAGCACCAATTGCTCACCGCGGTACTTATTAGTAAATTTTATTTAAATTAAAGTAAAATATATTTTTTTTTTTTTGTTAAAATACTGAATGAAAGATACAAATGGAAACTGCAACATATTTTTTCATCCAATATCTGGTATACAGTAACAGAAAAATATCAGCAACAGAGAGAGAGAGAGAGAGAGACAGTGAGCAAATGGCAACGACAGAGATAACATTGACAATAAAATGACATTTATAAAAAAAGAAAAAAAAAAAAATTAAAAATGGGTAGATATTTTTTCTTTCCAATTTCCAATTATATACGCTACTGATATTTCCTTGCTTCACATACACACGCAGGGACACACACGCACACAAACATAAGCACATGTATATATATGCAGGAAACTCGCAGATACATCTACCAATTGATTCATCATGGCTGGTTGCTTTTAATTTAAAAATCCGCATACATTCAATTTCGGCACAATTAATTTGATTAAAATGAAATTGATAAAGTGCAAGTACGTAGTACAAACATAAAAATGTTTTTAACTTTGGCAGTAAAGGAGGAGAGAAAAGATAAAAAGGAAGTTGAAAACCAGGCAGATGATACCACACAGACAGATAGAGAGTTACAGTTGTCGGTAAAGGTAAAAAAAAAAACAGAACCAACAACAACATGAATATTACATAGTATACAAATATTGTGCATATAAAAATTATTCAACTTAATGCTGGATGTCGCAGTAAGTCTTGTGCATGTGCAATGTACAAAAAAACAAAAAAACTGCATAAAAGCAGGTAGTCGAAAATGAAATAAGTGTGTAAAGAAAAGGTTAATGTCTTTGTATGCGAACAGACATACAGACACACATTTATCATTTGCACTTATTTGTATCTAGCATCTACTTTTGCACTTTTACCCATTTATATATATGTATTTATTTTTAATTTAATTTTCCTAAGAGGAAATGTTTTCAATGATGACAAGTTTCGAAACTCATTTAAAAATTGGTTCTTAACATTTTCTAGTGTGTATGACATTGACGACACTTTCGATGACATGGTCATGCAAAGTGTCCACAAACTTGAATTTTTCTAAAAACTGTTTTCCGTATTAATAATGATATTAAATAATGATATTAAATCTTTTTAAAATTGTTTTCAATAGGAGTTTGATAGTATTTTCAGTATTTTCAACGGTATTGTCTTGGAATTTTGTTCTAGGGATGTTTCTAACTTTTTTTTCATTAGTAAATAAATTATGGAGTTTTTAAAAATTGTTAACATTTTTAAGATCATCACATATGTTTCTATAATATAAAAAAAGCTTAGGATTCTCAGGAAAACCCTTGGGCGAATCATGAAACCATTTACAATTGCGGCACAAGACGGAACGCAAACATTCTCAATTACCTGTGTCTTGTACTGCATCAAACTATCAAAGAGTAGCAAATTAAGATTTGAAGTTTTCGGTGATATTTTCAATGACATGGTCATGCAAAGTACCCTGCAAGTTTGAATATCTATAAAAAAAATAGCTTCCTATATAAAAAAGCGATATGAAAAAATATTTATAATTTTTTTAAATTGGCTTTTGATGATATTTGCAACGATATTGTCTTGCTAATTGTTCTCTATAGAAAATCAAAAATTTAATCAGATTTTTAAAATTCATACTCAGAGACATTTAGATAAAAAAAAGACATTTAGATATAACAAAACTCTTCAAAAACCTTGGGTGAGAATAGATTTGTATTTTAAAATAGTACTGGAGAGTGTGCAAACATCGTCGTCTTCTGATAAGAGCGATTAATTAAAAAAATAGGAGAAAAACAAAATTACACTCTCCGATGTCATTATCAGCGATATAGTCACGCTAAGTGTCTTGTGGGATTAAATATTTATATAAAAATATAATTATGCACTAATAACGCCAAACAAATTTTTTGAAACTTTTTTGTGTTTTGAAAAGAAAACAGACAAAAGCTGTCTTTGATGACATTATCAATGACATGGTCATGCAAAATGTCCTCTAAATCTAAATATCTAAAAAAATAAGTTTTGCATACTAACAACGATATAAGGACATTTCAAATTTGTTCAAATTTGTTCAAATTTGCCATTCAAGACATATTCCATAGCACTGTAATGCTAAGAGTCTTATGTGGCATTTTCGAAGCCATTTAAATAATTACATATTCCATAATTGACATTATAGAAAAAACTATAAGATTGTACCGTTCGATGGCATTTTCAGTGACATAGTCACAATAGGTGTCGTTTTGGGTTTAGAAATCTTTAAGAAAAATGCATTTCTAATGTAATAACATTCTAAAAATATTTAAAATTTTTTTTTTCTATTTTGAAAAGAAGTCTTTGGTGAAAAGTGTCATTGTCACGCTGAGTGTCATGAAAAACTATTAGGAGTATGAATGTATAAACTCGTAATTGTGGCTAACTTCATATCAATCATACGCGCCATTTTTTTTTGACATTGACAGCTATTCTATCTCGAAGAGCGCCAAAAATACTATAAGAATTGATCTGTCAAATAATTTTCATAATTTTACAAAAGTGTTTTACTATAGCTGAAAATGTCGAATATTTGGTGGGATATGAAAAGTGTCGTGCGTTTTGAGCTGTCGAAACCGAATGAAACGATCACTGGCGACCGCTACCGGCTACAATTGATGCGTTTGAACCGAGCATTAAAGGATAAGGGGCCAGAATATGAGAATAGACACGACGAAGTTATTCTTCAGCACGACAATGCTCGGCCGCATGTTGCAAGGCAAGTAAAAACATACTTGGAAACGCTGAAATGGGAAATGCTACCCCACCCGCCGTATTTTTCAGATATTGCTCCTTCTGATTACCACTTGTTTCGATCGATGACACATGACCTGGCTGAACAGCACTTCCGTTCTTTCGAAGAACTTAAAAAATGGGTCGATTCGTGGATAGCCTCAAAAGATGAGGAGTTCTTTCGACGCGGAATCCGTATGCTACCAGAAAGATGGGAAAAGGTTGTGGCTAACGATGGACAATACTTTAAAGAATAAATTTGCAATCACATTCACAATAAATGTCCAAATTACGAAAAAAATACGAGTTTATACATTTATGCTCCCAATAAGTAAAAGGTTAATTTATATGCAAGAGAAGCGGAATAATGAAGGTTGTGGCAATTCCTTTCCCTCATTTTTTCCACGCACCTATCCCTCTGCCCTCCCCCTCCTTACCATTTCCAGAACAATTAATTTAAAAATAAGTTTTTTCTAAAGTAAATTTTCTAGAATTATTTTAAATCTGTTTCTCTATCGAAAATTTCCCCATTTGAGGGAATTCTCTTGTGGAACTTTAATAAAAAAAAAAAATATTACATTGTAGGTATTATTATCTTACACACAATGTCATTGGTGAGAGTTTAAAGGAAAGTTCATCGATGTAGTCAGTATCAAACAATAATATCTGATATTTCAATGTCACATTTAGTGACATTTCTTTCTCACATGGCATTTAAAAAAATATCAAAAGTCAACCAGAAAAATATGTATCATGAAATAAATTATGCAAATGAAGCACTCTCACATAACTACGTACATAATAGCAATATGAGTCAAAAAGAAGAAAAAGAATAAACTCATTTCAAAAAGCATATAAAACAATATGCGTAGGTAGTAGTGGTAGCAGCATAAAATACACAGACAGACAGCAAAAAGATATCAGGTTGAAATATAAGATTTTTAAGTTTTATTTCATTTCTTTTTTTTTTAAGTAAACAAAAATGCAACCACTGGAAAAATGCAATGAGTTGAAATGCAGCGATATCGTGAAATTGCGATGAAACAGATGAACAGAAATTGTAAGCAAAAGATTGCAAAAGGATGTCAAATATTGAACGTGAAACCAACACAGAAATGACGAAGAGAGAGAGAGAACTGAAAATTGAATACGGCGGCATAAAAATTAAAAAAAAAACATTATGTATGCATGCACACAAAACAAAAATCAAGATACAAATTTTTATAAATTTATTAAAGTATATTCGTTGTATTTCATCAGTAAGTTCTTTGCAATCGTATGCAATATTTGTGTATATGCAAATGTAAAACATTCACTTGTCAAAATTTATGACGGCAAGCAACAAATCAAACTTTGTATGCTGCTGCTGCTGTTTCAAGCTTATCAATTTTTACACAAATGTCACAACACCACAACTACTCGTGCTATGCTTCAACTTAATGCTACTCTACACAAATATGCAAATAAATTATCTGCGGAACAACATCAACAACATTCGTAACGTTACCAACAACATCATAATCATCATCATCATCATCGTCATCCTGGTGATTCACTGATGATAATCAACATCATGGAAATAAATTGTCTGCCGCTGCTCCAGCTCCTGCTGAATATGAAAAACCAACGCCCACTTATGGTGAGATGATGGTGGTGGTGGTGGTGGTGCTGACTTAAATCTAAGCTCCTCACCGACCCGTACCATACTATTCATACATACATACATACATACATTTGTGGCATGTATTACAATATTATCATGTGACACATTATGCCTGCCTGCATTGACCGACTACTACAGCGAGTCTTTACGCTACGCTACACCAGGCACTGGTACCTACCGCCATATATCACACATATAGTTTATTTAAGTTCAAATGGTATTTGACATTTAAAGTTCGTCAAACGCGGCCCCAAGTGCTATTATGCCACCATCACTATATCACTATCGCTACCACCATCAACATCACCACCATTATCACTATCACATTCACCATTACTACAACAACACTACTGCTACTATACAATAGCAACATCAACAATGATTGCATATATTACTTATTGCATTTGATTTATTATCGCGCGGCCGTTGAATGTCATGTTATATACACGTATGTATACATACATACATACATATACAAATATTCATATACAAATATCCGCATTTATTCTTGTATGCATGTGTATGTATGTGTGTTTATGTCCTTTCCTATTTTATCCTATCTGTTGTGATTGTGACTCTGTTGCCGATTCATGCTGCCTCTTCCTTGTTTTCACCAAATTGTGTGTGTCTGTGTGTGTCTGCGTTAAATAAAATTGTACATGATAAATGTAACTGTAATTGTTTGATGTAAATAATGATGATGATGTTGATCTCAATGGTGGCAGTATATATGACGACTGGTGTTGATTTTGGTGGAATGAGTTTCTTTTGCACTCACCTTTCTTTTTTTTTTTTTTTTTGTTCTGTTCATATGAGATGCTGGTAATTTTTAAAGATTTATCACAAACTAACATTATACTGAAGCCTATTAAAGTATAACATTTAAGGAGAAAATATGTGCAAAAATTAACTACTTTTTTATTTATATATATTTATTTTAAAATTAATTTTCCTAAGAGGAAATGTTTTCAATGATGACAAGTTTCGAAACTCATTTAAAAATTCGTTTCTAACATTTTCTATTGTGTATAACATTGACGACACTTTCGATGACATGGTCATGCAAAGTGTCCACAAACTTAAATTTTTCTAAAAACTATCACAAACTAAAATTATACTGAAGCCTATTAAAGTATAACATTTAAGGAGAAAATATGTGCAAAAATTAACTACTTTTTTATTTAATGTACTTTCGTAGTGAATTGAGCAAATAAAATTAAAATTTCAGTATCATTAAAATTTTGATTGCTTATGATTCTAGGCATTGACAATTTTAAGGCAAATGTTTACTCAATTTTATTACCATTAAAGTTTGTAGTGCTAATGCTAGCTAAAGTTTTAAATTCTGCAATGAGTTTAATTAACTATCACTACATATCATATTGTAAAACTAACGTTGATACTGAATATTCCAAAAAAAATTTATTGCTAGTGCAAGTTCAGCTTCATTTGATTTTATGAGCAATAAAATTTTTAATACTAATGCTAGTTCCATTTCATAAGCATTGAACTTTTTAATGCTAACGTTTCATTATCATTGAAAATTCTAATTCTCGATTAATTGCAATGACATTTTTAATTCTGAATATTCTAGTTAATTTTCAATATCATTGCAAATTTCTCATTTAATCATTGCCAATGAAAATGCTAGGTCAAATGCATTGCGATTGAAATTTTAAATGCAAATGATAAGTTAGTCAGATTAGAGAACGTTAGTGCTATGCCAATTACATTAGCATTTGAATATCACTGCAAATTTAAATGGTAATGATACTTTATTACTAATGCAAGTTCCATTTCATAAGTGTTGAACTTTTTAATGCAAGTTCAATTAAATTGCTATTAAAAGTCCTAGTTATAGATCAATTGCATTGGCATTTGCACTTTTGTTACTGCCAATTCCAGATAATATTCACGGTCATTGCAAATTTGTCATTTGATCATTTTCAATGAAATAAAAAATAAATTAAAGCCAATACTATTTCAAATGCATTGTAACTAAAAATTTAGTCAATTCCATTATCATTTTCTTGCTACTACTATTTCATTTCATTATCATACTATGAATTTAATCTCATCAGCATTAAAAAGTTTTAATGCTAATGCTAGTTTAGTTTTATTATTATTAAATTTAAAGCTAATGCCCATTACCATTATTATTAAAAGTTTTTAATGCAAACTATTGTAATTTTATTGGCTATTAATGCCGATGTTAGTTCGACTTATTGAAATTTTTAATGCTTATGCAATTTCAATTTCATAATCATTGGAAATAAAAATGTTAATTCATTTCCTAGTCATTGAAAATTTTAATGCTAATGCTGGTCACATTTCATTGGTATTTCAAATTTTAATGCCAATGCCAGTTAAAGTCCATTAGCATTGAAATTTTTAATACTAGTGTTAGTTCAATATAATTAGAATTGAAATTTTGAATGCCAATGCCAGTTAATTTTTAATAGAACTTGAATTTTCGATTAAGCTTTTAATACTAAGAGCTGGGTTAATTCAATTACATTACAATTCCAATTCCAATTCCAGGAAATTTGTAATTGGTACTTTTTGTTTTCAATTCCATAATAATGGAATTGATAAACGTTTCAATTCCATTACAAGGAATTGTAATCGTTAATTAAAATTTGTAAATTCCTAGGTAATGGAATCAAAAACATTTTGGATTCCATTACAAGGAATTGCATTTTGTAATAAAAAATATATATATTCCTTAAAGCAATTGAAAATGTAATTGAATAGAAAGGAATTTAATATTTAAGTGTAATCAATTACTTTCCTGGAATTAAATTCCAATTTAGTTAGAATAATTCCTCGTAAGTAATTGATCCCCTTTGGAATTGAACTATTTCCGGAAAATGTATAACAATGAGAATCAGAGAAACATCAGTATGAACTGCGGATCACTTCTCTCTAATAACGGCTTATTAGAAGCATTTTGCAATATTTTCCGAACAATTTTTTTTATTCGCTTTTTCACCTCTAGATCAGTAATCGCGTTAGCTCCCGTCATGAGATTAGAATTTTTGTTATTTTCCCCCAAAAAGTTTTTTATATTTTCTTATTGTTGTTTGAAATATAAATAAAACAAAGTTTATATGCAAGACTATGTCATTGAAAATGTCAGCAAAGAAACATTTTGTGCCAGAAACAACATGTAAAACAAAAACTACTTATATTTGCTAGATTAACTGCTAAATAGTGTAAACCAATTGTAATTAATTTCCCCCTAGAAATTTCATATTTTAATCAGAAAATTTTACGACGAAAATTTTAATAAGAAAACTTAATAACCACCCAAGTTTTCCACGTTTTTACACGTAACTTCATTAAAACAATATCTACCTACGAATATTGCGGAATATTGTTACTTTGAAAATATGCTGCTTTCCTTTTTGAAAGCATAAACTCATAAATCAAAACTTTCTAAACTAAAAACACACAAAATTCTCTCATATAAGAAATAAGAAGAAAGTGTTTAAAAACCATCAAATATGTTCATCATATCATTTAAATAACTTAAAGAAGATGACTTTAACAATGTAGTTGCTGTTGCTGTTGTTGCTGCGGTGCTGCTGCTTCTATTGCTAAGTATGTAGTAAATTGTTATGGTTATTATTGTTGTTGCTGCTTCTGCTGCTTTCGCTGCTGCTGCTGCTATTGCTGTTGATGTTCTTAAAGTGTAATTAAGCAACATAGATACTAGTGCACATATGTTTGTATGTATGTGTGTATGAGAAAATATGAGAATATATGCGAATGCATGCGTGTGTGTGTTTGTATGTAATTTCACTAATTACACTCGTCAATGTTGTTGTAAATTTATTGCTGCATCATAGCCAAAAGCATTGCTGGCAGCTATAATACATAAGAATGTTTGTGTGCGTGTGTGTGTGTGTGTGTGTGTGTGTAAAACTATACATGTATGTAGATGCTCATGTGTATATATGCTCATGTATGAATACTGGTATAAACATCGTAGTTTTGTATCTTGTTGTTGATGTGTTTATGCTGCTGATGCTGTTGCTGCATGCTGCTGCATGTTGTTGTTAATTACATTTTGGTTATTGCAAGAAGAAGTTATGCTGATATGGTTCCGTTGCCTGCCAATGTTATTGCGCTGTTGCTAATGCTGTTGCTGCTGATGGCTCCTTGCTTCATCGTCTACTTTCGTATGTATATGTGTGTAGCTTTATATTGTATTCCATACTCGTATACACTTTAAGCTTTCAAAATGTAAACAAAATTTACAAAAACAAACATATAGATGCATACATGCGTGCAAGCAGGCAGGCAGGCAAACATATGAGCGTGTATTCACGCAAACACACTTATGTGTAATGAAGTCAAAATGAATATTGCTTTCGTGATGTGGAAGTGCAGCCATTACACACACACACACACACACAAATACACGCCTTTTTTTCAATGGAAAATTTCCTTTGAGTTTCTTTGCAATATGATTTAATGATGTTTTTACGACCTTCTTTTTCACCTTTACGTTGCTTATTTCTATGCAGAATCAAACTATTTACTGTCTCTCTTTATCTTTTTTTTCTCTCTCTATCTCTTTTTCTCTATTTTCCTACAACTTGTTAGTATTACCATCCCCATCAAGCGTTTAAGTTTCGAGTTTTTAAGTTGATTTATCTTGACCCACTTCGATTGATTTGTTGTTTACCAAAGCCACAACCATCACCGTCAACCGACACCGCCAGTAACACCACTACCCCCAAAGCTGAAAGCTTATACGCTCTCATTCGCTTATTCGTTGAAAGCAATTTATTTTCTAATACCCACATTCTCTCTCTCTCTCTCTCGCTCTCGCTTTCTGTTTATAACTTGCCACTAGCAGCCGCCACTTTGCGCGCCACACGCAGCAGTCGTCGTCGTTTTTAATTAAATCTTCAAATACCATAAACACAAACTTAAATTGGCTAATACTAGATTATTTACATATATACATATATGCAAATACACACACACTCATACATATATGTTATTATGTATATATATATATATATATGTATGTGTGTTGATGTGTGCAGTTGAATGCAATTTAAATTGCTCATTGCTGTATTAATTCAATTACTTCTCTAATTAATCAAGACCCATTTCGCTTGAAAACTTTATTAGCACACACTGTAAAACGAGAAAGGATAAGGGAGAAAGAGAGTAACGGGGGTGGTCTGATAGTAATTGTTGGTTTCTAAGCGCATGTTTTATAAAATTTATTAAGGTCTTTTTTGCTGGACGAAAAAAAAAAGAAAGAGCAAACAATTTTTTATTTTATTTTTAATGTGCGCTAACGAATAGTTTTACACAAATTAAATCAGTAAAAAAAAATTTATAGCGTAAGGAAAGATATGGTGAAAGTTAAAACTTCAATTTGCTCTTGATTATCTTATAAAATTATGCAATACAATTTTCAGATTTGCATTCCTGACATAAAGGGGAGAAAATATTGTACAAGAGTTTTCAAAACTTTTCAGTGCGATTTTCAATAAATTAGGGTTTTGTCATTGCTTTAAGCTCAGGATTTGAACTCATGCCTACTTCAAAGTGATAATGGAGATCGATTAAATAGACCAAAAAAGTGAAACACAGCAGCTGGTTTTAAATTTAAACAAAATAAAATATATTTAACATAAGGCATGTATACGAAAAAAACTGGTCGACATTAACTTGTTATAAAAACTATATTTTTTAACAAAAACAGAAAATCACACATCAATTGAAAATTTTATAATAGTAACTTTAAGAAAAATTTAAAACTTTACTTATTTGGTTGGTGCGTATGCGAAAGATCGCCACTTTGACTTAACTCCAGCCATTAAACGTGTCACTTCGGGACATTTGAGATGACACAGTAGTCCACTTTTTCTGCAGCTGTTTCTCATTTTTGACCACTTGCTTCGTTTTTAGCAATTTTCTTTTCATTATAGCCCAATATTTTTCTAAAGGCCGAAGTTCTGAGCAATTTGGGGAATTGGCTTCTTTTGGAACAATTTGAACCCCTTTCTCTTTATACCACGTCATTGCCGTTTTGCCGTAATGGCAAGGAGCTAAATCTAACCAGAAGAGGACAGGAGCCTTGTGAAGACGTATCATTGGCAGTAGACGTTTTTTTAAGCACTCTTCTACGTAAATTTTTTGGTTGATGGTACCAGTAGTGACAAAAACTGCATTGTTTATGCCACATTGGCAAATTGCTTGCCAGACCAAATATTTCTTCGCTAACTTGCCCACTTTTTTTAGCTTAAATTTAGGCGCAACATCACCTCTCTTTTTTGAAGTGTAAAATAGTTGACCAGGAAGCTGATTAAAGTCTGCCTTGACATACCTTTCGTCGCCCATGATCAGCAATCAAAATTATGTACATTTTTATAGTACAGCTCTCGTACGCGAGTTTTTGCTGTTGCATTGTTTTTTTGTCATTCCAGTTCAGGGCTAGCGGAACTTTATACGTCTTAAGTCCTTTTACTGTGCGTACTTTTTGAATATATCTGGGTGACATATGAACTTTTTTAGCAACATCTCTCATGGAGAGGCCTGGACTTCTTTGAAACAAGTTTTTCACATTCTTTGCTTTTTCCTCCAAGATGAATCCCTTCTTTCGCCCACTTCCAGTTTTCCTTTCGATAGTTAGTCATTCACTAAAGTTTTTAAGCATTAAAGTTACCGTAGATTTTTCAATTTTTATACTTTTGGCAATGTCTTTGTGACATATGTGGAAAATCTTGATTTTTGCGCACAATTATATCGCGCGTACTCGATTTCGATGAACTCATTTTGCGTAATGTAAAAAAATCACAAAAAATAATAATGCAGAAATGTAAAAAGGAAAATTCTCTACGAATTAATAACAGTGACATTTGCTGTAACTGTCATATTTGAATTAATACAACATGTTTACTGCGACCAGTTTTTTTCGTAGGTATGTAACCTTATAAGAAAAGCTTCAAATTTAAAATACTGTTTACCACTGCTGAGATCACCACGATTCTATCGAGAGAAAAATTTTCTAAATTTATAAATTCTTATTTAAATGGGAAAAAAATTGTGCCAAACTATTCCAGTGAATTGAAGACCTTCGTTTGAAAATTCTATAAAATTGAACTTAAACTTTGCAGAAGTTACTCAAAGCCACACATGACATGATTGCAAATATATGATTAGCGAAATTGTATACCAAATGACGTAACTACATTAATTTTTCTAAAATTTTCTATTTAGACTATTTTAAGAAATGTTTATAAGGGGTGAAAAATAATGAGTATCTGCAGCTTTTTTAAATATTTTTATAAATGTTATGTCCTTGTTTCTAAATGATAAAATTGTATTGGTTTTTGAGCTATTCTCAAAATTAAAATTTCTTTAAATAAATTGCGCTGAAATATTTGAGATGCTAGAAATATTTCTTGGTAGCAAGTTTTTGCTACCCAATTCCATTATAACAATTTTAACGACCTAACATTAAAAATTCCTTTAAATGAAATAGATTAAAAAAAAAAAATTGCTTCACATTTTGTTGAAGTCGCCTGAAAATATTTTATGAGAGTAAAATTATATTAAATGTTTTTTATTAATTTGTTTCACCATTCAGTGGAAACTGTCATAAAATAAATGCAAAACTTTTCAAAAATGCTCTTGAACTACACTGGAGTTGACTAAAAATATCGTATTTGGGAAAAAATTAATTGAAGGGATTTCTTTTAAAAAAATTAAATTCTGAATAATTAAAGCCCGGAAAGGATTAGGTTCAACCAGAGTAGAGAATCAATTTGCACTATGATGGGAAAATTTTATACCTAGCAAATTTCATCGCAGTCAGTAGCATTTTTCCTACTAAGGATATTAAAAATGGGACGACCTATCTTTTTCCCCACTGGTACAACCACAAAAAAAGAAAAAACCAAGCTGACATGGCAACAGAAAAATATCATATCATCAGCCATGCAAAACAACAACAAACAATATGTAGAATGCTATTGCCAGCGCACATACACATAACGGCATTATCACGCCACTTTGACAGTAAAGAAGAGAAAACAAGGCAGCCTGATGCGATCGGAAATTTGAAATTTCGTTCGCACAGACATCATCGAACCAACCAATAGCAGCAAGACAACGAAGCAACAACACCACAATTCTAGTACCGACAGCGTCGACTGGAAACTGAAAGCAAAAACAAGAAAGAGGAAGAATCGCACGCATATAGGAAACACTCTCAACATCTAGTAAGTCAGTTGAGAAAGAGCGATTGAAGGAGTCGTTTGTCACAGAACAACCAGCGGAAGTAATCAACACGGAACCAGCTGTGCCAGTGCTATTGGATAAGCAGGATGTACTACAGATGCATTTGGATCGCTTCACCAGGTCCAGCGTCCTCTTGCACCCGTGACTTTAAAATCTGGATGCCCGCGGCATATCAAGCTACACGCTGCATACGCTTGCTCTACCAAACGAAGCTTTACACATTTCATACGCTTTGCACATTCCACACTGTTTGCACGCATGTCCAACCACAATGGGCCGTTCAGGCCGAAGTGTGTCTCGACAACCATTTCACCCTAACCTAACCCTTGCCCTACCAGGTGCACTCAGCGATGCTTTGCACATTCCACACGCTTTGCACGCTTGCCCTGCCAAGCCCACTCAATGACGATTTGCCATCAAACACGCTTCGCATGCTTGCCCTATCCGGCGTATAGAATGACGCTTTAAACGCGCTGCGCACTCTTGCTCTACCAGGCGTATACCACACAGCTGATCGCTTCTTACTCTCGCCTCACTCGACATCCGCATCAGAAGAAGAAGCGCCGCAACCTGAGTGTAGTGAAAATGATAAATTCTGATTTCTTTTTATTATGAATATTTCTTGTATAAAACCTAAATTGTGTTACATTATGAACTTGTGTTAATTAAAAGAACTGTGAATTAAATAGTGTGTCTCAATAATGAAAGTGAGAGTTCCTGGCAAATCAATAAATGTTGAAACGAAAGGACCACTGGAGGCCGCTAAGTCTACCCCAGCCATAGAAAGAAGGTTTCGTTACAGCACGAAAGTGTCTTTTTGATGCCAGTAGATTCCAGTGGATTAGACCGGTAACTAAAAGCCCATCAAAATAATTAAATCAATCCAATTATATGAAGTGAATAAAAATTACTTTAGTGTAGTGAGTCAAAGAAGTGTTGAATCCTTATGGGCTCTAACTCTGGACTCAGGTTAACTCTGTTGTTTTATGTTTTTACAATACAAATCTTAATGCATTCGCAATTACATATTAAAAAATATTTTAAAAAATGACTTCAAAGTGAACTTACAAAAGAAATTATCAGGATTAAAATGTTGTTGTGTGGGCATTACCTGCAATTAAAAGGAAAAAAGAAAGTTAGCATTTTCAATATCGAATGTAATGCTATCATATATTTAAATAAAATACATAACTCTGAGAATCAAGAAAGTATGTTATACATTACCTAAATTAACTAAAAACATGGAACAGTAGTCAAGACTTTGAAAAATTAACGAATAGATTTAATTTTCATAGTCTACTAAAAATATAATGAAAATTTTATAATTAACTAAATAGTCAATAACTATGTAACTACTATAGCAAAATTCATTCATTCATTATTCAAGAAAAGGAAAACGCTTTAATAAATTATGTATATGGAATAATATGAAAAATATCGCTTGTTTTCCAAGAAACCTTTGTGGCTTGTAAATTCCCGAACAAAATACTTAGTGGTGCACAGATCGTGGTATAAATTATTATGTAGTACATACACACATTCATATCCACGCACACATATAAATACATATTTGCATGCTCAATAAATTTACATTGTATTAACAGTAACAACAGAAACAATAACAACAATAACCGCAACAATAAGAGCAACATTATTTGATGCCACGCAGCAATGATTTTTGATTTTCGATTAAGGGTCGAACAGCAAAAAGTTTATTATGTATGTATATGAATGAAAATCGAAGGAGGAGGATTTAAAATATCTACATACCCTTCATAATGTTGTACAGACATACATATATGAATATTTTAACATATACACACACTCACACTCATTTATACAAACCTACATAAAAGGATACAAAAAAAAAAAAAAAAAGCAAAAACTGGCTCTATAAGGCTAAACCAATAATACCGAAGCAGCAAATAAACTGAAAACCACACAAGAATGTAGTAGATAAAGAATATAAGTAAAAAGGATACTCTATGAAAGAAGAAACATGTGAAACAGGATTTATTAATGGTATGGAGGAATTATGGTTGCATGAATAATAGCAACAACAAAAACAGCAACAACTACATACTAAAAATTTAATGGAGCGTAAAAACAAATAATTACCATGAAAAACGGAAACGGAAAATTAAAGTAAATAGCAAATAATTTGAAGTATATCCTATAAAAGATGGTAGAGGATGAAAGCGAAGGCGGAAAGAAAAGAAAAGAAAAAAAAACTAGGAAAATATAATAAAGTTTCAAGTATTAAAATTCAAAAATAAAAAAAATTGTTTTAAAAACTTTTTAAATATTTTTTATAATTCTAATTTATTTTTATTAATATGCAATCGAAAAAAACTCAAGATTTCCATCGAAATAAATATCAGTTGAGTTTAAATGTGGGAATTTTTTTTTTTTTTAAGTAAATATTGAAAATTTACAGCTCTTGCTTTTGTTTGTATAGCGAAATCAAACTCGTTTCTGTTTATTTTTTGCATAGAAAAAATATTTTCAAATGATTTTCAATCATTGCAATTTTATTTGCTTTAAAAAAATATTTGTGAAAAGCATTGATTGCCATAGCAATAAAAATTTGTATGAACAAAAGTTTGAATGCAATTTAATTAAGGCACTGTTAAGTGATTGATTTCTTGATGGAAGAAAATAAAAAAAAAACAAAAAAAAAAAAAAAGGGCCGAGGTCTATATCAATATCAAGTCAGTTACTAAGCAATTTCTGCAGTATTTTTCCGAAAATTTTTAAAATTTTCCTTACTATAGTTTTTATACATTTTTGCATATCCTTGATTCTTTCACACATACATTTAAATAAACACAAATCAATATTATATTCAAAAAGTTTAAAATGCAGAAATACCGTGAGAAATATATGTTTTCTTTTTATTCTCTACTGACATACATAAATAACACAAGCAAAACTTTTTATTCGTTTGGAAAGCAATATCAAATGAATTTAAGATACATACAACTACACATTTATGCATATCCTAGCTGTACTCGAACTCTCTAGCTACTTTTTCTTTCATTTTACCTTTACGTATGAACAGTAATCCCCGTTTAATTGTGTTGCTGAAATTAAACAATTAACCGAAGAATACAGTTAACCGAAAAAATATAAAATTTCTAACCCAATCACACTTAAGTGAGGCTCAATTAACCGAGGATTACTGTATAACAAAGTAAGTGATTGAAAATATATGCAAAACATATGCAAATATTCATTGAATAAGTACAATAAAAAAATATGAAAAAATATTGAAATAACTAAAAGTGAAGTAAAGTAAAATATCTAAAAAAAAGAAAATAAAAACAATTTTATTTTTTATTGTATAATTTCAAAAATGAATAAAAATGTTTTGTTGAATTTTTTTCATATGAATGCATATAAAAAAGTTTTTACTTTTATTTATTAAAATAACTATTAAAAATTCCTATGGAATTTTCAAAGTCCTTTTGAAATGTTTTTTTTTTTTTTTTTATGGAGAGTATACAGAAAAAAAAAATAGTGTTGCTCACTACTATTGACGCAATTTTAATATAACACCTACAAAATCAGACTACATTTAAAAAAATATTAAATCTAAAAATACACGATTATATAGCAAACACTTAGGTGAGAGTTCGATTCTTTAGAAGATGAGTTTCAGTTTAGATGAGAGGTTTTTAGTTTAGTTTTAAAATATTTCAATAAATTAAGATGTAAGGCGTTGTCCCATTGGAGCCAATGCAAACGGGATCCAACAAAATGCCTCTGACAATGAAAATTGTTCCGATTGATTAGCTTTGCCTTGTGTCAGATTGAAGTTATGTTATCTCCAGTGAGAGAACAACCTCAAGCTCATAACTTGTGAGTGGCATTCAGAATTAGTAAAGTTCTGATAATAATACTCAGTATAATAGTACTGGTACTTAAAATTTTTAAGTAGCAGTATTTTTTTCAAGTACCCGTCTTTGATTTTCAAGTATTTCAAAGATTTTAAGTATTCAAATAATTTCATGTATTTTGAGTGTTTTTAAGTAACCCAAGCATATTCAAGTATTTGGCTTATTTGTAATTTCTCTAAGTATTTCCAAGTATTTTTAGGTTAGGTTAGGTTAGAGTTGCTGTCGAGAGACACACTTAGGCCTGAACGGCCCATTGTGATACCACATAGTTGGACCTACAGTTTAACGCCGATTCTGAACGGCGGTTAAGTATTTTTAAGTATATTAAGAATTTAAAGTATTTTCAAAAACCTCATTCACTTTCGAGTATCAAAAAAGTTGCATGTATTATCAAGTACTTTTGAGTACTCCAAGTATTTTCAAGTACTTCCAAGTGTTTTCAAGTAACCCATGTATTTTTATGTATCCCCTGTACTTTCTGGTATTGCAAGTGTTTTCAATTATTCCATGTACTTCACTGATTTTCAAGTATTTGCAATTATTCCAAGTATTTCAAATATTTTAAAGAAATTTCAAGTATTCAAAGCATTTCTAGCATTTTGAATATTTGCAAGTTGTTCGAAACTTATTCAAGTATTTTTAATTATTCGAAGTACTCCAAGTATTTTTAAGAACTCCAAATAATTCTAAGTATTCCAAATTTTTAAGTATTTGAAGCATTCCAAGTATTTTTAGTATCTTAAGTATTTCATGTATTATCAAGTTTATCAAGTTCTCCAAGTATTTTCAAGTATTTTTGAGTGTTTCAGATATTCCGAGTATTATAAGTTTTACAAGTATTTCAAGAACTTTTAAGTATTTGAAAAATTTTAAGTATTTGGAGTATTTTCAAGCATATTCAAGTATTCCAAGTACTTCAAGTTTTTCAGGAATTCCAATTGTTCTCAAATATTCTAAGTGCTTTCAGGTATTTAAGTATTTTAATTATTTTCAAGTGTAATCAAGCATATACTTCTAAATATTTTTAAGTACTTCTAATATTTTCATGTATCTCAAGTATTTCATATATTTTCAATATATTTCCAAATACTCCAAGTATTTCCAAAAATTTCAAATATTTCCAAAATTTCATATGTTTTGAATATTTCAAGTATTTGCAAGTATTTTAAGTATTTTCGGGCATTTTTTTTCAATTATTTTTGAGTATTCCTAGCATTTTCATGTATCTCAAGTATTTTATATATTTTCAAGTATTTTCTTTTCAAGTACTCAAAGCATTTTCAAATATTCCAAGTATATTTAACTATTTCAAGTATTTTCAAGAATTTCAATAATTTTTACGTATTTCAATTATTTTCAAATATTCGTAAAACTTATCTCAACTAATTTTAAGTATTCCAAATACTTTCAAGTATTCGAAAAATTTTCTATTATTTCAAGTATTTGAAGTATTCCAAGTATTTTTAAGAGATATGTGCCTCTATGTAATGCGTTTAATGCCGCTGCTGTACTCTCTTTGTCGTCTACAGCCATCAAGACCACCATTAATGAGTGGGTCGACTTGACCCACAATCCTAAGTGGGAGGACCTGAGGGGCTTTAGACAAACAAAGACCATGTTACCTGTTATCTCGAAGCGTCTAACAGACTTTCTGTTATCACTTAACAGAAAGAGTTGTGGGCAGCTGGTGGGATTATATACAAATATCTTGGGCCAAACATTTGCATATGATTGGCCTAGGAGCTAGTGCCTTCTGTGCTTCCTGTGGTTTGGAGGAAGAATGTGGTTTGGAGGAAGAGACGGCGGATCACTTTCTTAGTGTCTGGCCCGCTTTCTGCCAGATCAGAGTAAGCATATTTGGTACTGGAGTGTTGGGAGACGAACACCTGAGCTCTCTAACACCGCAGGATCTGCTAAGATTTATTAATAAATCTGGTAGATTCAAAGAATAGCAAAAGAGAACACAGGATATAGTACAATGGACGTAAAACTTGTCTGAGTGCAGTATTCTTGAATACATCTTTTGTCTGTTCCAAAAAAAAAAAAAAAAAAAAACCGCTGCTGCTGTTGCTGTCTCGAAAACTTTTCAAATATTTTCATTTATTGTTTTCAATTCAATGAGAAGTTTTCATCAAATGAAAAAGTTCTGCAGCAAGCTATTAAATATTCGACTGTGACCATCAAGAAAAATAGGAAAGGCTAATATTCACAAATTATCCTCCATAAACAAAATACAAATAGATAAAAACTTTAGCATTTAAAATTTCTTCACAAAGGGAGATTAACTTAAAATTCTCGGCGGCACTTTCTGCGGTGGCAACTATTCGCATTAAATGCCATCTACATCAACAGTAAAAGCATTGACGGCGAACTAGTTGCATACAAAAATCTGAGAGCAAATTAAATTAAATTCTTCTATTTAAAAGCGCGTTTATTGATGCAGTCAACTGATAAAGCTGCATGCTAGCAAACACTTGTTTCAGTGTGTTTGTTTGTTTCTTGTTTTATGCGGCAAGAGCAGTAGCAAAAGCATTGAATATTTGTATAAAATAATACGCAAAATAAAATGAGCTCTTTAAGCTGCAATAACACACATACACACACACAAAGAGACATACTGGCATACAGTAGCTGGAATATTAGTTTGAGCATAATAACAACGAGTATAATAGTAAAAATTGCAAAAATTTTAATAGGAGTAGGAAAAGGGGAGAGTGAACTAGCAATATGAATGTACAAAGTGCATAAATACACCCAAAAGAACGATGAGAACAACAACGACGACGTCTACAACAGCAGCTCGACTGAGAAGCAACTTTCATTCATACAAACACATATATATGTATGTAGTGTATAAAAATAATAATAGAGGCGGCTGCTGCTTCAACAGACACAGCTCTATAAGCTCTGCTGGTTTAAGAGTGGGAGTGGGAGGTGTAAGCAGGCAGACAGCAGCATTAGCACACAACTTTGAGAAGGGACTACCGCGATGATGATGACAACAACGAGCAACAACCAGCAACAACAAAATGGAATTTTCAGATTATTATCGAACAGATTTTAATGTACTTTACTGCAATTTGTGTGGTTTGCATATTGGATTTGTTCGAGCAGTAGCAGCTGCAACAACAGCAACATCAGCCAGTGTAGAATGAAGGAGCAGCATCAGTGTTGCCACACTTTAGCTTCTTGTTTTTGTTGTTGTTTATTTTCATTGTTTTTGTGCATACTCTATATATAACGAGCGTTGCTGGTTGCTTCTTAGTTATGCTCTGAAAAGTATGCTTCCTTTTTTTTGTTTTTTTTTGTTGTATTCAATGTTGATATTTGGGTCAATGAGCGTAAGTGCATTATGCATTGCAAAAACAAAAAAGACAAAATAAAGGATAAGTATGGATTTGTAGCTGTTGCTAGTATAACAACAGTAGTACCAACAACAACAACGATATGCTGTTGTTGATGACAATTTGCGTTGTTGTTGTTGTTGGTATTGCTGCTAGTACTAGTCGTAGTTGTTGTAGTAGGTGGTAGTGATAGTGAATACACATTAAATGAGATTAGCATATCCTGCCACTGCAACAGCTTCAAACAAACAGAAAAAAAGTGTTAGTCGTGGTTTTTCCGAATTTAAAATTAAGCATTTTGATATTTTTCACAGTTGTTGTTGTTACAAAATAAAAAAAAGGAATAGAAGAAATATTTGCATATGCAAAGTTGTAAAAACTATGCACATAGTGATTATAGGTAGAGGTGAGTTGAGTGAGGAGACCTCATTCCCTTCAGACCTTCAGAGAGAAGCTAGAGGTGGAGACAAATAAGGAGATAGATCCAATGCCAGTGAAAGCTTTTAAAACAAAAACTTTTTTGTATTTGTTTAAATGTAGAAGTTTTGTGGTATTCAACAGATGTGTGTGTGTGTATTTTTTGTAGTTATTGTAGATAACTAAATATGTATTTATGCCAAGTACTTACTTGCATGCAATTATGTAAAATGTAAAATCATTTTCAATTCTGTGAAATTTGTTTGAAATATTGACTTTTGTATTATGGATGCGAACTTTAATACACAAGGCACTTAATGGTAGTAAAGGAGTAGAGACTAAGCCCCTTTTTCCACTCTTTTTCACATTATTGTTTCGGCGTCGGCAGGCAGATATTATAACCTAGCCTAATTTAGTAGAAGAGCTATTATTTTTCTCATTCACTGAACGCTCGATAAAGCGCATTTTAAGAGACTGCATGAATCTGTATTATTTTACCTAAGGAAATAACATTTTGAATTCAGAAACTATCGAGGCAAATTCAGAAAAAAACAAAAAATTTCTATTGATTGTTGAAAATAAATTAATGCAAATTAATTCTCTATAACTTATTTCACAAAAATTATAAAGCTGTGAGCTGAATCCGAATTTAACTTAAAATCCCGTAGATTTAATGACTCCAAAAATTTTAAATCAAATAATAATCCATAAATGAAACAGAGAACTGTCTGCAGTGTAAAGCCGAAACCGAACGGTATCGATAAAAGTCATGCGCATAAGCATTAAGCATAAATATCAGAGATTCCCACTTAGAATTTACTTACTGAAAATATGGGAAATTGAAAAAATTTTAGGAGAAAAGTATCTACTATTTTTGTACCGAATCCGAGCGATGAGAGTGAAATTTATTTCATATTAGATTATTATCACTTTTTCCACGGCATTCAAATTTTTGGACTATTATTGGTTAAGGGTTGAAATAGGTTGCCTTCTCCTTACAAGGCATATAAATATACAGCTGTAACCTGAATCCGAACGCTGATAATAAAAAAGTTTAATTGGTTTACCACCTATGTATAAATAAGAATTTTCAACAAAATGAAATAATAGAACAATTTTATAACTTCGTGCCGGATTCGAACAGTTAAACCAAAAATTATTTTACCAATATATATACCAAAAAAAAAAAAAGTAGTGGTATATATTTTTTCACCCGCAAAACGAAGAAATGCATAGCTATGAAATGAATCCGTACGCAGAATTTTCAATTTAAAGTTCAATAGTTTCCCCATGTTCAACCAAAAAATTGTGTCATATTAAAACAAATTTCTTAAATTAAAATGATGACCTTGAATATTTACAGCTTTTTGCAGAATCCGAACAGTGAAAGTAAAAACTATTTCATTTTAAATAACATGAAGTTTCACCTCCTTTATAAAGAAACTAACAAATGTCCAACAATTTTTCAGAAACGAAAAATATAATGTAATATTGTAAAACATTGTGCCGAATCCGAATAAGTAAAAGTAAAGTAAGTAAAGTAAAAGTAAAATTAAAAAAATTTTATTTTCAACTAATATTCCAAAAGGTAAGTCATTTTCTATTGAGAAGCAATATCGTAATAGTAAGTTTTGTTGGCGAACCAAACGATAACGGATTTCTTGGCCGAATCCGAATGTTGAGCGTGAGCAATTTAGTCAGTGTTAAACGTCTGTACATATGTCATATTTTAAGGGGAGCGGAGGGTCTTGGGGTACAACCTACCTTAGGCATCCTTGCCGATAAAAATTGGTCATTTTCGTATAAACATTGTTATATAGGGTTTCAAATATTTACATCTTATGACATTTACTTAAGCTTTTGCCGAATCCGTGTAAGTGAAAAAAAACTCCCACCTCTTTACATTAATTTATTACTTCAAGGATTTGCCAATTTCGAAAGTGAGATTATGCGATGCTTAACTATTTTGTATGCAAATAAAACGGCAAGCCGAATCCGAGCCTGAGAGCGAAATTTGTTCTCATTAAACTTGAGTTACTGCCAAATTTCATGAAAAGTAGATATACAGCCCCGTTTATTTTCCCTTGATTTGCGTAGTTACAGCATAAAACATTTTGCCGAATCCGAACGGTGAAAAAAAATCCCACTCTTTAATTTGATTTCTTTGAAAAATTAACAGTTTCTAATGCAAGTCTACACTATTAATTCTGTAAAATTTGAAATCTTTTGCCGATTCCGAGGGGAAAGAGAGAAATTAGTTCTACTCTCCATTCAATAGTTTTAAGCTTAATACCGAAAGGTAAATTTTTTTTAAATCAGATATTTGCCTTTTTGCTTTATTGAAAAAATTTGCCGAATCCGAATGATGTGAAAAAATTGTTATTGAACTTGATGACCTTGAAAATTTGCAATTTTCTGTAGCCAGTTTATGCAATGTTAAATATTTTCCTACGAACATCAAAGAAATTGAAGCTGTTGAAGCTGTATGCCGAATCCGAGAGCGGATTAAAAAAAAAAAAAAAAAACTATGTTCGAAAATCTTAATTTACTATCGAGAGTGTTAATTTTCTTTATCCATTGCCGAATAATATAGTCGCCAAGATTATATAAATTTTTGCGGAACCCGAATGATATGGAAAACAAATGGTTGCAAAGTATTGTCTTGAAGGTTAAGCATTTTTGCATGAAAGTTTATGCCAAGTTTATAAACTGAATCTGGTCAACTATTTGCAACGATCTCCGCTAATATGTTTTTAGGATTTGGTGTGGTAAGTGTAAACAAGTTTTTGCCAAAGCCACGTGCTGAGTATGGCATTAAATTTTTATTAACTTTATACCTTGACATTTCGAAAATATCGAAAAACATTTCATGGACTATTATTTTTCTCTGAGTGGGATGAATTCTTGAGTTGTGCGTTGAGTGCAAACTATCAAGTTTGTATTAAAATTAATCACTAACGTTTTAAATTTTTTAGTTAGGGGTTAGGTTAGCTGCCTAGACGAGAAAGAGGAGGAAACTACTCTCCACTTTCTCAGTAACTGTCCAGCGCTTGCCATATGTAGACAAAAATCTTTAGGTCAACCCTTCTACAGTAATCTCGCTGATCTTGAATCTGCTGACATCAGAGATTTAGATAGGTTTATTAAAACCACCAAATGGTTCAACTCTACTCAACTCTACTTAAGTTATCTAGCTTACTGTGAATCTGCTGGCATCAGGGATTCTACAGTTTAGAAAACCACAAAGTTCATTGTAAGATTTGGGAATTGTGGATAAGCTACGTGGTATTACAATGGGCCTTATTGGTCTAAGTAGGTTTTATTATCATAGGACAACCACTCTAACCTAACCTTACCTAATATAACCTAACCTAACCTAACCTAACCTAACCCAACCTAACCTAACCTAACCTAACCTAACCTAACCTAACCTAACCTAACCTAACCCAACCTAACCTAACCTAGTTAGGGGTGTTGCCGTCTTATTGAAATTGATAGTAGAAACTATTAAAGAAATCTATGAACTATGAAAAATATTATGAGAGAAATTTTGGGCTTCATTCAGAGAATAAAAACATCGAGTTTCCTTCAAGACAACATATGTGAAGAAATTTAATTTCGAGAAATTTGAAACTACAAAATAAGATTCTGAATCTTAAAATTAACGATCTTGTTAAAAGCTCAACGTTCAACTTATTTTTAAGTGTATATTTTTTATGAAAGAAAATTATCTAGTCCTGCGTTTTCCATTGTTCTTTATAAGAAAACGATGAATGCCCCTAATATTTTCTACATTAGGAATCAGAATTAAGTTTAACTTAAATTCTGCAAATATTTTATAAAATAAAATCACTAAACCATATTTCATACATTTTTATGTTCTATTTGCGTGAGAGCATAAAATAAGAAAACGAAAAATTTTTTGCAGACTAACAAATATTTGCACGATTCCCAGAAAGAAAAAATGTTTAAAACATGTGTTAAAATGTTAAAAAGAATAAAGCTGGAAAACAAAATATGGCAGACAATTTAAGCGGAAGTGAAAATAAAATGAAAAGCGATGAAAGTGCAACATTAAAAATTTAGAACAGGAAAGAAAAATAAATAGAATGGAATTAATGCACAAATACAAAAAACAAACACCAATAAAATGGAGGAATAAAATGAAGCCAGTGTGAAAAAGAGAGATAGAGAGAGAGAGAGAGAGAGAGTAAAAGAAAAAAATGAAGGAGAAGAGTGAGAGAGGTATAAAAGGAGAAAAGGCTTCACTGGAATGGAGAAATATTTTAACAAAGAAAAAAAAGAAGAGATGAATAAACTTCAAGAAAGCGTAAAAAATATTGCCAGGAATGTTTTTTGTTGTTTTGTGTTTAAATCTCGATTATTCACACTCATGCAATGGAATTTTCACACGCACACACATTTAACACGCTCTACTTTATTTATGCATGCAAATTTCACTATCCTGCAGTGTTGATGTCAAAAACATCAAGAGGAACAGAAAAGCATGAAAAGCGTTGCTCTTGGTTTTTTTTTTTTGCTTGTTTGTTTTTTAAATAAAAGCACCAAACAATGTGAAAAAGAAAAATAAAAGACAGAAAAAACAAAACAAATAACAACAGAAATAGGAGAAAAGCAAAAGATATAAAGAGAAAAGAAAAACAACAACATCAAGTTAAATGTCAATCTGACATCACTTGTCATGGCCACATGAACGCGCGGCATAAACGAGAAAACACGCAGAGACGCATATACGCTTGAACTAACACACACACACACACACACCCAGAGAGCGAAGAAGAATACACAGTACTTAAGCTTATTTGCCTACTTCTGTTGTTGTTGCTGCTTCTGCTGCTGTATATGACAGCAATAAATGCGCCTCCATCACAACTATCGCTATTGTAGATTTCCATCATGCTGTTGCTTTTCAAGTAATACATACATACATACTCACATACATATCCACATATGTGGGACAATGTTGCTGCTGCTTGCATGTTGCAGGCGTTAAACATGTCATGTTTACAACATGAGATTCGCACTCCATTCATACTCCTTCACTCACTCACTCACTCACTCACACTCTTCCGCTGACCGAGCATTTCTTTGTGATTGTGTGCATGTGTATGAGCAGAAAAATTGTTAATATAAAAAAAGATTCCATGGAGTAAAAAGCTCAAATGTGAAAAGAAAATTTTGTAGCATGTAGGAAGATCAACCAACTGAATAGCAAGGAGGCAATTGTCAAAACAAAGAAATTTTCTTTTAAAATATAAAGATAGAAGGCTGCACTTACTTTTTAGAAAAGTAAGAAAAAACTCTTTACAGGAAAGTTTCAGTAAATTTTGCTTATTTATAACTAAAATTGAAGTCAAAAGTTTTACATTATATAAAAGTTTCATGTAGGAAAATCTAAACGGGTTAATCTACTCTTATAGAAACGAGTATACAAAAGAATAAAGAAATGCAGTAAAATTACAAATTTTTTAGTGCTAAAATAAATTTATAAGCAAAAATTGCAAAAATACACATAATGTTTGTATGTAACTCAAATTTACACTATTAAATTAAACCTTCTCCCCTTCCCCCCTCTTGGGAATCAGTGGATCCTTTAGTGGTTGTGGCAATACACAGTCTTCGCCTGACCAATCTTTGCTTAAGGAACGCTTGTTTGGTATCAAAAGCTGGATCACAAAACGTCTAGGTCACTAAACTACAACGACTAGCTTGGGCTAGCACAACAGAAGCCATAAGTTCAGCTCCGACTTGCAGCCCTAGAGTAATTATTAAACTTCCCTCTAATTTAACAAAAACATAGTAATTTGCAGCAAAACTCATTTGTAGAAATAAGACGATTCTATGCACCTGTGGCAATTCTTAATTAGAAATGAAAATGAAATCAATGCACTCAGTTAATCTAACTTTAATTGACTTCTGCCATCCTCAAAACAAATTGAAGCACAACTTCTAATTCTCAAACCCAAACAAGGTTAACTGGAAACAGAATATACCTATATAGTAATCAGAAGGAGCAATGTCTGGAGAATACGGCGGGTGGGGTAGCACTTCCCATTTCAGCGTTTCCAAGTATGTTTTTACTTGCCTTGCAACATGCGGCCGGGCACTATCGTGCTGAAGAATAACTTTGTCGTGTCTATTCTCATATTTACCAGTATGGTTCAAGAGAACTGAGCTTTCCCAGCCGAAAAACACAAATTAGACAGTGGCTCTACGAATAGCCACAAGCTTATCCAGTCCGACATTAACCCATTTCCGCTCAGCGTCCTATATATAGGACGCTAAAATTTCTCTTTTTCAAACGTTACTTTTTGTATGAAGAGTGCATATACGGTATAAACATATGTATATAATTCAAAAGGTTAAACTTTTAGCTTTCTAAAAAAGATGTTTAAGTTTATTCAGCATTTTTGGTATTGAAGTTAGTTATACACTAAAAAAAACACAATTTTTGTTAAATTTTCAAAGTACCAAGAAAAAATTTTTAAACAATTTTTTCAAAAATGTAATGATGAGGCCTGATGATTGCAAAAAGACAGTACTTTCCATAAAAAAAAATGTTTCCAGAAATATTTCAACAGGCGGCACGATAAGCATGTAAAGTTGGCATCGTATATATAAGGAATGAGATCGAAAAAATCTTAACATATATAAAATTCCATAATTTTTAAAAGTTGATCATAGAGTTTTGATTTTTTTTTTTAATTGATAATATTTTACAAATTACAGAAAAATATAACTTTTATAGTTCTGACCACTATTTATGAACTCGTGGACTTTTTTTGGTAAGCCTTTCATTAGAACAGTTTTTTTTTTGGAACAGTTTGCCCATTTCCTTTTAAAATCTTCGATATTTTGGGACACCTTTTTTGTGCTCTTTAAGTTTCTTTTCACAAGATCCCAATATCTCTCCACTAGTCTTAGCTCCGGACAATTTGGAGGATTGAGATTGGCCTCTCTTGGTACAAAAACAACATATTACTTTGGTACCACTCCAGAGCTTTTTTGCCGTAGTGACATGATGCCAATTGGGCCAAAAATATGTGAACACATTGTGCTCTCTTATGAAAGGAAGAAATCTTTTTTTCAAACATTCTTTGATGTGTATTTCGGTATTTATAGAGCCCACTGTAAAAAATGACTTGCTTCTTTTGCCGCAACTGCATATAGCCTGCTATACCAGGAATTTTTAGGAAATTTTGTCTGCTTTTGGATTCTAAATTGTTCTTCAACATTTCCTCGAGCATCAGCAACATAAAAATTTTGACCCGGAAGCTGCGTAAAATCTGCCAGTACATACGTTTCGTCGTCCATTATACAACATGAATATTTTTGTATGAAATTCGATTTTAATTTCCGAGCTCTACTTTTGGCGTCTAAATTTTTTGCAGCATTCCTGTCTGGAACTTTTTGGACTTTATATGTTTTCAAAACTGCATTGGCTTCAACTTTTCGCACCAAATAGTCAGAGCACTGGGCTAACCGGGCAGCTTTTCTACCAGATGTGTTTGGAGATCTCTTCAATATACTTTCTGTTTTCTTGGCTTTCCCAATATCATGTGGTCCTTGTTTTCTTCCCGAACCAGGTTTCCCATCGATGGTCAAATTCTCTTGAAACTGTTTAATAACATTGGAAACAGTTTGACGACAGACCTTCAATTCTTTGGCCAATTTTTTGTAGGACTAATTTGGATTTTTTTGAAAATTTTTAATAATTTTAAGACGTACTTCTTTTTCTTCACTCATTTTGATCAAACTCACAATAAATCAACATGTTTGTCCTTAAAAATAACAACTGACATCTTTTTCAGAGGTAACTAGATCAAAGAAATTTTTAAATTTTACACCCAAAAAAAAAATATTAGGTAAAACGTGCGTTAAGATTTTTTCAATCTCACTCCTTAGGACGTTGGGCGCCTTTTGGCATGTTTTTAATTTTTCATTCTCATTGATTTTAGTGAATAAACGTATTTTTAGTACTTATATCTTACTTTATTTTTTTTTCAAATTGAGTTTTGAAGACATAATTTTAAATTTCATATACGCCTGCCTCTCTTAGTGTTCCTAACAAATAGCTATGCCACATTATAAATTCGTAGATATCAAACGTTACATTAATTTTTGCAACAATGATGAAAGCGATAAGCTCGCAAAGGTAATTTTTATTTAAAGTTAGTAATCAGATTTTATTTTACTTGATCCACTCATAGATGCGATCATTACACGATCTCGCAAATAAAAAGTTTAGTTATGTGTATATTGGACCAATTTGTATTGTATATCGTATATTTTATTTATTTTTGGTCGTTGATTTTTTTGAAACAATTAAAGAATAACTGCAATTTTCATTTTCTCCTACGCGTTTCGGCCTTTTTAAGACCATCCTCAGGGAGTCTGTTTATTATGAAATATAATTTTCATTTTCTCCTACGCGTTTCGGCCTTTTTAAGACCATCCTCAGGGAGTCTGTTTATTATGAAAAAGTTTAGTTAGTTTGGTGTGTGGGTTCACTCCTTGTGAATTGATGAGCAAATGTTGTCATACTTCGGACAACATAGTTGCAAAATGTATATATGTAACAAACCTATTCGATTTGGTTACAAATTGCGATGCTTGTGCAGTTCTGAAGACAATTTGACAGGCTGAGAGGAAAAGCGGGCTAAAATTTATATAAGAGCAAAAGTGAAATAATTTAGTGTGTCAGTGCAAGAATGACATAAGTAATACGGTTAAGAGTGAAAATGAAACGCCTTAAAAGTAAGAGCAAAAATGGTATAACAATTCTTTCAGAGCAAGAACAGCATAGTTTTTCATTCCGTTTTCGCTCTGAACATATTTCGTTTCACTTTTGCTCTGCACACATTTCGTTTTGCTTTTGCTCTTGAGTAAAATTATTCCACTTTTTTCTGAACATAGAAGTTATACCACTTTTCCTCTCAAATGAGGACGATTCGGTTTTATATCACTTTTGAATGATAAACGACAGGCTGAGAGGAAAAGCGGGCTAATATTTATATAAGAGCAAAAGTGAAATAATTTAGTGTGTCAGTGCAAAAATGGCATAAGTAATACGGTTACGGTGGGCATAAAAGAAACGAAAAGACAGATGAAGTCGCTTCAAAAGAGTCTGGCAGTAGCTTAACTGACCCGGTTCCATGGAGTTCCACAAAATATAATCTCAATAAAGGGCTGGAAGGCAAGCAGCATCTATACTGGAGATGAAAGCAGAAGACATAAGCGTAGCAAAAACCTTCATGTTAGAAACATCTAAACCTCTAAACATTCTAAACCTAACCTAACCTAGAAACATGTAGCAAGGGATTAACAAGAACAAATGCTTGCATTGCCTCAATTTTTCCCAACTGGGCATTGTAGAGTAAACAAACATGGATATAACACGAAATCAAATCCGTAAGACTTCTGTACCGAAGAAAAGGAAATAGTTGAAAACTTACTGTGTCACAGTATTTGTCTAATATAGACCCGACTTTGGTACTTAGAATCGACAGAAATTGTGCAAAAATCATTTAAGAAAACTATAAAACTCTTAACGAATACAGAACTCAGAAAAAATTTTAAATCGATAGAGTTTGCGACAATAGGCGCAATTGAAGCCCCGGTGACTAGGTGGGCAAATCCCGCTTTCTAGTGAATCTAATTTAATTTAATTTATAGAGAAGACTGACACTTTGATGAGTGTAATAAGACAAGCATTAGCAAGCAGAAGGTTAACCTTTTTGTAGGACCAGTTCGCAATCCATTTATAGTAACAAAATGTGTTTCATTGGCACGTGAAGCAGTTACGAGGGAGGAAACTCAGGCATTCTCAGCTTACTCAAGTAATTTAAACAAGAGAAACGGACGCAAAAGGATCCAACGATTTGTGTTCTACTTCAGCAGATCCAGCGAAAAATAAAAAAAAAATCAATATGTAGTGAGAATTTCCAAAACTTATTTTATGTAACTCTTTGTGTAATATAAATAAATATAATAGAAGTCAAAAGAAAATTTTGGCTTCAGGCTATTAATTCAGTCAAGCCGCTCAGAATCTGAAAAAAAAAATTTCTCTGTTTTAAGACTTACGACAAACTTAAAACTTTGCTATGCTGTGTAATATATGAATATTTCTTTAATTACTCGTTTAGCTAACAATTCTTTCCATAAGCATATGCAACAAAAAGGCAAACCATAATTTCCATGCATATATTTCCCATCTTATGTACCTACATCTTATTAAAACAAAAATATCTACAACAATTTTAAAGCAATTAACCTTTTCTTGTATTCTTAAAACTTGTTCAAGTTCTAATTAAATATCGTTTGGCAAAAAATAAATAAATAAATTAAATATACCGCACAAATACGCAAAGACATAAACAAACACACACACAAACACATGATGATGTTCTTTGAAATATTTTTCTAGCAAGAAAAAAAAAAAACCATAATTTGCTTCACACGACAGGAAAACACATACATTAACACATACATAGATATGTACGTACCTAAAAAAAATATGCCGAGTTATTTCTTACTAATAATTCTATATAAACGCTTAGGTATGGGTGTGTGTGTGTGTGTACATTGAAAATGTCGCATATAAATTCAATGAAATTTCAATGTAAGTAATATTTCTTCATCGTAAGGAGTGAGATTGAAAAAATCTTAACACACGTTTTACCTAATAATTTTTTTTGGGTGTAAAATTTAAAAATTTCTTTGATCTAGTTATCTTTGAAAAATATGTCAGTTGTTATTTTTAATGACAAATATGTTGATTTATTGTGAGTTTGAATCAAAATGAGTGAAGAAAAAGAAGTACGCCTTAAAATTATTAAAAATTTTCAAAAAAATCCAAATTGGTCCTACAAAAATTGGCCAAAGAATTGAATATCTACCGTCAAACTATTTCCAATGTTATTAAACAGTTTCAGGAGAATTTGACCATCGATAGGAAACCTGGTTCGGGAAGTAAATAAGGACCACATGATTTTGTGAAAGCCAAGAAAATAGAAAGCATTTTGAATAAATCCCGGTTAGCCCAGGCCTCTGACTATTTGGTGCGAAAAGTTAAAGCCAATGCTGATTTGAAAACATACAAAGTCCAAAAAGTTCCAGACAGGAATGCTGCAAAAAATTTAGACGCCAAAAATAGAGCTCGGAAATTGAAATCGAATTTCATACAAAAATATTCATGTTGTATAATGGACGACGAAACGTATGTACTGGCAGATTTTACGCAGCTTCCGGGTCAAAATTTTTATGTTGCTGATGCTCGAGGAAATGTCGAAGAACAATTTAGAATCCAAAAGCAGACAAAATTTCCTAAAAAAAATTATTGGTATGGCAAGCTATATGCATTTGCGGCAAAAGAAGCAAGTCATGTGTTACAGTGGGCTCTATAAATACCGAAATATACAACAAAGAATGTTTGAAAAAAAGACTTCTTCCTTTCATAAGAGAGCACAATGTGTCCACATATTTTTGGCCTGATTTGGCGTCATGTCACTACGGCAAGAAAGCTCTGGAGTGGTACCAAATTTTGTACCAAGAGAGACCAATCTCAATCCTTCAAATTGTCCGGAGCTAAGACCAGTGGAGAGATATTGGGCTCTTGTGAAAAGAAACTTAAAGTCCCAAAAAATATCGATGATTTTAAAAGGAGAATGGCAAACTGTTCCAAAAATGTGTCTACAACAACTATCAAATCTCTAATGGCTAAGGCTTACCAAAAAAGGTCCACGAGTTCATAAATAGTGGTTAGAACTATAAAAGTTATATTTTTCTGTAATTTGTAAAATATTATCAATTAAACAAAAAAAAGAATCAAAACTCTAAGATCAACCGTTTAAAAATTATTAAATTTTATATATGTTAAGATTTTTTTGATCTCACTTCTTAGTTATTCTACATATTCTTAAAAGCTCAAAATAAATTGATTTGGTGATTTGTTCGTACCTTGGATGTATCCCACCAAGCTTAGGTACTTCTTCCTCAACCAACACCTTCAATATTTCATTCTCTCAGTAAGAGAGTTAAAGTTAAAAATTATTGAATTTTATATATGTTAAGATTTTTAGATTTTTTCGATCTCACTCCTTATACATTTTAGTTGTACTACTACAAGTGTATGTGCAACTGTTTGTATAGAAAGTTCACACATATACATACGTCCAAACTCATATACACGGATGTCTGTTTAAATATACATACATACATATATGTATTCACATGTTAAAGTAAACATACAAGGAAACGAAAGAAAGACGAACAAAATGTCACCCAAAATCACTTTTCCATATCCGGCAGCAACGATTAAGCAAATTATGATGAGCTTGAAGCATGTTTTTCCGCCCATAAAAACGGAGGCACACATACATAAATACATATACAAGTACAATGAGATAACCATACGAGCACACACACAAACATAAATATGTTAGAGGAAAAACTGCTACTGCTGTATTTATATTTGCTGATTTTAAAATGGTATACGCTGAAGTAACACACACATTTATATTTCTTATTTGCACGCTCCTGCCTCTTTCTTTCTATATCTCACTCTCAATCTCTCTCGCTGTGCGTGCACATATATATGTGTTTGTATTTATGCTAAAGTAAAGATAAACAAAAATGTTGCTACAAAAATGTTTTTTAGCCTAAAATTATGTTACTGTTTCTACAGCTTCTTTGGATGAAAAACGCAGAGAAAGTAAAACATGCTGAGGTATATGTATAGGTATAAAAACTAAGCTGTCGTCTTCTTTTTTTTTATGATACTATACAGAAGTATGTATGTGTGTATATATGTTGGTGTAAGTATGGCAGCAGTTTAAGTTAAAGGAAGAAACTTTTTCCGTATCAGATTATTGAAATGGGATTATTATGATAGCATCAGTAGCAGAAACAGCAAGCAGGAGCAAGAGCAGCAGTAAACGGCACTGTAGCGGTAGCGACATGCGAGAAGAACATCAGTGATAACAACCAACATGTCGCCGGAAACGGAAATTGTAGAAGGAGAGGTGGTTGGTGCGTATGCAAAGCGTAAAGCACGGTGGGAAATAATAAAACTAAAAAGAAAACAAAAACACAGCCGCCAGTCAGGCAAGCAAGCAAGCAGGCAGGCAGTGAGTCACTCAGTCATACAGTCATATGAAAATGTTGTTGTTCTTAACCTATATACTTTCAGTTTTTGAAGAAATACCTATTCTACATAGCATACGTAAGCATGTATGTATGCAAGCGCTAATAAGAATACCAGTTTTGGATTTGAATTTCTTTTTTCGACTTCATTGCGTTCCATGGCGCGCTCATTCATTGCTCCGTCCGTCTGTATGCCTGTCTGTCTGTCTGTGTGTATGTTACTCCTGTATGGCTGTTCTTGGCTGTAATTGTAGATATGTAGTTACAGTTTTCTGAATGTTATTGTTGTTGTTTTTGTTGAAACACAGTTGCTTCTACTCATGTTGCGGCATAAGATTTGCATTAATTAAAAATTAGCAGCAGCGACAAACACACACATAAACACATACACAAGCTCACACACATTCACACGAAACGGAAATATAAAACAGTATCATTTCTTTTACATTTATTATCATATTATAAATGTATTTTTTTTTTTTGCCCCCTTGGAGCAGCTTTTTGGTATCTCTTCTACTTTATATTTAATTGTATTTTAAAGAGGAAATTCGTGTTTCTCGCTGCTGACGTTAAGCTGGAATTAAGATTTTCTTTTCTTTTTGTTTTTTCAAAAGCAGATTTGCCTAAAGTTGACAGTGATATTTTGTTAACACTTACATTATAGAGAAGGCAAGGCATTTAGACATTCCCTTTAACATTTTATTTAATTTTATTTCATTTCATTATCTTTTTTTTTTTTGAGTTGAATTTCTGCTACTTGCTCGTGGAAATGTTTCGTTTTTCTTTGTTTTCGTTTCAATTTTTTCCACTTCTTCTTGCAACTTTAACTTCCGCTTTACAATTACCACATGTTTATTTAATTGTTTTGTGTGTGCTTCTATGTATAAGATATGTATGTAAGTATTTTGCATGCAAATATGTATTTGTTTGCATCGGTGTATGTGCATGTGTACGTGTTTTATTAAGCATGCAAATGAATATGTTTACATTTGTGGCCGCTTTGGTTTTCTTGACTTCCTTCGAAAATTTCCAAATATTCCCAAATCAATTTAAGTTTTATAGCTTATATTTTATGTGAATTTTATATATATGTACCAATATAAATACAAATGTATGTAACTAGTAGTAAAGCTTTAAGATTAACGACAATTTGAGTTTAAGTAAAGTGAAAATTAATTTTGAATGCAAATATTGACTTCACACGGTCAAAAAATATTTAAGCGCATAAATTTTAAAGAGCATTTTGTTGCATCAAATCGCTCTTACGCACAAATCGAGGAGAATATTCTCTTTAAAGTTGGTAGACCGAATTGAATTTTGTATGAATTGGTTGATTAATGCCTATGGATATCGTAAATATCACGTTCCATATTAACGTATCGCGTCTTTATGATAAAACTTTTCATCCATTCGTTTCCCACTCGTTCAATTATTAAGAGAAAACCAAGCCTCTCTACTTGAAAGCCGCTTTAATTTTCGAACACAACTAGGGCGAAGACCGCAGACGACGAAAGAACCGCACACAATCAAAGCGATCACTTCGCGATAAGCGATTGTTTTGACATTTTAAATTTCAGATTTATATATCATCGTCTGGCCGAATTAACTAAGTCCATTTTTAGCATTTCTGAAATGAAGTTAGTTTAGGCAGTGAATAGAGCGCTACGAACACTGGCAAAACTTAAAAAGCCAACAGATTAATGTGCACATTAGTATACGTTTAAACTGGATCATCAGAAATCTAATTTATTATGTCACACGAATTACAGAAGCTAATTAATACGGATCCAATTAAAAAAATTAATTTGGACTTAGTGATTTCTGCTTTAGCGACGACGATAAATACAAAAACAACAATTATACAATCTCTCATTTTCTCTGCTGAAAACTTGGCAGCACTTTACAAATTTTACAAAAATAGGGCAAAAAATCGACTAAAGTGAGAAGAAAAATGAGAGACGTCACGATTTTTTTTTTGCTATCTTCCATAAGATTAAAATTGTAACCGCTTTGAAATCGAGTTGTACTCGAGATAAAATCAAATCAAAATCGTACTGTAATCAAGTTGTAATCACATTGTCATCGCATTGCAATAATATTGTAATCAAGAAGTAATCATTTTGTAATGGTTTCATAACAATATTGCAATCGTACTGTGATCATATTTTTATTGTATTGTAAACGCATTTAAATCGGATTGTGATCTTATTATAATCACGTGTAATTGCCTTGCATTCACATTGTAACCATATTGTAATCGTATGGTAATCATATTATAATCATATTGTATTCATATTTTAATCATATTTTAATCATATTATAATCATATTATAATCGTTTTGTAATCGTGTTGTAATCATATTAAAATTGAGTTGCAATTGAAATGTAATCAATTCGTAATCAAGTTGTAATCATATTGTAATTGTATTGTGATAATATTGTTTTCATATTGTATCTCTGATCTTCTAATCTAGTTGTAATCATATTAAAATCGATCTGAATTCAAAAAGGAATCAACTTGTAATCGTACTGTAATCAAGTCGTAGTTATGCCGTAGTCGTATTAAAATTGTATTGAAATCATGATGTCATCATATTGTAATCAGATTGTAATCGTTTTGTAATCGTATTGAAGTTGAGTTGTATTTGAAATGTAATTTGAAATCGTATTGTAATCAAATTGAAATCGTATTGTAATCATATTGCAATTGTATTGTTTTAATATTGTAATCGTATTGAAATCGAGCTGAAACGTAATCAATATGTAATCGTTCTGTAATCAAGTCATAATCATACTATAATGGTATTGAATTAATATTGTAATCATATTGTAATCGTTTTGTAATTGAATGTATTGAAGTTAAGATGCAATCGGAATGTAATTAATTTGAAATCGTACTGTAATCAAGTTGTAATTATATTTTATCACATTGTAATCGTTGAAATAGTATTGGAATCGAGCTGTGGTCCAAACGTTATCAGTTAGTAATCGTACTGTAATCGTATTGAAATCATATTGTAATCTTATTGTAATAAAGTTGTAATCGTATTGGAAATGAAATTCAATCATTTCTTAATGGTATGGTTATCATACTGTAATTAAGATTTCTATATTTTGTAATGGTTTGTAACCATTCTGTAATTATACTGTAATCGTATTGTAATCACATTATAATGGAATTGTAATTTCATTATAATCGCATTGTAACCACACTGTTACTGCTTTAACTGTATTGTAATCGTATTTCAATCTTCTTCATCTTCGTTTAAAGCAGAACATCCCATGGAGGGCCTCGACCTAACTTTTTGCATTCATTCATGTTGTGTGAGTTATATTTGTACACGAAATCTACAGTTTTATGCCGCATAGGAAATTGTTATTTTCTATATTTGGTTTTTGGCTGTGACGAACATTCAAGCCGAGCACCCTGTGTAACAGTCCACTACAATAACGCCTAGGCTGAGACGACCATATATAATCGTATTGTAATCACATTGTAATCGTACTATAATAGGGATGTAATTGTGATGCAATTGTAATGCTAACCTACTACATTGTGAACGATCGCAATCGTATGGGATTGTAAGAAAATTTCTTTAAATACTCAAAAAAAGTTTTCTTACTGCTACTATTATGCCATAAGAACCCACGAAGAGCCTAGACCGGGCTTTTTTTCCCCCTATTACAAAGTTGAAATTGTCAAGAACTTAAGTAGCAGTAGTAGAAGAAAAGAGAGTAAGTACTCATAAGTAAACCATCCAGAATCGATACTAAAATTTTTAAAGTAATGTTTACTTCTTGGTTTTTGCTCTCTAACTTTAGTCTCTCGTTTCATCCTTTGGATGCGATCTGAATGAGCCCAGCATTCAACAAATTGAAACTTTCTCTCATACGTAACGTAAAATTCATTTCAGCTAATGAAAATTAGTTATCAATTAATGACCAAAGAAAAAGGGTGGTAAAAATTTTATAAATTGACAACAGCAACTTCTTGTTTGCACAAAATTTGACAAACTACATAGGTTGAGTATTTTTTATGCATTGTTTTTGATAAACGAAATTCACTTTAGTTAATGAAAATTGCTGGTTTTTGTGTTATAAACAAAAATATGCATGCATTCTTCTTCTATGTACGTCAATTCATTGTGGCATTTTAATTTACTTATGCTATGCAGAAAATTGTTCTTCTAACTTCTCTATAGACATAGCGTCAGCACAGTGCCGTTCACCCCGCTTTAGCCTCCTCAGCATCATCATCACTTCATCATTTGTAAGTCACTTTAAGCCAAACAAATTGTTTTCTTCTCTCATATACATATGTATGTACGGTCGCTCGCTCGCTCGCTTGAGTTGCTCTCTATATGTTTCTATGCCCACATGTATGTATGTACTACAATGCGTTAGCAACTTCATTAAATTTTTGCTTAAGTAAAATGATAAATTTTTGCTTTGCTTTAGCTTGCTACATAAAGTCACAATGTGCTCCGCTTTTTTTTTTTTGGAAAAACCAATAAGCGAAAACAAGTAGCGAACGAATTTTTGGTATCACCAGATGAATGATGAGAAGAGCGAGGTGTAGCAAGCAAGACTTGAATGTATTCATTTTTTGGAGTATTTGAAGCATGAATTTAATAAACTGAGGAAGCATACCATACAAAGAGTATGAAGTCAATGAGAAAGGCAAGAACGGAAGTGTGTGAAAGAGAGAGATTGAGTGAGAGAGAGAGAGGCAAAAATGTGTATGAGATTGTGTCAGGCAGGCTGCAAAACATTATTAACTTCCTAGCTGCTATCACTTTGGCAATACATTGTAATTTCGTGCGTATTTGTGTGTGTGTGTGTGTTTGTATTAGTGTAGTATTTGTAAAGGATACCACCAACCAATCCACTACTACATACACTTGACTACATATTTTCATTCATATCACATTCACTGGATTTTTCTACCATGTTGTTGTTGTTTGTCTGTTTATTTGTTTTTGGCCTAAGTCTGTCATGTTTTTGTTGTTGTCTGTGTACATGCGTGTGTGTGTGTGTGTATGTGTGTGGCTTTTCCACCACTAGTTATAAAACCCATAAAAGTCAGTGATGTCTATGCTGCTGGTCTATTAATAAGTGATATATATGAAGAATACCCAACAACAACACCAACAACAATAACAATAACACCAACATGAAAAGAACACAATTTTGTGTGTCTTATACTCGTAATGCTCTTCTGCTAAGAAGTGAAACTCAAAGTTAAATCAACTCAACTCGATCCGAACCAACGCACGTAATTAGATTGCGTGAATTTTGCAAAATCATTTGACGCTAGCTACATACAAACATCTAAGCGAAATTTTGCCTTTTTATATATACATACATACATACATACGTACGTACGTACGTATAAACTGAGGAGCAGCTAAAGCCACACACAACACACCACACCCATTTCTTCATTTTTCTCTTCTCCATCCTTAAACTTAAAGTTACTGCGTACGTCGTCTCTCGTTTGCCTGCTTCGATGACTGTGCCATTTTTTGCTATCAAGTCGAAAGTCGAGAAAATGTTCTTAATTATTTTATTGGCTTTACTAGTAGTTATGCACCAGCAGTATCAAACTGTTGGTGGTATTCATCTACTGCTACTGCTACTCTCTATCAGTAGCTACTATTTTTGCTCCCATTTTTCCCCACTCCACTACTATTTGATATTTGCTACTTGCCACATTTACTTGGTTTTAGTTAGTTTTTTTTTTTTCATTTTTCTTTTTTGCGTTACTGTGTGTTATCTTGAGTTTAGCATCTCGCATTAGCTACTCCTATATATGTATAGTCCTCAGTGCTTACAAGCCAGCGCGTATATTTTCATACACAATCTATAGCAATGCCAGGCAATCCCAGTATCATCTTATATTATGTTGTTTGTAGCTGCTGCTGCTGCTCCTCGATGCCGATGTTGTCGCATTGAATTAGTGTTCGGTGTGAATTATGATCAATTTAATTGGTTTGATACATTGTAAATTTCAATTTATAAATTAATTTTCTTACTACTACGTATTTCCATAATTTAAGTCGCACACATTTTAATTTTATTGTAGTTGATAAATTTAAATGACTGGAATGTGAGGATGTGGCATTTTGAGTATGTTTCGAGCTATTAGTGGTAATTTAAATTTACAATTATTTTTATGACTAACGGGGAAGCAAAACAGAACAGAATTTGGGTTGAAGGAAGCATATTTCATTAAGAAAATTGTTGGAAATTGCAATGTTGCTATAGAGAACTACATTTTTAAACAATCTAAGAGGTTTTTAAGTTACCAACTGAAAATATATTTGAAAAAACAATTTGTTTAAGGAAAATGATTACAATATAATTACAATAGGATTACAATTGGATTACAATTGGATTAACATTCGATTACAATTGAATTGAAATATAATTACCATACGATTGTAATGCATTTTCAATGTGATGGCAAAACGATTAAAGCACAATTACAATACAATGCAAATGCAAAACTTTGATTACAATGCGATTGAAGTACTATGTTAATTCGATTACAAAATGATCAAACTTTGATTACAATACAATTACAATAGAATTACAATACGATTCCAATATGATTATGATACAATTAATTACAATTTCAATGCAAAATCAAAACAATTACAATACAATTACAATTTAAATACAATACGATTAAAATGCAACTATAAGACAAATATTTTGATGACAATAAGATTATAATACGATGAGGATTCTATTACAATTCGATTAAAAATGATTACAATACAATCACAATACATTACCAATGCAATTGGAATATGGTTACAAACAATCTGCAATACAATTTTAAAGTGACTGCAAATATATTAAAAATATGATTACAATTCGATTGAAATCTGACGGCAATACTATTACAAGCAGCTAACAATTCGTTTGTAATTTGATTGCAATTCAAAAAATTGCAATTTGATGGCAGATAACCAAAGCTAAGTTTATTCAATTACTTTGCAATTGCAGTTTGAATTCCAGGGAATGTAATTTCTTTAAAAGTAAATGTAATTGGGAATTTAAATTTTTCAATCCCTCGGTAATGGAATTAAAAAAAATTATCGATTCCCTAAGAAGGAATTGAATTTTGTAAAATAAAAAAGGAAGTTTACAATACGTTCATACATTTCTACATCAGTTCAGTTTGCCTGAAACCACACAAGCTTTGTTATCACTTAATCTCTTAAATAACTCATAACTTATTGTTAGAAATAAAGTCAAGCTCTCTTTTACTCCCTCTCTCTCTCTCTCTCTCTCTCTCTCTCTTTCTCTCTATGAATTCCGCATTGAATGAATCATTTTGTAATGGTTTCATGACAATATTGCAATCGTACTGTGATCACATTTTTATTGTATTGTAAACACATTTAAATCGGATTGTGATCTTATTATAATCGCATGTAATTGCCTTGCATTCACATTGTAACCATATTGTAATCGTATTGTAATCAAATTTTATTCATATTTTAATCATATTTTAATCATATTTTAATCATATTATAATCGTTTTGTAATCGTGTTGTAATCATATTAAAATTGAGTTGCAATTGAAATGTAATCAATTCGTAATCAAGTTGTAATCATATTGTAATTGTATTGTGACAATATTGTTTTCATATTGTTATCATATTCTAATCTAGTTGTAATCATATTAAAATCGATCTGAATTCAAAAAGGAATCAACTTGTAATCGTACTGTAATCAAGTCGTAGTTATGCCGTAGTCGTATTAAAATCGTATTGAAATCATGATGTAATCATATTGTAATCATTTTGTAATCGTATTGAAATTGAATTGTATTTGAAATGTAATTACTTTTAAATCGTATTGTAATCAAATCGAAATCGTATTGTAATCACATTGCAATTGTATTGTGATAGTATTGTTTTAATATTGTAATCGTATTGAAATCGAGCTGAAATCCAAACGTAATCAATTTGTAATCGTTCTGTAATCAAGTCATAATCATAGTATAATCGTATTGAATTCATATTGTTGGAATTTAAATTTTTCAGTTCCTCGGTAATGGAATTAAAAAAAATTATCGATTCCCTAAGAAGGAATTGAATTTTGTAAAATAAAAAAGGAAGTTTACAATACGTTCATACATTTCTACATCAGTTCAGTTTGCCTGAAACCACACAAGCTTTGTTATCACTTAATCTCTTAAATAACTCATAACTTATTGTTAGAAATAAAGTCAAGCTCTCTTTTACTCCCTCTCTCTCTCTCTCTCTCTCTCTCTTTCACTCTATGAATTCCGCATTGAATGAAACTTGAATACGTTGATATATGATTTAATTTACTAAACATTTTGCTTTGTCATCTTTGATGACAGACGTCAGCGTAAAATAACGACAACATTAGCTAACTTAAATGTTAAATATACACGTACAAATGAATGAACGAAGCACAGATTGCGCAAATGTATGTGTGTAAGTGTGTGTGTGTATGTGTGTTTATGCAACACAATAGAGTTAAGTCCAAGGAAGTAAGACAAAATAAAAACATCATGCTGAAAACATGCAATGACTATGTGGAACAGACACACACATACAATGCTAAGTATGAAATAGAGAAAAGAGTTGAACGCGAAACTATGAAACAGCAAATTTTTCTATGCGACACATACACAACCAAACCGCAAATACATGTGAGTTTGCATTTGCGAATACATGGATTGTGGAAAGGAAGGAGCGGAGCGGGGGGAAAGCAACAATTAGAATATTTATGGAAAATAAGGGTTAAGGAAGAGAGTTGCAGTAAGCCCCGAAATTCCTCTTTTGGATGCGCTTGTGTGAATAAGTATGAATATATGTGTTTGTGACAGTTTCGATAAAGTATTGATTGGTCTATATACGAATAGAACTTACATTGTGTGAGCCCAATGGGAAGGTAGGCGCTAGCAGAACGATTCGTGAAAAGCTTTCTAGCCTACTTGATATTATCTGAGCTGATATGGAGACTCTCCAGAAGGCCGTCGAAGCGTTCTCGCCTGGCACAGAAGCACCCTAGAAAATCTCCTGAAGTGGTCTTGATTGACGTGGAAGTACTTCAGAAGTCCTCCAGAAATGTACTCAGTTGGCATGAAACTTATCTATGAACCCTCCTGAGGTACTACTGATTGATAGAGAAATACTTCAATTGGCTTCATAAAGAACTCTATATTAGCATGAAAGTACTGCAGAAGGCCGCCAAAATTGTTTTCGACTTATGTGGAAGTGCTGCAGATGGTTTTCTAAAGCATTCTCTACTGAAAAGGAAGTACGTCAGAAAGCCTTCTGTAACGCACTAGATTGACAAACAGTAACACCAGAATGTCCCCTGAAGAGCTTGAGATTTATATGAAAATTCTGCAAAATGTTTTCTAACGCGCTCTGGACTATCATGGAAGTATTCTAGAAGGCCTTCTGAACCACATGTGGTTGGCATAGAAGTACTTCAAAAGAAGTGCTGAGGCATCTTTGACTGCCATGGAAATCCTACAGAATACCTCCGGAAGCGCTCTGAACCAGCATTGAAGTACTCCAAAAGACCTCCTGAAAATGGACGTACCTCAGAAGGGCTTTTAAAGTGCACTTCGTTGGCATGGAGATACTTCAGAAGACTCCCTCAAACGCTTTCAACTATTATGAAATTACTCCAGCAGACCTTCTGGAACCCTCTTAGCCGACACAGAAGTAATCCAAAATGCTTCTTGAAGCTTTATCAACTAAAATTGAGGTACTTCAGAAGACTTTTTGAATAGGTCTCTACTATTATGGAATTACTTCAGAATGCACTCAAAAGACCACAACTCCAAGTTTGCAATGAAAGTACTCCAGAAGGCCTCCTCAATCACATTCGACTTACATGAAAGTACTTTAGAGAGCTTTCTCTAGCGCACGTGGAAGTACTCCAGAAAGTCCCCTGAAACACTCTGGACTGGCACGAAAATAATAAAAAAAGCTCCTAAACTACTTTCAACTTTGATGGAAGCATTTCATAAGGTTCCCTGAAGGTTTTCCGACTAATAAGGAAATACTCCAGAGGATCTACTAAAGTAATTTCTTCTTAAATATAATTTCCCAGAAGGCCTCAGAAAGCTCTCTACTGACGGCATGCAGTTAATATTTCTACCCTTCAGAGTTGTGTTTTTTTTTTTTTTTTTGGAAAAGGCTTCCTACTTTTCCCACTGGGTTAAGTTGAATATGGATTTGCGCTTGTATACTAACACAAATGTGTATTTTTGAATGTATGCATTTGTGTGGTTCTGCGTATGTTGTATGCATTCGACAGACTCTGACAATAAGTTGACTGTTTAATCAAATGTCAAATGCGAATGAAATAATCGAATTTGCTGTGGCGCGCATATATGTGAAGGTTACGTTTGGTGTGGCCCATGTACAGCTGGGTGATGGTAGCAAAAGCGGTTGTGTGTGTGTGTACGTGTGGTTGCATGAGGCACATTTTCTGATACTTTAAATGAAACATTAAGTATTTTGTGGATACGTGGACAGTAAAATTATATAAAAAAAAAAAATTCACAAGTTAAATGATTTGTGTATAATTTTTTAATAAAGCTTTACGTAACTAAATATACTAAACTTATACCACATAATGATCTTGTATATCACAACCGCATCATAAAATATTAGCCCGAAAACTTTTAATTCCATTTAAGCACATGACAAAATAACAGCAGAGTACAAAACAAAAAATTTTAACCAATTCACTAATACGCAAACACGTACACACATACACATCTATACAAATTTCAATAAGCCACAACATTAATTTCATTCTGGCAGCCATTAGCAACGATACTACCCTAAAATAAAAAAGAAGTAAAAAGAAAATATAACGAAAAGGAAAAAGAAAATAATTACTATAATTTTAGGCGCAATAACACCTTATCCCTCACACACGTACATCAACACACACACACACACACACACATTTCCTTCAAAATATAAAAATATACACCCTTTTTCGCAAAAATTGTACCCAGATATCATTAAACAACAACTAAAGTCCGCTCAGCTCATATAAATGCATGTTTTCTTTGGTTTCTTGTGTTATCTTGGCTTAACGTAAACGAACGTCCGAAATATCTCTGACACTTTAAGAGCATTTTACTATTACTTTTCTTTTTGACTCATCCGTACTTTATTTTTGCCTGCCTGTCTGCCTGCCTGCCAGCTAGCTGCCTATTATATCGTTTTAACTGTTTATAGTGGCCATTTTAAGCGTACATTTGTTTACTTTCTTTCCTTTTTCTCGCTTTTATTTGCTGCCCATTTTTATATGCGTTTTCTTACTCCTTTTTTGCTTTCTTTGATTCCTTTGTAATTTTTGTTTCCTTTTTTATGTTTACTTAACCTTTAACCTTTTTGTAATAACCTAACAACAATGGTCATGAAGTTACAGGGGATTGTGCAGAGTGTTTTGAAGAAATAATACTTTCTTTTTAGCTTTGGTATTTACTGTAACTATGGTTACCGATTATTCCATTAAGTTTTTGGTTAAAAAGCGTTAACCAACATTACTTATCACCTCAGGTTGAAAGTTGACGTTTGAGGAAAGTTATTGTTGGGTAAAATTTACCTTAATTTTTATGATTTGTATTGCAAGAGAGCAGGAAGTGAGCGTTAGGAGACTTAAAAACAAAATTTTTGAAAATTAAGGGAATACGGAAAAAAATATGGGAGAAAACAAAGAAAGCTTAAAGTATTTTAAGGTTATACGAAAATATTAAAATTTATATGGAAACTACATATGCATAGAAAAAGAAAAAAAGTGAAAATAATTGCTAGCTTTATTTCTCACATGTACGGAACGTAAAAAAAAAATATTCTTATAAACCAAATCAAATTAGAGACTAAAAAATGAAAACCAATAATTAAATAGTAAAACCGAAAAACGAAAAACTGCAGGCAATAACCAAAGATCAAATAATAAGGGGAAAAAACAAAAGACCAAAAACTAAAGTCCAAAAACTAATGACCAAAAACCGAAGACAAAAGATCAAAGACCAATGAACAGAAACCAAAACCCAAATTCTAAACTACCAGAAACTAAAAAAAAAATCGATTAAAAACCAAAAATTAGAGAACAAAAATCACAAACCCAGGCCAAAAACTAAAAACCGAAGACTTTAAACTAAATACTAAAGACAGAAACATCAAAAAGTAAAGACGAAAAACCAAAGAAAAGCCCAAAGATCAAAAACTAACGATCAAAAACTGAAGAACAAAGTGAAGAGTTTACAGACTAGAAACTATACACTAGAGACCGAAGAAAAACTTCAAAAACTAAAGACCTTACTCCGAAAAACAAAAACTGAAGGCCAATGCTAAATATGAAAAATCGAAGAAAAATCCAAAAGCCGAAGGCAAAAAACCAAAGATGAAAGATTAAAGACGAAAGACCTAAAACAAAGGAACAAAAACTGAAGACAAGAAACCGAAGAAAAACCAAAAACAGGAGTTAAAAGATTTCAGACCAAAGGACAGAGACCAAAAACCAGATACTAAAGACCGAAGACCAAAAACCAAAGATGAAAGATTAAAGACGAAAGCCTAGATCACCAAAGATAAAAACCCAAAAACCAACTATTAAAGCTCGAAGGCCAAAAACTAAAGATTTCGAGTCAGAGACCCAAAATTGAAAGATCACAGAATAAAGGCCCAAAGAAAAATAACCAAAAATTATCAAGCAAAAACTGAATACTAAATACTAATGATCACAAACGAGAGCCTATACACTAGAGACCAAAAACATAACAAAAACACAAAGTCCAAAAACTACAGAGCAAAGACCAAATACCAAAAATCCCAAATCAAAAAAAAAAAAACGAAGGAAAACAGCCGAAAAACAACGGATGAAAACTAAAGAACAGAGACCAAGAACTGAATACTAAACACCAAAAACTAAAGACCAAGAAAAACAACATAAAGGCAAAAATCCAAGAACCTATGAAACAAATGAACGAAAACTGAAAACTAAAGACCAGAGACTAAAGAAAAACCCTAAAACTAGAGGTAAAGGGCTGAAGAGAAAAAAAAACAAATACTAAATATCAAAGATTAAAAACTAATACAGAAACACCAAAAACCCAAAAGTCAATTACTAAAGACCGAAATCCCAAAACTTACGATTTAAAACCAAAAAGTCACAAATCACAGAACTAAGACCTAAAACCAAAGAAAAATAGTCAAAAATTATCCAGCAAAAACTGAAAATCATAGACCAGAGCCCATATACCAGAGACCAAAGATCGAAAAAAAAAGATTAAAGACCAAAAGCCACAAACCGAAGACCAAACATCACAGGCCAAATTGTAAAGACCGAAGAAAATAAAGACTGAAATTCAAAATCCAAAGTTCAAAAAACAGAAACTAAATTCTAAGGCTAAGTATGAAAAACCAAATTGAGCTTATTGAAACCCTATTACAAGTGGTTGCATGATACATAATTTTGTAACACATTAAAGACCAAAAAAAAAAATAATATATATATTTTCTTTCAAATTGAATTTTTACCACAAACCATAAAATGATGCTTCAGCTCCAAAAAATACTCAAGTACACACACAACGAAACTTAACTGCATTACGCCGAAAATGAAATGAAAACAAGGTCATTATGGCAATAATGAAAAACAAATACACAAACACACAGACCACACTTTCATACTACAGAAAACAAAAACCTTGTGCTGGCAAAACAACTACAATAAATGTAATACTCGACTCACCTATTTGCAATAACCGACAACAATTAAAAATCATTTAAAAACTTACGCGGTTATAATTGTACCCACAAGAAAAAAAACACACACACACAAAAACGTATAATAATAAAAATATTAAATGTTAAAAAAAAAATAAAAAAAAAAATACCCGAAACTATAATAAATCAAATAACATTCAGAGAAAAAACATTTTTTAAAATATTAAATGAGATAAAAACAGAAAAATTTTTATATTGTATTAAAAAATTGATTGAACTCAACATCAACAATAAATTTGGTTTTTGTTTTATTTTTATGAGCGTTTTTTTTACTGATATTATATAAAAATAAACAACAACAAGAAACGGATGTTTACCACTCACAATTCGCATTGTGTACTGTAATGACAATCACAACAATTTGAAAAAATTATAATTTAAAATGGTATTATTAAAACTTATTACTAGCAAGTTACACACGAATGCATTTCATGTAGTTATAGATGAGTACATGAAAAATATATAAAAGAAACATGTAACTATAGATAAAAATTGTAATGACGATAAATACTTAGAGCAGCAGAAAATGTAACGTAAACATGAAAAGTAATTAATAAAAAACATTTTCATCATTGCTGGGTGCAATATCAATTTATAACTTTGATTAAGCTTGGTTCAAGTACACATGGTTGTATATCAATTGGAATAGATTGGAATAGACCACAATAATCCAGACTGAAAACCAGAAAGTAAGGGCAAAAACAGATCAGAGTATAGCAGAAAAGTTAAGAGAACGACGGAAGACCTGATCACAGAAATCAGAAACCAGACATTAGGGACAAAAGGTCAGAAACCAGGGATCAGAGAGAAGAAGTTAAAGCTAAAGAATTTGATTTATGGTTCAATCAAGAACTGAAGACTACAGATTAGACACAGATTATAAAATTCAAAGATCGGAAATCAAGGGCCCGAGTCCAATAATGGGAAGCCACAGCTCAGGGTCAAATATTAGAGGAAGATTAGATTACAGATCAGAAACTACAGAGATCAAATATTAAAAACCATAGATCATAAACCGGTAATGGCAAAAGGGAAATAAGAAACCAGACTTCGAAAATCGCAGGCTACAGACCAGAGAACAGAAATCAATGATCAAGAGCCAGAGGTTGAAGACTATAGATCAGAAAGTAGAGACAAGAAATCAAGGACCAAACATTAAAAATTAAAAACCATAGATCATAAATCATAGATCAGAAAACAGAGATCAGAAACCATAGATCAGAAATCTGAAATCAAGAATTAGGAATCTCAGATTAGAGACTATAAATTTAAAATCGGATCGGATAAAAATTAGCAAAGTTATGAGCAGTTGTTTACATGAATCTACCCAAAAACGGTTTTTGACCATAAAACAAGATTTTGGCGGTGTATGGGAAATTTCCGCCATACCACTTTTCTTAGCATTACTAGACCTAAAATTTGTGCAAGGTCTCCATAAAAGTGCCAGATCACTGTCACACAGTGTTATTAATCAAGGATCACAGAAACTGTAGATCATAAACCGTAGACCAGAAACCAGAGATCAGAGTTCAAAGGACAAGATATTTAAACCATAGATCATCCACTAAAGATAAGGAAATAGGGTACAAATATCAGAGATTAAGCATCAGGGGCTAGAAACTGGACATTAGAGGCTACAGATTACAAATTAGAGATCAAAAACTAAAAATGAACAACTAGAAATCAGAAAATAGAAATTTAAAACCAGATAATAGAAACCAAAAGTTAAATATTCAGAGATCAATAACAAGAAACAAAAACCAGGTATCATAAATGAGAGATCGAGAAAAATATAATATCAAATTCTAGAGATCATAAACCAGAAACCAAAGATGAGACATAAAAACAAAAAATCTAAGCCAAAGAGCAGGGAGCTTAGAACAAATCAGTCTGGAATAAGAGATCTAAGAACAGAGCCAAAATGCAGTGACTAATTTATAGAAAACAATATTCATTTAATATTCTCTTGAAATGCATAAAGCTTTGTTCCAATAAACTTCAATAACTTTCAACCTTTAAATTACTTGCTTCAAATGCAAGTTTACTGCACCAATTAAATCATAATAGTATTTTCACTTTTGTTCGACATTTTTTCAATCCTTTACTTCAAATTTTTAGTACTTTCCCCCAATATATAAAATTCGCATAATAAAAAGCAAAGAAAATTTAGGTCAACATACAATACTTTTTGCACAATATTTCCTTCCATTTTTTTTCTTTTCAAAGAGCAGAGCACATTCACTTAATGTAAATTTTCCCATTGTAATTTTTTAAATGAACTTCATAACTACATTAAGTAATCAAAATTGTAAAAAAGAGAAAAACAAAAAGAAATGAAGAGGAAATATACACTGCAGAAAAAAAATGAGAGAAAGAAAAAAATAAAAATAAAACAGGAAGAGAAAAATAAACGAATCAAGTAATTCTGCATACGTTCACATGAATTTTACGCTCAAAAACCGAAAAACTGAAAATCGCTATGCTAAAAAATTACTATAGCTAGCATATATCTCCCTCTCTCTCTCTCTCCTACTACCACTTCGGACTTTATTCCTTTTTCACCACATTACAATGGGGATTAATTAAGTTTATGAATATTCAACGAAAACTCCTTTTTATTATTATGTATGAGTATGAGTCGATGTCGAAAGTGACGACCAGTGGGGGCAGAATATGACGAAAAACTCTAGCAATATTGGCAAATTACATAAAAGGAACGCATGTTGCAATATTGTGAAATGAAGTAAAAAAAATATAAAAATTTAATAATGAAAAAGAATTTATGTTTTTTCAACTTGTAAATTAACTTTCGTTAGTTTTTAAGTAAGGAAGAAAATTTTTTGCAATAAATATTTACATGGAAGACATGGAAAATCAATGGATGTGGAATTATTTAAAGCTTTTTTATAATTTCAATTTTACAGGGTTAAATAAAATGCAATTTAAAATCATTTCAATGGAAACGACTACTATAAAAATATTTAAATCTTTATAAATAAATGTAATTCAAATTTGTATACTTTGTTCTCAACATTCAATATTAAATACTTTTGTTTAGTTACACACGAATTTAATATCACAAAAGCCTCAATAAGTTTTAAATACTCACACAAATATAAAATATCCATACATTCAACAAATAAGTATCTGCATACTTGAAAATATCGATTTATTTGTATAACTACCAAAATATTTCAGCATGAATGCTGCCTGCAATCATTACATCAACAACAACAACTAAATATTTTACACATTGGTGTAAATTAGAATTTTAACAATTTTACTACAATTTGTGAATTTGTGTATTTGTAGCAAGCAACTCAGGCAGATATATTTTATTATACCTAAGGACATAGTACCATAGAAGAAAATTGTAATTTATTTTATACATTATTGCGAACATGTCTCATTAGTTTCACACCATTGTATGTAAAATACAAGAAAGATAAATAATATGGAAATTGTAGGTCATTTAATTTTTTATTTGCACTTTAAGATATTAATTTGAACACACGCTTAATTTTGATTATATATATTTTAAATTTGGTCACGTTTTTTAAGGCAAAGTAAACTGCAAGGGAAAACACGTTTTTGTTTTACAGTCAACGCTCGAAACTGTGAACTAATAAAAAACAGGGATGTTCACGTTTGCGATTGTTGAAAAAAAAAACGAAACGGAAACTTTATGATCTTACCACAGAATCATCTTCACCTTAAATATTACCTTTTCTCTTAAGTTCTTGTAGTAAAATTTGTAAGAAATTTTGTTCACGTTTTAGAGCTTTCAGACTTTTGTTCACATTTTGGAATAGTCAATGGAGAAAAAATTTGTTCACGTTAGTGGACGAACGTTGACTGTAATTGCAAAAAAATTAAATATGGTGTTTTCAGCAAACGTCAAGTTTTTCGCTCTTTGGAATTCGATTCTCGGTTTTTGATCTGTGGTCTAGAATCTGTTTAAAGTTTAGAGTTAAAGGGGGGCTGGACTAAACCAAAGCACTATACCCAATATAGAGCCAGTAGAAGAAAGTAGAAAGACTGGAAAGATATGTGACGGGATAAATGGGAAGAATAAAAGTCTAGGGTGACGACCTCGATAGCCTAGTGGGTAGAGCATTAGACTTTCATTCGGGAGGTGCGGGTTCGGGTTCCATTCCCGTCTTTGTCTGGTGGTTAATTTTCATAACTTTCTTATATTCACTATCAATATGAAGTGTATGAGAATTATAAGAAAGTGTACAAGTACACGCATTGATTGGTAATGGCAAAAGCACCGAGCTGATAAAAAATTGTCATACGTCCGTTCGGAATCGGCGTTAAACTATAGGTCCAATTATGTGGTATCACAATGGGTCGTTCTCTCGACAGCCACTTCAACCTAATCTAAGGTCTAGGGTCTCTAAACCTCGAACTTCTTTGCTTCACTGATGAACCTTAGAAGCTCAGGAAGAGGGAGAGTATGGATATTATTCACACTCATCGCATCCTGCCCCACAGCCTTAGTCTAATTCTCACGAACGCCGGACAGCTACAAAGACAATGCTCCGTAGTAACGTCGTCCGCAAGACACGATTGACAGGTTAGATCGGTGATAACGGCCATGTAAGTCATATGATGACCACATGTGTTATGCTCGGTGATGACACCCTCAGTAATCTCAGGTTCTTTCTTCCCAGTTTCAGAAGAAATTCCGCTGATTTCCTGTTACATTGTTTCACGAAGCACTTTGCGGTTCTGCAGGAATCAAGCTCGAACCATCTTTCTATATGGATAGAACACACGAAACTGTTGATCCAACGCATGACCTCACCAGAACTTATGCCAAGAAAAGGTTTCGGACCCATCAGCTAATTCATCATCTACTATATTCCCTGCAATACCACAGTGTCCTGGAACCCATATAAGGCATAACTTGTTGTGTTTTGCAACACTATTTAGTTTTGCCTTATACTCGCTAAACAATTTTGGGGAGCTAACTCGGTTAGCAAGGGCCTTCAGTGCAGTTTAGCTGTATAGTCTATGATATTTGAGAGGCTGAGAGGAAAAGTGGTATAACTTCTACGTTCAAAAAAAAGTGGAATAATTTTACTTAAGAGCAAAAGCAAAACGAAATATGTTCAGAGCAAAAGCAAAACGAAATATGTTCAGAGCGAAAACGGAATAAAAAACTATGCTGTTCTTGCTCTGAAAGAATTGTTATACCATTTTTGCTCTTACTTTTAAGGCGTTTCATTATCACTCTAAACCGTATTACTTATGCCATTCTTGCACTGACACACTAAATTATTTCACTTTTGCTTTTATATAAATTTTAGACCGCTTTTCCTCTCAGCCTGTCATTTGGTCTATGGTTTTTGATAATTGGTCTATGTTTTTTCATTTAAAATTTTTTCTTTGATTTTGGTTATTTGATTTTTGATATTCATGTTTTGGTCTTTGGTTCTAATATTTGTGACTTGTTAATTTTCTGAATTTGGTGAATTTCGGTATTTTTCTTTGTTTGCCGATCTTTTGCCAATGATACCCGGTTGTAAGGTTTGTATACGAAGAAAAACTGGTCGCAGCAAACATGTTGTATTAATTCAGATATGACAATTACAGCAAATGCTACTGTTATTAATTCGTTGAGAATTTTCCGTTTTTCATTTCTGCATCATTATTTTCTCTGATACTTTTACATTACGCATAATGAGTTCATCAAAATCGAGCACGCGCGATATAATTGTGTGCAAAAATCAAGATTTAAAAATTGAAAAATCTACGGTTACTTTGTTGCTTAAAAACTTTAGTGAACGACTAACTACCCAAAGGAAAACTGGAAGTGGGCGAAAGAAGGGATTCATCTCGGAGGAAAAAGCAAAGAATGTGAAAAACTTGTTTCAAAAAAATCCAGGCCTCTCCATCAGAGATGTTGCTAAAAAAGTCCATATGTCACCCAGGTATATTCAAAAAGTACGCAGAGTAAAAGGACTTAAGACGTATAAATTTCTGCTAGCCCTGAACCGGAATGACAAAAAAAAATGCAACAGCAAAAACTCGCGAACCAAAGCTGTACTATAAAAATGTACATAATTTTGATTGCTGATCATGGGAGACGAAAGGTATGTCAAGGCAGACTTAAATCAGCTTCCCGGTCAACTATTTTACACGTCAAAAAAGAGAGGTGATGGTGCGCCTAAATTTAAGCTAAAGAAAGTGGACAAGTTAGCGAAGAAATATTTGGTCTGGCAAGCAATTTGCCAATGCGGCATATCACATAGAGTGCAGTTTTTGTCACTACTGGTACCATCAACCAAAAAATTTACGTAGAAGAGTGCTTACAAAAACGTCTGCTGCCAGTGGTACGTCTTTATAAGGCTCCTGTCCTCTTTTGGCCAGATTTAGCAACTTGCCATTACGGCAAAACGCTAATGACGTGGTATAAAAAGAAAGGGGTTCAAATTGTTCAAAAAGACGCCAATCCCCTAAATTGCCCAGAACTTCCGCCGATAGAAAAATATTGGGCTTTAATGAAAAAAAAATTGCTAAAAACAAAGCAAGTGGTCAAAAATGAGAAACAACTGCAGAAAAAGTGGACTACTGTGTCATCTCAAATGTCCCGAAGTGATGTGCAACGTTTAATGGCTGGAGTTAAGTCAAAGTTGCGATCTTTCGCATACGCACCAACCAAATAAATAAAGTTTTCATTTTCCTTAAAGTTACTATTATATTAACCTTTCAATTGATGTGTGAATTTTTGTTTTGGTTTAAAAAATATAATTTTTATAACAAGTTAATGTCGACCAGTTTTTTTCATATACATGCCTTAGGTATTTATTCTTTGATATTTTGATTCTGGTTTTTTGGTTTTTTATTAGTATTTTTTTTCTTAGTTTCTCGTTTATTGATCTATGGTTTTAGATTTTTAGTCTTTAACATTTCGATTTTTGACATTGATTTTCGATTTTTATTGTTTTTTTTTTTTTTTGGTTCTTATCCGTTTTTACTTTGTATGTTTGTAAACTTCTTTGGTGTTTGTAAACTAATGAATTGATTTACGTATTTTTTACAACAGTGTTCAAAGACTTGAAAATTATATTATAATATAATTTAAAAAGAAAAACCAGTTTTATTAGGGTTCCGAATTTTTATGAAAATTTCTATAATTTTGAATTCGTTGCTAGCAAAAATTATTTAAACCGATCTGGTTTCTTAGAAGCTAGAAAGTTTCCTCCCTTTTTGGAAAAATTTGTCCATGCTACAATTTTTCCAAGGTTCCAAGGCTTGTATATAAAATATGTAAAATATAAGTATTTATATAGTAAAAATCTTTTTTGTTTGTTTTTTGGTTTTTCACTTTTTTTTTCTTTTTTTGTTCTAATTTTTTTAATTTTTGATCTTTGATCTGTAGTCTCCAATCTCATCAGGATTTGTCTTTGACATTTGGTTTCTGGCTTTTTATTCCACATTTTTGTTCTTTTTTCTATGGTTTCTATTTTTTAATCTCTGTTCTTCGTTCTTTGATCTCCGGTCCATACCATACCATATGCTTCTGGGTCATTAATTTTGGTATCATGATCTATAGTATTTGATAAAGGTTTTTAGTTTTTAATCACTAAAAAGAACAAATGTTTTTTGTGGACTAATCTAATCAAATTTTTTGTTTTCAAACGAGACTTGATCTGTAGCCTCTGATTTCTGATCGCAGTGTAATTTTGATCTCTATAAAGTTCTCTCAAATATATTATTCTTTTAATAGCCTATTTTGGACTTCTGTTTGCATACACAATTTGTAATTTTCTGTAGTTCTAATAATTCTACACTTATATGAGAATTATTATGTCATCATCTTCAGGCTTCCTATATTAAAACAATTTTTTTTTTTAAATTGTAATAACAAAAATACAAATTTCGTACTTGAATTATTAAATATTAAAATATTTAAACTACACAATTTTACAACAATATATTTATAATAGAATTAATTATCCTTTGGGCTTTGCAAATGTTGCAAAGTGTTAGAGTAAATGTTATAAATTCGTATAAAATTAAAGTAGAAAATCTAATTTCCAGCACAATCACTTTTATTTTCCCATTGATAGATTGAATTTGTAAGTGAGTGTGTGCATTTATGTGTAGCATAAATCTTTAACAATTGTTGCAAAATTGTACAGCAAAATTGATGATGTTGGTTGTAAAGCTGATATTATTTTTTTGCAAATCAATTGAAGAAAATTATGTGTTGAATGATGTTCATTGCTTATGATTATTTAATAAGTTTACTCTTCAATTAAACTACATTTAAACTTAATTTTAATACTCATGATTTGTATTGTAGTTAGTAGGTTATTGTTTAAGGCTTTTCTCAGATATTTTGTGCAATTAAATTGTTTTGGTTATTGTACTAAAATTTAAATTATTTCATAATAAGGAGTGAGATTGAAAAAATCTTAACAAACGTCTTACCTAATAATTTTTTTTGGGTGTAAAATTTAAAAATTTCTTTGATCTGTCAGCTGTTATTTTTAATGACAAACATGTTGATTTATTGTGAGTTTGATCAAAATGAGTGAAGAAAAAGAAGTACGTCTTAAAATTATTAAAAATTTTCAAAAAAATCCAAATTGGTCCTACAAAAAATTGGCCAAAGAATTGAAGGTCTGCCGTCAAACTGTTTCCAATGTTATTAAATAGTTTCAGGAGAATTTGACCATCGATAGGAAACCTGGTTCGGGAAGAAAACAAGGACCACATGATATTGGGAAAGCCAAGAAAATAGAAAGCATATTGAAAAGATTTCCAAACACATCTGGTAGAAAAGCTGCCCGGTGCTCTGACTATTTGGTGCAAAAAATTAAAGTCAATGCAGTTTCGAAAACATATAAAGTCCAAAAAGTTCCAGACAGGAATGCGGCAAAAAATTTAGACGCCAGAAGTAGGGCTCGGAAATTAAAAGCTAATTTCATACAAAAATATTCATGTTGTATAATGGACGTCGAAACGTATGTACTGGCAGATTTTACGCAGCTTCCGGGTTAAAGTTTTTATGTTGCTGATGCTCGAGGAAATGTCGAAGAACAATTTAGAATCCAAAAGCAGATAAAATTTTCTAAAAAATTCCTGATATGGCAAGCTATATGCAGTCGCGGCAACGGCAAAAGAAGCAAGTCATTTGTTACAGTGGGCTCTATAAATACCGAAATATACATCAAAGAATGTTTGAAAAAAAGACTTCTTCCTTTCATAAGAGAGCACAATGTGTCCACATATTTTTGGCCCGGTTTGGCATCATGTCACTACGGCCAGAAAGCTCTGGAGTGGTACCAAAGTAAAAACATAGTTTTTGTACCAAGAGAGGCCATTCTCAATCCTCCAAATTGTCCGGAGCTAAGACCAGTGGAGAGATATTTGGCTCTTGTGAAAAGAAACTTAAAGAGCACAAAAAAGGTTTACCAAAATATCGAAGATTTGAAAAGGAGATGGGCAAACTGTTCCAAAAAGGTTTCTAAAACAACTATCAAATCTCTAATGGCTAAGGCTTACCAAAAAAGGTCCACGAGTTCATAAATAGTGGTTAGAACTATAAAAGTTAAATTTTTTTGTAATTTATCAAATATTATCAATTAAATAATAAAAAAAATCAAAACTCTAAGATCAACCGTTTAATAATTATTGAATTTTATATATGTTAAGATTTTTGTGATCTCAATCCTTAGGTGTTGTGAACCATTCATATTTTTATAATTTTAAACGTGAACGAGGGGCTTTTCTTGGGAAGAAAAATTTGAACCATTTTACTGTTTTTCCAAAAAACTTTTTTTTACATTTTTTCCACATATCAAATCAAATTTGCTCTAGTAGTTGAAAAACTTCAAATATTTCCTTTTTTGAACTCGTTTAGTTTACAGAGTTTGTTGACCTATATTTCCATAATCGACGCAATCTTCAGCGGCTGTGCTTTCTGAGTTCATTTTCTTAAACCAAATATAAATATATATTCATAAATTCAATCAATTTGTGGGTAAAAACATTTAAATAATTACTTCTTGAATTATCATTAGTAACCAACGCAGCAACATGATTTTCATTATCATCATCATCACTTGCTGCCTATTTGCCTGAATGCCTGCCACCAACATCTCAAATGAAAATATTTATATGCAACTTTCTCCAATTCCAACTCATCTGTACTTCCACTTGTCTCTCTTTCATTCTCTCAACAACATCCAGCTTAAAATACAATTATTCAATTAACTGCTTAACAACCAACCAGAGCTGCCAGCTGTCAGAAAATTCGCCTAAAGCTCATTACTGGAAATGAATTTAAAATTTTTTTTATTTTTATATGGTGTTTGTACGAAAAATTTTACTCAAGCTCTGAATGAAAATAAATAAGAAAATAAAAAAAATTGTGGGAAATTTTATTGCAATGTTGTTGCAACATCAAAAAATTACTGCACAAGCTGATAAAAACGAATGTGGATGCAAGTATGTAATTGTGTCTGTTCAGAAACAGAATATGTGTATGTGTATGTCCCTCCCACTTGTACTTCTCTTGTTGCTTACTTCTTTTCAACAAATTATAAAATCAATAAAAACAATTTGTATAAAAGTTATAAATACATACATATATGTATACCTAGTAATTTAAATACTTTTTAAAATCTCACACAATTTAAATACACTGCACCTTAAGGTTAAGGTTGAATTTCCTCTGTACACACCTAAGAGAAAACTCATAACATCATGACCCATGGCACAGCCTGATAAGTTTTGACAAGGAGAGTATATTTTGTTTTTGGCTTAAACTGCTAGTTCACCACTGCATTCACCAAGTTCTGTCCCTAACAAATGACAACTCGAAAATGCTTTAAGCTTTCTATATAAAATCAGTCCTGCATTCTTCGATTTTGCCTGAACCGGCAGTAGTTGAATTAATTATTATTTTTATACACCTTCAAGTATTTTCGAGTAGGTGTCAGCAACATTTGTTATAGCAACAACATTGGGCATTGCTGTAGGTATTTTTGCTGGTTGACAATATGATATTGTTGTTGTTGATAATTATCATAATGATAGGCAGTTGTCCGTCTGTTTGTCTGTCTGTCTGTCGTCAATCCATTTATGTTTCTGTCTCCGGGCAAAAATTGAAACGACAAGAAAAGTGTTGAGAGAAAATTGCATTTATTGGATTAAATAAAAAAAAAAGAGTTATTGTGCTCAAGAGGAATGAAATGTAAAGAAAATGAATGCTGCACTACAAAAATATGTCAACCAAATTGAGTAAGGGTTAATTTTAATATAATTTGCTCAAGGAAAATTGGAATTACCGCAGAAATTTCATTTAAAATTTTTTTTTAATTTTTTGTATTACGTTTTCATTTTATTCCAAGAGAAATTGAATTAAATAGCTTAATTTCTCAACGTGTAGCAATTTTCTTTAATAAAAGTTGGTAATAAATTTTGCATTTATCACAGCTCTAGATTATGACAACAAGTGCTTGGTGCACTTAAATAAAAAAGAAAAAATATACAATAATTCACCCACGTTTTTCAATAAGGAAAAATATATTAAATACACAGGTACACCACATCTACAAATTAAATGAATTTTTTTATTTAGATAATTCATTCAAATTCATTCGGGTAAACAGATTAGGTAAAGTGTTTTTATTTTTCGTTGAAAAAATTATTAATGATATTCTTAATGTTCTCACGTTTCTCACATAACGTAACCCTACTTCAATATATTATAGAAAAATACCCTTCTTAAACTTGATAACAAGATTATGTGTGTAAATGTATTGCCTCGATATATTGAAAAAAAAGTATTGTTATCTCAGAAAAAGTACCTCAAAAAAATCACAAAAGCCACAAAAACAAAAAACAACTCTACAAATAATTAAACGTAATTACTGTCATTGAAATCTCAAAAGACAATATGGCATGTCTATAGATAAAAACTAAGCATTAAAAGCAATTATTATGTACACAAATTTTTGTAGTAAACAGCTTAGTGCTGCTTTTAAATCCCATTAATGACAAAATATTATCTACCTAAAACCGGTAAGTTACGTTTAATACAGGTTTATTATCTTAAGTAAATCTTATATTATATAACTAAAAGTATCCGAAAGCTCGATAGATAGCACAAAAAGGTGAAGCAGTCTCCTAGGCTTCATTCCATATGCATTTTGCGATTTCTTACTTTAAAGAAAGCAATATTTTCAATTTGACATATCAAAAACTGGGCATAACTAGAAAATTACAATGAAAGTGATCAACAGTTTCTTTTGTTTTATAACTGCGACAGTCACAAAATTAGGTATTATCAACTAAAAAGTTGGTAGGAGAATCAACTAGGTATATAAGTAGAAGGGGGTTCAAATATTATCTGAATATCTGGTTAGATTAAATATCCGGATTTTTAGATATGAGTTATTCTTTTACAAATCGGACGGATTTGAGGAAAAAATTTACTTCACTCTATTAAATCGCACAAAAAATTTTTTTTTTGCGGTGCCTTCTCATTAATATAGAAGACACGTTTGTCAGGATTTTGTCGGTAAATGCGTATTTTCAGAATTATGTGAACTCTTAGTTTTACTTTTTTGCTGGGTTCTGTTTCACTTAAAATTCATTATCCAGTTCGGTTCCAGCTGTCGGATCCACCCCGTTTTTTCACCATTCTACACTATATTATGTAAGCTTTTTAGTTGCATACCAAAATTAAATATATATAATAAATTAATAAATAATAATAACAATTGCATTCTTTAAATAGTTTTTTCATGCTCGCCCCAAATCGAAAAAAATGTCACATATTCTATGTGATTTTATTTAAAAAGCCCAAGTTTCAGAAAAGTAGAGACTTAATTGGGTCCGAAGATATTAAACATTATCTAGTGCAAGTCATATGAAATCCGATATTATAATCTGAATCATGAGGTCAAAATAGGTTTACGATTTGTAAAAGAATTACCCATATCCAAAATGTATGGAAAAGTAGGTAACCTATAATATTAAATAAGTAACTGATTTGTCAACTAAAAGGACAAATTCTAAAATCTACATATGTATATTATGTTTTTTTATTAATTTGATTAAAATTTGTATTTTTAGGTATTTATTAGAATCCGGGAGTTTGGGAACATTTTAAGCAGTTAAAAGAATAAGAAGTTTAAGCTCCACATGTAATGTGAAGGATTTTAAGATGTCAGTCCCGCCTTGGTATCTAAATATATCGTAACGTCCTGCATATCTTGATCTATATGCAATATCCGTTTCCCAGTAGTTCGCAAACGACAATTAAAATACAAATGAAGCTGATACCCGCTGATATGAATAATTAAAAAAAAAAATATACTATGGCAGTCAGAACCGCTGTTAGATAGTTTATATTTATTTCTTTTTTTCTCACTATCTTTCCACCTCTTTCTTCGCTACACCTCTCTCTCTCTCCTCTTTCCTTTCCATCCACATTTCTCTTTCCATCTCTCCCTTCCCAACTACTGTCCCTTCTTTACCAATCTCTATTCTTTTCATTACTTCTCTCTCTGGCCAACCTAACCCTGTTCCTCTCTTCATTATTTCACCTCTTTTTTATCTATCTCTCTTCGTTACCTTGCCTCTCTTTCTTCCTTGTCTCTCTCTCTTTCCAGTCTTTCTTCTTTTCTACCTCTCTTTTTTTCCAATTTATTTTTCTCTCACTTTCTCCCTTACCTTTCTCTATTCTTTGCTTATCAGAAAGAAGAGATCCCTACCTCTCTCTTCTTTTTACTTCTTTCTCTGCTCTACCCCTCCGCCAATCCATATTTCCCCCACCTGTTTACCTCCCTTTCTTTATCGTTGTCGTCCTCACTTCTCTTCCTTTCGCACCTGTTACCCTTCCCCAACTTTATTCTTCTTTATCTTTCTCCTTCTTTCCTATCTAACTTCCTCATTTTTTCTCTTCCTCACCTCCCACTGTTCTCCATCTTTTATCCCTTCCACGTCTCTCTCTTTTTTCCATCTCTATCTCTTCCTCATTTCACTCTTTCCTTCCTTAATCTCTCTCGTCTCAACCGCTCTCCCTTGCTCAACAGCCTTCCATCCTTACATGTCTCATCTTTTACTAATTTTTCGCTTCCCTATTTCTCTCTCTTTGTTTCTTCTCCCTTTACCCTCCGCCTTTTTTCATTTCACCTCTCTCCCTTCCCTACCACTTCCTCATACTTACCTCTCCTTCCTTCCCATCTTTTCTTCTTTCGCACTTCTCTCTATTTCTTACCTCTCTATCTTTCATACTTTCCTCTCTTTCTCACTTCCCTTTCTTCCTCATCTTCCTCTCTTCACACTTTGCCCTCTTTCACTACTCTACATCTTTCTTCTTTCTTCCTGTCCTTTTTACCCATCTCTTCGTTTTCCCCTCTCTTTCTCATCCTCCTCTCTACATCACTATTTTTGGCTCATTCTCACATCCTTCTCTTCCTTACCTGTCTTTTTTCTTTCTAATTTTTTTCGTTTTTTTTCGTCCTCATCTAGCACTACTCCTTTTTTATGTCGCATATTCTACCAGACCATATTTTTCTCCCCACACACTTTATATCTTTCTCTTTCATTTTCAACTTTATAAACATCCTCCTTTTTTATTTCACTATACTTACTTAATTTTCTTACCTCCACCCCTACATCTTCTCTACTTCAATCCTCTTTCACTGTGATATACGACCTCAACTTTTTTTCTACCCTCTTGCGGGGTGGGGGAACCCGCGAGGGACCACCAAAAATCTTTCAATCACACACCATGCCTCTTTATGCCTCGACTCTTCTTTTCGTTTCTCCTTTTTTCTTACTGCTTTACTCTCTCCCTTTTCTTTCTTCTAATTTATCTCGCTCTTTTTGTTGCTCACTTTTCCTGCTCCTTTCTTTCTCTTTATTCTAATTATTTTATTTTTCCCCCCGTTTTTTTTGTTTTCCTTACTCTTTTCCTCCTATTTCCTTTTTTCTTTCCAAATTCTCTGTAAGTTTTCTCTCGTTTTGTCATTTACTGATAATCGCTTTCTTTTCCTTTCTCTCATTTTTTCTACCCTCTAATTTCTTCCTACCTCTTTCTTTCCTTTTCTCCTCTCATTTCCTCTATTTCCTACTGTAACAACTACATTTTTCAAGTAGAACGGAAATTTAATTCATTTTTCAAATTATCTTTGCATGAAAGTTACTCTGTAGCGGTTATGAAACTGTTCACAGGAGTTCCATTCATTGGGTTGATGGATACTTTAACTACTTAAGTGAGCATACATAAATAAAGATTACACATGATAGTAAATAAATTAGTCAATTACCCATTTAGTCTGATTGCAAAGTTCAAGAAACTTTAAAATTTTACCGGTTAGTAATTTGTACTATAAAGAAAAATTTGAATATCATTTATTTATTTTAATAAATGCACATTTAGAAAAATTATTTAAAAATAAAAATAATAAGTTTTTTTTTATGGTATATATAAAAGTTAATTTATTTATTGGATTTGCTCTTCCTGAGCCTAACAATAAGTGGAAAATAATAAAAATAAAAAAATATATATATATAAAATTAAAAACATTTATAAATAATATAAAATGCATATAGGTACATAAAACAACAACTACAACTCATTTAAAATTTATGCTTGCCGTGCTAGGATTTTATGTTTCAATATGTGCCTACACGTAAACTGTAATATTGTAGTAGTAAATACACATCCGGTGCTATCCGGTATTTCCTTTTTCCGTTTATATTTAAGCATTAGTGTGTGTGTGTGTGTGTGTGTGACATTTATGTAGTTAGGTATATAAAAATATATGAGTGTATGTACGAGTAGATATCTACATATATCTCTATGTATTTATGTGTATATTTTTTACAACATTGATTTTTTCTCCCTGTACATTTATTTGCTTGTTTTTCTTAATACTACTTGTGCGTGTATGTGTGTGTTTGCGTTGGTTGGTTGTTTTTGGTTTTGTTGCAAAATTTATTGTTAAATTAATGAAAAACTCCACAACATAACAAGCGAGCAAACAAACAAATAATATACCTACAATCACAATCAATATTAATGCCAATACCAATACAAATACAAATAGATGTATGTATGTATGTAATATCAACAACAAAAGCAGCAAAAACAATAACAAAAACAACACCTGTTTCACTATTTAACACAGTTAATGCTGCTGCTGCTCCTCATTGCTGTTCAGTGCTGCTCGGCTGCTAATGTGTTTGTATTTTATTAAGCCTATTAATTTGCCAATGATTAATTAAATTTGTTCGCGCTCATGTTTTTCCTGTTTTTTTTTTTTTGTGTTTATTTTTGTTTTTGCTTTTGGTTTGGCGGAAAATATGTGTATGAAATGCCTGTGTTTATATATGTCTGTTTATTTATATATGTAAAGCAAATGTAAATGCCTATAATGTAAAATGGACACTAACCCAGTAGGAAACAGTTTTTATACCAAGTCTTCAATTATTAAATTTCTTTGTTGTCTGTGCTTCAATTTTACAGTGATAAGGAAACACCGATATACATCATCCAATTTAATGTTCCATTTTTTCGATAGTTTTTGTGAGTCACTGTATATAAAGATGCTGGTAAAAACCCAAAATTTCAGAATGTAAGTACACATTTAATGAATAAATAGAGATTTAAAGATTCGTGAGATTAAACAAATAGCAAAATTTTTTGAAATACAAAACACGGAAATTTATACATTTTAAGTGTAAACAAAAATTCAAAAATGTAAGAAATTGCACACTGAATAGTGAATACGCCGATGTCCGAAAAAATAAACCATTATAATTATTATTATTTGAAGGAAGGACGACTCGAAAGCCAGTCACTGCGACCTATAAGATCTATTGTACCAAAGCCCCAAGAAAGAAAGAAAGGAAGGGAGAAAGAAAGGTAGATAAGAAACATACCCAAGCCGAGAATCGAACTCGGGTCTCCAGAAACAAGAGTCTGGCACTCTTCCACTAGACCACAGTGGCGATGGTAGGACCTACAGTTTAATGCCGATTCCGAACGGCTATGTGGCAATTTTTTATCAGCTCGGTGGTCTTGCCATTACCAACCAAGGTGTGTACTTGTACACATTCTTATAATTCTCATCCACTTCATATCGATAGTGAATATAAGAAGTTTATGAGAATTAACCACCAGACCAAGACGGGAATCGAACCAGCAACCTTATGGATGAAAGTCAAGTGCACTATCTACTAGACTATCGAGGTCGTCCCATTCACTCATTTCCAATATTGATTCTCTCTACCAGTTCGATCTTAAAAACACCTAACCTCAAAAATGCAATTCCTTACTACTTATTTCTAATATCTACAACGGTTTTTTTTTATGATATTTTCAAAACATATCAATATTTCTCCTTAAAATGCAGAATATTATGTTGATTTTAGGAAAGAGAAAAAAGTATCTAAGAACGTTTGATTTAAATTAGAAAAGATCGTTAAAAACAGAAATAATTTTTGCGCTCTACAACAGAGGAAAGATTTATCTCTGTAATGCGTAGTGCGTTGAAATACCGTATCCACGTGGAAGGCGTGAGTTCCAATTGCGGTTCGAGATTCATGTATCTCAAGAGAACAAACGAACTGATGGCATCAAGTTGCACATTTCCGCAAAGCATCTAACATGAAAATAGAAATAGAATAGAGTCGCGCAAGTCACGTTTCCACGACGTTCAAGGATTGAATAGAGCTGATTTCTGTATCATATTAACTTCATCGCTCGATGTTGAATACGGTTCATGAGCTCTAGTTGGGTTCGTAAAACTCCTGCCCATAGGTGCGAAAACGTATTGTAATATTTTAGTTGCAATTTCCAATTTCTTTTTTTTTCTTTTCTTTTCCCTATTCTCTTCCTACCTCACTCTATCTCTCCCCATCTACCCTTTCCTCCTTTACCGTTCTTTCTGTGATTCGCTCCCCCCCCCCGCTTTTTTCGCCTTTAAACCCTCTCTTCACCTTTCTTCCCAGTCTTGGTCTTTCTCTTCCATATTCATTACTCTTTACAGTTTCTTCCTCTTTCTATTTTCTTCCTTCTTCCTTCTTCTTTTTCCTCCCCCCCCCCCCTCCCCCCACACACAAACTTTTCCTCTTCTTCTTCGGTTTTGTTCTCCCTTTATCTGTCTCCTTTAACTTGACCCTTCCTCTTCACCGTTGTCTTCTTCCTCTTAACTTTTCTTCTTAACATTTCCTCTTTTTCCCCTCTCTTCTTTTTCCACTTCCTCTTCACCTTTTGCGAATAATTTATGCACCTGACTTCTTCCCCCTTCGCCTCTCTATCTTCCTTCGGTTCAACTCTCTCTCCCTCTTTCTCTTGGTGCTTCCTCTTGCCTACGTCCTTCCCCCGCCGGTTCCACCCCTTTTGTCTCTATCTCCATCTCTCTCTTTCTATCTCTAAAAAGGGCATACAAAATTTTTAAATATACACATTTTATGTGCGAAAGTTTTATTTTTTGAAAGAATATGTAAAAATAAAATAATATTTTCTAGTTTATAAAACCAAGTATCAAAAAGATTTAAGTGTATAATTTCCCCACATCAAAATGTAATTTTGCAATTTAATAATAGTAAATTTACAAAATGTGTAATATATTCTCGCTAACGAATTATAAATTACAATCAACTTTCAAAGAGAAATTATTCATAATTGTGTCAAAGTCGTCAGACCTAATGAAATTTCCCACTGAGACACAACTATAATGATTGTAAATACATTTGTTATGTATACAAATGTATATTGATGTGTGTAAATATGTATATTTTGTATATACACGTGCATGTGTTTATGTTTGTTGCCAATTTTGCACTTTTATGTGACCAAAATGGCACAGCATGCGGTTTCAGTATATAAATTCACAAATAATTAATTTTGTTTTATTTTTTTTTTTTTTTGTTTTTATATAATGAGATTTTCGAATTTCATAAAAAGTTTGCTGTTATACTTTTTACATATGTGCTATGTGTTTATTTTGTGTATTTATAAATACAAATACAAACAAACACACAAACAAAAAAAAAAAAATTTAATAAATGACTATTGATTTGGTAATAGTTTATAGGATTTTTGAACTATCTTTTTAATAAAAATGTTTGCAAGAAACTAGTTTAACTATACAACACAAACAAATTTAAAAAACTTACACATTTTATGTGCGAAATCTATTTAAGTTTGTACAAATTCACTCTGCGCAGCAAATTTTCACAAAACTTGAGCTTTACACCGTACAGATTGATCGAAAAATTATTTACTTTGTGTGTAAAATTCAAGAAATGGGTAAAAAATACACTCTGTGTAAAATAGTATAACTCAAAAATTAACCTTTTCTAGAAATTTCTTTGATAATACAAATACAGTCACAAACAAACGTGTTGAATCGACCACTGTACACAAGTATTTAACTTTTCTCTCTCTCTTCCTTTACTTTTACTCTTTTAGCGTTCAACCTGCAATCAGAAGTGAATATTTAAAACATAAATTCATTAAAGCTAAAGAAATTTTAGTGAAAAAAAATCAATTGACGTGTTATTGTTTTACTTCTCTAACAAGAAATAGCAGAGTTTCAGCAGCAAATTTTAATTAATAAAATTGTTGTTCTTTTTCTTACATACACTGACACAGCAAAAAGAAGAGTTCAAAATTAAGGAAAAAGGAAACAATAAGTGTAAGTTTACAAATTGAAAAATAAATTAGCAGGAAAAAATATACAAACAAACAAAAACACAACAACAAATGATAATGACAAAAAAGCTGGAAATTAAGAGGAAAATGAAGTAGAGTAGAGTAAAATGGAGAGGAGGGAAGAAAAAGAAAGAAAAAAATTTAAAACGAAAACGTGCAGTTGAAGAATTTGTTGTTAAACTGTTGCGTAAATACCAAAAACTCACAAAAAAAAAAAAAAAAACTACTAAGAAAAAGTTAAGAAAACGTAGCAAGAACAACGTCACTAGTAGCAGTTCAGTTGAAAAAGAAGAAAAAGAGCATCTTCATTAGCTAATGAAGAGTTGACACTAAGCAAAAACAAAATAAGAAAAAAAAAAAAATGCAAAAACAACAGCAACAACCAGAACAAACTTAGCTATATTTTAGCTCGCACCAAAACAACAACAACAACTAAACTAAGTAGGAAAATAAAATAAAACAACCAACAACGACAAAATAAACAAATTGTTTGTTATTTTCTTCTCTTTTTTGCTTTTTGCTTTTTTTTTTTCTTTGTCTATTCTTAAAGTTGAAACGTGCTTGTCGCACAACATGTTAAAAAAAATTAACTAAAATGAAATGCGTAAAAGTTCGAGGAAGAAAAAAACAAAACAAAAAGAGACATCATATTTCAAACGTAAGCGGAAACGGAAATTGTCGCGGGCGTATAGTAATTTAAAAAATGCACAATAACATGAAGCTGTGAAAACGTTGGGCTGTTTAAAAAGAATCAGTACAAAACCAACGAAACTTTCAAAGTTTGTTATTGCCTAGTGGTGAAAAAACGAATTATAAAACAAAAAATAAATTACACCACTTTTCCACGCGACGGCTCATATATATGTATATGGCCACTAGCGGATTCAAGGGGGAGGAGATTAAAACCCTCCCAGTTGCCGCTGAAAATTTTTTACATTTTTATTGCCAGCTACGAACCAATTAAAAAAATTTAAAGAGAAGAAAATAATAAGCATCCTGCCTCCTACTCCTTGGAAATCCCTGTATTTGCTAGTGTATGTGGAAATTATATTAAGTTTTGTATATAAAAATACTAGTTCTTTTTATATAACTATTTATTATTATTTTTGGATTTTTTTCAATCAAAATATTAAAAAATGTTGTTTTTGCAAAAACAAAAAACCATAAACCATAATGACTTTCTATTAACTCATCAGGGCCGTAGCCAGGATTTTTTTTCGGAGGGGGTTTTCATTCGACGAAAATATTCATATAAAATTTTTATGAAACTGATGTTTAAATACGATGATACATTTGATGGACCCTATCAGACTAGGGAGAAAAGTGGATAAATATCTTAAAGCCTTAGAAAAAATTTTTGTTTCCAAAATTTTCTTAATCTTAACTTAAAAAAATGGCCGAAAATGACAAAAAAAATTCACAGAATAATCAATTTAAATTTTTTCAAATAAATATTATTCAATGTAGATTCCAATACATTTTTTATCGTGAAAGACATAATTTCGATAACTCATTGACTTGCCATTACTGATAATGAACCTAACCTCAAACAAATTATCAAAAATGCCAAAAATAGTTAGAGACTAATTTTTTTTCAAATGATTGTCAGTGGGAATTTGGGCCATTATCAATGATGGGGAGCCCGGATGAGGTTGGCATATATTCTCTAAATTCGTGCAGCCACAGCATTGAAATCTTCCGAGTCGGGTGCTCTGAGCAATAATGGGTTAAAGAATTAATTAAATTTTAAGATTAAGAACTTTGAAGCTTATTCAATAACACTGTCCTGCATGAGTTTGGTGAATTATTCCTAGTGTTTGCGAATGAATTTTTTGTGTTGAACACGAATCTGAGGTTAAAAACTTCCCATTACATCACGTTTTAGAAAAATGGGGTTGAAACCCCTGAAAATACCGTTTTTGACCATGTAGCACAACTTCGTACGATTTCAATTCAAATTTATTTTTAACATTTTTTCTTTTGTTTTACTTTTTAGAAGGAAACCAATTAAAAAATATTTAAAAATCGTTCAATAGATTTTATTTTGACTTTTTTTCCATCCACTGGCAATCAATATCAAAAATTAGGAAAAAGTTTTCACATTTCGGGGGGGGGGGGAGGTCAGGATCCCCAAAACCTCCCCCTAAATACGGCCTTGTAACTCATTATTAGTATTTATTAATAATATTACTCATACGCAATGTAATACATTTAAAACATAATATTTAAATTATTATTGAAAAATGAAAACATTAAAATTAAAAATAATTATAATAAGTAGGTATAAAACACGCTGCTTACAAATTATTACAACATACAACACCTTTACATAATTTTACAATTTATGCAGACATTTATAATAAATAAATATTATTTGTAAAAGCATTTAATACATCATTACTGAAATAATATATAAATAATAATCATTAAAATTGAACGAGAAAAGCGATGAACAAAAAAAAAATGAATGCGAGCAAGGCACGCAAGATATTTGATGTGTAAACAGTTAAGCTAACTGAATGTCATATACATAAGCTCACATATGTATAGCCATATATAGGGATTTAATGTATAATCTATATGCTTAGGTAATTAATTCAAATTAAAACAATTCTTTTATAAACTTAAAAATTTATTAGATATCATTATCTTTTATATATAATAGCCCAATTCACCATAAATTGCAAATGGTCTTGCATCATTGCAAATGCAAATTTTTATTTCATATCATATATATTTGTTGTTGTGATAGCATAAATATTTTGCAATTGCACCAAATCGTGAATAGGGCTGATATGTTGTAGTTGCATTATTTTTCTTTTACTCAATGCATCGGGATCTATATGCTCGCATATACGCAGCTGCAATTGCATCCTTTTTTTCGCGCTTTAAGTTTTTCTTCCTGTCGATTTGAAATTTTATTAGATGTGAAAATTTTGCATAACGTCGCCTGAGAATTGATTTGGCGTATAGGTATATGAATTTGTACAGACATACGTCAAATCAATCCTCAGGCGACGATAAGTGCTTTCCACATTTAACCTTAGGAAGGCAACAGGGATGACTAGTCACACCACTACTTTTTAAAAGCACCGCAAAGAGAGTTGTCTTAACTGCATTTAATAAAAATAAAAAAGAATGTATTTTTATTGAAGGAAATAAGTGATTTTATAATAAATAAGTTTGATTTTTTCTGTTTAACATTTTTGCTCTTTACATAGATAAAACAAGTGTTGCCTTTCTAAGGTTAATGTACAAAGCAAAATTTTTATAATGCCGTGATTTGCTATCATTATCACTACATTTTGTTTATACATTTATTGAAATCTAGATTCCTTATTACTTATCATTTTGTATTGTTTTTATATTTTAAAGAATATTTAATTTTAATGTAATCTAACTAACCGAATGCAAAACCTATCAAACGCCTGTGTTTGCTACGGCGACTTCTCTGCTTGTATGGTATGGTCGATCTCCACACGTTTAACACCAACAAATAATTCTGCCACGAATAAATGTACACACACATTTTGTTTTCGTATGCACATATATGTGTGAGTAAATTGATCGAAACATAAACAAACAAACTCCGCTCGTATTTTAATTTCTCCCTCTCTTCTTCTCTTCTCTCTTCTCTTTATTGTTTAGAGTAGCACAGTCATGCCGCACAGTAGTGCGAGCGAGAAGGGAACTGGACGTTACAGTTATCTTACATCTTACGATACAGTTATTCTTACATTTTACACATTTGAAATTTTGCCCATACCGTGAGCTAAAATGTTTACACATCAAAAAAAGAAATTGCTAAATACAAATAAATAAATAAGTAACCAATGCCAATTTTATTATTAACAAATTATATACCGAAAAGTATATATATGCATTATTATGTGCCAACATTTTTAACATCATCAACATTACCAGCTTCATCATTAACTTTTTCAGCATCAGCAAACGTTTTTTTTTTTTTTTTGTTGTACAATTTTCGTTTCCTTTGTGGTTGTTTTGATGATATGGCAACAGTTGTTAAGATAGGTAAGTAATAACATTAACATTTGTTGTTATAATTTTAGAAAATTTACGCCAAGGTGAAAAATATCGTTAATAATATACATTACAATATAAATGTATTTACATATGGGTACATAATTTTGAGCTTTATTTGCAAAATAATACAATAAAAAAAAATAAATTAAAAAACCTCATAAAATTTCCTCATTCATTGTTATTCAATATTTAATTTATTATAGAGTGTGAGAGTAAAACAGCAACCCTTAAAAATGCAAATCAAATAAAATCAAATTGATTTTCAAACAGTAATGAAATTCATTTTTGCAATTCTCTTTTCCAAGGTTAAAGGGCAAAAGGAAACCGAACAATCATAAATAATATATAAGAAAGAAGCAGAAATTTTAATTCTCTTTTGATCACAAGGTAATTGGGGGGAGATTGTTTTTCTTTTTGCTAATCAAATAATAACTGCTACTTTCGTTACCTTAAAATAATAGTTTAAATCCCATTTCCTAATTTATTTTTATGCTTTCTCTCTAATAGTTTTGTTAGTGAAAATATTTAGAAATGATTTTCCTCAAAAGTCAAGTTTATTAAACTCCTAAATCTTTATATAAAACATCGTAGAGTTTTGTGTGTATGTCATCGTGTAACTTCTGGACCGATTGAAATCATATTTCCAAAATATATTTTCTTAGGGGGGGGATGGTTCATAGCTATTCATAATGGCTTTTAGTAAAGTGGGCGTGGCACCTCCCATACAATCCTAATAGTTTTTTGGGTATATCTCAAGAACCATTTACAGCACGCTACAGAAATGGTACAACAAAAATATGGGAGGGATTGACAAAGGGGGTGTGGCACCTTCCATATAACCTGAATTTCTATTATGAGATATCTTAGGCCATTTGTGGTACGGTACTAAAATTGAAATTCTTTCAGTTTATTGAATTAGTGGGTGTGGTACCATGCTTTACTTTTATTTACTACTACTAATTCTACTACTATTTTTTACTACTTTTTTAGTACATTTTTTCTGCAATTTCTACTACTTTTTCAACTAATATTTTCTACTACTTTTTCAACTAATATTTTCTACTACTATTTTACTACTTTTTTTGTACTACTATGTTTAATTATTTTTCTACTATTTTTCTGCTACCTTTTTTCTACTTTTTTAAAAAAAATTTTTAATACTATTTTCTATTATTTTTCCTACTACCTTTTCTACTACCATTTTCTTCTACTTTTTCCATTCCTTTTTTTTACTATTATTTCTACAGCTTTATGAAATATCTTAAGACCCTACGTCGTTGTCTTAAAATCGATTAGGTGGCGCTGTAACAAATGCTATATTTATAATAAATATCAAATTGGTTCAAATTTTTAAATAATTTATAATAATTATAAATTTGAGACATAATTTCAAGAATGGTCTTTGATATGAATATAGAGCCTCCTGAAATATTGTATCTCTAATTCAATTGAAATCTAATTAAATTGTTCAACAAAAAAGAACACTTAAAAGTTATTTCTTTTTACTTCAGATATGCTGGTGTTTCTATCTAACTGCTGAATGACCCTTTTAGCATAAACTCGGTTAATAACTCACTAAAAATAGAAAAAAATTTCTCAATTTCTATTTTGATTCCTTTTCCTATTGAAACCCTAAACTTTTATCTTATAGTTTTTGGCGCTGAGCTCAAATACAAATAAAAAAGAAAAAAAAGAAAAAAAAAACATTTCTGCATAAACTTTACATACTTAGGTGCATACATTTCACTAATATTATTTTATTTATAAGTTCTCTTAGAACACGGTAAATAAATGCTAACATTTACATAGTCTTATACAAATACACCCACATACATATACCCACATTTGAATACATTCATATATGATTATTTGGAAAAGTGAAATTGGCATTGTCAAACTTAATTAAATTAATTAGCATTACCAATTAATGAATGAAGGAAGAAATGTTGTTGAAATGTTAGTTATAAATTTAACTTGAAATGTTGAAAAATAGTTTGTGCTAAAAACACACACATTCATATACAAAGTAAACACATATATTCATAGTAGGTACCTTGTTTGTGTGTAAGTAACATGGTAGTCAAAACTTTTCAAGTTCTTTTGATATTGTTTCAAAGTTGAATGAATTTTAACACAAATAACTAGATGTTTTTTAATAGAACACAATTGATAGTTTATATCAAATGGTAATTGAGGAAGAAAGAGAGAGAGAGAGAGAGAATAAATAGTAAGAGGAAAAGAGATAAGGAGGAAAAAATGAAAGAGTGATAAAAAGAAATGAAGAAAAACAATATTCAAAAGGAAGCTATTTGTTTAAAATAATTTTTAGTTGTATAGTTTGAGTAGTAACTACATTAGGGTGGACTGAAACATTTTTTTCTCAGAACCAGGCGATGAAATTAGAATCTGATATCAGTATTTAGTGGATGCATATTTTTTGAATTTGGTCAGCTGTTGAGGTTGGTATTATCAAGCTAAAATTGACCACGTGGGTGAAAAACAAAGTTTTAGCTTGGAAACCAAGTTAATATGTTGAAAAAGTAGGTTTAAACTAACATCATTAGCATCCAGAGAATTAGACTAGATTAAAAAAAAAATAAATTAAAAAATTTGAGAACTTTGTAACGACCAAATTTTGGTGACAATAATTATGGCCGCACAATACTTCTCTACGCCCCTGTACACCAGCGTTGGAAAATATGCAATCAAGAAAACTACTGGCATGGCAACAGAAAAGTCATCCACCTAAAACAATAACAATGCATCAAGGCAATCCACAACGCACCCAAAACCTAACGGCATCATCGCAGCATGCTGCGATCAAAATTTAAAAATTGAAGTCACACGATTGAAATAACCAATCACAGGAGAGCAGCAAGATACAGCACCATATTTTCCATGTACTGCTTATAAAGCAGCGAACACAGCAGTATTCTTTCTCTTTGTGCCGATAGCTCATGTGGTGAATAGAAGACAACTAAAGGAACAGCTGCCTAAGAGCAAGGCGTGAGGGTGAGTAATTTTTAGTGTACCGACGACCCAGTAGCAAGACAACCCAGTAGTGCATGAAGTGTTACAGCTTGCTGATTGATCGACGTGCATAGTAGTGAGTTGACCTGGTCAAGTGGACAGCAAAACGCCAGGTCTTACCACCATCCATGACGTATTACAGCTTGGTAATTGATCGAAGTGGATGTTAGTAAACCGAATTTGGTTCCCAGGAGGAAGACAACGGACTGAAACCAATATCACTGGGTACACTGTAACGCGAAGCACACACTTCCGCTTAACACCGCAGGGCTACACTGGTGCTCTAGCATTGTTACCTACACTACGCACCGCAGCACTACGTCAGTGCCCCAACATTGTTACTTACACTACGCACGGCAGCGCTACGCTACGTACAGCAGCCCCACAATCTGCGCACTAGCATTGTTACTTACATTACGCACAGCAGCGCTAAAGGCAGCGGCCAACATTGTTTTTAGTCCAATTCGAAGATTAATAAAACTGAATTGTGATTTTGTATATATCGCTGTCTTAATTTGATGGATTATGACTACTTTCGTCTGTGCCAAAAATTTTAGAGACCCGCACCGAAAACTTACGATCTTTTCTTATACTTTAAATTAAAAATTCTCGAAGCAATACTCTAAATAACCAAATGTTTTTTGCTTCTCATCAATAGAGATAGCATAAGAAATTGATAATAACCTTAATCCTAAAAAATCACCTGGAATAGATGAAATTTCCTTTGGCTTATTCAAGGAATTACCACGAAAAACAATTGTCATGCTAACATATTTGTTCAGAGCCTGCTTTAGACTAAAATACGTACCAAAGTGCTTCAAAATAGCACAAATCATCATGATTAAGAAACCAGACAAGCCATTAGAACAAGTAACGTCATATAGACCCATATCTTTGTAACCCTCATTTCAAAACTATTCGAGATCAACATACCTAATTTCTAGTTTGAATTCAGAAATAAACAATGTCTGGTAGGTCGGATTGAGCGGGCCCTCAACAGGAAAGAATACACTATTGGTATTTTTGTGGATATTGAGGGAGCATTTGACAACGCGACTTTTGACGGCATGTGCAATGCAGCAGGTCAGCATGGAGTGGATCCGGTTCTTGTTAACTGGATTCACTCAATGCTGTCACAGAGACTTATGATGGTTCAAGCTGCTGCTGTGGTGTCTGCCGGTTGAATCTCTGCTTGAACTGATATGGACCTAACAGTTTTATCAATGCCATCCGATGCAATGCCAACAATTCCAGTTTTAAAACAGCGCTATACAATACAAATTCCAGAGGCCCAAACTTGGCTTTTGCCGGGACCTGGGCCGGTAGTTGATTGTAAGCGTATTTTCACTGACGTCTCCAGAACAGAATTCGGTTCGGGTTCTGGAGTCTTCATTCAAAATGATAGAGTGCACCTTCACTTCTCCCTTGGGTTTTCAAGTTTGTGTTTTTCAAGCAGAAATTTTTGCAATCATCACGGCAATGGACCATGTTATTGATAATTGTTGGAGAGAAAGGAGTATCTGTGTATTTAATGACAGTCAGGCTGCGCTTAAATCCTTGCTTAATCCTCTAACCACGTCTAAACTGGTTATGCATTGTAAATCCAGGCTTGATTGTGTTGGAAAACAAAGAAGCCTGCTGTTGATATGGGTTCCTGGACACTCAGGAATTTCAGGAAATGAATTGGCTGACCTTCTGGCCAGAAATGGTTCGGAAACTGGTTTCCTGGGCCCAGACCCTGTACTCTTTTTGTCGTCTACAGCCATCAAGACTAACATTAATGAGTGGGTCGACTTGATCCACAATCGTAAATGGGAGGACCTGAGGGGCTTTAGACAGACAAAGACCATGTTACCTGTTATCTCGAAGCGTCTAACAGACTTTCTGTTATCACTTAACAGAAAGAGCTGCAGGAAGCTGGTGGGATTATATACAGGTCATTTCTCTTGGGCCAAACATTTGCATATGATTGGCCTGGGAGCTAGTGCCTTCTGTGCTTCCTGTGGTTTGTAGGAAAAATGTGAAGAGACGGCGGATCACTTTCTTAGAGTCTGCCCCGTTTTCTGCCAGATCAGAGTAAGCATATTTGGTAGTGGAGTGTTGGGAGACGAACACCTAAACTCTTTAACACCGCAGGATCTGCTAAAATTTATTAATAAATCTGGTAGATTTAAAGAATAGCAAAAGGGAACACAGGACATGATACAATGGACGTAAAACTTGTCTGAGTGCGAGTGCTGTATTCTTGAATACTTCTTTTGTCTGTTCCAACAAAAACAAAAAAGTGGGTTTCCAGTAATAAAACCAGGAAACATTTTACTGTTTAATTATTGAAACAGAAAATTTTCATTCCAATCTAATTCAATTAGACTTCTATGTAAAATATAAGTACTAATTAAAACAAAATGTGTGATTCTAGAACAGTGAAACCAAAACCAGCTACAGATGAAACAAAAATAGCTACATATAAGAATGTGTTTAAAAATCAGAAAATTTCCAATTACTAAAATTCTGAGAAAATTTTGCTACCATTTTATTTTTGTTTTTAGCTTTTGAATTTAAATTAATATTCAATAACTGCATTTATTACTTTTCAGTTACAGCTTTATAAATAAATTTCTTTTGAAAAAATTGTAAACTTTTTAATAAAGTCAATACAAGCATCATTAATATTACAAAAAAAAAAGTAATAGTAATAAAAAAGTGAAATATTTTCCATTATGTCAATTTGCGTTGCCATTTTTCTACTCAAATGGATTTTTTTTTACAAAAAAAAAAAAAAAAAAAGAAACACAAAAATTTTATATAAAAAAAGCAGTAAGTATAAAGAACTTTCGTATGTATAATTTTTTTTCTAATGACATATAACCCATGGCAACATATTCATTCATTCATCTCTTCTACTACATCCAACCAGCAGCCATCCACCAATTCCAATCCCAATCCATTCATGTACATTCATTCACTCATTCATCCATTTATCCATCCATATCCATTTTGGCATATAAGGTTACTTGTAATTTGTCACTCTTTGTCACGAAAAATGTTAGCGTTATGCTAAGGGTGCTCTGGTCTGGTTGAGGAATGAGGGGTTAACAGGGAAGCTAGGGTGCAAAGGAATAATCTTTTTGATGTTGCATGCATGTATGTTCCCTTTTTGAACTTTCCTCGCTCATTTCATATTTGTTGCTTTTTTTTCTTTAAGATAATGAAGCTGAAAATTTCAACGAGGCGGCAAATGTGCTGATAAGAGAAACAACGTTCGTTTTTAATAACCAGTTTTTTTTTTGTTGTTTTTTTTGTTTTTTTGTTAGCTTACTCGTACCCTTAGCTACCGTTAAATGGGAGTGATTGTAAAATGATTTTCATGAAAAGTTGAAACTGAAATCATAGTTACTTTTGATTTTCGTTTATGTATGAAATGTACTATTGATTAAATATCAAAGCGGGGAGGAATTTTATACATAGCCTTATTTTTGAATTTTACTGACAATAGCGCAACCACTTTATAAAAAAAAAAAAAATTATAATTGAAAGCTGAATATTTTTCTTCGAATTTTAAGCCTCTATAACTGAAGAACCAGCTTTATTTTTGAAGTCTAATTTTAATAGGCCGACTATGGGTGCCAATTAAAAATTAATTGGCACCCACATTTAAAGTTAGAAAACAAAAAAAAATATTTCTTATTTTCTTTGAATTTCATCAGGAAAATAACCAATTCGTCGCCTGAGAATTGATTTGACGTATGTGTGTACAAATTCGTATACCTATACGCCAAATCAATTCTCAGGCGACGAATTGAAAATTTGTAATTAATCGCCTGTATGAAGCTTTCAATTATTCAAAATTCTAATCTAAAGTAATCATATCAACTTTGTATCCATAATTTCTAGAAATGGCAAAAATGGAGCTAAAAGCATTTGAGAAATTATTCACACTCATTCCCCTTCACGGTATTTCAGTTTTCCAGTGTTCGCTACTATTCAATTTTAATAAACGATATTCGCATTCTGCTTTAACTATATTTTACGAATATTAATACTATTACATACATATGTACTTACAAACTCATATTTTTAAACAGCTTAGGTACATAAATACATAGTTGCAACTTCAAAGACTTCGAATACTAACCTGAAATTGAAAAAAAGAAAAGAAGAAAGAAAATGAGTTAAAACTTTAAGTTATACATAAATTTCTTTTGATGTAAAAGGATATACCGAAAGGATTAGTTTCACATTTTAAGGGATAAAGAAAAGGATAAACTGCGTTTAGATTTTTGCTGCTCTATAAGTTTATTAAAAAACAAAAACAAAAAACAAAAAAACAAACAGGAACCAAAATGAAATCTCACAAATGTATAAAAGAAATATTTCAAGCATAAAGTTAGTTTATTGAAATCTAAACTAGTACACAGAAAATTCGTTGAAGTGAAATCATTTACACGACTGCACAATGACTTATGCTGTTCTACGAAACTAGAAGCAATCAGACCGTAATTTTTTTTTTTTTTAATTTTTATTAATTTTGTTTATCTTAGGCATTCCCATCCTTGAAAAGATTTTACCTATGTAATTATTATTTGGAATTTTTACTAGAGTTCTGAAATTCAAGAGAATTTGTGGCTTTTCTTTTAAATCTTGTATGTCTTTTCAAACCATATTTAGGGGATAAAGTGTTTCGATGTTTTATCAAAGTGGAAAACTATGCACTTTTGATATTATAATAAGGAGTGAGATCGAAAAAATCTTAACATATATAAAATTCAATAATTTTTAAACGGTTGATCTTAGAGTTTTGATTTTTTTCTATTTAATTGATTATATTTTACAAATTACAGAAAAATACAATATAACTTTTATAGTTCTAACCACTATTTATGAACTCATGGACCTTTTTTGGTAAGCCTTCCATTAGAGATTTGATAGTTGTTTCAGACACCTTTTTGGAACAGTTTGCCCATCTTCTTTTAAAATCTTCGATATTTTGGGACACCCTTTTTTTTTGCTCTTTAAGTTTATTTTTACAAGAGCCCAATATCTCTCAACTGGTCTTAGCTCCGAACAATTTGGAGGATTGAGATTGGCCTCTCTTGGTACAAAAACTATGTTATTACTTGGGTACCACTCCAGAGCTTTCTTGCCGTAGTGACATGATGCCAAATCGGGCCAAAAATATGTGGACACATTGTGCTCTCTTATGAAAGGAAGAAGTCTTTTTTTAAATATTCTTTGATGTATATTGCGGTATTTAAAGAGCCCACTGTAACAAATGACTTGCTTCTTTTGCCGCAACTGCATATAGCTTGCCATACCAGGAATTTTTTAAGGAAATTTTGTCTGCTTTTGGATTCTAAATTGTTCTTCGACATTTCCTTGAGCATCAGCAACATAAAAACTTTGACCCGGAAGCTGCGTAAAATCTCCCGGTACATACGTTTCGTCGTCCATTATACAACATGGCGTCTAAATTTTTTGTAGCATTCCTGTCTGGAACTTTTTCTACACATTTTAGGGAAATTTACATATTTACTCATATTCTTGAATCTCTTTTTTTTTCTAAATTTTTTTGAGTATTTTCAAAACTTTTTAATTCCAAAATTTACAGTCATATTTCAGAATATTGTTTTTCTGCACAAAGTGTTTAAAATATCATATCATGAATGGTTTTGGGAGTTTTTTGTGGTACATAAAGTGTGTCAACTTCCCATTACCGTGTATTTTTTCAAGGTTAGGTTAGGTTAAAGAAGGAGTGTGTGCTACGCACTTCCACTCGGAGGCCTTATTAGATCCATTGTGATGCCCTTCATTTTATATTTGGGTGACCCTCCCTATCTGTTCGGTTCCCTGCGGATCCAGACTGGATCCTTTGGAAACCACCCAGTCTTAACAAGAAAGCTGTGTAAATCTGAAATCTGTGCATCAGCTATGTCTGTTAGTCCGTCAAAGAACATTGCCCCGAGAGTTCGGAGCCGTCGTTCCTGAAATGAGGGACAAAAACATAGCAGATGCTTGATCGATTCCACAGCGTCCTCGTCTCCACAGCCTCTGCATATATCATTGGTCAATAGCCGCACACACAGCACAGTGACCGGTGGTCACACCTGACACCATGTGCACAGCATGTTTATCGAGTCGCAAAATACTTTTCGTACTTTTAATGTTCAGTCGTGGCCACAGGGTACGTGCAATCCTGCAATCTACCCAGGCCGGCTATGCCCTGTTTGTGGATTCAGTTAACCACTCTCCTATTGTCCCTGCTGTAACACAAAAAGTGTTGATTGCATCACTGGCAGGTATTGATGACCCTGCTCGGGCAAGTTCGTCCGCCTCGTCGTTCCCTTCAATATTGCTATGTTCGGGAACCCAACGTAAACTTACCCTACAGTGTCTTATGCTGCTCAAAACGTTACGACAATCTTGCACTAACTTTGATTTTATGACAGTAGATCCGATAGCTTTCATGGCAGCTTGGCAATCCTTAAGGAAGGTGCTTTTAATGTGTTCCGCTGCCTTCATGATGGCAAAAACCTCCAATTGGAAAAAGGCTACAGTAATCCGGTAGTCTATATGACCTTCGGATTTGTTGCGATTTACAAAAAATTCCCGCCCCCGTTCCTCCATCTGTCTTTGATCCGTCAGTAAAGTAGACTGTTTAAAGGTCTTCAACATCAGGCTGTAGCCAGCTGTCTCTGGAGGGATAGTCGATCGGAATTTTCCAATTGAAATCACTGCGTGTTACCAGGTAATCAGTTGCCTTACCTATAAGGCTGTGCGTGGTATCACCTCTCATTAAGTTGCACAGTATACTGAAGTGTTCGCAGTTGGCAGATGTCAGCTGGTTAGACTCTCTCAACTTGAGAGAGTCTAAAGGCTGCATTAGCCTTTACAAACATGTCCAGAGGGGGAGGGTGTAGAATCATCTCCAGGCCCATTCGTAATGCCCAGAATGGCGAGTCTTTGCACCTTCTCTAGTTTGCATCGGTTGCTCTTTTTGGCCATTGCCTGCCACCATACTAGAGAATCGTAGGTGATGGTTGGCCTGATTATCGCCATATACATCCAATGTATTATATAAGGCTTTAAACCCCATCTCTTCCCGAAGGTCCTCTTACAAGCATACAGAGCATTAAGCCTTTTTCTCATTTTTTTCTTCCGAGTTCCGCTTCCACGAGAGCTTTGAGTCCGGAATTATGCCTAAATATTTAGATAGGTTCAGAGTTCACCCTTCTATTTCAGGAAGTATGATCTGCTGAATCTTTCTTTTCTTGGTGAACAGGACTAGTTCAGTCTTCGCAGGATTAACTTCAAGGCCATTGCGCCTTGCCCACATTGAGATTAAAATATCAGTATTTTTCAGTTTTCATTTGAACATTGAAAAAGATTTTTCCACACAACAAAAAACAATAAATATAAAAAATTATATATGTATGTACATTAAAGTGACTCGAGTCCCATACACAAAAAAATTCGGTCTCGTTGTACACCTCTGAAAATGAACCTCGTTCTGTTTTATGATGATTCCCAACTGGGGCCTTTTGTTACGATATGTTATGACCAGGGGAGAGGGGTCAAAATTGATCAAAAATTGAGAGGAATAGTGTATACACAAAAATTCTTTATCTCTTTGTGTTTAATAACTTTGCTTCAGACATCAAATTTGTATCTGTAAAAATAATAAATTTCTCAATAGCTTCTTAAATTTTTGCTGCATTATGTAATCAGTGTAGCACACCATTTAAACTTCAAATTACGGAGCCGATGCATAAATATTTTCAGCGACTGAGGTTTCTGGTCTATTTTTAAATTGTTTAATGTATTTGCTCAAATTTATCAGTAAAAATTTGATCTCCACAAATTCGAAAATTTTATCAAGACATATTTCTGAAAGTCGGAACTCTGAAGACGGGACTAAATATTTGCACAATCAAGACAAATCAAAACCGTCTGGTAACCTCACTTGGAAATGTATAACTAAAAATACTTGAATACACTAACAAATTCATATTACATGGCGGTTTTAGCATAATTAATATTTAATAATAGTTCAATTTGTTTTCCATTTCAGTTTAATTACATTTTATAAATATTTTTTGCTTTTATAAAACACGCAACAATTATATAATTTTGTAAATTTTTAAATAATAATTTTCCTCAAATTAAATTACACAACTAAAAATTGTAAAATTTCCACGTGAATGAATAAAAATAACAGAAAATATTATGAAAGAATTAACATAAAGTATGAGGAGCAGCAGTTATGTAACTAAAATACAGAAAAATGATACGCATTCATTGAGAAGCTCAAAAAAAAAAAAAACAAAACAAAAAAAAAAAAAAGAAGCGAACAAAAAAAGGAAACATAAATGAAAAAAATTTAGACTAAAAACAAAAGAAATGTAAAAAAGAGAAGCAACAGAAATGTAAAAAAAAAAGAAAAGAAAAACACCTTCCTCATTTACAACAATTATAAAAATTTCCTGCATATTTTTCTTTCTTTTTTCTTATACTTCCTAAATAATTTTGCTTGGCATTTTGTACTTTACTTTATTTGCATATGTATAAGAGCAAGTATGCATGAATCTGACTTGCATACACTGTTACATATATGGATTTCTTTTTTTCTGCTATTTCCTTTTTGCTATTTGCTATTTTCTGCTTATATAATGCCACACTTTTTCATATATGATACATACATACATAGTTGAATGTATGTCATCAGCAACACTAGCAACATCAGCAACATCAGTACAACACAAAATGTTAACACTACCACTGTCACCGGTACCGGCACATTAGCTTCAGTTTTAACAATAAAAGTAACAAAGAAAAGCATCACACAAAACAGCAACTAACAAAAACCAAAGCACGCAGTCATCAACAGGCAACAACAGCAGCAGCAACATTTTATACACACATACATTTCATAGTTGCTATTTTTTATTTTCGCTTGCATTTTTTTATTTTTCTCTTTTATTATTTCACTTTTTCTTTCTGCTATTTTTTTTTTTTTTTTTTTGTTTTTTGCAAAGCTAGCAAATGTTTCTGCTATTACTACATACTTTTATTTTCTTTTTCTATTCACATATGCATATGTTCCATTCACTTTTTTTCTCTCTGTGCGTTTTTGTTATTGTTTTCATTACTAATGTATTCTCATCTCCATATATACGTTTTTAATAACCAAATGCTACATAAACTACATTGAAGCGTATTATGATATCGACATTTTTGTCGCAGTTACTGCAGCAGTAGAACCTGCACTTAATTAATGTGGATACATTAGTTCGATCTAGCAGTGTAGTATTTGTTGTTGAGATATCGAGCTTGAGGAGCAACCTCATGGTCAATGTAGCGTCAAAAATTCTCTATTATTTTTAGTAGATAAAATTGCTCTGCTTTTAATTAAAATATTAAATTAAAATGTTAAAAAAATTTAAGATTTTTGGAGTTCAGTTTCGGCAAAAAGTTTAAATGCAAATGCATGTTTTTACTGGGCATCTTAAAAGTGTAATGGTCAAGTTATCATTACGAATCATGAAATTACCTTTAAAATGGCATTCAATCGTTAGTGCATATTTTTGCATATTTTATAATAAATGCATATTTTTGCATATTTTACAATAAATGCATGTTTTCACATATTTTCCTTTTTTTTTGTTTGGTTTACATATTCATAATTTTCTAATAATTTTGATAGCTTTTTAGTGAGCTGTGAAAAGATATTTCAAGTTGACTTGTAAACTAAAAGCTAGAAACTTAAAGAATTGAATGATCGGCGCTCAGAAATAACAATACAGCCTTTGATTACTACCTCCATTACTATTCCATTGTTTTTTACAATCCACAATTAAGAAGTTTTTTGAGAACATATATCAATGAAATCATTCCTCATGAAACGTCACTGCGCAAAACTTATATAGAACAAATATATATTCGTTTATTAAAAGAAATCAAGTTCGTCTTAAAAACCATTTCTTATGGGTTTGCATAGATGAGGCTACTGCACCGGAAAAATATGCGGAGATAATACAGCCTTTTCTGTGAATTAATACAACTTTTGCGGAGTTAATACTACTTTTATGCAACCAACACCGAAAAGAATTTTTTGAAGCTTTTTTGAGTTAACTCAACTCTTTTTGTGGTTAAAATAACTTTTTGTCAGTGTCAGAATAACTCTGAAGACAATTTCAAATTAACTCTGCAGTTTCAGCCAATATGTGTTTGATTAACTCTGAAAATGGTTAATATAACCATGGAAAAGGTAAATCAATCAACTTTTCTCTGAGTAAATATAACTAATTTTAAAGGTTCTATAAAAATCTACTATTAACTCTAAACGAAGTTAACCAAAATGTAAGATTAACTATGAACGGAGTCAACTGTACTCCGAAACAAAGTTTAATATAAATAAACTTTCCCAAAATGTAAGATTAACTACCAACGGAGTCAACTCTACTCCGAAACGAAGTTTAAAATAAACCAACTTTCCCAAAATGTAAGATTAACTATGAACGGAGTCAACTGTACTCCGAAAAGAAGTTTAAAATAAATCAACTTCCCAAAATGTAAGATTAACTATGAACGAAATCAATTATACTCTTTTTTCCTAATGTACGGGTAGTCCAGTCATTATAAAGATTCATAAAAATTCTGAACTGAGATTTTTCTTCAGTAATTATTAGTGGGGATATGATAGATATAAAAACCACAAAAATCAGTTCTGGGGTTGCAGAACGACCCCCCCAAAAAATCCCCCCTTTGGTGAAAAAAACAGTTTTTTACTAATAACTGGTTAACCGCTGGAGATATCAAAAAATTACTTGCTACAAAACAAAAAGCTTGAGTGATTTCCTAAAAAACGTCTTAAGTAATTTTTTTGTATATGTTATAGCTTTCGAGATATTCAATATTTAAGAAATTGCTAATTTAATACTTTGGATGTAATGTGGATGCGCGTGCATCTTTGTTTATTTGAATTTTTGAGTGCGGAGCCTATAGGAAAAATTAAATTACTCGAAAGCCAAACAAGCTAGGAAGAAAAATCAAAAAGGGTTATGAAAAGAATATAAACTTCAAAATCTTTTGCCATTTTCATTGACAACGAATAATTTTTTGTATACAAAAATAACAATATAGTATAGTTGTCTGTTGGTTTTTGCTACTTTTACTATTTGCAGGCCTAATAAAAATAAGTGGTTTCACTATATGTTATAAATGTATAATCTTGTAGTTCAAGACATTACTTCTGAAAATTCAGTAAAAGTTAGAAAGTTGCAAAGTACTAAATTTGCAATTTCTTAAATATTGAATATCTCGAAAACTATGACATATCCGAAAAAATTATATAACACCTATTTTTTAGAAAATCACTTAAGCTTTTTATTTTTTGATATCTCCAACGGTTAACCAGTTATTAGTACAAAAAGGCTTTTTCACCAAAGAGGGGATTTTTTTTGGGGGGGGGGAGGTCGCTCTGCAACCCCAGAACTAATTTTTCTATCATACCCCCACTAACAATTACTGAAAAAAATCACAAATAAGAATTTTTGTGAACTTGTGGTGCATTTCTTACTCTACCGACAAATTAATTTTTTTTTTTTTTGCCTCATCCGGGAATCGAACCCAAAATTTTCCGCGTAAAAGTTCACTCTCTTACCGCGATCTCAATTTTTCTTAATTCTACTCAAACTGCTGTATTAAAAGTGAATTATTATGGGCTACGAAATATTACATTCCCTATTTAAGTTTACATACCTCATTTCTGAAGCGGCGCGGCCTGTGAATATTTCCGGACAAAGAAGAAATTAGTCTCCAAAATCAAAGATTTCCTATGTAATAAAGTTTTGAAAGTGGTTTCAAATAGACACAAACAAAAGGGAATGGGTGACAATTTATAGAATTTTTTACCTCAGACGAGAAGTGTTTGGTAGTGTTTTGCTCCAAATTTTTCCGAAAATGTTAAGAAAGAGTTTAAAAATTTTCAGAAGTCTAAGTTGAATTTGATGTCATCCATTTTCGTGGCACCTTGTTGTTAAATTACTAAATTTCTATTTGTAAATTTGGAATATCATCCAGCTAAATTTATAAAGCAAGGAGTCTCTGGGTTTGAAAACTTTTAGTTCCTGCTAAGATTCAATATTTACACGATTTAAGCCAGTGTATATTTTGAGCTTTTTTTCGGAAGGAGAAATATAAATAGGGCGGTATAATTTTAATGTGATAATATATCAATACTACAATAAATCTTAAATAACTTATAGGGTTTTAAATCTGAAAAATTGTTTCCATGTTCTATAGTTCTCTGAAGTAAAATTATTCGATTATACTTTAATTAATTGAGGTTTGTCTTTGCCAGTCTAGAAAGAGTACCATGTAGAAATATGCGTCGAGCATCAAATCCTGTGTAGCAGTCCATTACAAAACCGCTATACCCCGATGGTCGAATGTATACTGACTGGCTTGAGAACTGCGATATCTACTCGACTTCTAAGAAAATATTACACAATAGTAGTAGTAAAAGACTATGAAATCAGAAATGTTTGTGCACTAACTAATATACTGTAATATCCTTTTAGAGTTTTACTATTCGCTGTTAATACAAAATTGAACCATTTTATTCCTTTGTTGAAGAAATGCAGACCCTATAGCTTGAGAGCTGTGATATCTAACAGGCCTCAGGATTATGAAATCATTTGGTTTTTTCGATGAAGCTATGAAGACTCTATAGCTTGAGGACTGTGGTATCTAGCAGCTCTTTAAAAAGAGTTTGATCTCAGAATCAAAATTCATAAATATTGCAGGGCTATTATTTGTACAAACTAATCGAATCATTTAGTTTCTTGGAGGAAGAAATGTAGACTCCATAACTTGAGGGCTGTGAAATCTAACAGGCCTCTAATAAAATATAATCCCTTAGCAAAAATTTTAACTCTTGCAATGCCCCAATTCACACAAACTAGTTTATCAAATGATCTGTTTTCCTCGATAAAGTAATGTATACTCACTAGCTAGATAGTTGTGATAACTCTCAGATCACTGAGGAAAATTTAAGCCCAGAGTCAAAATTATGGATTATTGCAGGGTAATGGAGTGAGACAGAAATGTTTATATTAACTTCACTTCCTCTTCAGCTGCTTAGTATAAAATCAAGATTGTGATCTACAAAAATTGGTTTTTGGTTAAAATTTCATTAAGTTTTTAAGGCGATTTTGTCATATCTAAAGCCACGCTTCCAGTTAATTTAAGAAGAAAAAAACGGAGCAAATTTGTCTTTTAATTAGAGTGTCAATTTTATGTTTTGCTATAAAGGCCTTTAAAATAATTTATAGTTTACTAAGGAAAATTTAAATACAGTATTATGGCCTCATATATGACGCTATTATAATTTTGTAATCAATTATTAAATGACTGAAGAAAAATTCGAATGCTATTATGTCCTCATGTTAGGCATCAATGTTGAGATGTACAGACATTTTCTTTATACATTAACATTTTTTTTTTTTTTTTTTTGCTGTATAGTAAACTTGAGCTAAGTTCATTGTTCTTTCAAATGACCCCATGTTGGGCGCAAATATATTAATGTTTCAGTTTGGGTTTCTGCGTTGTATTATAGTAAACTGTTGCTCCTTCTCTCAAGTATTTTAGAAACTTACTAAGCAAAATATCTCCTGAACTTTGCTATGACCCCACGTTGTGCGCGTCGTAGTGCATCTCAAGTAGTTACATATGACGAATGCAAGCGTGTGATGAAAAATATTATGAAATATTTCATATTTTTACATTCTACGAAAAAGTGCAATAAGAAGTGTGTAGTAGACTTATTTTTTTTTTTATTATGTATACATACTTATGTATATTCCCAGCCAGCCAGTGTTGCATGTGTACGTGTTGAAATGTTTGTTTGTATGGTATACATAGTTTGTATGCGTTTTGTTTGTGTTTTTCTAATATTTCTAGTTACAACTAAAGCATTTTTTCTGTTACTTTTGCTGCTTTTTATTTTGTTTAGTATTTTTTTTTTTTCTGTGTTTTTTTTTTCTATTTTATTTTGTTTTTTTGTTTTTGTTATGCTTATGCTTTTCCTTTTTTTGCAATTGTGCAATTGTTTCATTTATGCAAACAATGTTTCATTGTTTTTTCTCGCATCTCTTTTCAATTGTACGCTTTTCTTTTATGCACAAAAGCTGTTGCTGTGCATTTTTCTTCTACGTTTCTTGCTATGGTTGTTGTTTTTATTTAATGCTTGGACGCATTTACTAATCAACACTATTTGCAAACAAAGAGCGTATATTTTTTAACCCTTCCTCTCTTTTTCGTCAACAACTCCTTATTTTTTCTACTTCTATTTATTCATTCATTCATTCGTATACACACAACAGGCGCCATTTTACTATTCCGCCAATTGTTTCCGTTTCCTCGAGACGTGCAACAGTAGTAGTAACAGTTCGTTGCTTTCAGGTTGCTATTCATAACGGTCACTGTTCCATATTTCATTCAGAAATATAAACAATAAAAATTGTACTCTACCCTCCTCACACAAAACATTAACATTTTTAATGCCTAATTTATGCACGCTGTGTATTTAAATTTTTTTTGGAATTTTTTTAAGGTACTTTACTTAAATGAAATTACCTTTTTATTATTGTGTGCACATTGTTGCATAAGTACGCATATATATAAATATTAAAAAAAACAAAAAAAATATTTTTTTAAATAATTTCACCCCTGTTTATAAAAAATATTAACCCCGTTACATTTTCATGAAATAAATACGCTGACAATTTATTTACTTTAATAGTAAAGGAAGAGAAAAAAAAACTTTAAAACTATTTATATTAATGTTGTCACATTTTGTTTTTATGTATTTCATTTTTATATGCGGTTATTGAAATTGCATGATGTATGCGATTAATGTGGAAAAATATTATAAATAATAAACAGAAATGTGAAACAGTTGATAAATTAAGTGCAACTATGTGTATATACTTATATTAAACATAATACACGTGGGCATATACTAACATACCAATACATACACTCCCACAATCAGATCTGTAAACATACACACAGAAGAGATATGTACGCAACATCACCAAGTGGGAAGTAATGGAAGACCTTTACAATGAAACGGATTGCGGGCATGTCTTAGTTGAATTGAATCAGAAATTACAAAAAACTGTATTTCTTTTGAACAGTTTGAATTAAATGGAAGTGTGTCAGCGAAAACGAAGGTTAAAATTTTAATGAATTAAATTTCACAAATTGTAATTTTTGTCGCAAGAAGTTCATTATTTCGAAACTTTGATCTTAGATTAAAATTTGAATTGATCTCTTTCAAAACTCTTTTTTTGAAAAGCATTCATATTTCAAGATCTAATAATTGCCTTTGATTAACTTCAACACAAAGAATTAAAATTAAATATTTCCTTATTTATTTTATTATGAAAAAAAAAATCGTAAAAAGATACTGAAATTTTAATTTTATTATTTGAGCTGTCTGCCATGTTTTTACATACTCCTAAAAATAAACTTATCTTCGCAATTGATGAGCTTCTTAAGTGCTCCTAGACACTATACTGTGCTAGACATAAAATGTAGCGGACGGGAGACATATCGTTTCTAACTAATTCGGGGTCAAGGAATTCAGTGGTGACAATCGTTTTTTTTTTTTTTTTTAAGTTTTAGTTTGGGGGTATACTACTAAGTTACATGGTCCTCTTTTTATTGCGGTGAAAATTGGTATCGAGGGGTTTTTTGGTATGAAAAAACTGAATCTGATATTTATTTGCAGAAAAAAAATAATTTTAGACATAGCTCCCATACAAAAAAACGTCGAAAATCTTCAAAAAGTGAAAAATTTATATGGGAGGTACCCTTATTTTACATTAAAATAGCTTACATTTTTGCACACATCATTTTTTTCGTTAAAAAATTAGGTTCTGAAAGTTTTAGAACAATCAGCTAAAAAATAAGCTTCCAGTTCTCATAAAAGCTAAAAATTTGAAACATTTGTGGAATTTGAGTTTATGTTTCCTAAAACTAAGTTTAAAAATTTTTGTTGTTCAGTGACCTATAGTAAAATTTCATGGGCAACATATTTCTTGAATATATTAACCCTCTATCAATCCTCTTAATGGGTCAAAAAAGTAACTTTTTACGATAAGGGCAAAATTTACCCGTACTGGTGGGCGCCAAAGGGTTAATATATTTGAGGAAAATATTCTGCGGGAAATTCTACTACAAATTTCCGAGCATACAAACAAGCTTTGACGCAAAACTAACAAGTTGTCTTGTGGTTTATTTTACTTTATCTGTTAGAAATGAGCAAAATTTAGGCTCGCGTACAAAAAAAAAATTAGACGTAAACTTTTAAAACGCCGAGACACATGTAATTTTTTTTCTCGAGTTCTATCTGAATCCACTTTTAGAGCCTTGTTATTTTTGGAAAAATATGATAGTGTAATTTTCGTTTAGTAACGTTTGATCGCTCATGATGAGAACTGAATGCTTATTTTTTAGCGAATTGTTCTAAAACTTTCAGAACCTAGTTTTTAACGAAACAAATGATGTGTGCAAAAATTTAAGCTATTTGAATGTAAAATAAGGGTACCTCCCATATAAATTTTCCACTTTTTGAGGATTTTTGACGGTTTTTTGTATGGGAGTTATGTCTAAAATTATTTTTTTCTGCAAAAAAATGTCAGATTCAGTTTTTTCATGCCAAAAAACCCCTCGATACTAGTTTTCACTGCAATAAGAAAAGGAACAATTATCTTCGTAGTATACCCCCAAGGTCAGACTCCGCATCCCACACAACACACACTGCAGAAGCTGCAACAACCTTGAAGAAAGAGAGACTCTAACCCACTTTCGCTGTCATTGCCCGGCTCTTGCTAGAATCAGATTAAAACTATTTCAGGAACCTTTTTTAAACGACATAACCAAGATCTCCAAACTCGAAATTGGAAAACTCCTCCAATTTCTCAATCTCTCGAACTGGCTCTAGATAAGAAAATGCAAACACCCTTTCACAAATGAGGTTGTGGTATCAAAACGGCGCTCTAGCGCTAATTGTGCTCCCTCTCTACATACCCCCCAAGTCAAAATTAAAAAAAAACAAAATTTTGTATGAAACGCTGAAACACTGAATTCCTTGACCCCTAATTAGTTAGAAACGAAATGTCTCCCGTCCGCTACAAAATTTTTTTTTTTAAATTCGAGCACAGTGTTATTTTCCCGTTGGGTAAATAATCCATGTATGTTTATGTTTATGCTGAATTAAAAATTAAAATTTGTCACGCAAAATAAAACGTAAATAAAAATGCTGCATATACATATACAGGCACACACACACACACACTCATATAAACACATATAATTGTGTTTATATATTTATATATTTTCTTAATAAAGCGACTTTTTTAATTACACTGTAATTAATTAAAATTATATTAATGTGTACATAAATTTTTCAATATATTACATATTATTTTTAAAATTTTTTTTTTTCGTTTAATTTTTTTTTTAAATTTTTATGTTTACATAAACACATATGCACACATACATACATATTACTAGTTATGTATGTAGGTATTTGTATACACGTGACGACGCATATGAGTGTCATAAATATTAAATAAATATTTATGTACATTTATTTATTATTTATGAAAAAATAAAAAATATAACGGGAAATAGTATAGAAAATGAAAATATATTGTATATTTTTATTAATTTTCATTATTTTTAAAAGAAAAATTATTTGCCTTAAATTTTTTTGTAATAAATAAATAAATTTAAAATATTTTTATATTTGTTTAATATGATTTTTTATTACTTTAATTTAAATTGTTTTAATTAATTAACACCTCGTTATTGGTTTTTCTTTTTAATTATACTCAAAAGGTTAAAATGTACGAAAATATTTTTTACTTTGTTTTGTATTGTTACAATTTTAAATAAAATTTTAATTGTTTCAATATTTTTTTTTCATATTTTTTCGTGCCATGAAATACTTTCTTCTTTAACTATAGAAAACTGTAGTCAATAGTTTCATGTAACCCTTATGTAGAATACCAAATACATAGTTAGCTGCTCTGTTTGATGGAGATACAAAAAAAAAGAAAGGAGAACTAACTTTTCAGCTTCAATTGGGGGAAAGAAATGGAACAATAAGAGATCGAAAATGAAACAATACAGTGTGGAAGTAAAATGGAAAGGCAATGAAAGCAAAATGAAAATAGAACGAAAGAAACTCAAATGAAATCAGATCGCCAAAGAAACGAAAACGGAACTTATAGCAAGAAAACGGAATGAAATGGTATTAAACAGAAATGAAAATGGAACGAAAGTAGAGCGGAAACGAAACGAAAAACTACCGAAACGAAACAGAACTAAAATCAAACGAAAACTGAACGCGAATGAAACGAAACTGGAATGAAAATGGGACGATAGAAAAGCAGAATGAAAATAGAATAAAATGGAAGGAAAACCGAAAAAACCCATACAGAAAGAAAATACAACAAAAACGAAAAAAATCAGAACGGGAATGAAAACTAAACGAAATGGAATGAAAACAGTGAAAAAAAGATGCGAAAACGTAATGAAAATGGAACGAAAATAGAACTTACATTAGCGGTCACAAAAACCGCACCACTTGCAATACTGTTGCAATTTCGGTAATATTTCCTAACTTTGCCCAAATTTCCCTTCCCATGTAAAGGATATTTCCTTGTTTATGTTTTAAGAATGTATTTAAGTGGAATGCACCATTTTTTATCCAGAAAAAAATGCAATTTGTACCCGCTTGAAAGGACAAAAGGATCAAGAAACTATGGAAGACAAATACTCTCGTATCGAAAGTGGCATAACCTGAAAGAGAACCATAAATTATCGATTCAAAAGTGCAGTCACAATAAGGACTGAGCTAAAGACCTATTACGACGTGAATATAAATGTCGAAACCTTACGCAGAAAGAAACGAAAGTTCGATCTGTTGTTAACGAAATGGATGGCAACAAACCGCCTAGCATGGACTAAAAACTACAGCAATTTATCTCTGGCATACTCGAGAAAAGTTATATGATCAGGCAAATTAAACTCAATTTTGTATGCGCATTTAATATTCGGTACGTGCGACGCTCAGATTTAGAGCATTAGAAAGTTAACTGTGTAGTGAAAATAGTCAAATTCCCACAAAGTACGATAGTTTGTATGGGTCCCTTAGACTATATTGAAGGGACTGTAAACGCTCAAAAATATGACGAAAATTTTATGGAGCAATAGCTGTAAGCCAATTCTGATACGCTTTCGCTCATTAATGAAGTTAATATTCCGGACGACTTCTGCGGCATATCATCGCACCAAATTGGCAAGGTTTAGTTAGTAATTAATACCTAATGTTTGATAACTTTAGAAATAGTAAAAAAATTAGATTATTGTTTCTTATTTGTTTGCAGATTCAAAATGTTTTCGATGATGTTAGAATTTACTGACGGGAATGATCAGGTAGCTCGCGCGGTTTAAGTCTGATAAGGCACCTCTGTCATATATTGAAACGGAAAGTTTCTCAAAATATGCCAAAGAATAAAAAAAATCCTTGTTGGAGTTCTGAAAAAAGTTTAGTATTAAAAAAATAACGAATGATATCCTTAAAGTACTAGTCGACACTACGCCATTCAAGACAACGACCATAAGAAAGGCTAAGAGACGGGCACCATCAAACTAAACAATTTTGCTTATGACTCTATTATGAAACAAATTAATCTTAGTTTACACCATCAAAAAATAACAAATATTTTTATTTTTACATACTTTTAATCAATTCCCTCAAAAACGTGAAATTTCTTCCATATTCTTGTTTTAATTAAAAAGTAATAAAATTTATGTGCATGAATAATGTTTCTTTGCAATTTTGTTCATTTTGTTCGCAAAGTAAAAAAAAATGCCATACACTAAAACAAAATCAGGTTTAAGTCCCATTTGAAACGATTTTCTTGAAATTGGTGGGTGGTGCGATTTTTGTGACCGCCAGTGTATATGAAACAAAAACAGCACGAAAATCGGATGTAAGCAAAACGAAATCAAAACGGAATAATAGTAAAATAGGACGAGAAACGAATGAAAATAGAATGAAAACCACAAGACAAAATGGAAAATATAACAAAACCAACGAAAATACTGAACGAAAACCGAATACAAATGAAAGCGGAACGATAGAAAAACTGAACGAAAAGTGAATGAAAAAATAAGGAAAACAGAAACAAAAACGAAACAAAACTGAAACAAAAAGGAGCAAAAACGAAGAGGAAATTGAATGAAAACCAAACGAAAATCTAATGCAAATTAAGCAAAAACGAAATTAAAGCGGAACAAAACAAATGAAAACGAAGCGGAATTGGAAAGAAACCCGAACACAATTGAAGAGAAAACGGAGCCAAAGCTTAAAAAATAACTATGGTGGAGATTTCGGAGATACCACTCCTCATTCTATTCCTCCTCTCCGATAAATATCTAATTTCATTTCAGCTAATACTGTCAAATTAAAAGGCTCCCTGAAAACTCTGGATACTGTCCATGAGTTATATTTAGTTTTCTGTTCCGACAGCAACGTTTTTTTTTCTAATCATTTATTTTTTTGTTTTCTGTTTCGTTTTTCTTGTCTTTAGTCCAGCTAATTTTTTATTAAAAATAAACGTTTTTAAGGAATAAAATTACAATCTTCACCCTTTGCCCTCATTCCGCAAACTCTGGAAAAAGTTTTTCTATCTTTCGATCTATCTTTTTCCAGCTCTCATGCAATATATTTAGCTCGCTTTAAGTCGTTTATTCTGTATAACATAGATTTTATTTTTTCAATCTTAAGACTAAACAAAATGTAGTGGTTTTTTAGAGAAAATTTTTCAAAATTTGTTGCACCATTTTTGCTCTCAAGATTTTCTGCTTGGTTAAAGTAGTTTATTCTCAAATTTTAAAGAGATTATGGCAATAAAAAGACCGGGGTCTCAAAATATTAGACAAGTCTTGATAATGAGGTTAAACATATGCAATTTTATGTAAACAGAAATCATTAGAACGGATATTTCAATACAAATTCATATATAAGCGGCTTAACTATAAATGAGCAAAAAGTGGTAAAGCGTCCAAGTTATTATAACTCAAAGTATTCTTACACTTTTCTATATAAATACTTATTAAAATATTAATATCTTAATCAAAAACAAAATATGGCAAACAAAACTGTCAAAGTGAAAATTTTAATGCTTGATTATGTAAATGAAGTCATGCTATTATGGCCAAAAAAAATTATAATACAAACATGTTAATTAAAATTTTAGTTAAACCGCAAATGATCAACTTATTATAGTTTCAGAATATCATAGAATGGTAAGAGCTTTCCTCAGCCATGATGTGGAAAAATGACTTAATTATAAGTAAGAAAAAACATTTGCAATGCATGTCAAAGTGACATTAAAATATTTTTGTACACGCGCAAACAATAAATTTAACACCAAAAAAAAAATAAATAAATAAATAAAAATAATCCTGGTCTAAAAAGTTGCAAAAAGGATTAATAACTGCTTCAAGAAAAACAAAGAAAAATAAAAAGGCAGTAGTAACAATAATCATAAACACAAACAGTAGTAAGCAAAATACTTAGGAACTAAGAAATTTGCATATGAGCAAACATTGTCAAAAAGCGAAAAAGAGAAAGGATAGAATGCAAAAGAGAAAAGAAAGAGTCAATTTCTAGAATTTCTAGAAATTCAGAATACAATTTAGGTTATGGTATCTATCGCTGACGTCACACCTTACAATTTTAATTCAATTCACTGTAGCCTGTCAATTTGCTGATGTCTTCTCATTTAGATGTTTAGATATGTTCGTATAGCAATGAACGAAAAGAAGAAAAAAAGTGTGCAAATATATTCCGCTACGCATAGCCAATATTTGGTGCATAGAAATGTTCGATTACAGCTCAGGTGCTGATACTAGACGCTGACGTCATTGATTAAATTTTCGTCAAATTCATACTAATTTTCAGAATTTTTGGTGCCCACGCGTTAGAATGTTAGCATGCTGAAAAAGGTAAGGACAAATTAATTCAAGCAAAAGAAAACGACAGCTTTAAGTGGCTATGAAAAAAAATGAAGCTAAGAAAAAGAAAATTGCAAAAACAAAAATATATAGAAAAACTAAAAATAACTGAAATTACCGCAGTAAGCAAACAAACAATGAAAGACACTTCAAATGTGCATTAAACATGAAAACGTAAGGTAAAAATACGAATATGTATTCCCTAAAGTATGGTAGGGAAAATAGCAAATAGGTAACTTTCTGGTAGTTGGAAATGTATGCACGTAGGTGGAGTGTGAGTTGTTGAATGCATACGCAAAACAAACAGAAAAAAAATTATAAAAGTTTTTACTTAAGTAAGCGATGCGTATTTGAAAAGGAGGAGGGAAAAAAACTGTACTACCAAAACTATTTGAGACGCCAAAGCCTAAAAATAGCAGTAAACGAAGTGAAGTGAAGCAAGGAAAGCAAATCAAACAATTGACAGTAAATATTGATGAGAAAAATGTCATAATGCCATATGCAGTAGTAGCAGGAGCAGGAACAATAGCAGCAAGTAATGGTGGCAGCCAGTTGCGGACTTGGGATTTGGATTGTTAAATTGAAATAAATATATCTTTTTTGGGGTCGATTTATTTTTTATCAAATTAGACCAAAATTCAGAACCAATCAGGCCAAAACTCTGACCCAAACTCAGACAAAAAATCAAACCAAAAAGAGGAAAGAATTTACTCAGAGCTAAACCCAAGTTTAATTAAAATCAGCTCAAAATTAGATTTGATCCAAATTCGGACAAAATTCTGACCAAAATTCAGAGCAAACTTCAGACTAAAATTTAGGCCAAAACTCAAACAAAAATCAAACGAAAATTCAGATCGAAAAAAGCACCAAAACTTAAGTCAGAACTGATATAAAAATCAGATAAAAACTCAGACCGACATTCAAACCAAACTCAACTCAAAAGGCAGACTAAAGTTCAGACAAAAACTCAAGCAAAAACTCAGACAAAATTCACACCATAATTTAAACCCAAACTCAGACCAAACATAAAACTCAAACTCAGACTTAAATTCAGAATTGAATTTTCAAACCAAATATTTAACCAAAATTCGGCCCAAAAATTGCACCCAATCGTAAACCATAACTCAGACAAAAATTAAGATAACAATTAAAACCAACTGAGACTAAAATTCAAGCCAAAGCTTAGACCGATATTCTTACATAGCCCCAATCCAAATAACGTGACAAAATTTAGAAAAAAAATTCGAAATAAATTTAGACCAAAATTCTGAACCAAACTCAGATCAAAAATCATACCATAATCGGACCAAAATTCAGACCCAAACTCAGACCAAATGTCAAACTCAGACTAAAAATTATCTCCCACAAAATTCAGCCCAAAAATTGTACCAAAACTCACTCCATAACTGACCAAAATCAGACAAGAATTTGAACCAAAACTAAAATCCAAAATCAGACCAAAACTCAGACCGATATTCAACCGAAGATCAGACAAATCTTAGATCACAACTCAAGCAAAAAATTCAAAACAAATTTAGACCAAAATTTAGGCCTAAACTCAGACCAAAAATCATACCGGAATCGGACCAAATTCAAATCCAAATTTAGACCATATTCAATTTAAAAATCAGACCAAAGCTCAGGCAAAATATTAGAAGTAGATTTAGACGCAAAAATCATACAGGAATCAAACCAAATTGAGACCAAAAATCAGACTCAAATCCAGATCAAAACTCAGGCAAAATATTTGAACCAAATTTTGTACAAAATTCAGACCAGAAATCATACCGAAATCGGACGAAATTCAGATCAAAAATCAAACCTAAATTCAGACCCAAATTTTGTCCAAATGCAATTCAAAATTCAGACGAAAGTTCAGGCTCAAAATCAAGCCTCAAAGCTTGATATTGATTTTACTCACACGAAAAATCAGACGAGAACTCAGACCTAAATTCATACCACAACTAGTGATGATTCGATACAAGTAAATACAAGTAAATACTCGATACTTTTCATTCGATTCAAGAACTTTTTTTACTCGATGCTATACCATAAGTATTTTACTATACTATAGTATCGGATACTCGATACTTTTGGAAAATATTTATTTAAAAAACTGAAATATTGCTATACAATATTTAAAATTGTGGATCGTATTAAATCGTATTAAATTATCGTCATATCCATTTGATTCACGTGTTTCCAGTATAAATATCTCAAAACCATAATGTATAGGCGAAAAACTCAAGCTGAATAGTGTAAACTGTATGTTCAACTATGTGGTACCACAATGGGCCGTTATGGCCTGAATGTGTTCCTCGACAGCCACTTAAAAAGAAGCATAATTTGTCTCTTTAAACGAGTATTTGATACAAGTACATATTCGATACTTTTTTTGCGATATTTTCGGTAGCATCGATACTTTTATTCGATACAAGTAATGAGTAAAAGTATCGATACTATGTGTGTATCGAATCAACACTAACCACAACTCAACCCAAAAGTCAGACCAAAACCCATATGTAAAAACCATAAAATCATACCTAAAACCTAAATTATCTGGCTCTCTAAAAGTAAAACATCTAAAAACTGGCTCTGAAATTTCAGATTTATTGTAACCGAAATGTATACGATAAACAGTTGCGATGTATTTCTATTTTTTGGAAGGCTTGCCGACCTATAGCCCTTCTCTAGCTCCGCCACTGGCGGCAGCATAGCAACAGTGCTGGCTAAAGTTGTGTGTATGCTATGAAATTTCATGGTTAAAAATATTGCAGCAATATACTAAAATGTGAAAGCAAAAATAAAAAAAAGAATGATGCTCGTACCAATAACAATAAAATAATGTCATCGTCATACGAAGGACACACACAAGTGAAAATATAAACGAGTATATGTGTGTGTCCTCAAAAAGGTAGGAAAGCAAAAGCTCGCAGAAAAAAAGTAGAGCAAAATTCATATAGGTACTAAAAGTAGTAGAAGTAGTAGTAGTAGTAGTAGTTAGAAGTGAAAATGGTAATAAACAAATAAGAGAGACTCTGTGCCTGGCGGGAGAAAATGTATAAATAAACAGCACAGAGAGAAAAAAAATAGACAAACGCAGCCATTGAACTAACAATTTAGCAAAAGCATACACAATAAACATATGTATGTATGTGTGTGTGTGTGTAAGGAGCTTTTTGTAGCATTTTCTCATAGAACAGAAAAAAAAAAAAAAAAAAAAATAAGAAAAAGTCAAAGTAAGAAAAAGTACCTATACTTACGAGCATGTGAAATCTTACCAAAAAAGAAAAATAAATAAAAATATCTATATACTTATTTATACCCGTATATATGAAGGCACGTAAAAAGTACGTGTGCGTAGCAGCAACAACGGTGAAAACTACAGCAACTACTGACAATATGTATGACAACAAAAATGAAAAAATCTGAAAAAAAAAAAAAAAATGGAAACAAAGTACAACATAATTTTACACAATATTACTACTTTATTTTAGATGACATTTTTTGTGTGTGCGAAATGCTGCTCTACTCTGTTACCACTGCCATTTTTGCTTTTACTATCATTTACTACTATACACTTTCATATGGCCAGATGTTAGTGTATGTTGTAGTAGTAGTAGTAAAAAAATAGCAGATAAGTGTTGTGATTTTTATGCATGCATTCTCGTATGTTGCAGCACACTCACGTCGTAAAATTCGCTGTGATTTTTGTTTTATGTGATAGCAGCACAAGAAAAAAAATAGTAAATTATAATAAAAGAAAAAAAAATGTACGTTCCTACAAAATACCTTTTAGTGACAATCTTCTTCTTTTTTTATCATAAAGTACGTGGTAATTTTTATATTTCTGCATCATAGTTCTGTCGTATGAAATGTGAACTCTAAACGTTTCATATACATGTACATATAAATAAACATATGCTAATTTTTCCTATATAATATTGAAGGGTTCATGCTTTACTTAAACTTATGACAATATTTCAGCAGAGTCTGCACTGTAAAAAATTAGTTGGAAAACATGAGAAACATTTTAATTATTGGTCGAGTGAGAATTAAATTGTAGGAGCTTAATGTGGAAAGTGCCCTCTAGTGATGGTTCATGGATATCACATATGATATTTTTCTTTTACCATGTTTCTATCATGTTTCTAGATTTAGGGGTTTAGGCCTGATATTGATGATTCAGTCTATGAATCAGTGAGTCAGTCAGTGGATTGCCAATGATCTGGTCAATCTATGTGCCTTTTTACTATATAGATACTTATACATAAAAATGATACATTCTTTTGCGCAAAGCATTCAAATATCTTATTTTAATTTATTGCTACGTCCATTTTTTGTCTTTTGCGTAGAAATTTTCATAACAAACTTCTTAACGAAGACCTATAATATGGAAAAAATATGCTCAGTGATTATCATGTTTTTAGATATATTGGTATGGGCTAAGCGTTGATGAGTCAATGCATGAGTCAGTGAGTTAGTCTAGCCAAACGCTTGTATTTTGAAAGAAATATTTTTGAAATATGCTCTTTTAAAATACTGCCACACCCATTTTCTACATTCAGTGAATACATTTTTAAAACTAATTCCTTAACGAACATCAAAGTCATGGAAGAAATGCACTATGCGAATGTGATTTTTCTAGATATAATAGGAAGGACTGGTGTTTTATGAGTCAGTATAGGAGTCAATGAGTCCGTCAGTGAATCAAAGAGTTAGTGAACGCTAGTTACTTTTTTATATATATACTATTAAAAACTTTTTCTACGCCTATTATTTATTTTTGGAAATTATATATTTCCATTAGTTTGCTCCTTTGCGATGAAATATCATGTCATTCGATTCAGTTATTCGGGCTTTACGTTGATGAGTCAATCAAGAAATCAGTGAGTCAGTTAATGGATTGAAGAGTAAATCAACCCAAGTACCTTTGTTTATAAAACTATGTACAAAATTTCAAAATTCTAACGGGTATCGTTGTTAAATACATTACACTACACTGTACAACGGCCAAAAAAGCTCAAGAGTTTTGAAAGTGGACCTTATATAATTCAAATACGCTGAACATGATGGCGTTTTTAGTTTTTCTCTATAACGTCTATTTTTTATAACGGTTTAAAAAAAAGGTCATATATGTATAAAATTACTGCACAATGGTATTGACCAAAAAGAAAAGCTCAAGAGTGTACTGAACATGCTGGTGTTTTCAGTTTTTCTCTATATCGTCTAATTTTTTTTATAATGGGTTAAAAAACAAGAATGAAACGTGTACTGTTAATATATATTTTTAGGTCCAGTGGTATGGATACATGAATCAGCAACTCAGTGAATCAAAAAATAAGTCAACCGTGACGAATATTGTTCGACTCGCTGGGTATAGTTGTTATTTATACTACTTTAAACTTTTGCCACGCCCATTTTTTCCTCTTAAAATACAAATTTGCTTACCTTACTTTTCAGTAAAAACCTACGCCATGAAAAAATGTGATCTGCAAATATTTTAACTCTAGAGTAAATAGTTTATGCTGAGTGATCATGAACTCAATGAATCAGTCAGTGAATCAACGGCTAAACCAATGAACCAGCCAGCTTAAGCACATTTATATATAAAAATTTTAATATACAATGTTGACTTTTTTGTAAAGCTCATTCATCTTAGAATTTCAACATCGCTACATTGCTGCCAATTAATGAATCAGTGAGTCAATCAGAACAAAATGGGTGCATGTGTATAAATATAGAAGTTGAAATTTCAATATGCTGTTTGAGTTTTCCTACATAGAATATGGGTTGCATAGCTTTGATGAGTCAAGCACATTGATGAATCAATGAGCCGATCACCCCTCTAACATTTATATATTTGTATACTATAGATTATGCATATTCATCTTTGTAAAACGATTTACAAATTGATGACATAATGAATGAATCGGCCATCTTTTCGCATTGTTTCGCAAATTGATGAGTCAATTAATAACTCGATGAGTCAGCTCAATGAAGTCCAATATGAATTTCCCAGCTCAAATTGAGCGGCATGTACTTTCAACTATTATGAATTTATTTTCAAGTTGAAAAGTCAATCAATGAATCTGTGAGTCAGCTAGTCCAAGCTCGTTCATGTACTTATAGAGATTTCGATATGCAGTGTGAATTTACTTACTTTGAACATCTTTGAGTTATTTTTCTCATTTCGAATGTGTAAATTTCTCTAGTACTAGATTTAACATGAAAAATATGATAAAAATATATAGCTCCAATTTTTTTTTTACAATGTAAATGAGTGAGCAATTAGGTTAACCCACTTGGGTGTCATATCAAATATGTAAGCGATTTTAACGCACTTATTTTTAATATATGACCAATAATGTAATGCACTAGTGAACACATGATGGCTGCACTTTTAAATGGAAAAAAGGCTAATTTATATTTATTTTAAAATAGCTTTTTTACACAAGCAACAACAGTTGTTGCCGCAAACTGCTGTACATACTTTTAATTGTAATGTACTGCAAAAAAAAAAAATTGAAAAAAATTATGCGGTAAATATATGTACAAGGTTAACAACTTTATACAAACCCATAGAGTAACTAACTGAAGTATGTATGAAGTAAGTGGTCATAGTTGATAATAAACTAAACAAAAAACCAACAACTGTAATGAGCATATTAAAAATATCATAGAGACGTACGTCAGGTAGGTAGCTTTAGGTAGCGGTAAAGAAAAAGGTAGAGATGGAGTTGCAGATGTAAAGTTTGAGGAAAATTTATTATAGATAGAGTTAAGTACACACACGCATTGAAAACGAAATGTAAACATGCAAGCGGCTGGTGTCAAGGTAATGTGAAATAGCACATGAGCACGACGACTGAGTGTTAAGTTGTTAGTAAGTCACAATTATTTTTTAATAATTGTGAGAAAATTAGCAGTTTTTTTAAATTAATGAAAAAAAGTGTTCATTGACTTACTTAAGAATATAGCAGATTATTAAAATTAATCATAGTATTTAAAGTAAGTTCATTTAAAATGACAGAAAAAAGTAAACGGACACGCAGCCTTATGCATTTAAATTACTATGTGCATAAATGTTTGAATATAAAGTGACTACATTAAAGTGGAAAAGGTTAAAAAACTCATAAAAAAAAAGAACACGAAATCGATGCTATCAAAGTAATGAAGAAAAAGTAAACGAAAAACCGAAAAGGAAATGACGCATGAGAAACATGTAACTATGTGTTAACTACCTACATAAATGAACGAAAACCAATTGTGTACTCTTTACCTGAATTACATACATAAAAGTTACTTGCAGGTCAACAGTTACACTGCAAAAAATATTAGTTTTCACATACAAAACAGATTAAATGTTCCTAATAGTTTTCAAATGTTTTCAATGATTTGCAAAAAACGTAAAGTTTTGAGCGAACACCAAAAAATGTAGAAAAATACACACTTGATGTGTTTAATTTTTATGTAGGAGAAAAATCTCACTTTTGATGTATGGAAATACGAAAAAATACACATTTAACATGTAAAAATTGTTTAAAAATATTGTGCGAAAAATATTAGAATTTGCAGAAATTCACAAAGTCTTTAGAAAACAAATTGAAATATAGATAATTACTCATTTGATACACAAAATATTGAAATAATTTGAGAAGAAAAATTTAGTGTGTAAAACATTCTAAAGCGGAAGAAAATTTCACTTCATGTCGAAAAATTTTAAAAATATAGAGAACAAAATACATAAGATCCAAAAAATACTTAAGTACTTTAGAAAAAAACGCACAATCAAAGCAAATTTAAAAACATGCATAGTAAAATTACAATTTAAATGTAGTCTCTGTTAAAAAGTGTAAGTTAAATATTTTGTTAATGAAAAAAGTACACGCTATTGAATGAAATTTTTCAATATAACAAACTTATATGTGAAATTACACTTTTTTTTCTTTCGAACCATATTAAATTTGTATTTATCTACAGCATTATGTATTTTTCTTCTCATAAAACTAAAATATTTTAAGTAGTTATTTTACACATTCTTAAAAGCTCAAAATAAATTGATTTGGTGATTTGTTCGTACCTTGGATGTATCCCTCTAAGCTTAGGTACATCTTCCTCAACCAACACCTTCAATATTTCATTCCCTCAGTAAGAGAGTTAATAACAGTACAATTTTGGGCCAACCAAATTGTCCCGCACAACGTAGCATAGTTCAAACTGGGCAGGGAACGACACAGCGTTTTCCCCACGGGGACAACCACGAAGAATTAGTCACGTACACCAAAAGGAACCAACAACACTGCCATGGAATATCACAGCATACCTAAACCAACAACAAACATTATGGTTTATGCTGCTAGCAAAGCACACAAAAACAACGGGATCTTCATACGATGCAGACGGCCTACTGCGATGATAATTCAAAAATTTGAATTATGAATAACACGCGATCAAGCCGCGTTGTCTTGTTCTCATTGAACAAGACAACGAGACAGCGACACTGCAAATTCAAATAGCGACAGCGTCGACAGGAATTTGAGGAAGAAGAAGATGCGTATAAAAGGAGCTGCACAAGACAAATCGGAGGAGAGTTTACGTAGACCGGCAAGGCGACTACATCGTGGGATTATAGTACGGGTGAGTAGAAGACAAACATTTTAAAATTATAAGAATAGGGATAATCAACCAAGCATTTAATAGCGTATTGTTGGCTTAACCACCACAAACGCTTTAACCAGACCGTGTGGTGCCATTTGGATGGTATAGTCCCTACCAGATGACCCCAGCCGGACTGTCGGTAGCTTGAGGTAGCGTAGAGAAAATATCAGGACAGTTACGAACGCTCTACTCCAAACTCGTCCTGTAGTCTCTGCACCGCCAGTATACGGTACTCTAATTAACCGTTACCGTCGCCAACGCTCAGCAAGTTTGTCATCAACGCTCACCAATCAATCCATTGTTGCCAACGTCCAGCAAGCTCGCCCTATCAGGCGAATCATCTATTGTCGTCCACGCTCAGCAAGTTCACCCTACCAGGCGTATCATCTATCGTCGGCAACGCACAGCAAGCTCGAACGCGAGAGGCTAGTGCAATCAGTTTATGTGTATATATATCGTTATTATAAAACATTAAAAAAAAAAAACTAAAAGTGAATTAAAAAATATTGAATTGAAAAAAAATGTGTCTCAATAAAAGAAAGTAAGGGTCGGAAAAGTTATCGAGGAAATACTTCCCAGTAGCCTATATCTTGTCCTCGCCAAGGCTGGACTTTCACAAAAAAAGTGGGAGATTGTTTATTTTTCTTCTAAGTTTCCGCAACTTCTGTAGTGGTTGTTAAAAGGGATGCGCAGTTTCTCTGCATGGGTACCTATACACCAGTGGCCGATGTAGGCTGCTGTTAATCTAGCAGTATCGTTGCGATCTCTGGTTAAAAACTCGCGACACGTACCCTCATTATATGAGGTCCATATCGCGCGAGGTTATACAGAATGTTAGTGACATCTACCTCAGATTAGCCAGTTGAAGACAGTGTAGATACATGCCTCTCTTGACCACTCTCAAGAGGACTAGAACCGGTACCCCTAGAAATTCGCCAAGAGAGGCCTCTGAGCGTGATAATTAATCAGCTTTCTCATTCCCTTAATTTTTCCTATGGAACATTATTTTTCTGATTCTCAACACCTCCGTAGTAGATTTTTAGTTAAACGTTGTAAATTTACAAGGAATAAGTAGCAAGTTTTGATGGGTAATATTGGGAAGAAAAGAAGGAGGGCACGTGGGTGGGACCTGATCCATTTTATACCATTGGGAAATTATTTAAAGCAAAGTTTTCTTATAACATAACTTATAGACCATCTGTAAGGTTTTAATTAAAAATGAGTAACCTACCAAAAACTATTCAGCGTTTTTTGAACGGTGTGGCCAGAAGGAAGTGATCCATTTTTAACCACTTGGTGAATATTTCACAAAAACTTTTCAAATAACTTCGAGGCCAGTGACCCAAAATAACAATTACTTTTATTTTAGAGGCAAATAAGTTATTAGAGAAATAATGATTTAAAAAAAAATCAACTTTAACCATTATGAACGCCTCTGTTTTTATTTTGGTTGGCCATAACTAAAACCGAAATTCAAATTTTATTTTGACTGCCCATAACCAATATCTTAACCAACAATTACCACAAACAAAATATTTTTTGGGTTACACATAACCAATAGGCCTAGGAAGAGAAATCTATTAAAAATGTTTGGCTCGTTTTTCGGGTAGGTCCACTGGTCCACTTTTTCCCTCAAAAAAGGAGGATATTCTTATACCACTGTTTAAAGTTTTAAATAACCATAGCAAGTTTTTAGTTAAACGTTGTAAATCTATGAGAAATGCTCCGCACTGTTTGAAGGGTATGAACGGTATGGCGAACTGTATAAATTTTATACCACTGGGAAATTACCTCAAGCTACTTTTAAAGCGCGGTTCACGCAAAATTGGCACGCAGGAAAGTTGCTGTATCTTTTTAACCAGAACACTCAGAATAACAAATAACGCATTAAATGATAAGTTTAATATTGTGTTTAAATACTATAATATTAAAAGATTTAAATTTCTTTGTTGTGCAAAAAGTTCAGGGTATTCCTTTTAATGGACACCATCAACCTTTGAAAATCCGGTCTGGATACTTTTGCGGCTATTTGGTTCCATTTTAGTAACATTGAGTTCACATTTTTGACAATACCTGCATTTTTCTTCAACTTATATTTTGTTATAGCCCAGTATTTTTCGATCGGACGAAGCTGGGGGCAATTGGGTGGATTCATATATTTGGGCACTACATCTACTACCATGATACCAATCCATGGTTTATTTAGAGTAGGCCAAAACTTCACTGGCGAATGGTGGTGACGAACAAATGGCAATAGTCGTTTCGAAAGGCACTCTTTGATGTAAATATCAGACGTCATAGAAGAGGATGTCACAAATGCCCTGGATTTGAGACCACAGCTGCAAATAGCCTGCCACACCATTGCTTTCTTTGCAAATTTATCCATTTTTATGTACTTGAATTTTAAGGGTATATTACCACGATTCGTTGCCATATAAAATTTTTGACCTGGGAGCTGTTTAAAATCAAATTTTACGTATGATTCGTCATCCACAACAATACATCTATTGAATTTGGTCAAAAAACATTATTATACAGAAGACGAGCACGTTTTTTGGCCAGCAAATTCTGTTTGTCTGTTCTATTTGGATATTTTATAGCACGACAGCACTTTAGCCCAGCTTTTATGCTGGTATTGAATTTTTTGGCACGATCGCTGTCCGATAGTCCGGGACTGCTTTTGATGGACCTCAAGATCTTTGCCTTTAATTTTAGGTTGGTGGTTTTCGTTTTGTTCACAACTTTTTTAGCTCTTTCAGCACTAAGAGTTTCTTTATATCGTTTTATAACTCTACATACCGTTCTTTTGGAGATATTTAACACTTTCGCAATCTTTGAACCAGACCACGACGGATTTTCAATAAATTTGTTCACAATCAATTTTCTATTTGCTGAAGAATTTCTTAATAAACTTTCGTGTGGATAGATTTGATGATGCTCATCTCTGAGTGTGATAATTCAATGTTGATTTGGCCTTCCTTCAACTTCATCTTCTTCTCTTCTAAAATTATAATTTGATAGTTAAAAAATAATGTTCAAGCTTAGATAATTACACAAGCACGGGCATGAGTACTTCTATAGAGACTTGTGTTCGTCATTGTGGCATGTTTTCGAATGTTTTTGTGGCCTTAAGTTTCTTCTTGTAACCACTTCTTTTTCATCAACTTCAGTTTATTTTATTATTAGATATTTGCTATGTGCTTGTGTCCCTGAGTGTAAATTAACATATTCTCACAAAAATTGCTTGTTTTGTCTCATTCACACTTTAGTTACAGCAAAGCCTTTCTAAAGTTTAAATTTTTGATTTTTATTAATATTGAGTTGCTGCTCAAACTTTACACTTTCCTGTTCACTATTCTATTAAGTATTACTTTTCTTTCAGACATGCCCATTTTAATTACATAGTTCAAATTGTCTCTCTATCTGCCTGTTGTGTATCAGTTTTGTGCTCGTAAGTATTTGAGTTAAGTAGCTATTTCATTTGACAATTTTGCTTGTGTTGTTATTTGTAGGCTTGTTTGAGTATGTACCTAGTTTGGGAAAATTGTCATCTTTTAATGCGTAAAGTAAGCCATTTTGTGGCATTGTAAAGTGGCAATTAAGTTTTTTGTCTCAAAAAAGACTTTTATGTACATTTTATGCCCCCTACTCTCCTACAGCTCATACTTTTTCCTTACTTAACTTAATGTTTATGTTGTTTCATTTAAATTTTGGGGTCGGCCTTTCATGTACGCAAGTACATAGACATACATATTTGTTACTGTTGTAGGTTCGTTTTTTCTTTCGGTTTAACTTTCCTTCTCCCACAATCCCTTTGACTCCCTATCTCCCTCTTTTCGCTCTAGTTAAAGTAATGAAATACAACATTAATGGGTTACAAAAATAAAAAGGATACTTGCAAGGATTTTAATTTAAAAGTGTGAAATTTTAATTAAGCTGCTTTTGTTGTTGCTTTGCGGTAGCAGGGCGAGAGGAGTGCTAAAAATGTGTGTGTTAAAAAAAGCGAGAGTGCAAAAAACTTAGAGAACGAAAGAGAGAATACTCCCAAGTATCATGCGATTAGTTGGTTTTGAAGTTAATTTTTGACGTTGAGTTTAATTAAGCGCGTTTGCTCGTTGGTTCTTTTCATATTTTTTTTTTGTATTTTTTTTATATTGCTTTTATTTGGACATATAATTTACATTTTAATAGATAGAATATTATACCCAAAAGGGTTACTTATTTTAAAATTTAATTGAAAATGTTTTTGTTATTATGGTTTAACGTTATTATTTAGAATCTACTCAAGTTATCTTGATAGTACCTAAAGGTCTATAAACTCGATTATATTTCGGCTAGCTGTGTAAAAATTATAAAAAAAAAAAACTTTATTTCTTCCAGTCTGATCCAAAATTCTGTTTCGTTTCGTTTCGTTTTTTTTTTTTTTTTAATTGTCTGCTTATAAATAGCTTTTAATTAAAAATCAAGCTTAAAACTCACCGATAACCCTTAAGTCACTTTTGGGTTAATCAATGAAAGCTTTTTATATTTTTGCAAAAATATATGTATAAGTAAACAAAGAATATCTTTTAAAAGTAATCAACACACTGTGTGTAAGTATAGATTCAGTTAATTTAAGATGAAAAAAGAAAAAAAAAATCAACAACAAAAAATCTGTAACTAATAGATGAAACCCACAAATTTATTTATTATTGTATAAAATTTCATTTCATTGCCTTTTGAACGTGTGCAGCATAATTTAATACAAAAATATGTAGGTATGATATAAAAATAAGCACGTGCATATTAATCAAGCACACATGCATGCAATCATATAAACACAAACGCACACACAGCCAGACACACTCATACTCATATAGGTTCACTTGTATATGTTCATATGTATACGTGTTTCATGTAATAGCATAAAGCAAATGAGTTAAAGTTTTCTTTTGGTGTGTTATCTTGATTATGTGTGTTATATATGGAGATCTGGTTCCAGCTGATTGTAGAGTTTTGTGGCTGATAAAATTTTAATAGTACCATAGTGTGAAATAACAATAAAAATATTTAGTTTGTTCTTTTGGTGTTTTATTAATTGTTTTACATCTGCTTTAGTTGTTATTATTATTGTAGTTGTTCAAAGGTGTCAATGGGTTTGGAAAATTTTGGAAAAGAAACGTTTGCTTTTGTTGCATGAAAAGTTAGGAACTTAGTGCTAGTTAAATGAAATTCAGTTTATATTAGTACAAAATTAATTAAATTATTTCATATTGAAATCATAATTAGAAAAAAAATTATTCAACCACCTCCGTTTCTATCTTTGATTTTATCTGTATCTCTACCTCAAGCTTTATCTCAAGCTCTATCTTTAATACTCTATCCGATATTCTCTTTTCTCTTTTCTCTTTTCTCTTTTCTCTTTTCTCTTTTCTCTTTTCTCTTTTCTCTTTTCTCTTTTCTCTTTTCTCTTTTCTCTTTTCTCTTTTCTCTTTTCTCTTTTCTCTTTTCTCTTTTCTCTTTTCTCTTTTCTCTTTTCTCTTTTCTCTTTCTTCTTTCCTCTTTCCTCTTTCCTCTTTCCTTTTTCCTTTTTCCTCTTTCCTCTTTCCTCTTTCCTCTTTCCTCATTCCTCATTCCTCTTTCCTCTTTCCTCTTTCCTCTTTCCTCTTTCCTCTTTCCTCTTTCCTCTTTCCTCTTTCCTCTTTCCTCTTTCCTCTTTCCTCTTTCCTCTTTCCTCTTTCCTCTTTCCTCTTTCCTCTTTCCTCTTTCCTCTTTCCTCTTTCCTCTTTCCTCTTTCCTCTTTCCTCTTTCCTCTTTCCTCTTTCCTCTTTCCTCTTTCCTCTTTCCTCTTTCCTCTTTCCTCTTTCCTCTTTCCTCTTTCCTCTTTCCTCTTTCCTCTTTCCTCTTTCCTCTTTCCTCTTTCCTCTTTCCTCTTTCCTCTTTCCTCTTTCCTCTTTCCTCTTTCCTCTTTCCTCTTTCCTCTTTCCTCTTTCCTCTTTCCTCTTTCCTCTTTCCTCTTTCCTCTTTCCTCTTTCCTCTTTCCTCTTTCCTCTTTCCTCTTTCCTCTTTCCTCTTTCCTCTTTCCTCTTTCCTCTTTCCTCTTTCCTCTTTCCTCTTTCCTCTTTCCTCTTTCCTCTTTCCTTTTTCCTCTTTCCTCTTTCCTTTATCCCCTATCTTCTAGCCCTATCCTCTGTCCTCTACCCTTTATATTCCTTCCACTAACCTCCATCCCCCATCATCTATCCTTCATTCTCTACCCTCTATCTGTCAGAATCAATCGAAAGCAATCAAATGTTCAAAGCACTTGTTTGAAAGTCCATTAAAAAAAAACTTCTTTTTTTTAACAATGTAGATTTTTTTTTAAGAGTATGTTGACTTTTTATTATTTTTATTTAATATAAATATTTTTTTTTTTATAAATATTTTCAAATTATAGCTCATATTTTCCCTAATGTATAATTTATATTAATAATCAACATAGAAGAGCATTAAATAATAGCAAAAAGAGCAAACACACACACATTAACACAAAAAGAGAAGGAGTGAGGGAGATGCACTTACATTCTCATACATACAGAAGCACGTCTCTTAGATAAAGTTTAAAATTTAAATTTTAGAATTCATAGTAATGACGTTGAAGCTCAAAAAAAAAAAAAAAAAAAAAAAAAACCGAAAATGAGAATATAGTGTCAACTTTATATCCATTGTGCCTTTTTTGAAAAACACAAAAAGGACACATACATATAAAGAGTGAAATAAAGAGAAAGAGAGAGAGGGATAGCGAGACATGTACAGAGATAGAGCGGAACCATAAGCACGCAATGTATATATTCTACATAAGCAACAAAGTAGCAAAGATAATGTCAGATTTTATATGCAATAGAGAGACACGCAAAATGGGAGAGGAAGCAAGTCAGAATCAAAAAGATAGAAGAATGTGGAATACACAGCATGAAAGTGTTAGTTGAGAAAAAGCAATAGTAAAATGAATGAAAATGTTGCTAGAAATTGGTATTGTAGTTAAAGTAGCGTATGTGTAGTTGTAATAGTTTGTGGTAAAAGCAGCGTTGGCCTTCGTCTCATACCCATATGGATTTGAAGATACTTATGTTTGTATGAATGTATGTATGTATGTATGTACACTAAGGATACACAAAAATACCACAAACTACAAATTTAGATACTCGCTTTCACGCTGGCAATAGCAAGGACAATGGGTAATGGCAAATGCGATGTAGGTAATGGAGTTGGTTGGTAGTAAACATTTTATGAAAATAAATGAGCGGTTTTTATGCAAAATTTGTAGTACTCACACACACACACATACATATTCAAGCATACACTTAAGGTTATTAAAATAAGTACCGCAAAACTAAAAAGATAGCGCACATTGGAAAACATAAATTAACAACAACAACAACAATAAAATACAGAGAAAGAGGAAAAATTGTTTGAGAAATTTTAAATTGTTTAAAAAATTTCACTAACTAATAAAATAAAAGTCTGCTTCAAAAACTTTTTCAAAAAAAAATCTTTAACTTTTTTATGCAAAATGTTTAAAAAATTCTACCAGCAACGTTGACATTTCTCTGTGGTTCTTCTTCTGCCTGTCTTCTCTTTGCCTTTTTCACATTTTTTTTTTTCTTTTTATTATTATATTTTTTTTTTTAATTTTATACTTCACTAAAATACCACAGAAGAACAAGTTGCAATTGAATTTTAAGCATAATGATGCATGTGCTCTTCTTCTACTTTACCCAAGAAAGAAATTGTCGTTCTTTGGTTAAGAGAAGTGGCAAAATAAGAAAAAAAAAATTGATGCAGCTGTAGAAAATGAAGATGTAGCGTGTGGTTTAGACAAAACAGCGTTTGACAGCTTGATCGTGCTGTTGATAGTTAAGCTTTAGTAAGTAATGTTGTTCTAGTGACTATATATGTATGGTAAAGCAAGAAAGAGAAAATACTTTTAAATAAAATATTTCAGAAAATTTTAATAGATTTTGAATACTAGTGATTGAATGTTAGACAGGAGTGTAAGGTGCTTTTGGTTCAATTCTCATAAACTTAAAAACTGCCATAGGTTCTATTCACACACTGAGAAACCAAAAAACGAACTCTTCTTTTTCCACCCGAAACTCCAAAAAGCTGGATTTATAAACAGAAAGTTTCGCAGATATTAGTTTCGAAATTCTCGCTTAGAAGTGACAAAACCATTATTTAATAAATCTATTAATGCGTTTGTTTTTCCTTTTAATTTTTTTTTCACCTATGACTCCCTGTGACTGGCTGTTAAAGATTTTTATTGCCTCTAGCTGCCGCTTATAGTCTTTATTTTACTATTTAAATTTCACGCTTAAATTACGATTTTATTGAATTGTTTACATTTTTGCGTAAATTTCGCGTAAAGAAAGGTAAAGAATGTAGAGAAATTAACTTCAAACAACCAATCGGAGTTATTCGTGGTTTTTGGCACTCAAATTCATTTATTGCTTGAAAAAATATAATTCTTTGAATATTTTAAGTACAATCTTGCTGTAGATAAATCGATGAAATTAAATAAATATTAAAAAAAAATGCTTTAGTACCGTTCTTTTTAAATGTGTTATAAATAATCTACATCATTGTTTACGTGGAAAGACGGCAAGTAATTTACTTTGTCAACGCTGATTGTTTCTGACTATGCTTTACTGCCTGATACTCACTGGGAAGTCGTTGCCTCTGAATTCTCATTGCTGTTTCTTATATTTGCTCTAGATTGCTTCTACTTACAGTTGTTTATCTCAGAATGCTAGCCTGAGAATGTTTTTAATTCTTTTTTGTAGCTTTTGATGATTTTATCAGGCTGAACTTAATTGTGTCCGTCTGCTACTGAATGCATTTGCCTTCCTTATTTTTCCTTGCGTTCTACGTAATAGTTTCACGTTTACATTTGGTAAATTTAACTTCATACGACTGTATCTTCTAAACACTTTTAAGTGTATCTGATAGCTTAAGACTTCGTCTAATTGTTTCAGAATGCTTCAGAATAGAATACTTCCTACAGTATTTTGTTGCCGAGATTCCCAGATTGCTTCTAAATAGCCTAAACTATTATTATTATTTATTATTTATTGCCTCAGACTGCTTTTGAATAATATCATGACTGACAAACACTGCTCGAAGTGGATCTGACTGATTTTCCATTGGTGCTTTTGATTGCAATTTAATTGCCCTAAAATACCTCTGAATGGTTTTCCTTGTAAACAATTTTGATTGACTTCTTAGTATTGCGGATGAGTACTTCTGACTTCATCTGATCAACCCAGACCGCCTCTGAATGCTGCTGACTGCATTTGATTACCTCAGCCCGCCATTGAATATTTTTGACTGTATGTGATTGCTCTAGATTTCTACTGAATGCTTCTGATTCCATTTGCCTCAGGCTGCCTCTGATTCTAACTCCAAACACTGCTTCGAAATGAGTCTAACTAGTACTGTTTTTGAGTGCTTTTGGCAGCATTTGGTTCTCTCAAACCATCTCTTAACACTTTTGAATGCATCCGTTTGGCCAGACAGCCTCCACTCACTTTTGGCTATATCTGTTTGTCTGGATCTGAGTGCTTCAGACTGCCTTTGAATGATTCACTCTACCTGCATCGGATTGCCACACACCACCCAAAAATGGCTCTAACCGTCTTCCTAGTATTGGTTTTAAGTGCTTCTGAATACATTTGATTACTTCAATCTACCTTTAAATGCTTCTATTTGGATCTAATTGCCGCGGATCAGATTGCCTCTGAATGCTCATGTCTGCATCTGGGTGAATCAGCTGGACTCTAAGTATGTCCAAATGACTCTCTAGAATTGCTTCGGAATGGTTTTGAATGCATCTTCTTAAATACCCTAGACTGCCTCTGAATGCTTCCAACAGCATGTGATTATCCCAGACCGCTTTTGAATGCTTCGAACTGTAAGGAATTGGATCAGACTACCTCTGAATCCATACAAAATTAATGAGCACAACAGACACTGCCTTCAAATGGTTTTGACTGCATTGGACCACCAAACATTCCCCAAAAATGAGTCTGCCTGTTTTCTTAGTATTGCTTTCGAGTGGTTCTTCCTGCGTCTGATTATCCTGGACGCGCCTGAATGGATCTGACTACATTTGGTTATCCCTGATGGCCACTGATTGCTTCTGACTGCATCTGATTATTCCTGATTGCTCCTGAATATTTGACAGGCTGAGAGGAAAAGCGGGCTAAAATTTATATAAAAGCAAAAGTGAAATAATTTAGAGTGTCAGTGCAAGAATGGCATAAGTAATACGGCTTAGAGTGAAAATGAAACGCCTTAAAAGCAAGAACAAAAATGATATAACAATTCTTTCAGAGCAAGAACAGCATAGTTTTTTATTCCGCTTTCGCTCTGAACATATTTCGTTTCACTTTTGCTCTGAACATATTTCGTTTTGCTCTTGCTCTTAAGTAAAATTATTCCATTTTTTTTCTGAAGTTAGAAGTTATACCACTTTTCCTCTCAGCCTCTCAAATGAGGACGATTCGGTTTTATATCATTTTCGAATGATAAATGACAGGCTGAGAGGAAAAGCGGGCTAAAATTTATATAAGAGCAAAAGTGAAATAATTTAGAGTGTCAGTGCAAGAATGGCATAAGTAATACGATTTAGAGTGAAAATAAAACGCCTTAAAAGTAAGAACAAAAATGATATAACAATTCTTTCAGAGCAAGAACAGCATAGTTTTTTATTCCGTTTTCGCTCTGAACATATTTCGTTTCTCTTTTGCTCTGAACATATTTCGTTTTGCTTTCGCTCTTAAGTAAAATTATTCCATTTTTTTTTCTGAAGTTAGAAGTTATACCACTTTTCCTCTAAGCCTCTCAAATGAGGACGATTCGGTTTTATATCATTTTCGAATGATAAATGACAGGCTGAGAGGAAAAGCGGGCTAAAATTTATATAAGAGCAAAAGTGAAATAATTTAGAGTGTCAGTGCAAGAATGGCATAAGTAATACGGTTTAGAGAGAAAATGAAACGCCTTAAAAATAAGAGCAAAAATGGTATAACAATTCCTTCAGAGCAAGAACAGCAAAGTTTTTTATTCCGTTTTCGCTCTGAACATATTTCGTTTCACTTTTGCTCTGAACATATTTCGTTTTGCTTTTGCTCTTAAGTAAAATTATTCCACTTTTTTCTGAACGTAGAAGTTAAACCACTTTTCTTCTCAGCCTTTCATTTATGACTACCTTTGATTACTTCAGTTTGCCTTTGAATGCTTCTATTTGGATATGATTGCTTCAGATTTCTTCTGAATACTTTTGATTGCATCTGTTTACTTCACACTGCTTCAAAAAGTGTTTGACTAACTCTCAAGAATTGCCTTTGATAGCTTTTATCTACAACTAATTGCATTACAGTGTTTCTCAATACTTCTAATCGCATTCGAATGCCTTAGAATATCTCGACAGTATTCAATTTCTGATTTAAAAAAATTTAACTCTTCTGCAATAAAAAATGACAACTGATTGAATTATTTAAATCAAATTACTTCAAAAAAAAAAAAGAAGAAATGTTAAATGTTTACCCCACAAAATGTTTTACATACTGAAGCACCAATACTAATTCATTAATTTCGCCAATGCGCACTAAAAATTGCATACATTTTTTAAAAGCACAATTCTAAATATGTGTGTGTACATATGTAATTTTAAATGATAACATTTGTTTTACAAGGAATTTTTGTAATTTTCCACTTTAATTAAAAACACAAAAATTCTTTACATTATTCTTTTAGATTTCAAACAAAACGACGCAAAGCAAATCTCGACAGCAAATTTAAGTTAGTAATGTTAGTATTTTTGTTACAACAAAATAAAAAAAAAAAAAAACAAAACTTATTTTACGCTGTGGCTATAAATATGCAGTTACATACACGCAGCAAGCAACACAAATACATAAATACACAAATACACACATACAAATGTACATATGTGTGTTGAGCAAATAGAAAAAAATAAAATAAATATAAATATTCTCATTTTACGAAAATTTTAGTATTTCTTTCGTTTTTTGTAATTTTTTTTTTGGAGGTATGTGTTTGTATGTGTGTATCAGAAAGGGAATTGTGCACGTGCATTTTGAGAGAACGTGCCTTGCAGCACACACACACATGCATACGGGTGCCGAACTGCAATTGCAGCATGTCTGCTATATGGGTGTGTCTGTGTGTTTATGCAAGTGTTCTGAGCGCTAGCAACTAGAAATGAGAGCGAGTCCGTTTAGATATACACTACACATGTGTGATAACACATTTGCACATTAATATATGGACAATAAAACGGAAAACAAGCTAACCAAAAAATAAAAAAACTAAAAAAAAAAACAAAAAAGAAAAAGGAATTGAGAATATCATTTGAAGGCCCCATGAAAAACTTAAAAAAAAAATCCTTTGTGAATTTAATTTAATTTATTTTAAATAGGAAAAAGGTTTTCTCTACATGTTCTCTACATTCTTTTAATAATTTCCTGCTGTTTTTCTTTTTAAGACATGCTCCATTTTTTCTTTCTACATTTTTATTTTCCTTTTCAATGTTTCCTGCTTCTTTTCAGCATTTTCTAATTACACAGTGACATAATTTAAATTAGAAAAAAAACTTTATCGTAGCCTTGAAAAAGGAAAAGTAAGGGAAAAAAGAAAAAGTAAAACTTTAATATGTTAGTTAGTAAAGTAGAATGAAAGAGGTGGAAGTATGGAAATGAATGAAGCAGCGCAAGCAGGAGGATAAAGTATGAACAACTAGAGAAATACAAACAAAGAACCGAGAACAGAGAGAGATACGAGTATTTCTAGCATTTTCTTAGCATGAAGTAGCAAAAAAGCAAAAAAAAAACACTGGCGTGTGGGAGTCATAAATAGATGCTTTCATACTCACAGAAGGACACACACACACACAGATACATAAATATATATATAAAGCCGCAAACACATACAAACATACATTGTTAGATACTATTAAAAAACAACAGTTAAATTGCGTGTGTTATTCGCTTGCCGCCAGACACACACACACACACACAACACCGAAGTAGCAGTAGCAAAAGATAAAGTCGGCGACTGTAAAAGGCACCAGCACACCACGTAATCATCATCATCCTCATCAGTAGCAGGCAGCAACTTGCAACTAGGTAAAAGAAAAAAGTAAACAGACACTGACACACACACACACGTGAAAAAACCGGCGCAAAACACAGCAAAGTGGAACAGGCAGTAGCGACAAAAACTGAGAAGAAGCTTGTGCTTGGTAGTAGCAGTAAAACGACGATGACTCAAGGAAACCATTTGGAGGTATCATAAAAATTATTTTTAAAGTACGCAAAAAAAAAAAAAAATAAAAAGTGTATGCAAAAAGTTAAAGCAGTACAAATAGCACTCAGGAAATTTATCTTATAGTGAAATGAGCATCAATTTTTCGTATATATCCGTATACAAACAGAGAGACACAGGCAAAGCCAAGCCAAGCCAATGCAAAGCTGAAGAAACAGCAGCTAAAAAAAAAAGAGCAATCAGTAAAACGGAAGCTGCTAGCAAAAACAAAGTCAGCTCGCCAAAAAAGAAAGCAGCCAGCCGCCACAGGAGCAGCCCTGCCAGCCAACTCAAACCAACTCAAGCAGTTCTCTGCGGATTAAACTCTAAAGGATAATATGTTTAATGTGGTGGCTGTGCGGTGAAAAAGTATAGGGTAAGCATAGTCGAAAATTATACATAATTGCTTTGTAAATGTGTAAAAAAATTTAAATATTTACTTTTATTTAAGTAATTAAAGGATAACTATAATTTGTATGACTAATAAGTAATGATAAAGGATTCCCATGGTTAATGAGAATAATTTTTTTTAACAAATCTCGATTCATCGTTACGATGTTTACATTCATCAGTATGAATTGTTAATGTGAATACATTAATCATCTTGAAACATCAATGAAACATAATTTGATAAATGGCATTCGTGAAAAAATTATAAAAATATTTTTGAATGCCTAACCTTTATTTGAACTATCATTGAGAGCTAAAATTCTTTTTGATATTTTTTGAATATGCAATATCAGTGAACAAAGTTGAAACTTAACAATTCAAATTCCATTTTTAGGAATCCTGTGTGATATCACAAAAAATGTTCTAGCCTGCCAGTCTCAATATATCTAATGAATATTTGTAGTCATTTTCAAATGGGACACTCAAACACATACACTAGATTATAGATTGTAGATGCCTTAAATGCCTTTAGAGACTAACGAGGCTATTAGCGAATGCTGAAATTAGCGACCAGGTTCGGGAATGGAATCACTCATATTAAAGAAACTTCCGCAATGAAAAACGTGAAGAACCATTGAAAATTGTAGAACAATAAGTAAATTGAGTTTTTAAGCAATACATCGTAGGCCTCTGAGGTGACTAGAAGCAATTGTGGGACAGCATCCTCTCCCCATTTCAAAAAAATTTCCACTATAAAAAGGATTTTATATTCGGTGACGAGTTTAAAAAAAAGGTAAAGTATAATAACCTTTAGTTGGTTCTCGGGAGGTTTGAGACAAAACACTCTTCTTTCCACTGAATATATCATGCATTTTTATCGGTGGTTTTAAAAGGACGAAGAATTCTAAACAATGTATCGCAGATTGAGTGGAAGTTTTGAGGATAGCCACTCTATATCAAAGTAAAATCCGCCTTGAATAAAAATTTGATTTCAGCGAGTATTCTTTAAACGTCATAAAGTAATTAATAAATAAATTCAGGAATATAAATATTATATTGTTGGATTAGTGTATCCAGAGCTTGAGCAAAAAGTTTGAAGATATCCCAATCTACCTCTCCCTTTGCGCTTTTGGAGCTACTAGTGGTCGAAACACATTATTAATCTGACTAAGCAATTTAGAGAATTAATGAAAATTTCTGCTCCACCAATGTTAAGGTCTTCCCACTTAAAAAAATTTCAAAATAATTCAAAAGCAGCTATTATTATTGTTGAGATATTTTTAGAAAGCTTCGCTTCCTTTGTTGAGAGGTTATCTTCAAAACTACGCTTGTAAGCATAAGCCTATTAAACTGTAATTTCAAAATTATTTCATTTGAGTACTCAACCTGGCCTTTGACTAATGAGCCACACTGACTCATAACGCTCTCTACTGCATTTTATTATGAGTTAGGGGATTAGCTGAATCAGACCCAGACGAATCCCTTTTCATCTCCTACCCCCTAATGCCTCTACTCTGAATACTCGTAAACGAGCATGCTCCGAATATGGGCATCCTGCGTCAACGCAAACATATCCTTGTAGACTCGATAGCAAATCTCAGAATCATCAACATATCGATGACCCGAGATTATCAAGCTTCCGCTCGTCAACGCTAGGCATTGACACAGTATGGCAATCAATGTTTCCTGCTCCTGTAGACACAACCTGATACATGAAAGAACCGTGGCCCATAGTCAGCACTGTAAGCCAGCTCAAAGTTCTTTGATTTTGTCCGACGACTTTGGCGGACTCACTGCATGACCACTTCGCGGCCGTCTTTGCCTGCCTGCAGTCAGTGGCATTCGCCCATATCTTACGAAGTTCAGAGTTTGTGGATTGTTTTAACAGGACCTCGACCAACCCATCACCAATGACTCTTTACTGTTACTTTTTGCAGTTTTTTATCTGACCAGAACTATAGTGCCTTGTCTTGTAATAAAGAATTCATAATTTATGGACAAATTAATTCAGTAATTAAAAAATGCTTCTAGTTCGGTACATTCAAATCCGTCCCTATTAATGTGAAATTTTTTTATTTGCCCCACATAATGGTAGAGTTTTCGAAACATTAAATATATCTACCAATTTCTGTTGATAAAACAATATTCTCTTATTTGAGTACTTGCACATGCGCACTCAGTATTGAGTATTGAGATAATTTTCAATAGAGTACGTTTGTATTTTTTCAATCCTACTCATAGAATTCAGTTCTCGCGATATTGATTTTATTTCCTCTCTAAATAGTTCAATTTTTTTTTCAATATAGTTGAAAAAGAGGTAAAGGAGACAAAGGGTCGTTAAGGAAGGGAATAGTACAACTAATCTGGAACTACTACTTCGGATCTGTTCCTAGTTATTCTGGATTACTTTCTTCATTATGGAATTAATCAATTACCCAGATTATTCAGCCGTATCTACTCTAATTTTAACAGACTTCGCGACCCAAAAACTAAAATAACCATTTCCTGAATCTGAAAGCATAGTTGTTCTATGATATCAGGGTTTTGACTAAAAATTGAGAGCACAAAAGACTTGGCTGTAATTTTAAACTTTTGGAAGGAAATGAACTAGATAAAGTACTCTTTGTGTTATACTTGAGAGAAGATAAGGGCGTATAACTGATCTTATAGGTCGAGAAATAATGAAAGAAACTTGTCTAACAATACGTGACCTAGCAATGTAAGACTCCGGTTTTGATACCATCTATAAAATATAAAGAAAAGTCTACTCGAGTTCTTGGGTTTAACCTGAGGAATCAATAACTTTTTCTTTAAATATGAATGATCACGTAAACGTTCGCATATGAACTTATAAATATCTCATACAGGGCCGTAGCCAGGATTTTTTTTCGGGGGGAGTTTTCATTCGAAGAAAATTGACATTGACTTGCCATTACTGATAATGAGCCCGACCTCAAAAATATTAACAAAAATACTAAAAATAGTCAGAAGCTCATTTTTTTCAAATGATTATCAGTGGGAATTCGGGCCATGATAAGGAATCCGGATGAGGAGTCGGGCTGCTCTGAGCAATAATGGGTTAATTACATTTAAAGATTGTTTCCTAAAACTTTGGAGCTGATCCACTACTACTGCCCTACATGGGTTTTGCTAGTGTTTGTGAATGAATTTTTTATACTGAACACGAATCTGAGGTCAAAAATTTTCCATCACGCCACGTTTTAGAAAAAATGCGATTTGAAACCCTAAAATAGAATTCTTGGCCATTTTTAAAAATTGGAGAGCTTAACACTGGCGTGCTTCAAACTTCGAAATCCAAATGCCCTTCCAAATGAGCCCTAAACCCGAAACTGTAAATCAAAAACAGTTACCGACCTAGGAAAACTATAAATGCAGAATTTCTCAGCATCACCTTCTCTTTTTGTATCCAAAGTCAAACCTCATGTCAAAGAAAACAAATCGGATCTGATCGCATAGTGTAACTAAGATTTCAAGTTTATTTTTTTTATATTTGACTTTTTAGAAATTAAACCGATGAAAGTAAAAAATATTTAAAAACTGTTCAAAAGATTTTATTTGGACTTTTTTCATCCACTGGCAATTAATATCAAAAAAAAAAGAAAGTTTCCACATTTGGGGGGGGGGGGGCGGGGGGAGGGTCAGCACCCCCCAAAACCTCCCCCTAAATACGGCCTTGATCTCATATCATATCCCTGCTACATTATATATCTCAAATTATTATTGCCACGAGGCATGAAACTTGTCCAACCAAGAAACTTAAAATTAAACAATATACCGAATTACATTAAAAAATACCCATTAAAAAAAGAAGGTAGCAATAAACAAAAGAGTGTGGAAAAGGAAATTAAGGTATGTTTATAAAAAAAAAATATATTAAAAGTGTTAATAGTTTTCAATGCTATTATCTAACTATAAAATACTAACCTTTTTCTTGGACAAGAGGCAAGCCGAAATCCAATTACTTGCAGTTCACACACACGTTCCACAGATGACAGCGACGACAGTAGTAGTAAAAGTTGCCGTGGAAAAGCAAAAAATCCAACCAAAAAAATCGTGATTATAGAAAATTTCTGCTGGTTTTTTTTTTGTTACTACTGACGATGGTGTCACGTAAAAAAGTGAAAGGGCCCACGAAAATAAAACAAGACGAAATATCGAAATTTATTTCTATACACAAATACAAGAGACTTGTAAAAAAAAGAAAAAGAAAAATTGATTATAAACGCATAACAACGCGTAACACTTTGCTAGAGAAGCGGTGGCAAAATCACAAATACGCACACACACAGCCGCACGAAAAAATACGCTGTAGATACGCGCGCGAAATTGACAATAATAATATGCGAAACGATAAAAAGCACACAATTCAATTGATTTTTTTTTTACCTTTTTTATATTTATTTGACTTGATTTCTTCTTCTTTCTTCCTTTCTTTCTTTATAATTTTATGATATTTTGATCACTGATTTTTTCTTGATATATTTGAATTTTGCCTGAATTTATGAGCAAATTATTGCAAGCCTGACAAACACTACTTGGTTTTTTTTTTGCGTATATTTTTCGCTTCCGTATCTTATGCACGGATTGTTTTTAAAACGTTAAATAATCACGCATTCATTTGCAGCAGTTAGAAAATTTGTTGACTTATTTTTGTAGGTATATTTTGTTATGGTTTTACTTTTTCAGTTTTCATTTAATTTTGTTTTTATTTTTAAATTGTCAAAATTTTGTTTTGGGATTTTTGACAATATATTTTCAAATAGTTTCCAATTTTTTATAGGGTTGTATTATTTTTCTTGATTTATTATTTTTATTTTAATTATAAAATGTTTTAGTAGTAGTTTTTCGGAGCACAAGTCTAGCAAAAATCTGTAAGTAGAAGATAAAAAGCAGAAATTATTAGTTAACAGTTTTCAAAAATTGAAATCTAGAATCGAGAAATCGAGATTTAATTTTAGATGGGAGTATGAGATTTCTTCTTCGTTATTCATTTTAAAAACTTCTACTATGCAAGAGGGTATCAGTAAAACAGGTAAGGTTAGGTTAGGTTAGGTTAGGTTAGGTTAGGTTAGGTTAGGTTAGGTTAGGTTAGGTTAGGTTAGGTTAGGTTAGGTTAGGTTAGGTTAGGTTAGGTTAGGTTAGGTTAGGTTAGGTTAGGTTAGGTTAGGTTAGATTAGGTTAGGTCGCTGCACCTTTAACCTAATCCCTAATATAGCAGCGTGGATGGAGCGCAAACATGGAGAAGTCGATTATTTCGTCACCCAAATGCTCAGCGGGCATGGGTTCTTTAAACAATATCTGCACAGATTTAAACTTGAAGAAGACCCGTTCTGCCCTAACTGCCCGAGCGAACCCGAGGACTCAACACACATCATTTTCCACTGCCCACGCTTCAACAGCATCAAGGAGGAGCTAGAGAGAGCTTTTGGGGAACCCCCCACGGTAGCCAACTTGACAGCACAGATGTGCCAAACGATAGAGAAGTGGAATGCAGTATGCAAGATGGCGAAGAGCATTCTGACATTATTAAGGAATGCTGAATCTAAACGTAAAGCCGAGCGTGCGCAACGAAATATCGCAAATACAGAAGACGACGAGGATGGGTGATGAACAATAAACAATTATTGACACAACACAAATAGATCCAAACAACAGAATCAACAAACGAGTAACAGCATAAAGCTGAACCAGCCCTGCGAAGTAATACCAACTGGTAGTCCCGCGGGGAGAGTGGTAGGAGAGGAAGTAGGTGGTTTTAGTCGGTAGGAATCCGACATAACCGTAGAACTGGAGTTCTACGGTATCTATGAAGATTTCCACCTGCCAACGTACAAAAAAAAAAAAAAAAAAAAGGTTAGGTTAGTTTAGGTTAGGTTACAAATATGGAGCCATATATCGTCAACCGACGATAAATCCGAACAGAATTGGACAGAAACCAGTACTGACGATTGAGCACTAAGCTCATTACGGCCTTCCGACGTAATACCTAACGGTGGTTCCGGGAGGAATATCCGTACGGACGAGAGGTGGTTTTAGCGTGAGAATGTCACGCACTGACTGGGTGGCTTTTTATGCTTTCCTCCTCGTTAAAAAAAAAAGGTTAGGTTAGGTTAGGTAACGTAAGGTAAAGTAAGGTTATGTTGGGTTTGCTATTACCAACCAAGGTGTGTTCTTGTAGACATTCTTATAATATGTAAGGAGACTAGAAAAATTATTAAATGTCTTTTCCTGAGCGATAATATTAAAATGGACTACTACATTTTGCCTCAATTTGTGTTCTGCAACTACTTATAATTTTTATGTAAAGTCAAACAAAATTCAGAAAACTCATGCTATCCGAACTACTTTATCACATGTGAACAGTTCAACGAGTAGAGCAGAATTCACACAGGACTGTAAAATTAAAGTTTTCAAAGTATTATTAAGAACAAGGTACGAAACCTCATATAATTTTTTGCGAATTTTTATAATGCGTCATTTTTCTAAATGCTGATTATAGCCTTTTCTTATGGTTTACAAAATTTAATGAAATTTTTCCATTAGGTTACATAAACCACCAATCACTGTTCTTAATAATTTGAAGTTTCGCAAACCAGTGCTTTTATCTATGATTGCCATATATTCGCAAGTTGTATATCTCTTTTAAATCTCTTACAAGGATAAATTGCTTCACAGTTATATTTATTTACAAAAATAATCTAAAATCAAAGGAATTCAGTTACATAACTTAAGCTGTAAGAACCTCAAGAAAAAAATAAAAAATGATTATAATCATGCGTAAAATTAAATAAATTTCTAAACGTCTACGATTTGATTTAATAAGTTATGGAATTTTTTCTTTTATATTAACACTCGATTATAATTTCATTTCATTTATTATTTGCTAAACGTAAATTTTCAATGTTGAAAAAAAATCGAATAAAAATTAAGTGTAGTTAAAAGTTAAAAGTTTGAGTCTAGACAAGTTTTTTCTCATTTTTATTTTGTAGCCACTTTTGTTTTATTTCGCCGCCTATCAATTCTAAGAAAATATTAATGACATTAATGAAGAGTTTTTTCAGTGAATTGTAGGTTTTTTGGACTTCTGATAAAAAGCATTAAGTGTTTAATAAATATTTAATTTAAAAGTAAATATTTGATACTTTTTATTGCTACTGAATACTACGCAATAATTATAGGTATACAATTTCATATGACAAAGCAAAATTGAAAAAAAAACAAAATTAACAAAATGCAAATATTAAACTAAAGATTATAATAAATAAAGTCAAAAATTTAAATATACAAACAAATATCACAAATAATTTTGCAGCTTAAAACTGAATCTATTTCTATTCAATTTATTTTTGGATTCATTTTTTTTGTTTTTTTTTGTTTGATTTGAATATACTCTCACTTTTATAGTATAGTATATGCTTCAGTTAACACTTTCTTTCTGCATCTTATATAATTTAAGTAAAAGTCAATATTAGTGTAGTATGTCAAATTAATTTTTGAATACTTGTTGTTAGTTAATATGCAACTTGCTAGCATCTTTAATGGAATTGTAGTTAATTATAGAGTATAAAACTTTTAGTACCTAAGGTATATTTTAAAAACAGTTAACAGTTTAAGATAAAAATAAAAGCGTCTTTAGTCGACGCGCTAAGGTAATAAAAGATAGTGCTAAATTTCGATGCGGCTTTTAATGTTAAGAGATTTATGTGCTTGTGAGTATGTGGTAAAAAGCGACAACTCTACCTCTGATAACGGTGAATTTTGTATCATTGGAAGAAATTGAGTTCAAGCTATCATTTGCTGATTCTTTCACTAGAAATGAAGCATAATAGAAAGAGTGAAAGACAAAATAAATACCAAGGGTATCGGAAATATGATACGTAAAAGGCAGGAACCGAAAATAATAATTATTTTTAAATATTCAAACAAAAAAATCAACGTGTTCCAAATATCGGAGAACACTGTCGAATACACCAAATTGTTTTGTTGGAATCAGAAAATTTTTTTTTCTGAGCATTCCCACTACTAAAAGTTAAAAATAATTTTTACCTGTTGATTTTTATTTTTTGCTCAGAAATTATAATAATTTTTTGATTTTTATCTGTTTGCTCAGAAATAATAATATAATCAGGAAAAAAAATCATTATTTGATTTTTATATTTTTGATTGAAACGAAAAAATCACCAACAGCAAGAAGAGCTGGTCAAACTGGAGGTCCTAATATTGATGGGCAAGGCAAGTTAAAGTAATTTAAATAAATTGAAAACCAATGTTTAAACATCTTATAAATAAGTAAATATGCTGAAAATACGACTCAAAAAAAAAAAACAAACTTAAAAACTTAATAAGTTAAACTAAAGAACAAAAAAAAAAATGCATATATATTTAAACAAAAGAATTTCAAATTACAAAAGTTTTAACTAAGAACAAGAAGCAGAAAAAACAACAACTATTAGGTACTAGCAGTACTAGGTTACAGCAACATACAAAAAGTCACTAACCGACTAAAGCAACAACAAAAACAACTACAACAAAACTTAAATTGACGTTCACCGGTAGCGGGTCGTATAGTAGTTAATAGTAGTAATAGTATTGGGGATTGTTTTTGTTGCTGTTGATATTGTTTGCTAAAGTTGCCACTACCGCAAACTGTCACTTAAGCTGGTGGTGCTACTGATGCTACTAAAGCGGTAATTTTACCTCACACATACACATCAAATAAATACATATGTATATGTATATACATATATACATTGTTATGTATGAGTGAATATAAACAAAAAGTCATCCATCCATTCATTCATTCATTCAACCACCATCGTTTTAACATCAAATGCGAGGTCGTGCGCTAATTTCGCATCAAATTACCTTTCGATTTCAATTTCAGTGATTGCAATGATTTCAGTGATTTTGTCTCATGCTCAAATTTTAGTTTTATGTGCCTAGTTTAATTCTTTAAGCATACAAAAGAAGTACTAGTGCAGACTTACATAATAGCAAAATGAAGAAAATTTGGAAGTGACCATATGAATTAAATTAAATTTTTATTTTTTAAATTTCCATTTTTCAATATTTTAATATAAAATCAATTAATAAATAATAAATATTTATTTTCAAAATAAATTTTGTTTATTAATATTTTTTTCTTCTTGTTTTTTTTTTTTTTTTTGTACCTGTCTAATTTGTTAATTATATTCTGAAATTTGAAATTGAAATTTTTCGTTTCGCTTTAGTCTTGCTCAAGAATTATTAATGCCTAAATTTGTATGCCTCTTCAATGCTGATTATTGCTTATTATAAATAATAATTTTCACCTGTTAAATTAAATAAGGTAAATTTAGCTTGAAGCGTTTTTAAACCTTAATTTTGAATTCGAAGAAAGTTTAGTTTATAGGCTCATTTGGTGTAGGTAGAAAATTAAAAATGAATTATTGATTTGCTTTTTTTTTAATATAACCGAATGCCGAATGAATGTTGAATGAATGCTGAGCCATACACTTAGAAATGATAACACTGTTCTACAAATGGAAACTTTTGAAAAACGAGCAGAGACGGGATAAATGCACTTTGGGTAATGGGGTGTCGCTGAGTCCGAATCCGAGGTCCGTTTTGCTCTGCTACGTCACAATTTATTTTTATTGACATCAACATTTTTAAAATTAAAAATGCAGTTTATATTTTTTTTCATCAAAACATCCATTTTTACAAAGAAACTTTTTTCGATTTTTTAACTTTAAAAATTTAAAAAAATTTTTTTTTTTTTAATTAGCTAATTTTTTCGTAATTTTTTTCATCCTCGTTATCATCACTTAATCGTTATTATAGCTTAACCCAGTAAGGCCTAGCGCTGCCATATGGAACCTTATTGCTGAGCAATTCCTGAGCCAGGTTCAAAAATATTTTTTTTCTCAAGTTACTTTCTTGATTTAAAAAGTAGATAGATCAAGAAAGTAGCTTGAGAAAAAAAATATTTTTGAACCTGGCTCAGGAACGGCTCAGCGATAAGGTTCCATATGGCACCGCTAGGCCTTACTGGGTTAAGCTATCAGCGAGATAAAAAGGAACGATGATAACGAGGATGGAAAAAATTACGAAAAAATTAGCTAATTAAAAAAAAAAGTTTTTTAAAAATTTTTTAAGTTAAAAAAAAAAAAAATCTAAAAATTTTTTTTTGTAAAAATAGATGTTTTGATGAAAAAAAATAGGAACTGCATTTCTAATTTTTATGTTTTTTTCAATTTTAAAAATTTTGATGTCAATAACAAAAAATTGTGACGTAGCAAAACGGACCACGGATTCGGACTCAGTGACCCCCCATTACCTTAAGTACACATGTCCCGTCTCTGCTCATTTTTGGCTGTTGAACAGTGTAATCAATGTTAATGTTATTTATCATTGAAAAATAAAAGTATTTAAATTAACATTGAAACGTATTAAAATATGCAGAGCTAATATGATTTATTTCCACAATTATGATAAATTTTTGAATTGAGCCTTTAACAATTTGGGCCAGAAAGCATAACAGGAGTGGCTGGTAAACTTAACTAAGGGGGTCAAATCCAATCTTCGGTTGTAGTGTCAACTAGGTAAGTAATTGTGATGATCACACAAAGGCTTTAATGACTTCCTGATGTGTTTGAAACAAGCTTTATATCTTTTATATTTAATATTTCAAGTGGAAATTTATATTTAATTATTCAAATGGAAATTGAAACTTTATTGATTATAAAGTCGATGTTCGACAGTGGGTTACTCGGTCAAACGACTGTTATGTCTCTGGATCAGGAAGTTCGTTCATTATCTGTCTTTCATGACGATGTCTTTGAAGACTGCAATAGAAGGTCACATGCTTTGCATATTCCAAAAAATCGGGTATGCCAGGCAATGGGGATCACCCGCTATTTTCAATTTATGGAGAAAGCTCCGGAAACACTCATACTCTCACTGAACAGCTGAATTTGGTAAAAGTCAAACTGATTTCATTTGCCTTGTGTTCATTCAATAACAATTGGGATTAGCTCAAATGTTCATTGACCTTTTGACCGCGGTTCTCACCTACGTTGCTATTCTTCCATTGCCTTTCACAGAAATTGTTTCTTTTTAGTAATTTGTAAAAAAAACTAAATAAGGCATTACAATTCTCATGAAGTTTTAGATTCATAGATATTCTAGTTACTAGATGGCGTTGTAACCATTTGAAAGCAAAGGATCATATTTTTTTTTTAGGATAAATTATAATAGAGCTTTGAAATCTCAGTTTGTACCGTTACAAATTGTTTTGAAATATGCTTTTCTTTGCTTACCTTTTTAGTTATCTTTTTATATCTGGACTAAAACACTAAACTTTTCTTCGATTTCATTATAAAACATTTGGACACTAGATAGCGCTGTAACCTTTTTGAAATATGGTAAATAACTTTTCTTTTAAAATAAACCTATAACTAGCATTTATACCTTTGCAAACTTTTAAAACGTGTTGCTCCTCTTTGTTTTTTTTTTAATTTTATTTTGAACTTTTTATGTTCTAGTCATTAAATGGCGTTGTTTCAAATAAAATTGGCCAAGGATTACTAAAGGAACTAAAATTTAATTTTTATGTCTTTACAAACTTTTTGAATAATAAGAATTTTTTTGGTTTTTATGTTCTACTCATTAGATGGCGTTGTAATATTTCTGATATATGGTAAGCCACAATGCTAATTTTTAAATAAAATATTAATAAAGTAAACGCTTCAAAAACTCAATTCACACCATCACAAAATATTTCCAAAAAAAAGTAAAAAGAATTTCTTGACTATTCCGAAATTTACTTTTTGTGTTCCAGTCGCTAGATAGCATTACAAATTGATCATAAATTCCAAAAACCAACAAAATTTTGCTTTTTTATTTGATTATATAATATTTTAGAATAAAAACACCATTTTGCTGGTATCAAAAACACAAAATATTGTAAAATTTTTCAAAAGAATCAAGTTTTTTATGTTCTAGCCACTAGATGGCATTTTAAGTGTTCAGCTCTCTGGAATACACTAAGTTACAACATTCAAAATAAATTGTTTGAATTTTTAAATCCTTAAAATTTGCAATCACATACTTTTTAAAAAAAAATTTGTTTGCCTCCTCTATTCTAGAGGGTTATAGTTCCCATGCCCGCCTCTAGACCTTCACCAAAAGGGATAGAATTGCCACCATAACAGTTTTCTGTTTTATCATATCGTTTAGGGAATTTCCCAAGTTTTCAAAAAAACGCATCAGTTATTGCATGTTTTACTGAAGCTAGCGACAGTCAAAGTAAAAAATTTATGAAAAATAGGAAAATTAATTATTTTGATTGTATTTGAGATAAAAGTGAAAAAAAATAAATAATAATAACTTAAATGAAAAAACTTTTTAATATATTACGTTTTTAAAACAGACTAATTGCAAAATTTGTACCGAACAGACTGACAGACAGACAGACACCATTGAAAGCGATTTGATAGAAACGTGGTAAAATACTTCCCGTTATACTATCCAGATAGAAAAACTAGCTAGATTGCTGAGAATTTGAGTTTTTATATAAAATATTTAATTACTTAAAACAAATTAATAAAAAGCTCATTTAACAACAACTAATTTTGGACGTTTAAACTTTTCCACTTCATAAAACTACGCCCATTAATTTTTTTTTTTTGGGGTTTTTAAATCAGTTTATCATTTTTACGCCAATATTAATCAATTCCAATTTTTTTTATCAATCAAAAATTTGGGTACTAGAAGGTTAAGTTTTTTTCTTTCTGTTATCGGTTTTCTAGTCACTAGGTAGCGCTATTTCAGCTATTTCAGAATTTGTCATTAATGATATAAACCATTAAAAACTTATTCCCTCATATCATTTTTATGTTTTAAATTTTTCTTCTTTTAAATAAAAGTGCCCATTATCGACTCTTTTGGAAAAGTTCAAGAGCAATTATTTTTGCAAAAATTCTTTTACCAAACGATTTTTAATAAGGCTCAGATATTAAATCTTTGAAATTCTTATGGCTTAATTTTCACATAGTTTTTTTTTCATGTTCATGATTTGACTTCGAAGACAAGAGAAGAAAGACGAAAGAGAAAGTGTCCCGCATCCTCGAACTAACTTGTTTCCTTTAGCATTTATTTCTTTATTATTTCTATATGTATGATTTTCATTTTATTTAAACATTTAAGTTAAGCAATTAACTATGTCCCTTTATTACAAACTTCCTATCTACCATTAACGAAAAAAATAAAAACTGACAACTTTATTTGCTATCACTAACTGAAATAGGCATATTCGATTACAATCTTCATGCATTAACTTATTCAGTGTGCCAAAGATATGTCACACTTTCAATGTTAAGCAGCTTTGCTGTCTGAGCAAATCCTTAAAACACAATTGAATTGATCTTTGAGACGACAACGATTTATGTATATATTTACTACATGAGACAATGAAATGGAAATAATATGCAGAAATAGGAATAACAGCTTAAGTGCATATTTTTTGAAGAGAGACATTTTAAAACGGAATATGAAAGAGATTAACTAATATTTTTAAAATGTTATTTTCTAATTTTTATCTGAGATTTTTTAAAAAGAAATTTTAGTCAGTCGTGGGATTAAGCAGAGCCCATTTGCTCGGCATTAAGTTAGCACTAATAGGAATAGTTCGAGATTATAAATTGCCATTTAAAACTTTCTATCCTCATAAAAATTATCTAAGGGAAAAGTCTACCACTCAAGAATCATCTTCTTCTACAATTTCAGATATTTCGGAAACAGAAAGGTTTCTTCCGGGGTATATTTCATTTAACAGAAAATTATTACTCAAGACCACTCAGTATTTTGGAATTTAAATCCAAAGTGCTGCATTAAGTGCTGCTGTTTCAGCTTAAGTTGACTTAAGCTTATATTCTTTTTCTGCCAACAAATATTATACAAATTGCCTTAGGATGTCACAAACATACAAAAAGGAGATTAGGAGTTTTTTTGTTTTGTAGACACATAAAAAACATTAAAAGAAGATTTTACAAAAAAAAAAAAATAAATCTGCTTTAACAATTTACTAAAAGCAAATGTTATTTTTCGAAAAATTTTAAAGCAAGTTTTAGTTAATTAAAAAAGCAGCAATTTATTTAAATTTAGCGCAGTAATTATTAGGAAATACTTAACTAAAGCAGACCACTCAATATATAAATCAATAAATAAAGCAAAACAGCAAAACAAAAAGTGAAATAATTTCTAATAATAATAATGCTTAATGATTTTACTAAAATTTTAATAATTAACTTTTTAAGAAAAAAAGTGGAAAAAAAATTTAAAATTGAGAAAATCAAACAAACAAATTTGATTACATAAAAACCAATAAAATTAGCAATGATTGTTGGCACACTTAAAATATGTATACAACAACAAAATAATAATAATAATAAATAATAGCAGCAGTAACAATAACCCATGCAATATAAATATCTCACAATTATGTCTATTGCAATTGTTTATTGTTCAAATTAAGTTGCTGGTTGTCATCGCAGCAATATATGGTAAAACTAAATGTTAAACCATTACAAAAAGCAACATCAAAGAAAAAAAGAAACAAAGATCAAAACGAAAAACTAAGTTAAACTAATAACAATTGGCAATGCGTGTTTTCTGCAAAGGATCTCAGTAAAATTAATTTAAAATTGTCTGTAATACATATATTTATTTATGTAGACGTACCCATGGAAGTTTTCAGCTCTATATGAATATGTCAGTGAGAATATGGGTAAAAATATTTGCTTAAACAAAACATTTGTGCCATTTACGAGTAATTTACAATGAATGCGTTTAAATAACTAAATTACTTCGCTTACTTCGCTAAATGCTTACACTCGAAGAAAAATATCTTTATAGCAAAAATGTGGATAGTTTACAAAAATCAATTTTTTAAAAAAAAAAATTTAATTGGTACCATTGAACAAAGGAATAAAAGTAATAATACCACAACCAGAAAAATACCCATCTCTAAAACAAAGAAAAAATTTCCTCAATTTGAATCCACGAAAATTTCTCTCGTTTAAGTAAATTTTCCTCAAAATGAAGAAAAATGTGATCCTTTCATGCAACCATGGTGTTCAATTTGAAGTAAGTTATTTCTTCATTTTTACAAATTTAGTTGCATAGAAAATGTAAGAAAGAGACGAATATACCAAAAATGTTCTCCATACAAAATTTTAGTATACACAAAAATCTAGCTTTACTCTTTTGGCCTTAGCAGACAATCGCGTACGCTTTGTTTTTCTTTTGAATTTTTTAGTTGGCGTCTCTATTTCAAGCGAAGCGGTTGTGTTTGTGGCTGTTGATATATTTTGTGAAAAAAAATAAAATATATTGAAAAGATATAAATTTCAATAAACTTCAATTTATAATTTTTTGATGGCCATAAGGAACTTTCGATCATTTCAAGGCGACGACGCCTGTTGTGTATTTTTAAAATACGTATGAATGTAAACCTTAATACTTATTAAAAATAAAATAATAAATGAATACAAGTAAAAAAAATGATTTCTATGCCTTTTAATTAAAACAAAATTGTAGAATTGTAGAAAATATTCCATAAATCGAGGATTTTTTTTTTCTAAAAAGGTAGTAAATTGGCTTCAATTTATGAAAAATTATTCCTCAAACTGAGAAAAATTGTACCTAATTTACATATATACAATTTCTCATAATGAAATAAAATATTATTCATTTGAAAAACGCAATTTCTACAAATTGAAGACATATTTCTTTAATTTATAGAAAACTTCCTTCTTTCATAGAAATTTTTCTCTAAAATAAAGAAAAAATATTTCCTCAATTCAAAGAAATTTTGTATATCTAAATGAGGAAACCGTTTCTATGGCGCCAAATCATTCCCATTTTTCCTCAATTTGATAGCCGTTTTTCTTCAAACGAGGTAAGTATTTCTCTGGGTGCACTCTTTCAGAAAGAAAATCAAAGATGTATATTTTGAATTGAAAAAAGTATAATGCCCAATCGTTAAGTCGAGTATCTGCCAACCAAAAGAATAATATTGTGTCACATAATTTACAATTTCACATGTATTCTAGAGTAATTAACGGTCCTTAATCTGAAGACCGGTTTGCTCTATGACGTCAGGATATAACGGTAGATGGAATTATAAAAATGGCATTCAAAGGACTAACAGCACACTTTGAATGCGAGGTTTATCGTTTTTGGTGTCCATAGATTTTAGTATAAAGAGAAGGGTATTCTTCTTGACATCAAAGACGTCTTGAATGCTGAATTCTCTTATCGAATCAATACAAAGATATTCAGTGGTATATAAACAATACTTTCCTACCTAGCTATAGTTTTAATGGTTGTATCTTTAAAGATACTGGGCATTTAAGGGCTAAGCAAACGACATCTGTTTGCTCTCTGCATAGCAGTTCATCATTTCAAAGTCTAGAACATGAGAGAGTGTGTGAGTTTTTAGAAAAATGATTCTAGATGTCATTTTTCTGAATGAGACCCCATTTAATCAATTTGTAATGTTTTTTTTTTTTTAATTATTATTATTATTTTTTTTTTTTTTGCAAAAATAATGCAATCAGGTTTGATAATCAATTTTTGCACATAAAATTTTGACTTGACTTCAAAGATAAAAACCTCAAAAAAAAAACAACGTAAGCAGAAATATTCGGCAATCCATAACCATGAAAAATACTTAACAGAACCGAATATGGTCAAAAACGCCTTGAAGTAAACCAAGCAAAAAAAAAAAAAAAAAATTATTCAAATTTCTCATTCAGTTGTCAATGTCTCTAAGAACATAACCCAAAGTATCGGGCATTACTAAAGTAATGCATAAAAATCCCTCTACTGTTTGTTATTTCATAACAAATCACTTGGTGCTCGTTCAGTGCAAAGATGTCAGAAACAGCAAAGCCGACAAAGAAAGTAAAAATTTATGTTTAATTTTATATTTTGGGATGCAATTCATATTTTATTTGAATTCATATACTTTAAACCATCAAATTGCATCAAAACTTCAAGCAAAAACAATTACCGTGCACATATTTTGAGGGTATGTACAGTGTCGCTAATTTTAAGTAACGTTACCGACTGAAATTTTAAAAAAGTTTTTTAAGTTTATATTAGCAACTAATCGATTTTAATGTGTTAACTTTTTTGAGTATTTATTGTTTACTTCAAGAAAATATATTAAAATTATTCAAGTGTGCTATATATAGGGGGTTAAATGGCTTAAAATATGTGTAACGTTACCGATTTTTTTTTCATAAATTCAATGTACATTCACAGAAGGCTCTGAGCTGAGGTCAGAAAGACCAAAACTACGTCAAAAAGTTGAAGTCAAACAGTACAGGATACTGTCAGAATTGCCGAAAACAATTAAGGTTTTAAAGGTATGGAGTGACGACCCGTCGTCACAATTCAAAAATAAATACGTAGCAGCGATGGTCCAACACCTCGAAACCAAGTTAGACATCGCATGGTAAAGGTTATGTCGACGGAATTGGAGCCACCGTCAAAACTGTCGTTCGCAAGCATATCAGAGTTCGTGATTGCTCCTTAAACAGTGCTGCAGATTTTATAAAGCATTCAAGCTCACTCCATCAAAAATTCTAGTTGAAGAAGTGGCAGATGCAGAATTTGAACAAATTAATGATGATTTGGGCTCGGTTGCTGTATTATTCGTGATATTTCTTCAGCTCATCAAATTCAAGTGATTAATGGAAAAATAGTTACTTTTAAAACTCCAAAACGAGGATACAATTAAAAATAGTCTCATTTTGTGAAAAACAAGTATTTTAGGTTTTTTCACATATTTAAGAAATTCGACTGATTTTGAACTTGTAACCAACTCAAAACCAGAAATTTCAATTAAGTTTTTATATATTTTTCGTTTTCTTATTCTTTTGAATAAAATGTAATATTTTTTTTGGTTCACGTACACGTAACGTTACCGATTTTTTGCGTAACGTTACGGACTTTACTTTTATGTCTGTGGGAGCATCAAAAATATTTTTTTTCTGCAAGTAAAATATTTATATCTATTCCTTTAACCTTAAACTTCAAAATAATGGACAGGAAGAAAAAACTGGATTGCTGGATGCGCTGATTTAAACGAAAGAATACAGTAAACTTCAAACTTACTTCCAAAATTTGGTAACTCTTGTAACTCTTAAGGTAGGGGTGATAGAGAAAAATTTTGTTGCCACAAAATATAAGTCTTCGCGTGTACTATGAGATTCATATGAGATATAATGATTTTTGCTTTTCATTTATGGGAATATGAACAAAAATGTGCGTACGAACGTAACGTTACCGACTTTGTTTTTGACCATATATATAATATTAATAGTAAAATTTGTATCACACCTATTTTATGTCAGATTAAAGTGAATTATGACATATGGCATAAAAATACCGAAAGGGTTAAGACAAGCAAACTCGACTAAAATTGCGACAATCTAACACACATTGCGGAAAAGTGGTGATAACGTAGCTAAGCAAGCCTTACGTTGGATCTTTTACAATAATCTAATTGAAGAGTTAGTAGGCCACCTATTACCTGACACCGCTCAACAGACACAGAAATAGTCTAGTCTGGAACCAACTCAGGGTATCATAGCACGAAACCGTACTCGTTCGAAGAGCAGTAGTTGACACCCCATGCTTCTAACGGAATACATATACTTAGTCCTGCCGTAAGTTATGTTACAAGTTTAAAACGCTGCTAAAGTTAAGTGTAGAAACATTTTGAAGTGAAACTTCTTTTCTCTTGTCCTAGAGTAAAACCAACCGGATGCGACGTCGACGGCTAAATATCAATATTCCGTAAATGAATTCACGAGCAAACTATATAATAAACTATTCATAAATAGTTTTTTATTCAATATAACATATTAATTACACACACACGCCTATGGCAGAAAGAACGATGTGTAGTGTCGCCGTCCTAAAGTTTATGACAGTTATACATTTCACATACAGATGGCGCAAATGTCCAAGGAATTACATGAACATGTCGCACACAAAAAAAGTTCGCCTGCAATTGTCATCGAAATTACCGGTACAGAGTTGCAATTTTTATTCTAGCATTAATCCCAAAAAAAAATTGGTTGTGTATTAACGAACATAAGACAGAAGTGAAACTTCTTGTGAACTAAACGAAACACAAGCAAATGAAATTAAAAAACAAAAGCCAATGAAGTAAAAAATTTAGCGATTGAAAAATTTCATTTGCTTGTTATTTGCTTGTGTTTCGTTTAGTTCACAAGAAGTTTCACTTCTGCCTTGTGTTCCTTAATACACAATTTAGTTTTGTACTCAAACAATTTTTAATTTGTTAGCAGTATAACTATAAATATAAAAAAAAAGTTCATTCGAAATGATTGCCTTTTAGTTTTGTGCGGGCCTTTAAATGGTCCGACTGTTTGGCAACAGTGGCTCGACGGTTTCTATCTATATCTCTGACGCTGCTTGCGTCAATGAGGGTTTCCAAATTTTGACGTGGTGTTTTGCAGGCAATGCCCTCTATTTCTGACTACAAACAATAATCCAATGGATTTAGATCTGGGCCTCCCTAGGGCCAATCTTCAGCTGCAATAAATGCTGGAATATTGCACCTTAGCCACTCTTGTGTTATTTTAGTTTTGTATGCAAGAACAGAAACCTGCTGGAACAACCATCTTTTTCCATTGAATAGAGTATTCATTAAACATCATGCTGGTACACTTTAGCTCCAGTTCGCAGAAATGAAGAGATGTGACACTTTTGTGAGAGACTCCCCACCAGACCATTACTGATGCAGGGTGATGACCCCGCTGAACCCTTGAAACAACACTTTTTGCTCCTTTTGTTGTCCTAGCGTTCTAGCGTTTTGTTTATTGAAAACTTCGTCTGTGAAAAGAATATTTTCATGACCATTGTCCGCGTACCCCTGCAAAAGACGTTTGCATCTCTCAAGCTCAATTTTTCCAACCGTTGTGTTAAGAAACGGCCCGTTCACCAACGGAAAGCTTTCATATTCAGATCATCTCGAATAAGTCCAAATATAGATCTGAAAGAAATACCCAGCTCTTTGGACATTGTTTTCTGTTTTAGTAGAGAATTTCTGCGAATTCGTTCCCGCATAACTTTTACGACTGCACTTATCCGAACAACGCACGGACGACCTGTCTTCTACTTCGGACAATTCAGAGAAACGATCAATAGCACCATAAATACACTTTCTTGATATTCCAAGGTTTTTCAGTAATGTGAAAATTTGACCGGCACTTTTCCCGCACTTGCATAAAGCAATTACCGAAATGTCATAGATTTCATTCAATTTTAACTAAATTCACGACAAACATCATTGAAGCTATTGAATAAAATGATTTGATTTGAACAGGCTTTATAATATTTTTGACATTTCTTCTTTTTAAATATAAGTACAGTCGTTAGTTTGAGAAGTAGATTTTTAATCTGTAGCCAAAATTTAACAAGGACCACTTGATGGACTAGAAAAAAAGACTTGCTTAAATCTCCCTAACTACTAAATTATCTCCCCATTTAATTCAATATACAACTGCTTTCCCTAAATCAGCCGCATATTTCGTAAAAGTCTCAAATTGAATTTATTAAAATACCTGAGAATGACTCCATAATTTTATAACTAACTTAATTCAAAAACTAACCAAAGTCCCACACAATTTATAACACATCATAATAATAAAAAAAAAAGACTAAAATGAAAACGAAGAAGAAATAAAATATTACTCAACTAACACTTGTAAATTTAAGCATATAATTTCATAAAATTTACGCTCGGTAATTTCAAATTAAATACAATTTCGCGCACATCAAATTGCAATAATAATAATAATAATTTGTTCCTTTATTGAAATTATAATTAACTTGGATTTTATTGGGTATGAAATTTTTTTTTTTTTTTTTGTAATAAAATGTGTGAAATTATCGATTTTTTATAAGCGTAAATAATTGAATGCGAAACTTTTTTATATAATTTTTATTTAGCTACTGATTGCTACTTAAATTTCAATACAAAAGAGATGTGCACGTAGGTGTTAGAAGAAAAGAAAAAAAGAAAAATGTAAAAAATTTACTATTTTAATACAGAGAAATGTGTATCTAAAGTATATGAATTATTTTCAAATTATTCATAAAACTATTAGATATTGTCAAATATTTAAATTATAAGTATTTATTTTTTTTTAAATTAAAATTTATTATTTCAAACAATCTTATAAAATCCAATTTTTGTATTGAAACATTTTTTTTTTTAATTTAATTTCTTTGATTCACGACAAAATAAATGATTTGGTAATATTATTCATCTACTCGTTTGATAGTTGGAAGCCGATAAAGTTTTTATTTTCTATTAAAGTCACACTGTAATTTATAGAAGAAACATTAACTATGCATATAAATATTTAGTTTTTTTTCTGAAAAACTTCTTCGAAAACTATTTGCAATTAAAAGTTATTTGATTGGCGTAGCCTTTTTTATTACGTAATTACCAGTTGCATGAGTTTTATAAATTAAATGCTCAAGGTAACATTGAAATAATTTAAAAAATTTAAGTAATTATAATAATTTAAATATACATACAACAAATGATATTTAAAATGGCTGTATATATAGTAACACAAATTTATTTTGAAAAACTGTTTTAAAATTATACAAGCCGCCTATACACACACATTCACACAAAATTTAAAAAAATATTTAAAAATTTTTAAAGATTATGAAATTGAAGCTAGTTGTTCATTTTACACATTTGAGTTCATGTCTTAAATTTGTTTGATTGATTTTTTAAGGCTTAATGAACATTTGTCACAGTGACAAAGTCTAAAGTGTGCATACCATATATAGGGCAGGCCAGGCAAATCAGACGGTCGTTTTGGAATCCGCCACGATTCCTCATCAGTTCAGTCTGAACAGTTGTGGGAGGTTCTTTTAGCATCCCAATTCAGTAAACGTATTTGTCATCTGGTAATTTTAGATTTCATTTTTATAATAAAACTAGCTGACCCGGCAGACGTTGTCTGCCCTTTCTACGAAGAAGCGGGAAAATTGAAGTTTATTTCAGTGAAGAAGAATAAAGTTTCTTAGTGCTTAAAATTTAACATTGGATTTGGAAAAAATTCTACATTTACAAATGAGGCATCAAAATTGGCATTTTTAAAAGTATTTAATTTGCAGAAGAATATCAAAGACCGTTCTAGAAGTTATATTTAATTCCACAAACTATTTAAAAATATGGACCCATTTGCTATTTATTATAAAAATAGAATTTATTATAGAAGTTGTTACAGTGCCACCTATCGGATTTTGACATAGCTAGGCAGGTTCTTGAGATATTTCATAAAGTAGTAGAAATAATAGTAGAGAAAGTAGAAAATAGCAGTAAAAAGTAGAAGAAAATAGTAGTAGAAAAGATAGTAGGAAAAAGAATAGAAAATAATTTTAAAAATTGTTGTATAAAAGTAATAAAAAAGTAGCAGAAAAAGTAGTAGAAAAATAATTAAACGTAGTAGTACAAAAATAGTAAAAATGGAGTAGAAAGAGTGGTAGAAATAATAATAAAATATAATAGTAGAAAAAATTGTAAAAAAGTATTAAAAAATAGTAGTAAAAAAAGTTGTAGAAAAAATGTAGTAAAATAGTAGTAGAAAATATTGTTTGAAAAAGTAGTAGAAAAAAAATGGTAGAAAAAAGAAGGCTAAAACTAATAGAAAATAGTAGTAGAAATAGTAGTGGAAAATGAAAAAGGAGCATGACCCCACTAATTCAACAAACTGAAGGAATCTAAATTTTAGTAACGTACCTTAAATGGCTCCTATGATATGTATCGCATAATGGAAATTCAGATTATATGGAAGGTACCACACCCCCTTTGTCAATCCCACCCATATTTTTGTTATAGCATGGCATTGTCAATAGTCATTATTGTACCAAATTTCTGTACTGTGCTATAAATGGTTCTTGAGATATACTCAAAAAACTAATAGGATTGTATGGCAGGTACCACGTCCACTTTACTAAAAGCCATTATGAATAGCTTTGATCCATTCTCCCGCCTAAGAAAATATATTCTGAATATATAACTTCAATCGGTACAAAGCAAAACGAAATATGTTCAGAGCAAAAGTGAAACGAAATATGTTCAGAGCGAAAACGGAATTAAAAACTATGCTGTTCTTACTCTGAAAGAATTGTTATACCATTTTTGCTCATACTTTTAAGGCGTTTCATTTTCATTCTAAACCGTATTACTTATGCCATTCTTGCACTGACACTCTAAATTATTTCACTTTTGCTCTTATATAAATTTTAGCCCGCTTTTCCTCTCAACCTGTCATTTATCATTTGAAAGTGATATAAAACCGAATCGTCCTCATTTAAGAGGCTGAGAGGAAAAGTGGTATAACTTCTAACTTCAGAAAAAAAAATGGAATAATTTTACTTAAGAGCGAAAGCAAAACGAAATATGTTCAGAGCAAAAGTGAAACGAAATATGTTCAGGGCGAAAACGGAATAAAAAACTATGCTGTTCTTACTCTGAAAGAATTGTTATACCATTTTTGCTCTTACTTTTAAGGCGTTTCATTTTCATTCTAAACCGTATTACTTATGCCATTCTTGCACTGACACTCTAAATTATTTCACTTTTGCTCTTATATAAATTTTAGCCTGCTTTTCCTCTCAGCCTGTCATGTGAATAAAGATATTATTAAGTAGCGTAGATAGAGTAGTGTTGAACTAGTAATATGAACCATCACTAAGATCACTGAGGAAGAATCGTGGCATATTCTTATATACAAAGTTATGGCTTTAACAATATATCAATTTGACAAACATTCATTACACCTGTTAAAATCAATCAAATATTTAAATATAATTAATTTAAATTAATAATAATTAATGATAATTACTTTAAATTCTAAATATATATTATATTTAAAAAAAAAAAACAGATTTTTCGCTTAGAAAGAGTGATTAAAATGTTAATAACTAGAAAACAAAACAAAACACGTTTGCACACATTATTAAACCAGTTAGAATGAACCTAGACGAACTTGACCAACTTTTATCAAATACGTGATAACAACAAGAACAAAAACGATGCATTGCTCTTTAGGACAAGTTAAGTGGTTAAGAAAGAAAACATAAATTAGAAATAAAAACAAGTATAAAATCAAAAGCTAAAAATTATTTAATATAGAATAATGAATTGAATGACATTTGAAAAAAAAGAGGCAAATGGTAAGAGTTAAATGAAAATTATAAGGTATGCAAATATATTCATTTATAATTTAACCCATTATATGCGAGTAGCCGAAATAGTTGAAGTTTTTTAATGAAATTTTCAAAATTTGATTTTGAGGCAATTCAAGATGAGTCAAAGATTTTGATTGCAATGGCAACTTACATTTTAATGATTCAAAAGAGAACCACTAAAAATTATATTAATGAATAAAAAAAAAGCATGTGGTTTATTTTTATCTGGAGAAGGAGAGTGATGTTGTTGGAAAAATTAAAAAGTGTTCTGCCAAAAGCTCAAACAATATTTTAATAAAAAATATTTACAAATAAAATTATTTTTTATGAAAAAAAAAAATTGATGCCAAATTTGATGGTTCAAAAAAAAAAACCCAGGTGCATATGAAGGGTTAAGTGAAATGGTGGAGTGTGCAATTTAGATGATTAATAAAATTAAAAAAAAAAACAACAACAAAAGAATGATTAAAGAATTATATAAATATTATTTTCAAAGTATTTTCAATAAATAACAAAATAATGCAATTAGAAAAAAATCAGACCAATAAATTAAATGAAATTAAAAATTATGCGACTTTCGTGCTAAATAAAAAACAAAATACAAAACCACATGCTAAAAAATATATATATATATATTAAATAAATACTTATATTTAATAAATACTTATATGTAAAAAGTTCAAATATTTAAAAATATTGCAATTTAGTAAATGTGGAAAAAATGCAATTTAAAATTTAAATACTGAAAAAAGTTATTAAAAGTGCTAAAAATATAGATGCCAAAATAACACAGAACATAAAATTGTATTAAAAAATTAATATTAAAAAAATTTAAAAATTTTTCTATAAATTAAAAAAAAGAAGCAAAAATATAAGATAAACCAAAAAAAAACAAAAAATAAATAGCAAGTGAAGTTGAAAAGTTAAGGAGACCAAGAGAAGGTTATATTGGCGGGGAATCGCCTCACAAAAACCACCATTGTTTCACAGAAATGAGGTTAGAAAAACAAAAACATATATTAACTATTTTTAAAAAAATATATGTAGAATGGACAGAAAATCTCATTAAGAACAGCACAAAAATGTTCTGAGTATTTTAAAGAGGATTTTTATGAAAAGCGCATACTCATTTTTACTTTTATTTTGAGGTTTTATGTATTTATAAAAACGTGTTTAACATTTCCATTTTAAAAAACTTTATAAAAAGCTCTGAATTATCTGAAACGGATTTAGCTTGCAGATCGCATTTTTGTTCGAAAAATTTGGATTTTTGCAAATTTTACTCTCTGAAAATTAATCTGGGCAGTGTTGCAGCTGTTCCAAAACGTGCTTTCATAGAAATCCGAAGCTTTTGCTCTCACTTCTCCTAAATGGTTATTTTCGAATTCCGATGTACTGGAACATATTATGAAAGATTTTCTACCAATATTCATATTAAAATTGTTTCTATTATTTTTTTCGATATTTTTATGTACTTATAAATTACTCCAATATTTCACAAAGCTACTCCATTTTTACTTTTTTCTTACTTTTTCAGTCAAAAAAAAAAAAGCTGCTGGGTTTTTATTATTTTCAGATATTTATTTTCAGATGACATCAGATGCTCAGGAAAGCATTTTTATATTACAAAATTTTACTCTCAGAAAAATCTACGTTTTATGAAATCACACAATTATTCTAAAGCATATTTTCACGGAGATCTTAACACTATTCTTAGTTTTTTCAGGAAAATTACACCATCTAGAACTTTTTTTTAATGAGCCCAAGCATTATTTCACTAAATGATTCATAAAAACAAATTTTTACATCGAAGTTCGGAAAGCTTCACTATTCATTACTTTTTGAAATATTATGTTTTTTTTTTCACTGTAGATTTTCACAAATCTTAAAAATTTTTCTAAAATTGCAAAAAAATAAATTAAATTTAACTACAAAAATATTAGACAGAAAAGCAAATGAAATAACAATTAATGTTAAAAAGCTAAAGTGCTAACAATAAACAAAAATATGTTAAAAAAATAATAATAAAAAAAAATTCCACTATAGACAAAAATAAAACCAAAACAAAGACTAAGAAAACAATAACTGAAAAATGAGGGAAAGAGAGCTAAATATAAGAAAAATGTTTTTACAAAAATAACAAATACAGTAAAAACTCGGTTCTTGCACACACTCGATACTTGAGACACAACATTTTTTTTCATTACATACTCATTTTCATTTCACCTCGATACTTGCGACATTTTTGATCTTGTCTTTGAATACTGTAATTTTTCATTTTGTTTTAGTCTGAATAAAGTTCAGGGAAGTACTGTCGATTTCATACTGCTAACGAAATGTATTGAATTGAATCAGTTTTCAGCAGCACTTTTGCATGGTGCGGTCTCATAATAGCAAAGAAAAAGAAACGAAAATTTTTTTATTGCATCGAGCACGGTTTTCATTACGCACACACACTCACATAAGTAAACGTAGGATTTTCTTTCAATTCGATTTTCCAACGTAATAATACAAATTTAAAATTTTTTTTGATGCAGTTTTATTTAATTCATTATTTTAAACTAATATAACTCAAAAACAGAACAATATCTAAATGAGTAAAACGTTAAATAAAGAAAAAGTGTTTACAAAATTATTTAAAAATGTGAGAAAAAATATTGAAAATTAAAGTTCATAAATTTGAATGACCGCCATTGGTTTTAGCGGCTTCCGACAGATGAGACGGCATACACGAAGTTTGTGAGATTTCACTATATAGGGGTTCCGTTTTTCCTTCTTTTTACATGTTACACTAATAGGAACTGTTTTGTTTGTTGTTGTTATCAGTGTAAAAAAAGCGAAATAACAAAGCTGCATTCAAAAAATTTTCATCTTTTAATTATTACGTAAAAAATCGAAAAATTGTCTCGTATGTACTAATACTTATGTGACAGTGTGTGCGTGCAATAATCGAGTTTCTACTGTATGTTAAAAAAACGGTGCTATAGCACCCACAAAAAAGAAAACTATAATAATAATAACTAAGTAAAATAATAATAATTAATTAAATGTGTTATAAAAAAAAAGAAAAACAGCAAACAAATTAAGAAAAATAAATTCCCTTTGAATTTCATTTGCTTATTACTACTTAAGAAAAACAAATGTGCATAAGTTAGTTATAAAAGAGTGAATGGTTTTCAATAAAACAAAATAATTAACCATAGTACAAAAAAAATATATATATATGCAATATATGTATTTTAATTAAATTACAATATATACATAAAAGAGAAAAAAAAGTAGAAAAGCAAAAAAATAAAAAATAAATCATAAAAACGCGAAAAACACGATTTTTGTTTAATTTATTTATTTCGAATGATTTTTTTTATTTTTTTTTTTGCACAATTTCAATAATGTTCATTAAAGCGTTTGTAATTCAAAAAAAGACAAAGAGAATGAAGCAACAACGAAAAAAAAGTGTAGATTTTATTAATTGTAGATATGTATATTTTTATATATTTTTTCTATAGAACGGGATCTTCTATGTTATCTCTAGTAGTGTATAAATTTATTGTTGTATATAAGTACGTTTGTATTTATGTATATGTATATGTAAATGGCATATAATAAATTATATATGAGCATGTCGAACATATATATATGTATACACAGAAAAAAAAGTATATAAAAGAAATAAGCAGCTTAATTACAAAAAAAATTTTCGACGAGCGTACAGCAAGAGTAATAAGTAGTAGAAGATACTAGAGAACAGAGAAGTACACACACACACACACACACATATACTTATGTACAATTTGAGATAGTGCAAGTAAAAATAAATCTCACAAGAAAAATCAAATCAAAAGACACTCGCTCTGCACTTTGTAATCAAATAAAAGCTACACAGTAACAACAAAAACAAACACCAATAATAAATAACGTTATTGGCACATGTGTTGTTGTTGTTGGTATTGTTGTTGATGATGCTTCCTCTTTGTGAGTATTAAAAGCCGAACTTTAGAATCGAATCGAATCAAATCGTAGAGCAAGTATGGGAGAGATAATGAAAGAAATGAAGATGTTGCTAAAGTGTTATGGTTGTTGTTGATTTTTCTATGTTCTGTGAATAGTAGTCGAGCTGAGAGTGAGTGACAGCAGAGAGGAGAATTTGTCGAAAGAAGAAGAAAACTAGTGGAATTGAAAAAAAATAACTACAATTATTAGGTAAATATTAAGAGTGAAATTTCTTTAATTTAATTTTTTAATAGATTAAGAAGGAAGACGTTTTCAAGATCTGGTTAGAGTGGTTTTTGTTAGAGTTGTTCTTGTTATTGCTGTGGGATGTTGAAATGAAAGTGAGTGGCAAAAGAGCATGAATTGTTGAAAAATACATAGAGCAAAGTTTCACTTGCAGAGCGGAATTGATAAATATCAAAAAATCGTAAATTAAAAGAATTTTTAGTTTAAATAATATTAAAAATAAAATTTATGTTAATATTTAGTTGTATTGTATCTGAACGGCAATTTAAACAACTTGCTAAAGTCGGTTTGTGTTGTTTTCTGAGAGTGACTCCTAGAGATTGAGTGACAGAAAAAGAGTTTAAATTGTCGAAAAAGGCAGAAGTTGAAATAAGAAAGTACAATTAATGCTATAAACACAACCAAAGCAGCCGGCCTCTAACCGCTTACTTCTTCTGAGAGAATAAACACAATAAGAGTGTCAACCTCTAGCGTCAAGAATATGTAAAAGAAAAACAAAACAAAAGAAGTTGGATTTGATTATTGTTTTAACAGCTCAGTTTTTTTATTTACGTTATCAATTATCAAAAATTAAAATGAAAACTTCAATATTCTGTAATTTAAAAAAATTGTTGTATAAATTAAAATTATTTACATCGTTTATTTGTGCAAATATAATCAAAAGAATGAAGAAACTCGAAAGAAATACATATATTTGAATAGCGTCGTTGAGGCGGCAGCTAGCCTCAGAAATTCGTTCTCATACAAATTCATAAAATTCTGTGTGTTTGTTGTTGAAGCTGAGGCCGGCTGGTTGTGGTTCGGTTGTGTTTATACCATAATGCAAGAGTTAAAAAAGAGAAGAATTTTTTTTGAATTTCGTAAAAAAATAGAACAAAAATTGAAATAAAATTAAAAAATTAATAAAAAATCTAAAAGGATTTTATTATTTACGTCATTATTTAGTATGAAAAAAAAGAAAAGTTGATTCTATTTACTAATGTCTTTTGTAGTAGTCACAAGGATCAGGGAGAGTAAGTGGTCTTGCCATTACTTATTTAAATACTTAAAGTTGAGTAAAAGAAGAAACCCTCACTTGAGTAAGTCAAGCCCATCGACCTGTGAATTCCTTCAATACTAGCACTTTTATACTTCTGTACAAAATCGAAAACATGCACTTTTAACCTTTAAATACCCACTGGTCATTGCAGTGACCAACGACTTAAGCGGCTGCCAGTGCCGCCATTTAAAATAAACATCTGATTTTACTGAAAAAAGTTTTTATATTGTATCAATACGTACAAATAAAAATAGAAATATGACAACTGTCGCATAGTTAGAGTTATTTTTAATTCGAAAAGAACGTTTTGCAAAAATTTTGAACCACAAACAGAAAAATTGGTTTTGTTTTTAAATTTTATATAGCAAGTACCTTGCTTGGCTCAAAATTTTGTGCTTAACGGTAAAGGATAACACAAAATAATTGTTTTTAAGAATTATTGCATATATTCTTTAGATCATCCCCAAAGTTTACTACAGTAGCCAACCATATAAATCAAGATTACGGCACCTTAAATTAATTTATTTGAAAAGCCGTAGAACAAATGTTGTTCGGAATCACAAATACTACCTCTAAGTATGTTTTTAATTGAAATCGGATGTATTGAGCATTTAAGGGTTAACCTTCCAAAATTTCTGGAAAAAACTCCTGGGGATATTTCCTTAAGACTTTGTATAAAAACGCGTCGTTTTCATTCTTTGTGGTCTTTAGTAGAAAATTTAATTTTTTCTTGAGGTTGGGGAAAATAACGAGTAATCGGCTCAAGAAAGAACGGTAATTTTATAGCAAGCACAGTTCAATTTGTTTCTGGATTTTAATTTCCTTTGAAACATATTGCATTTAATATACGATAAGCGCCTCAATTTTCAAACAGTAAAGTGTTCATGTTAAAATGTTTTCAGATTGCTTGCTTCTTTGTTATCATCAGACATTTTATTTTTATGCAAAAATGCACACAAGAAATAAGATCCGCTCATTCCAAAACTCTCTCCTTATCCCCACATCCCTACAAAAGAGAGACTCAAATGTCACATAAAATGTATGAATGCTAAAATGTCCAAAGAGAGTTTGTTTCTTTGTGATCACTAGAAACGGAATACAAGTTCTTTCATAAGCCACTATTAATTTATATGCACAAAATTAACAACAAGCAAGTGGAGAATATTTAAAGTTCGCATGTAACTTTAATATTCAGGAATCGTAGTTCATTGACATGGAAAAATTTCCTGACCTACTCAATTTTCTTAGCAACACTTCACTGCTAAGCTGTTCTAAAAGAAAGTGAGAGCGCATAAATAGAGTATGCAAATCACATTAGACCTTATGAGTCTAGCCTCTGAGCAGGAAGGTGAAGGATACTTATGCAAAGCCTCTACTTCTTTGCTTTCCTTTCTTATGTTCTTTTTTCTTTACTCCCACCTACCATTATAAGTGTTGCACACAAATCGAAGAAGAGAGACTCAAATGACAAGAAAAATCATAAGAATGCGAAAATGCACAAAAAAAAGGGCTAGCTTAAAAAGCAAGCTGCTTATATACACACACAAGTATACATAAATATCTATATAACTACGGTGTGAGAGTGAGATTATGTTTTTGTTGTGGTTGAATGCTTTATAGCCTCAAGCACCAACTAAAAATATTCAAGTACGAGAGTATAGTAAGTCTAAAAAGTAACAAGTTTTATTTCTTATATTTTTATTCACTTTCAATCTAAAAAAAAATTGCATAAGCTCACATTTTTCTCTCTACTTTGCTTTTGCGTTTAGATTGTTGTTGTTACTTCTGCTGCTGCTGCTGTTGCCGCTACTGTTTTATATACGTGAACGCGTTTTGTTTTCGTTGTTGTTGGGGTTTTTGGCAATTTCATATACTATTTATTGCACAGAGCTTCCAATAAAGCGGGCAGGAAAATGAAAATGTATTGTAGATTTTTTTCTAATTTTCTGCCTAGGTTTTTGTTGTTATTATTTTGAAGGAGACGAGACGGCTGTGTTTTAAGGGCAGGCCATACAAAATACAAAACTAAATTTTTGCAATTTTTTCGGTTTTTTTTACTGATATTTTGTAGAAACACTTAACACATAAACACACACGAACGTACGCACGCACGCACACACTCACACATATAGTTATATGAATGTAGTATGTATATAAGTTGAGGTTTTTTTAACTTGGATTTCGGGTATTTTTTGTTTTTTTTTTTTTTGTTTTCTACTTCTTTCGAGTAAATATACAATTTAACGCAAAGAGGTTGAGCGTGTAAAGACCGTAACGTAACACACGTAAGTAAGTAAGACACGTAACACACGAAACGAACACGAACGAACGAACCGTTTATGAACACGCTCCAACTTTAACTGAATTTCAATTTCATTTGATTTCAGCTTGAACATTCAGTCAGTGTTGTAAAAATGGTGCTCTGTATGTATTTGCTGTTACGGCTGCTGCTGCTGCTGCTGCTCAAACGACGACAACGGCAACAACAATCATGACGACGACGACGACAACAACTACTATGAGTATGACGATGAAAATGATGATGATGATGATGATGACGATGACGGTGTTGTTGTTGCTGCTGTTTTTATTGTTGAAACAATATTTCACGACTATGTGGGGAGCACGACGACGACGACGACAACTACGATGAGACTGCGACGACGACGACTACGACAACTATTCGTAACTTAACACAGCTTTACTATAAAAACTACAACAACAACAACAAGTAGATGAAGAGTAGCAAAGAAAAATTACAACTTTTGGGTACAATCATCAGAGCTACAACTAGTTTTCAAACAAAAACAACCACTACAACAATAACAAGCAGTAACAGCACCAGAAAACTGCATACACACATACACGCATAGACTGAGAAAAGGGCAGCCAGCAGCTAGCAATAATAACGACAAGAAGACGAACGACCGACCAACGACAACAACACCAACGATGATGTTGATGAGAATTCTATTTCATATACCTCGATTTTTCACTATCATTATTGTTGTTGCTGTTGTTGTTATGGTACTTTGCATTTGGGTGTTAATCTCACAGCCAAAAAAAGAAAAAACAAAAAAAAGCAAACGTAATTATAGCAACTGCATGCAGCAACATAGCAATTGAGAGCAACCGTTGAGCAGAACACGAACAATTCAAATATACGACTCCATTAACCTCTCTCTTTCTCTCTCAAAAACTCTCCGGTGTGTTCCGCTGTGTCTTTTATTTTACACGTTCTCTCTTTTTACACTAATTTATTGCAAATGTTATTTTGTTGGCCACACTACATTTTAAACATGTTTGTAAGCCGGAACGAAAATTGAAACTTCCGGTATGTGGTGGTTTGGTGTGTGCTTTCAAATTGAAGTTCCTATAAAATTAGCATTTAACTAAACTAAATGAGAGAGCAACAAAGAGGGTAAATTTAGTGAGAGAGTGCTTGAAAAAGTTGAGCCAATTATGCGCTTAACCTAAAAGAGCGTTAGGTTTATGTGTTAAATTTAAGAGCGTATTTGTCTTGTATATGTTGAGAGCATCACCATACGAAACGGTTATTCACATGCAACAAGCGTTTGAGCCGTTTCAACTTTAGTTTTTTGTTTGTTTTTGTTTTTTTGTTTGATATTGAGAAAGGTTAGGTAGAAATGTTGTAGGTGGAAGGAGGGAGGATAGAGAAAATTTAAGATTTTTTAGTAAGATCACGGACTCAAGTTGGGTTTTTTTTTTACTTATACACTTACTCTTCGGCTAAGTTCATTAGCATCAAATTTGTGGGGGTAACCGATGTCTCGAAAAAATTCGCCTAAACAATTCGATCATCCATAAAGAGCATATGAGTCGTTGAGTGCACTCAGAATTCGATTTTTTTAAAGCACATTGGTTTTGTAGAAGTGCTATACAAAATAGGGTTCCTATGAAATTTATTTTCCACATGTCCATCCAGCTTTATAGAACACATGTTTAACCTAGACGTACACCATTTTTGTAGGAAACTAAATGAGGTCAAAATTGTTGCCTGAAGGTGAAAATCGAAGTAATAAAAAAAAATTACTTTTGCACGCAACGGCTCATATATATGTAATGTGTTGTTTTTATCAAAAACTAGACCAGAGTTTCTTTGAGCAATGAATTTGTCAACATTTGTTAACTAATGTACACATGAAATCATTGAAAAATGTATGAAATTAAAATCTTTTTGTGCATAACCTAGTTATTCATTAAATTTATGTTTTATTAAACTAAGGGTCATTTTCTCAATGTCCCTTTAAGTTCTAATAGGAACTAATTATTATTACTAACCGATGGTTAAAGTTCTGATTATAAAAGTTCCGATAAAATTAGTTTAATATACATATGTTTGTATGTATATGAAGAATAACCCCAAAATCGCTACATATTTTCAAAATGAAATAAGGCCCAAATGATGAAAAACCAGAAATTAATGGATAAATGAAAAATGGCCTCAATGGTACTAAATAAGTAAAAGCAAATACTGGTTAGAATCCAACATTTCTTCATTGTTTCTTCATAATCTGTTATGAAAAAAGAAGGAACCATATCAAATATAAATATTTTGTTTTAGAAATCAATAGCTTGTAATTGCTTTGTTCTGATATCTTGTCCATCACTAAAAAGAAATTACAAGTATCTACAAGAAAAATACTCAAGTAAATAATTTAGATTAAGTTCTCGTGACTGTTATTCTTTCAAACTCTAAAAATCTTAAAGTACTCCAAATATCAGAAAGTTTTTTGCTTCTCCTGTAAAATTTGGAAAATGTGTGTTAAGACTTTAGCAAATTATAGAAGGGATATGTATATTTTAGGGCTAATTTATAGTATTTTGGGGACTTTCACATCATAATGAAATATGCCTCTAAAATTAAAAAATAAAAAAATCTTCAAATTATGAAATATGATATCATCCATATAATTCACGTCAACATTTCTTGTGTTTTTGTCCCTTGTACATTTGAGGGGTTTTCTTTTTTTTTAAAATTTTCTAGGGGCAATTTTATGCCATCTGGAAACACTGGTGTAAAGAAGGAGTTGTGTTTTTCTCTCAATAGACGTCAATAGTTGAGATAGAGAGAGAGAGAAAGAATAATTAATTGAGAACTAAGTTCAAGACAAGTTTAATATATAAATTTTCATCATCCTTCTTGTTCTATTTTTTTTTGCTTCTTTCCCACTTCGCTCTAGTTTTTGACAAATACAACCTAAAGATCAAATGAACAATAACTTGTCAACTATTTATAGACTCTGTAGACAATTGAATAGCAGAAACCTCTCTATATTGATTAACGAAAAACACTCCTTAAAAGAATTCAATTGAAAAATACTTCGGATGATCTAATTTTTAACCCAAAAAAAAAAAAAAAACTATTGTTATTCGATTTACATTATTCGTCATAACGACAAAAACAATATCGAATAAAGAGCGAAAGCGTTTAGCTTTTGTCAGATTCTACCCGCACAAATGCGCTGATGGGCTCTAAAAGGATCAATACATAATTTAAAAGCGCATAGACATCCAAAAGCTTTGCTGGCTGGATCATGTTGGGCGTATAGAAGATAACGCTCCTACTTAGTGATGAAAACATCAGAAAAACCTTTTATATCGTAAAGCAAACAAAAAAATCTAATTTTATAAAACTTCCAAATTTTTAAACTTGCTACTTACATACATAGTAATAGTAATATTTTATAAGCAACTTAAAAAACTTATGTAAGTAGGGCAAAAAAAAAAAAACAAAAAAAATTAATAACTTTTTAAGTAGCCTCAAACTCAATGGATACGACAGGTATGGAAAGTTAAAGCAGAAATCTTCAAAACACCTTTAGAATGACGGTACGTTATACTTGAAATGGTATAATAAAAAATATAATTCTAGCTTATGCCACTAATAACATCAACAACAACAACTTTTCACATACGCTGTTGCGTAGTTATGTAAGGTATGTATACGAAAAAACAGGTCGCAGTAAACATGTTCTATTAATTCAAATATGACAGTTACAGCAAATGCTATTGTTATTAATTCGTAGAGAATTTTCCGTTTTTCATTTCTGCATCATTATTTTCTCTGATTTTTTTACATTACGCATAATGAATTCATCGAAATCGAGCACGCGCGATATAATTGTGCGCAAAAATCAAGATTTTCCACATATGTAACATAAACACATTGCCAAATGTTTAAAAATTTAAAAATCTACGGTAACTTTACTGCCAAAAAACTTTAGTGAACGACTAACTACCGAAAGGAAAACTGGAAGTGGGCGAAAGAAGGGGTTCATCTCGGAGGAAAAAGCAAAGAAAGTGAAAAACTTGTTTCAAAGAAATCCAGGTCTTTCCATCAGAGATGTTGTTAAAAAAGTCTATATATCACCCGGATATATTCAAAATGTACGCAGAGTAAAAGGACTTAAGACGTATAAAGTTCCACTAGCCCCGAACCGGAATGACAAAAAAAAAAAATGCAGCAGCAAAAACTCGCGCACGAAAGCTGTACGACAAAATTGTACATAATTTTGATTGCATGATCAGGGACGACGAAACGTATGTCAAGGCAGATTTTAATCAGCTTCGTGATCGACTATTTTACACTTCAAAAAAAAGAGGTGATGTTGCGCCTATATTTAAGCTGAAGAAAGTGGATAAGTTTGCGAAGAAATATTCGGTTTGGCAAGCAATTTGCCAATGCGGCATATCAAATAGAGTGCAGTTTTTGTCACTACTGGTACCATCAACCAAAAAATTTACGTAGAAGAGTGCTTACAAAAACGTCTACTGCCAATGGTACGTCTTCACAAGGCTACTGTCCTTTTCTGGCCAGATTTACCAACTTGCCATTACGTCAAAACAGCGATGACGTGGTATAAAGAGAAAGGAGTACAAATTGTTCCAAAAGATGCCGATCCCCCAAATCGCCCAGAACTTCGGCCTTTAGAAAAATATTGGGCTATAATGAAAAGAAAATTACTAAAAACGAAGCAAGTGGTAAAAAATGAGAAACAGCTGCAGAAAAAGTGGACTACTGTTTCATCTCAAATGTCCCGAAGTGATGTGCAACGTTTAGTGGCTGGAGTTAAGTCAAAGTGGCGATCTTTCGCATACGCACCAACCAAATGAATAAAGTTTTTATTTTTGTTAAAGTTACTATTATAACCTTTCAATTGATGTGTGAATTTCTGTTTTTGTTTAAAAAACTTAATTTTTATAAGAATTTAATGTCGACCAGTTTTTTTTCGTATACATGCTTTATATTAGCAACTTTAATGTATAGTTGAGTAAATAAAATCTAACGCCTTATAATTAGAGATTTCACAACGTACATACATACATAAATAAATAAAAGAACACACACACACACACACTAAGAACATGGATACACTCACACATTCATTTAAAGCGACCATCATGCGACCAAGTTGATATACTAAAACTATTCATTTTACTACATATGCACGACAATGAATGTGTACCGACCGACTCATTTCATGTACTATGCACATGTACAAACATACATGCATATATGTATGTATGACTCATATGTTTGTATGTGTGATTAAAGCAAACTTATAAATTTACACTTCACACCCTAAAGTACTGGGATATATGCATACAGCTGCGGTCAAAGAAATAGTAATGAAAAAAGAAACAATATTTTGGTGTCTTAAATATTTTACATAGGAGGGTTTAACTAAAAATACAAAATATAATGAACTCTCCTAATCTTCCAATTGATATTTCATTACGATAACGATTTCCAAGGTAAAAGTAAATTGTCATCAACTTATTCTCTGATAGCCAAATCAATGTTCGAAAGAGACTTATTCAATTCACAGACATATTTTGCCACTGCTATTTCTTTGAACGTATCTGTGCATACATATAAACATATGTAGGCAATGTATATGTAGTTAGATAGAACCGAATAGAATAGAATTACTAGTTCTACTATGTACCAAGTTGCCGTTAAATAATGAATGTTTACACACTTTAGAGCTTATGAAAATAAAAAAATAAAAATTCAAAAAAAAAAAATGGAAAAAGAAAAGTTTAACCAACATCAACGCCACCACCAACATGAAGAGTTGCTAGCTCTAGCAATATTCACCAGCTAGCGCCACACACGCTAAACAAATCTAAATTCTATATATACTGCATTGTAAAAAATATTTGCATGTATATGTGTGTGTGTGTGTACTTGCTGCTGGCATAGAAAAACAACAAAGTTTAGTGTTTAGAGTGTAACGAAAAGAAGAAGAAGAAAAAAAACTGCATGCAATGTTTGCTGCTACTGCTGCTGCCATATCTGTTGTTGGTGTTACTGCTGCATTGCAAATAATATGAAATTGGGTCAAATTTGCATCACTTTTAGTTTTACCCAAAGTGAAAAATAGATATGTAAATACGTGTGTGTGTGTGTATTTATATATATGGGTGTAAATTATACTTCAACCACATGCTGCTGGTACTAACACTAACGCGACAGCTGTACGCTTTAAACTGAAACCTTTTCTTTTTATTTAACTTTACCTACTGCTTTTAGCTCCTCACTACTACTTTCCATCTTAAAAACTAACCACAAAATTCAACTTTGTTTTTCTGAGTTATATCTAAAAAAAAATAATGTTATTTTGGCTCAAAAACGGCAATAATGATGACTAAAACTCTTCATAATCATCATCAACATCATCATCATTACACATAAAAGTTGAAATTTCAGCGCTCAAAACTCTCTACTTTTTCACCCATCCATCGCTCGTTCCATTCATCCACTATCCATCACAATTTTTTTTTTTTTTTTTGCATATCGCTTATGATTATCCTTGAAGTTTGAAGTAGCATAGTATGTCAAGCCCGATAAACTAATGTTACACGAAAATACTGATTACTAGTGACTATCACTGACTACTTCTTGTGACTGTTGACTACTAGTGAGTGGTGGTGATGGTGGTGTAAGAGTAATTGGTGGGAGATAGCAGTTTCAGCTGGTGAATAGCATTTTCAGCTGGTAAGTAGCGGTTGCAGCTGAAGGAAAACAGTTTCAACAAGCAGAGGCAGCCATTGTAGTACATCAAAGTTTCCGGTTGCTTTTACTTTTTCTTTGACTTTCTCTTCATAGCAGTATAGCATACTTTATGGCGTTTGAGGGTTTTGTTTTCTTCTCTTTTTTAAATATACTTTCTTTCCATTTCTTTTTGTTTTATATTTGTTTTGGAATATTACATTCAGTTTCTGTGTATTTTCAATTTTTCAAAAAATTGGTTTGGGAAAAAAAAACTTTTTACATTGACAAGGACATTTTTTATAAATGTTTTTTTTTTTTTTTGTTCACTATAAATTTAGGTCATTGACATTCGAATACATATGTCTACAGACAACTTTAGTTTAGCATATTTTATGTGACGTGGAACTTACTTTTTTTTAAGATTTAAAAAGTCTTGATAGCGTTTTGTGTTTCTGTTCTAAATTAACAAGAAATGATTTAGCTCATTTAAAATTAAAACCAAAACTTAACTCATCGAAAAGTTTTTAATCTATGTTCAGTTTAAGGACCAGACTACAGATCTGGATAAATTTTCATTGTATTTTTTCCAACTGAAGCAATTTAGGGATGCTATTGGATGGGAAGACTTTGACAAGAAAATCTACACCGATGAATTCGAAATAGTGTTTAAAGTCAGATCAGATTTCAAAGGTTCCAGCTTAAAAACTTTCTTCCTACCCGACTGGTATTGTGCATCTTAGACCGAACTAGGTGCTAGCAAAGAAAGCATACAAAATAATAGAAAATATTAATAAGAGTAAGGCAAGTAAATATATCTCCTGTCTTTCTACTCTCTTCTACTGGTTCCATCTTGGGTATAGTATTGTACAATGGTCTTTGAGACTGAGTGCTTTGGTTTAGTCCAGCCCACCTTCAACTCTAATCTCTAAAAGGCAAGCAACCTACTATCACAAGCAAGGCCGTACATAGGGGGAGGTTTTGGGGGTTCTGTCCTCGCCCCCCCCCCCCCCCCCCGAAATGTGAAAACTTTTTCCTAATTTTTGATATTGATTGCCAGTGGATGGAAAAAAAGTTAAAATAAAATCTATTGAACGAAATAAAAGAAAAAATTTTAAAAATTAATTTAAATTGAAAACGTACGAATTTGTGCTACATGGCCAAAAACGGTATTTTTAGCGGTTTCAACCCCATTTTTCTAAAACGTGACCTAATGGGAAGTTTTTGACCAACCTCATCCGGGCTCCTCATCATTGATAATGGCCCAAATTCCCACTGATAATCATTTGAAAAAAAATTAGTCTCTAACTATTTTTGGCATTTTTGTTAATTTTTTTGAGGTTAGGTTCATTATCAGTAATGGCAAGTCAATGAGTTATCGAAATTATGTCTTTCACGATAAAAAATGTATTGGAATCCACATTGAATAACATTTATTGGAAAAAATTTAAATTGATTATTCTGTGAATTTTTTTTTTGTCATTTTCGACCATTTTTCTTAAGTTAAGATTAAGAAAATTCGGAAACAAACATTTTTCCTAAAGCTTTAAGACATTTATCTACTTTTCTCCCTAGTCTGATAAGGTCCATCAAATGCATCATCGTATTTCATTTATTGTATTTAAACATCAGTTTCATAAAAATTTCATATGAATATTTTCTTCGAAAAATGGGCTCTAGAAATTTCTCAAAAGAACTTAGCTTAAACTTCTCTGAGTCAAGTCAATGCGGATAAATTTTCTCACTATTTACAGTACGCAATTAGAAAATGGAAGCTCAACCTTTGAGAAATGATTCAGATTGCGGGCATTAGCTTTTGCACAAAAACTAGAAAACCTTGTTCAAAGTATAACTTTACCGGGAAAGACAATAACTAGAACACAGTCAATATGACATTTCTACGTAATCTGTAGTCCCATGGAGGCACTAGTCATTGCTCCGCTCCAGAAATTTAGATGAATTTTTTTGCACCTGGACATTAGAGTGGGTCAACATTTTATACTCGACTACTGCTATGGAAAATTAACTAAAATAACCTATCCGCTTTAAGATTTTAACCGTTGCATTATATGCACACTTATCTTGTCGTTATACCCTCCACCCTGTTAAAAAAAAATGAACAATTCAGCAATATAAACCAAAATTTCTATTACTATTGCACATAAGCAACTTTCTTGCAAATTTCTATGCGTTTGTGTATGTGTATCCTTGACAGAGAAATTTTTTTCTATTTTCTTTTTTCAGTCGGTATTTTTTTTTTTTTTCTTGCTTTAGCTTTTTTGACTTTTATCATATTGTTACGAGCTGTCAAAGTTTTATTCCTTCTATTATTTTTTTTCTTTGCTACTAGAGCTACTGTCAAGGATATTATTGGGTGTTGTTAAAGGAGTTGGTTGCTAGAACGCATGTGCGTTCTAAAGTGAAAGGCAGCTAAAAATCTTTGCTCTCATGTATGAAAATTAAATATTTGCTCTCCGGTTGCATTTCTCTTTATCCGCACTCATTCTCTCTTTGGTATTTGACAGTTGCTCTTCCTTACAAATAAAACGTAAATTTTGAATTGCGTATGCGAAAAATGTGTTTTTTTTTTTGTGTTTGAAAGCTCTCAGGATAGCACTTTAATTGTTTTATTTGCTTTATTCGCATAAATTTCATATTTTCTGGTGTAAATATTTATAAGTTTTGCGGAAATTTGTTAGAAATTATTGAGATTGTAGTTCATTGGTCTTTCTAATCTAAGCTTTTCCAAACGTCATTAAGGTTTCAAAAACTTTAATTAAGCCACCCATCCTAATAAGTAAATTGGTGAAAATTAAGAAAAATACAACTAGGTATATTTAGCTTAGTAGCACTTAATTAGTTTATTGCACTATGATTAAGATGTAATTTTTTTCATATAAATCAGAATCGCTGACATTTCTAAGCAAATCTACGAGAATAGTCACACACTTTTTTTGTCAAATTAAGAAAAAATCACTGGATTCATAGAACAAAGATTAAGGGGAATATAAAAATTTTAAAAACAAATAATTGGTGTAATTAATAGTAGCAAATGTGATCGACAGTTATCACTTTCATGTATGAGGAAGCTTTGTAGGTGTTGTGACCTCAAGAATGATGCTGAAAGTAGGGTTGGGTACGATAAGGCCACCCAAGCCGGTAAGTTTGAAGACGAGTACTTGCAACTAGCGGCTGTATTCAGAGCAAGCACTGAATGGCGTTGGCGTGTTCTCTGTTGGAAGTTACTTTAAATATATCGATTTTAACCCCGATAAAAAAATTGGTCTGTAAATGGTCCACGTACTTGCTCGCATAATTCACTTACTTCGGCAGTATGCTTAGCGGATTTTAAGGTGATAACTTGCATTTCAGAAATACTAATACTTTTGCATACATGTCTCCAGAACCATTTAATTATGTAGCATTGGTTAACAAAAACATGCTACAAGAAAAATGTGTGTGGGACTGGAAAAGAGGGCAGGGCATTTTCTTTACATCTCGAATTTTCATTATGGGATATCTCTAGAATTGCTTAACTAATTTACTAAGGTTTGATATCGTAGTATTATTTGTTAGGGGAATTCTGTGTAAAAAATATGGGTAGGCTTGGTTTAGTGGGTGTATCAATTGCCTGCAACCCCGATTTTTAATATGGTATAAGGAGTGAGATCGAAAAAATCTTAACATATAAAAAATTCAATAATTTTTAAACGGTTGATCTTAGAGTTTTGATTTTTTTTTCTATTTAATTGATAATATTTTACAAATTACAGAAAAATATAACTTTTATAATTCTAACCACTGTTTATGAACTAGTGGACCTTTTTTGGTAAGCCTTCCATTAGAGATTTGATAGTTGTTTCAGACACCTTTTTGCCCATCTCCTTTTAAAATCTTCGATATTTTGGGACTTTCAGTTTCTTTTCACAAAAGCCCAATATCTCTCCACTGGTCTTAGCTCCGGACAATTCGGAGGATTGGCCTCTCTTGATACAAAAACTACGTTAGTACTTTGGTACCACTCCAGAGCTTTCTTGCCATAGTGACATGATGCCAAATCGGGCCAAAAATATGTGGACACATTGTGCTCTCTTATGAAAGGAAGAAGTTTTTTTTTCAAACAATCTTTGATGTATATTTCGGTATTTATTGAGCCCACTGTAACAAATGACTTGCTTCTTTTGGCGGAACTGCATATAGCTTGCCATACTAGAAATTTTTAAAGAAATTTTGTCTGTTTTTGGATTCTTAATTGTTCATCGACATTTCCTCGAGCAACAGCAACATAAAAATTTTGACCCGGAAGCTGCGTAAAATTTGCCAGTACATACGTTTCGTCATCCATTATACAACATGAATATTTTTGTATGAAATTCGACTTTAATTTCCGAGCCCTACTTTTGGCGTCTAAATTTTTTGCAGCATTCCTGTCTGGAACTTTTCGGACTTTGTATGTTTTCAAACCTGCATTGGCTTTAACTTTTTGCACCAAATAGTCAGAGCACTGGGCTAACCGGGCAGCTTTTCTACCCGATGTGTTTGGAGATCTTTTCAATATGCTTTCTATTTTCTTGGCTTTCTCAATATCACGTGGTCTTTGTTTTCTTCCCGAACCAGATTTCCTATCGATTGTCAAATTCGCCTGAAACTGTTTAATAACATTGGAAACAGTTTGACGGCAGACCTTTAATTCTTTGGCCAATTTTTTGTAGGACCAATTTGGATTTTTTTGAAAATTTTTAATAATTTAAAGACGTACTTCTTTTTCTTCACTCATTTTGATCAAACTCACAATAAATCGACATGTTTGTCATTAAAAATAACAACTGACATATTTTTCAAAGATAACTAGATCAAAGAAATTTTTAATTTTTACACCCAAAAAAAAAATTATTAGGTAAAACGTGTGTTAAGATTTTTTCAATCTCACTCCTTATTTCCTAAACAATTTGTGGCACAATATTGAGAGTTGGCACGTGTAGTTTTGTTCCACAGTGGAATGCTACAAGGAAAAAGTTGTGAATGGGTTAGAGAAAGTGGGCGTGACACTTGCCATACAAAGTAAATGCTTGAAACGGTATATCTGAGAAACCGTAGTGTGTTGGCTGTAGCTATTGGTGTTAAGAATTTCGTGGTCGTTTTCGGGTAGATGTGTGCATGGCACCTCCCAAGCAAAAGAGTCACTTGAAACGGCATATGTGAAAGAAAGAAAAAAAAAGAAAGTAATGAAAATTTTTACATGAGTTCTGTAGGTTAGGGCTGCCAGACGTTCTGATTTAGTCAGTACATGTACCGATTTTCATGGACTCTTTTTAAAGAACTGATTTTAAAATTCTGAAATCAGTACACAAATCTAACATTTTTTAGATTTTGCATTATTTTAGTACTAAATTTTTCAAATCCTAATAACATTTTTGATCTGTCTATTAAATTTTTATCTACTTTACATTTTTTTAATGAAAATGTGGAAAGAAATATAGGATTTGTAAAACTGAATGATTGTTAGAGGTAGCGAAACATTCCCAACTGTAAATTTTTTCGATTTCATTGAAAGAACTTTCAGTTTATTGTTCACTTTTTAGAGCAAGGGAAGAAACAGGCTTGCTCTAATTAATTTATAAAGTGACTTTTATAAACTCAGTCTACTCTACTCTAATTAATTAGACGACCTCGATAGCCTAGTGGGTAGTGCACTAAACTTTCATCTGGGAGATTCGGGTTCGATTCCTGTCTTCGTCTAGTGGTTAATTTCCATAATCATTATGAAGTATATGAGAATTATAAGATAGTGTACAAGTACACACATTGGTTGGTAATGGCAAAACCACCAAGCCGATACAAAATTGCCACATCGCCTTTCGGAATCGGCGTTAAACTGTAGGTCTAACTTTGTGGTATTACAATGGACCGTTCAGGCCTAAGTGTGTCTCTCGACAGTTATTACAGCCTAACCGAACCTAATCAAACTTAAAAATCATTATATATCTGGGAAATGTATTGATTTGTACTGATATGTCTGGAAAATGTACTGAATCGTACTAATTTTTTAGATAAAAAGGCTGGCTACCCTACTGTTGGTTAAAAGTAGTTATTGGGCGAAATATTATCATGTTTTGACGAGAAGACATAAGCTACTCCTCTGAAATATTTTAAGATTTGGAACTGTGGGATTAGTTAAAATTGTTGGCTTTTGTTTCAATTTTGAACCCACTGAACTCATTATGAACTAAAAAAGTAAATAAAATCAGAAAAAAACGTTCACACTCATTATTATGAGCATCACAAATTATGGTCGCAACCTCTACAGCCTTTAGTTAATCCAGAGATTCCCTAAAGAGCGAGTTCAATTTTTATTACCCGATGACCAAAGATTAAAATCTATAATACAGAAGTCTAACCCCAAAATCTTTTCTTTGGATCCATTAGTGACTACATTCTAAAATCAATTTATATAAATTGTCACACAGAGAAGTTTACTTTTAGGTTTCAGTGCCATAGTCGATACTTCCTTTTCAAGAAATTCCAAAAATGTTTATAATTTTCTAATTAATCACTGTACTTCAGCTTCATGTTTATAATAACCTAATAAATTCCTGAAAGCTGAACAAAAAGTCTGAAACGAGAATGGAAAAATCCAGCGTCAACTTTTTTGAACAAGAGACATTATGTACTGTGAGCTCATATGATATAAAGTAACGATTCTTAGAACATGCCGCAGAAAAAGAAAACCACACAAAAATCATTACAAAAGACATACAAAGAAAGAACTTGTCTTCTTCGCACTATATGAGTAAGGTCAATAACATCACGGAAGCGTGATAATTCCCACTTGATGCTCTGTTTTTGGTACATAGCAAAAAACGAGCGTGTGTTGTCATTTCTAAAGTGAGGCTTGGTTTCATAACTAGAGATTTCAGCATAATTTTCAAATCATCGAATAACGAAAAACACCGAAAAATTGTAGCAATCGAAAATCCTTCAGATATGAAACTAAACCATTCATATTATTGTAAGTAGCGCTCTAAAATAAACTTTGTAACCTTAAAAGCTTATTATTGTTATTATTTATGTTTGTCTGCTAAAATTAACAAACAGTGACTAAGAAGAAAACAATTCACTGTTTTATTTTTATATATAAGTTAAATAAATAACAAAAATTATTACAATGTTTTAATGTGGCAACGACCACAGAAAAAGAAAAAAAAAACGTAACAAAACAAAAGTACGTGATAACACTGTGCAACAAAAATCAATTTTTGTCGTACAGATGGAGATTCACGTAGTGTGCTATATTAATGTAGGATTGCTGATTACGAAACTGAAGTCAGGTTTTATCCAGCTGGTATAAATATTGTTAATTAAAGTTGGTTAGGTCTGGGAAACGAGATCATTACAAAAAAAAAATTTATAAATTTTAATATTTGGTGTTTGAAAAAAAGTTATTCGATATGAAACTTTGAATATTTTTTTCAGCTGACACCACAATTTTTAAATTTTTTAAAAATCATTTAACTTTCACGTGGCTTTTAAAATTTGTAAATGTATGTTTTCATAACATGGTATCTCGCTTATTCTAATTGGAAATTCAATAGCTTTTTTAGTATGTGCAGCTCCAAAAAAAGTAGCAGCATACAAATTTTCTACTACTATGTATGATTTTATATAGAACTTAAAAGCTGGCTTTCAGTTTTTGTTTGCCATTTGGAAAGTATTTACTCCACCTTCTTTTAGATTTTAGCAGAGTTTCGAACCGGTTAAATTTGGGTTCGTGTTTAGATTCAGGTTCAAATAAAAATGAAGCAAAACAAGGTTTTTCAAATAATAGTTTTACTTATTTAAAGCGTGATTCACGCAAAATTGACACGCAGCAAAGTTGCTGTATCTTTTTAACCAGAATACTCAGAATAACAAATAATGCATTAAATGATAAGTTTAATATTGTGCTTTAATACTATAATATTAAAAGATTTAAATTTCTTTGTCGTGCAAAAAGTTCCGTGTATTCCTTTTAATGGACCCCATCAACCTTTGAACATCCGCTCTGGATGCTTTTGCGGCTATTTGGTTCCATTTCAGTAACATTGAATTCACATTTTTGGCAATGCATGTATTTTTCTTCAACTTATATTTTGTAATAGCCCAGTATTTTTCGATCGGTCGAAGCTGGGGGCAATTGGGTGGATTCATATATTTCGGCACTACATCTACTTTATTTGTCTGATACCAATCCATGATTTTCTTAGAGTAGTGGCAACTGGCTAAATCAGGCCAAAACTTCACTGGCGAATGGTGGTGACGAACAAATGACAATAGTCGTTTCGAAAGGCATTTTTTGATGTAAATATCAGACGTCATAGAAGAGGATGTCACAAATGCCCTGGATTTGAGACCACAGCTGCAAATAGCCTGCCACACCATTGCTTTCTTTGCAAATTTATCCATTTTTATGTACTTGAATTTTGAGGGAACATTACCACGAGTCGTTGCCAGATAAAATTTTTGACCTGGAAGCTGTTTAAGATCAAATTTTAAGTATGATTCGTCATCCACAATAATGCATCCATTGAATTTGGTCAAAAAACATTATTATAAAGAAGACGAGCACGTTTTTTGGCCAGCAAATTCTGTTTGTCTGTTCTATTTGGATATTTTATAGCACTATAGCACTTTAGCCCAGCTTTTATGCGTATTCGTCTAACAGTACTTTTGCTGGTATTGAATTTTTTGGAACGATCGCTATCCGATAGTCCGGGATTGCTTTTGATGGACCTCATGATCTTTGCCTTTAATTTTAGGTTGGTGGTTCCCGTTTTGTTCACAACTTTTTTAGCTCTTTCTGCACTAAGAGTTTCTTTATATCGTTTTATAACTCTGCATACCGTTCTTTTGGAGATATTTAACACTTTCGCAATCTTTGAACCAGACCACGACGGATTTTCAATAAATTTGTTCACAATCAATTTTCTATTTGCAGCTTCCATTGTGCACACAATCACCAACTTGAGATCAATTAATATGAAAAATTCATCATCTAACGGGAACGGTATTGTAAACAAATCCCAGTAAATTTGTAGTTTTTATGACTAGGGGCGACGTGGTGGCCACAACAAAGCGTGCCAATTTGGCGTGAACCGCGCTTTACATACATCATTACATTTAGTTACTTTGCAATTTACATTTTTTCATTCCGTTGACATTTTTCTTATATTTGATAATTTGCATTTTTATTAATACGGTTTATATTCAGAAAAATTATCGTTTAGTTTAAAAAAGAGTATATCTCTCAATGATTTTAGTCCAAAAATGTCCTTTCTACGTTCACCTCCTGAATTTATATGCTCATTTTGTATTTTTGATGTTAATATTTTCAATGCTTCAATCAGGATCTAGAACATTCCATCCTTATTGCCAATTTTAGCCTTTTTGGTTTGGTAAAAAAAATTCACTGGGCTTGCCTCATCAGTAAATGCTAGGCACGCCACTGGTTGGTATCTCCGTTTATTTCCAGTTTAAGGCTTTTCAGTAGACTTCTTCGAGCATGGCGCTACAGAGCAAACGGTTGAGAAAAGTACGAAGCATTCCTTGGAAACCATATTCTTTCTACAAAATTAAATTACGACTCTAAAATTCCGAAATTTTTATTAATTTTATCTTTGCTCTAAAAAGTTTTTTGATTTTTTCAATTGCCGGATTTACCATTACTTTAATTTATGCCCTTACAAAACAAACGATAGATAAACGTTCGTTGTGAAAAACGTTCCTTATCAAAAAGAGAGAGAGTCTCTTAGCAACAAAACTGTCCCAGTCCCACCATTTAAAGGATAATGACTATGAAGTTTAAGATCAGCCGAACCAATCGAATCATTAATCAGCAGTGAACTCTAAGAAGGGAAAATAAAATTTTCTATTTATAGTTAGCATTGATTTTGAAATTTCAAAATCCAGATATTCGAATTTATGACTATGTCGCTTATAAGAAAGAAAGAAATAGGATAAGAAAATATTTTAAAAATCGTTGCATACTACAGTTTATAAATTTGATTTTTCCTTTCTCAGGTAATCAATAAAGCAGAGAATTTTAAATACGATAAAATTTGTTAGCATTGATTTTTAAATTTTTCATCCTTTTCTAATTTTTTCTTATTACAGACATTTTAAATATTGGGAGTATGAATGTATAAACTCGTATTTATTTTTCGTAATTTGGACATTTATTGTGAAAAAGTGATTATAAATTAATTCTTTAAAGTATTGTCCATCGTTAGCCACAACCTTTTCCCATCTTTCTGGTTGCATACGGACTCCACGTCGAAAGAACTCCTCATCTTTTGAGGCTATCCACGAATCGACCCATGTGTCATCGATCGGAACAAGTGGTAATCAGAAGGAGCAATGTCTGGAGAATACGGCGGGTGGGGTAGCTCTTCCCATTTCAGCGTTTCCAAGTATGTTTTTACTTGCCTTGCAACATGCGGCCCAGCATTGTCGTGCTGAAGAATAACTTCGTCGTGTCTTTTCTCATATTCTGGCCTCTTATCCTTTAATGCTCGGCTCAAACGCATCAATTGTAGTCGGTAGCGGTCCACAGTGATCGTTTTATTCGGTTTCAACAGCTCATAATACACGACACCTTTCATATCCCACCAAATACACAGCATGAGCTTGGATCCATGGATGTTCGGCTTTGCCGTTGATGTTGATGCATGTCCGGGCGGTCCCCATGATTTTTTACGCTTTGGGTTATCGTAACGTATCCACTTTTCATCGCCAGTCACAATACGATGCAGAAAACCCTTTCTTTTCTGTCGTTCAATCAGCAGTTCACATGTGAAAAATCGTCGTTCGACGTCTATCGGCTTCAATTCGTACGGCACCCGATTTCCTTGCTTTTGAATTATTCCCAATGCTTTTAATCGTTTAGAAATGGTTGATTGATCAACTCCTAAAGATTCTGCAAGTTCTTGTTGCGTTTGACATGAGTCTTCTTCGAGTAATGCCTTCAATTCTTCATCTTCGAACTTTTTCGGGCCGCCTGAACGTTCCCTGTCTTCAACATCAAAATCACCACTTTTGAAACGGGCATACCACACCTGACACATTCTAACGTCTTTAGCACAGTCAGGATAAGCTTCAGTGAGTAAACGATGTGCTTCAGCTGAGTTTTTCTTTAAATGGAAGAAGCAAATTAAAACTTCCCGCAAATGTTGTTTTGTTGGCACGAAATTCGACATTTTTAGCTATAGTAAAACACTTTTGTAAAATTATGAAAATTATTTGACAGATCAATTCTTATAGTATTTTTGGCGCTCTTCGAGATAGAATAGCTGTCAATGTCAAGAAAATGGCGCGTATGTCACAATTCATACTCCCAATATATAGCAGGCATTTAAAATTTCTGGTTTGAAAATCAATCCTAACTATGAATAAAAATTTGCATAGCGCTTCAAATTTTTGCCTCTATTAATCAGCGAATATTAGTTTAATTTTGAGCCCGCAACTGGGTTTCGCCTGTTGCACAGTGCAATTAGCGTATTTTCATGCTTGGCGATACGCTGTGAGGAATGAAGTAATATACAATTACTTTAGTTATACAAAAAAGACCGTGCATTTTTGAACAATATAATCTAAAATATTATTAAACAATTTTATTTTTCAAATTATCACTTATAACTATACGCCAAATTGGACGGTGAATCCCAAGCAAAAAAAAAAAAGAAGTGACAGCCAGCAACATCATCATAATCTATATTCTCATCTCTCTACTACCATATATGTAAACTCAATAGGAAACACGAGCTTCATACAATTACGCAGCATTTGTTATATGCTCGCACTCACAAGTACTCAAAGTTTTTCATAGCGTTATACACAAACGTTTTATTTTTCAATGCGGCGCTTATCAGAGCTTCTTAATTACTTTGACATCGAGTCACTGCCAGTTTAAAATTTGCTTCTGTTTTGTTTTTTTTGTTTGTTTTGTTCTGCTACTTTTTTTTTTTTTGTAGTCTTTTATTATTGCATATTGTTGTTGTAGGGGGTTTATTACGTTGATGTCAACGTTACCGCAACAGAATATAGTGGGTTAACGAATTTTACACATCTACACATATACACACATACACACACGCACGCTATGCAGTGTGTATATGTCATGGATATCAATTTTCATTACCCTTCCGTAAAACCCCAACTTAACCTCATGTGATTCACACCCACCACCTTCTCTCTCTCTCTTTTTCTTTCACTCTCTCTCTCACTGCATTAATCAATGATGCTCTTGATAATGTTGTTGTTGTTGTGGATGATGATGATAGCACGCAGTTTTGTGCTTTTTCCCTCCCTGCTCCCATCTAATTTGCATATACGCAAATTGTAATTGGATTACAAAAGAGATCGACTTGACTCAATGTTGATAATAATAACACAAATACGAGTCGCTAGTATAAATATGTATGTATGTAGTGGTAGTGTGATATTGGTGTTGGTAATGTTGATATTAGTGGTGTTGGTTGGTTGAATGGTAAAGAAACAGCAGCAGCAGTAGATAATGTTGACGATGGTGCTAAAATTATGTCTGATAAGGGTATCAGACTCATTGCTGTTGCTTTGATTAAAACAAATTGAAAGCAATAAAGCAAAAAAGAAAACCGAATAAATAAAAGAAACATATAAACTGGAAAACTGTGAAACGAAGCGAAAGGTTCAGCAGATATATGTAAATGTATATATATTAAAATAAAAGTAAAGGAAATTTACTGGATTTCACTTGCAATCATTGCCAACTGAAATAGAGAATTTTATTTTGTTCTACTTGTGAGCAATTAAAGTTAAAAGACCGCATTGTGAAAGGAGAAAGGTTAGCTAATCTAAAGTACAACATTGCAGGAAGTAAGTGAAGACGACTTATGTATTTAAAAAAAAAAAACGAGGCACTGCACACAAAAAGTCTCTAAACCCAACGCTCACTAATCTACAATGTAAAAATGGCAGAAAGGCATGGATTCAATATAAGGCATTCATGGGGTAACCAACTGAGTACAGGTCATCCACTTGATCAAGCAGCAGCAAGCAAGCATGTCGAATATGGAGGTGTTAAATTCGCGCTAAAACATCATTACAATAAGCGAATCTGAATAATCTAAGACTCTCAAAATTCTCGCTATTCTGACGTCCCGAAACCAGGCGGAGAAACATTGAACCCAAACTTATCTCCACCAACTCCACTTGGGGTGGACCGTTTTTCTTCGCACCAAGTAAGTATTTCTCTGGGTACAAGAAACAATGAGTAAGTATGCAATCTTTAAAAAATTTCCCAAATTATACAATATTTTTAAAATATCTCAAATATGACTCAAAATATTGGCAAAATAAAATACAAAATTAATTTTCAAGCTCTTGAGTCCAATTTGTTAGAAATTTGGAAAAAATACTACTTATTAAAATTTTTTTTTTGTAATTTTGAAAATTTTTTTTTGAAATCCGCATAATATGAATTTCTGAAAAAATGGTAGGGTTTAGAAGAAAACCGATTTCGTTTTTGAGCTCAGTGACCCAAAATTACTATATATGTAAATTCTCATTAAAATCAAACAACTCCTTCTATTTTTGTCCATCTTTTGTATGGCTTCGAAGCACTGTGCAACGTAAATTGAGAAACCACTGTACATCATTTATAATATGGAGATTATTCATTCTCCTTACTCATATTCTTATGTTAATGATTTACTGTTTTGTATACAAATTATGAAAATTGAAATATCGATTGAGTTGAGTTTTAGAACAACCAATTTTCAGATCAAATTTAATTGTTTACTTTACTATTCAGTGAAAGTAGCAGACATTCGAAAACTAAAATTGTTCTGGAAAAACTAGAGTCTGGCTCACATATATTAAATAAACCGATAACTTAAATCATTAAAGTTAACAAGTGTTTTTCATAAGATTAAAAAAAAAATAATGGGATCAAAGTAACTTTAGCTTGTTCTTGAACATATAAATAAATTCAAAAGGATTTTTTTTTATTAACTCAAAAGTGCAAGCTTCATTTCCCAAAAATTCAGAAAAAACTCATACAGAATACTAAATATTATTATTACTAATTACACTTTACGTAATTATATATTTCACTTATTTTTCTAGGAATTCCCAATCTGACTACTGTGAGTGAGACTGTGCCCGTTGATTGCCCAGCAGTATCGTGATATCGTGACTTAATGTCAAGCCACTAAAATAAATGAGAAATTAATCTATTTGAATGTGCTGCTGCTGTTGCGGCCGCTTCATTAAATAACGTTAAGTTTTTTCTTTCTTAAATTTGTTTGCTTCTTCTTCTTTTTTTTTTTTTTTTTTTTTTTGTCATGGTATTGTTGTCAATTTTTGTGAAACTTCAAATTAACATTTTTTATGTATTAAAATTTACTTCGCATCTTCAAAAAAAAAAAAAATAAATAAAAAATAAATGAACTGAAACATCATCAACGTAAGCAAATACAAAAATGAAAATAAAAATCATTTACCAAAACTTGTTTTTTGTTTTTTTTTTTGCTTTTTTCGCAACAATATGTTTTTTTTTATTTCTTTTTGTTTTCTTCTTTTTTTTTTTGTTTAACATGCAAAACTACTTTAGTACTTACTAAATAACATTTAAAATTATTGTATTGTTGTATGGTTGCTCCTGACCTCGGTACAGTAAGTAAACAGTTAAACGATTTTCCTCTCACCCAAAAACAAAACAAAAGCAACACAATAACAAAATTGTGAAAAAGGCAAACAAATATTGTAAATAAATAGTTGTTAATATATGTTGGCCAAATGCCAAATGTTATGTATGCACTCATCGTTCGTTTAAATGATTAACTTTAAGATTTTGTTTTTATTGAATTAAAACTTCAGTAAGCTAAAACTAAAAAGCTGACACGCCCAAGACAATAACTTTATTTTTAGAACTGTGTATGTTATTTCTTTTTTAATTAATTCAGTAAAGCATAAATAATCACGAAAAGACAAGCAAGGCCGGTTTATAATATCAACTGAGGAACCACTCGAAAGCGGCTAAGTAAATTTCTCTATCATCCTCAAAAATAACCAAATCACATACTTACACAAGATAACGCATTCAACGTTAAAAAAAATGGTTTGTTCCGCGCATCATCGTCTACGTCATCCCCATCTCGATCGTTGATTGGCTGAACCATTTTTTAAATCAGCTGATTGCAAAAATTTCTTTGTTATTAAGTATTCCAATTTTTTTCAACACATTTGACTTTAGAAGAGGCGCTTATTTCACTTCACGATTGCGCTTACAAAAATCTATCCATCATCACTGTTGGCACGACAGTTCTAGTTGAGCTTTGGCCTAGCACATGCGAATATATACCACTTTTAATTTTCACCACAAAGAGTGAATTTTTTAAGATAAAATAAGAATCAAGCATTTAGATTGACTTCGTGTTTTTTCTGAATGATTGTTATTGATTTGCCTGTTGCAATAGAGAATGAGGTAGAAAAGTAGGAGCTTGAATAATGCTAACTGTAAAAAAAACACTGTCCACCAAAAAAAAATATTTTCCCAGAAAGCATATGGTAGAAAAGCTGCCCGGTTAGCCCAGTTAGCCCATGACTATTTGGTGCGAAAAGTTAAAACCGAGTCAAAATTTTTATGTTGCTGATACTCGAGGAAATGTCGAAAAACAATTTAGAATCCAAAAGCAGACAAAATTTCCAAAAACAATTCCTGGTATGGCAAGCTATATGCAGTTGCGGCACCGGCAAAAGAAGCAAGTCATTTGTTACAGTGGGCTCTATAAATACCGAAATATACATCAAAGAATGTTTGAAAAAAAGACTTCTTCCCTTCATAAGAGACCACAATGTGTCCACATATTTTTGGCCCGATTTGGCATCATGTCACTACGGCAAGAAAACTCTGGAGTGGTATCAAAGTAAAAACATAGTTTTTGTACCAAGAGGGGCCAATCTCAATCCTCCAAATTGTCCGAAGCTAAGACCAGTGGAGAGATATTGGGCTCTTGTGAAAAGAAACTTAAAGAGCACAAAAAAGGTGTACCAAAATATCGAAGATTTTAAAAGGAGATGGGCAAACTGTTCCTAAAAGGTGTCTGAAACAACTATCAAATCTCTAATGGAAGGCTTACCAAAAAAAGTCTACGAGTTCATAAATAGTGGTTAGAACTATAAAAGTTATATTTATCAATTAAATAAAAAAAAAATTAAAACTCTAAGATCAACCGTTTAAAAATCATTGAATTTTCTATATGTTAAGATTTTTTCGATCTCACTCCTTATAAATTGAAACGCCGCTAATGTATATGTATGTATACTTATAATCTTTAATGGTATTTATAGGGTATTTCAACATGCCATCTGGTACTCGGTAGTCTCTCATGGATTTGGGTAATCGCAGGACATTGCCCTAAAATGTGTTTTGAAGTTTCGGTATTCCCCTCACAACATCTACATGATTCATTATTGCATATTCTCAATTTCGTCAGGTGATAATTCAATCTGCAGTACCTTGTCAAAAAAACGGTTATAAATCTTAAATTCTTTTTTTGGTAATTTCATACATTTTTAGTGTATGTGTTTCTAAAAGAATTCTCGATTGTTCATTGTACATTGCTAATCTTTTTTAACCCTATCCATCCCATTTTATTTTATAACGTAAAGTCCCACGTAGTGACTTAGAGTCACTATATAGAATTAATTCGGCTATTCTCATTTCGTTCAATTTTTTTTTTCTAAAATTATTTAAAATCTGATAAATAAACAACAAGAATAATACAATTTGGAAAAATATAGGTATAATCTGTATTTACTTTGAACGCAAGTAGTGGAACAAAAACCTTTTATTACAGATTTTACTGAATTGCTTTGAAGCTCTTCCTTTCTTTCTCTTCGCCTTTTCAGCCCTTATTTTTAGCATTTTGCACTTTTTAAGTGTTTTGTGTGAAATTTCGGCGATTTCGTTGCGTATGTTGGCTTTAAGTTGTTAAAGAGACTCTGGTATATTGGTATAAACCTGACTTTTTAAGTACCCCCACAAGAAAAAGTCAGGAGCGGTGTCTTCGGTGTTAGCACTTTTTTCAAACGATATTTTGGTCTGTGCGAGCGTTGCGTTAACGTAACAGACGACTGATTTTGAAAATAAAATTGGAAAAATTGCGCTGCCTTCCTTAAATACATTCAATATCCCACAGTAAAATATCCGCTATCGCAAGTCCACCAAATGTTCATACCATATTTATGTAACCGTTTTCATTTATCAAGTTCCAAAGATTTCCAATTGAAGTAAATTTATTATGCGATCTACGTACCGATACCATGGGCCTATCATCAAATGCCAAATGACTCGATAAATCGGTAAATCTATGTCTTGACATACAAGCAATGAACAGCAAATTGCCGTATAAAGTATCATAAAACGTTCCATAATCGAAAATGCCATGCTTTTTTACATCCGCATCTATCAATAAATTCAAACACATCGTTCCCTACTGTTATTCCGGGTTTGATTTGTGGTACAGTACCTATTACAATATACATATATATAGTGACTCAGAGTCACTGCATGAAACTTTACGCAGTTTTTGTTTATTTAATAGTTTTTAACTAATAAAGAAAAATAAAAGAAAGCAAAAAATCCATTTTTATGAAGATAACCGGTAAATGAACGAATACATTAGGCCCTTGCCGTGAAAAAATAAGAAATCTGAAAAATATAACGATTTTAATTTCAACAGTGACTCAAAGTCACTGCGTGGGATGAATAGAATTAACAGTATAGGTTGGAGGTTAGGTTGGAGTGGCTGTCGAGAGACACACTTAGGCCTGAACGGCCCATTGTGATACCACATAGTTGGACCTACAGTTTAACGCCGATTCCGAACGGCGGTGTGGCAATTTTTTATCGGCTTGGTGGTTTTGCCATTACCAACCAATGTGTGTACTTGTACACTATCTTATAATTCTCATACACTTCATATTGATGGTGAATATAAGAAAGTTATGAAAATTAACCACCAGACGAAGACGGGAATCGAACCCGAACCTCCCAGATAAAAGTCTAGTGCACTACCCACTAGACTATCGAGGTCGCAATTAACAGTATGATTGGAGGCCTTTTTCCAATTCCACAAAAGGGTTCGGGCTCTACAAAAAAAGTTTCATCTACTTTCTCATTTACTTCTTTTCCTACATGGCCGTGAACTCGAAGTAACCAGACCCTGTTCTGTAGGCCTAGCGTATTAGGTTTCTCAGGACAATCTTTAACCCGCTTAGAATTTATCTGATAGGATTCGAGTGCCTTTCAGTGCCAGAAAGATTTTTCAAGACTGCAGACTAAGAAAAAAGGAAGTAGCTTAGATATAAAAGCAAGCATGAATATGAAAAATTCGGTGTAGGTTATTCTTTACTTTCTTGAAGTTTCATAGATGGATTATCTCAAATGGAACACTTTAGAACCGTTTCGAAGACGTCCTGCTAATGGCAGCAGATCAAATTGATAATCTCAATATGCTCTAATTCTATACAATCATCTGATTTCTGTAATATTGGCTTAGCATTGGTGTGTTTATGTTCGTTTGTTGATTCCATAATTAAACTGGGACAATGGTTGATTTATATTTGTCTAAATAATAGAAGATATATACTTATGGAATATAACTGTTTCTGCCTGAAAAACATTAGACAGCGAAATTTATTTTATTAACGGTGAAATTTTTAGATGCTTTGAGATGTTTCCTATTTTCCTAGCAAAGGAAATTGATAAGGCTAGGTTGAAATAGCTTACCCTGGATAAAGATACATTTTTATACTTTGTAAAAAGAGCTTAGTCACTGTTCTTTCAGGACATTTGCACCACTAAGTGCTTTTGAATTAGTTAATTTAGTTGTCTTATTGGGATGGCAGTTAAAATTTTTTTGGTCATTGAAATGATTTCTAGATGAAATCGACTGAAACTGAAATATCTGGACGTTCTTTTTAGATAATTACAAAAACCCTACAACTGCCGTCCATGCCGACGCTCAGAGAAAAAATTAATTTCAATTATTATGATACAATTATTTTTTTTTAATACAAAGTACAAAAATTATTTAAAACTTGCACAAAATCATAAAAAAAAAATTCAAAGGTTAAGTGTCAAAACTATCAATTACCCACAAACACCACCCACAAACGTAAAGGTTATGCAAAACTAATCTCACCACATGGTGAATATACAGTACAAAAATAGCATAAAAACGTGACTTACTTGCTGCTATTGCTGCCGGCAGCAGCGCTGTTGACGCCAGCGAATCGTTTTGGTGGAGGTACGGGGTGCTTTTGATTTTTTTATCTTTCTTCTTCTTTTTTTTTTTATTCAACACAAATGACAAAATAAAATTTTATTTGTTACACTTGCCTAACTTTTAACGATTTTATACAAAGTTGGAAGTTTCACAACGGATTGGTGGCATTTGTTTGTTGTTAGGTTAAATTTTTAAGTTAATATTTATTTATTTATTGCTTTAATTTGTTTGATTGCCATTTTTTGCAAATCACTTTATCAATTTCACTTTCGATTTCATACAATTCGCGATTCACCAAAACAACAGCAACAACCACAACAACAACAGCAGACTCCAGTAACCACAAACTCACACAAAACAAACCAGTTTCCAAACACCAACAGGAAGCAAAAAAAAAAAAAAGAAAAAAGAAGCTGCAACATACACGGGGAAATAATTCAAAAACAAAAAAAGTTAAAAACGATGCTGTGTGGTAATATTTTGCTTATTTTAATTTCTCATGCTGTAGTAATTGACGCCACCAACTTTTATTTCCTTAATTTTTTTTGTTTTTGAAATTATTTACACTAAATGTTTCTAGAAAAATATATAATTCTTTACTGCTATTTACAATTGCACTTTACACACCACAACAAATGCTCAGCTGTTTTTCGCTGAAACTGTCAAAATATTAAGGTCTTTTTTTCTTCTGTATATTTGACACATGACATTTTCTTGTAAGCCATATGCATTGGAAAGGTGGGCTTCAGCTGGGGACTTGCGCAAAAGCCATAATTTTTTTCTGTGGTTATGATGTGGAAGAGAGAACACGTGAGAGAATGTGTGCTCTGTTGAGAGCGTCGATATAAGAAACAAAGAGCTGAAGCTTTGATTTGTATGCTATGCTCTTTCTTACATTGCAATTTACCATAACCAAAGAGATAATTTTATTAGCAACATTGCTTCGTTCCTTGTATACATGTTGCTTATGAATTGCAACATAAAACCGTTTGGCAACATTGCTGCGATAGAGCAGCAATCAGCAGTCAGGGAATATTCATATTTGTGTAGATTTTTTGTATCATAAAAGCTTGAAAATAACTAAAGAAAATAATGATAGAAAGAATATTGCAATTTCATAGAAGCGCAACTTATTTCATTGTGGTGACTGGGGTTGTTTTAAGAACTGAACTCATGAAGGGGAAAAAATATGAGGACTCCTTTGAGAAGGTTCAGATACACAGTTTTTAACTCCTTTCTGCTTCCTTGTTCCGCTTTTTCCTCATAGTTCAACCTTACACTCCCACCTGGCTCCCTCTTTCTCACTTCCATAATCAGACGTAATTTTAATGCAAAGTTCTTCTCTGAAATATTCTGAAATATAAATTCGGGAGAGACTAATATTTGAAAATATAAAAAATAATTATATTGTAGCAAATTTCCTCAAAATTTATTTTTTACTTAAAAATTATCTTAAAAAGTATTTCTTTACATCATTTAATTTCGAAGTAGAATTCATTTTACCTACAATTGAAAATGGTCAGAAAAAGTTTTGCTTGAAAGTACGCGGTTAGCGTATTTAAAAATGATTGATTAATGACTTGAATTAATTAATTTGTGATTAATTGAAAAGTTTTCAATTTCATAAATGACAACAACAACCACCAAAAAGGTGACTTTTCATTTTTATAAATGAGTTTTTAAGTTCGTGCCATAAATGAAGAATAATAAAGACATGCCATGTAATTTATATTTCGCGCTCTTTAGGAATATTCAATTTGGAGAATATATTCCTTATGAGGAATGAAAATATTTTAAATATTCTACATATCCATTCAGGTTTTTTTTTCTCACCAGACAAATCTTAACCTTAGAAAGGCAACAGGGGTGACCAGTCACCCCACTACTTGATAAAAGCACCGCGCCTTAACTGCATTTAATATAAAAAACAATGTTAATTACATTAAATTATAGTAATGAATAACTTAAACTTTTTTTTGTTTTTTTATTGAAGTAAATAAGTGATTTTATAATAAACTAACTGACCCGGCAAACGTTGTTTTGCCTTTTCTGCGAAAAAGCACGAAAATTAAAAAAGAATGAAGTACTTGATATTTAAAATTGAACATTCGTAATGAGAATTCAGGCTTCCATTGAATTTGGAAAAAAAATTCTAGATTAAAACTGTGTCTTATTATCTCATTATAATTGACATTTTCAAAAATATTTAACTTGCAGAACTGTAGATTAAAAACAGAGAATCATTATAAATAAAAATCTCAAATCAATATTGTTTTAATTAAATTTTGGAAAAGAAATTTTACATTGCGTCTGGACGACCAGAAAATTAAATATTTTTTATTGTATTATCACCAATGTTAATGGCACAAAAGATCTTTTAGGTCGCAGTGCCTGCCTGTTTAGGCTCCCCTAAATACTAATAATAATCACCAATGTTAACTCCACTATATGTTTGAGGAAAATTATTAACCCAGTTGATGCTAAAGGGGTCATTCAGCAGTTAGATAGAAACACTAGCATATCTGTAGTAAAAAGAAATAACTTTTAAGTGTTTTTTTTTTTTGTTGGAACAATTTTATTAGATTTCAGTTGAATTATAGAAACAATATTTTAGGAGGCTCTATATTCATACCAAAGACCATTCTTGAAATTATGTATCAAATTTATAATTATTATAAATTATTTAAAAATTTGAACCAATTTGATATTTATTATAAATCTAGCATTTGTTACAGCGCCACCTAATGGATTTTAAAACAACGACGTAGGGTTTTAAGATATTTCATAAAGCTGTAGAAATAATAGTAAAAAAAGGAATGGAAAAAGTAGAAGAAACTGGTAGTAGAAAAGGTAGTAGGAAAAAAAATAGAAAATAGTATTAAAATTTTTTTTTAAAAAAGTAGAAAAAAGGTAGCAGAAAAATAGTAGAAAAATAGTTAAACATAGTAGTACAAAAATAGCAAAAATGGAGTAGAAAGAGTGGCAAAAATAATAATAAAAAATCGTAGTAAAAAAACGTAAAAAGTAGTAAAAAATAGTAGTAGAAAGTAGCAGTACAAAATAAAAAGAAATTGCAGAAAAAATTTTATAAAAAGGTAGTAGAAAAAAAGTAGTAAAATAGTAGTAGAAAATATTAGTTGAAAAAGTAGTAGAAAATATTAGTTGAAAAAGTAGTAGAAATTGCAGAAAAAAAGTAGTAAAAAATAGTAGTAGAATTAATAGTAGTAAATAAAAGTAAAACATGGTGCCACACCCACTAATTCAATAAACTGAAAGAATTTAAATTTTAGTATCGTACCATAAATGGCTCCTATGATATGTATCTCAAAATGGAAATTCAGGTTATATGGAAGGTGCCACACCCCCTTTCCTCTGTCAATCCCACCCATATTTTTTTTGTACCATGGCATTGTCAATTCTCGTTATTGTACCAAATTTCTGTAGCGTGCTATAAATGGTTCTTTAGATATACCCAAAAAACTATTAGGATTGTATGGGAGGTGCCACGCATACTTTACTAAAAGCCATTATGAGTAGCTATGAACCATCCTCCCCCCTAAGAAAAAATATTTTGGAAATATGACTTCAATCGGTCCAGTCGTTCAGAAGTAACACGATGGCATACACACAAAGATAAGTTTAATTTTTTCTGTTGAACAATGTTGCTATTTATGTAGACATAAAAAATGTTGCGTTTCTAAGGTTAAAACTACTTTGCTTTGTTCCTTTTTCCATATAATTGAGGGGCTTAAAAGGAGAAGTACTAAATTTCTAACTTTTTTCCTTCACTTTCAACTTAAGGTAGATAGTTTTATAAATTTTTATCAGACATGTTTATCTAAGAGTTTTCTCTGACTTTATATTCGACAACACTGCGCAACAAAAACCCAATTTTTACCAGATGGAGGTGGGTGTTTTTGAAATGTTCCGTAAATCACGAATCTATGGTATAAATAAATCCTCGTAAATAATTTTTTTATATACATGAGATGAAGTTTTAGGTAATGAAATTTTTAAAAAATTTTCCATCAAAACCATTAACCGCTTGACTGTGACTGACCTCTAAACAGGCAAAAAAAAAATACGTGGCACTTATGCAACGAGATCGCTATAAAAGCAAGCATTTAAACAAAAATAGCTTTACGTAATATGATATGGGTATCAATAAGTATTCTGAGGTTTTTGGTGTTACTAAATTCAAATCTGTAGTCGAACTCAGCAAATATAAAATGGCGACCAAAAAATTTTATATATGACTAATCTGGCTGAAAATGCTAGCTCTGGGATTTTCGGAGTCGCTGAATTCAAATATGGCAAAATGGCGAACAAAAAAATTTTAAGTAAACGAATCTGTCAGAATATGCTTACTCGGTGGTTCTTGGGGTCACTGAATCAAAATTGTAAAATTGGTCAAAATTGTACAATTCAAAATGTAAACTTGCATAATTTTAAAAAATTCGCGCCTCTTATATTGTAGTTTTCCTTTTGTCCGTAGGGTGATGAAGTCATAGTTGAGATAGGTTCTCTCACTAACTGGACGCGTTGCGAAATTTATAAGTATAGAAAACTTTTGAAATATTATTTTGAATTTTTTAATTTTGACTGCAGATTTGAATTCAGCAACCCCAAAAGCCCCCGAGTAAACATTTTCAACATAATTCATTAACTTTTGTATTTTTTTGGTCACAATTTTGAATATTTTAATTTTGACAAAAGATTTGTATTCAGCGACCCCAAAAATATAAAAATTGTTTTTTTTTTTTGGTTTTGCATATTTTTAGTACGAAAACTTTGTTTTCACAGCACTGTTAAGAGGATAATCACACAGTCCCCTTTTTCTTTTATCTTGCGGGTGTGTTGATTCGATACCCACATAGTATCGATACTTTTACTCATTACTTGTATCGAATAAAAGTATCGATGCTACCGAAAATATCGGAAAAAAGTATCGAATATGTACTTGTATCGAATACTCGTTTAAAGAGACAAATTACTCTTTTTTTAATTGGTTGTCAAGAAAAACATTCAGGCCAGAACGGCCCATTGTTATTCAACATGGTTGAGCCTACAGTTTACACTACTCAACACGAGTTTTTCGTCAATAAATCATAGTTTTGAGATATTTCTACTGGAAACACGTGAATCATATAGAAGTGACGTTAATTTAATTTAGCAAATCGTTAGAAAATTTATAATAGAAGGAAAACTAATCAACAGATTAAAGCTTGTTAAAAATATTTTATTTTAATGAAAAGGTTTCAATAAACATTATGTTCTACATGCATGGCCGGAAATATCTTCTAGAACTTCAATACTGTACAGCAATATTGTCATACATTGAAATATTGCAATATGGACTGAAATATTTTGAATAATTCTGCAGTAGCATTTTGAAATATATTATTGATTGCTGTAAAATATTGTAAAATGATACACAATTTTAAATATTGTATAGCAATATTTCAGTTTTTTAAATAAATATTTTCCAAAAGTATCGAGCATCCGATACTGACTTTTTTTCCGATACCAAATAAAATACTTATGTTATAGCATCGAGTAAAAAAAGTACTTGAATCGAATGAAAATTGGATACTTTTCATTCGATTCAAGTACTTTTTTTACTTGTATTTAGTTGTATCGAATCGTCACTACTTGGGGGTTTCCAAATCAGAATTTTTTTAATGTGATTCTACAGAAAAACGAAAGCTGTTAGAATAGGTGTTCGATTAATATTCATGAAGAGATACTGAATCCCAACCACAGGTTTATGAACAGCGACCCGAAACTAAACATAAATACTTTTTTTTGTTTCGTTATTCTCAATGTTTTTTAACATAAAAAACTACCAGCAGCCAATTTTCTCTTCCTAGGAGTTCCTTTTGACAGTTTTTAAATTTTATCTCTGCTAACTTTCCTGAGTTAGCTACTATTTACACGTAAGAAAACTACATACGGAACTTATGCGAAATCCGAAAAGTAGCCCAAAGTAGGCTAATTAATTTTTGATAAAGCCCGAGCAGTTCATTTCAATTACGTGTCAGCAACTTAACTCCGCTGCATTTATTTCCAATGAACCAGCATTCGGCGTCTAGTTGTTTCACCTACCTACCTATTCTTCACTGTCTTTGCGGGTTCTAATCAATAGCCATTCCAGTAATATCGACTGATAGTTTTCTCAGAGTATGGCAAATACAGAACCATTTATGCTATAGAATTTCAGTTAGAATAGGCATTTGCTGCGTAACACTCTAAGTTACGATGGCTTCCATAGCATATTGAGACTGCCATATGCTTGTTCCGATTTTTTTAGCCGGTTTCTGAGAAAATCGCTTGAGTCATCTATTGTACTAATAGAACATCCCAAGTTCCCAAGAAAAGTGGACTTTTTCGACAAAATGATTTTATAAAACAAAATTTTAGCTATTTTAACTTATTTACAAGCATTGCTTTTAGCATAGAGACTTGTTAGTAGTAAATAAAACATTAATAAGTTGATTTTACAAATATCAAGACATCAACTTTAACTCTTTGAAAATACAAAAAGATCGAGCTGGTTTTACTAAGAAACATTTTCTTTTTGAATTTATCAGTAGTTTTCGGCATAAGTATGTAACAAATTACTCCAAGTTTTTCTAAAAATTTACATCATCTACTACTAGCATAAAATTTAGGAATATTGTTTCAAAAAAGAAGCAGGAAAAAACATTTTTAATTTTTTCATAGAGTGCGCAATAACTTTGAAGGCAATTGGGTTTTCACTACTACTACTACAACTATATAACGTTTTACCTTCATAGCAAAACTGCTTATACTGCGCTCTCTTCATTCACTTCATCTCACTTCAACCAGTAGCCAGCACCTTTAACTTTACCCACCTCTCTTGGTTGCTTGCTCCATTATATGAGCATATAAAAGAAATTTCTATCTATATGCAAATTTGATGCCATGCAAACTATTCTAATTCGTATTGTTTTTATCCGTTCCTTTTTTTTCTATTCTATTCTGCTTTCTTCCACAGTGGGAGTTCCTAATAATAGGGTATGTTCATAGTAGTTAGTAGCATATATATGTATGTGTGTGTGTACATACATATGTTTGTATGTATAGGTAGATGTTTAGGTAGATATGTATGTGTGTATGTTCAGCTATCCATACTGGTACTCTGCGTAATGGTTTTCGTATGTTTTCGTGAGCGTTATTTGATTTGCATGACAATTTTCTTGTAGATGTGTGTGTATGTGTGTGAAAGTGTGAGTTACTTTTTTTTCGGGAATTTGTTGTCAGTTTTTGTTATTTTTTACTCACTTCTTTTGACAACTGCTCCTAGTGGTGTTGCAGATGAGATTTGTTGTCATCAGAATGAACAAATTTTTAGTGGCACAAAAGGAAAAATTCCAGGGAAGGTACGAGTATTAGAAGAAATTGAGGGAAGTAGATATAAATGTAACCAAATGCGATTTACAGTTTCTCGTTTACATTTCTGACAATGTGAATCAGTTGAAAGGATTTTCAAAATAGAGAAGTGTATTGATGATTGTCATAGTTCAAAAATGTAATCATTTTTGTTAAAAATGATTTTGATAGCTTTTTATAAATCAATTTCGTGGCTCTTATAAAGCAAAAAGTTTACGTGAAGTCACATATCCAACTGTGCCGAATTCTCGATCACTCAGATTTGACAGGAAACTACTAGTGCCAAGCTACCAATTAGCTTTTGTTAAAAAGATTAGGCAACTCACAGGGATAAATACAGAGCATTGTGTTGATTGGGAAAGGAAGATTGGTTAATGAGAGGTGGATCGAGGGGAAAATTATCTGTGTATCTATATTTGCAGGGAGCCTGCTCCATTGCGGATCGCCTAGAGAACACTCAAACTGGTGGCAACAAACCGCGCATTTCCAAAGAATATCTACCCTGAAAATGGCAGTAGAATAGAGTCGCGCAGACCACGATTTCACGATGTTCCAAAAATAGAATGAAGCTGAAAACCCTACTATCTCCTATTAGCTTTATGGCTCGATGTTTGATACGGTCTAGGAGCTTCCAATAGGTTCGTGAAGCTTCTGCCTATAGATCCAAATCCATAGATCCAGGCGGAGTACTCAAATTTCTGAGGAAGGCTGGACTAGCTAAGGTATTCTAGACAGATTAGACTAGATAGAAAAAAAGAACGTACAATAAATCTTACAGGTCACGGTACAATCAATAATAATCTCTCTTATAATATAATACATTGCTCGTGACCACTGGTAAAACATGTTTAATGAGCTGTCCTCTGGCATTATCTATAAATATGGTTCCGAAATATTTATCTGTAAAAACATTATTTAGTGCATTTGCCCAAATCATGTAAAGAACCAGACTCAACCCTCAGAACCTATGACGTCCAGATTGTGATTTATTCATCCGTCACCCTTCGCAGCAATTGGGATTGCGTTACTTGACTACGTGGAAGATTTTACGCAATGCTCTTGGGTCTCAAAGGAGCATATAAAATACAGCATCGAATTTGAATAGTGAGTGGGCCTTAGAAAAACTTGAGAAAGATTCGTTTTTTTTTACTAAAAAATTGCATTTAGCGATGAAGCTCATTTCTGGTTGAATAGTTATGTCAATAAGCAAAATTTTGCATTGAATGAGATGAACAACCAAAAGTAATACAAAAGCTGCCACTGAATCTGACAAAATATGCAGTTTGGAGCGGTTTAAGGGCCAATCATCTGTCAGTATTTCTTTAAAGACGACGATAGGCATAACAATACCGGATCTTGTTCGATAGTTTCGATTTTTTTTTTTGCCCGAAATACATGAACTGAATTTAGCCAGCATGAAATTGTTCTGTGAGCAATTTACCTAACGTTTCGGACCAGTGAGTTAGCCATCTAGGTCGTGAGATTTGACGCCTTTGTACTATTTTTTGTGGGGTTACATGAAGTCGTCACTCATCTATGCCGATAAACCAGAGTCAAATGTAGCCTTGGTAAACAACATCGGACTTCTGGACACCGTTTATCTTGCGATTCTTTACAATTTAGAGCCTGAGCTTCTCTCCGAAGGGAGCGACATCATTTTGACCAGCCCACGCAATTAAGCTGTTAGCAGTGCCTTGCCGGGCATTTCTCGGTTCTGGCGACGGAAATGGGCTCCAAACTTGGAGTTTAATGTTGAACTAATATCAGTCGTGATAAATGAGTTACGCTGTAACTTTAAAGAGATTGGTGTATAATAAAGAAAAAAATCAATACAACGAATGATACAAAAACAACCTTGCCTTGAGGTCTGGCACCTCCACCTGGCAAACTCAAAATCGAAAACATGAGTTCAAATTCATATATTTATACTGAAACTTAAAAGGCCCAAAAGAATTAGTAGTAGAATCCAACAAATTCGTCTAAGGCTATGACCTAAATTATGTATGTATGAGTGTTCAACCTTTTCTATTTATTTCTCACTTGGACGCCACTGGCGTTTTTTTTTTCAAAGCCACGTGAAGAGCTTGACTAGTTTTCAGATGTCCAACACTTTGCTGAACTTTCAAGATGAAATGGTTTGTGAGATCTAGTAGTTTCAAAAAGGTACAGCGTTGGGATTTCAGTTGCAGATGGACTCTTTCGCCTTGGCCTATATCTATCTGTCCACTCCATCAAAGTTGCTTGAACGGTCGCTCATAACGTGGCCAAGTTCCTGGTCACTACGGGAACGAATTTTCACCCACAGCACCATCCGGCATCGGCACTACAACACATGCCAGTTTTCGTACTACACCGGCGAGCATCGGTACTATATCGGCAACAGGAGCAGCATTGGAACGAAGGCAGGCAGTAGTACCTACTGCAGCGGTAATAGGACCAGCGCCGGTACAATATCACTGTCCAGCAACGGGAATAACGTCAGTTTCGATAGTACATTGGCAACAAGGCCAGGATCGATACTCTACTTGGATTAACATAGCGGCGGCTTGGTCATCTCCGGAGACGAGTACAGTCGTAAAGTGTGACAGCACACACCTATCAGTTTTATATTGTGGAACACAATACATAAAGGTTTCTGAACTATGGAATAACGGCTCATTGTTTGAAACAATACTTGAAAATCACTGAGCATTCCCCAAAAAATTTACGTCGTTACACGCGCTAATTGGTTTCCGCGATTAAGGAGGGAGGGGAGGAGTGAACCATTCAATTTAATTTGAACATGAAAAAACAAATCTGGACTCAAACGCTCCCACGATCTACTAATTTTTGTAGCAGTCAAAGAGATGAGGCAGAATCCCTCAACAATTCAAAATATTTAGAACAAAAAATTTTATAGGGTACACCCAGAAAAATACCCATCTCTAAAACAAAGAAAAAGTTTCCTCAATTTGAATCCACGAAAACTTCTCTCGTTTATGTAAATTTTCCTCAAAATTAAGAAAAATGTGCTCCTTTCATGCAACCATGGTGTTCAATTCGAAGTTAGTTATTTCTTTTTTTTTGGAAATTTAGTTGCGGTGGTGCCCACCAATTCGAATAAAATCCCACATTAGACATATTTCTCTAATTTATGGAAAACTTCCTTCTTTCAAATAAAGAAAAAATATTTCGTCAATTCAAAGAAATTTTGTATATCTAAATGAGGAAACCGTTTGTATGGCGCCAAATCATTCCCATTTTTCCTCAATTTGATAGCCGTTTTTCTTCAAACGAGGTAAGTATTTCTCTGGGTGTACATTAAAAGTTACACTGCAATCATCGAGAATAACTCAGCTTTCAATCACAATCTACAGCGACAGTCACATATTTCAGTTAAGTCCTTAACAAAATAACTATGTAAGAAGACACCTTGCATGTGCTTCACACTCACTCCACACTCACACAAATACGATTTGGAAAACACATAAGTATATAGATATTTTTACAATAATAAAAAATTGACAAATTTTCCGTCACTCTACATACATACATACATAAGTGTTTTGGTTACATTTTCACCTGCAGCCAAACATTTTTCCAGCGTTTTATTCTATGCACACACACACACACATACAAATTTTTATAACCTTTTGGGAAATTTCATACTATCATAACATACGGAAATAGGAAATTTTATTTTATTTTATTTCATTTTTTTCGTCGTCGTTTTTCTATAAGTATGCAGCAATTTCTTTGCTACGCTACTAAACTGATACTCCACTTCCGTTTCCTCTTCCTTATGATCTGTTCTCTCTTGACAGCAAAGAGAACTGGAGGATGAGAATGAGGCTGCTGTGTTGATGGCGGCATTGGTATCGGCTTTTTCGTTTTGTTGCTTTTCTGTTCGGTTCTGTTCCTTTTGCCGCTTTTATGTCATAAATCATATTTTCATATTATGTACAATTATTATTATGATAATGCAAAGGTGTCCTTTTTATATGTATGTATGTGTGGGTGTGTTGTGTTTATATGTTGCGGTAAGTAGCAGAAATTGTAGATTCCCTTTTATTCTTTGTTGCTGTTGTTGGGGGTTATATGTATGTGTGCCTTTCACCGCCGCTGGGAAAAAGAACGCATAAATACTTAGAGGTAGACGAGCTGAAAACAAAACGAACAATGAAAAAAAAAAAAATAAAATAAAAAGAAAATTTGTAAAGGAACAACGACATTTAACAAAGTAAAGCGGTATTTTTAAAATAGGGCACTGCATGCAATTTTCGACTTTTGTTTATTATTATAAAAGAAAACTGACAAATATTAAAAATATGGCATTGTACATTATTCTTCCTACTTTGCTCTTCTTAATAAGTTGAAGAAAAAATATATAGGTCTATTTACAAATTATTCCCGGCGTAATAACCCGATCACTAGCGATATTAAATAACTGGATATTTCCAATCTGTGGGCTATCAGAACAATCAAAACCCAGTAGTTGTTTCTTTGACGATATGTCTGCTCAGAAATCAAATTTGGCTGCTATATGAGAGAGGAACTCTTCAACTTCTTCCAGTGTATTGTTCTAAAATAATATAGTTTATACAGTAAAAGGAAGCAAAAGAAAATAAAAGCAGGGCAAGGATTATCCCTAGTAGATATTACTTCAACACAATTAGTTACAATGTCTCTGAACAGGGTTCAGGGGGATTTATTTATAAATTTTTAGACAAATAATTAGACCAAAATCAAGAAAAAAATTCAGACTAAAACCTGAACCAAAATCCATTCAAAAATCTGATCAGAATTCCTACCAAAACTTAGACCAAATTTCATACCAAAAACTTAAAGAAAAAACAAAAAGCAAACCTTCTGGTTTTCAAACCAAAAATTTAGAGCATGTCTTTGATCTAAATGAAACCTAAACCAAAAAAAGAGCAAAATGAAACCAAAATTCGAACCGAATTCTGGCCAAAAACTAGACCGGAACCCAGCTAAAAAAAAGAGGGCAAAACTCAAGCCAAAAGGAGATCAAAAATGAGAGCGGAATTCAAAGAAAAACTGTAATCAAAAAAAGAACAAACTCAAACCGAAAATCTAACTGAAAGTCATATCAAAAACAAATCAAAACTCTGGTCAAAGGGAAATCAAAAATTAAGGCCAACTTCAAACCAAAAATCAGATCAAACTTCAATCCAAAAATTAATCAAAAAATCCGACCGAAATTCTAACTAAAATTCAAGTCAAAACTCAGAGCGAACTTCTGATTGTATTGTATTGTATTGTATTATTATAGAGGTTTCTGTCATTGTACCGCGACCTATAAGATCTATTGTACGTCCCTCTTTCTATCTAGTCTAATCTGCCTAGAGTACCTCATCCAGTCCAGTCTCCCTCAAAAATTTGAGTATTGCGCCCGGAGCTATGGATGCTAGTTCTGTGCTGGGCACTTGGTGCATGCCCAGACATTTCCTTCTTTTGTGGATCAGTGCTCCACATTGAGCTAAAATATGTACCGATGATTCGTCTTCCTCATTACAAAACCTACAAATTGAACTTTGCTCAACCCCTATCTTGCAAAGGTGTTCTCTGAGCCCGCAATGCCCAGTCAGAATACCAGCTAATATGCGCAAACTGTTTTTGTTGAGACCAATGCAGACTGCGTATCTACTCTTATTATAATTACCTAAAAGCGCTTTGGATTGCCTCAGTCCCGTAAGATTGGTAAAGAGTTCTTGCCTCTTGTTCCTCTCTTCTTGCCTGAGTAATTCCCTGATTACGCTATCTCCTATTCCACAGAAGGGTTCAGGTCCCACGAAAGTGGTTGCTGCCCCCTTTCTTGCAAGCTCGTCTGCCTGCTCATTACCCTCAATTCCTGTGTGTCCAGGGATCTAACATAGAGCGACTTTGTTGTTATTGCCCAGTTGATTGAGCTTGCTCAAACAGTCCCACACCAACTCAGAGGTGATCTCAAAGGAACATAATGCTCGAATGGCTGCTTGGCTGTCCGACATGATAGCGATAGCTTGCCGTTTGTTCTTTCTATCTAGGTTGAATTGCACACATATGCTAATTGCATGAATTTCAGCTTGGAAGATGCTAGGATACTTCCCCATCGGCTCAGAGTGTTTGATTCTTGGCCCAAATACCCCTGCCCCAGTTCCATCCTCGGTACGTGACCCATCTGTATACCACTTAATCGTGTGTTCTTTGAGTGTGTAGTTATACTCTACACCCTCCCATTCGTTCTTACTACTAAGTTTTGCAACGAAGTGTTTCTCAAAACTATACTGTTTGTCCATTCTGTCCTGGGGACAGTCCAAGAGATAGTTGTCTTTCGCCGGGTTATCTCGGTCTCCAAGCCCTATAGATCTCCTCGTCAACCTTTTATTTTTTGTTCCTCTTACGATTGCTGCCTTGGAGGCATTTTCTATCACGAGGTGTAATGGAGTGAGCTCCAATAGTACCTCTAGTGCAGCAGTCGGACATGTTCTCATCGCTCCTGTTATGCAGATACATGCCAACCTTTGAACTTTCCCCAATTTAGCTTTTGCTGTTTTTAGTTGAGTTCTCCTTGCCCACGCTAATGCTCCATATGTAACTTCTGATTAAAAGAAACTCCAAAATTTGACTGTAACTCATACCAAACACAAACAAAAATCAAGCGAACTAAATTCAGACCAAGAATTAGAATAAAGTTCGAACCAAAAATAGCTCAACTTAGGGCAAAAATAAACAATCAAAAACTAAAACTCAAATCACATGCAAACCAATACTCTGATTAAAAGGAAACCAAAAACCAAACTAAAATTCAACCTAAAAAATAAGCTTAAAAATTAGATTAAAGTAGACCAAAATGGAAGCCAAGCTCGATCCTAAAATCAAACCAAAATTTTGATCAAAATTCAGACCAGAAATCAAACCAAAAATTAGACTAAAACTCGGAAAGTAATCCACTTGAAAAGTGGATTTATTTAGACAATCCCAAACGCTAAAAATTGTGGATAGATCAGCCATCAACTTTACAAGCAGTACGCAATACCCATGGCAAGAAAACTTAGCTATGTATTTGGTGAGATAGAAAGCGACCTGTCTACTACGAACTGCTGAATGATCAAATTGAACTAAGTATTAAACGAAAAACAATTAGAATATGCCCAAAGGTACGAAAAAATCATTTTTAAAAATGACAATACTCGACCCCATGTTGCACAAAGTGTTAAAAATTATTTGGAAAACATCAAATGGGACGTTTTACCCTGCCCGCTTTATTCAGCAGACTTGGCTTCTTCCGACTATTACTTGTTTCGATCGCTGCAGCACGGACTTTCGCAACAGAAGTGAAAAATTGGCTTGATAAAATGAGAAGTGGTACTGGGACGGAATCCATCAAATGCTAGAGAGATGGAAAAAAGTTAATTTGAGTGTTGAGTTCATTCGTTCTGTTAATTAAATAAATGCCAATTTCATATTTATATTTCCAGCTTAAATTTGGTTAATATTACGTGAGCAGTTAAACTTAAACTCCATACCCTAAACTAGTTATGTATATGTATCTTAGCAAAGGGGGTCATATTTATATCAAAAAAAGGAGTAAATAGCCGTAAAGAAATGTGCTTTTTTTCTCATCTATATGGATAACTTAAAGCCGTGTTTTATACTATGTATGTGGGTAGAACAACAATATATAACCCCCGTACACAAGTCGCTATGCTTCTCCACATGCACTTCGCTCTCTCAACTACTCACCTATACATGATAGCAGGCAGTGTGATAAAATTTATGACACTTTAAAGACCACTAAAGTAATGCTCCTGGCATAAAGGACACTTTGCTATAAAAATTTACAGAAAAATCGTAAGAAGATTATATGGGAAAACAGTTAGAAATGTTGCGTAGAGAAGAGTTAAGTTAGCATACAAGCACATGAAAGTTCGTAGTATTAAATAGTGGCACATTTTAACTTGGTAGAAAAAAACCTAGTGCTTATTTCAAGGTTAAATGGTACAGTGTGTGAGAGAGAGAGAGAGAGAAAGAAAGACACTCACACGAATTTAACACGTGTTGTGCTTAAATGTATATCAAAGAATATTCTTAGGTAAAGCTGTTTTGTTTTTTTTTTTTTTTTTGTTTCTTACGGATTTGTCTTTTACTTTAATATCTGTCGTCTACGCCTTCAAACTGTTGCTTTGATAAATTGTTATGCCTTTCCCCTTTTTTGATGTGTGTTTTTTTTCTTGTTTCGCAAGGTATTTCATTTCACCACATACAAAATGGCAATTTATCATGGTTGCTTAATTATTTTGCTTACAAATTGCTCTGCCAAAACGAAAAAAAAGACATACAAATACAAGGCAAAGTGACAGATATGAAGTGGTGGGCGCATTGACGACAGGTTTCTTGGTTTGTTTTTGCTTGGTTAACGACTTAGCTTAAAAAAGCGCAAAAGAAAGAAACACAATAATACCAAACCAACAACCGCTGGTAACAGGTGCTTGCACAAAGCAAATCCTTCAAGAAATTCTGAATAAGTAACCAACTTTAATTTCATGTTTCTTATATGTATGCAAGTATTTGTGTTGCTTAATATAACGTTCTCTCGCTCTCTGGCTGAAGTCTTTCAAAAACATTTGCCAAAATTTTCGCTTATTCGGCTCAAATGACTACTAAGTAGCAAAAGCAGTGGAATATCAGCAGTTTTATCCGTGTATCATATCCTTTTGAGACACTTTCGTTTTCTCACATACTCACGCATGTAGTAAATCACAAAACACAAAAAGGTGTTAAATTCAGCTCAACTCAGTTACTGTCACCTTAAATACCACTGCCACAGCGTGTTGGTTACTTGCTTTCTTTGTATTCCTTGTCCCTCCCTTACACTCCGGTTAGCTTAGCTTTTGTTTTTAAATATTTTGGAAAATTATTTACTTTGTTTTTGCCACGCCTTTATACGAAAATATTAAAAAACCACCTACTTCGACTGATTTATAATGACAGTAAAATTAATGTTTACCTCGCTATCATCTTCCTCTTCTGCTGCTCACTCTTTGTTTGAGTTAGCTACAACAACAAAAGTGAAATGCTGCGGTGGCGAAGGCGCACGCAGAAGTCAGTCATAAGACGCTGCTGGATTCTCTATGGAATTAGGCGTTATTTTTAGAAATTTTTTTTCTTTAACTTAGACACTAACGCAGTCATTAAAAATGTTACCTACTATTTTTTAGCTTAAAAACTGGAATGAAAAAATAAATCAAAGAATCAAAGAATCAAAGTATCAAAGAATCAAAGAATCAAAGAATCAAAGAATCAAAGAATCAAAGAATCAAAGAATCAAAGAATCAAAGAATCAAAGAATCAAAGAATCAAAGAATCAAAGAATCAAAGAATCAAAGAATCAAAGAATCAAAGAATCAAAGAATCAAAGAATCAAAGAATCAAAGAATCAAAGAATCAAAGAATCAAAGAATCAAAGAATCAAAGAATCAAAGAATCAAAGAATCAAAGAATCAAAGAATCAAAGAATCAAAGAATCAAAGAATCAAAGAATCAAAGAATCAAAGAATCAAAGAATCAAAGAATCAAAGAATCAAAGAATCAAAGAATCAAAGAATCAAAGAATCAAAGAATCAAAGAATCAAAGAATCAAAGAATCAAAGAATCAAAGAATCAAAGAATCAAAGAATCAAAGAATCAAAGAATCAAAGAATCAAAGAATCAAAGAATCAAAGAATCAAAGAATCAAAGAATCAAAGAATCAAAGAATCAAAGAATCAAAGAATCAAAGAATCAAAGAATCAAAGAAACAAAGAATCAAAGAATCAAAGAATCAAAGAATCAAAGAATCAAAGAATCAAAGAATCAAAGAATCAAAGAATCATTATGTGCATTATCTGCACATTTCGGCCAATATCTATTGTTTACCCATAATCATCATAATTATCAATATCGTCAGCATCTCAAATTATCTACGCTACTGCTCCCAGCGCGCAATATCCATTGATGAAATGAAAATAAGATTATTTATTACTTAATTTTTTGTTGTTCTTGATGCTCTCTTACTCTACATACTTGGGGTATTCATATTTCGTCAAACCATCAAATAAATTGTTTTTGTAAATATTGTTATCTTTGTTTTTGTTGTTATTGCCAAACAGAATAACGCAAACAATAATTTGTCATATTACAATATTCATAGATACCTACGCACATGTACACATACTTACATATATTTTTCTACCAACGTAACCATCAATCCAGCTACCTATCCATTAATATTTTTTTCTGTTTTTTCTTTTTTTTGTAAATATTATTAAATGTTTGTTGATTTTTAAGAAGAAAATGCTATTAATTTTGCATAGTACAGAAATTTTGAATGTCGCAAGTATCAAACATAACATTACAATGTAAGTATTGAGAAATGATGATAAGCTCTTGAATGATTAACGAGATACATTTATTTGGTTGACATTCAAGCATACATATATATGTAGTATTTTTAGTGCTTGTAAGAAAATGTATTTAGAGATACTAGAGTAAACATATTCAGAGAAATATTTTTGACCAATAGTCAGTGGCGTAAAGGTTAAGTTAAGTTAAACTACAGACTGCACCATGCGTAACGAGAGACGAAGTTTAATCGATTCTGCAACGAATCGACTATAACAAAGCGCCGGGACTAGATGGAATACCAAATTTAGCTCTCAAAGCCGCAGTGGAAGCCATACAAGACGTTTATTGGAGAAATACAATGCCTGCTTGAAGGAAGGAGTTTTTCCCGATTTGTGGAAAAAGCAAAGATTGGTGCTGCTCATAAAACCGGAAAAGCCGCCAGAGGAACCATGGTCATACCCTCCGCTATATATGCTGGGCACAGCTTGCGAAATAATGCAGCATATTATATGCTACAAGTTGGAAAGGTACCTGGAGAGGCCAACAGGTTTAACTAACCGCCAGTTTGGTTTCCGCAAGGGGTGGTTTATGGTGGATGCGATCCACACTATTATAGACATTGCTCGGGAAGCAACAAGCGACAGTCAGTGGCAGAATGGCAGGAATTAACATGCGCAACTGTCACGCTGGATATTAAAAACGCTTTCAACTCGGCGAACTGGAAGCAGATCATGCAGGCACTGGAGAGATACGATGTGCTATTATACCTACGGTGTATTATAGATAGCTGCTTCAGCAACAGGCGGCTTTTATATGACATAGTATAAGGTAAAAGGTGACGTTCCACAGGGCGCTAACACAATGGAACACGATGTACGACGGCGTTCTCAAATTGGACTTCCCTGCAGGCACAACACTAGGAGGATACGCAGATGATATTGCGTTTGTGGCAGTATCGAAGAGACTGTAAGATGTGCAGTTAGTCTGCAATGATGTAATCTACAGAGTACGACAATGGTTAAACGCAGCGGAATTGGAGTTGGCAGCCCAAAAAACGGATGTCGTGCTTTTGAGAAAAAGAAAGAAAAGAGAGGAGCTGGAGAAGAGTGTAGGAGAGCACACCATCACACAGCTCACATCCGATATCTAAGAATGATCATCGATAATAGGATGTCTTTTAAGGACCATTTTGCAGCAGTTAGCAGCAAAGCGGTGAAAAAAAACAGCGCAACTAACGCGCATAATGCCAAACGTTGGAGGCCCTCGCGCGAACAGAAAGCAGCTTTTGTCCACCGTGATAGATTCTATAGTACTATACGCAGCAGCTATTTCGTAAGGTACAAAGAAATCGCACATTAAGGAGGCGCTAGCCGTCCAAAGGCTAAGCGCATTGAGGTAGTCCAACCGTATCGCAGGATACGGCAGCAGCGCTGAGAATGCTCCACAAAAGGGCGATGGCGACGTTTACGCTGATTCCTGACATTGCGAATTGGTATCAACGCAGGCACGGGGATGTAGATTTTTACATCACGCAGCTGCAAAGCGGCCATGGGTGCTTTAGGGAGTACCTGCATAGATTCGGACATAACGATGACCCATATTGTTCAACATGTCCGAATGAAAATCCTAGGCATGTGAGCTGAAGCAAGCCTTTGACAGGACACCACCACTGGAAAACTTTACCACACAGATGTGCGGATCGGTGGGAAAGTGGAAGACGACATGCACAGTGGCAGCTCAGATTATGATCAAGCTACGCGCCACTGAAAGAGAGAGAAGGAGAACAAAACAGCAGTAATAGATCGAGAACTGAACTGCTGGATCCTCCCCTCCCCCCCTCCCACGCTAAGTAATACCTACGGGTAGTCCCGAAAGGAGAGTGAGAGGAGACGAAGGAGATGGTTTTAGTCGGTAGGAATCCGACATAACCGTAGAACAGGAGTTCTGCGGTATCTATGAAGATTTCCAACGGAGATGAAAAAAAATGTCTTTTGATTAAAAGCACACCTAAGTACACGTTAGCTTATTGTACTAACACAGTACGGCGCGACTTCCCCATTTAAAAAGTGGAGAACCATGAAAAGTCTATAATGAATCTAGCTTTGTTCTTAATATTTATGGATAATAGCTCGAGCAGACTAGTGAAGAGATGATTTCAATTGGCTTTAATTCTCTATTGACTCCAAGTGACTGCATGCGATTTCAAGTGAATTTAAATGATTCAAGTCGCTTCAGGTGACTTCATAGCAGTCATGATTTTGAAGTCATAAAATTTGCATTCTGTCTCCAAAAGAGACTCTTCTAACTGAATAACCAATCGGTGACTGCAAAAAAGATTTCTAACTTCAATCAAAAATTATTATTTTTTTGTGACTCATACCCTTTGATAGCAAGGTATTCAACTAAATTTTTTCTAATTCTAAGTATATAAAATAAAAAAGGGTGCTCCACTTTATCTTTGTAGTCAAAGTGTGTTTCCTGTCATAATAATAATTCGAAGGAATAAATTTGCTTCAAGGACTTGCGTGGTTTTATGCTTTTTAAATGTTAGCCATAATATTTTTCAAAAGCAAAAGTTTATGTTTATGCTTACTCATATTGTTTTTGGGATCCCAAATCTTAGCTAATGGCTCCATATTCTTAATTCTTCGTTATTGACTCTTGGTTCTAGGGCCTTGGTTTTTGATTTCTCGTTTTAGATTCTTTGTTTATAATTTTTTATTCTAGGTTTATGCTGATTTTTAATTCAAGATCCACAGCAATGATCTCTAACGTTTATGCTTTAAATATTCGCCATAATTTCTCAAGTTACTTTAATAAATAAATGATTCAAAACCTTTTTACAGATTGGTGCTTTATTATATTTTTAATGATATTTATTTGCTAAAAGAATATAAAGCCAAAAATCTTCATAGTAATGTTTAAAAACAATTTAAATAAATATAACTTCAAGTACTGACATATGGTTATGCATAAGATTATAACCGCATATTTGCTAAATACTTCAATAATTGCAATGCTGACTGCATTTGCAAAATCCTTACTAACTTAATGTACACTTTTCAACATTTCAACACAAAAAACTTAATTCCACATATTGAAAACATCCTTAAGATAATTGGTTGAATTTCCCGCTGGTCCAGCTCCATTAATCAACTGCTCTATCCTAGCAGTGGGTGATGTTGTTACCGATGTTGATGATGATGCAAATTTAACTTGTTCCCCGGCCATATTAAATTGTATGAGTATTATTAAATAGCTGGTGATGCCACCGCAAACCTACGCATTCATATACAAAATAAATATTACTAGTACTGTGTACTTACTGTGTAAATGTAAATATAAATACTCACTGCAAATAATGTTTCCATATCTAATGTAAAGAAACCACAAGCTGAGAAATTCACCGCATGATTCAAAAGTTTCAATGACAAATGATTGACCTGAAAACAAAAATCACATAAGCATTAACGTAATTATTTGAAGAATTTCCAGGATGATTCCCCCCCATCCATACAATTTCATAAATATCATTGGTATCCGCAGCGACACCGCATCTATGCAAACATATCCCAGTACGTTTCGATTCCAGCGATGTTTTCCAACTGAAATACATTAGCGATATACACTTTGCAGAAATATATAGCAAATAGATGATAGTAGTCAGGCCATATTGAGCAGCACGAAACAATGCGGGGATTTCCTTTTAAATATGAATTGCAATTAATTTAAATAATCAATAAATAAGATACAACACTCTCTTGGCTTCTTACTTAATATTGCACGTAATTTAATAATTTTATATAATTTTTTGTGTTTACCTGATTCTCTTGCGCACAGTAGTAAAAATACAGCATCGATGTAAACGTTACAAAACCATAAGCCATCAATATTAGCACTGGGTACGACCATAACTCATTAAGTTTTTGTGCTATAACACAAATACTATCGTGTAGTTGGCATAAATTATTCAATTTCTCTTCGATGGTCTCTACATTCGACAACTCACTATCGTAGCTCAAATTATTGAATGCATTTTTTTGCTTTATCGGATCTTTTAACAGTTCACCGAAACTATTTTCCGATGTTGCAATTACTATCGAAATGGAAGGGAAAATTATTATATAGTTAGAATAAAATTTGTAACAAAAAATAGTGGCTGGCACCAGTAGCGAATCCAGAGAATGTTATTTACTGCACTTTCCAAACTGTAAGTGTTTATAGTCTCTAAAAATCTTTCTAGAGCGCAACTTTCTATCATTGCCTATAATTTGACTATAAAGCCCAATACTCTGTTCATTTGTGTGAAATTTCGTTGATACTACTACTACTATTATTGCACAACAGCCAATGGAAGGCAAAGCTTTTCGCATCCATTCATGTTGTGTGAGTTATATTTATACACGAATGGAAGTGACCTACAGTTTTACGCCGAATCCGAACGGCGAAGTGAAAAGATTTTCATAGGCATTTTTTTACTCTTGGAGGTTTGCCATTGCCAGCCAAGAGGTGATGCTGTGTAGAAAAATTTCTATTTTCTATTTTTTTATTTTTGAGCGTGCCGAGATATGAACCCGGGCACCTCTGCGTAGCAGTCCAACACACTAACCACTAGGCTACGGCGACCACTGAAATTTCGTTGGTAACATGCATTATTGATGCGGTAAAATTTGACATTTCAAGAGCCACATTTCATTTCAAAAACAAATTTTCTTAAAAACGCCTTGAAGTATGCAAAAATATTAATACGTGCAGAGGAATTTGTGTAGAAAATATGTTTTCTCTCACCTTCCTCCACTATTTAAATGGCATATACATTTAAATTTGCATGAAAAAATGTTGCAGGCTTCTCTTCAGGCTCATATTGAGACTTCACGAGATTTCACGAGAGAGAACCGAGTACTACTTTGGCTAGCATATCATGAAATAATTCATACTTATTTCATGAGCTGTTTTTTTAAATGGAGTTCGCCGTGGAATTTCACACAAAGTTAAACAGAGAATCGTGTTTAAATATGAAATTTCAGGTTATCCCTTCCCTGCCCATGCTGCCATGTATGGTCCCACTACTTTGGACGGTAATAGTGGCGCCATCTTACGTCCAACATCCAAACCACAATATGGGTTTCGTAGAATGCAGCTTTCTGTATTGATGCGCATATGTGAAAAAATACGTTTTTCACATAAAAATAAAATAAAATATAATTTTTGATTTTCTATATAGCCAATAGTTATTGTTCTTATAAATTTCACACTGAATAACACTGTGCAACAATTTTTAGGTCATTGAATCTAACGGAGAAGCGACCAACAGAGGTCGGTAGTACTGAGTAACAAAACCCTAAGAGGATTTTAAAAAGTTAGCTCTCTTTTAAATGTTATAGCCTTTCAAAATTGAACTATTTTTGTGTATTTTTCTGTTCTATTTTCTGTTTATAATAAAAACAAAAATTTGAAAACCTAAACATTATTAAATTCTATACATTTTTGTTACCAGTACTATCGTGTTGCATAGTGTAATTGGAATAAATTTCAATTGCTCAAAAAAGTGATTAAAAAAAGGTTATGCATTTCTATTTTACTTGATACTGTCCAACGAACCATATAAGACCCACTACGTAATTTCAGATTTTAACACTTGTATTTAAGATATTGAAAAAGTCATAGAAGAAAAGTTTTTTTAAACAAAATTTGCCTTGTTGAGCAGGGAAGGTTTAAACTAATATAGATTAATAATGATCTGTTTTTGGTCTGTTTCAGACCTGTTTTTTTTAATTATTGCAGATCTGATTTTTGGTCTGGGTTTTCGTTTGAATTTATGTTGTAATTTTTAACAGAGTTTTATTTGACTTTGGGTCAGACTTTCAGTATAATTTTTGATTACAATATTTTCTGATTTTAAAACAAAATTTAGTCTGCATTTTGGTCCGAACTTTGTTCAAAGTTTCGGTCAGAATTTCGACCTGGGTTTTGGTTTGAGTTCTGATCAGCTTCAATCTGGTTTTTGGTTTGACTTTTAGGCTACGTTATGGTCTAGGATTTGAAGTAACTTTTGCCCTAACTTTTATTTAAGTTTTGTCTGATTTTTCCCTGGTTTTTGATCTGTTTTCCTATTTTCTTCCACAAACTAAAATCCTAGATCAATATCGACTTCAGAAATGTATCTATTTAATCCTCTGGCCTCTTAGATCTGTGGTCTCTGGATCCTGCAGATGTTGTTACCTGATTTATTTTTCAAAAACTCCTTGTTTGTCAAAAAACATAAGTTTTTGAGATAAAACTTCCACTCAGGATTTGCTAGTGTTTTCTAGTGTATTTGGACTATTGTCTTTATGGTGTATGATCTCTATGGTCTATGGTTTTTATAGCCTCTATGATCTTTTATCTTTAGTTTCTATGACCTACTGTTTTTATGATATAATATAGTCTAGACAGGTTATGGTTGGTTGGTTGAGGTGCCGCCTGAGTGACAAAAACCCAGACTCAATTAGGGCCTAGGCGCCATTTTGGTACACCACTACTAGAATCACTGATCTGTGGTTTATTCAAACCATCTTGATTTGTTGATAAACCTGTTGATGTCCTCTATTTTTATTTTTGCGGGCTCGCTCAGGCTGTTCATTACGAACTTTCCCATCGTTCTGTGTCTCAGTGCCCCTAAACTTGGGCACTCACATAGATAATGGAAAACCGTTTCTTTGGAACCATCCTGGTTGCAATTACGGCATCTGTCGTTACAGGTTATAGTCTCATGGATCTATTTTTCTTGTGGTCAATGGTATCTTTTGGTTATAATCTCTAGTCTCTGGATTCGCAGCTATGTCTACCCTTATGATTTTTAGTAATCACCTATGCTTATATTCTAAACTTACTCGGTGTTACTCGATTTTTAGAAGAGCCCGAACCAAATTGCAATGTATTTTTCTTCTCCTCAATAATATATTGCTGATGCTGCTTTTGTTTTGGCTCTGGCTTATTTAACGTCGTCGCCGTTTTTTTTACTGTAACTGTAGTAAATTTCTTTAACTGCTCATGTCTCTCGACAATCTCTTCCAACGACTCATTCATAGCACTGAAACGTTGCCGCAAACCCAGCAATAAACCAGCAAACCAAATTTTATCCATTGTATTAAAAAGAGTTGGAATACAAGTGAAAATCCAAAGCAAGGTAATCCATTCATTGGGATTCAATAAAATGAAATATGTCGCTAAAAAGATGCTCAACTCACAAAAGATCGCCACAAAAATCATAACGTAAATGCTTAACGTAACAACGCTATTATTAACTAGAATATTTTGAGCTTGTAATCCCTTGTCCACTTCGTGTATATCATCGAAAAGTTGTGCGACTTCTTGCTGATTTCGAATGGCAGTTATCTGATCAATAATTACCATAACTGGTCCAATAAAAGTAAGCACGGCCGTGATGATAGCACCAAGATTATCTGTAAATTTTAAAATAAATTAAGAATTAATAAATTAGATATGAAAATTTTCAGCTTCTCATACTTTGCTTTTCTATCAGTGCGGAATTGTGAAATGTTGCTATCATTAAATTGAAACAAACAAATGATACAATTATCTCTGCTATGACAATACCAGCTCCAAGCTTAGATTTTTGCAAACGTTTTTCTTCTTTGAATGTTTGAAAATCATATGGATAAATGCCTAATATCTTGCAGAGATAAAATATTGCTGTGAAACTTGCTAGGAAATTTTTCACTTCTTTCTGTGGTTGAGACATTTTTATTACTATTACAGTATGCAGAAAAGTTATAGCTTAAACGCTTTGAGTACACAGTGCCGACTGAAGGTATAGTAATCTAAAACTATTAGAAAATGCTTTAAATAGCAGTTACTACCAATATTTACATCTTGATTATTTTTAGTAGAAAATAATTTAATTAATTTCAGTAACACTATTTGTACATCAATAAATCAATTAGTAAATGTGTTTTGGATTAAAAAAAAGTACCAATTAATATTTCATTTAAATCCTCTTGTTTCTTTTCTATTACAAGGTTCAATAGAACTCAACTTTTGATTGCAGTCGTAAGAAAATTCTATGTATTATAAAAGTAGGGCTAAGAATTATCTACCCGTATCTCTTCGTTTTTCTAGATCTTTGCCGCTTACCACCTCATTTCCCAGTATATCATTCTGGCCCTGATTTAATGGTTTGAATTTTCGTCTGATTTGCAGTTTGCTTTTGTCTGAGTTTTGTCGTGAGATTTGGTGAGAGTATTGGCTTTATTTCTAGCCTGCTTTTCGTTTGAAGTCTGGTCAAAGTTCTGACTGTTTTAGGTTTGATTTTGATTTTAGACTAAATTTTGGACTGAATATTGAACTGCTTTCTGGTCCGCTTTTGGTATTAGTTATGACGTGAGTTTTGGTTTGAATATCTGCCTAATGTCTGACCCATCTTTGTTCTAAAGTTTGGTCTAAATTTTACACTGTTTTTTGGTCTAAGTTTTGATATAAATTTTGATCCAAGTTTTGATCTTAATTTTGGTCTTAGTATTAGCTTGAATTTTAGTCTTTAGTTTTAATTCAAATCTTGGTTTAAATTTGGTCTAAGTTATAATTTAAATTTTGGTCTAAATATTATATTAAATTTTTGGTCTAAGTCTTGATCTAAATTTCGGTTTAAGTTTTGATCTAAATTTCGGTTTAAGTTTTGATCTAAATTTTGGTCTAGGTTTTAATCTTAATTTTGGTCTAAATATTAGTTTGAATTTTAGTCTTTAGTTTTAATTCAAATCTTGGTTTAAATTTGGTCTAAGATATAATTTAAATTTTGGTCTAAATATTATATTAAATTTTTGGTCTAAGTCTTGATCTAAATTTCGGTTTAAGTTTTGATCTAAATTTGGCCTGCATTTGGTATAAATTTTTGTCTAATTTCTGGTCTCCCTTTGTTCTAAAGTTTGATCTAAAGTTTGATCTATTTTTGTTCTGGTTTTTGGTCTAAGTTTTGATCCGAATTTTGATCTAAATTTTGGTCTAGGTTTTAATCAATATTTTGGTATAAATTTTAGTTTAAATTTTGGTCTAAGTTTTGATCCAAATTTTGTTTTCAGTTTTGGTCAAAATTTTGATCTGCATTTAGTATAATTTTTGGTCTAAATTGTGAGTCGAGTTTTTTCCAATATTTAGCTTAAATTTTAGTTTTTATTTTTGTCTATGTTTTGAGTCTGATTTTGGTCTATTGTCCAGAATAATGATCTAAATTTTGATCTGTTTTCTGGACATAAATTTCCGCGTAATGGTCTGAATTTTAGTCTATTTTAATCTAATTTTGTTATTTTAACTTCAATTTGAATTTTGGTTTGAGTTTGGTTTTAAGTTTTGTGTGACTTTCGTCCGAATTTAGTATGAATTTTTTTCAGGGTTTGCTCTGCTTTTGGTCTGAGGTTTCGATTGAATTGTGTTTGAGGTTTTGTTTGTTGTAGTCCGAATTTAGTGTATGCGGTCAAAATTCTTTATCTGGTATTGGTTTAAATTTGTCCCGGGTTTTGGTCTAAATTTTGGTATGAACTTGGTTCGAATTTTGATACGAATTTTTAGTGTGAACTTTGTTCAGATCTTTGAACTTGTCTTTAGTCTGAATCAGGGTGTTAATCGGTTTTTATCTGGGTTTTACATCGACTTTTGTCCATATTGCTCTTAAGTTATTGGTTGGATAAATATCTACTAATTTAACAAAATCATCCAACTCCAAAAGCAAATTCTAAATCCCCGAAGGCATACTTAGATATGTATGTAAGTGTATAAATTCGCTTATACTATTTTGATTTAATAAACGTATATCCATATATTATTTGCATATACGTTTATTAAATCAAAATTGTATTAGCGGTTAATTTATATGTTGAATGGGCAAACAAATGGAAGGCTGGCAAATCGACCCCAGATTGCCATAATGATGATTACATAAACGTGAGCGAATGAATAAACGTAAACGTGTATGCTTTAATTGACACTTTAGGACACTTAAAACTTTATATGTATGCACGTAAATACTTTATGTAAACTTATTGCGGCATAGAGACCGCAACACAATTGACAATTAGAGTGAGACAAACATATGACAGGCATATGTATGTATGTGTGAAAATTTAATAATTATATAGTGAAATATGTCATAGAAAAACCATACAAAAAATAAATAAATGAATTAAAAAAAAATTTAAAAACAAACCATAATTTCCATATTATAAAAAAATTATGCAAAATTACCTCCCGCCCCAAACATTATTCAACAACAGCAGCATTTCCACTGAACAATCAAATCACAAAAAAAAAATAAATGCTAATTACACAAGCAATCATCATTGTAGCTGTCGTCACTAGCCTTAGCGCGAGCCTCAATCGTGATCATCAACATTTAGAGCACGCTACTTTCACGGCATAAAAAAGTCACACAAATTCATGCATTTCCTTTTATTTCAGCCCAGCGCTCATGCCAAAACTTGATGGTATTTCAGCTGCTGGAATTTCAGTTGCTATTGATGTTGCTGAAATTGTATGTCGAAAAAAAAACCGCTAGCAATTTGCAAGGATATTGTAAAATGAAATACTCAAAAAGATGGCTTGAAAAAATCATAAAAATTTTAACATAGGTATACTAGAGTAGGTACAAATGCCAAAAAAAAAATTCGTGCGGAAAACGCAAATTACAGGCTTTCTTTGTGTGTGGCTCGTGTGTGTTGCGTTAAAATGAATTGGCGGCTGAATGAATGGCTTCAACCAAAACTTAAAAAAATACAACTACCTACTTATAAAAAAAATGGCTAGCGAAAGACAAAAGTTAAAAACCATAAAGCCAGAAGAGAAAAAACAAAAGTATAAAAAATTTTGCATACTTTTAGGTGTGCTAGCATCAACTCTTTAACAAATAACTAGCTAACTAATTTAAATTTTATTCTAGAAAAGAGAAAGCTTTCAAAGAATTAAGTTAATACTTATGCTTTTATATATGTAGTTTCCAAAAAAAAAGGCGTGCCAGTCTGTAATGTTTACAAATATAGAAAAATCCAATTGAGTTTGTGAAAAGTTAAAGCAAATTTCTTCTTTCATTTTGCCAATTCCATATACCACGTACAATTTTCATTTAAAAAAGTACACAGTCTCTGTTAGTTTTTATAAAACTTTATAATATTATGATTAATATTTCATTTAAGTTAGTTTTTCTTAACTTTCTTTATCAGTTTCTTGGCTGTAGTTCAAATTTTTGTGTGTAGTTTACTGTAAACAAAATCTTCTAGTTTTCTTTTGCCAAATGCAGTTACTGTTAGCGTTTTATTTTTATTATTTCTTCACTTAAAATCATTGACAATTTTTTTAGATAAAAGACAGAATTTTTTTATTATGGTTGGACCCACAATCGTTGTGGGAGGGTTGCATCCACGATGTACATTAGTCTTCTGTAAGACTCATACATATGAATTTATATATGAGTTGTAGGTATAAGGAGTGCGCACGAAAAAATTGTAACATAGTTTTTTACTTCCCACTTTTGTTAGAAGTGTCTAATAAAAAAAAACAAAAAAAATAATATCATCGTCTCTGACAGATGAAACCAAAATAAATTATTTTCATTTCCGCAAAAGTGTTTGCTAAAAATACTCAAGCTGAAATTCGAAAATCATTGTAAAAGCTTTTCTTTTCAACAAAATTCGAAATAGTCTGAGTCACTTAAAAATTGCCATAACTGTGCCCCGTCAAACTGTTAGCTGGGTTTTGAAAAACGTTACTGACAATCTAAACATTGATCGAAAGGTGGGAACTGGCAGAAAATGTGGATCGGGAGACCTACACAAAGCTAAACGTGTTAAGGGCATTTTTCATAAAAAATCCAAATGCTTCGGGCAGAAAAGCTATTCTCAGTATGTAAAGTACCTTCTCGCGTGGGAATTTATAACATTCATAACTATGAAAAAATTTGAATCGGCCTTCTCAGTTCCGATCTCCAGATAGGAACTGAGATTTGATTTGAAAGTTTTGATGTTTGATTTTTAGAAACCAAAATAAGGCAAAAAAAAAAACTGATGGAGAGCTGATGACAATCGATAGGTAATAATATTTTTTTGAAGTCCTACAATTTTGATATTTGAAGTGACTTTTTTCCATATGAACGGTTAAAAATCTTTATCAACCCAATCGGAAATTTTTGGTACAAGTTTTTCCAAAAATTTTCATAGAGTAAAAAAAAATAATTTTAATGTTTCCACACACAAGTTTTTTTCAGACGTCAACCAAAGAAAATAACCCATAGATTCTCATCACCTCCATATAATGATCTTGACCTCACCCTAAACAAACCTAAAAAAGACTGGTAGGTCTTTATGTTAGGTTAGGTTAGGTTAGGTTAGGTTAGGTTAAGTTTATCCTATGCTGGATACACTGGGCAAAGTTCTCGAACGCATTATAGGGGACAGGCTCCAGGAGTGGCTTGAAAAGCCAGGAGGGCTATCAGCACGACAGTTTGGATTCAGAAGAGGACGATCCACGGTCGACGCAATACAAACGGTGATGAATATTGCACGCGTGGCCACCAGCGGCAACCAATGGGGAAACGGCAAGAAGAAGTACTGCGCCGTAGTGACGTTGGACATCAAAAATGCCTTCAATTCGGCGAACTGGCCTCAGATT